>CM069861.1:172088363-173572113 GCA_036172795.1 Pelodytes ibericus
TAGTCAGCCACTTCCAAGAATGGTACATAGAATGGGTAGTCAGCCAATGTCAGGAATGGTACACAGAATGGATAGTCAGCCAATGTCATGAATGGTACACAGAATGGATAGTCTGCCAATGTCAGGAATGGTACACAGAATGGGTAGTCAGCCAATGCCAGGAATGGTACCCAGAATGGATAGTCAGCCAATGCCAGGAATGGTACACAGAATGGATAGTCAGCCAATGTCAGGAATGATACACAGAATGCATAGTCAGCCAATGTCAGGAATGTTACACAGAATGCATAGTCAGCCAATGTCAGGAATGGTACCCAGAATGGATAGTCAGCCAATGCCAAGAATGGTACATAGAATGGGTAGTCAGCCAATGTCAGGAATGGTACACAGAATGAATAGTCAGCCAGTGCCAAGAATGGTACACAGAATGGGTAGTCAGCCAATGTCAGGAATGGTACCCAGAATGGGTAGTCAGCCAGTGCCAAGAATGGTATACAGAATGGATAGTCAGTCAATGCCAGGAATGGTACCCAGAATGGGTAGTCAGCCAGTGCCAAGAATGGTACCCAGAATGGGTAGTCAGCCAGTGCCAAGAATGGTACACAGAATGGTAGTCAGCCAATGCCAGGAATGGTACACAGAATGGGTAGTCAGCCAATGCCAAGAATGGTACCCAGAGCAGAACCAAGAAAAAAATCTAATCATTAATCACAGGACCCTTCTAGGGCATGTAGACACCAAAACTCATGCTTTTTAAACATTGGCACCGAACAGGCTAGGCCCCGAGAATGCCAGTCTATGTAGCACCCACAAAATATTTAGATTATGTCCCAATGTGTCTGTTAGCAACACCAAGGTAAGAGGGAGGCATTGCTCTGGATGGCACTGGAGTGCAAACCTCCCGTGACATAACACATAGCTTTAAACTGATTTACCAGAAATGTCACAATACATTGCTAGCGACAAACACTCCAGGTTTCCATTACAGACAATGAGGCTGCTGCACTGGGTAATTATAGCGAGCAGCTGAAAACAACCACTGTGGTCCATACATTACATAATAGAGAATGGATTTTACATCACACACCTACAGGTTAGGTTTCTATAGAACTGGATTAGCAGCCAAACAAATATTGCAAACTAGAACATCCCTGTTAATTCTCCAGATATCTAGAGAGGTTAAAGCGACTGTATTACCTGAACGTTGTTTTTACTGTACATGTAGAGCATAAAAAAAGATTGAAATGATCTATACATTGCATTAGCAAAACTGCAAGCAAAAGCCTAAATTAGGAGAAAAATGTGAACTTCTTTTCAATGGGAAATGTGTCATTTGCATACCGTGCCACAGGTGACTTTTCTCCTAGTTTAGGCATTTGCTTGCAGTTTTGCTAACACAATTTATATATCATTTTCAATGCTTTACATTCACAGTAAAAACAATGTTGGTGTGATGCAGTCCATTTAATTTCGCTTATTTGACATGTAAAAGGGGAAAAACAATTCAGATACTATGCTGCCCCTACCAAGGAAAACACAGACCAAAATCCCAGCACAGGAGCTCTGTAATCAATACACTAACAACATGTTAAACAGAGTAGCATTTTTACAGATATATATGTGTCCTATCTATATGCTTTGTTTCATTTGACATAAAAAAATGGTCAAAGTGTTTTCGGTTTGTTTACAATGCATTGGCGCCACAATGAGATTTCCAAAACGATGGGTCTCACTCATATGACATCATAAGATCAACTAACTTACAATACAATGTAATCATTTTGTTTTTAAAAGCATTGCCAAAATTACTATAGAAAACTAAGGTGGCATTGTGCAGAACTCTTCCACCAATAAATTAAAGCAAAATTATAAATTTAAAAAAATCTTATAAAATCAGTACACCCTTTTTAGAAAGGCATAACATTGCCATGGATTTAGTTCACAGTGGTCTTGGCTTTGTCTATCCAACGTCACAAGAGATGCTTATTAGGTAGATCATATACATATAGCAGATGATGAGAATTTCTTTTAAAACCACAGATTTTTATTAATCTGCTAAGGTGCACAGGGGGTGTGCCCACTGTCAGAGACAGTTAATTGCATTCAAATGTGGATTTGCTTAAACGACAATAAGATGGTCAAGGGGAATACATTCTCAAGCCCAATTCAATTAAACTTCTGAAATGTGGGTGATTTGTTGCTGGAGTATTAATTCAGTATTAATTCACCTGCCCTCTTTGTACCTGTTAGTCAGGGTTTAATATACTTACTGATGATCTATGATGCTCATTTTCAGAGGATTTGTCCAAAAGCTGTTGCTCTAGCTCTCCACATCTCTTCTTATACTGTAAAACCTGGGTGTTGAATGAAGGAACACAGTTACAAATTTCATTCTCCTCTACCAGTGTTTCAACATACTTCAAGGACCCAATAATCTGTAGCACATCTACTTGAGTACCCAAAATGATCTCCGAATTCATTCCAATTGTCTCAATCTTTTACCATCACCTTGAAAGGTTCTCAGATTTCCTACAATATCATTATTCTTGCAGATCTTGGAACTAAAACTGGTTTCAGATAACCTCATCCATCATCACTGGAGCATATCCCTCAACACAACCTCAAAAAGCATATATATGCTACCAAGTCTTTATTATGTTTCCCAATTCTCAAAATACTTCAAGATTTTTCTTCCCCAGGACCCCCAGCTTAGCATGCCCCAGCTAACCTTCAATTCAGATCCCTTTCCATAAATATGAACAATGTTCTTTTGATCAATTGCATATAGAACACTAGTATGTATCATGCAAGCAGAAATAGATAGTTATATACCTTGTTCTGTAATCTCTGAACCAGCTGTGCCTGCTTCTGCTGCCCATCCTGGTAGGCTGACAGTTTTCGCTTGTACGCCATCTCCTCTTCACGGAAAAGGCGTCTCATATCTAAAACCACTTCACTTTCACCCAATCGCAGGTTTTGACACTGTTCCAACTGTAGAGAAGAACAATAGAAATAAAAAACTAAATGAATGGAAAACACTTCAGTTAAGATAATCCACATAAGTGTTTCCATATCTATCAGCGATCATTTCATATTTACTCCATGGTGTTTATTTTTTGTTACTGTAGGACCTGCCCATTTAGAAGGTAAAATGTGAATCATGTAACAACAATGCAGACACGTTTTACAAATAAATTAGCAGTGGATCTGTTTTATTGCTGCTACATTTTTGTGTCACAGTAGTTTCCATGTTGCTGTGTTTTCCATATATCTATGTAGCCCTCCTACTTTCTGCCAGCATTAAGGAGCAGACAGGCATTCATTTACTACAGGCCGGGGATGCGAGCTACACCGCAATCGTGTGGCCCTCCGCCGGGACGCCCGGGGTTGGGAGTCGGCCGGACCAGATAGGGATGCGACGGGGTTGGGGCCTGACTCAACATCTGCCCCAATGAAAACACACCATGCTACTGGAATACAAACCAGTCCCTTCTGTATTCACTGACAGATGTTGAGAGGGCCTAATTTAACATGCCTATAGCCACGTTTGTGAACTGGAAAATCAATTTTGTGTGCAGTAACTTTAAATTTGAAATCATTAGTTGCGGAGAGTGACTCATTGGCTCTCTACAGAAACCAAACTTTCTGCAATTTCTGGGCAAGGAGGCAAGCTATCTGCAAGAAGAATGGCACTAGCAAACTGGAGGACAAAAGGCACTGCTGTTTGGAGGACACGCAGCTGTTTGAAGGACAAGGATAACACAGAGAGGCTCTTTGGAACAAAGATGGCATAGGTAAGCTATTTAATGGCAAAGATGGCACAGACAGGCTGTTTGGGGCAAAGATGGCACAGGCATGCTATTTGGAGGCTATTATAACACAGAGAGGCTGTGTGGAGGGCTAAAATTGCAGGATGAGGCTGTTTGGGAACAAAGTGACAGCACACAAGACGGCTCACAGTTTATGCATTTAATGCTCACTGGCATGATATACAAAGTTTATACATTTAATGCTCATTGGCATCATATATATAAAGTATACGTATTTACTGCTTGTGTTTGTTGTCATTAACAAAATGTATGCATTTACTACTCATTGCCATCATATGCAAAGTTTATACATTTACTGTTTATGTATTTGCTGCTCGTAGGCATGATATATGAAGTTTATGCATTTACTACTCATTGGCATGCTATACAAAAGTTTATGTCTTTACTACTCATTGGCATGATGTTGCGTTACATGAACATTTATTTATATTACGCCATCAATTTACATAGCACTTGGTACAGGGCAAAGACAGGGAATACATACTAAGTTAGACAATCAAGAATTGATAAATGAGGCAGAGAGCCCTGCTTGCAAGCAGGGCTCTCCTAGTAATAGTATTATGAATAGTTGAAGCTAGGTGGGTTTGGCCAGAGATTAATTATATGTTCTAGTTGGAGGAGATGTATGCTTCCTATTCCTAACAGTGTTTGAGAACAGTGAGATTTAGGTGGGATTGGCTAGAGGTTAATAAATGTGCATTCTACTGGGATGAGTAGTAAGCTTGCTTAAAGAGTTTATATAAAGTTAAAGCATGTACTGCTCATTGGCATCATATATAATGTTTAGATATATTTAATGCTGATTGGCATAATATACAAAGCTTATGTATTTACTGCTCATTGGCATGATACATATCGTTGATGTATTTACTGCTCATTGACACAATGTATAAAATTGATGCATTTACTGCATATTGGCATGATTTACAACATTCATGTATTTGCTGCACATTACCAATATATACAAATGTTATACATTTGCAAATGTCGACAAAAAAGTAATGTGTGTGCAGTTGAAATATTCCATCAAGTATATATATATATTACTTAGAAATGCTTTAATGAAACAATACAAATAAAAATAACATATTAAACCCTCTTTGCTCCAGACAGCTCTATCAGAGGGCAGATCTCCATTCACCTTGGGTCGGCTTAAGGAAGATCTGACACTTAGGTGCTTTATTTGTATTCTCTCATTCTTATGTAAACCATCTACACTTGATGCAATCTTTCAAGAAAACAAAAGTACATTTTTTGCTAAAGTTGTCCTTTAATATGCATTGAGAATTTCCCCTTAAAATAGGCCTTGGGGCAGAGCCAGGAGGGGGCAGGGCCAGGAGGGGGCAGGGCCAGAACAATGTTCCTCTGCCCCTGTTTTACCCTGTCCTCTTGCATCCCAGGACCTTTAAAGTGCAGCAATCATTTTTTTTTTACTTTAAATAGGCCCTGGGTGTTGAAATGTATAATTTTCTGCGATAAGTTGACTTCACTTAATAAACAACATTATTGATTTTTTTTATTTAAACAAAATATGGTGCAGAGTCTGGATAAACCAGACAGTAAGGCATGTCTGCTAAAGTTATCATAGTGCTCTGAGGTTTTTTTTTCTATTTCAAATGAGTGGGGCTTCAGATCTGCATTCATCTCACGTGAGTGAATTTTTGGATCTCAAAGGCCAATGAGATTGGAGATCTTTCATCTGAATATCTGCTGCAGCTACATCACACGCAAGGACCCCGGTTTGCCATAGGAACGGCTCAAATCTTTGGCCTGCTTTAAAAGGTCCCATTTTTTACGACTCATGAAAAGGAGAGGTTCGGCAAAGGAAAAGTAAGGAAGATCAGTTGGAGTTTTGCTTGCCCTTGCTTACAACAATGCTTTCACAATAGTTAACAGCATCCTAAATCAATTCTAATAAGAAGGTATGATAGTTTTATCCCACAAATAATAATCCCAGTAGTAGCACAGGTCCACTAAAGGTGCACTAAATCCAGAAACATTACTGAAGGCTCCATGGCATTAAACTGTTTGGAAACAATAATTAGGTTGACAGCTCTCAATCTGATATAAAACATTCATGTTAAAGTCATGCCAAGCAATGTTCAAGAGAAATATTTATGTTGTCCAATAAAATGTGTCACTATATAGGCATTTCTGTTTGAAGGTGTGAAGATCTGACGTTTCTCTTGCAGTGAGAGTTGGGTAAAGGGGGGGAGGGGGGTTAGTTGGGAGTCAGAGATCCTTCGTCCCTGAGAAAGTGTTTGTGGGTAGGGCACAGCTCCCACTGGGTTGTTAACAGCCAGACAGTTTATTTAGTGCTGTTATGAGAGAGCGTTAATTCTGCTCGGGAAGGTGGGAATCTGGCACAGCGGGGGGAGCAGAGAGGTGCAGCTGAAGGGAGTGATATGTGCTGTGGTGTGAGAGGACAAGGTCACAAAGCAGTCACAGGCTTTGTCGTCCATGTGTTAGACATGCAGTTGCCTGCCAGAGGCTGAGCAAGCAGAGACTGCTGCCCTGACTGAATTCAAGATGTGTATGACAAACACATTCCACTTTGACCCAAACTTGTGTTGTTCAGATGGGAAGTTTAGTGTGTGTGGATCTAATCGACAAATAATTGGGACTGAAGTGCTGCTTATTGCATAAGGTTTAATGAGACAGGTACACACTCAAATATTAAGTTCTCATTTGTTTTTAATAAGTTTACAGAAATAAAAAAAACATTTTCTTTATAAGCTGTTGTGGTACAAAGGATGATGCGAAAACTAGTGATAACTGTACTAGTGCAGTTATTGAAATAAGTACCATTAATTTGGTAATAATTTTTTTTTTTTTTATATCAAGTCTTTATTTTACAAAAGAGCAGTACAAAAAAGTGAGTTGCATTAAATATAAACGGAGTGTAGATAGTGCAGACATGATAAAAAGTTTGCTGCAAATTCAATCAAATATCAACAATATTCAAATAGCAGTACATGCAAAAAAAAAAAACAATCATCTGTACATTCATCCCTCATTCGTACCGGTTCTCATGGCAAAGCAGTCCTTGTCAAGTAAATCCAAATCTCATGTTTCTTTACCAGAAAAATCATTTCCTGGATATTACTCCTATAATCTCAACCTCTGTGGGGGTTTTGTTTCTAGGTGCGCTAGGTTAGTATTTAAGATTCTGCCAGGGGGCCCATATTTCGTAGTATAGTTCTAAGTTGTTTGTCAGTTTGTAAAAATATCTCTCCATCTTGTACTGGAAGTCTATCTGATTCATAACCTTTTCCCATATCGGGTGGTCCTGCTTCTTCCATTCTCTAGCTAGACAGATCTTTACTGCCGCAAATATATTTATTGCTAGATCTATCTTAGCTTTGTTATTAAGTGGCATATCCAGGTTAAATTAATTCATTTGGTAATAATAACACCTATATATATTCAGTGGAGCACCTTGATTCCCCAAGGGGAATTACATGTTATGTAACAAATAGACCATTATTAATTTTATTATTATAAGAGGAGGGAACACTGACGAGGTGCTTATCTCTGTCTCATTCACATATAGACATAAATAATGGACTTTGTAATGCTACAGAATAAATGGGTGGATGGAAATGGTATGCTTTGTAGGGCCAAAAGTGCTAAATTCATTGAGGTGTAGGAATTGGTGGAATACTGATGGACTAGTTATAGTTTAGTACTGACTTGGTGGAATGGCGCTGGACCGTTTAATTGAAAGAACAATCCAAATAAATGAACTTATTGAACTCTCTGTGCTCTTCTAGCTCTGTCAAGGTGTGGATCGTTTCATTAAAGAATTTATATTTCCGCTCACAGTTGTCCTTTAAACCAACTATTCCACCAGCTCAGTACAGTCTGTCCCCAATCTTCACTTGATCTATAGCTAATCTGTCACTATCCCATCAATTCATACACCGTCATACAACATCATCAGATATACTGAATATAACTGGAGTAAACGGAGTAGTGTTGATAATTCATAGGAAAATATCTCAATGTTATTACTGCATTAAATGCTACTCCTGGTGCTTGGGTCAGGCAAATAAACTAATATATAGAACTATGCATCTAGCAAAAACATGCAACACCGCATATAATCGAAATGTCGAATGCCAAATTTACCTTCTCTGTTAACGCGTGGTTTTTGATGGTGAGGTCATCATGCTCCCGGCATGTTTGTGCCAGTAGTTCTTTCATACGGAATAAATCTTCCTGCAGTGATTTGTTCTCCTCCTGCAGACTGCGGTCAAGATATGACTCGGACAGCCCTGAACAACAAGTGTCAATCAATTAAAAGGATGACAAGTACAGAGAGGACATTAGAAGCAGTTATGATGCATGCCCAAGAAGGACTCACACATTATAAGAGATACTATAGACGAAGAATAAAACAAGCATCAGAATGATCAAACTTTTAAATGAAAAATGTCAACAACTAAATTAAGTTATGCTTAAGTGAAAGATTGCATCAAGCATAGGTATTTTACATTAAAATGCATTAATGAAAGAATACAAATAAAGTACTGTTTTGAGCCCCCTTTAAGCTATAAGTATTAGGTCGGATCTTAATTCATCTTGGGTCAAAGACAACATCTGACCCAAGGTTATAAGCAACAGTTGTCTTCTAAAGATATGGGATCTTTAATATTTGCTAACATACAACATGGAATTAGAATTCAGGATTATTATGTCACTAAAAATATAATAAATATGCAGGTTGAAACCTATTAATTGTTGTGTTAACAACATTCGACCAGTTATTGTACCGCTATTCAGAATAACTTTGAAAAACAGATAACTTTAAAAAACAGATTACCAAGATGGCAGTATGTGGATATGAGCATAGGGATCACTACCCTTTTCTGGAGTGGATGTTGTTTTGTTTATTAAAAATATATATTTTTTAACTATTTGGTCATCTTAATGAAATTTACAGTGTACAGTTCTCTACTATTTAAAGTGCAGACATAGAACTCATTGACAATTATGGAGATACATACTCACTGTCTATATATAATAATAACAACAAAGTGCTTAACCAGTGAAATTCACATAATCTCTGCTTTTCAAGTACATCCTGAGGATGTTAACTTTCACTAGGATCCAGGGGATGTTACTATTACCCAATTTAATGGGATACATTTTATATACCTCAGAGGGATGATGGGCTGAGTCAGGCTTACTGGGAACTGAACCTGTGACCTTAAAGGTTGAACAGATTCTACCGATGATGCATTTGCCCACCGAGCTATCTCACTGTCCTATTACACATGCACATGCTATTGTCTCCATAGACTTAACAATGGCTTCAAGCCAATTTTTTACCGGCCTGCTGGTAAAATACCAGCTGGGTGACAACCCTACATTGGGAGTAGAATAAAAAAAGATAAAGGTACTCTGGCGCTTAGCTGCACAAGCAGCACTTGGAACCTGCTGTGATTCCCGAATCACAAAAAAACAGGTGAGAGATACAAAATGAGAAAACAATGGTGATTCGTGGCTCAGTGTTTACCACCTCATGTAACAATATATGAACAAAACTTACCTTATCTTACAGATATGGTGACATGCCTTTAAAACGCCATATAAATTTGAGGGCAATACCGTAAACCCTCACATTTGGAGTCATTCTGTTTTACACTATGTTTGCCTTTTTCTCTTGTTTCCCTTATATGTGCAATAATATTGGGAATCCTGTATTGCATCATTGGCACAACACTTATATATAATCCAATTATTTTTTGTTTATATATTATCGCATGAGTTGGTAAACACAATGAGCGCACGAACCACTGTTGTTTTCTCATTCGGAGTGAAATGCTTCCCTATGTATTCTGGGAAACAGTGAGCATGCACATAGGCAGTACGTTTTTAAATTGCTCCTTTGAAACAATATTTTGTGGGTTGTTTCATGTTTTATTTGTTTCATAGTGACATGTTTTTACATCTCCTGCTCTGAGCCAGAGCTTGTTTCATACACAGTGGGCTTCTTCGGATATCAAAACTATTTACTCACTATGCGTTGAGTCTTCACTCAGGTTGTGTGTGATTATCTCTCTAATCCGCGCTGGTACAGGAGTTAGCGCTTCTCTCTCGCCTTCAATGCCACGGAGACTCAATGTCCTCTCTTCACCCGAGCTGTCTGGATTCAGCACCTTGTCCTCCAGATGCTAAAATATAGAGGTTTAAATGTTTTAAGTACTATAAATATAAGAACATCCATCATCAATACATTTATTGTGAAATATCTTTCATAGCGAAGCTTTCAGTATTGTATTGATACATGACAGGAAGCACTGCTAAAACTATAACTTCCATCTTGCTTTGAAAATTGAAGAGTGCAAATATTAATACTTTTATGGGTAAAAATTAAAAGTTGTTTTATTCAGTGTAACCTTCCCCACAGCTTGATTGCTACGTCATGATAAGCTGGAAAGCATATGTCCTTACTAGATGGAGTTATTGCCTGACCAGAAACATCTTAAAGAGGGCCCATAATCATGGTTTATTGAAGTTGATAGTACATCTCTGTGATTTAATACTGTAAATATGAGAATTTACTTATCATTGCACTTATATAATATATGTATTGTAGATAAGTTTGTAGTAATATGTTAACAAGTGACATGATACATAGGTAAAACTCTCACATCCATCTTCACATTCTGTTGCCACAAGACCTAAACAGTAAAAAAAAACCTCTATCAGATTTTTACAAGCACATTTTTAGTAATTATATCAGTTAACTTGAACACTGATGAGCCATTCAAATGTTAATATTTGTATTATTTTTTTTTAATTAGACAGATATTGGGCAGACTTGATGGGCTGAATGGTCTTGTCTATATTTTAAAACTGAGACAAGTTATCCAAAGGAGGTTCTGAAAGCTCTGCCCTGGTACGCTCCATCCTGAATGGCACATTTGGAAATCTTGCTGTCCCTTCTGGACGGAGTTATCTCCAGATAGAGAACATCTTAAGGAGAAATGAATCACGGCTCACTGAAGCTGACAGTGCATCTCTTTGGTTTCTCTATGGTGATGTTTCCATCCATCAGGAGCAGCAAGAGCTTCAGCTAGAAACACAGTAAGGTATGCATTGTAGCTGCTAAACTGATTGACAAACTATCAGAAATAGAAAGTATAAATATACATAACATTGTATTTACATTGATCTCTTCCTTCTACTGTCATCTTAATATATTCATGTAGGTGCTCCTTGTATATATTGAAACTGACAAATACTAGACTGATAGTTAAGTGAATACATTTATTCATACATAATAAAAAGCCTGTATGTGTGTATTTAAGACATTTCTTATAATAAACTTCCGCTTAGCTGCATATAATGAGTATATGCATATAATGAGTATACTAGTGGTCCTAGCTCGAACATTTGCAATCAGTTAAAGAAGAGTCAACCTAACGATTTGCAATAAAGAATAAATCAAAATAAGATTTTGCCTGGTATTTTTTCATTGTTTCTTGTGTATCTTTTGAGACAAATATAAATAAGAACTGCTTCTACCATGTTACATAATTACAATTTTGCCAGCTAAGTCCATGGTATAATACGTTCCATAGTCGTTATGCTAAAAAGTATTATTTTGCAGATAAAAATAAACACAAGTAGAAACAATAGGGCGACTTGAAGTTAGATATTCTCATCCTATAAATAGAGAATTCGAGTTTCAGTTTGGTCACTTGATATATTAATGGGAAATGTTAACCTCATAGAAGGTCAAAATCCATTTTATTTTGTTTCTCTGCTTCGCAATGACTCCTACAAAGATCACAAGACTGACCGCTCAGATCTAGAGGAAGAATCTAGAGAAAAAGTTCTATTTCCTAAAACAGTCAATTCTATTTCACCAGGTACGGAGAGACTTGAATTCCTGTTTTAATTGCACACTTCCTTTAAAATAATGTTTGCCTGTGTAAATCTGCCCCTAAATTCCATGTTATTCCATGTAGCCTATTTATCAACTCCATGTTTGTTTTAGACATTTTGGCCTTGATTTAGTGGTTTGTTATTCTATTGCTTGCTAAATTCAGAAATTTCACACTTTGCAAGTCCTGCTCGCAGGAATTGAAATATATAGCCCGTCATTTTGCTATTCAATTGAATGAAAAAGAAATATCTTTGCACATCATTTCTAGGGAAGCTGGCTGACCTCCACTTAAGCTGCCCACAGTTCTGTTCTGAGTTACACAGCTTTAGATTGTGGGCAAATAATTATTTATGTTCATTGAAGGAAATAGAAGACTGTGTAAAATGAATTGTATTTCCTTTCTCATCACCATACTATAGCCAGATGTTTGGTGTCAGATTTACAGTAAACCTTCCAGCTATTAATTTCCAAACATATAAAGGTAAGTTATAATAACCACATTTATCTCTAGTTGAAACACCTGCTTAGAATTCCAAGTAATCTATTTAAGAACCATATGATTGGCTCTTTAAAAATGTCTGGGGATACCAGATTTAGCACCAGCGACATATGGGGACCCATCTCAGGGGCCCATCCTACAAAAGGCTAGTTATAAATGCAAACAGCTTTAACAGGCACTCATCAATTTCTTAATTTCTTTTAATCATGCAACCTATAATAAAAAAAGGCACCCATTGTTTGTAGATTTAATATTACTTACGACACAGATGTATGTCACTGACGTGTCATCTCCCCTGGGATGCAACTAACTGCTATTACAATTGTTGGGTTAATGGAGGCAAAGTTTTTGAAAGCTGACAAATCTTTATTGTTTACTTAGTCAGACAATGGTGTCCTAAAATTGAAAAACCACAATATTGCGTTTGAGTTTTATTAAACAAAATGTAAGTTATATTTAACTGAAAGATTGTTTCAAGTGTTGGCATTGTAAATGGAAATGTTTTAAATAAAAGATCCAAATAAAGAACCTTATTGAACACTCTCCGCTTGTGTTGCACTACATGGGGTGGATATGTTGGGTCAGATGTTCCTTTCTCTGACCCATTTGACTAAAGACTCAAATAACATGTCTGCCCCCTACAGGTGATACAGGATCAATAAGGCACCTGACTCATATTCGTTCATTGGAGCATTTCTATTAAAATAGTCTACACTTAATTCAATGAAACAGAACTTATTTTATTGGTGATAGTTGTTCTTTAACCCACAACACTGTCTACTGCCAGCAGTTGTGACTCAAAAGCGCATTGCATATAGATTTGATTTTACACATTGTCCCATTTTCATAATATGTTTTAGAACCTGAATTTGCATGTCACAATAACCATGCTATGAAAGCAACACTCTTTCCATGTATTTTTTTCACATAACAGACTTTTGTTGTTTATTGTTCTTTTAATATGTGGGTGTGCATTAACTAATTACCTAGCAGCTTTTCATAACGTTTAAGTGTTATTTGGCATTGGTTTCTGCAAACATTCAATTAATTACTGTCTCAAACACTATGACTGTGTTTTGTGTGGACAAAACTGACATCATGACATGGGCCCTTGAGTGACCACATGTCCCAGATTGGTGACCACATGTCCTGAGTCCTGAGCTTGGTGCGGGAGTCCTGAGTGCAAATCTGGGTGCTGGGGCAAGTCCAAAGTGTAAATCTTGGTGCTGGCTGGGTTAAGTCCTGTGAGACTTACCCAAATGTATAATCTGGATAAAACAAATTGTTATCTATATACATATATAATTAGCATTTTATAATTGCTTGGCCACCCCTAAATATGATAGCTAGAGATGCCACTGCAAGGTTGAGATGTCGGCATGAGATGTTGGCTGAATATGTCTGAGTCTGGAGTTTAAGCAGAGATCTCATCTCAAACTCCCCCCAAACTTTGGATATTCCTTTAGGAAAAAAACGAAAAGCCTGAATTTAAGACTACCCTATAGGAAAAAAGTTTAACTTGTATATATTCACATGTAAATTGCTTTGTGCCAATGCTACCTCCCCCCCCCCCCCCCCCGCGTTGTCTATCTCCCCCTCCCATGTTGTCTCTCTCTCTCCCCTCCTCCTCTTGTCTCTCTCTACCCCCCTCCCTAGTCTTTCTCTGCACCCCCCCTTCATCCCCTTGTCTCTCTCCCCCCTTCCTCCTCTTATCTCTCTCTCCCCCCTTAATCAACTTGTCTGTCTCTCTCCCCCCTTCCCTCCCCTTGTCTCTCTCTCTCCCCCTCCTCTTGTCTCTCCCTCCCTCCCTCCCTCCCTCATCTTTCTCTGCACCCCCACCCTCCCCTTGTCTTTCTCTGACCCCCCCGTCTTTCTCTCCCCCCTCCCCCTCAACTGTCTCTCGCTCCCTGGTGGCTAGTGGGGGTAGCCGATCCGTCATAATAGACGGCAGTGTCGGGCAGTATCGTGCAGACATCCCCCGGCCAAATATCCCTGGTGCCTAGTGGAGGCACGATACACACAGACATCCTCCGCTGCTGCCCGGCACTTCCGCCGGGACTTTTATGATGAAGCCGGAATGACTCGGCTTTATCATAGAAGTCCCGGCGGTCGTGCCGGGCGGCAGCAGAGGATGTCCACCTGCTGTTAGCGAGGGGGATCCAGGTCCCCTGCAGCTCTGTGGGGGACCTGGATCCATGCCTTATAATATGACCTCGATTTGAGGTCAGATTATAAAACGACCTTGAATATAAGACGAGGGGTCTTTTTCAGAACATTTGCTCTAAAAAAAACCTTGTCTTATATTCGAGCAAATACGGTATACAAGTCAACAAGAGATACAAAGCAACAATATGAATACAATTGGCTAGATTCAATGTCGCCTGTTAATTGGAGAACAGCCATTAGTGGGGCCAAAGTACCCCTGGACACCTAAAATAAATATCATTATTGTTATATTGTTAGTGGGGCCATGAGCTTGCCAAGGGCCCATGACCCCATGAAATGCTATTAATATTAATATTACCCCCATTTTGAAAATAGAGAGGCTTTTGATTTGCCGACAAATTTTATATCCCAGGCGTACTTTGTAAAACAAAATTTGCAGCACTTTTTTTTGGGGATGGCCCCTTTTCCATGGACCAAAAATGAACACTTAAAGGTCGTTGAGTGACTTTTTTTCTCCACATGGCCCACTCTGTGGTGGGCAGTTATTTTCTCCTGACGAGATTAGTGAAAATACGCTGTATGGTTGGTCACATCGATAAAGGGTAGAAAGACAAAATTAGGTGAACCTGATGGTCTTGTCAGGTGACGTGCAGAAAGTACGGCGTTCTCAGGAAGATGCAGTCATTGCACCTGTTTACCTTCGCTATAAGTCCACAGGTCAACTTAGTGTTTAAAAAAAGTAAAACGCATTTATTAAGGAAAAAGTTAAGAACATCATCGGAGAGGAACAGTCTCACGCGTTTCGCCGTGAGGCTTAATTATAGTGGCCCCTTGCCCACCATTATTTCCACGTTAGTTCGCTGCAGTCAGTTGGTATTGAATCACAAGTTATTCTGCTAGATATAGAGTGCGATAAAACAACTTTAACAGCCGGCATTGAATCTACCCAGAAGTGTTTGACTCTCACATGTGTCCATAGAATCAAAAACAGATCAATTATAGTGTTGTGCTAAAAATGTGAAAAGTACATAAATAATTATATAAAAGTAAAATCACCATGTGAATGGGACAATACACCAATAATAAAATGAAACACTTATATTGCACTGAAATAATTGATCGCTGTCTCCTTTGAAATCATTTTCCTTCCCAAGGCGGACACAAAGTTCTAAAACATATAGTGTAACACAGTTTATAAAATGATGTATAATTGTGCCCACCGAGTGTGCAACTCCTTTTCGAGGGAGCAGAACGCCTGCTCACCGTCAGGAACATGGGGAGACTCGTCAAGGGACCCCATAAGTTTGAAACCAATATAGGGTATAATTAAAACACAACATATATTGCTGGTAATGTATTCGCGGCTATCCTATCACCACCACATTACTGTGCACAAAGTTCAGTTGAATCTGAGCAGTGAGTATCCCAACAATACACATCATTACGGTCCATTCCCCTGACGAAGCCTACTGCGTCATCACTCATGGATTCATCTTGTGCACAGTTGAGTGGTAGTGATCGTATACCTGCAAATCAGTTTGGTCACCTTTAGGAGCAGTAAATCTTGTATTTTAATAATACTCTACATTGTTTTGGAACTTCTATGGTCCCTTGATTGGGTTTCCTTGTGTTCCTGATGGTAAGCAGACATTCTGCACTAGGGGGGTGAGCACAAGTATACATCATTCTGGGAAGTTTTGTGTTCCCTGTGAGGTTATTGATTTGAAAGAAGACAGCGATCCATTATTTCAGTGGAGTATTTATTTTATTATTGGTGTATTGTCACATTAAAGATGCTGTTAACCCATGCTCCCCCAATGGGGCTAGCAAAGTGTGAAGCAAATGGTTAACATGCAAAACTTCTTAAAAAGCAAAATTATGCTATAAGCTTGTAGTGGACTGCTGCTTTAATAGAGTGATGCTCTGCATCTCTTCCCAGCACAGAGGGGTTACGTTCTCCTGTGACCCTGTATGCAGGTGTTGCTGTATATTTATCCTGTAGTTTGTGTATCCGCTCTGTGTATAAATCACAGTGCTTTCCTGTGTCCCATGGGAGAAGGCGGTGGTCACATGGAGGGGGAAAGCCTAGTATTGGCATTTTGATTCAGCCCAGTATTTCAGTCTTGCGCCCCCCTTCATCTCACCCGGAATTGCTTCCGCACCTGTCGGTGGCTGTTGTTGACTCAGGAGGCTGCCCCACCTCTTCCAGGCAGGCTCTGGAGTCCAGCTCAAAGATTTGGCAGGTTCTTGGGCTGTTTTCTTTCCCTTAACAGTCTGGGCAGGTGCCAACAAAGGAACAAGGAAGGCAGTGTACTGACAGAGAAAATGATGGGAGGAGGGGAGAGCAAGGAGACATCCAGTGTAAAAGCAGGAGGGTGTGAGAGTGGCAAGAAAGATGGAATTGGGCACTGTAAGATACTAAGGAGAGCTACGGAACCAAGATGCAATCAAAAATGCAAAGGCGTGGATAATGATATAATAAAGTGATAATGCAAATAATGTACCAAAAAACTGAAATAAATTGATGTGTATTTGAAAAAGTGAGAACGATGTGGGAAATCAGAATTGCTCTGGGACTAAAATGATTATGTACATAACAGTACCCAATGGGGTATATAGTCAGAGCTAAAGAACATGTTACCAACTACATCACTCAGAAATGCTGATTTTCTGTGATTGCGAGATGAAACAATCAATGGTTCGTCAGGCATATATATGGATCAAGTCAAGTCTCGGATTGACACTTTAGGACCATAATTCCCAGACCTTAGCAAGCTCTCCTGCACAACAGATTGCTGTCTTTCAGTTTTTAAAGTTATGCATAATTTTAAACCTCTCAAGTGATTTGTTTTAGGGACCAAGTTGAAAATAAAAAGCAGATGTTTAGCATTAGGTCTGGAGGCAATCCTAACAAGAATACAATTTAATCAAAAATGGAAAGCTTTTGTAACTATTACAAGATGTTTCTATAACACATCTAAGTAGAACTATCATTTGTTTTAATAATAAACTTGAAAAGGAGAGAAATCGATATGTATTATTCCTGGTTAAACAATTTAGAAATAAATTAATTAAAGGGTCAACCCAATACGTGGTGACAATAAGCCCCGAAATGGTGCCTCCGACATCATAGCTGATGGCATGCCACTATATCCGAATGCAGCCAAAATGCATTGAAATTAAGTGGAAGTGAATGGGGGGGACTTCGGCTAATACCAAAATAGACAAAGTCCTCTCGAAATGGCTCAATGTGTAATAAAATGAAAATCAGTAACAAATAAAAATTAAAAAAAATAAATAACATGATACATTAAATACATAAAAATAAAGTACATGAACATATAATAATACAAAATATTGTTTTATTAAAGTTTTCAAATGCTTATATTAATGTTATTGTATATAAATATTTTTGTGTTTAAATTATGTTTACTTTCTTTCTTCCACACTTTTCTATTCAATTCTCCAGCTAAAATCTATTCTAGGGATACAGCTATTTGTGAAATCTGGATACAGTGACCGACCCGAATCCATTTCAGTCCAGATCGGTGTATCGAGTAGGCAGAGCTTGATGGCTGTAATGAGGTTTGCATTATAAATATTAAAGACGGAGTCAACATGTCTAAATCCCGTTCTGCTGATTTCAACACTGTTTAATATATCTTTCTATCATGTTTTGTTTACTATATATCATTGGGTATCTAGGGGAGAAATCAAGCAGCAGGAGAGATTTCCTCTGGAGTCAGCCCAGTAGGCATGGCACATCACTGGCTGACCATATTGGTTTGACAGACTTAACAGACTATGCCACAAGCAGATTCCTCTCTAGAGAATTAGAGAATCTAGGTGTCCTACTGCCTTCTTCCCTATTTAATCAGCTATTTATTTTATCAATGTTCTCAAAAAACAAGATGCAAAGACAATTTGAAAATTAAGAAAACAAAACAGTATTGAATGTTTTCAAATGACTTCTTCTTTAAAGATGGGAGGGAGGACTAAAGGGATCAGAGAAAGATCCCCACCTGGGTAACTACCCATCTTCTCATTAGCCCTAGAAATATGGCGTTTTCAACTAATACAGTTTCAATAAGCTGTTATTGGATGGCTAAATAACTAGTTTTGTTCTATGGCTAACAAGCATTTCCTTCACCTTCATTGTAAATAAAAAGTTTAATTCGGCCCACCACTCGTACACATTTCTGAACATGCGGTCCACTGCAGCAAGAACCTGGATGACCCTGTCTTATGGGAAACCTATCTTTGCACAGATCTGAAGAACATAGCTTGTAAATACAAAGAAGTACATTAATAGTTTAATTACATTTTAGTTTCCCAAAAAATAGCGCATGTACCAATGAAATACAGTGGGCTCTCTAAAAGCTTGCACTTTGATGTCAGGGTTTTTACTAATATGTTCTGTATTTATTCAATGTCGTAGCGGGTCTCCTGAAGGTATTTTGCTAATTACAACGCTATCAAACTTGCCCAAAAAAAGACTAACTTTGCAACGTGGGAGTTGGTAGTTTTTGAGCTGTTTGCTACCATTTCCTTAAACCAGTGATGGCTTACTTCAAATATTTGGAAAATTCATATCCTATGATGACCAATCAGTCCAACTTTGGCACTGCAAATGTTTAGGAACTAAGTATCATGGGATATGTAGTTCCTAAACATTTGCAGTGCCAAGGTTAGCAATCACTGCCCAAAACAGTTGCCATGCTGGAGCACTGTGATAGCATTTTGTGAAGACTGGCTAGTGGCTATATTCAGTCTAGTTTTACCTGGTAAAAGTTACTGAACGCAGCATTTGGTTAACATTTTTAAGTATGTTTGTGATGGATAAAACATATAGAATCACCAAAGCACACCGAATCTTCATAAATAGTCCTCTTACTAATGCCATGGTTTCTTGCAATTGCACCACACAACGTATCATTTAGCAATTTAACATATTTTGGAAAGTTAATCCTGGATTTCTCTCAGTTATCATGGGCCTGTGAATGTCTGCAAATTATTTCAAGCCTTATCAGTATTCATGTCAGCACAGTGATACTGTAAGTCACAGGCTTATTAACATCAGCATCTTGTACGGTTCAATGCTTGTTTCGAAATAAAATCAGTACTTTATAATGACATTTTACTGTATACCCGAATTGCCATGGATTACAGACTTCTGTGCTTGTTCATTACACATATTCAATACTGTTAATTCCTCTGCTGCTCACGACGCCAGCAGATAGTATCTCCACATTGATCAAATTAAACCTCTGCTGGCATTGCTAATGCTGGAGAGACAGAGCCCTTGAATGTCAATATTCATCTAAAACCACTAATGAATGAAACCACTGCCCTCTGCTGGACAAACGTGATGCTATTGTAATAATAGTTACTTTAATTACCTCTTCTCCTTTCATTCAGACTTTGTGTTGTCTGCTCCAGAGCCTGGTTACAAACCCTTGAATTAATGCTAATTTAATGCACTTTGAATTTAGCAGAAAACAAATTGAACAAATAATGTCAATTGCTAGGTGCACCCCGTGTCTGATCTTCCCAAACAAACTCTTGATTTCCTTCAATAGGATCTAAACAGATTTACAAGGAAATTGGAGTTTGTATACTTAGACCAGATGACCATCTTCAAAAAGGCATCCAACCAAATGTTGTGGGTTTGATTCCTGGCAGAGGCAACTAAGTCTTTCATCCTACTAATGCTTTGAAATGTGTATTCTGTGACCTTAGGTGGTCTATTCACTAAACGGTGAATTGCAGCTAAGGTGAGGTGACATGAAGATTTTATCTAAATGACTCTATTTATTTATGACTATACATTGTACAGGGCCAACTGTGGTGAACTTCTACTTTCTCCCAGTGGTGTTCTTTTGAATGGAGGGCACCCGGATACCAACGTGTACGGGATGCAGAGATGGAGATATTTGGGGATAGAGAGAAATAAATGGGGGGGGGGGGGGGGGGAGAGAAAGATATTTATGGTCAGAGGGGAAACACATTGGAGAGAGAGACAGACATAAGATGGTATGAGGGGATAGACATATGGGGAGGTATGGGGCTATAGAAGCAGATGTGAGAGGAAGAAAGATAATGTGCGGATGATGGGTAGAGAGACAGACATGGGATTAGAGAGATAGACATGGGGGTTGTAGAAACTGGCATGGGGAGAGACAGACATAGGTATAATTTTGGAAAAAGAGACAGACATAAGCAGGGTAACAGGGGAGAGAAAGACAGACATGAGGGTAATGGGATAGAGAAAAGCAGACAATTGGGAGAGTGGGGAGACAGACAATACTCTTGACTTAAATATTACATAAAATGGTGCACCAATTATCGACGCTATATAGAAAATTTTTATTAATTATTGTGTACATCTCTGGCACTGTATATACTTAAGCAAACTATACAGAACCATGTGTATATTTCTGGCACACTCTATACTTAGCAAAGCTGTGTGGCACAAGTATTTGTCTCTGGCACACGGTATACTTGGAAAGTTAAGTTCTCCATTCCAGCTGCTGTACACTTGACTGTCTCGTGTCATGCAGGCGGCAGGGGTGGGGGGCCGGGGGGGGGGGGGCGGCGTTTTGCGCGAGCGGGGGCTCCTCTAACAAGTGGGCCCTTGGCAAGTGCCCACTTTGCCCACTGGTTAAAGTGACCCTGTTGGTGATATATATTTATTTATGGAGCCTGGGGCATTTGACCAGCTAGTGCCCAGGTGCCATAACAATTTGCAACGGCATAGCAGTGAGCTGTGGCCCCATGGGGGGCCATTAGAATTACATTTTATAAAGCCATGGGCATGTCGTCGGCCCTCAGTGCTGTGGCCTAGCGCTGGCCGCGGCCCTCATGGGGCCAGTATATTTTAATTTAATGGGAACACAGGCATAGCGCCAGCCCCAAGGAGCCAATATTATTTTATTGATGCCAACTCAAATAATATACATGTGTAAACAAGGCCTACCAAACTATTGACAATAGATTCAATGAAATGATAATATTACCAATATAATCCCAATATCTTGAAGTAACTACTAATTCTGGTTACAATGATAATACATTGCTATTTATAAATTGCAATATCATAAATGCTTCAAAACATACCAACACATGTGAATCCAATGTTATCTAAAGCACATAAAAAACAATATATTTAGAGGATGAACTCAATAAAGATAAAATTGCAGTGGATTGAGACAAGAATTTAAAACTTAAGACCAGTTGTGTACCTTGGTTTTGTGCTGCCATCACCCCATTACATTCCCCCATCACATACCCCCAACACCCACATTGCACACACATTAAATACCTTCATCACCTCCATTAAATGTCTCCATCACCCCATTACATGCCTCCATGACCCGCATTACATGCCCACAACACCACCATTACATGCCTCCACAACCCGCATTACATGCCCACATCACCACCATTACATGTCTCCATCACCCCATCATATGCCTCCATCACATCCATTACACACCCCCATCACCTACATTACATGCCCCCATCACCTCCATTACATGTCCCCATTACATGCTCCCATCACCCCCATTACTTGCCACCATCACCTCCATTACATGCCCCCATCACCCCCATTACATGCCTTCATCACCCCCATTACATACCCCCATTACCTGCCCCCATCAACCCAGGACATAGGCTGGGCAGTGATGTTCCCTTGTGTCCAGTGCAGGGCTTGACAAATTTCATTTAGTTTTAGCAGCCAGCTACAAAATCTAGGAGCCAGAAAAAACACAGCACATTCACGCAACCACACACACAAACAGAGAGAGATACAGTCAGTCACATACATACACCCACAAAGTCAGTTACATAAATATACACACAGAGCCAGTCAGTCACATACATATACACACAGTCAGTCACATATATATACACACACACGCACAGTCACATACATATAGCCATACACACACAAGCGCTCAGTTCTGCATTTTTTTTTAAGGGAAAAAACAAACAAGTACCTCTATCAATGACTCCCTCCCCCCCTCCCTGCTGCTTTACCTCATTGCACGGGAGGGGGGATTCTGCTCCAGTTTGGTCCATGCCTGTCACACAGGCAAAGACCGCCTTGACACTACTGATGAGTGGCAGGATGTCACATGACACCCGCCACTCCGACACTAAAGCGTGAGGGGGCGGAGCTGGAAGTGTGTGAGTCAAGTTTGAAATTCCCATCTCAGTTCCCTGCAATTCTCCCTTTATTAAGTAGACCCTTAAATGAGCTCCCATTCCTTGGAAGTGTGCAGTGAGATTACTGAAAAAAATAGCAGATAATGAAGTAAGAAACAATGATTGGACTTCACTTTAAAAGAGACACTAGGCTTTTTTTCTCATTTGTGCTCATACTACAGAGGCGCAAGTGAAAAATATAGAAACAGGAGTACAGGAGTAGACAACCTTTGGAACTCGAGGTGTTTTGGACTACATTTCCCTTGATGCTTTGCCACAACATCTTGATTGCCAAATGTTGCCTACTCCTGGCCTAGTTTGAGGATAAATGAATGTTTTAAGATATTTCCATATTATCTTCTAACCAGCAGCCTCCATGCTGCACTGTGAAACATTCAGTCTATTCTGACACCTGTGCTTGACACTTGTTTGTATAAATCATTAAAAGGAGATGAGCATAATTGAGTGTTTTTTGATTTTCAAGCAACTAATACATTTATTATTTATTAGTAAATATTTGTAGATGTTAGGAAGCAACAACAGCAGCCAAATGTAGCACTGGGAAAAGGAACATCCATTTTTTTTATATACTTAGTCTACAAAGTTGGCAGCCAACAGTACCATTTTTAGGGGCCATGGTTACCTGGCCCCTATAGTTTGTTAACCCCTGCTAGCAAGTATACTATATAATTAAAAGGATGATGAATAACTGACTTCTCACTGATATGCCATGTTAATTGTTAAATTATCCTAGAACTTTTAAAGAATGCAGGGCTTTCTGAACTGTGTTTGGTCAGATATTGCATGTTACATACAATAAAGGTTTACACCGACCCAGACAATTTACATATGCAAACAGAAAACCTTACATCAAAACATAGTTCTGTCAATTTGGCCAAGAAAATTATATGTGATATACATGGTATTCATTACTCTTCCCTTAGCAATTTTATCAACTGGGTGGAATAGCCACTGGTTGGTGGTGGAAATAAATTAGTGATATTTTTCTCACCAAATATTACCAGAATCCATGCAAAACCAGAAAGAGGTTCATCTGGCAATGGAATGTAACACCTGCAAAAATTCAGTTGGCAGCAAGATGGCCACTGTATATAGGCCATAGTAAAACACAGCAATATGAGAGGATGTAGGTTTATCAGTTAGATGCACCCAGATTTTAGCTACCCCATGGGCCAACCATTAAGACCAACTGAGATAATTATACATTTTAAATGCGGTATAAAGATTGTTACTGCATAATGATAACAAATCATATTGTCTCACACAAAAGGAAAATAATATAAAGGATATTCCAAATAAAATGTATATTAAACCTATGCATTTATGCGTACACATAGAAAGGATTCTATAAGTATATAATCATTTACACCAAAACAGACACACATCACCACCAGTTATTATGTAGGGGGAGATACAGCACTATTGAAACAAGTGTGGGTATTTTGGGAGAATATTCATTAATTTCTATATACAGAGTTAAATACACACAGCATCCTTACAACTGTACTTTACACTATTCACATAGTATCACATTCCTGCCTATCTGCAGGGACATAAACAACTGAATTATGTTATGTGACACATCTATTACAGGATTAATCCAAAACGTAATGCTAAATAATTCATATAACAATCCAGTGCATGATATGCAATAAAGTCTTCATGAGAGCAGTGATATCTAACATTTCCCACCCTAGCTGCTGTGCATGCTTAGTAACTCAATGGGTTGTCTGAGCATCATAGGTACCTAACTGATGAGTAGTAACTGATGAGTAGTAAGTGTGCCCAAGTTTAGCCATCGTTATACTAAAGGTAACTTAACATATCATATGACTCCTAAAATATTGCCTATCCATGTACGAGCCCTCACCTGAATCACAGTCTCCAGTTTCATTGCCTTTGCGTCGCTGGTCATGGTGCTGCTGTCCCTGGGGTGCTCTGCACGAGTTCTCAGCAAGTTCTGAAGCACTGACTAGGGCCTCACAGCCGCTTCCACATATTGCCATGGTAACAGCGGACGCCGCGGCCTTGGACGTTACCTTGGAAACGAAACGCGGCGCCAGTCTCGGAAAGGTGGTCTACAAAGGACTGGCTGTGGCGATAGCTGTTGGTGGGCGGGGACCTGTTTGCTTCCTTGGTGATGGCGGCTGGCGTGGCTATGAGAGTACTGTTGAGCGGGTGAACGCTGTGGAGGATCTGTGACAAGTGAAAGGGCGGGAATACAGGGTTAGGAAGAGGGAAAGGGCTCCGAGGAACAGGAATCAAAGTGATCAGATTGCTAATCTCTTATCGAGCGTTAGAGAAAGCTCTAGTCTAATGTAACATTAAAACAGCGGATCAAATTCATACACAAATCATTCAAGTGCAATGATTTAGTGTTCAGGACATGCTAAAGTACGTTTTCAAGGACTAGGGTTGCCACCTTTTAGTGATTTCAAAATCGAATAAGCTATCAGTGTATATTACCCATGTTTGCTATACTCCTGCAATATGTGTAGCATGTGCTTTAAAGTTTAATTTGTAAATTTAAATCAGAGAATAAATGACACCTTACACATGAAAATGGATATATTGATGGTGTTATGTGGTAGTTGCTAAGAGTATGCCTATGTGTGTATGTGTTGGTGGCAGATCAGACTATGCCTATGTGTGTATGTGTTGGTAGCAGATCAGACTATGCCTATGTGTGTATGTGTTGGTGGCAGATCAGACTATGCCTATGTGTGTATGTGTTGGTGGCAGATCAGACTATGCCTATGTGTGTATGTGTTGGTGGCAGATCAGACTATGCCTATGTGTGTATGTGTTGGTGGCAGATCAGACTATACCTATGTGTGTATGTGTTTTCTTCTATTAGTAAAGTGCACCTTTACCTATAAAAATTAGTTGAAGAAGGCTTTAAAATTTTGTTGGAAGTTTAAGTAGCATGTTCTTACCTCGTTTACTCCAATCTAAAAACCATTGGCCACTAAAATTGCTTTTGCCTTCTTCCCCCCTGGGCCAAAATTTCCATGCCCTCTCCTGCCTTCCTTTATTAATGTGGTGCTGCCAAAATACATATTTGATGCTTGCTTGCACTGTTGAAATAAATGTAAATAAGTTAATGTTGTGAACTCACAAAAATACTGAAAGACATAATAAAAGCTTTGAAGCTGAAAAAGTAGCTAATACTGCTTTCTTAACAAGGAAGATGACCTCAGAAAGTGAAACGGTTACAAAGGCTGAAGCCCAAATTGCCAGTTTTTTTTACATTTTTTTATATAATTTCAGGTGCATTTTGTATATAAAAAAGGGCATTCCCAGATAGTAATATTGGCAAAAACGTAAATATGAAATGCTCCACGCTTTCATATATTATACAGGATAGCATCGCCTATCATGAAAAATAACGCAATTAAATATGTTGAAAACAGAAGTTTTCAATGATCATTGATGAGAGTACAGATATTACTAAGTGTTGGCATACGTTACTTTTACCAAACAAAGCTTGATGTTGATGCTCTTCTTGACACTTTTGTGCTAGAAACTGGAACAGCAGTGGATCTCTTTTGAATCTCTTTTCAGTGAAAGAAATCTTCCTTTGAACAATATAATTGGATTTGGGAGCGACCACTGCTCTACTATGATGTGAAAGACAAGCGGAATTTCAAAAGTTATTAAAAGAAACTGTTTCGTCAGTTTTCATTTTTGGATGTATATGCAATTATTGTTCTTTTTGTGCAAACCATGCTGTGTTATTGTTACCTTCATATTTAGAGTCGTTTTATTTTAAAGACTTAACATCATACTTTTCACGTAGCTGCAAGAGACAAATGATTTTGAACTGATACTTGATATATATACCATTGATCATAAGATACAGAGAAAATGTAACAAGTATGATTCTAGCGCAATGGGACTCTCTAGTGTGCTATTTTCAGTCTGAACCGAAAACTGAAAAAGTTGATGGTGCAAAACCTAAATACAAATCAACCATGGAACAAAACACTTGCTTTGTTTCCTACAATATGAACTGCAAACGGTAAGTGTTTTTAACCTTGAATATATGCATTTTAGATTGCATATATTGTATTCAATAGTATTGAAGGAATATAAAACCATTCATAACAGTAGCCAATGCAGACTATCTATCCAGTTATGTGATGCTGGCATAGAGCTGACAGTACATGTCATTTGCAGGGCTCCATGGGTATAAGGAAATAGTTATATTTATGGGAGGTATGGGAATGGTCCAGTTAGGGGTAGTTACACAGTTAGCATTGCTAAAAGGGAGGGAAGAGTCCAGACGTGAACAGGAGAAGAGTGAAGATGTGAACAAGTCGGAGATACACAACCGGCAGTCAACCAATTAATCCGACTTTCCCAACATCATTTGTGGAAGGTGAATAGCGTGCTAGCAAGAACACGCATGAGGTCCGGGATGGTATTAGACCTTGAGTGCCCAAGATCAGGGATCTATGGTGCAGGACGTGGAGAAAGAGTGGCTGGTGCTGCATAACCACATTCCCCCGGTGGTTTGAGACCCCAGGTTCTTGCAGCCATATACCGAGGCCCTGTGGAAGCAGCAGATGTGTCCAGTTTAAGGCATGGTGCAATTGAAGGAATCCTGCAGGCAGAGGCATAACTAGAAACCACAGGGCCCCGGTGTGAAAAGGGCCCCCCCATGCATCTTCCCCCGCCCCTCTATTTGTATAACACATACAGATACATTCACGGATGGATACACATGCTAATACACAGACACTCAGAATGACACTTCTACAGATATAAACAGTAGTTCCGCCACTGCTTGCAGGTATCCTGGAGCAGAACTTATAACACAGCTTTAGCAGGATACTGCAGGTAGAAACAGAGATTCAAGCACAGCAGAGCAACTATGAACAGAACAGAAACAAGATGAAAGAAATGCAGAGTGCAAGACTACAGGACAGACTCAGGAACAAAGGCAGACATATGCAGGATAAAGCATAAGACAGAACTACAGAACTAAAGAGACATACAAAGGCACGAACGGAACGACAGAACATAATGCAGGCAGAAAGGAAAACCAGAAACAGAGTAGAACAAGGGAACAAAGAAACACAGAACAGAGAAAACCTTTAACAGTGTTAGGACAGGGATTACATTACTATAATCATTAATATAACAGGCATTATACTGAGACAGGGCATCCCATTAAAAGGAATCTATGACAGCCCATACCCCTTACAGGGTTCTAAGACTGGGCCTACCCCATTACGGGGTTCTAAGACAAGCTGTACCCATTTATGGGCTTCTAAGACAGGGCCTCAGGAACAAGCAGATGCCAACTGTTGCTAAACATGTGCAGGTGACCATTTTATGGTTAGGCTTGTGCAGGTACCGGACTAGCTAGACTTAGGCAGGAGCCAATCTATGGTTAGACTTTCTTATGGCTAGGTTAGGGTAAGTGCCGGACTAGCATGACCTAGGCAGTTGCCGGTCTGTGGCTAGGCTTAGGCAGGTGCCAGACAATTGCAAAGCTAGGACAGGAGCCACTCTAAAAGTGAACAACAATGTGGCCAAACTGGGAATAGGTGCCACTCTGTGGCCAGACTGGGAATAGGTGCCACTCCGTGGGATGACGAGACACAAAGAGATATACAAAGGAAAACCAAGGAACAAGGATAACTAATAGAACAGCAAAAGAACCCAAGAACAAGAATAACTAATAAGCAGAACAGAATAGCAGAAGACAGAAAGGAAACAAGAGAAACTGAATACAAACTGGATGATCTAAACGTGGGATGGATACTGACACTGTATGACTGGTACATTGTAGATATTCAATAATTAACTTTCTGATATGTGTCCTGACCTCTAAACAGTGGTGGGATTCAGCCGGTTCGCACTGGTTCATGCGGACCTGTTACTACAATTTTACAAGTTCTCCGAACCATTGCAAGCCGGACATCCCTTAAAAAAAATCTGTAAAAAACCCCATAAACAAACGCGTGGGCAAACGGGGCAGCTTCCCAGGGCCCATTCATTTCTGGAGCCACATGGAGACAGTCATGATCAGGCAGGAGCCGGGTCCGCAACCTTTAGTCACAGCCGCCGGAAATGACGGCAAGGAAGCACTACGGAGGAGACGGGCGACGAGCAGCATCCAGGTAAGTACTGGGGAAGGGGGGATTTGCTGTGACATATTAACGAGCAAATTATCAGTGACATATTGAGCATCTAATTATCAGTGGCATAGTAAGCATCTAATTATCAGTGGCATATTAAGCAGCTAATTATCAGTGCCATTTTAATGGATAAACTATCCAGAGGGAGGCAGAATTTTTTTCAGTAAGAGGCCCTGAAATTTCTAATGGCCCTGCGTAGACCAGTGACCAGTGGCGGACTAAGGGGGGGTGTTCTGCCCCAGGTGCCACTCGTTAGAGGGGTCCTTCTGGCTGGGGTGCCAAGGGTCTAAAACAGTTTATTTCCCCAGCCTCTAATGCAGCACGCTGGACATGGAGGTCTGGCCCGCCTGCAGCTGGAACAGCCAGCACCCCCGAAACCTGCCCCCCTCCGCACCTGTAACAGTGTCGGGAAACTAAGTTTCCACGACGCTGCATAATCCCTCCCTCCTCGACCCTGCGCGTGACATCATGCATTAAGGTCAGAGGGCGGGTAAACAGGACCACGGGACAGTACAAAGCCCGCAAACCGGTAAAAATTGTGAGTGTGAGTCTGATGGTGTGTGTGTGTAAGTGTGAGTCTGTGTGTGTAAATGTGAGCCTGTGTGTTTCTAAGTGGGAGTCTGTGTGTGTGTGTGTGTGTGTGTGTGTAAGTGTGCGTCTCTCTCTCTCTGTAAGTGTCTGTGTGTAAGTCTGACTGTGTGTATGTACATGTGAGTCTGTGTGTAAGTGTGACTGAGTACATGTGAGTCTGTGTGTGTAAATTTGAGTCTGTGTGTGTGTACGTGTGACTGTGTGTGTACATGTGCATCTGTTTGTGTGTGTGTAAGTGGGACAGTGTGTATGTCTAAGTAGGAGTATGTGTCTAAGTGGGAGTATGTGTGTGTCTAATTTGCAGTGTGTGTGTAAGTGGTAGTGTGTGTGTCTAAGTGGGAGTGTGTGTGTGCAAGTGAGAGTGTATGTGTGTCTAAGTGGGAGCATGTGGGAGTGTGTGTGTAAGTGTGAGACTGTGTGTGTAAGTGTGAGCCTGTGTGTGTGTAAGTGTGACTATGTATGTATGTGTTTCACTTTATCTGAATTTGAAATTTAAGACCAGAGTATCCAAACTGAAAGTATAGCTTGCTTAGAGAATTCCAGCTTGTCTACTTTGGCCTTAATTTTGAAATTCACTTTAATAACCCACATTTAATTAATAACCCACATGATATAAATTGTAGAAAATGTTTTTCTGTTTAGCAAAAAGCAAGTCATTTTTATTTTATTTTGTTTGACATTAGAGAAAAACATACCGTATTTGCTCGATTATAAGACGACCCTGATTATAAGACGACCCCCCAAACTTTGTATATTCCTTTAGGAAAAAAACTAAAAGCCTGAATATAAGACTACCCTATAGGAAAAAAAAAGTTTAACTTGTATATATGTAAATTGCTTTTTAATATGTAATAAAAAATTGATATTATACAAATGTATTTCTTGTTTTTATTTCCTTGCGGCCTCTCTCCCTCCCCCCTCCAGTGTAGTCTCTCTCTCTATCTCCCCCCTCCCTCCCCTAGTCTCTCTCTCTCTATCCCCCACCCCCTCTCTCTACCCCCCCCTCTCTCTCTCTCTCTATCCCCCCTCTCTCTCTATCCCCCCCTCTCTCTCTCTATCCCCCCCCTCTCTCTCTATCCCCCCCTCTCTCTATCCCCCCCCTCTCTCTTCCCCCCCCCCCTCTCTCTATTCCCCCCCCTCTCTCTCTCTATTCCCCCCCCCCCCATCTCTCTCTATCCCCCCCCTGTCTCTCACTATCCATCTCCCCCCTTTCCCTGGTGGCTAGTGGGGGCAGCTGGGGGATGTCTGCACTATACGTGCAGATATCCTCCATGCTGCCCGACACCTCCGTCTATTATGACGGACAGCTGGTCCGTCATAATAGACGGAGGTGTCGGGCAGCATGGAGGATATCTGCACGTATAGTGCAGACATCCCCCAGCTGCCCGCTTTTCCCTGGTGTCTAGTGGGGCAGCAGAGGAAGTCTGCGCGATGAGCGCAGACCTCCCTTGCTGCCGCCCGGCACGCTCGCCGGGACTTCTGTGACGAAAGCGGAAGTTCCCGGCTTCTTCACAGAAGCCCCGGCGGTCGTGCCGGGCGGAAGCAGGGGAGTCTGTGCTCGTTGCACAGACATCCCCTGCTGCTAGAGAGGGGGATCCAGGTCCCCTGCAGCTCTGCTGGGGACCTGGATCCCAGTCTTATAGTCTGACCTCAATTTGAGGTCAGATTATAAGACGACCTCGAATGTAAGACGAGGGGGATTTTTCAGAGCATTTGCTCTGAAAAAAACCTCGTCTTATATTCGAGCAAATACGGTAATACACCATGCTTGAAAGTCAGAACTGGTTACTACATTTTTTGAATCCCACCACTGCCTCTAGACCCTTCTGACCGTCATCCACATCAGCACACATAAGCATATATCAGTGTTGCTTGTTACTGCACTTATGATTGTGTATAACAGTGACTATTGAGCTTAAATCTGGAGATTTGCAACGGGCAAATGTCGTATATATTTTTTGAATTCGGAGTTTGTTAATGGGTGAACGGCGCTTATTGGGGAGGCGAAATTCTATGCTTTTTAATAACTAAGTTAGAGTTTAAAAACAGCAATCTGTGATCACTTTCAAACCAGCCAGTGGCTGACAATCAATGGCCTCCTTAGCCTACGGGGCTGAGAGTTCAGTATGTGTCCATACTCCGCTGAGCAGGTACCTCAGCCTGGGGTTTTTCCGGCTTGTGTTTGTAAGTGCTAGGGGGTAGTAGGTAGGGAACTGATTTCAATTTAATTTATTCAGAGGATCTTTGGGGCAGCCCCTAGCTAACAGAAGGGCCCTGGTCAGCCTCTGGCCCCATTTATTTCAGGATGTGCCACAGGCTGAATGTATTAACAGCTTTGTTACTTTTTAAAAGAAAGAAATATATTCATAATTTGTTTTGTATTGCACACCCCCTGAGATCTGCTCCCTTGAAGAGTCTGAGACATTAGGTATTCCTATTCAAATTTTGAAATATATTAATTCTACTCTCTATGCACTTATCATTATACTTATTATTATTATATCATTTTATTTCAAGTATTTTTACATTTTTAGTATGTATACCTTTATATGTACAAAAGCCCTTGTGTATCTTAATGTGTTCTAATTTTTTGCTTAAACTCTCTTTGTAGTGAGAACCATTTTACATTTTATTTATGTAATAACTTTTCTCTTTTTTTTTTCTTCCCTCTATTTCTCTCACTTCTACCACAAGGCTACTCAGTAAGACTTTTGACACTGTCGCACATAGAAGGCTTATCAATAAACTACAATCTTTGAGTTTGTATTTCAAGATTGTTGAATGGATTAGACAATGGCTGAGTGACAGGCAACAGAGGGTTGTAGTAATGGAGTATATTCGATGCAAGGTCATGTTACTAGTGGGGTACCTCAGGGATCTGTACTTGGACCCATTCTCTTTAATATTTTTTATTAGTGATATTGCAAAAGGTCTTGTTGGCAAAGTATGTCTTTTTGCTGATGTTACAAAGATTTGCAGCAGGGTTGATATTCATGGAGGGATAAGCCACATGGCAAATGATTTAGCTGAACTAGAAAATGGTCAGACCTGTGGCAACTGACATTTAATGTGGACAAATGCAAGATTATGCACCTTGGACGTAAAAACCTAAAAGTAGAATATACAATATTTGGTACAGGCCTAACCTCAACATCTGAGGAAAGGGATTTAGGAGTAATAATTTCAGAGGACTTAAAGGTTGGTAGGCAATGTAAAAGAGCAGCAGGAAATGCTAGCAGAGTGCTTGGTTGCATAGGGAGGGGTATTAGCAATAGAAATTGTACAGAGTACTGGTGAGACCTCAGTATTGAGTGAGTATTGCATTCAGTACTGGAGACCGTATTGCCACAAGGATATTGATACTTTGGAGAGAGTTCAGAGAAGGGCTACTAAACTGGTTCATGGGTTGAAGGATAAAACTTACCAGGAAAGGTTAAAACATCTTAACATGTATAGCTTGGAGGAAAGATGTAACAGGGGGATATGATAGAAACATTTAAATACATAAAGGGAATCAACACAGTAAAGGAAGAGACTATATTTTAAAGAAGAAAGGATAGGGAGAGGTATTAGCAGTAGAAAGAGGCAAGTGCTCATGTCATTGTTCATAGCACTGGTGAGACCTCACTTGGAGTATTGTACGCACTAATGGAGACCGTATCGCCACAAGGATATTGATACTTTGGACAGAGTTCAGAGAAGGGCTACTAAACTGGTTCATGGGTTGAAGGATAAAACTTACCAGGAAAGGTTAAAGCATCTTAACATGTATAGCTTGGAGGAAAGACGTAACAGGGGGGATATGATAGAAACATTTAAATACATAAAGGGAATCAACACAGTAAAGGAAGAGAGTATATTTAAAAGCAGAAAAACTACCACAACTAGAGGACATAGTCTTAAATTAGAGGGGCAACGATTTAAAAGTAATATCAGGAAGTATTACTTTAAAGAGAGGGTAGTGGATGTATGGAATAGCCTTCCAGCAGAAGTGGTAGAGGTAAACACAGTCAAGGATTTTAGGCATGCGTGGGATAGACACAAGGCTATCCTAGATATAAGATAGGGAACCGAGGACTAATACCAAAAGTATTTAGAAAATTGGGCACACTAGATGGACCGAATGGTTCTTATCTGCTGACACATTCTATGTTTCGATGTTAAGGCAACTAATCTAAAGTGACAGTGAGGAGGCCTGATGGTAAAATGCGTCAGAGTGCCCATGACAATTTTATCGCTATTTTTATGGTGCACATTGGTTTCAATATTATTTATTTTATGTATTTGCTGTAAATATTAATTGTCCAATTAAACTACAGGGAGTGCAGAATTATTAGGCAAATGAGTATTTTGACCACATCATCCTCTTTATGCATGTTGTCTTACTCCAAGCTGTATAGGCTCGAAAGCCTACTACCAATTAAGCATATTAGGTGATGTGCATCTCTGTAATGAGAAGGGGTGTGGTCTAATGACATCAACACCCTATATCAGGTGTGCATAATTATTAGGCAACTTCCTTTCCTTTGGCAAAATGGGTCAAAAGAAAGACGTGACAGGCTCAGAAAAGTCAAAAATAGTGAGATATCTTGCAGAGGGATGCAGCACTCTTAAAATTGCAAAGCTTCTGAAGCGTGATCATCGAACAATCAAGCGTTTCATTCAAAATAGTCAACAGGGTCGCAAGAAGCGTGTGGAAAAACCAAGGCGCAAAATAACTGCCCATGAACTGAGAAAAGTCAAGCGTGCAGCTGCCACGATGCCACTTGCCACCAGTTTGGCCATATTTCAGAGCTGCAACATCACTGGAGTGCCCAAAAGCACAAGGTGTGCAATACTCAGAGACATGGCCAAGGTAAGAAAGGCTGAAAGACGACCACCACTGAACAAGACACACAAGCTGAAACGTCAAGACTGGGCCAAGAAATATCTCAAGACTGATTTTTCTAATCTTTTATGGACTGATGAAATGAGAGTGAGTCTTGATGGGCCAGATGGATGGGCCCGTGGCTGGATTGGTAAAGGGCAGAGAGCTCCAGTCCGACTCAGACGCCAGCAAGGTGGAGGTGGAGTACTGGTTTGGGCTGGTATCATCAAAGATGAGCTTGTGGGGCCTTTTCGGGTTGAGGATGGAGTCAAGCTCAACTCCCAGTCCTACTGCCAGTTCCTGGAAGACACCTTCTTCAAGCAGTGGTACAGGAAGAAGTCTGCATCCTTCAAGAAAAACATGATTTTCATGCAGGACAATGCTCCATCACACGCGTCCAAGTACTCCACAGCGTGGCTGGCAAGAAAGGGTATAAAAGAAGAAAATCTAATGACATGGCCTCCTTGTTCACCTGATCTGAACCCCATTGAGAACCTGTGGTCCATCATCAAATGTGAGATTTACAAGGAGGGAAAACAGTACACCTCTCTGGGAGGCTGTGGTTGCTGCTGCACGCAATGTTGATGGTGAACAGATCAAAACACTGACAGAATCCATGGATGGCAGGCTTTTGAGTGTCCTTGCAAAGAAAGGTGGCTATATTGGTCACTGATTTGTTTTTGTTTTGTTTTTGAATGTCAGAAATGTATATTTGTGAATGTTGAGATGTTATATTGGTTTCACTGGTAAAAATAAATAATTGAAATGGGTATATATTTGTTTTTTGTTAAGTTGCCTAATAATTATGCACAGTAATAGTCACCTGCACACACAGATATCCCCCTAAAATAGCTAAAACTAAAAACAAACTAAAAACTACTTCCAAAAATATTCAGCTTTGATATTAATGAGTTTTTTTGTTTCATTGAGAACATGGTTGTTGTTCAATAATAAAATTAATCCTCAAAAATACAACTTGCCTAATAATTCTGCACTCCCTGTATGTCTCTGTTATGTACTCACTTTGTATAATTTACCTGCCTGGTATTCTACACTGCTGTTTCTCTCCCTTAAGCGCTAGCACCAATACTCCATTAAGCTACATTGCATTCCCTCTAGAGTTGTGGGAACTCTGGTGACATAGCAGCATTTTGGGCACATGTCTCCTATCCAGTTTTACCCTGGCATTAAGGGGGCCAGGGGATCTTACCCAGACCAAATATTTATAGGAAGAGGGAGTAAATGTTTCAGGTATGGCAATTTTGCCTTAAAGTGAATTAAAAGTGAATTGACATACTCAAATCAGGCATTAATGGTTGAGCTGGAACAATAGTCAAGTTGAATTAATTTTTCCCGACTAAGCTTCTTGTGCCTGGGTTTTGCAGTTCACTTGTAAGTTTACTTTTAGTGCATAGCCCCCACTGACTTTCAGGATTCCCAGGTTATAAAGCAGTCCGTATAGCAGAGTAACTTAATTGTCATAGTAATCATATGGTTCACATTCTATTGGTCAATATAACTGTCAGCTTAATAATAAGCAGCTGGAGAAACATATGTGCTCTGGACATGGCATTAGTAAAATGTAGGTGAGTCTCAAAGATATAGTAACACTATGTTCTCATAATAACAGCACTGGACAGACAATAACATTTTTTGCATTTTATTGGTATAAATGTTGATCCAAGGCACAAATTATTAAACGTTACTTTTCCTACAATCATTTACTACTTTGCCCAGGAGTGTATACCTGTTATAAACGACACTCTGTATGTTTCAGTCTGGAATTGATAATATAACTATGTGTTGTTTACATAACATCACCGATGTACTTCCCACAATGACTGTCTACCAATAGAGGAGACATGAACAGGATACAAGGATTAAAGGATGGATGAACTGTTGTTGTGTGTTGATTACATTAATTCCTTTGCTAGCAGGGTATTGGACGTTCACATTTTATTTTTTGGGCAGTGCTGTAGAGCATCGCGAAGAGCCTCCAGAACACGATCAACGTTGGTTTTGGTTGAATTGTATCCCATAAGCCCAATACGGATGACCTAGAAAAAAGACAAATCCTTAGAAGATATAAATCTTTCATAACTTGATTTTGTTTCTTGATATGTCTCCCCTTATAAATTGGAATCGACACAATAAAGGAGGAAAGTATATTTAAAAGAAGAAAACATACCACAACAAGAGGGCACAGTATTAAATTAGAGGGGCAAAGATTTAAAAGTTATATCAGGAAGTATTACTTTACTGAGAGGGTAGTGGATTTGTGGAATAGTCTTCCAGCAGAAGTGGTAGAGGGTAATACAGTGAAGGGTTTAACCCTGCATAGGCTAGGCATAAGGCTATACAAGATATATGCCATGAACTAATGAAAGTATTCAGAAACTAGGCAGGCTAGATGGGCAAAATGGTTCTTATCTGCTGACACATGCAATGTTTCTACGTTGTGTTAACCGCTTATTGATGAGACTGTTGTTAGAATGTTGAGCAGAAGCTGTTTTTACACAACTGCAGTGTTTGTGTTTAAATGTAATGTTCTTATTTCTCATTTACTGTACCCATTCGAATTATATATTGTTTTTTTTTTCAGAATAAAAAGGTATTTCTTTAAATACAATTATTTTGATCATATGATTTAATTTACTGTAAATAAAATAAAATGTGGTAAAAATTCTGACTTTTACTTGAAATATATTTTACTCATGTACAAAAATTGATGAAAAAAATGGTAAATAGATTCATAGATTTGTCCTGAGTTTAGAAATAGTACATGTTCACATGTTTTTATGTTGTTTTCTGCATGTTATAAGGAAATAACTGAAAGTAGCGTTTTGCTATTTCCTAACCATTTTCTCCCACAGTGACCCTTTGACTCCAACGCTAATCATCAACCTATCCCTAAATGTAACCTAGGCACTAACCCCAAACTAACTGTAATCTTAATAGTAACCCTAACCCTAGATCTATAGCTAGCTAATGCCTTTTTTAAGTGTAATGTTGCTGACCGTCTCTAGAGGCAGTCTAGCAACAGCAACAGAGCATCAGCTGATCACTTTTCCGAATCTCTTGCCCACAGGACAGTGCCAGAAAAAATCATATTGAGCAAAAGAGGAACGCTTTAACCCTAACCTAACTCCCTAACACTGAAACAATGAAATAGGCTGCGCTGAACTAGCTATGCTGAATCATCCCATTCATCAAGGACTTTCCGTGGGACATTCTAAACACAGCTCCGTTCCCTCCGGCTTTTGGTTGCGTGTAATGTGAATTTACATGCTGATGCAGCAATTATAGAGAGAGCTGGTCGGCCATCTCATTTGTTCCATCAAATCACAGTCCACATTTTTACTCAGATGGGAGCAGGGTGGATTTGATTTAAATCAAGTTGATTTAAATCACCATATAAATCATGATTTAAATCACTGGTCAGTAAGACTCAATTTAAATCATGATTTTTAAATGTAAAGACTCATTCTTGCTGGTAATCTTTAATATTTGTACCCAGATGAAGATTTCATATTAAGAATAACCTGTACAGCTATATCAGAACGGATTTTAGTTTAATAGGTTAATCAGACATATTTGAATTATATATCATATATAATATGCTATATATATTATATAGCATATATATTCTTTTATTTTGCGTAAACTTCAATGTTTATTAACTGAAGTGGTAATGTATGAACGTAATATGTTCTTTGTTTGTACACAGATTTGCAGAACCACAATGGAATTAAGGTCTATTCCTGAACTTTGTTTATTTATTTATTTTTTTACCATTTTTACTCTGAAAAAGTGCATGTTATCTCAACTTGGATAACTTGATTAACTGAATTAGTTTACCAAAAATGCAAATGTTTGAGCTATAATATATAAATCGAAAACTATGTTTACATAGATTTTTCCTCCAAAAGCACTTCCTTAAAATAATTTTGAACTAAATAAAAAATATTAAAAAGACAATTAAAGAAAAATAAATCATCGATATTCATCCACCCTGGATGGGAGTGTCTACACTCTACAACCACTATCAGTAAGGTCAATTTGGGTGTATCAAAAGAGTATTCCTACTGTTGCAAAAAAAAAAAATATTTTCTGTAAACTCCCAATTCTGATCTCTTTTCTTCCTCACGTCCCTAGCCTTCTCCTCTTTCTTGTTACCTTTCCACTGGAGGGTCCCAAGCCGCCGCTTATTTCAATGCTATAATTCTTCATGACATATGTTGTTATATCTTTCCAGTCATAGCCGCTTGGGATACTAACTGTTGTGACTGTGGGAAGACGCAGCTCCTACAGTGGGGGAAAGGGTTAATATCAGTAAAACGGTTGGTACCATGCACAATGTCTAGCTGGAATGCCACTACGGATAGTAAAATAAACTACTAATAAAATATTTACATTCAAAACAGGCGTATCAGGAACATGTGGGCAGGCTAGTTTCTAATTAACATATATGTAGTTAAATCCTCTCACATTACAAATGTCATCCTCTGATCAATACTATAGTTACAAGTGGAATTAATAAGCTTATACTAAGTAGTAGACAGGGATTTATTTATAATAGGCCATGTGCCTGCGCCACGACTGATACTAGGAGACTCAGAAATCCCCTTCTTAAACACAAAGATACATCACATAGGTCAGCTATGATTTGATATATTTTCAAACGCTTCCTTGATTCAAGGAAATCAGGAAGAATTCAGGAAAATACATCAGAAAAAAAAAACTTGACGTATTAGTATTTATTTTAATAGATCTATTTATTTATTTTGATAGTTAACCTAAACATTAATTTGGCATATGATATGCTAAGCATCAAGCAGATTGTCACTGCATTTTGTGAGATCACTTGAACGGCTTGGCAATATTTTCACTCACTGGATCTTTGACGAAAAGACTGAGTCCCAAATCTTGCAGGCCTTTCTGCAGCCTTAAAGCGTTCTCCTGATGAAGTGCCCAGGAACGTTCCAAGCCCTAGAGATGGCATTCAACATGTAGTCAATGAACCAGTATTCACTATACTGGGTGCAGCTTAAAGGGACACTCCCACCAAAAAATGAAAAGGTTTTTTATTTTGTATTGTTGAATTCAGATATGTCTTTTGTTTTGGTTATGTGACTGTATTTAATAAAATATGTAACTAAACAATTGTTTCTGGGTGCTGCCATTTTGTGAAATATAGTGTTTTTGGATGCCACCCCCTGGTGACTTTACAGCACACATTTCTGACTTTGGGGCTGGGGACACAAAATGCAGTCTATAAGTCAGAATTCTGATCATAGACTTGCATTGAATGGGAGGGTAATGTAACTATTACATCACAAGGGGGCAGAGTTATGATCCTATTTGACCAGGTTAATCTCCTCTGTTTGTGCTGGAAGGCAGATAAAAAAGTTGTACACAGGCACATAGTCCTTCCCGCTATGATACTCAGGACCCAGTGAGAGAGCAGGGGAGTATCTTATGACATCATCATGCAGACTTTAGCAACAGTTGTAAAGTGAGACTGGATGGAAGATTTTGGACGATGTTGCATCATGGGAAATATTCACAAAATGGAGCCAGGGCATAAACACCTAATTTTCTTTTTTCTTTTATATACAATTAAATCAATGATATAAAAAAACAGTGGCATATGATTTATATTTGTGTTTATTTTAAATGACCAGGTTTTCTACTTACATCTTATGTAAGTGATAGTGTCCCTTTAAGTTACACAGTAAACTAGGAGGGTTGTGCTTAATTTTCAAAGACCTACAAAACATAAAGGATATGTTTTTACCAAACTGGAGATAAACATTGTGTAAAGAATTGCTGCTGCGCTTGACCAGGGGCAGTTCCCCTGCCCGAAACTTCGATATGCTGTTTGATTAAATATATCTGATGAAATCGTAAAGTCCCATGAGTGCGATCTTATTACTATTGGAAAAGCTATATATATATATATATATTTAAGCTTTCAGTGTATTACACTAGTAATACAATTCCTGAGCATTTTTTATAATTTGTTTTATACACACTTACCTTCTCAGCCAACACTGCAAGTGCCTCTCTCAAGGTGAAAAAGTTAGTAATTGGTCCTGTGTGGTGGTATCTGGGAAATATAAATAATGCGCAGTTAAACAGAAGGCCATCCTTAGCTAATTGCACCATTACGTCCATTTGTCGTCATTAAACTTTTCCTTTCAGTGCAGTATTGTTCATTACGTAGCAATATAATGTGCATATCTCATAGGATGCTTGCATGAAATGGTGGATTCAGTCAGCATACTTATTACTCATAAGTTCATAATGGGGTAAATTGTCAGAACTCCATTTTTTTCGATCACATTCTAATTTTGTAGTTCAGGAAATTCAATTCATATTTATATTGGTATAAAATCTTTATTCAAACAATTATTATTATAAACATTTTTATATGGCACCAGTCAGCGCAGTAATGAGGATGAGGAGACTGAGGTAACACAGTTGAGCCCACGGTAACCAACAGAGACGAAATGAATCTCCCAGCCAGCTGAGCACCCAAGAAGGGCTATATTCGATTTAATTTTTCTGCAAAATTACTACTATCGGAGCTTTTCACTAAAAGGAGAGTTGAACATTTCATCTTTATCACCAATTTATCTATACATTGTGCAGGGACAAACATGGTGAGTTCCCCCTGCAAAGCCAACTAACCAGGTTTGTCTGTGCACAATGTATAGCTAAACTGGTGAGATGACCTCAATTTATGCTTTAGAGAATAGACCCCAATGAAACTATGTCATATAGGTGGCAATTCTCTATCCTTGACTCGTGCAAAGAAAGAGCTAGTTGTGGCACTGGCACCAACAATTTATGCATCACTTAACACAATACATTATGTACACTACAAAAGGACAGAGACAAATCCATACATAATAGAGAGATGGTCCTGCCGCAATCCTACAATCTAAACTGAATTGGAGAAGAGATGAAACACAAGGTTCAATCGCAATCCAACAAGAGCATCTGATGTCCCTTGGTATTTTACCAGCAATTTTCAAATCTACCTAGAAAATTATATTATGGTGCAATAATATTGTTTGAGTATGGGAGCTGGAGAAGTTAATGATTGACTTAATGCTGGTCTTGTCATATATTGACTGATACCCACGGATGTTCGGTGATCATATTATCTAACTCAGTTCTCACACTAACGTTTATCTGGAAGCCACAGCATATTCATTTTTGCAGAGATCTCAATAGTTTTATTTTGACAACATGTAATCCATGACTCAACATGTGTTCAGAGATATCTTGTGCCATTGGCTGTTTTAGAACATGGAGGATAGTGGACAATTCTAACCAGAAATAGCCTCCTTCTATCTTACCCTAGATAAATAGTGCATTTTTTTTACTCACCATTAGTTTGACATGTTAAACATTGCTAATCTTTAATTCTATATTAAATCTTACATTCGTGGTTTACCGTCACAGCCCCAGTAGTTTGATAACCAGGTCAAGTCCAGATATAGAGAAGGTGGTTTAGTCTTACGGCTAAAAATCTTCTTACTAAGGGGGAGAAAAAGACATTTTTTATTAGTTAATCTGAAAGTAGAAACTAACCTCTATCTTAAATATCAGATTAACATTATAATTACCTTGCTGCTTCACTGAAAGAAATTGGTGCAGTTCCAGGGGGCGCATTCAAAACTTTTTGAGATCCAGAGTATAAGATGTCGATTCCTAGAGCAATAAATCTATAGTCAGCAGGGGGCAGAGGTCTGTTTGAATGTCTGGACATGGAGGGGGAGATGTATAAACATGGCACATGGAGAAATATTGTCTTTTTCCCACTATATAGAATTATTAAACCTTTAACACTCTGGGTGCCAGGCAGATGAACCATGAAATAAGACAGACACAAATGAAAACTGCCACCCACCAGATGTATTTTGCTACATATTGTTATCTACCCTGGTCAGTTTGCTACTGTACTAATGGATGTCAGATTATTTAATTATGCTATATAAGAAGTTGATATTATGGTAGAGCAAGCATTGTTTGAAGCAGGGCTGGCATTTGATAAAATCCACCGTTTATTATAATGGAGCCTGTTACAGTGCGGATCCAGGGGGGGGGGGCAACGGGGCAATTGCCCCCCCCCCGAGAAGAGAGAAAAAAAAAAAAAAAGACACTTTAAAAAAAAAACCAAAAAAAAAAACGCGCTTGCAGGCAGAGACTGAGGTGAGAAGGGATCGGAAGATCCCCCTCAACTTCTCTGCCTGCCGGCAGGCTGCACGGGGGGCCGAACAGGCAGCACAGAGAAACCTCCGTGCTGCCTGTTCGGCTCCCCGTGCAGTGTGCCCACACGGAAGTGCCGACAGGTCACGTGACCGGCGCGCTGACGTCATACGCGCGCCGGGTCACGTGACCTGTCGGCACAATCATCTGTGAGACGAACAGGCAGCATGGAGAAGACCATGCTGCCTGCCACTAGCCACCAGGGGATAAGGTAAGTGCTGGGGAGTGGGGAGATGGGGGGATGTACTGGGGAAAGAGGCAGGGGCATATAAAATGGCAAATAACTGGCATATTACTGGGCAAATTGGCTGGGGATATTAAATGGCAAATAACTGGCATATTACTGGGCAAATTGGCAGGGGATATTAAATGGCAAATAACTGGCATATTACTGGGCAAATTGGCAGAGGATATTAAATGGCAAATAACTGGCATATTACTGGGCAAATTGGCAGGGGATATTAAATGGCAAATAACTGGCATATTACTGGGCAAATTGGCTGGGGCATATAAAATGGCAAATAACACTGGCATATTACTGGGAAAATTGGCAGGGGCATATTAAATGGCAAATAACATTGGCATATTGGGAAAATTGTCAGGGGCATATTAAATGGCAAATAACACTGGAATATTATTGGACAAATTGGTTGGGGCATATTAAATGGCAACTAACACAGGCATATTATTGAGCAAATTGGCAGGGGCATATTAAATGGCAACTAACACTGGCATATTATTGGGCAAATTGGCTGGGGCATATTAAATGGCAACTAACACTGGCATATTATTGGGCAAATTGGCTGAGAGAGCCATACATGGGAAGGGAGAAGAGAGAGACATAAATGGGATGGTAGAGGAGAGACAGACAGACATGGGTTCACAGATGAGAGACAGACAAATATGGGATGGCAGAGGAGAGACAGACAGATATGGGAAGGGGAGAGGAGACAAACAGACATGGGAAGGGAGAGGAGAGAGACATAAATAGGAAGGGAGAAGAGAGAGACATAAATGGGATGGTAGAGGAGAGACAGACAGACATGGGATGGGAGAGGAGAGACAGAGAGATGGGAAATGAGAGAAGAGACATATGGACATGGGAAAGAAGAGGATACATAGACGGACATGGGAAGGAAGAGGAGAAAAACGGGCATGGAAGGAAGAGAGACAGAGGGACACGGGGAGTGAGAGGAGTGCGACAGACATGGGAAGGGAGAGGAGCGTGACAGACGGACATGGGAGAGAGGATAAGACAGACGGACATGGGAGAGAGGATAAGACAGACGGACATGGGAGAGAGGATAAGACAGACGGACAAGGGAGAGAGGAAAAGACAGACGGACATGTGCCCCTCCCGAGATCAGACTCTGGATCCGCCCCTGGCCTGTTAGCAATCCATGTTTCTGAAATGTAAGACTAAGGCAGTATTACCAATTTGTTGAAAGATAATGTATTTTATAAACCCTTCCATCAACTCAATGGGCTAATGTGCTAACTGAAGAATTTCGTCAATCCTTAGATTGCAATATCAACACAGCCTTTCATCTTTCCAAGGTGAAACAGTACTGTTAAATTGGGTAATAGCAGTACCCCCTGGATTTTGGGAAACATGCTTGAGGCAGATCTGAAAATGATGTACCCATACTTGGTTAATCTCTTATTATTATTATTATTATTATTATAACCAGAAACACAGAAACCCAACTCGTGGGGACCTGTCAGGTGGCAGATAAAACCCTTCAGAAAATTGCTTTACCAACTGAAAAGGCAAAAACCACTAACCCTGCTTGTCCATGTAGAGAGGAGCTCCTCCTAAAGATGCCACTGAGTCTACAAGAAGAAGACAATTATACCTGGAAAGAAAATCAAAAGTTACAATGAATATTGGCATGGATCATTTACTTACACCTTCCCAGCGCATTTCATCCACCAAATCTGTCCAGGTAAAAAAACACGTAGATATTACAATATTACATGTGCACGTGATCTGCACTCCTCAACTGCATGTATGTCAGATATGAAAAGCCAGGAATGGTTGCTAAAACCCATGAAGCTTTTACAGAGAACATTCCTTGTCCGCTGTATATATATGACTCAAGTATATGGTGGTTAAAACTTTGTTGATATAAGTGTATACATATGTGTACTACGCTTATCATTGTCTCAAACACTATACATATATAATATGATATAACGTCATGCTTACTAAACAATTTTCAAGGCTCAGTCAATATTGAGCTATGACGCATTTTTTTCATTGCATTGCGCAATATACTATTAACATCTTACACCAAAATGTGCCATTATGCCTGCACCTAACTCCCCTGACCCCACCCTCTGCCTCACTTGTCTTTTATTCTTGCTGATGGGCTGCCTATATAAACCCAGAGTGGGTGCTACCAATAGGCCTAAGGTGGCGGTTCCACTCACATAACACAAAGCGCCAGACTCTGGTCTGTATCTCCAACAATGGAGCCCTCCCCTGCCAATAAGAGCTAAAAGAACATGGTGGGCGAAATTGACTGTGTGTGCTTGTGTGTATGTATGTATGTATGTATATCTGTATATGTGTTTGTTTATGTGTCTTTCTGTGTATATGAGTTGGTGTGTATATATGTGTTTGCGTGTATATTTTTGTGTGTGACTGTGTGTGTCTATGTATGTGTTTGCATATGTGTGTCTGAGTGTGGATGTGTGACTGTGCATGTATGACACTGTGTCTTTACCTATTTTTTTTGCTTGTGACATTGTATGTGTGATTGTGGATGTGCGTGACTGCGTTAATGTGCGCTTGTATGTGTATGTAACACTGCATGTGTGCCTGTGTGTGTACTTGGTTGCATGTGTATCGACACTTCCTGTGTGCCTGTGTGTATATGTGTGAGGGATGAATCAAAAAGGCAAAAAAGTCTTGCATCAGTCCTCTATAAACCCGCCTGCTCTCATCCCTCAGGGCTTCAGTATCAGAGGAAGAAAGTAGCGAACAAAGGCGTATGCACTCCCAATGCGGTGAAAAATAGATTAATATTTATGATAAGGATCCGATTAAAACTCCATATAAAATCCACAGAGACAAGACATGGGATACAGCAATATGCCTTATGCGTTTCGCGTGAACACACGCTTATTCATAGGCTTGAATTTGTCTAATAAATATTCAGCTATTTTTCACCGCATTGGGAGTGCATACGCCTTTGTTTGCTACTTTCTTCCTCATTATCAGCGCTGCCACTACAGCCCGGCTGGAGCACCCCTTATCAGGTGATATTTACGAGACATATGTCAATTGTTCTCTGGTGGAGCCAGCTTGTTTTCTCTTTTGTTCCTTCAGTATCAGAGCCTTTACCTTTTGCTGACCTTACATTGTCTCTATTTTGCCATGGTGAGACATTTGTGATATCTTTTGTAAGGTCGTAAAAATGAATCTGTCTCTGCACCTGACCCCCTGCATGATTCAGCACCCCTGCCTTGGCAACAGATGTGAGTAAGGTTAACAAACTCAATAAAATGTGTAATGTTCCGTTGTACTGACCGGTGACACAATTCTCCCAAACCATCCAAAGGTTGCATCACTCCGCTGGATGACTCTCCATGAGTGATGAAGAAAAGCGAAGGCTTGTGCTCTGCTAAACCCTGGAACCAAACAAGAAGTAGATGAAGTTGCAAAGCTCAAATGATTTATTTACACCTATAAGGTGTGAGGGATCTTTCCTTTTATGCTTTTGTCTGAAGCTTGAGCAAAACAAGACCAGTACACATCAGGTACATCAAGAAAAACAAGAAAACACCACACGACAATCAGTAGTCAAATAAATGATCCAGTATTACATTAAACGCATCCATGGCAAAAAAGTAGGTCCTTTAGCCACAACTACTACAGGTTTCAATAACAACTTGGCCTGAATAAATGTTAACTTCAGCTGCGATATAACAAATTCCTTTCTTTTATCAACTTCACCTGTCCATATCAAGCTATCGCAGTTCTATATAACTCATATAACTATATTCAGGGGTAGACACCATCTTTATTTGTGGCGGACATTACTGGGGTCTGTGGACAGTTTATTGATGTTCTATGGACTTTCACAAACCTTGCAGCGGACATGGATGTCATTATACAGACACTTTCCCTATCCCTGCTTTAGCTCCACCACTTTATATACCCTGTGAGATAATCTGAGCATGGTGCTCCTTGCCTTTTGTTCCAGCATGCCTGTAGTTGTAATCTCATTAATCATTAGTATGGTTAGATATCATTGTACTATATCCGTATATGAATAATGATTGCAAGGCTGTCCATTGAGCTATCAAGTATCAAGATCCTATATAATGTGGACTTGGATGATTGTCTTATGTGCACCACAGTGGATGTTTTACAGGTGCAGGATCCAAAGCACTAAACTGTGACTTGCGCAGTGGAGCTTGCTGCCATTGATATTCCAGTATGTCTGTGTAGCTTACACGTTGAATAAATCATTTTTAAAGTATTGTGGCTCAGCGAGCACAGAATCCGGGATCACATGGTCAGCTCTAGTCGCCTCACCTTCTCAACATCTTTCAAGGTGAAGCCATTTCCTGGAGGTTTCGACAAAAGACGTACGTCCGCACCTGAGGTATAGAAAACATAACATTTCATTTTTAAAAATCAGTTGTCTGCTCACCACAGTTCACCGTCTAGTGCGAAGGTAGGCAACGTTCGGCACTCCAGATGTTGGACTACATTTTCCTTGATGCTTTGCCAGCATTACAGCTGTAAGAGCATTATGGGAGATTTAGTCCACAACATATGGGTGCTGAAGATTGCCTACCCCTGGTCTAGTGACTAGCCTGTAACATAATGAATGTCATGCGGTCTAGCACGTAAAACCTCAGTTTTATTCTGTTTAACTTTTCAGCGCCAGAGAGCTGTTGATTGCATTCTTAGTTTAGAATCATCTGTTTTTGCCATTAAATTAGCAGTCACCCTCATATAAACTGCTTGAGCAAAAAGAAGCGCTAACTGGAGTAGATTAAGTAAATATCCCAATACTATCTGCTTACCAGTCCTCACTAAACAAAAAGTATAGGATGTCTTTTTACAAAAAGAGATCTACAGTAACAGACAATCAGTGCTTATCAGAGGCTAGAATTGTTTAAAAAAAAAAAAAAAAAAAGACCTCAGGTTTGAGAGATAAGAATTGTAAACTCAGGTAGGTGGAGAGTTGAATTTCAGAAAAGCAACTGCTAGAAACATAACAATTTACACAAATCATTACTTGTTTTGCAAGGTGTGGGATGATAAGCAGCATGGCTTTGGCTCGTTACATAGGGGTCTATTTACCTTAAGATCAAGATGAGGTGAAGCCTGCCAAGAGGAATGGGATCGAGATGAAACTCACTACTATTCAGTTCAATGGGGAAATGCTTTTCATGCAACAAAGTTAATGAAAATCCCACCAATAGTAGCTGGAGTCAGCCAATCAGATACCTCCTATGCTCTTTTGAAAGTGATTTTCACAGCCCACCCTAATAGCACCCAAAGGGTGGGCTCTTTTACAGGTGTGGGGCATAATCGCATAGGTAAAGGTACAGGGAGATGTTATTTTATTTTATTTAATATATCACCCATGTGCTTCGGGCAAGCCCCTGGCTGGGGGGGATATCATTTATTGGGGGGTTATTAATTATGTGGGGTTGGCTAAAGCTCCCAAAATATTACTTAAGTGTGGATTTTGGGGTTAATTATACCTTCCCATCACTATTATAAGTGAGGAGGGGTATATTTGTTAACAGGCCAGCAGCCATGAGCAAGTCCCTGGCCCATTCATTTTTGGGAGGCTGGGAGCAATTTGACAGGGCTCCCAGGCCCATTAATATTAGCAGGGAAAGGAAGCTGGGAGCCTGACAACCCATATGTTTTAGAGGTTCTTGGGGACATTTCAGGAGCTCCTATTAAAATTTTATTTTCCCTAAATTTCTAGCGCTAAATTTCTAGCATTGCCAGTTATCCATGCTTTCTGTGATTCCCTCTTCTACTTTGTTACATCTCAGAGAATTGCATGGTGTGTTACATGGGCTGGAGCGGCATTTAAGTTCTTATAAAATCATTATTCGACGGCCGGTAGACTTGTAGACAGTAAATGGTTCAGAGTCCAGGTTTATGTTTCTGGGATCAGACCAGGTGACACCAGTAGTCAGTAGCATCAGGAGAATGATTAACTTATAAACAAACTCAGCACATTCCGGTAGCATAGAACAGTACAGCAAATATTTTGGTAATGCCCAATGTGATGCTGGCAGGTCTGTTGGTTAACAGTACTAAGTCAAAAATGATTTCACTGCTATTTAGTTATATACATGAAAAAGAGTTTGGTTAATAAAAGTTCCTGATCAGTGACTAGTGGTCTAGAGCAGGGCGTTAAGTATTTGTCCCTTGAGCCAAAGGCAGCCTTTATTACAGAAAAGTGTGTCTCAACTGACTTAATCCCCTATATATTCATTAGCCATTCTAAATGTGTCGTTTTATGTGAATACAGTTCATTGATACTGTAAATGAACTGCTTTTACTGTATTACTGGTAAATAACCAAAAACTTTTATATGGATAACAAGCTATTCCTTACTAATGTTTTAATTAAATATATTAAATGCAGCCCAAAAAAACATGTATTTCTGATCATTTGGCCCACTTCAGAAAAAACATGGGTGCCCCTGCTCTATAGCGTTGATGTCTGGATGTCAGATGTAGCCCACAAGGGTTTTTGTGCAGCCCCAATCATGTCTAAACAGCCCATAGGATCTTTTATGTTATCTCATGAAATAAATAATGTGTGGGCCGCCAATCGAAGCTCCATAATGATATGCTGCCCCCTACATTGGAGAGCCCTGCTCCAGAGCCAAGTACCTTCTGTGCATTGATATTACAAATCATCTTACGTTACCCCAATGCCCTCCTCTTACCAATCCTCCCTGCAATGTCAGCGGCACGCTCTCCCCAGATTCCTTTTACAGCAATAAGTACCACGTCCCCTTTCTCCACCACATTAAACAATGCCGTCTCCATCGCACAGTGACCAGAACCGCTCACAGCCAAGGTTAGGTTGTTCTTTGTTTGAAAGGCATATTGGATCCCCTGTTTAATCTCATCCATTATCTGCAGAGATGGAAAGAATAGTATGAAGCATATATAAGACTGCCTTTAAAATAATAATAAAAAAGGTCTATAGCATTAATATCAAACTGCAGCCCTCCAACTGTTGAAGAACTACATCTCCAAGGGATGCAGTTTGATACCCATGATCTATTGTTATTTATTTAAATAACTCCATCATATAACCCTTGTTTACTCCATTTTGTGAATATATTTGTAGTAGAATTGATAGAAAATGCATAAATTAAGAGACAAATGTATTTTAAACGTGTCTGTGGAGTCTCCTGTTTATGACATCACCTTGTTGTTTGAAATGCAAATTACACATGGCCCATTGAAAGTAGTTCATTTGCATATCAAGCCACAGAGATTTCCACATACACATTTAAAACATATTATACTTTTAATTAATGCTTTTACTTTCAATTCTTTTTGTGAATTTGCAGTATTGAAAGTGCCTGAAATTGAAAATACAATATAAAAGGAAGGAAATATTGATCATGAACAAGTGCCCAGTCCATTCACTGTGCTTGTCGGGTTCATCGTTACAAATAAAGTTGAAAATTAATTTTTTCCCATTTTGGAAGCCTGTTAGACAGAGTTCTGTTGTGTTAAAATAGGAAAAAATTAGGCAACAATTGATCAATCCTTTCATACATTTAGCTGTTAAAACAATATCATGTTTACTACATATCCACAGTAACAATTTATACAACCAAATACTTATATTAAATTTTTTTAATCTAATAGTGTCTCTCTACCACTTACAGAGTTAATAGATATAACAAATGAAATAATGTGTATGTGAAATGCTTTACCAACAATAGAGATTAATCCTGCATGTTATCTCTATTATAACATTCTCCTAGGTTTCTGGCCCTGTACTATTTTATTATTTCTTTGTTCATTAATGTTCTAGTCCTTTTTTGTTTTCGGTCCCTCCTCACCTGAGATGTTTCAGGATGCAATGGCCCAAGCATTGACATACCCCCTGCAGCCTTTATCCGTGGGGATACATTAGATGGGCCCGGGCCAAGCAAGAGCTTCTGAGGAACATGAAGAGGCAGCAATAGGGATGATGGAGGTCTGACATGTAGAAGGGAATCCATGCTGGTGTTAGAACAGACTGAGCCCCACAGTAAGCAACTGTGTGGATCAGACCCTGGTTTAGTTGGATGTTTATTAACTTGTGTTGCTTTGGAAGTATATAATGCTAAACTGTGTTATATCTGACCTAATTTTTAGACGCACATAGCAGAAATTAACAAAAGGCAAATAATTGACAAATTGTGATAATGACTATAAAAAAATAACTAATGATGGTTAACTAATGAAGCCAAAGTTTTGGGTTCAAGATATTGAGCAATTTCTGTCACAGCTGCCGGAAATGACATCATATCATATCTGGTGGCTGTACCCTGCGAAGGACATGGGCGACGAGCAGCATCCAGGTAAGTAAAGGGGAAGGGGGAGTAGGGGAGGATTGTGGACTATAAATGGACACATAAAGAGTGGGCTATTAATGGACAAATAACGAGTGGGCTTTTAATGGACAAATTATGAGTGGGCTATTAATGGACAAATTATGAGTGGGCTATTAATGGAAAAATTATCATTGGGCTATTATTGGACAATTAATCAGTGGGCTATTAATGGACAAATTATCAGTCAGCTTGTAATGGACCAATTATCTGTGGCATATTAATGGACAAATTATCAGTGGCTATTAATGGACAAATTATCAGTGGCATATTAATGGGCAAATTATCAGTGGCTATTAATAGACAAAATATCAGTGGGCTATTAATGGACAGATTATCAGTGGCTATTAATGAGCTAATTATCAGTGGGCTATTAATGAGTTAATTATCAGCGGGCAATGGATAAACTATTGAGGGGGGGGGCAGAATTTTTTTCAGTAAGGGGCCCTGAAATTTCTGATGGCGGAGCCGGCCCTGGGATTGAACCAAATTTCACCTACTTATTTGCAAACCCTGCCATTTTCTAGTGGACAGGGCTGGTACACCTTGACACCTACAAGCTGAGGTAGAGCCTAAACACATGACTGAGATTCAATACAATAATATAAACAGAATCTCCATCTTTATTGTCCTTATGTCAAGTAACTCTGATGTCTGGGTATTATTGCTCTATTATAAAATGTCGTGCCTACCCTTCAAATTATAATTTGTATGTGACAATAACTCTTAGTTACATGTCGAAACCACAATGTTTTTTTTTATGGTGGGAGTTAAATTATAATCTCTCCTCTGAAACCACAGGTAAAAAGGACAGGGTCTCAGTCAATTTACAATCTCACTGAAATACTAGTAGCAGCAAGCACTATTCAGTTCTGTTAATATGAATAACCTTCCAATGTGCACTGGAGCTTCGAAAATGAATATACATTTTCTTCAAGTCAGACTAGTCTGTGCAGAATGCGAATATCACAGGCTGAGGTAGTAGACAGAGCAAAATACAACTCGCCAGAATCCCTGATTCATGGGATGTTTAAGCTATGATGTTAAAATGTTACTTTGTTACAGTGAAATATTAATACTACGTAACCAGTTAACACAAACGATTGACTCGCGTTATACAGAATGCAGGAAGGTAATGTTTAGCTTGGGGACAAGTTAAGAAAAGTGAACAATAACTTCCCTTGAAAAATATACACAGTGTCAGGGTACCCTGGCTCTTGTATATATTATATTTTCAACCTGCATATACTTTCTTGACTCTTGTATATATTATACTTTTAACCTGTATATACTTTATTGACTCTTGTATATATTATACTTTCAACCTGTATATACTTTCTTGACTCTTGTATATATTATACTTTCAACCTGTAGTGGCCACTTCTCCTGGTTCTGGAAAAAGTGTTCAAATCTTTTGAGTTCAGTTGACCAATGTCAGTTAGCCTATATTGTGTAACCACTCCTTTGTGCAAATAGGGCCTTTGCATTAATGTGGTTTCAACCGTGTGGTTGGGACCTTCACTATCTGCTCCCTGAGTCTCCCCATCCTGCTTCTGACTGTTGTTTCCTGTGACCCCTAACCTGGGGGTTTATCCACCCAAGGGGAAGGGTTCTAGATTGTTTTTATGTTAACCATCCTGTAGCAGCTTGTTTCCTGCTAAGTGACCTGTCCGAGGGTTACCTACTTAGCACCCTGTCCAAGGTCCTCCGGCCAAGTGTCCGGTCCGAGGCCTTCTAGCCAAGGACCCAGTTGGAGGGCTTACAGCATGATTAAACCTCACGGCCAAACGCGTGAGTCTGTGCCTCTCTGGTGATGTTTTTACTCATTTATCAATAAATATATTTCTACTCCGATGACCTTTGGATTTAATTGAAAGGGTGAATTGGTGCGCTACCTTGGCTTGCTGAATCTTTTTATACCAATATTATATTTGGACAGGGATGTACTGACTGTTTTGGAACATGATGTCCCTTGTATGTTCCAGGCCTGTAGTGGACAAATATAGATTGCTGGAGGAATTTGTGACAGACTGGCACTTTAGGTAAATTTATTACAGATCCATACTCTTCCTATTGAGAATCATTTACCAATTATGTTTTGTTGGGCAACGATTTTCTTTGTGTTGCAAAATCCTTGAATTTGCTGATTTTCAGAAAACCCCAAAAAATAATGAATTGGTACATGATTTTTAAAGGACAACTAAACTTTTTTTTGAATCATTAATGAACTTAATTTAATTTTTTTTTGTGGGGGCGGAGGAATACTTACTTTTCACTTTTTACTTATTCCAGAGAGTCCCCAGCCCCTCCTACTTTTGTCCCTGACCTCTTGGCTCTACAGATGCCTAATGTGGCATCCAAATGGTATTGCTGACATAACAGATATGGGGAAGGGGAGAGAGAACTGATATGGGGGTGTGGGGGAAAGAACTGATAAGGGGGAGGAGAGAGAACAGATAAGGGGAGGGGGAGGAGTGATAAGAGATATAAGGAGGAGTAGAGATAACTGATATGGGTAAAAGATAACAGATATGGGGGGAGAACAGATATTTTGGTGGACGAACAGATATGGGGATGGGGAAAGAGATATGGGGTGGGGAAGGATTTGGGGATGAGGAGGAGGAGAGATAACAGATATTGGGGGAGGTGGAAAGACAGACAGACAGACTGGCATGAGGGATAGGAGATGAGAGAGAAACATTGGAATGGAAAGGAAAGGAAAAAAACAGACATGGGAAGGGAGAGTGACATAAAATGGGGGATTGGAGAGGAGAGAGACAAACACGGGAAGGGAGAGAGACATACATGGAGGGAGAGGAAAGAGACAGACATGGTAAGGGAAAGGAGACAGACAGATATGAGGGTAGAGAGGAGGGGGGGCACCATGAGGGTGGCATGCACAGGGCATCTGAACACTTAAGGCCAGTCCTGGGACCGATGCTACCATTTCAGCAGTCAAATATTGTCCACATTGCCCAGTTTTCATGCAAATTCAAGATAACTTTAGAGGGCTACTCAAAAAAATAGCAGCTTCCTGTGTCAACCCTTTAGTCATCAATGATTTACGCATCAGATAGATACACCTTCAACTATGTGAGGCATTTCTGTTTATTCCTTTTCCCTACAGTCCTTTTGAAGACATCACACAAAACTGTGCTTGTCCTGCAATCCAGCTATTGAAGACACAGTGGTACTTCATAATTCTCAGAGAAGAATGGAGATTCCTAATACCCATGTGGATGACACAGATGTATAACACATGTGGTTTGGGCATCCCCATTGATTTCTATGACAGACCCTAAATACAGAAGAGGAGGACCTGCACCAGGGAGGAAGCCTACACTAGATATGGCAAAAACAACACAACAAATACAAATAAAAAAAGACATATGTAAAGTGTTAGGTTTTAAATTCATGATTTTTTTTTTTAATAGTGGCGAGATCCTTTAAATAAACATTTAGGATATTGCATCTTTAACAGTAGTCAAAAGATTGAAAAGGTGGGATATTGGATAAATATTAAAGTATTGTGCATTGAGTATAATTATTGGAAGGCAGAATGTACTAAGCAGAATGTACTAAGCATCGTAAATTGTTATAATCCAAAATATGTAATAAACTACACAGGGAACACTCAACATTATGGCTTTTACCAGTGATCATTAATAGGGGTTAATGTAATGTAACAGTGATAAATCAATTGTTTAATATTGTGGGAATATTATATTACTAAACTGATTTCTAAATGTTCTATTATAGTCTAGTGGAAAGATAAATTCAAAGTTAAATTAGTCAAATGCTGTAGGATAATAACAACAGTTTCTATCAAGATACAATCCAAACTTTCCCCCAAAATAGTTTTTGAGAATAAAATGGGGGGTAAACCATCTGAAATTCTTACTTACCTGAAACATTTCGGGATGCATGTGTCCAATGATCTGCAGGGCCCCAGCGGCTTGTAATCTTGGGGGCACATTGGAGGGCCCAGGGCCCAGCAAGAGACGCTGTGGGACATTTAGAGGCTGCAGGAGGCCTGGAGGTGGAGGGACAGTCACCAAAGAAGACATGTTCCTGACAGCGCCTGACAGCTGAGTGGCACGCCGTAGAGAATAGGAAAGGCTTCTGATTGCCCCCTGCATCTTTATTGACCCTTAGCTGAAATACCTGGGACACAATGACCCTTAACCTAGGTCTGTGCTAAATAGGTTTCCAACTCCTAATATTCATGTTGCTTTTTTCTCCTCCTTTCCTTCTCCGGATTTGTCATTACCCGTCACTCCCCCCATCGCCAAGGTCAGAGGTGCCGACCTGTGCTCAGTAACACAGAGGACGTTACACCTGTCCTTGGCTGACACATCACTTTCTGCACTACCCCTGCTATCAGGCTGCCCTTTTGATGCAGAACATGCTCTATTGCAACCTGAACTGGTCAAACACTGGCACAAAACAACAGTGTTTTTAAGGAAAATTACACTATTTTTCTTTCAGTGATGTTAACTAAGAACTCTTTTCACCTGAAAAACAAAGGGGAATTTACTTGAATTTGACGTGAACAGGCTGATAATCTCCAATGGAGTTTGACATTCATTAACCACACATTGTGGAATCTGTCACAGATAAAAGGGGGTGTTTCTAACTCTCACCAGATGGCTGAGCAATGTATAACATATTAAAATGCATAATGCAATCAACACAGCTTGTGTGATACCCAGCCTAACACGTAAACGGTAAAAGTAGATTATGCAACATGCTTTTCACTAGGTTGTTTGGAACATAAGTGAACCACTGCTGAAGGGTCTACTCATAAAGAGAGAACTGCAGGCAACTGAGATGGGAATTTCAAACTTAAGGCCAAACTAGATGAGTTGGAAAAATTCTCCCATTTAGCAGCATTGGAATTTATTTCCAACTCGGTTACTTTAGCCTACAGTTTGAAACTCCCATCTCAATTCCCTCCACTTCGCTTTTTGTTATTTAGAACCTATGTGTTGGTCATCCACTTGCATGCAATGGGTTAAAATTTAAAAAAGTAGAAACAAAAAAAAACTTTACTTCAGTCCATTGAAATATATGGGAAAGGTATAACATATTATTTATTGCCTGGATCAAGACACAGGCAGGTTCTGAATCTGGGACAATGTCGGATGTTAGTTATAGAAAATGGGTTGATATTTTAAAAGTTCTCACAGTAAACTATTTTAGAAACTTCCCAAGAAGGACAATTACTGACGATAAAAACGGTGAGGAAAAATATTCAAGAACACAAAAGGGACAGGCTAGCAAGGATCTTTCTAGCTTATCCGTTTGTCTCTGTACTTAAGTTTGTAATACCCCTTTAAGTGCTGCATAATGTATGTATGTACATTAACAGTCAGGTCTGGTCCAAGATATTGGACTTCAAGAATGAATCACCAGGCGCGGATGTTCCATATGTGCTAGGTGTGTTCCGCATGGAGCAGCTGCACTGTGTATTTCTGGGGGTTGTGTGCTCCGAACAGAGAGCAGACAAACCCCAGAAATACATCCGGGAGACAGACAGCAGCAACGAATTTGGCAACAGAGTCACTCACTCTGTTGCCAGTTTGACCAACACAAAAAGTATACAAAAATTTGTATACTTTTAGTCCTGGTATAGTTGGCAACAGAGTGAATGACTCTGTTGCTGAATTCGTAGCTGCTGTCGGCCCCACGGATGTTACTTATGTATTTCTGGGGGTATGTGTGCTGGCTGTTCGCAGCAAGATGCATTGTATCTCCAAGTGACAAGTGTGCTCCAGACTGGCAGCACGTCTGTCACTCAGGGGCACAATATGCCCCTATTAAACACTGTCCCCCCCCCCCCCCCCCTCCAAATGTCCCATGGTCTTGACATTCATTCTCTGGTGCTGCCGGTTTGACGCTCAACCACTCAAGCCCCACCCACCGGCGTCCTGGATTGGTGGGTGAAGTAGTTTGGAGCTATGATGAAGTCATACTCAATGGACCAATTATAGCGACGTTCTTCCAAAACTTCCACATAGACTACTTTAATTAGCACTAGGGAAATTAAAGGGAATGTAAAATGTAACAACAACAAAAATAACGACAAATGATCTACACATTGCAAGCAAATGCACAAATTAATACATGTTTTAAATACATCAGTGGTAACGATTCCACAAACCAGAAGAGTAGGTTAGAAGTATATGTGCAGCAAATTCATCCATGCATTAGAACTCTCAATGGATGCAGAAGAAATGCCTTACCTCTGAGAAAAAACACTTTCATGGGAATTGGAAGGGTTTCTGCTGCTTAGAAGATTAAACGTCAGTGAAATGAATAATCATTCTTTCTGAAGAAACTGAATTCCATACTGAATGATACCACTGAATGAGAAAACTGAATGACACCACTGAATGAGAAAACTGAATGAGAAAACTGAATGATACCACGCACTGAATGAGAAAACTGAATGATACCACTGAATGAGAAAACTGAATGAGAAAACTGAATGATACCACTGAATGAGAAAACTGAATGATACCACTGAATGAGAAAACTGAATGAGAAAACTGAATGATACCACGCACTGAATGAGAAAACTGAATGATACCACTGAATGAGAAAACTGAATGATACCACGCACTGAATGAGAAAACTGAATGATACCACGCACTGAATGAGAAAACTGAATGACACCACTGAATGAGAAAACTGAATGAGAAAACTGAATGATACCACTGAATGAGAAAACTGAATGATACCACGCACTGAATGAGAAAACTGAATGATACCACTGAATGAGAAAACTGAATGAGAAAACTGAATGAGAAAACTGAATGATACCACGCACTGAATGAGAAAACTGAATGATACCACTGAATGAGAAAACTGAATGATACCACGCACTGAATGAGAAAACTGAATGATACCACTGAATGAGAAAACTGAATGATACCACTGAATGAGAAAACTGAATGATACCACTGAATGAGAAAACTGAATGATACCACTGAATGAGAAAACTGAATGATACCACTGAATGAGAAAACTGAATGATACCACTGAATGAGAAAACTGAATGATACCACTGAATGAGAAAACTGAATGATACCGCTGAATGAGAAAACTGAATGATACCACTGAATGAGAAAACTGAATGATACCACTGAATGAGAAAACTGAATGATACCGCTGAATGAGAAAACTGAATGACACCACTGAATGAGAAAACTGAATGAGAAAACTGAATGAGAAAACTGAATGATACCACTGAATGAGAAAACTGAATGATACCACTGAATGAGAAAACTGAATGATACCACTGAATGAGAAAACTGAATGATACCACGCACGGAATGAGAAAACTGAATGATACCGCTGAATGAGAAAACTGAATGACACCACTGAATGAGAAAACTGAATGAGAAAACTGAATGATACCACTGAATGAGAAAACTGAATGATACCACTGAATGAGAAAACTGAATGATACCACTGAATGAGAAAACTGAATGATACCACGCACGGAATGAGAAAACTGAATGATACCGCTGAATGAGAAAACTGAATGATACCACTGAATGAGAAAACTGAATGATACCACTGAATGAGAAAACTGAATGATACCACGCACTGAATAAGAAAACTGAATGATACCACTGAATGAGAAAACTGAATGATACCACTGAATGAGAAAACTGAATGATACCACGCACTGAATAAGAAAACTGAATGATACCACTGAAGGAGAAAACTGAATGATACCACTGAATGAGAAAACTGAATGATACCACTGAATGAGAATACTGAATGATACCACTGAATGAGAAGGTGGACAAGGACAGAAGATGCCTGATTAAGAGCATCATGGGCCTGGTGCTAAGGATTTTGGGGGGCCTTTTTATGGAAATATATAAATAAAAGGCGCAAAGCAATTTATTTAAACACAAATTAAATATTTTAATTATTATTAAAGTGCCATAACAGAAATGTATTGAAAATATTAATTTTTTTTTGTAAACAATAGAAAACAGGTAAATTAAATATAACCATAATAGATACAACATTCACAACAACTGTTTTTGATGAATATAAAGTAACCATATAAACAAATTAAATATAAGTGTATGATACACCTCACACACACCTACTTCCAGCGCTGTATTTAGCATGAGGCAAACAAGGAAAGCGAGGAGCTTTCATCTTTTCATACTATTGGCATGCTACAGGCAGGGCCGGCAGCTCCATCTGCCCCTACATTAATCCGGCCCTGCCTGTAGCATGTGTGTTAAAAATGATAAGCGTAGAGTCATGTCTACAAACGCTTGCAGTTTAGAGAATATGATCCATGAACTTATGGCAATAATGGCAACTGAGAATGAAAGCCAGGGACTGTTGAGGGAATGGGCATCTCCACACCCCAGAAGATGATGGCCCTGTATATGAAGAATAGCATAAAATCTAACCTAATACAAGTGAGGAGAGCATGGGTGGTTATGTATGAAGATGGTGCACACACGCCGATAGCACTAAATAGTGGCACTATCGGCGTGTGTGTCTATGTAAAAAGTAGACTCCCCAACATATTTCAAGATCCTGGGCCCGCTGTGCCACAAAGGCGCCGTTTGTTCATAATGAAACTCATGACAATTTGCAGTGCGTGACTCATTTTTCCATAACCCCAAGTAACTCGGGTAGGTGTGAGTTATAGGCCCCCTGGAAAAATAGAAGAGTTAATAATCTACTAGTTGAGAAAATAGCTAAAATGACAATGAAAGGTGAAGTTATCATCATGGCTGACTTTAATCTTCCTGATGTGAACTAGAAAACCAAAATAGCTGCTTGTGTCAGGAGTACGCATATCCCAAACCCCCTACTGGGATTATCGCTTAAAGCAAGTAGCTCAGGATCCAACTTGCATGGAGGCCAAATTAGATTTAGTGTTCTCTAACGGAGGTTTGATATCAGATATTGCTGTAGGTGAAAGTGTGGGCAGTGACTGAGCCACACAAAAAACAAAGTTTTAGATTGTATAAAAACCAATAAGGTTTGGAGCGGTTTAAATAGAGTCCAGGAAGTGAGCTCCTGTCAACCTGTGTCTGTACCAGGTAGCCTGGAACGCTGTTCTGCGGGGTCACGCAGTTCGGTGTGGTGTTTTGTAACTCCGCCCCTTTCCATCCCCGGACCTCCAAACAAAAAGTTGGCAAGTATGCAGCTGTAGAAGTTGTTCCTCCATCAGAGTTGCAGGTCTGTTTCCTTGTCTGGTTGACTTTGTTTTTAAACCTTCTGAGGTAGATGCTCCTCATTTTATTAGCCTAAAGACAAAGAGCTGAGTCAACCCCACTATGGAACATACCTGCACCTGAGGACTGAACAGTTGGTTCCTCTGGCCCACTGAGCCGTCTTACTTGCGTAATGATAAACTATCCAACCACAGCTTCTTGAGACATGGCAGCTTCCAGAGGGAGCATAGTGGGAGCTGTTTCAAATGACACGCCTGCCTAGAAGACTATTGGTTTGTTTACAACATGACTATATTTTATATATTAACAAGGAGAGATGTTAACTGATGTTAACTGTGCTTATGGAAAATTGCTATAGGAAATCAGTATCAGGAAATCATTGCTCCATTCTTCTTGGTGACAATTATAGTAATTGTAGTCAATGACCATGATTTTAATTCACAGCTGTATTTTGATTGGCTTCTAGGCACTCTGGACCAATCAGAATGCAGCTTTTAAATGTCTCCTTTCTTTCTGCAATTTACAATACCAGATCTCTTTTAAATGCAATACTGCAACAAAATGAAAAACAGGAATGTTCCAAAACGTATATATATATATATATAGGGAAATCCGATACTTTAAACTCTTGCATCACCTAACATGCAAAACATTCTGAAAGTCCAAAATATCTGAACTGTAACAAAATTCCTCTCCAGTGACCCAGCCTTGCCCACTTACTCCCACCTCCATTCCCCCTGTTTATGTCTGCAGGCACAACACAAGCTGTTTTGATACAGAACCGAGCCATAGTTTACAAGGATGGACCTTGTATTTAATGTATCACTAGTCCTGTATGGGAGATGGATTAAACAGTAACCATTGTTACCCACTACTGTGCATGCGCAGTACGCAGTCTCCAGAATGAGATTGAGACTGCAGGATTGTGTCCCGAATCCTGCTGAACTCTACCTTTGTCCCCAAAATCTGGACAGAGGTTGAACTCGGTGAGACACAGCCTCAAATTCAGGACTGTCCCACATAAAGTCTCACCAGTGTTCTGTGTAATGGCATGACCACTTCCCTCTGTATGTGTGGCCTTGTATGTAGGAGTGTACATGTGACTGTGTGTATTTTTTATAAATGTCCCTGTGTGTGTATATTTGTGGCTTTGTGTATGTGTAACTGTGCATGTGAGTTTTTTTTTTTACTGTGAGTTTTATTGCTGTGGAGTCTGTGATACACCCACATGCTGCACGTCACTGTGAGTTTTATTGCTGTGGAGTCTGTGATACACCCACATGCTGCACGTCACTGTGCGTTTTATTGCTGTGGAGTCTGTGATACACCCACATGCTGCACATTACTGTGAGTTTTATTGCTGTGGAGTCTGATACACCCACATGCTGCACGTCACTGTGAGTTTTATTGCTGTGGAGTCTGATACACCCACATGCTGCACATTACTGTGAGTTTTATTGCTATGGAGTCTGTGATACACCCACATGCTGCGTATTACTGTGAGTTTTATTGCTGTGGAGTCTGTGATACACCCACATGCTGCACATTACTGTGAGTTTTATTGCTGTGGAGTCTGTGATACACCCACATGCTGCACATTACTGTGAGTTTTATTGCTATGGAGTCTGTGATACACCCACATGCTGCACATTACTGTGAGTTTTATTGCTGTGGAGTCTGTGATACACCCACATGCTGCACATTACTGTGAGTTTTATTGCTATGGAGTCTGTGATACACCCACATGCTGCACATTACTGTGAGTTTTATTGCTATGGAGTCTGTGATACACCCACATGCTGCATATTACTGTGAGTTTTATTGCTGTGGAGTCTGTGATACACCCACATGCTGCACATTACTGTGAGTTTTATTTCTATGGAGTCTGTGATACACTCACACACTGCACATTACAGTGATTGTTTTTATTGCTTGCAGAGTCTATGATACACTCACATGCTGCACATTACTGTATATATTATATATATATATATATATATATATATATATACACACACACAAGCAAAGAGATTTGAAACACAAATTAGATGCTCACAAATGTCCTTCATCTGCCTACTGTGGCAGCAGGTGGCAGCCTAACACTATACAATGAATGTATTGGCATTTGTCTTTAAAATGCTTTATTATTCAGAAAACAAATTCCTTCAATTCAAATGGTTATTGTGCCTTCATAGGAAGGGGGCTGTTTATACATTGCAGACTTTGTCCAGTGTCCCAGACACCAGAGAATGCGATCAAGACTGCGATATTGTGGTCCTGAACTAATTTAACTGTTTAACCCTTAGATAAGATTTTTCACAAATACATATATCGGGGGTGGGGAACCTGCGGCCCTCCAGCTGCTGATGAACTACAACTTTGGTCTATGAGCTGGCACCGTAAGGAGGCCGACAGAGAAGTATGGGAAATGTAGTCCTGCAACATCTGGAGGGCTGCAGGTTTCCCAACCATGGTCTAGGTGGATGAAGATGAATCTTCAGCAAAACTTCTTTAATCATGTGGGATGCTGATCAAAGCTGTCACAATTTGTCTAATTTACAACCATGGTACCCATTTGGCTCATTGCAATGAAAATTGGTGACACAAAGGCACACTGCTAATTTCCTGTCCTTACCAGACCTGGAAGGTAAGACAATAAACAATACAGACTCACGCTACAACACACATTGTCTTTATGATTGCTACCCGGCCAGTATTTTACCGGCACAGCCGGTAATTGAGAGGTAGGAGCCAGTGCCAGTAAAACTAAAATACCGGTCATGTTAAGAGGAGAGCAGTAGACACTATGCTATTGCATAATGTGCCAGGGCTCAACAAATACCGGATGCCAGGTTGCCATAGCACCAGGAAATTAGACCTGGAGCCTAGTATTCATCCACATGGCCCCCTTGCAGCGTCTCTTCTTGTTTTCCTTGCTCCAGCACAAGGAGGAAGTCCGAATGAGCTGCACAGACAGCAAGCTCTGCCCCCTCGTGCATCTCACATTACAGTCCCCTAGCACTCAGCAGGAGTGCTAGGAGTTTAGCCAGGCATCAGCAGCAGGAATGCCTGCCCTACCTCTGCAATCAAGTAATACAGAAGGGAGGGGGGGGGGGCACATTATTAAGAGAAGTGCCCTTTTTTTTTAAAGACTCCAAACTTCTGGTTTGTGTGTGAGAATGAGAAAGAGACTGTCACTGTGAGTGTGTGAGTGAGAGAGAGACTGTCACTGCGTGTGTGTGAGAGAAACTGTCTCTGTGTGTGAGAGATTCTCTCTGTGTGTATATGAGAGAGACTGTGTGTGTGTGCGTGTGAAAGACAGACTGTTTCTGTGTGTGAGAGAGAGACTTGTGTGTGTGTTGTGGCCCCACCCTTTTGTGCCTCTAACCCACAGCTATGGCTGGTATTTGTTTTAGGAAAAGGTGGCAACCCCAATTGCCTTACCTAAATACAAGGTAGCAACAGGCCTATTGATAGTGTTGATGATGATACTGCTGCTAACAAAGTGTCCAATACAATGTAACCAGCAATCCCTACCTATTCTACTCCCTACCTAATCTGCAGGGCATGTTCTTTGAAGGCAACCATCTCTAATTATTTATATAATGCTATCATATTCTGCATCACCCTACATCAGGTAAATTAAATGTACAAAAACCCTCTGAAAGCTTCCTAATTTACTAGAACGAAGAAGGATCGAAGGACAGACCTTGCTCATATAAGCTTATTGCCTAAAATAGGAAATAATAGATTTATGGGGGGACAGTTGCTTTGCTTCCTTGTTAACATTAACATTCATAGTTACAAAATGAACAAACATATACATATATTTTCTAAAGAAAAATAAATAAAATGGGAAACACATTTTCCAACAATATCTTTCTTTCATACAAGAAGAATATGTATGCTTTAGGCCCTTGGTCAGCTCATTTAGCATGTAAGTATTTTTAAAATATTTGTACTAGTATTGAAAATACAATATGGATGATTCTGGATTAAACAAATAAAACGTGACAGTGAATTATAAAGGAAATAATTACTGTCTGATTCAAGCATTGTTTAAAACATGTACTGAAAGTAGAATTTTATGTAATGTAATTATCAATGAGAACTTAATATATTTTGAAAAATATTTTTTTCACTCCAATCTAGAAACATTGAAACATAGAATGTGTCGGCAGTTAAGAACCATTCGGTCCATCTAGTCTGGCCAATTTTTTTTTGAGTACTTTTATTAGTCCCCCGTTCCCGGTCTTATAGCTAGGATAGCCTTGTGTCTATCCCACGCATGCTTAAAATCCTTGAATGTGTTTACCTCTACCACTTCTGCTGGAAGGCTATTCCATACATCCACTACCCTCTCAGTAAATTAATACTTCCTGATATTACTTTTAAATCGTTTCCCCTCTAATTTAAGACTATGTCCTCTAGTTGTGGAAGTTTTTCTTCTTTTAAATATACTCTCTTCCTTTACTGTGTTGATTCCCTTTATGTATTTAAATGTTTCTATCATATCCCCCCTGTTACGTCTTTCCTCCAAGCTATACATGTTATCTAGGTGATGACATATAAATTTAGAGTTGACTTGCAACATACACTGGCAGTGATGTAAATATTAATTTATGGCTATGTTGACCATGCCCTACTACACACTGCCCCGCCCAGATCCTTATATGGGCAGTATTTTGACCACACCCCTCTCATGTCCATATTTGGTCTATGAGCTGGCAGCGCATCACAATAGCAAAAGTGTATAAATAGGAAAGGCTGCTGGCATTACATAGATAAAGCCTGGGAGTTAAGACTCAGAGTTTTACCTTCTTAATGCTGACACATTTTTTCACTTTATTCTGGAACCTTGGAAACTAATAATTCCATGCGACATTCCAGGACTTTGTGATGACAATGAGGCCATCCGATTGTGATGTACGGACTTGGAACTTAGGCTTGTCAGGATAAATATGCTGGAACTGGGCCTGTGGCTTTTATCATTTCCTCTATGATGTCCCAGCTCTGTCCATGGTTGATATTGGCCTGTGTACCTTCAAGACCTGTTAGCGGTAAGAATGATCTACCATGACCGAGGACAAAATCATTGCAGGATCGATGCATGCCATGTACATGAAATACTATGCAATCGAAATTAATAAGGGATGATCTAGTGTCCAAGGAAAAAATCATCACAGGATCTATGCATGCCGTGCATAAAACACTTTTTAAAGTAAGTAGCCTGATCCAGGGCTCAATGGCCAATCGCTGTTTTTTCACATTTGACTTAGGAAAACAATTCAACATAAAAAAACTTTATAAAGTTTTAATTAAAAAAAGTTTTAAAGCCAGTAGCCTGATCCAGTCTGAATGGCTGATTGTTGTTTTTTTTTTTTTTTTTACTTATGACAAGTTTGTTTGCCTTCTTCTGGATTATTTGACTTAGTAAAAAAAATTCAATATAAAAAAGCTTTATAAAGTTTTTAAAGTCCATAGCATGAAAAGTATGCTATGTGCTCCTGTGTGTGAATGGAGATATGAAAGGTGTGTGAATGGTCAGTAACAATGGTTGAAGCCTTGACGTGGCATTACTGCTCACATGGGTATCCATGTGCCAATTCAACCAATGTGAGTCATGTTGTTGTGAAGTTTTTCTTGAGACGTAAAAATGCTTGAGATCGTTATTCTGGCAAGTTATGACAAGTTTGTTTGCCTTCTTCTGGATTATTTGACTTATTCAATATAAAAAAGCTTTATAAAGTTTTTAAAGTCCATAGCATGAAAAGTATGCTATGTGCTCCTGTGTGTGAATGGAGATATGAAAGGTGTGTGAATGGTCAGTAACAAGAGTTGAAGCCTTGACGTGGCGTTACTGCTCACATGGGTATCCATGTGCCAATTCAACCATTGTGAGTGACTGTATCATTTGGTTTAGGAACACTAAAATTCTATAAAAAAACTTTATAAAGTGTTAATGAAAAGTTTTTTTAAAAGTCAGTAGTCCGATCCAGGTTTGAATGGCCAATCACTGTTTTTTTTAGGGTCAAGAAGGAATTTTTTAGTTGTGACAAGTTTTTTCGCCTTCTTCTGGATCATTTGGGTTAGGAATATAGCAATTAAAAAAAACTTTCTAAAGTTTTAATTAAAAAACTTTTTAAAGTCAGTAGCTTAGTTCCAGGTCTGAATGGCCAATCACTGTTTTTCATGGTGAATAAGGAATTTTTTACTTGTAACAAGTTCTTTTGTTTTAATAAAAATCCTTTTAAACTCAATAGCCTGATCCAGGGCAGAATTGCCAATCACTGTTTTTTCAGGGTCATAAAGGAATTTATTTCTTGTGACTAGTTTTTCGCCTTCTTTTGGATCATTTGGCTTAGAAACACAAAGGTTCAATAAAAAACTTTAGAACGTTTTAATAAAAACACTTTTTAAAGTCAGTAGCATGAAAAGTATGCTATGTGCTCCTGTGTGTGAATGGAGATATGAAAGGTGTGTAAATGGTCAGTAACAAGGGTTGAAGCCTTGACGTGGCGTTACTGCTCACATGGGTATCCATGTGCCAATTCAACCAATGTGAGTCATGTTGTTGTGAAGTTTTTCTTGAGACGTAAAAATGCTTGAGATCGTTATTCTGGCAAGTTATGACAAGTTTGTTTGCCTTCTTATGAATTATTTGACTTAGCAAAAAAAATTCAATATAAAAAAGCTTTATAAAGTGTTAATGAAAAGTTTTTTAAAAGTCAGTAGTCGGATCCAGGTTTGAATGGGCAATCACTGTTTTTTTTAGGGTCAAGAAGGAATTTTTTAGTTGTGACAAGTTATTTCGCCTTCTTCTGGATCATCTGGATTAGGAATATAGCAATTAAAAAAACTTTCTAAAATTTTAATTTAAAAACTATTTAAAGTCATTAGCTTAGTTCCAGGTCTAAACGGCCAATCACTGTTTTTCATGGTGAAGAAGGAATTTTTTACTTGTAACAAGTTCTTTTGTTTTAATAAAAATCCTTTTAAACTCAATAGCCTGATCCAGCGCCGAATTGCCAATCGCTGTTTTTTCAGGGTCAAAAAGGAATTTTTTTTCATGTTACTAGTTTTTCGCCTTCTTTTGGATCATTTGGCTTAGAAACACAAAGGTTCAATAAAAAAAACTTTATAACGTTTTAATTAAAACACCTTTTAAAGTCAGTAGCATGAAAAGTATGCTATGTGCTCCTGTGTGTGAATGGAGATATGAAAGGTGTGTGAATGGTCAGTAACAATGGTTGAAGCCTTGACGTGGCGTTACTGCTCACATGGGTATCCATGTGCCAATTCAACCAATGTGAGTCATGTTGTTGTGAAGTTTTTCTTGGGACGTAAAAATGTTTGAGATCGTTATTTTGGCAAGTTATGACAAGTTTGTTTGCCTTCTTCTGGATTATTTGACTTAGTAAAAAAAATTCAATATAAAAAAGCTTTATAAAGTGTTTAAAGTCCGTAGCATGAAAAGTATGCTATGTGCTCCTGTGTGTGAATGGAGATATAAAAGGTGTGTGAATGGTCAGTAACAAGAGTTGAAGCCTTGACGTGGCGTTACTGCTCACATGGGTATCCATGTGCCAATTCAACCATTGTGAGTGACTGTATCATTTGGTTTAGGAACACTAAAATTCTATAAAAAAACTTTATAAAGTGTTAATGAAAAGTTTTTTAAAAGTCAGTAGTCCGATCCAGGTTTGAATGGCCAATCACTGTTTTTTTTAGGGTCAAGAAGGAATTTTTTAGTTGTGACAAGTTTTTTCGCCTTCTTCTGGATCATTTGGGTTAGGAATATAGCAATTAAAAAAAACTTTCTAAAGTTTTAATTAAAAAACTTTTTAAAGTCAGTAGCTTAGTTCCAGGTCTGAATGGCCAATCACTGTTTTTCATGGTGAATAAGGAATTTTTTACTTTTAACAAGTTCTTTTGTTTTAATAAAAATCCTTTTAAACTCAATAGCCTGATCCAGGGCAGAATTGCCAATCACTGTTTTTTCAGGGTCATAAAGGAATTTATTTCTTGTGACTAGTTTTTCGCCTTCTTTTGGATCATTTGGCTTAGAAACACAAAGGTTCAATAAAAAACTTTAGAACGTTTTAATAAAAACACTTTTTAAAGTCAGTAGCATGAAAAGTATGCTATGTGCTCCTGTGTGTGAATGGAGATATGAAAGGTGTGTGAATGGTCAGTAACAAGGGTTGAAGCATTGACGTGGCGTTACTGCTCACATGGGTATCCATGTGCCAATTCAACCAATGTGAGTCATGTTGTTGTGAAGTTTTTCTTGAGACGTAAAAATGCTTGAGATCGTTATTCTGGCAAGTTATGACAAGTTTGTTTGCCTTCTTATGAATTATTTGACTTAGAAAAAAAAATTCAATATAAAAAATCTTTATAAAGTGTTAATGAAAAGTTTTTTAAAAGTCAGTAGTCGGATCCAGGTTTGAATGGGCAATCACTGTTTTTTTTAGCGTCAAGAAGGAATTTTTTAGTTGTGACAAGTTTTTTCGCCTTCTTCTGGATCATCTGGATTAGGAATATAGCAATTAAAAAAACTTTCTAAAATTTTAATTTAAAAACTATTTAAAGTCATTAGCTTAGTTCCAGGTCTAAACGGCCAATCACTGTTTTTCATGGTGAAGAAGGAATTTTTTACTTCTAACAAGTTTTTTTGTTTTAATAAAAATCCTTTTAAACTCAATAGCCTGATCCAGGGCCGAATTGCCAATCGCTGTTTTTTCAGGGTCAAAAAGGAATTTTTTTCATGTTACTAGTTTTTCGCCTTCTTTTGGATCATTTGGCTTAGAAACACAAAGGTTCAATAAAAAACTTTAGAATGTTTTAATAAAAACACTTTTTAAAGTCAGTAGCATGAAAAGTATGCTATGTGCTCCTGTGTGTGAATGGAGATTTGAAAGGTGTGTGAATGGTCAGTAACAATGGTTGAAGCCTTGACGTGGCGTTACTGCTCACATGGGTATCCATGTGCCAATTCAACCAATGTGAGTCATGTTGTTGTGAAGTTTTTCTTGAGACGTAAAAATGCTTGAGATCGTTATTTTGGCAAGTTATGACAAGTTTGTTTGCCTTCTTCTGGATTATTTGACTTAGTAAAAAAAATTCAATATAAAAAAGCTTTATAAAGTTTTTAAAGTCCGTAGCATGAAAAGTATGCTATGTGCTCCTGTGTGTGAATGGAGATATAAAAGGTGTGTGAATGGTCAGTAACAAGAGTTGAAGCCTTGACGTGGCGTTACTGCTCACATGGGTATCCATGTGCCAATTCAACCATTGTGAGTGACTGTATCATTTGGTTTAGGAACACTAAAATTCTATAAAAAAACTTTATAAAGTGTTAATGAAAAGTTTTTTAAAAGTCAGTAGTCCGACCCAGGTTTGAATGGCCAATCACTGTTTTTTTTAGGGTCAAGAAGGAATTTTTTAGTGGTGACAAGTTTTTTCGCCTTCTTCTGGATCATTTGGGTTAGGAATATAGCAATTAAAAAAAACTTTCTAAAGTTTTAATTAAAAAACTTTTTAAACTCAGTAGCTTAGTTCCAGTTCTGAATGGCCAATCATTGTTTTTCATGGTGAAGAAGGAATTTTTTACTTGTAACAAGTTCTTTTGTTTTAATAAAAATCCTTTTAAACTCAATAGCCTGATCCAGGGCAGAATTGCCAATCACTGTTTTTTCAGGGTCATAAAGGAATTTATTTCTTGTGACTAGTTTTTCGCCTTCTTTTGGATCATTTGGCTTAGAAACACAAAGGTTCAATAAAAAACTTTAGAATGTTTTAATAAAAACACTTTTTAAATTCAGTAGCATGAAAAGTATGCTATGTGCTCCTGTGTGTGAATGGAGATTTGAAAGGTGTGTGAATGGTCAGTAACAATGGTTGAAGCCTTGACGTGGCGTTACTGCTCACATGGGTATCCATGTGCCAATTCAACCAATGTGAGTCATGTTGTTGTGAAGTTTTTCTTGAGACGTAAAAATGCTTGAGATCGTTATTTTGGCAAGTTATGACAAGTTTGTTTGCCTTCTTCTGGATTATTTGACTTAGTAAAAAAAATTCAATATAAAAAAGCTTTATAAAGTTTTTAAAGTCCGTAGCATGAAAAGTATGCTATGTGCTCCTGTGTGTGAATGGAGATATAAAAGGTGTGTGAATGGTCAGTAACAAGAGTTGAAGCCTTGACGTGGCGTTACTGCTCACATGGGTATCCATGTGCCAATTCAACCATTGTGAGTGACTGTATCATTTGGTTTAGGAACACTAAAATTCTATAAAAAAACTTTATAAAGTGTTAATGAAAAGTTTTTTAAAAGTCAGTAGTCCGACCCAGGTTTGAATGGCCAATCACTGTTTTTTTTAGGGTCAAGAAGGAATTTTTTAGTGGTGACAAGTTTTTTCGCCTTCTTCTGGATCATTTGGGTTAGGAATATAGCAATTAAAAAAAACTTTCTAAAGTTTTAATTAAAAAACTTTTTAAACTCAGTAGCTTAGTTCCAGTTCTGAATGGCCAATCATTGTTTTTCATGGTGAAGAAGGAATTTTTTACTTGTAACAAGTTCTTTTGTTTTAATAAAAATCCTTTTAAACTCAATAGCCTGATCCAGGGCAGAATTGCCAATCACTGTTTTTTCAGGGTCATAAAGGAATTTATTTCTTGTGACTAGTTTTTCGCCTTCTTTTGGATCATTTGGCTTAGAAACACAAAGGTTCAATAAAAAACTTTAGAATGTTTTAATAAAAACACTTTTTAAAGTCAGTAGCATGAAAAGTATGCTATGTGCTCCTGTGTGTGAATGGAGATTTGAAAGGTGTGTGAATGGTCAGTAACAATGGTTGAAGCCTTGACGTGGCGTTACTGCTCACATGGGTATCCATGTGCCAATTCAACCAATGTGAGTCATGTTGTTGTGAAGTTTTTATTGAGACGTAAAAATGCTTGAGATCGTTATTCTGGCAAGTTATGACAAGTTTGTTTGCCTTCTTATGGATTATTTGACTTAGTAAAAAAAATTCAATATAAAAAAGCTTTATAAAGTGTTAATGAAAAGTTTTTTAAAAGTCAGTAGTCGGATCCAGGTTTGAATGGGCAATCACTGTTTTTTTTAGGGTCAAGAAGGAATTTTTTAGTTGTGACAAGTTTTTTCGCCTTCTTCTGGATCATTTGGGTTAGGAATATAGCAATTAAAAAAAACTTTCTAAACTTTTAATTAAAAAACTTTTTAAAGTCAGTAGCTCAGTTCAAGGACTGAACGGCCAATCACTGTTTTTCATGGTGAAGAAGGAATTTTTTACTTGTGATAAGTTTTTCGCCTTTTTTGATCATTTGGCTTAGAAACACAAAGGTTCAATAAAAAAACTGTATAACGTTTTAATAAAAACACTTTTTAAATTCAGTAGCATGAAAAGTATGCTATGTGCTCCTGTGTGTGAATGAAGATATGAATGAAAGGTGTGTGAATGGTCAGTAACAATGGTCGAAGCCTTGACGTGGCGTTACTGCTCACATGGATATCCATGTGCCAATTCAACCAATGTGAGTCATGTTGTTGTGAAGTTTTTCTTGAGACGTAAAAATGTTTGAGATCGTTATTTTTGCAAGTTATGACAAGTTTGTTTGCCTTCTTCTGGATTATTTGACTTAGTAAAAAAAATTCAATATAAAAAAGCTTTATAAAGTTTTTAAAGTCCGTAGCATGAAAAGTATGCTATGTGCTCCTGTGTGTGAATGGAGATATGAAAGGTGTGTGAATGGTCAGTAACAAGAGTTGAAGCCTTGACGTGGCGTTACTGCTCACATGGGTATCCATGTGCCAATTCAAACATTGTGAGTGACTGTATCATTTGGTTTAGGAACACTAAAATTCTATAAAAAAAACTTTATAAAGTGTTAATGAAAAGTTTTTTAAAAGTCAGTAGTCCGATCCAGGTTTGAATGGCCAATCACTGTTTTTTTTAGGGTCAAGAAGGAATTTTTTAGTTGTGACAAGTTTTTTCGCCTTCTTCTGGATCATTTGGGTTAGGAATATAGCAAATAAAAAAAACTTTCTAAAGTTTTAATTAAAAAACTTTTTAAAGTCAGTAGCTTAGTTCCAGGTCTGAATGGCCAATCACTGTTTTTCATGGTGAAGAAGGAATTTTTTACTTGTAACAAGTTCTTTTGTTTTAATAAAAATCCTTTTAAACTCAATAGCCTGATCCAGGGCAGAATTGCCAATCACTGTTTTTTCAGGGTCATAAAGGAATTTATTTCTTGTGACTAGTCTTTCGCCTTCTTTTGGATCATTTGGCTTAGAAACACAAAGGTTCAATAAAAAACTTTATAACGTTTTAATAAAAACACTTTTTAAAGTCAGTAGCATGAAAAGTATGCTATGTGCTCCTGTGTGTGAATGGAGATTTGAAAGGTGTGTGAATGGTCAGTAACAATGGTTGAAGCCTTGACGTGGCGTTACTGCTCACATGGGTATCCATGTGCCAATTCAACCAATGTGAGTCATGTTGTTGTGAAGTTTTTCTTGAGACGTAAAAATGCTTGAGATCGTTATTTTGGCAAGTTATGACAAGTTTGTTTGCCTTCTTCTGGATTATTTGACTTAGTAAAAAAAATTCAATATAAAAAAGCTTTATAAAGTTTTTAAAGTCCGTAGCATGAAAAGTATGCTATGTGCTCCTGTGTGTGAATGGAGATATAAAAGGTGTGTGAATGGTCAGTAACAAGAGTTGAAGCCTTGACGTGGCGTTACTGCTCACATGGGTATCCATGTGCCAATTCAACCATTGTGAGTGACTGTATCATTTGGTTTAGGAACACTAAAATTCTATAAAAAAACTTTATAAAGTGTTAATGAAAAGTTTTTTAAAAGTCAGTAGTCCGACCCAGGTTTGAATGGCCAATCACTGTTTTTTTTAGGGTCAAGAAGGAATTTTTTAGTGGTGACAAGTTTTTTCGCCTTCTTCTGGATCATTTGGGTTAGGAATATAGCAATTAAAAAAAACTTTCTAAAGTTTTAATTAAAAAACTTTTTAAACTCAGTAGCTTAGTTCCAGTTCTGAATGGCCAATCATTGTTTTTCATGGTGAAGAAGGAATTTTTTACTTGTAACAAGTTCTTTTGTTTTAATAAAAATCCTTTTAAACTCAATAGCCTGATCCAGGGCAGAATTGCCAATCACTGTTTTTTCAGGGTCATAAAGGAATTTATTTCTTGTGACTAGTTTTTCGCCTTCTTTTGGATCATTTGGCTTAGAAACACAAAGGTTCAATAAAAAACTTTAGAATGTTTTAATAAAAACACTTTTTAAAGTCAGTAGCATGAAAAGTATGCTATGTGCTCCTGTGTGTGAATGGAGATTTGAAAGGTGTGTGAATGGTCAGTAACAATGGTTGAAGCCTTGACGTGGCGTTACTGCTCACATGGGTATCCATGTGCCAATTCAACCAATGTGAGTCATGTTGTTGTGAAGTTTTTCTTGAGACGTAAAAATGCTTGAGATCGTTATTTTGGCAAGTTATGACAAGTTTGTTTGCCTTCTTCTGGATTATTTGACTTAGTAAAAAAAATTCAATATAAAAAAGCTTTATAAAGTTTTTAAAGTCCGTAGCATGAAAAGTATGCTATGTGCTCCTGTGTGTGAATGGAGATATAAAAGGTGTGTGAATGGTCAGTAACAAGAGTTGAAGCCTTGACGTGGCGTTACTGCTCACATGGGTATCCATGTGCCAATTCAACCATTGTGAGTGACTGTATCATTTGGTTTAGGAACACTAAAATTCTATAAAAAAACTTTATAAAGTGTTAATGAAAAGTTTTTTAAAAGTCAGTAGTCCGACCCAGGTTTGAATGGCCAATCACTGTTTTTTTTAGGGTCAAGAAGGAATTTTTTAGTGGTGACAAGTTTTTTCGCCTTCTTCTGGATCATTTGGGTTAGGAATATAGCAATTAAAAAAAACTTTCTAAAGTTTTAATTAAAAAACTTTTTAAACTCAGTAGCTTAGTTCCAGTTCTGAATGGCCAATCATTGTTTTTCATGGTGAAGAAGGAATTTTTTACTTGTAACAAGTTCTTTTGTTTTAATAAAAATCCTTTTAAACTCAATAGCCTGATCCAGGGCAGAATTGCCAATCACTGTTTTTTCAGGGTCATAAAGGAATTTATTTCTTGTGACTAGTTTTTCGCCTTCTTTTGGATCATTTGGCTTAGAAACACAAAGGTTCAATAAAAAACTTTAGAATGTTTTAATAAAAACACTTTTTAAAGTCAGTAGCATGAAAAGTATGCTATGTGCTCCTGTGTGTGAATGGAGATTTGAAAGGTGTGTGAATGGTCAGTAACAATGGTTGAAGCCTTGACGTGGCGTTACTGCTCACATGGGTATCCATGTGCCAATTCAACCAATGTGAGTCATGTTGTTGTGAAGTTTTTATTGAGACGTAAAAATGCTTGAGATCGTTATTCTGGCAAGTTATGACAAGTTTGTTTGCCTTCTTATGGATTATTTGACTTAGTAAAAAAAATTCAATATAAAAAAGCTTTATAAAGTGTTAATGAAAAGTTTTTTAAAAGTCAGTAGTCGGATCCAGGTTTGAATGGGCAATCACTGTTTTTTTTAGGGTCAAGAAGGAATTTTTTAGTTGTGACAAGTTTTTTCGCCTTCTTCTGGATCATTTGGGTTAGGAATATAGCAATTAAAAAAAACTTTCTAAACTTTTAATTAAAAAACTTTTTAAAGTCAGTAGCTCAGTTCCAGGACTGAACGGCCAATCACTGTTTTTCATGGTGAAGAAGGAATTTTTTACTTGTGATAAGTTTTTCGCCTATTTTGATCATTTGGCTTAGAAACACAAAGGTTCAATAAAAAAACTGTATAACGTTTTAATAAAAACACTTTTTAAATTCAGTAGCATGAAAAGTATGCTATGTGCTCCTGTGTGTGAATGAAGATATGAATGAAAGGTGTGTGAATGGTCAGTAACAATGGTCGAAGCCTTGACGTGGCGTTACTGCTCACATGGATATCCATGTGCCAATTCAACCAATGTGAGTCATGTTGTTGTGAAGTTTTTCTTGAGACGTAAAAATGCTTGAGATCGTTATTTTTGCAAGTTATGACAAGTTTGTTTGCCTTCTTCTGGATTATTTGACTTAGTAAAAAAAATTCAATATAAAAAAGCTTTATAAAGTTTTTAAAGTCCGTAGCATGAAAAGTATGCTATGTGCTCCTGTGTGTGAATGGAGATATGAAAGGTGTGTGAATGGTCAGTAACAAGAGTTGAAGCCTTGACGTGGCGTTACTGCTCACATGGGTATCCATGTGCCAATTCAACCATTGTGAGTGACTGTATCATTTGGTTTAGGAACACTAAAATTCTATAAAAAAAACTTTATAAAGTGTTAATGAAAAGTTTTTTAAAAGTCAGTAGTCCGATCCAGGTTTGAATGGCCAATCACTGTTTTTTTTAGGGTCAAGAAGGAATTTTTTAGTTGTGACAAGTTTTTTCGCCTTCTTCTGGATCATTTGGGTTAGGAATATAGCAAATAAAAAAAACTTTCTAAAGTTTTAATTAAAAAACTTTTTAAAGTCAGTAGCTTAGTTCCAGGTCTGAATGGCCAATCACTGTTTTTCATGGTGAAGAAGGAATTTTTTACTTGTAACAAGTTCTTTTGTTTTAATAAAAATCCTTTTAAACTCAATAGCCTGATCCAGGGCAGAATTGCCAATCACTGTTTTTTCAGGGTCATAAAGGAATTTATTTCTTGTGACTAGTTTTTCGCCTTCTTTTGGATCATTTGGCTTAGAAACACAAAGGTTCAATAAAAAACTTTATAACGTTTTAATAAAAACACTTTTTAAAGTCAGTAGCATGAAAAGTATGCTATGTGCTCCTGTGTGTGAATGGAGATATGAAAGGTGTGTGAATGGTCAGTAACAATGGTTGAAGCCTTGACGTGGCGTTACTGCTCACATGGGTATCCATGTGCCAATTCAACCAATGTGAGTCATGTTGTTGTGAAGTTTTTCTTGAGACGTAAAAATGCTTGAGATCGTTATTTTGGCAAGTTATGACAAGTTTGTTTGCCTTCTTCTGGATTATTTGACTTAGTAAAAAAAATTCAATATAAAAAAGCTTTATAAAGTTTTTAAAGTCCGTAGCATGAAAAGTATGCTATGTGCTCCTGTGTGTGAATGGAGATATGAAAGGTGTGTGAATGGTCAGTAACAAGAGTTGAAGCCTTGATGTGGCGTTACTGCTCACATGGGTATCCATGTGCCAATTCAACCATTGTGAGTGACTGTATCATTTGGTTTAGGAACACTAAAATTCTATAAAAAAAACTTTATAAAGTGTTAATGAAAAGTTTTTTAAAAGTCAGTAGTCCGATCCAGGTTTGAATGGCCAATCACTGTTTTTTTTAGGGTAAAGAAGGAATTTTTTTAGTTGTGACAAGTTTTTTCGCCTTCTTCTGGATCATTTGGGTTAGGAATATAGCAATTAAAAAAAACTTTCTAAAGTTTTAATTAAAAAACTTTTTAAACTCAGTAGCTTAGTTCCAGGTCTGAATGGCCAATCACTGTTTTTCATGGTGAAGAAGGAATTTTTTTTACTTGTAACAAGTTCTTTTGTTTTAATAAAAATCCTTTTAAACTCAATAGCCTGATCCAGGGCAGAATTGCCAATCACTGTTTTTTCAGGGTCATAAAGGAATTTATTTCTTGTGACTAGTTTTTCGCCTTCTTTTGGATCATTTGGCTTAGAAACACAAAGGTTCAATAAAAAACTTTATAACGTTTTAATAAAAACACTTTTTAAAGTCAGTAGCATGAAAAGTACTGCTCACATGGATATCCATGTGCCAATTCAACCAATGTGAGTCATGTTGTTGTGAAGTTTTTCTTGAGACGTAAAAATGCTTGAGATCGTTATTTTTGCAAGTTATGACAAGTTTGTTTGCCTTCTTCTGGATTATTTGACTTAGTAAAAAAAAATTCAATATAAAAAAGCTTTATAAAGTTTTTAAAGTCCGTAGCATGAAAAGTATGCTATGTGCTCCTGTGTGTGAATGGAGATATGAAAGGTGTGTGAATGGTCAGTAACAAGAGTTGAAGCCTTGACGTGGCTTTACTGCTCACATGGGTATCCATGTGCCAATTCAACAATTGTGAGTGACTGTATCATTTGGTTTAGGAACACTAAAATTCTATAAAAAAAACTTTATAAAGTGTTAATGAAAAGTTTTTTAAAAGTCAGTAGTCCGATCCAGGTTTGAATGGCCAATCACTGTTTTTTTTAGGGTCAAGAAGGAATTTTTTAGTTGTGACAAGTTTTTTCGCCTTCTTCTGGATCATTTGGGTTAGGAATAGAGCAATTAAAAAAAACTTTCTAAAGTTTTAATTAAAAAACTTTTTAAAGTCAGTAGCTTAGTTCCAGGTCTGAATGGCCAATCACTGTTTTTCATGGTGAAGAAGGAATTTTTTACTTGTAACAAGTTCTTTTGTTTTAATAAAAATCCTTTTAAACTCAATAGCCTGATCCAGCGCCGAATTGCCAATCGCTGTTTTTTCAGGGTCAAAAAGGAATTTTTTTTCATGTTACTAGTTTTTCGCCTTCTTTTGGATCATTTGGCTTAGAAACACAAAGGTTCAATAAAAAAAACTTTATAACGTTTTAATTAAAACACCTTTTAAAGTCAGTAGCATGAAAAGTATGCTATGTGCTCCTGTGTGTGAATGGAGATATGAAAGGTGTGTGAATGGTCAGTAACAATGGTTGAAGCCTTGACGTGGCGTTACTGCTCACATGGGTATCCATGTGCCAATTCAACCAATGTGAGTCATGTTGTTGTGAAGTTTTTCTTGGGACGTAAAAATGCTTGAGATCGTTATTTTGGCAAGTTATGACAAGTTTGTTTGCCTTCTTCTGGATTATTTGACTTAGTAAAAAAAATTCAATATAAAAAAGCTTTATAAAGTTTTTAAAGTCCGTAGCATGAAAAGTATGCTATGTGCTCCTGTGTGTGAATGGAGATATAAAAGGTGTGTGAATGGTCAGTAACAAGAGTTGAAGCCTTGACGTGGCGTTACTGCTCACATGGGTATCCATGTGCCAATTCAACCATTGTGAGTGACTGTATCATTTGGTTTAGGAACACTAAAATTCTATAAAAAAACTTTATAAAGTGTTAATGAAAAGTTTTTTAAAAGTCAGTAGTCCGATCCAGGTTTGAATGGCCAATCACTGTTTTTTTTAGGGTCAAGAAGGAATTTTTTAGTTGTGACAAGTTTTTTCGCCTTCTTCTGGATCATTTGGGTTAGGAATATAGCAATTAAAAAAAACTTTCTAAAGTTTTAATTAAAAAACTTTTTAAAGTCAGTAGCTTAGTTCCAGGTCTGAATGGCCAATCACTGTTTTTCATGGTGAATAAGGAATTTTTTACTTGTAACAAGTTCTTTTGTTTTAATAAAAATCCTTTTAAACTCAATAGCCTGATCCAGGGCAGAATTGCCAATCACTGTTTTTTCAGGGTCATAAAGGAATTTATTTCTTGTGACTAGTCTTTCGCCTTCTTTTGGATCATTTGGCTTAGAAACACAAAGGTTCAATAAAAAACTTTATAACGTTTTAATAAAAACACTTTTTAAAGTCAGTAGCATGAAAAGTATGCTATGTGCTCCTGTGTGTGAATGGAGATTTGAAAGGTGTGTGAATGGTCAGTAACAATGGTTGAAGCCTTGACGTGGCGTTACTGCTCACATGGGTATCCATGTGCCAATTCAACCAATGTGAGTCATGTTGTTGTGAAGTTTTTCTTGAGACGTAAAAATGCTTGAGATCGTTATTTTGGCAAGTTATGACAAGTTTGTTTGCCTTCTTCTGGATTATTTGACTTAGTAAAAAAAATTCAATATAAAAAAGCTTTATAAAGTTTTTAAAGTCCGTAGCATGAAAAGTATGCTATGTGCTCCTGTGTGTGAATGGAGATATAAAAGGTGTGTGAATGGTCAGTAACAAGAGTTGAAGCCTTGACGTGGCGTTACTGCTCACATGGGTATCCATGTGCCAATTCAACCATTGTGAGTGACTGTATCATTTGGTTTAGGAACACTAAAATTCTATAAAAAAAACTTTATAAAGTGTTAATGAAAAGTTTTTTAAAAGTCAGTAGTCCGACCCAGGTTTGAATGGCCAATCACTGTTTTTTTTAGGGTCAAGAAGGAATTTTTTAGTGGTGACAAGTTTTTTCGCCTTCTTCTGGATCATTTGGGTTAGGAATATAGCAATTAAAAAAAACTTTCTAAAGTTTTAATTAAAAAACTTTTTAAACTCAGTAGCTTAGTTCCAGTTCTGAATGGCCAATCATTGTTTTTCATGGTGAAGAAGGAATTTTTTACTTGTAACAAGTTCTTTTGTTTTAATAAAAATCCTTTTAAACTCAATAGCCTGATCCAGGGCAGAATTGCCAATCACTGTTTTTTCAGGGTCATAAAGGAATTTATTTCTTGTGACTAGTTTTTCGCCTTCTTTTGGATCATTTGGCTTAGAAACACAAAGGTTCAATAAAAAACTTTAGAATGTTTTAATAAAAACACTTTTTAAAGTCAGTAGCATGAAAAGTATGCTATGTGCTCCTGTGTGTGAATGGAGATTTGAAAGGTGTGTGAATGGTCAGTAACAATGGTTGAAGCCTTGACGTGGCGTTACTGCTCACATGGGTATCCATGTGCCAATTCAACCAATGTGAGTCATGTTGTTGTGAAGTTTTTCTTGAGACGTAAAAATGCTTGAGATCGTTATTTTGGCAAGTTATGACAAGTTTGTTTGCCTTCTTCTGGATTATTTGACTTAGTAAAAAAAATTCAATATAAAAAAGCTTTATAAAGTTTTTAAAGTCCGTAGCATGAAAAGTATGCTATGTGCTCCTGTGTGTGAATGGAGATATAAAAGGTGTGTGAATGGTCAGTAACAAGAGTTGAAGCCTTGACGTGGCGTTACTGCTCACATGGGTATCCATGTGCCAATTCAACCATTGTGAGTGACTGTATCATTTGGTTTAGGAACACTAAAATTCTATAAAAAAACTTTATAAAGTGTTAATGAAAAGTTTTTTAAAAGTCAGTAGTCCGACCCAGGTTTGAATGGCCAATCACTGTTTTTTTTAGGGTCAAGAAGGAATTTTTTAGTGGTGACAAGTTTTTTCGCCTTCTTCTGGATCATTTGGGTTAGGAATATAGCAATTAAAAAAAACTTTCTAAAGTTTTAATTAAAAAACTTTTTAAACTCAGTAGCTTAGTTCCAGTTCTGAATGGCCAATCATTGTTTTTCATGGTGAAGAAGGAATTTTTTACTTGTAACAAGTTCTTTTGTTTTAATAAAAATCCTTTTAAACTCAATAGCCTGATCCAGGGCAGAATTGCCAATCACTGTTTTTTCAGGGTCATAAAGGAATTTATTTCTTGTGACTAGTTTTTCGCCTTCTTTTGGATCATTTGGCTTAGAAACACAAAGGTTCAATAAAAAACTTTAGAATGTTTTAATAAAAACACTTTTTAAAGTCAGTAGCATGAAAAGTATGCTATGTGCTCCTGTGTGTGAATGGAGATTTGAAAGGTGTGTGAATGGTCAGTAACAATGGTTGAAGCCTTGACGTGGCGTTACTGCTCACATGGGTATCCATGTGCCAATTCAACCAATGTGAGTCATGTTGTTGTGAAGTTTTTATTGAGACGTAAAAATGCTTGAGATCGTTATTCTGGCAAGTTATGACAAGTTTGTTTGCCTTCTTATGGATTATTTGACTTAGTAAAAAAAATTCAATATAAAAAAGCTTTATAAAGTGTTAATGAAAAGTTTTTTAAAAGTCAGTAGTCGGATCCAGTTTTGAATGGGCAATCACTGTTTTTTTTAGGGTCAAGAAGGAATTTTTTAGTTGTGACAAGTTTTTTCGCCTTCTTCTGGATCATTTGGGTTAGGAATATAGCAATTAAAAAAAACTTTCTAAACTTTTAATTAAAAAACTTTTTAAAGTCAGTAGCTCAGTTCCAGGACTGAACGGCCAATCACTGTTTTTCATGGTGAAGAAGGAATTTTTTACTTGTGATAAGTTTTTCGCCTATTTTGATCATTTGGCTTAGAAACACAAAGGTTCAATAAAAAAACTGTATAACGTTTTAATAAAAACACTTTTTAAATTCAGTAGCATGAAAAGTATGCTATGTGCTCCTGTGTGTGAATGAAGATATGAATGAAAGGTGTGTGAATGGTCAGTAACAATGGTCGAAGCCTTGACGTGGCGTTACTGCTCACATGGATATCCATGTGCCAATTCAACCAATGTGAGTCATGTTGTTGTGAAGTTTTTCTTGAGACGTAAAAATGCTTGAGATCGTTATTTTTGCAAGTTATGACAAGTTTGTTTGCCTTCTTCTGGATTATTTGACTTAGTAAAAAAAATTCAATATAAAAAAGCTTTATAAAGTTTTTAAAGTCCGTAGCATGAAAAGTATGCTATGTGCTCCTGTGTGTGAATGGAGATATGAAAGGTGTGTGAATGGTCAGTAACAAGAGTTGAAGCCTTGACGTGGCGTTACTGCTCACATGGGTATCCATGTGCCAATTCAACCATTGTGAGTGACTGTATCATTTGGTTTAGGAACACTAAAATTCTATAAAAAAAACTTTATAAAGTGTTAATGAAAAGTTTTTTAAAAGTCAGTAGTCCGATCCAGGTTTGAATGGCCAATCACTGTTTTTTTTAGGGTCAAGAAGGAATTTTTTAGTTGTGACAAGTTTTTTCGCCTTCTTCTGGATCATTTGGGTTAGGAATATAGCAAATAAAAAAAACTTTCTAAAGTTTTAATTAAAAAACTTTTTAAAGTCAGTAGCTTAGTTCCAGGTCTGAATGGCCAATCACTGTTTTTCATGGTGAAGAAGGAATTTTTTACTTGTAACAAGTTCTTTTGTTTTAATAAAAATCCTTTTAAACTCAATAGCCTGATCCAGGGCAGAATTGCCAATCACTGTTTTTTCAGGGTCATAAAGGAATTTATTTCTTGTGACTAGTTTTTCGCCTTCTTTTGGATCATTTGGCTTAGAAACACAAAGGTTCAATAAAAAACTTTATAACGTTTTAATAAAAACACTTTTTAAAGTCAGTAGCATGAAAAGTATGCTATGTGCTCCTGTGTGTGAATGGAGATATGAAAGGTGTGTGAATGGTCAGTAACAATGGTTGAAGCCTTGACGTGGCGTTACTGCTCACATGGGTATCCATGTGCCAATTCAACCAATGTGAGTCATGTTGTTGTGAAGTTTTTCTTGAGACGTAAAAATGCTTGAGATCGTTATTTTGGCAAGTTATGACAAGTTTGTTTGCCTTCTTCTGGATTATTTGACTTAGTAAAAAAAATTCAATATAAAAAAGCTTTATAAAGTTTTTAAAGTCCGTAGCATGAAAAGTATGCTATGTGCTCCTGTGTGTGAATGGAGATATGAAAGGTGTGTGAATGGTCAGTAACAAGAGTTGAAGCCTTGATGTGGCGTTACTGCTCACATGGGTATCCATGTGCCAATTCAACCATTGTGAGTGACTGTATCATTTGGTTTAGGAACACTAAAATTCTATAAAAAAAACTTTATAAAGTGTTAATGAAAAGTTTTTTAAAAGTCAGTAGTCCGATCCAGGTTTGAATGGCCAATCACTGTTTTTTTTAGGGTAAAGAAGGAATTTTTTTAGTTGTGACAAGTTTTTTCGCCTTCTTCTGGATCATTTGGGTTAGGAATATAGCAATTAAAAAAAACTTTCTAAAGTTTTAATTAAAAAACTTTTTAAACTCAGTAGCTTAGTTCCAGGTCTGAATGGCCAATCACTGTTTTTCATGGTGAAGAAGGAATTTTTTTTACTTGTAACAAGTTCTTTTGTTTTAATAAAAATCCTTTTAAACTCAATAGCCTGATCCAGGGCAGAATTGCCAATCACTGTTTTTTCAGGGTCATAAAGGAATTTATTTCTTGTGACTAGTTTTTCGCCTTCTTTTGGATCATTTGGCTTAGAAACACAAAGGTTCAATAAAAAACTTTATAACGTTTTAATAAAAACACTTTTTAAAGTCAGTAGCATGAAAAGTACTGCTCACATGGATATCCATGTGCCAATTCAACCAATGTGAGTCATGTTGTTGTGAAGTTTTTCTTGAGACGTAAAAATGCTTGAGATCGTTATTTTTGCAAGTTATGACAAGTTTGTTTGCCTTCTTCTGGATTATTTGACTTAGTAAAAAAAAATTCAATATAAAAAAGCTTTATAAAGTTTTTAAAGTCCGTAGCATGAAAAGTATGCTATGTGCTCCTGTGTGTGAATGGAGATATGAAAGGTGTGTGAATGGTCAGTAACAAGAGTTGAAGCCTTGACGTGGCTTTACTGCTCACATGGGTATCCATGTGCCAATTCAACAATTGTGAGTGACTGTATCATTTGGTTTAGGAACACTAAAATTCTATAAAAAAAACTTTATAAAGTGTTAATGAAAAGTTTTTTAAAAGTCAGTAGTCCGATCCAGGTTTGAATGGCCAATCACTGTTTTTTTTAGGGTCAAGAAGGAATTTTTTAGTTGTGACAAGTTTTTTCGCCTTCTTCTGGATCATTTGGGTTAGGAATAGAGCAATTAAAAAAAACTTTCTAAAGTTTTAATTAAAAAACTTTTTAAAGTCAGTAGCTTAGTTCCAGGTCTGAATGGCCAATCACTGTTTTTCATGGTGAAGAAGGAATTTTTTACTTGTAACAAGTTCTTTTGTTTTAATAAAAATCCTTTTAAACTCAATAGCCTGATCCAGGGCAGAATTGCCAATCACTGTTTTTTCAGGGTCATAAAGGAATTTATTTCTTTTGACTAGTTTTTCGCCTTCTTTTGGATCATTTGGCTAAGAAACACAAAGGTTCAATAAAAAACTTTATAACGTTTTAATAAAAACACTTTTTAAAGTCAGTAGCATGAAAAGTATGCTATGTGCTCCTGTGTGTGAATGGAGATATGAAAGGTGTGTGAATGGTCAGTAACAATGGTTGAAGCCTTGACGTGGCGTTACTGCTCACATGGGTATCCATGTGCCAATTCAACCAACGTGAGTCATGTTGTTGTGAAGTTTTTCTTGAGACGTAAAAATGCTTGAGATCGTTATTTTGGCAAGTTATGACAAGTTTGTTTGCCTTCTTCTGGATTATTTGACTTAGTAAAAAAAATTCAATATAAAAAAGCTTTATAAAGTTTTTAAAGTCCGTAGCATGAAAAGTATGCTATGTGCTCCTGTGTGTGAATGGAGATATGAAAGGTGTGTGAATTGTCAGTAACAAGAGTTGAAGCCTTGATGTGGCTTTACTGCTCACATGGGTATCCATGTGCCAATTCAACCATTGTGAGTGACTGTATCATTTGGTTTAGGAACACTAAAATTCTATAAAAAAAACTTTATAAAGTGTTAATGAAAAGTTTTTTAAAAGTCAGTAGTCCGATCCAGGTTTGAATGGCCAATAACTTTTTTTTTTTTTAGGGTCAAGAAGGAATTTTTTAGTTGTGACAAGTTTTTTGGCCTTCTTCTGGATCATTTGGGTTAGGAATATAGCAATTAAAAAAAACTTTCTAAAGTTTTAATTAAAAAACTTTTTAAACTCAGTAGCTTAGTTCCAGGTCTGAATGGCCAATCACTGTTTTTCATGGTGAAGAAGGAATTTTTTACTTGTAACAAGTTCTTTTGTTTTAATAAAAATCCTTTTAAACTCAATAGCCTGATCCAGGGCAGAATTGCCAATCACTGTTTTTTCAGGGTCATAAAGGAATTTATTTCTTGTGACTAGTTTTTCGCCTTCTTTTGCATCATTTGGCTAAGAAACACAAAGGTTCAATAAAAAACTTTATAACGTTTTAATAAAAACACTTTTTAAAGTCAGTAGCATGAAAAGTATGCTATGTGCTCCTGTGTGTGAATGGAGATTTGAAAGGTGTGTGAATGGTCAGTAACAATGGTTGAAGCCTTGACGTGGCGTTACTGCTCACATGGGTATCCATGTGCCAATTCAACCAATGTGAGTCATGTTGTTGTGAAGTTTTTATTGAGACGTAAAAATGCTTGAGATCGTTATTCTGGCAAGTTATGACAAGTTTGTTTGCCTTCTTATGGATTATTTGACTTAGTAAAAAAAATTCAATATAAAAAAGCTTTATAAAGTGTTAATGAAAAGTTTTTTAAAAGTCAGTAGTCGGATCCAGGTTTGAATGGGCAATCACTGTTTTTTTAGGGTCAAGAAGGAATTTTTTAGTTGTGACAAGTTTTTTCGCCTTCTTCTGGATCATCTGGGTTAGGAATATAGCAATTAAAAAAAACTTTCTAAAATTTTAATTTAAAAACTATTTAAAGTCATTAGCTTCGTTCCAGGTCTAAACGGCCAATCACTGTTTTTCATGGTGAAGAAGGAATTTTTTACTTCTAACAAGTTTTTTTGTTTTAAAAAAAATCCTTTTAAACTCAATAGCCTGATCCAGGGCCTAATTGCCAATCGCTGTTTTTTCAGGGTCAAAAAGGAATTTTTTTCATGTTACTAGTTTTTCGCCTTCTTTTGGATCATTTGGCTTAGAAACACAAAGGTTCAATAAAAAAAACTTTATAACGTTTTAATTAAAACACCTTTTAAAGTCAGTAGCATGAAAAGTATGCTATATGCTCCTGTGTGTGAATGGAGATATGAAAGGTGTGTGAATGGTCAGTAACAAGAGTTGAAGCCTTGACGTGGCGTTACTGCTCACATGGGTATCCATGTGCCAATTCAACCATTGTGAGTGACTGTATCATTTGGTTTAGGAACACTAAAATTCTATAAAAAAACTTTATAAAGTGTTTATGAAAAGTTTTTTAAAAGTCAGTAGTCTGATCCAGGTTTGAATGGCCAATCACTGTTTTTTTTAGGGTCAAGAAGGAATTTTTTAGTTGTGACAAGTTTTTTCGCCTTCTTCTGGATCATTTGGGTTAGGAATATAGCAATGAAAAAAAACTTTCTAAAGTTTTAATTAAAAAACTTTTTAAAGTCAGTAGCTTAGTTCCAGGGCAGAATTGCCAATCACTGTTTTTCATGGTGAAGAAGGAATTTATTTCTTGTGACTAGTTTTTCGCCTTCTTTTGGATCATTTGGCTTAGAAACACAAAGGTTCAATAAAGAACTTTAGAACGTTTTAATAAAAACACTTTTTAAAGTCAGTAGCATGAAAAGTATGCTATGTGCTCCTGTGTGTGAATGGAGATATGAAAGGTGTGTGAATGGTCAGTAACAATGGTTGAAGCCTTGACGTGGCGTTACTGCTCACATGGGTATCCATGTGCCAATTCAACCAATGTGAGTCATGTTGTTGTGAAGTTTTTCTTGAGACGTAAAAATGCTTGAGATCGTTATTCTGGCAAGTTATGACAAGTTTGTTTGCCTTTTTCTGGATTATTTGACTTAGTAAAAAAAATTAAATATAAAAAAGCTTTATAAAGTTTTTAAAGTCCATAGCATGAAAAGTATGCTATGTGCTCCTGTGTGTGAATGGAGATATGAAAGGTGTGTGAATGGTCAGTAACAAGAGTTAAAGCATTGACGTGGCGTTACTGCTCACATGGGTATCCATGTGCCAATTCAACCATTGTGAGTGACTGTATCATTTGGTTTAGGAACACTAAAATTCTATAAAAATAAATTTATAAAGTGTTAATGAAAAGTTTTTTAAAAGTCTGTAGTCGGATCCAGATTTGAATGGCCAATCACTGTTTTTTTTAGGGTCAAGAAGGAATTTTTTAGTTGTGACAAGTTTTTTCGCCTTCTTCTGGATCATTTGGGTTAGGAATATAGCAATTAAAAAAAACTTTCTAAACTTTTAATTAAAAAACTTTTTAAAGTCAGTAGCTCAGTTCCAGGTCTGAACGGCCAATCACTGTTTTTCATGGTGAAGAAGGAATTTTTTACTTGTAACAAGTTCTTTTGTTTTAATAAAAATCCTTTTCAACTCAATAGCCTGATCCAGGGCAGAATTGCCAATCGCTGTTTTATCTTGTCATGAAGGAATTTTTTTCTTGTGATAAGTTTTTCGTCTTCTTTTGATCATTTGGCTTAGAAACACAAAGGTTCAATAAAAAAAACTGTATAACGTTTTAATAAAAACACTTTTTAAAGTCAGTAGCATGAAAAGTATGCTATGTGCTCCTGTGTGTGAATGGAGATATGAATGAAATTTTTTCTTGTGATAAGTTTTTCGCCTTCTTTTGATCATTTGGATTAGAAACACAAAGGTTCAATACAAAGACTATATAACGTTTTAATAAAAACACTTTTTAAATTCAGTAGCATGAAAAGTATGCTATGTGCTCCTGTGTGTGAATGGAGATATGAATGAAAGGTGTGTGAATGGTCAGTAACAATGGTTGAAGCCTTGACGTGGCGTTACTGCTCACATGGGTATCCATGTGCCAATTCAACCATTGTGAGTGACTGTATCATTTGGTTTAGGAACACTAAAATTCTATAAAAAAAACTTTATAAAGTGTTAATGAAAAGTTTTGTAAAAGTCAGTAGTCCGATCCAGGTTTGAATGGCCAATCACTGTTTTTTTTAGGGTCAAGAAGGAATTTTTTAGTTGTGACAAGTTTTTTCGCCATCTACTGGATCATTTGGGTTAGGAATATAGCAATTAAAAAAAACTTTCTAAAGTTTTAATTAAAAAACTTTTTAAAGTCAGTAGCTCAGTTCCAGGTCTAAACGGCCAATCACTGTTTTTCATGGTGAAGAAGTAATTTTTTACTTGTAACAAGTTCTTTTGTTTTAATAAAAATCCTTTTAAGGTCAATAGCCTGATCCAGGGCAGAATTGACTGTTTTTCCAGGGTTATGAAGGATTTTTTTTCTTGTGATAAGTTTTTCGCCTTCTTTTGGATCATTTGGCTTAGAAACACAAACATTCAATAAAAAACTGTAAAGCACGGTGTCCAGGATGGTAAAGGGACCCTGAGCGCCCGAGATCAGGAGCTACATTGCTGGGTGGAGACACGGGACCTGGTGCTGGGTAACTGCAATCGCTTGGAGGTTTCTGACGCCAAGTCTTTGCAGCCACAACCAGGGCCTGTGAAGCAGTTGCTCTATCCAGGTACCAGGGCTTAAGAGTGAATGAACTAGATGATTGCGAAGGAGAGCAAAAAACAGAAAAGTGAGTGCAGGGCTACAGGACAGAGGGATAAGATAAGCAAGATAAAACAGAAACCAACTAAGAATAAACAAGGCAAGGTACTGGGTTGCAGATAATATAATAATACTGCAGGGAACAGGACTAAGAAACACAAGAGACACATACAAAGGAACATAAATACAGGTGCAGGCCTAATACTAAAGATGGCAAAGGTGGGGGTTTGGCTCAAACAAATGGCCAATTTAGATGTTAGCTTGCCAACCACGTCAAGGTACCCCACGTTAGGCAAGTCCCTAACTAAAACATAATATTAGAAAAGCATAAATAGAATCTAAGACACATAAATGGCATTGAACTTAAACACAGAGAAAATACCCGTAGACTGCTGCAAAGGACTGAAAAGCAACGGGTATGGTTTAAATAGAAAACTGACAAAGCAGAGGGATAGAGAGAAAATCTGAAATGGAACATAAGGACAGGCATAGAGGAATACAGGGCAGGACAGGTGTACAGAGCAGGATAGGTATACAGGGCATTTAAAGGGACAGGACATCCCACTGAAGGGACTCAGGACAGGTATACAGGGCAGGACAGGAATACTGGCTAAAGCAGGAATACTGGGCATAGCAGGAATACTGGGCAAGGTAGGAATACAAGGCAAGGCAGTAATAAGCATAACTGATAAGAAAGCAAAGCAAGAAGGATGCAGAAAAGCCTGGATACAGCCTGGATAAGCCTGCAAAAGGGTGCATGGTTACAAAAGTATTTTAAAGTCAGCAGCATGAAAAGTATGCTGTAGACATGTGCAAAACGAAAATGTTCATTTAGTTTTCGTTCATTCGAACAAAAATTATATTTATTTCTTCTAAAACTAATTTCGTTCATTACTACATTCGTTTCGGACGAAATTCGTTCATTATTTTCATTTCGTTACATTCGTTTGAACAAATCAATTGACAAATCAATTGACCTAATAGTCAAATTTTCTGCATCAAAATAAACCGAAAATCTATAAACCGAACAACGTTCGGTTTATAGATTTTCATCATTTGGAATACATGTAATAGTACTATTGGCTTTCTATAAACAGAAAAATGTATGAATGGAGACTCTGTTTCTGTGTAGAAAAAGCCAATAGTACTATTACATGTATTCCAAATGATGAAAATCTATAAAATTCGTCCATTCGTGCTATAGTATTGGCATTACTATAAACCGAAATAGAGTCGGTTTATAGAATGCCAATAGACTTACATGCATTCCATAAACTGAAAGCCGTTCATTATGTCAGTTTATGGAATGTACTATATATGTGTAATGCTATTGTATTCTATAAACCGACTCTATTTCGGCTTATAGAATGCCAATAGTACTACGCATGGACGAATGGACGAATGAACGAATGATTTTCGTTTATTAACCATTCGTTCATTCGGCTTTCGTTAGCTTAGCATTTTCGTTATTTGTTTTTCAACGAAAACGAATGCACATGTCTAGTATGCTGTATGCTTCTGTGTGTGAATGGGGATATGAAATGTGTGTGAATGGTCATTAACAAAGGTTGAAGCCTTGACGTGGCGTTACTGCTCACATGGGTATCCATGCGCCAATTAAACCATTGTGAGTGACTGTATCATTTCGTTTAGGAACACAAAAATTAAATAAACTTTATAAACTTTTAATTCAAAAAACGTTTTAAAGTCAGTAGTCGGATCCAGGATTGAACGGCCGATCACTGTTTTTCAGGGTCAAGAAGGAATGTTTTACTTGTAACAAGTTTTTTTGCCTTTGTCTGGATCATTTGGCATAGGAACATAGCAAATAAAAAAAAATCTTTATAAAGTTTTAATTTAAAAACTTTTTAAAGCCAGTAGCCGGATCCGGGTCGGAACGCCCGATAATTGTTTTTCAGGGACAAGAAGTAATGTTTTATTTGTAACAAGTTTTTTCGCCTTCCTCTGGATCATTTGGCTTAGGAACATAGCAAGTAAAAAAAAATCTTAAAAAAGTCTTTTTATTAAAGCTTTATAAAGTCAGTAGCCTGATCCAGGCCAGAATTGCCAGGCAGTGTTTTTTCAGGCTCATGAAGGAAATTTGTTCTTGTGATGTGTGTGAATGGAGATATGAAAGGTGTGTGAATGGTCCGTAACAATGGTTGAAGCCTTGACGTGGCGTTACTGTTCACATGGGTATCCATGTGCCAATTCAACCATTGTGAGTTATGTTACTGTGAAGGTTTTCTTGAGACACAAAAATGCTGGAGATCATCACTTCCAGTGATGTGCAATCAGCTGGCTGACCAAGACTTCATGTGCTGAGCATGCGCGTGAGCACACACCTCCCTCTATCAACTGGCAAAGGACCTCAAGAAATTTTGCACAAAGATAAAGTCTTGATGTGTGAAAAGAATGCTGTGTGCGTGAATGGGGATATGAAAGCTGTGTGAATCTTCAGTAACAAGGGTTGAAGCCTTGACGTGGCGTTACTGCTCACATGGGTATCCATGTGCCAATTCAACCATTGTGAGTCACTGTATCATTTGGTTTAGGAAAACAAAAATTCAAGGGTCAAGAAGGAATTTTTTACTTGTAACACTTTTTTCGCCTTCTTTGGGAATATTTGGCTTAGGAACATTTCATTTAAAAACTTAGAAGTCAGTAGCTGAATCCATGTCTGAACGGTCAAGCACTGTTTCTCCTGGTGAAGAAGAAATTTTTTACTTGTAACAAGTTTTTTAGTTTTAATAAAGAGATTTTTTTATTCAGTAAAGTCAGTAGCCTGATCGAGGCTTCTGTTGTGATATGCCTTCATCATTTGGCTTAGAAACACAAACATCCAATAAAAAAACTTTATAAAGTTTTAATTTAAAAACTTTTTAAAGTCAGTAGCCGGATCCAGGTCTGGACGGCAGAACACTGTTTTTCAGGCACAAGAAGGAATGTTTTATTTGTAACAAGTTTTTTCGCCTTCAAGACAATTTGGCTTAGGAACACAAAAAAATATTTTTTTTTTATTAAGTTTTAATTAAAAACTTTTTAAAGTCAGTAGCCGGATCCAGGGCTGAATGGCCGATCGCTGTTTTTTCCGGGTCAAGGCTGACAGTTGATGTGATAAATAGAGACAGATTTGAAACAGAATTTTTCTTCCCAAATGCATTTGTATGCAGTTCTGCTAATAGATTGTATGGATTATTTTTGATCATTTGTATTCTATGGATTCATAGTATAAACAATATTTAGGTGACAGGGTCCCCATAGGATTCGTTTGAAGTCTTGATGAAAAAAAGCAGCATTTTAAACAAGCAAAAAAACAAAGTATACAAATTTACTTGCAATGTGTATAGAAATGTATTTATTGCACAGGAGCCTTACAAAGGATATCACATCAACTGCCCCACTATATGTGTGACAGTCCCGATTTTGAGGCTGTGTCCCATGAAGCTGAACCTCTGTCCGGATTTTGAGGACAGAGGTAGAGTTCAGCAGGATTCGGGACACAATCCTGCAGCCTCGATCTCAATTCTCTGTGCGGCACACCGAGACTGCGTACTGCGCATGCACTGTAGCGGGTAACAATGGTTACTGTTTAATCCCATACAGGACTAGTGATACATTAAATACAAGGTCCATCCTTGTAAACTGTGTCTCGGTTCTGCATCAAAAACACCTTGTGTGGATTAAATAAATCACACTTTCTTAAAAATATAAAGCTATTCAGATTTCCAGAATAAACAACTTTCAAGTATCAACATAATTCAAGATGAGGGCAGACACATATCTACAAATAAATCTGAAATATCTAGGACTGTGATGCATGCCTCCCAACTGTCCCACTTTGCATGGCACCAACCCCGATTTGAGGTTCTGTCCCACTGAGCTCTACCTCTATCCCCATGTTTTGGAATGAGGTAGAGTTCAGCGGGACTCGGTTGTCTGGGAGACTGGAAAATATATACTGCCAGTATTAGTGACAGCTGACACACGAACCCCACACTCCGCCCCTGGCTTCCACATTCACCAGGGGCAGTAGTTGGAAGATACGGTGATGGCTAACCTTGGCACTGAAGTTATTTGGAAATGGCATATTCTATGATGTCCAACCAGTCAAGGCGTAATGAGTATCATGGTATAGGTCCTGGACAACAAACATACGACCCTCGGGCCAAATGTGGCCCGCCGGCAGGACAGGTGCGGCCCGCTTGATATTGGCAGAGGTAGAAGCACCTGAGCCCTGCTTACATTCGCCGCAGGCTGAGCCAACCACATGTTCAGCGCAAGGGGAGGAAGCTCTGCCCCCTTGAACTCTGACCTTGTCAGAGCACCAGGATGTCACTGGTTGGCTCAGCCTGTGGCCAATGTTAGTAGGGACATGGGAGCAGCAGAATTAGGAGGCACAATCCCCCACTCATATAAAAGGTAAACTAGCAGGGAGGGGGACAAACAAAATAACGTTTTTCTTTTCACTAAGCAATCTGTGTGTGTGTGTGTGTGGGGGGGGGGGGGGGTAGTGTGACCATGTGTGTGTGCAAGTGTGTATGTGTAAGTGTGAATCTCTGTGTGTGGATGTGAGAGAGTGTGTGTGTAAGTGTGACTCTCTTTGTGAGAGTGTGTAAGTGTAACGCTGTGTGTATGTAAGTGTGACTTGTTATGTGTGTCTGTGATTTGCAGACCTCAAAGTGCAAACATGGCAAACAAACACACACACTTATACTCATATTCACACATACACACACCTATACTCCTACTCAAACTTGTACTCATACATACTCATACACTAATACTCACACACTTATACTCACACTCATACACACAGCCATGTTCAGCTGTCACTGCTTGTCTGCTCCGTCCAAGAGCAGCAGGCATCAGTGGTTAAAAGATGCGTGCCGCCGGTCATCTGCTTCGTCTTCCGATAATCAGGTGCATGCAAGCTGTCAGTAGAAACATTGAAGTCTGAAAGCAAGCAGTTAATTGTGGCCGTCTTTTACCCACTGATACCTGCTCCTCTCGGACGGAGCTGACAAGCGGCGAAAGCTGAACCTCGCCGTGTGCCACAACTGAGGGCTCGGCATGCCATAGGTTCACCACCACTGCCCTAGGACTACACGGAGTAGCAGACTCCATCCCCAGTGAGGCCTTCATACTGGTTATTGCTGGCTGGCGAACTTGTATAGGACAGAGCCTATTTGTCTGCAGTCTTTGGGAGGCCCTATTTAGACCCAATACTTATTCTTAAGAGGGCATGTCTCTAACAAATTAAGAAGTTAGGAGACTCAATGTGCCTACTTCTATGTTTCTCTTCAGGAAATGGAGATAGACTCATATGGGCCTATTCACTAAAATTTGACTTTGGAGGTTGACTTTCATTTTGAGACTAAGTCAAATTCATCACCCAAGTTTCACTGACATCAGCCATACTCCGGGAGCATGAGAGGCAACATGGTAGGCTGTCTGTACGGACACCATGCTGCCTGCTCGCAGACAGAGTGCTGGGGAGGGGAGATCGTCTGCTAGCAATTTTTTTTTTGAAAAGGGGTGGAGTTATTAGCCGCTCCCCAGGCAGACAATGCAAGTGCCGCCCTAGGTACTTGCCTTTGTCTGCCTTCACTCTAAATACAAATCTGACAGTGGCACTTAAAATATTAATTGTTGTGGCTATATGAAACAAAGCAATGCCTGTCCATCGTTTGTCTTCTCCACTCTCAGATTTCTGGAGTGCAAAAGAGCATTGACATCCTGTAACTGTAATATTGTACACTATACAGCTGGAAGAATGAGTGAAATGATGAGCCTATGTATACACCTGGTTAAGATGTCAGTGTTAGTTGCAAGTACATAGATAATAACGTATTTCAGTTGTATAAACTTTCCAGGGTTCATTATTATTCTGCTACACAACAAAGGTTCATGCTATATCTCCATAATATCTGGTTCAAACATACAGCATCACAACACATGGAAACATTAGAGAGAACTGCAGGTAATTGAGATGAGAATTTCAAACTTAAGGCCAAAGTATATACATTGGAAAAGGGGATCAGATTCCCATCACAGGTCCCTGCAATTCTCTCTTTATTGAGTAGATCCCTAGATATTCACTAACTTGAAACTTACACCCACTACCTAGACCAGTGGGTATGAAAGGGGGTTAGAATGGCTGGAAAGTGGCAAAAAGGTGAGTGATTGGAGTAGGCGGAGAAAAAGAGAGAGGTCTGGCAGGTACACACAGAGATTGTACAGTCATAGGCGTGTGCAGCCTATTGCATTAGGGTGTGCACCCTAAAGCACAAACACACACGCCGCACACGGCCCCCCCCCCCCCCCCCATTATCATATTATTTTCCCATATCATGACATCACATGTTCCACCCCTTTCTCAGCATTTAAATTAAAAGAGAGTTAACAGAGTTACATGTTGCAATAAAGCCCCCTATTAAGAATGGTGGAGAATAAGTAACATAACTTAAGTCTCAATATGCCAGGATTATTCCCCTCAATACCCCAGGATTATGCTCCGCAATATGCCAGGATTTAGCCACCCAATATGCCAGGATTATTCCCCTCAATACCCCAGGATTATGCTCCGCAATATGCCAGGATTTAGCCACCCAATATGCCAGGATTATTCCCCTCAATATCCCAGGATTATGCCCACAATATGCCAGGATTATTCCCCTCAATATCCCAGGATTATGCCCCACAATATGCCAGGATTATTCCCCTCAATATCCCAGGATTATGCCGCTCAATATGCCAGGATTATGCCCCTCAATACCCCAGGATTATGCCCCTCAATATGCCAGGATTATTCCCTTCAATATCCCAGGATTATGCCCCTCAATGTCCCATTATTATGCCCCTCTTTATCCCAGGATTATGCCCCTCAATATGCCAGGATTAAGCCCCTCAATATCCCAGGATTATGCCACCCAATATGACAGGATTATGCCCCTCAATATGCCAGGACTTTCCCCCAAAATATGCCAGGACTTAAACACCCAATATGCCAGGACTTTCCCCCAAAATATGCCTGGACTTAGCTACCCAATATGCCAGGACTTAAACACCCAATATGCCAGGACTGTCCCCAGCAATATGCCAGGACTTTCCCCAGCAATATGCCAGGACTTTCCCCCAAAATATGCCTGGACTTAGCCACCCAATATGCCAGCCAGGCCTTCTTTCCTTTACTTACCTCGTCGCTGCTGCTGCTGCTGCTCTGTCTCCGGTGCTGGGCCGCCTGTGACTGAGAGGGAAGCGTTGTGCGCTCCCCTCCAGCCAATGCGCTAAAGTTTAAAAAAAAAAAACTTTACTGAATGCGCATTAGCTGGAGGGGAGCGCACAACGCTTCCCTCTCAGCCACAGGCGGCCCAGCACCGGAGACGCAGCGACGCCGACGAGGTAAGTAAGGAGGAGGATTTTTTATTTTTTTTTTGGAAGCAGGGTTCCGGCGCCCCCAGCCAAGATGCGCCCTAGGCAGCTGCCTAGGTCGCCTTACTGGTGGCGCCGGCCCTGGATTAGGGTGTGCCCAGGCACACCCGGCACACCCCGTGCGCACGCCTATGTGTACAGTTAGGACATTAGGAATATATGCTGCAATATTGCACGCAGCTCCATCGGGTCATCAATGAAAGGATTCTCCATTGAATCACTGCACGGTGATGGTTCCATGACAAACATTTATTGTCATGTGATTATAATGTCATTTCAGTGTGTTGTCATTATGATGCACGTCTTAAATAATGAACGAGCTATAACATCATTAGCAGGTGCATAACATAAGCCTAACTCTATAGACCCCTAACGCTCAACCTACTATAGGTATATTGGCATGCACCCTTTACATCTATGGCATTATGCCAATGCTCTAGCTAATGAGTATTTGGCATTACGATAATCATTTTGACACACAACATTTTAATGAGATGTCAAGGTCCATAACTAACAAAGAAGTTTATTTAGGAGATAATACTTATGAATGAAAAGGAACTGCTTAGTAATAAGGGGCATTGGGCTCTGGTGGGCTCATTGTGTGAATTAGAGCTTGTTTTCCACAAGGCTTGGAGAAATGTCTTCCTTTGTGGTAAACCAGAATTCCTCGAACAATCGTTGTAAGCACTTCTCCCCGCAGCCTGAATCCCAGGTATGGGGTAAGCTGTAAAACACAAACACACAGAGTTATATTATGTACACCTCATCATTCATTATATGGGGTTGATTGAGTGGGTCATGGCATGCCAAGCAATGTAATGTATTCTAATGTAGTACAGGATTGAGAGGAAATACATTCTAATGCAATAAGATCTGTCAGCCATGTAATTAAACATCATCTTCTCTGTATGGCTTGATATAATTTCATAAAATGTAAGAACATTGTGAAACAAATGTAAGGGAACAATGTCATTTCTTATGAGTTTCTAGAACAGTGTAATGAATGATTTGTGTAAATGATTTTTGACTAATAACTTGATAAATAATGTATGTAATTGCTGTGTAGACAGTAACTTTTTTAAACCTTTTATTGTTTAAACTAATCCAATACTTTCAAGCAGTGATACAATTACCATACAGCTCATAAGAAGTATTTATATTTCTTAAAAGAGACCTATCGGACCTGATTCAAAAGCGTAATATATCACATATCACTGGTATTTATCTCAAATGTTTCTATTGCAGTCCATGTTATTCAGTGACATGAGATCATTGAATAGACTTTTAATATGACTTTAACTGGGATGAATACCATAAACTAAAAGACTTCTAACAAAACCAGTATTTCCAGTGATTTTTCTCTGCTCACAGGAGGCATCATTTCCTCTTTTTGGTGCTTTGGAATGATGGGGTCATTTAGCTTAGCTGAGGAAACGCCAGATTTTTATTGGCTGCTGGCAACAGCATTTGTTTTTCAAACAGATGTTGAAAAGGGAGAGATAACATTCCATACTGAAAGCAGCAATATCTTCATATGGTAATTACATCTAAATATACACTACATGGACAAACGTATTGGAACATACCCCTTAATTATTGAATTCAGGTGTTTCAATAAGACCTATTGCCACAGGTGTATACAATCAAGCACCTAGCCATACAGTCTGCTTTTAAAAACATTTGTGAAAGGGAGGCGGAGCCTGCAGCTGAGGAGAGAGGTCGCAGATCTATTGAGCTCCTCTCATACTTGGCCAAATTTGTGGTTTTTCATGGCAGAAACTCCACTGAAATATCTTAAGACCTCATCTGGAGCAGCTACAACCATGGGTCGCAAATCCAGAAAAGGAGATCGACCACATAAATCCCAAAATGTCGATATAGGGTCTTTACTACTTCGGTCTCCTAGGCTTCAGCAGGCTGCGCCAATGATAGCAGATTTGGATGGAGGTGAGGACTCGGATTCGTTCTCGGAAGGATGGGTGGGCACCCCAAAGGGCAAACACAGACCAGTACCAAGACCTGGAAACCCAGATAAAGCCCCGTCTACCAAGGGGGACATCAAAAAGCTAGGGCAAGAGCTACAGGCAATATAGCAAGCTGACATGGTGGCATTCAGGTCAGATGTCACAGTGTTCCAGTCTAAAGTGGAGACGTTGGAAGCAGCCACGACAGAACTACAGGAGACTGAACAGCGATCGTCTGAACTCATGGCCGAGCAACTTTATGCCATGCAGAAGCAAGTTTCGCTACTAGATGCCCACCGCCCTCCGATCATATATGCAAAGATGTGCTGACACCTGAAATCTGGACTATCTCAAGCCAAGTGATTGTTCACTTATTCAGGGTCAAGAAGGCGCAGAGAGCCCCACACCCTGTACCCCGTGATGTAATGCTCGCACTGTTAGCTGCAGATATTTCCTGCCTTGGAATTATCTTCTATCTCTCACCTCCTCTCTTTCCCCTCCTTGTTCTTTTCTACCTATCTCTGCTAACTCTTTATATATACTACCATCACCACAACCTTTTCATGGAGCGTAACATGTTCTCACCTGAAACCCGCCTAGGCTACTGATTCTCTTTATCTTTCTCTAATCCTCAATCCATTTCTCTCTACTTCCTTCCTTTCCTCGTTGCTCTCCTCTCACTGAAATGTCATTTTGTTATGTTGCATCTTGGTTCTATATTGCTGTTTTTATTTTTTTTATTGATTTTGGTTCAGTTGTTATTCGGCCAGTTCTATTCGACTGTGGCCTCACCTAATACGTATTTTATGATTACTTCCCATCTGTTTTTAATGTAAATGATGATTTACTCCTTGCTCCTGGGCACAAGGCAGGCATAACAGCTTGATACGGGTGTCCGTGCCCATACATTTATAAGATCCATACTGGAGAATTTATCAGAAGGTTACTGTATACCTAAAGGGCTTTCTACCCCGTTTACCCCATTAAGGTCCAACCATATAATAGGACCCAGCCGGTGCCCCAGTTTTACTATAAGAGTTCATCAGACCTGCCTTTTTACTCTTGTTTTAATTTTTTGTGCCATGTGATAATATACGGTTGACTCAGTTAAACTACTAATGGATAACTTAGCAAACTTGGGAAGTACCCTAATTGTCATTATCTACCCTCATGTAGTGAAACTTTAACTGTAAGTTTACAATAGTTAAGAAAATGTAAGAGTCTGAAATTTCTTGATAATTCAATAGGTTATTTATCTGTATGATATAGCGCACGCTATCATAGAAAGTTTGTTATTTTTCATAATCCTGACTCAATAAAACTTTAATTATAAAAAAAAAAACATTTGTGAAAAAAATGGGCATGACACCTTTGTAATAAATCAGTTCATGAAATGTCATCCATGCAAGCTATTCCACAGTCAACTGCAAGTGGTATTACTGGAAGTGTTTAGGAAATGCAAACAGCTCAGCCACAAAGTGGAGGACCACTTAAAGTCACAGAGCAGGGTCACAGAGTGCTGACTCGCATGGTGCATAAAAGTCGCTCTGCTGAATCCATAGCTGAAGAGTTCCAAACTTCCACTGTCATTAACCCCTTTAGTGAGAATACATTTTGACCTTGACTTTCCCTTGGTGACAAGGGCTGTTTTTAGTGTTTGTGTTTAGCTGTCATTTTCTTCTTTCTCACATACTGTACCCACACACATTATTTGTTGTTTTTAAAAGGGACTTTATTAGATACCATAATGTTCATCATATCTAATAATTTACTACAAAAATTCATAAAATATGATGAAAAAAAAAAAAAAAAACCTTTTTCTAACTTTGACCTAAAAAATTATTTATTAAAATTATTTAGTTTCAAAATGTTGCCCCAAGTTCAGAAATATGCTTGTTTCCGTGTTTTTTTGAAGTTTTTTGCAAGTTGTCGGGCAAAAACCAAAAATAGTGTTTTTTTTTCCTATATTGACCTTTTGACCCCAACCCGAACCCTAAAATTAACCCTGACTCTAACCCTTATGTTAACCCTTAATATATTTTAATTTTTATTTCATTTTAAACCTATCCCTTACGCTAACCCTAATTTAACTGTAACCGTAACAGCTATTCTAACCCTAACCCTAGATTTAAGATAATTCAGTCTTTTTTTTCAATTGCAATGTTTCTGACTGCCTCTAGGGGCAGTCAAGCAACAGATTCAGAGCATCATAAGTGATTTTTTTTTCGGTTCCGAAGCTCTACCCACAAGAGGGCACAGTCATATTGCAATAGGGCGCCCACAATCACTCCATGGATCAATCATGGGTGCCCTAAAGCTGGAATTTTGGTGCTGCCTATTACTTCGAAGTCGAGGAAATAGAGCAGCCCTGTCAGAGTGGTTTTTGCGATCGTTGTTCACGAAAACCGCCCATTTCACCGCAGGACGTGTCAGGCACGTCCATTGTCGACAACGGAGTTGCCGGCTGGACGTACCTGACACATCCTTTGTCACAAAGGGATTAATATCAGCACAAAAACTGTGCAGCGGGAGCTTCATGGAATGGGTTACCATGGCTGAACAGCTGCATGCAAGCCTCACATCACCAAGTACAATGCCAAGCATTGGATCGATTGGTGTAAAGCACACCACACACTAAATAACTATTATGGCATTAAATACATCAACTTATTATTATAAGAACAGTTGCCTTGGTCTTAAGTATTTGCCTAAAGAGCATTCTATAGATAGTTAAAAACTCTGTATTAGAGTAGGTAATGAATAAGGCTGTTGATAAGTGAAAGTGTACCTTATTCTTGTGGTGAAGTTTTACTTCCTGGACCTGTAGAAAAATAGAAGATGTGGGTATTTAGCTTTAACATAATGTCTAGACATATCTAGACAGGACATCAGGCTGATAACATACTACCATTATCAACTGATATAGCATCCGCAATTTACTCACTGCATTAGGCATGATACAAAAAAATATGTACTGATACATAATGAAGTAAATCTCCATGTGGTAGTTACTAATAGTCATACCCACCAGGCCTTGATGTATATTTAATACACAGGGCCGGCCTTAGGGGTGTGCGACCTGTGCGAGCGCACAGGGCGCAACACCCCAGGGGGCGCCCGCCCGGTAAAAAAGAAAAAAAAAAGTTTAAAAAAAAAAAAATGCCGGTAGAGGCACTGGCTGGGGGGAGATCAAAAGATCCCCCCTCACCAGCCCTCTGCTCGGCATTCTCTGCTTCGTCCGGGGAGGGGGAGGAGCTAACCGGCTCAGCGTTGTAGCTCCTCCCCCACTCCGGGAAGCAGAGCAGAGTCTGCTTCACGGGGAGCCCCGGGCAGCATGAGATAGTGCTGCTCGGCTCCCCATGCTTGCATTAAGCATGGGGAGCCCGAGGAGCACCTTCTCTTGCTGCCCATGGCTCCCCGTAATGCAGACTGTACTCTGCTTCCCGGGGTGGGGGCGGAGCTACACCGCTGTGCCGGTTAGCTCCGCCCCCTCCCTGGATCCACCTTTTCAGGCAAAGGTAAGGGGGGGGGGGAGAGAGACAGAACAGGGTTTAGGGGGGGAGAGAGACAGACAGAACAGGGGTTAGGGGGGACAGACAGAACAGGGGTTAGGGGGGAGAGAGACAGACAGAACAGGGGGAGGGGGGGGAGAGAGACAGAACAGGGGACGGGGGGGGGGGGAGAGAGACAGAACAGGGGACGGGGGGAAAGAGACAGAACAGAGGGAGGGAGAGAGAGAGAGACAGACATGGCAAGGAAGAGGAAAGGGACAAACATGGGAAGGGAGAGATACACAAACATAGGGGGGTGAAAGAGACGGGGGGGGGCGCCACGTGGGAAGCCCGCACAGGGCGCCGGAACACTTAAGGCCGGCCCTGTTAATACATAACAGCTAAATAAATTGTATGTGAAAAGACCTCCTAATCGCTATCTTTGGTATCTCTGGGCAGTCAAGCCATCCACTGTGGACAACGGCCAGAACTCTGTAAGAGAGTCATGTTGACAGTAACATCACTGTCACAGTCGCATCTCTAAATGAATTATGCATTTTTCCTTTTTCATAAAAGTTGTTGGCATGTGCAGGTGGCCCATTTTGGACAACATTTCTCATAAGCATTCTTAACACAGCCCTGTCCATGTGTATATAATTAACTGAAACAAGTGGTTCTGATTATATGTTCCCTGACAAGGCCCTACAATCTCCTAGTATCTAGTTACCGCAACATTCAGTCTATTGCTAATGTATAGACACTAGAAAGTCGGTGTACAAGCAACATCAGAGAGAGGCTAGCTGGTAACCATGCATATTATATAAATAACAGATTAAAAGACAGGGGAGCCTTCAGTACAAGTGACAGGTGCAGTCCAGGTTAGCATACTTTGACCTCTTTTTACCTGGAACTCCTTGTCTGGGTCCCATATGACAAAGTCTGCATCGTGTCCAACTTTAATAGACCCTTTGCAATTGTCCAGGCTGCACAGTTTGGCTGGGTTACCGCTTAACAATCGAGACACATCTGGGAGAGTGAAACCCCGACCTCTTGCAGAGCTCCAGAAAAGAGAAAGCCCTATGAAATGAAATAAGACATTGTCTTCCATTTTCAAGTAGCACATTAGACATGTTATAGTTAGAACTCTAAAAGGAAATCATCACCAATTAATATTATGGGGGTCACATATAAATGTGGTGCACAGGCAGATTGTAAAATAAACAAATGAAAAAATAAAGGTTGCAATGCAGTGAAATTGTCTCCACTTGTGACAAATAGGTAGATGACAGCTTGCTGAATAAACAGACAAAATAGGTCAAAAGCCATTTTAGAGATTATGCCTGTTACATGAAATTTACCTTCAAACATTCCTACTTCAACAAACATTAAACACAGATAAACCTGGCTTTTAAATTTGCTATAAATAGAGCTACATAAAAGCTGCATAAAAAGTAACGGGAGAAAAATACAATGAAGGATGGTTATAAGGCTATTGGAAAATAATTGTAGTAGATTCAGGAGCATCAGACACTTTAGTACATATGATCCAATCATGTAAATTGGAATATCGTATTAACTCACAATAACTAGAACTTCACCTTACGTTAAGCTTTAAGAACAGGTGTTTGGGCATATACTCACCAAGCTGTAGAGAGCATATTCCTCCCCAGGCACCCATAAAATCTCCATCTTGCAGAAGTTTGAGATCTGGAGTACATGGGGAATGATCAGATACTACCATGTCTATGTGGCCTTGCTGCAGAGCATTCCACAGTGCCTCCTATAAGACAGATTGACAAACACAATGTGTAGATTAATTCACAAGAGAATACAATATATACTCAGTGCCTGACCAAAGAAATAAGATTAAAAAAATGAAAAATAAAAAAAACAACACGGGAGTTAAAAAAAAAAAAAAGAAAAAAGTAGAGAACAAATAAAAATAATAACAAAAATTAGAAGAGAAGTAAAATGAAAATATAACCAAATGTAAAATAAAGGATAAAACAAACTAAAAATAAACATATGCTGCTCAAAATAACAAGACCACCCTGCAGCAACAAGTGGTTACGCCAAACGCAAAGCAGCCAGATACAAATCTCAGGATACAGGGGGTTAAGGAGGTAGGGCCCACCACTCCATCCCTACATCCAGAAACTGCTTTTTAAATCTGAAGTCTAATGCGATCAGATACCACTGGGGCCTGCCTCAGTCACTGACCGTGGCCAAAGACGACAAGGCCTTATCCATCTCCTTTCCAGATGACATCACAGCCTTTCTGGACACTCTGAACATACCGTAGATCTCAGAGGCGACCGGCGCATCCCAAGAAGAGATAAACATGCATATAAATAACATGTAAATGGAAGCCGATACAGGAACATTTTGATTGCTTCCCATCTGGTGAACACGAACTGCTCCTCCATACTGATTATATCTTAGCACACAGAACTAGTGCTCTGCACTCACCCCAGCACACAGATGGCACCTAGATGGCATCACAAGACTTAATTCTGCATACTGCACCCAGATTGCCCCACAGGGCTTAACCCTGCACACAGCACCCAGATGACTCAATCAGCACCAAGATGGCACCCAGGACTGCACCTAGACTACTCAGCCAGCACCCAGATGGCATCATATGACTTACTCCTACACCCAGGGTGCTCAGCCAGCACCCAGAGCTTACCCCTGCACCCAGAGGTCTCAGTCAGCACCCAGATGGCATTACAGGATTTGCCCCTGCACTCAGATTCACATGTGGTAGCTGAGTGAGGCCTGCACGCTATATCCACCTTAGATGCTACATCTGTCTGTCAGAGTGGCAGGGATGCTATGTGAGCTGGCCCTATGATTTGTGAAGGTATGTGGGAAAAAGAAAACAGGTGAGGAACTGGCCTATTTCAGGCGGTCCCCTAGCAGCATTAGAGGGGATGCAATTAAGATTTTTAAAAAACAGGGTCTGTAATACCAGCAGGCAGCACCTCAGCGCTGGCCATCAGCTTAGCCATGTGCTGAGTGTATGGCTAAGGGGTGGGAATCTGCCTTCACATCCTGCTCTCCCCTATGATTTGCTGAGACCTGTCTCCTGACCACCAGCACTGCGACATGTGTATGCTCCCTATTTCAATATATAATGAGCGGCTCCCCACAGCACCCCCGCCTCATCCCTCCTACAGATCTGCTATGGCGGCACACCGGTTGAGTTAGAAGTAGAGACCCATACAGTGACAACAAAAAAAGGCATTTATATAGCGCTGCTCTCTCAATATGGCTAGAAGCTATACAGGTATAAATATGGTATATACAAGCTCTTTACAGGTGAATACATTATATATATATATATATATATATATATATATATACATATATATACACATATAAATATACACATATATACAACATATATAAATATATATTTATATTTATACATACACATATATATATATATATATACACACATATAGTGCCTTGCAAAAGTATTCACCCCCATTTTACCTATTTTGTTACATTACAGCATTAAGTTCAATGTTTTATTAATCTGAATTTTATGTGATGGATCAGAACAAAATAGTCTAAGTTGGTGAAGTGAAATAAGAAAAATATATACATAAAACTATTTTTTAGAAATAGAAAACAGAAAATTGGCATGTGCGTATGTATTCACCCCCTTTGTTATGAAGCCCATAAAAAGCTCTGGTGCAACCAATTACCTTCAGAAGTCATATAATTAGTGAAATGATGTCCATCTGTGTGTAATCTAAGTGTCAAATGAGCTGTCATTACATATACACACCTTTTTTGAAGGCCCCAGAGGCTGCAACACCTAAGCAAGAGGCACCACTAACCAAACACTGCCATGAAGACAAAGGAACTCTCCAAACAAGTAAGGGACAATGTTGTTGAGAAGTTGAGAAGTCAGGGTTAGGTGATAAAAAAATATCCAAATCTTTGATGATCCCCAGGAGCACCATCAAATCTATCATAACCAAATGGAAAGAACATGGCACAAAAGCAAACCTGCCAAGAGACGGCCGCCCACCAAAACTCATGGACCGGGCAAGGACGACATTAATCAGAGAGGCAGCACAGAGAGCTAAGGTAACCCTGGAGGAGCTGCAGAGTTCCACAGCAGAGTTGTTGTACATAGGACAACAATAAGCCATAGGCTCTATAGAGTTGGGCTTTATGGCAGAGTGGCTAGAAGAAAGCCATTACTTTCAGCAAAAAACAAAATGGCACGTTTTGAGTTTGTGAAAAGGCATGTGGGAGACTCCCAAAATGTATGGAGGAAGGTGCTCTGGTCTGATGAGACTAAAATTTAACTTTTCGGCCATCAAAGAGAACGCTATGTCTGGCGCAAACCCAACACATCACATCACCCAAAGAACACCATCCCTACAGTGAAATATGGTGGTGGTAGCATCATGCTGTGGGGATGGTTTTCAGCAGCCGGGACTGGGAAACTGGTCAGAGTTGAGGGAAAGATGGAGGGTGCTAAATAGAGGGATATTCTTGAGCAAAACCTGTACCACTCTGGAATAGCTAAATATCAACTAAGCTTTGCTGACGTATGCTGGAGATGCCATCAGGTAAGAGGTACCTCAACTCCATATCTGGTGGACCTGCAACTTATTAACTCCCATTAAAGTCAAATTAACAGATCTATTCCGGAAAATGTTTGGACTCCCATTTGAAATAACACCTCAACTTTTTCATTTTTTGCATTGACCTACCCGAAATAGATAAATCTAGCCAAATGCTTTGTACCAATATACTTATGGCCTTTAAACTGTGGCTAGCATTTGTATATTCTATTCCCTTCCCCGCAATACTCATGTCAGTTACCTTCTCTACTTATCCTTCTGACTTGACAACACATAAACAAAATGCAATTTGCTGTTGAAGGACCGTTATAGTATTCAGTAAATGCAGACCATATGTGAGATTATTTTGTACTTATAATCAATAAATCGGACTGAGAAAATTTTATTAAAGACTGTGAATAATTTTATATTTTGATGTAAATTAGATGTTATCAATTGCCTTTTTATACTATGTGGAAAAGAAAATATTTAATAAAGATATACATTAACAACAACAAAAACCTGTGCCTAGCTAGGTATTGGCGGCAAGACAAGGTTCCTACATGGGGGGAGATTAAATCCCAAATTGATTTTCAAGCCCAATCAGAGAACTATTTTTATACCAAAGATAATTACAGTCTTGAAAAATATGATAACATTTGGCTGAGATGGTTGATGGTGACTGACTAGTGTGATATATTTGGCGCATTAATAATAGAATGAGTAAAACGCTTTTCTTATATCCTCCCAAACTATTCCCTGTGAGTTCATCGTAAAAACTAAAACTAAATATGGTTATTGTTAGACATTAACATGTGTTGGCTCCTTATTGTGAGTTTCCCGCCCCTATGCTTCACCCAGCAATATATATCCAAATTAGATTAAGTTGCCTGGTTGAGTAACTTACTGTGTGTATGCTTGATTCTGCTTGATATATCTATGACATAGGACTAAATTTGTAGGGCCTCTTTGTTGTATTGACTATTTTAATACAAAAGAAAAATATGGTCTGGCACTCATTATGTTCAAAAAGAACAAAATACAATTTATAAGGGATCTTGATCCAAAATTAAAAACATCCACAGTTGGGACAGCTTATGAGAAAGCACCGTTTGGGTGCGAAACCCGGTAACCGTGGATCTCATATCTATTGCCATGTTACGCCAGCTTTCATTGTTAAGTCTTCATTTATTTATCTATTGTGGATCACTTCAACTGTGGATGTTTTTAATTTTGGATCAAGATCCCTAATAAAAATTGTATTTTGTACTTTTTGAACATACTGAGTGCCAGACCATATTTTTCATTTCTATCTGTTTACGGTATTAAGTGTCATCCCTAGGTTCTGAGCACCTTATTGGTTCCCAGTGTGAAGGCTGCAGATATTTTTGACAGATTTAGAGTGTGAGGAGAGACACAGCATCTTTTTGTATGTATATTTTGATACAAGCAAATGGTTTGAATGTGTTTGCTTTTATTGTTATTGTTGTTGTTATTTGATGCTTTCAAATGTAAAATTGAAAAACTTTCAATAAAGAAATATATATATATTTATATAAAAAGAAACATTGGTACATTAGCTTCATAAATCTATCATTTGCTATTTGCTATCTATATATTTGCTCGATTATAAGACGACCCTGATTATAAGACGACCCCCCAAACTTTGGATATTCCTTTAGGAAAAAAACTAAAAGCCTGAATATAAGACTACCCTATAGGAAAAAAGTTCAATTTGTATATATTCACATGTAAATTGCTTTTTTAATAACAAATTATGATATAAAAAAATGCATTTCTTGTTTTTATTTCCTTTTATGTGCCAATGCTGCCTCTCTCTTTCCCTTGCCCCCAGCTTTGTCTCTCTCCCCCCCTTAGTGTTGTCTCTCTCTCCCCCTCCCTTTGACTGCCGCCTCGCCTCTGTCTCTTCCCCCTCTTGTTTCTCTCTGCCCCCCCTCCCCTTGTTTCTCTGTGCCCCCCCTCCCTCCCCTTGTCTCTCTCTTCCCCCCTCCCTCCCCTTGTCTCTGTCTCTTCCCCCCTCCCCTTGTTTCTCTCTGCCCCCCTCCCTCCCCTTGTTGCCGCCCCCCCCCCTCCCCCTGTCTCTCTGCCCCCTCCCTCCCCCTCACCTGTTTCTCTTTCATGAATAAAGCCCTAAATTTATTGAACAGACCCTGTCTTCACCGACACATGAATACTCATTTTTCTTACATATTTTCAGTCTCTGAAATGGACTATACCTTGTTATTAAGATCCCTTATAGGGGGGCAGCACTTGTAGTAAGTGGCCCCAGGAGGGATGTTCTCAGCACATAGGGACAGATAGTGGTGAGTAGTCTCTGCAGTGATGGGAGCTCCAGCCTGCTTGGCTCTTCTGATGATGGGAAGTGCTTTAATTGAGGAGAGGTGCACAATGTGACAGCGAACTCTGTGAGCACAGGGACAGGACTGTCATGTAAAATGGTTTATACTGTATGTACACCTGTTAGCTGAAAACATTCATCTCTCTGCTGCTGCTACACCAGCAAATGTCTCACAAGCAGTTTGAACAAAACAAAGGTTTTTAGTCAAATCATGGTTACAATGTCACTATAAAACCAGATGTGCATGTGATGTCAAATTATATTATTACTATAAATTACATTTAAAGGAGACCTGTCATCGGAATTATTTTCTTATTTCTTAAATCAAATAAGATAGCAACAATGTAACAAAGGAATATTAACTTGACTGGACTTCCTGTCATGTGTTTGGATCTTTGGCACCATCCAACTTGCAGCACTTCCTTCCCACCACCTTTTGGTGGTGTATTCATGGTGACATGGGGAACTACATGTCTATTCTGTGTTTTCTGCGGTTCTAATGTTCTCCCCACCCATTGCTGCATGGAAATTCTTCTTAGGAGCTCGACTAAAGTTAAGCAACTTGACTGGGTGAAGGGCCATGAGAACAAAAAATTGATGGGCATGAAAAAAATAATAATTTTAAATGTGATTTTAAAATAAAAGCCAAAAGTTGGGAAAAGTTCTAAAAAGTAAAGAAATCAACAGGAATATTCTATTGGTTTCCATTGTGATTGCTCTTCATTGTGTATTAAATGCTTTATGCATTTAAATTGTGTTTACCACTATACTGTTGGCTTATTTTTTTGCATGGTGGAGAAGGAGGGCAGTTGCCATTATTTGGTTTGCACCTTTCTGGTTGCACTTGGTGTAATATAATTATTAACCATCTCTCCATTTATGCACTTTCCTGAAGGTTTTAACTGTGTTTGTTCTCTCAATATCATTAGGTTTATCCATTGGACATATGAATTGTAGAGCTGGTGTAAATCTAAACATATTCGTAAATAACTGTAAAAAAAAAAATATAGAGATAACAGATAACAGCTTCAGGCCTAAATTCAGAGAAATTCTAGCATACCTATTCACTAAACTGTGCTACCCCTATGTTATAAATGCTCTATCCATGTAAACCAGCTGAAAGGGGAGGACAGGAGATCTGACAGGAGTTATACAGGACTCACTTATACTGAAGGCAAAGATCAGCCACAATTTGCACTGCGGCAACTTCCATGTGGTCTGGATGCGAGCGGAGGAATGTTTCATACAGCACGGGGTCTGAGGGAATATCACAGTAATATATAATTTATTATTTGTGTCAAATATGTTCTTGTATACGTATAACTGGGTTATATGTTCACTTCAAAGAGTCTATATAATAATATCAGTGTATTGGAATTTCTTAAAGCAGACACAGGTTTAAATTCTATAAATATCTGGTGTTACATATATTATATGTTTTGATATCCCAATATTATAAACTGAGTGCTAACAGGCACATATGATAACAAAATTAGTTCTATCAATCCCCATTCCAATTGGCCGCGATAAAATGATTGTGTTATTTATAGATTAGCTGATCATTCTAGCTTGGTACAGTCTCACATTAACTTTCACCATAATCCACTGGCCACAGTATACAAACATCAAAGCTGTCACTGAAGTCATTATTTCAGAACCATGAAAGATTCCTTCTGCATTCAGGTAATTAGTGGCGTACCATAAACAGAAAGTAAACTGCACAAATCAGGCATTACTAGCTGAATTGTAAAGAGGCAAGGATGAGGGTTTTCATTATTCACTTGTCAATGGCTCAATTTTTCTATTGACTTTTGGGGAATAGTGTCCAATATTTGCATTAGATCAGCTAATACTGTTCTATGCTAATTTCAACATAAACCTTTATATCATCCATGTGTTGCCTCACCTTCACGTATTGGTTCATCTGTGAGGTCATTTAGTTCAGCATGAAACTATAGAAAAGGTGAAAAAATATTTTTCAGTTGTAAACGTTTCTCTTATTCAGGTTAAAAAAGATGTGTTTCCACTCATAAAACTTATGTTCACAAAAAAAACAATTTTTTCGACTATTTTTCAACTTAATAATCTACCATGGCATCATTTACTCCTAGTAGTAATGGCAGCAGCATTGCATTACCATTCCCAAGACTATTTTGAAGGGACAAATCCTCTTTTAAAAACAAATCCTTCTCACATTTTTTCCTAACCCTAAATTTGTTTTTAAAAAAAAGTTTTTTTATTTAAAAATATTCTGGAAGGCTGGTAGGTGCTTGGGGGACAGAGGCAGACTGAACATACTATAAATAGTCTCTCCCTGTCCCATGATTGCTGTGGGGCAGGAAGAGACTAAAGCTTTCAAAGCTTTCAAAGGACTGGCTTTGACAGCTAAACACATCTGGGCGCTGTGATTGGCTGTCACAGTGATCGGCTGTGTCAGAGGGGGCCTCCACAGACATGGCTGGAGTGCCTAAATCCCAAGCACTAAGTCAAGTCGTGGTATGCTAGCTGGCATACCCCAATGAGAGCTGCAGAACTTTCTTTGGCATCATGGGGTTAACTTCAGTCTCCTGATACAGGGTGTCTGGAGCTCAGTTCTCCAGTGTTTACTCTGTGTACGTTTAAAGGACATTAACAGTTTCAATGTAATGCCGCATGTACACAGTGAAAAGCACTTTGCACAGTCAGCAGTTAAGCCAGGGCAGGCCCAAAAAAGCAGAACTATTGGCAACTATGCCAGTTGGATCTTATCCACTGTCATAATCTTTGATTTCCTGCTTTATGCACTGTAAATGTTGCCTGTAGTGATGTTTGTTAATAGCTAATTTAAATCATTTTGCACATTCACTAGAATGTTGGCCAAAATGGTCTTTCACACATCTCTGAATCCACTTTAGGAAGCAGGCATGCTATACTCACCAGTAGGACACTGTTGGTCCCTTGCAGCTCAAGCATGGCTGCATGCAAATCCATTAAATTGACATGTGGAAATTCTGGGACCCCACTGTGGATAAGGAAGCACTTAAAGCCAGCAACACCAGCATGTAGCATGGGAACAAGCTCCATCTGTGACAATAAGGAAAACACATAGACATGGTATATAGAGCCATGGGAAACACAAACATTGCTGCTGATGCTTGTTTAGAGATTAGCAAGATGGACTTCTTCCTCATCTATATCAGCTATGGTTTTTGCTCTCTCTTTCTTGTCAGCAGGGTAGGCACAAGCATTGCTTGAGGTAGACATTCACTGGCATCTGTGGTGGACAATTTAATGATGTTGTATGGTTCTTCACAAACCTTGCCAAGGTCACTGGTGTCCTTGTACGGACACTTTGCCTATTCCTTCTTGATAGGTGGGCTTTACTATACTTGTTTACTGACGACATAAGTGCTGCAGGGGTTAACTGGTCTTTACTAAAACACTAACATAGATAATAAATAAATACACAATACAAGTATTCTGCAAGAAAAGGCAGCGGTCTTTTATTTGGTTTACACAACATTTTGCAACATAACTTCAATTCACCTCTGGAATTGTAACATATATTATAACCACACATCTCCTGTCTTAAAACCCCCAGAGAATTAACTTTCACCGTTCAACCCTAAAAGCCAGAACTTAAAACTTCAATCATTAATATAACTTCATATTGTTCACTTTAATATCAAATAACTTTCAGCATGAAGTCCACCCCCCTTTAAATAGGCAGGTGACCTCCAACCCCAACAAAAGACCACGACAGTATTAACGATATAATAATAAAAAGGGGGAGGGAGGGTCGGGCAGCAGATATTTCTTCACCCCAAGGACCTGAATTAAGGTCTACACTGGCCAGTCACAAAGCACAAAGTTTCAGGTGATGCTACAGATATTTCAAACAAGGTACAAAACCCATCAGGTCTCGGCCAGCTCCTGCCTATGTAATGAGTCTGTGATTGTTTTCTCTCACCTGGTTGTCAGGAATTACACCGCCCCAAAATGCTACATCCACAAAACATTGTCCATCAGCAGCCTTTCGCTTGGTGTGGAAATTACTGAGAGTAGTGGTGGGTGGAATACTATTCCTGTAATAAAACAGAGGATAAAAAGAGAACCCAGCGCCCCCTGCACCATCTACTATTCAGTTAAAGGGGAAGCACAATATATCATAATATTACTACCTGTACCAGTGCCACAGTTCTATTGTATAATTGCGCATTCATTTCAACACTAATTTTGGCATTATAAAACCTTTATATGTAATTTTACTGGTATGTGCAAGGGAACGTATACAGATACACAATAGATATATATGTGTGTGTGTGTGTGTGTGTATTGGAAAGCCGTTTCCTCTCAGGGAATTTTAGCACTATTTATAAAATAGTTGTTTTTTTTAAGGACAACTGTAGAAAAAAAACAAGTTATGTTTAATTGAAAGATTACATTAATAGTTTGTGGTTTATAGAGAAATAAATATGAATGTGCCTAAGTCAGCCCTCTTTTCTCCAAATAGCTCTAATAGGGAGCAGACTTGTTCAGAATCTTGGGTCAGATGTGTCAGATCTTCCTTCAGCTGACCCAAGGTGAGTGAAGATCTGACCCATGATTCCAACCAACATGTCAACCCCCATTATAGAGATATATTGAGCAAAGAGGACTCTGTAAGATTAGTATTTAGCATTAAGCATTTTTCATTAGTACTATAGTCTACTTTCCGTACAGTGGCATGTCTACAATTGTAGTGATTCCTCCAGCAGCTGCAGCCCGTGTAGCAGAGTGGAAACCCTCCCAGTCAGTGCGTCCTGGCTCATTGACATGTACATGTGGGTCAATAACTCCTGGCATGACCACAAGGTCTCCAACATCCAGGAGCTGTAGGGAAGAAACTGAGAGTTTTAGAAACAAGACATGATGCACATGAGACAAGGTGGAGAGAGTTAGGCAATCAAGAAACACTATTCTCATATGATAAGAGCGTGTGAGTTCACTACACCACAGAATAATTCATTAATCTGACTTGTGTATTGGGTAAGGAGTACTGTAAATTGTAGAAAGAGCAGCAAATGGATCTGGAGAATAAAAATGGTAGAACATAATGCAGACTATTCTGCCAGTGATGGAAAATGAATCAAATCAGACAGAAACGGTTTGTAGCTAGTTCTGCTCATTTTATTTGAATCAAATACTATGAAGGTGTTGCTAGGAGGGCAGGATTTAATGGACAGTTTAGACATAGCCTAAATATCCTTCTAAAATCCACAAGTATTTGGAAAATCCACTGGGATGACCCATAGTCTCTGGGATAGTCCCTTTCAGAAAATATGTCCCAATACATGAATATGTCTACAATGGTTCCAATGATCTCTTAATTGTGAAGACCCTTATGATTTATTCCTTGATCATTTTAAAAATAAGCCTGAAATCTAGTTATTACTAAACAGGAAAAAGGTAGTGGAAATCATTTTTGAAATATCCAGATTTTTAGATGTGGGCATTGTACTACCTACAAGGGATAGAGATAAACAGTAAAACGGGTCCTTACAACCTTCAGATCTAGTGTAACTAAGGCAGAGCACAATATTAAAGATTTAATTACATGTCACACTAGAAATGCGATCTATCTTTTACATGGCCCCTACAGGCTACGATATGTTGGGAGGACTGTTAGAACGATTGACAAAAGACTGGACGAGCATGTGAGGGCTTTAAGAGTGTGTGTGTGTGTGTGGGGGGGGGGGGGGGGGGGATAACCATATAGTGTATCTGCACATGTTAAAACCTTCCACAATAATGATCCACGCTACCTAACGTACATGGGCATTCAAGTGGTAGCCAAGAAAAGGGAAAAGGAGGGGTGGAGATTTTAACAAGAATGTTGGGCAGGTAGAAATTAGATGTGTTTATACCCTAAAGTCTCTACACTCACTGGTATTAAATTAGGATTTTGATCTTTTTAACTTTTTGGATCGAGTCTTGCCCCCATGAAAGTTTGAAGAAGCTTATAAATTACTCCAATACTATTTTACAGATAAAACTATGTTGTTTTTATTTGTTTTTTATTGGCATAGATACATCTGCTGAATCAGTTGATGATCATTGCTTTCCCACCATAAATATACATTATTTATTGTGTGCTTTTGATGCTGATGGTGGAACTTACTTGTATGCGGTGCACTTTATTGAAACAAATTTGTCATTTGTGCACTAGGTTGCATATGAAGTGTTAGCTGGACATTCATTGCACTGGTATCACTTATTTGCATTTTTTTTTTGTTTCTCTGCAAGTCTGTATACAATGACCTATATAGATCTGACACTGTACTAGCGTACATTCCACTTGATTGCTTTTGAGTAGCCATCAGATATACCATACATTATATAATTTGGTGGTTTTTCATAGAGAAGCTGCTTGCTAATTCAGTAAACACTTACTTCCAAGACATTTTCTGCTATGGGGGGGGGGGGGGGGGGGGTATAATGCTAAGTATGTGTCATACATGAAATTAGAGTGTGATTTATGAACATCTGTATAATATAGATATCTCCCTCTGTACATGTGCTCAATCTTACCTGCTGCAAAGGACATTACATCACATTTACATGTATCTATATAGCGCCAACAATTTACATAATGCTGGGTACAGAACATAGAAGGGAACTACATACTAAGTAAGATGAACTAGAACAGACTGACACATGAGATAGAGAGCCTTGCTCGCAAGCTTACAATCTAGAGGGATACATGAAACCATTAAGTGATTCTATTGATCCTACTATTGATCCTATTATGTAAAGTATATCTAAAGAATACTACTATAATATTACCTCTCTATCGTGAGAAAACAATGGAGCGCTAGAAAGTGATCATGTGTTCACCAAAATGTGTTAAATAGTAAATAATTTACTTAAATTGTGTAAATGCAGAAGAGGATGCAGAAATCTTCATCAAATCTTCTGGATTTCTCAAGATATATTATCCAGGATAAACCCCAAAAGAAATGGAGATTATACACAATAGTGTAGATGGGTTAAACATTTAGACTACATTCACTCCTCAAAGGCATGGCACTCACATTCTTCAGAGCAGAAATATACTGCTCAATATTATCAGTTGATATCTTTAAAGCAGACCAAGAAAACAATTTTTATTAATATTTTTAAATTCACTATCACAATTTATTTACACATGATTAAAGTATGCACTCCTAGTGTGTGTTGTTTAATTTCCTGCAATACCCTCGTTCTTGAATAAACATTTATGTCAATCTGGGCACAGTATCTAGGATGTGAAGGTTTTGGTACTTATGGGATTGTTCTGCACCCATATGAAGAGAAAAATATGGGAGGTCAAATTAATATGCCAGTTTAAGACCTTAATCACTGGCACTAGTATAGCTAGGGATGGCAGAGGGAGCATCTGTGTGGCACTTTTTTCGGGCTCAGCACATCACGAGGTCCCACAAGTTTTCGGCAGGGACCCATAGGGACTACCTGACAACCTTATTGGCTCTCTGCAACTGTGCCACTTTGTGATTGGGGCCAGAAACACAAAAACTAGAAATAATTGTTGGATCTTTGTAGAGCTGGCTGATTTAATACTGAGAACATGGTTCAAAACCCTGTGTTTTTTTGTTGGATTTTTTTAAAGTTGTTAACTATGTTTTGTTATTAGGAATTTTGTTTCAGCCTCTTTAAAGCCCAAGGAAGGGACCTAGCAACTTGTCCTTGAAATTGTGCAATCAAGCTCTCACTTACCCAATTAATGGTACAATTTTAACTCTACTTGTTGAATAAAGTGCTAAGCTAAAATCCCATTGCTGCCATAAAAACTGAAGTTGCTAACTGATTCATCCTGACTGGACACATTTCGGAATAACAATAAATGTTGTCACAACTTGTGTACAGTAGGCCAATCATGACCCTTGGTTATTTGTTACAACGCTCATTGTTACATGGCTAGTTTGAAAGTAAGACATCCACTCTAAAATATTTAAGTTAGGTAGCATGAATGTTACATTTACCAGAGCTTTAAGCACTGTTCTGTATTACCTGTGGTCCACTTGCAGGCGGCTGTCGTCCCCAGGTAACAATTTTAACAATTTTTCCATCATCAATGAGAATGTCTGCTGGAGACACTTCCTTGCCAATTACAACTCTCTTACTTCTAATGAGCCTGACTTTTGAACCCAATTCCACATTCATAATTATTTCTGGAAAGAGACAAAACAAACTTTATTGAACAGTATTTTACAGTTTCATGTAACACACAAATATTGTTTGTCTATTCTAAGTAGCAAGTCATTAATGTACATGTTACTTGTCACATGTTCAGTAAGCAAATTGGAAAAGCTTGATTTTTAGACACGGGTAGACTCTATGCCAAAACATATATAGGATGAACTGCGCTCACGTGGCAGTCAAAGGTAGTACCGTATTTGCTTGAATATAAGACAAGGTTTTAATATAGAGGTCTGACTATAAGACTGGGACCCGCAGAGCTGCAGGAGACCTGGATCCCCCTCTCTGGCAGTCGGTAGATGTGTGTGCAATGCGCTCTGACATCCTCCGCTACTGCCCTGCACTTCCACCGGCACTTCTATGACTGACAGCCAGAAGGCCACGTTACCTTCTGGCTGTCCATCATAGAAGTCCCGGCAGCAGCAGAGGATATCTGTGCGATGTGCACTGAGAGCAGCACAGGAAAAATCTGGGCGGGAGAGAAACAAGAGCAAAGCCTGGGGGGGAGAGCAGCAAGAACAAACTCTGGGAGGAGAGCAGCAGGGGCAATGTCTGGGTAGGGAGAGCAGCAGGGGCAATGTCTGGGTAAGGAGAGCAACAGGGGCAAAGTCTGGGGCGAGAGCAGCAGTGGAAAAGTCTGGGGGGAGAGCAGCAGGGGCAATGTCTGGGTAGGGAGAGCAACAGGGGCAAAGTCTGGGGCGAGAGCAGCAGTGGAAAAGTCTGGGGGGAGAGCAGCAGGGGCAAAGTCTGGGAGGGGAGAGCAGAAGGGGGAAAGTCTGGGGTGGGGGGCAGTATAGTCTGGGGGAGCAGCAGAGTCTGGGGGGAGAGCAGCAGGGGAAAAGTCTGGGTGGGGAGAGCAACAGGGGCAAAGTCTGGGGGGGAGAGCAGAATTGGTTAAGCCTGGGAGGAAGGTGAGGGATGCATTGCCAAAGTCTGGGGGGTATAAGTCTGGGGAACAGATTGGCAAATAAAAGAAAATAAAGACAAGAAATGCACTTTTTTTCTGTCATAATTTTTATTATTTTAAAAAAACAGTTTACATGTGAATATTTACCGGTAAAACCTTTTTCCTATAGGGTAGTCTTATATTCAAGCTTTTTTTTCCCTAAATCAATATTCAAATTTTGTGAGGTCCTCTTATAATCAGGGTCGTCTTATATTCAAACAAATACGGTATTATAGGTAGTCACATACACATTATTTTTTTTACTGTGAATGTAAAGAATAAAAGATAATCAAACATGTTTATACATTGTGTTAGCAGAATTGCAAGCAAATAACTAAATTAGGAGAATTTTTTTTTATATGTGTTTTTAGTGTCTCCAACTTATGACATAACCTATGGCTAACCTTAATATGCAAATGCACTGCTTATCAATGGGAGACGTGTAATTTGTACAACAAGCTACATGTGATGTTCTTAACAGGAGACACCAGAGAACCATTTAAAACACATTGGTGGTCATGTATAAAAACTCCCACACTGTAAAGAGTCAGGGCAGGTAAATTAAAGTGTCAGGGGAGGTAAATGAAAGTGTCAGGGAAGGTAAAGTTATATATAATGGCGACTGCGCCTTTTTATAATTCCCAACACTTTTCAGTGTGGGAGAAAGAGATTCCCAGACACTAATCAGGCTTTTCTGAGCCTGTTTTTAAAAAAAAAAATTTATGGCACAACCAAAATGGACGTAAAAATTGACACACTCCTCCCTTGGAGTAACTGACTGAAAACATTTGGATGAGGTCAGTTCTTAGTAGATAGTGCTTAGAATAGACCCCCCTACCCCCTACACAATGGCTGTGCTACCATGAAAACATGCAAGCAACAGCATTTTCATGCAAATTAACTACTTTGGATGGGAAATGTATACTTGCACATGAAGCCACAAGATGATGTCATAAATGGCATACAACACAGACATCTAAAACACGTTTTTCTTAATCTATCTATTTGTTTGCTGTCCTGATCCATATCAAGATCATGTGTTATACTCTCCATACTGGACTGCACCTTTTAAGTATTTGCTGGAAAAGCTCCCATGTTTCCAAAAAGGGTACTCTTGGGCGGAACATGAATGGATAGATCAGACCACTAGGTGTTTGTATGAGTTACTGAAACACCTTATCAAAGTAAAATTGCCAACATCTAACACTGATTCTTATTTAATTATATGAAAATTACTTTTTAGACTGGCAACATAAGTACGAAAGTAACATGTAAGTAAGGTATAAATTATGTAATAAAAAAGGGATCTGCTCCAGAATCAGTCTTTTGGATTGCCTCATTGCATCATAGTGCTCATTTGTGGGATCTTTATTTGGCCAGCCAACTATGTATAGCGTCCAACATTTCAAAAAACTAAAGCGGAACATTTTGGTTTCAGGGTAGTGGATATTGCGGTATATTAACTCTGGGCACCTTTTTAAAAAAAAGACCTTATGGAACTAGAGAAATTTCAGAGGAGGGCTACAAAACTAATCAGGGGAATGAAAAGTTTTAGTTATGTCTACGACAGCGGAAGGGATTTTTTATGGTAAGAACAATTAAGATATGGAAATCACTGCCTGAAGAAGTGGTTCTAGCAAATCCTTAGATGCCTTTAAAAGCAGCCTGGATACTTTTTTAAGGAGCCGGAACATAGCTATGCATGTTAGTATAGGCATTAATATTTATTTAGTGCTTGTTGATCTAATCTTTTCATTTGGAGTCAAGAAGGAATTTTCCCCCACTGAACGCAGAATTTGAAATTACTGAAGGGGTTTTTATTTGCCTTCTTTTGGATCAACAATGGTAAACATGGAATAGGAAAAGGGTTGAACTTGATGGACGCAAGTCTTTTTTCAACCTAAACTCTGATGTAACTACAAAGCTAGGATTACAACACAAACACAAATGAAGTTACTTATCCAAACAGATTTAAAAACTCATGCAGTTTAAACACTTGTGAGTCACTTATTGTGAGTGTTATCACTGTGGAGCTTTGTTATACACATATACATGGCAAACTCTCTGATCTCTCAGAAAAAGAGGGATTTGAGGAAAGAGGAAAAGAGTAGACTGTCTGTCCTAAATAATGATGTCTGGTACATTAATACATATTCACTCATGCATTGCACACAGATTTACAATACACAAATATCTAAATACAGTATTATGTGGATTGCAGCATGTTACCTTATTTGGCAGATAATGCTCCTCCTGTGCACCCTGGATGGTTTGAACTGAACCCCACTGAACACTTTTTTCTGTTTTGTTTTTTCTATGCAGTGTATTCTTTTGCTGGTCTTTGTTACAATGATTAGCAGTATGTTGATTAAAACACTAATGTTTGCTTTAGTCCGTGCAATAAATGTCTGCACTGTTCTTTTAACTCCCTCCCCTATTACTCTAACCTTTGTGCTCTGGTCATCACAGCTGCCTTTCATGTGTTTACTGTCCTCTGTGTTTGACCCCATTTATTTAGATTTTGCTTCGTTCCCTCCCAGTCTGCTGACTTGTCCAGGGCCGAGGTTAATAATTCATGGCTCTACATGTGCGGAAAGTGTGATATTGAATCTATAAAACACTACAATTAGATAAAAGGGTCCCTGGGATCTAAATAGTTTTAGCGGGTGTGATTTAGAATTTATTTATGCACTACTATAAGAATTGTAAAAGCATAGGTTAAGAGAAAATAAATATGCCTGTATCTTGTTTATATAGCTTATGCCATAACAAGTATACATAACAAGTAACAGCTTATTAATTAACAATCAAGGTCCAGTCAAGCCAATGATCCAAGTCAAGTGTTTTGCACATCAGCATCCTCAGAGCTTGTGAAAGGGTCCTTGGTGTATTTGAACCCATGGTTTTTTGCTCTGTGGCCTTGTATCTTCCATACTTTCCCCAGGTGTATTTGAGCTTAGTTTGATTCTGGAGGAAGTGTTTTCTATGGATCTTTAATTGCAGATCTCCATGTCTGTTTCTATTCTCCATTAGAAACCGCTATATCAATCACTGTCCTTCATAAACAAGCCTGTGATTATGTTCAGTGAGAGTTAAGCCTTCTAAACCTGTGCCTTTTTATTCTTACCAACACATCTCCACTGGGTTCTGAGCTGGCCTGTCCATTGTAATGTAATATTGATGGGATGCTGCATGACCCCACTTGCCTGACTCTGTAGTAGTTGGTCATGGCTTAAAATTACAGTTAAATGTTTTATATAAATCTGCTCTGGGACTCTTTGTGAGTATGCATTTTTTGTCATGATAATCTGCAGCACTGCCATCATGAATTTTGGAACACCTGACAGAACAAATTAATGGAAAATCCTGTCCCTCTAGTGGTGTCATGAGACAATGAGTTTCACTGTTAAAAGATCTTACTGTGTACAAAAGCAAGGTCACTTAGCATCCACACAATGCAATCAATTCAAGAAGCACAGGAATTGACTAAATGAAACAAAACTTTATATCCTCAGTGCCTATATAATCAGTGCTGCCGCACCTGCAGTAAACATGCAGAGTAATCACTGGGGAGGGTTTGAGTCAAATATTAAAAATGTGATTTATGTAGAATGCTGCATCAAGACTAGACTAGAGTGTCCCTTTAATAAAATGATTATTGCAAAAATGCATTTCTTGTACTTGCCCAGTACTTACCGCCTGGCTGCTGCTTCGTGTCCCCTGTTGGATGTCTCTGTGCACTATTCCCTCCTGCACGGAGGAGGGAAACACAGTCACCGTATGTGACGTAACGTCACATCTGGTCGCCGTGATTTTTAATTTTTACTTTTTTCCGGTGGCCGAACCCAGCGGATGCGGCTGCCAGAAAAAAAAAAAGTTAAGCAGCGAGATGCGGTGCGGAGGGATGCCGGCAGCACAGCTGTCACCCCCGCTGGAGGTGTCACCTGGTGCGGTCCGAACCTCGGGATGCCACTGCACTGCACACTGATATCCTCTGGCTGCCCCTGAGGAGGTTCCAGGACCCCTGCAGCTCTGCGGGGAACCTTAATCCTAGTCTTATAATTAGACCTTTAAGTAGAGATCTGATTAGAAGACTAAGCTTGAATATAAGATGAGGTATCTATTTCAGAGTACCGTATTTGCTCGATTATAAGACGAGGTTTTTTTCAGAAAAAAAAATCTGAAAACTACCCCTCGTCTTATAATCGAGGTCTTCTTATAATCTGACCTCAAATTGAGGTCAGATTATAAGACATGGATCCAGGTCCCCAGCAGAGCTGCAGGGGACCTGGATCCCCCTCTCTAGCAGCAGGGGATGTCTGCGCAACGAGCGCAGACTCCCCTGCTTCCGCCCGGCACGACCGCCGGGGCTTCTGTGAAGAAGCCGGGTACTTCCGCTTTCGTCACAGAAGTCCCGGCGAGCGTGCCATGCGGCAGCAGGGGAGGTCTGCGCTCATCGCGCAGACTTCCTCTGCTGCCCCACTAGCCACCAGGGACAATCGGGCAGCTGGGGGATGTCTGCACTATACGTGCAGATATCCTCCATGCTGCCCGACACGGCAGACTATTATGACGGACAGCTGTCCGTCATAATAGACTGCCGTGTCGGGCAGCATGGAGGATGTCTGCAAGTATCGTGCAGACATCCCCCGGCTGCCCCCACTAGCCACCAGGGATCAAGGTAAGGGGAAGGGAGGGAGGGGGGGCAGAGAGACAGGGGGAGGGAGGGAGGGGGACAGAGAGACAGGGGGGACAGAGAGACAGGGGGGAGGGAGGGGGGCAGAGACAGAGTCAAGGGGAGGGAGGGGGTTAAGAGACAGAGACAAGGGGAGGGAAGGGGTTAAGAGACAGAGACAAGGGGAGTGAGGGGGTTAAGAGACAGAGACAAGGGGAGGGAAGGGGTTAAGAGACAGAGACAAGGGGAGTGAGGGGGTTAAGAGACAGAGACAAGGGGAGGGAAGGGGTTAAGAGACAGAGACAAGGGGAGTGAGGGGGTTAAGAGACAGACAAGGGGAGGGGGGAGAGAGAGAAAAATGGGGGCAAGGGAAAGAGAAAGGCAGCATTGGCACATAAAAAGAAATAAAAACTAGAAATACATTTTTTGATATCATAATTTTTTATTAAAAAAGCAATTTACATATGAATATAAGTTGAACTTTTTTCCTATAGGGTAGTCTTATATTCAGGCTTTTAGTTTTTTTCCTAATGGAATATCCAAAGTTTGGGGGGTCGTCTTATAATCAGGGTCGTCTTATAATCGAGCAAATACGGTATTTGCTTTGAAACAAAACCTTTCTTTTATTCGAGCAAATATGGTATATAACAACCCTTATTTTTTGAAGGTCTAACCTAGTTAGAGTTCCTTCTTTTGATTATATATACAAATGAGAGTCTCTTCTCGTAGCATTGTTAGGGTCCAAAATAATCTGGACCAAAGCCCACTGTCAAAATAATACTTAAAATAGAGACAAGGGTGTTTGGGATAAGACCTGAGTTTAAAGTTGTTTCTGGGGCAAGTCCTGAGTGCAAAGTTCATATCAATCACTGTCCTTCATAAACAAGCCTGTGATTATGTTCAGTGAGAGTTAAGCCTTCTAAACCTGTGCCTTTTCATTCTTACCAACACACCTCCACTGGATTCTGAGCTGGCCTGTCCATTGTAATGTAATATTGCATGACATCATGTGATGCTGCATGACCCCACTTGCATGACTCTGTAGTAGTCTGGTCATGGTTTAAAATAACAGTTAAATGTTATATATAAATCTGCTTGTGCAATGGTTCAGCCACCAGGGAAAAGACTGGGACTCTGGGTAAATATGCATTTTTTTGTCATGATAATCTGCAGCGCTGCCAGAGGCGTCACTAGGGTTGGTGTCACCCGGTGCGGTAACTCATGGTGTCACCCCCTGGATTTCCTCCAATACCATGCCAAACAGATTCCTTAGTAATGCCAGTCAGATGGCCGATTAAATATGCCACATACAGGAGCCCCACAAATTATGTCACACACAATAATAATATGCCAGTATTATTTTGCTGTTAATAAGCCAGAAAATTTGCCTAATATGCCAGTAATATTGTACCATTCAGATGCCAGTAATATTGTGCCATTAAGATGCCAGTAAGATTGTGCCACTAAGATGCCCCATCCAATTTGCCCAATCAAGATGCCAGTAATATTTTGCCATTCAGATGCCAGTAATATTGTGCCATTCAGATCCCAGTAATATTGTGCCATTCAAATGCCATAATTATTGTGCCATTCAGATACCAGTAATATTGTGCCATTCAAATGCCAGTAATATTGTGCCATTCAAATTCTTGTATTATTGTGCCATTCAGATGCCAGTAATATTGTGCCATTCAGATACCAGTAATATTGGGCCAATCAGATGCCTGTATTATTGTGCCATTCAGATGCCTGTATTATTGTGCAATTCAGATACCAGTAATATTGTGCCATTCAGACACCAGTAATATAGTGCCATTCAGATGCCAGTAATATTGTGCCATTCAGATACCAGTAATATTGTGCCATTCAGTTGCCTGTAATATTGTGCCATTCAAATGCCTGTATTATTGTGTCATTCAGATGCCAGTTATATTGTGCCATTCAGATGCCTGTATTATTGTGCCATTCAAATGCCTGTAATATTGTGCCATTCAAATGCCTGTAATATTGTGCCATTCAGATGCCTGTATTATTCTGTCATTCAAATGCCTGTATTATTGTGCCATTCAGATACCAGTAATATTGTGCCATTCAAATGCCTGTAATATTGTGCCATTCAAATGCCTGTATTATTGTGCCATTCAAATGCCTGTAATATTGTGTCATTCAGATGCCTGTATTATTGTGCCATTCAGATGTCTGTAATATTGTGCCATTCAAATGCCTGTATTATTGTGCCATTCAGATGCCTGCATTATTGTGCCATTCAAATGCCAGTAATATTGTGCCATTCAGATACCAGTAATATTGGGCCATTCAAATGCCTGTAATATTGTGCCATTCAGATACCAGTAAAATTGTGCCATTCAAATGCCTGTAAAATTGTGCCATTCAGATACCAGTAATATTGTGCTATTTTAATGCCAGCAATAATGTGCCATTCAGATACCAGTAATATTGTGAAATGCAGATGATTGTATTATTGTGCCATTCAAATGCCAGTAATATTGTGCCATTCAGATGCCTGTATTATTGTGCCATTCAAATGCCTGTATTATTGTGCCATTCAGATGCCAGTTACATTGTGCCATTCAGATGCCTCTATTATTGTGCCATTCAAATGCCTGTAATATTGTGCCATTCAAATGCCTGTAATATTGTGGCATTCAGATGCCTGTATTATTCTGTCATTCAAATGCCTGTATTATTGTGCCATTCAGATACCAGTAATATTGTGCCATTCAAATGCCTGTAATATTGTGCCATTCAAATGCCTGTATTATTGTGCCATTCAAATGCCTGTAATATTGTGTCATTCAGATGCCTGTATTATTGTGCCATTCAGATGTCTGTAATATTGTGCCATTCAAATGCCTGTATTATTGTGCCATTCAGATGCCTGCATTATTGTGCCATTCAAATGCCTGTAATATTGTGCCATTCAGATACCAGTAATATTGGGCCATTCAAATGCCTGTAATATTGTGCCATTCAGATACCAGTAAAATTGTGCCATTCAAATGCCTGTAAAATTGTGCCATTCAGATACCAGTAATATTGTGCTATTTTAATGCCAGCAATAATGTGCCATTCAGATACCAGTAATATTGTGAAATGCAGATGATTGTATTATTGTGCCATTCAAATGCCAGTAATATTGTGCCATTCAGATGCCTGTATTATTGTGCCATTCAAATGCCTGTATTATTGTGCCATTCAGATACCAGTAATATTGTGCCATTCAAATGCCTGTAATATTGTGCCATTCAAATGCCTGTATTATTGTGCCATTCAGATGCCTGTATTATTGTGCCATTCAGATACCAGTAATATTGTGTGGTTACAGTCCTCGTTTTCTTCCTCCCTCCTCCCCCCTTCCCCAGTACTTACCGCCTGACTGATGTTCCGTGTCCCTGGAAGCCTCCTCCATGCAGTCTTCTCTCCTGCTCGGAGGAGGGAAACACTGACACCGGATGTGCAGCAGATGCGGCTTCCAGAGAAACAAAATAAAAGTACAGGACAGCGATGTGCTGCGTGGGGATGCCGGCAGCACGGGTGTCACCCCCGCTGGAGGTGTCACCCGGTGCGGTCCGCACCCCCCTGGGGACGCCACTGTCTGGGACAAGTCCTGAGTGCAAAGTGGGTTCTGGGGCAAGTCCTGTGAGTGCAAATATAGGTGATCGGGCAAGTCCTGAATGCAATCTGGGTGCTAGGGTAATTTCATTCTGTGAGTGCAATATGGGTGCTGTGGCAAGTCCTACATGCTGGGGTAAATTCTGAGATCTAGGGTAAGTCCTGGGAGTGCAGTCTGGGTGCTGGGGTAACCCCTGGGTGCAAAGGAAAAAAATAAAAACAAGGAATGCATTTTTTTCAAAAACGAATTATCAGGGTAACTATACCTCACCACCACCTGTGACTGGCAAGGAGTGTGGGAAAGGGGGGTGCCACGGGGTGGCCTGCACATGGAGCCTGAATGCCTAAGGCCAACCCTGGTTACAGATACAGGATAGTTAGATACACAAACAAGATACTTAGGATAGACACAGAGGTACAGAATGCATAGTTGCAGATACAGAATAGATAGATAGAGGTAACGGACGCATATATGATAGATATGCCCTTTACCAATGATCAATATGTATATATAAGCGATAAACCATCTAGGCTATATGATATATGCTATATAAGCTATGATAATGACTGGAGCCTTTTACAAAGTTTGCTAGAAGGAGCAACTTGCAGTTGTGTAACACAGGTTAACAAAAACAAACAGGTCTTTCTGTGTCAGATCTCAGCCTGGGGGTAACCCTTACACCTCTCCTCTATATTTAAAGAGGCCTGCTAAACTTACTGTACTTCCTGTGCGAAATTGGACAATCCAGCACCATAGAGCAAAAAATAAAATACAAATATTTTGTAAATAATCTGCTCCGAAAGAGGTTCTGCGGCAACTCTGATTTTGCCAAGCCTTAATTTTGTATCTTGCATGGGGTGAGGTAGTAATAAAAAGAATGCTGTGATATATACAGACCTGGACCCTCTGCCAATCAACAAGTAAGTATAATGTGGAAGTGTTTGTGCTTCATATTGATTACATTGTGTCGCCATAGACAACATAGGTCCACTTGCTAAACTCTTAAATCTTGGAAGAAATATATTCACACTGCAGAGAGTGTGGCAGATGCCCTGGTTAAAATATTCACCCAAGTAGGGTTTCCCCGAGAAGTACTATCCAATCAGGGCACACAATTTATGTCAGATCTGCCTAAGCAATGAACACCACCCCTTTAACCCACAGGTGAACGGAGTCTGAGAGAGGTTCAATGGCACCCTCAAACAGATGTCACAGATGTTCATCGCCCAGCATACTGTCTTTGCTCCCCAAGCCTGTACCAGCTTTTCCCCATTTGAGCTCCTGTAGGGCCAGAAGGTTAAGGGCCCCCTTAAGATACTCCGAGAGTTCTGGGAGGGTAAGACCAACCAGACGGAGACCCCAGTCATCACCTATGGGGTGGAGCTCCGCTGCTGACCCCGAGCTGACTCATCTGGCCCCACAACCAAGGGTTGTATCTATCTGGTCCTGCACATGTGTGTTCTTTTACTTTTTTTACAGATTAAACCAAGTTTTATAACCAGCCATTTGTGACAAGCTCCATTTATACCCCTGTTTGTGAGTGTAATACTTTTATCTGTATATTTTGGCACTTGGAAGAGAGCAATAGGGGGCTGCGTTCAAGTTGCTCAGCAAGTATCATTGTAATTTTTGCACGTTTTGTTTACACACACCGTTTTTATTCACGTGTTTTCTTAACACAGTAAGGTGCCAACAGAGGGTTAAAGTTGACTATTTTAAATAATTTTCAATGTGATAGGTTTGAAATAGTTCCAACAACATAAAAGCATTTTCTGTCTATATTTGTATTCCAGGTAAACAATGCTCTATAACTGTATGAAGCAAAGGCTAACTAATGAAACTTACTGTCCAGATAATATATCATGGCCGAGTTCTCCTCTAGATTTCTAATGAGATATTAGGAATAAGTAAATGTTGGTATTTCAGCAGTCCAGGGTTTAATCGCTCTGCTAGACAGGGAAGTGTCACAGCAGGCAGAACACAACGTTCTCACCATCGTAAGCATCAGATAAACATTTCTGTATTACTCTGACATGGCTAGAATGGATGTGAGATATTCCTAACATCTCCAGGCTGACTGCATGGGCATCCGCAGAAATTTTTTCATCCTTTCTGCACCGCGCCTCTTTTTGACAAGTTATCATGAAGTGGAGGAGCTTTGTCATTATCAGTGAAGGGTTGATAAACCCTGCACCAAATACAGATCCACAGCACCAGATATAAACCAACCACACTAGATATAGTCTCACTGAACCAAATATAAATCCACTGTGCCAGATATAGACCCACAACACCAGATATTAACCCACGGTACCAGCTAAAAACCCATGACACAAGATATAAACCACAGCACCAGATAAATATCCAGAGCTCTAGCTGAAACTCCACAGCAACAGATAGAACAACATAGCAAAGATATAACCCCATAGCACCAGATACAACACTATAGCACACAATGTAACCCAACAGCACCAGATACAACACTATAGCACACAATATAACCCAACAGCACCAGACACAACACTATAGCACACAATATAACCCAACAGCACCAGACACAACACTATAGCACACAATATAACCCAACAGCACCAGACACAACACTATAGCACACAATATAACCCCACAGCACCAGATACAACACTATAGCACACAATATAACCTCTCAACACCAGACACAACACTATAGCACACAATATAACCTCTCAGCAACAGACACAACACTATAGCACACAATCTAACCTCTCAGCACCAGACACAACACAATAGCACACACCAGACACAAAACTATAGCACACAATATAACCTCTCAGCACCAGATACAATACTATAGCACACAATATAACCTCTCAGCACCAGATAAAATACTATAGCACACAATATAACCTCTCAGCACCAGATACAACACTATAGCACACAATATGACCCAACAGCACCAGATACAACACTATAGCACACAATATAACCCAACAGCACCAGATACAACACTATAGCACACAATATAACCCAACAGCACCAGACACAACACTATAGCACACAATATAACCCAACCAGGGCCGGTCTTAGGGGTGTGCAACCTCTGCGAGCCGGTAGAGGCACTGGATTGGGGAGATCAAAAGATCCCCCCTCACCAGTCCTCTGCTGGATCCGACAAGGGGGCGGAGCTAACCGGCTGAGGGGTGTAGCTCCGCCCCCACCATGTGAAGCAGAGCAACGTCTGCTTTACGGGGAGCCGCGGTGAGCAAGAGAAAGTGCTGCTCGGCTCCCCATGCTTGCATTAAGCATGGGGAGCCGAGCAGCACTTTCTCTTGCTGCTTGTGAAGCAGACGCTGCTCTGCTTCACATGGTGGGGGCGGAGCTACACTGCTCAGCCGGTAAGCTCCGCCCCCTCCTTGGATCATTTGCAGGCAAAGGGAGGGGGGAGAGAGACACAGAACAGGGGGAGGGGGAGAGAGAGAAAGAACAGGGGGAGAGAGAGACAGAACAGGGGGAGCGGGAGAGACAGAACAGGGGGAGGGGGGGAGAGAGAGAGACAGAACAGAGGGGGGGAGAGAGACAGAACAGAGGGGGGAGAGAGACAGAAAAGAGGGGGGAGAGAGACAGAACAGAGGGGGGAGAGAGACAGAGGAGGGGGAGGAGAGAGACAGAACAGAGGGAGAGAGAGAAAACAGGTATGGGGGAGTTAGAGAGAGACAGACATGGCAAGGAAGAGGAAAAGGACACATTTATACGGGGGGTGAAAGACGGGGGGGGGGGGGCGCTGGGACACTTAAGGCCGGCCTTGAACCCAACAGCACCAGACACAACACTATAGCACACACAATATAACCCCTCAGCACCAGATACAACACTATAGCACACAATGTAACCCAACAGCACCAGACACAACACTATAGCACACAATATAACTCCAAAGCACCAGATACAACACTATAGCACACAATATAAACACAAAGCAACAGATTCCCTAAACACCCAAATTCCTAAATCCATGACATTTCTATATCTCTTTCCCCCTTTTTTATATGTTTTATTCCTCCATGTTTGCCATCTCTTTCCCCATCATTTTATGTGTTTTATTCCTCCATGTCAGTGACCTCTTTTCACCTACATTTTATCTTTTCTGCCCCATGTCCCAATTTTGTCTGTATTCTGCTCCAATCAATCACCTCTTTTCATCCTCTATTATCTTTTCTGCCCCATGTCATCCCATTTTGTTTGCAATCTGCCTCCATCTATCACATCATTTTATCCTCCATTATCTTTTCTGCCCCATCCACTTGTCACCATGTTGATGTGAGCAGAGCCTGGTCAAAGGAGCTGCTCAGACTGGACAAATGGAGACCTCAGGGAAATGGGAGGGACCTCCTTGGATTTACCCCACTCTTCCATGTACCTTAAAGCTATTATAAGCTCTTCCTACCTGTTACAGGGGCTCAGCTATGGTCTCTGAGTATCTTCCCCTGCAGGCTCTCTTCTGTCAGTCATGCTGCCACATGGAGGACTGAGGGGCGGGGCTATAACTTCATATCCCCGGGCACCCCTGTCATTGGCTCTCCATGCAGCATGACTGACAGCTGCAGAGACCTGCACCAATGTGGATGGGAGACCAGTATTACAGCAAGCAGAGTTGCAGAGAGCAACAGCTTTGGGTGCCACCTCCTACCCCAGCAACAGGTGTGCAGTCCCCTAGGGACAACTAGAGGCTACATACTGAGAAAAAAATAATAATAATAAAGGGGAATTGCAAAAATCCATGGGGGGGCAAGTGCCCCCCCCCCCCTGCGGACGCCCATGGCTGACTGGATAGGATGCATATTCCACCATAAACCTTAAACTAACAAAAGCGCTTGTGGGCAGGAAACCAATAAAGGCGTTCTTTTATTTTGTATTAATGGAGGTCGTAAATAATGAAAACTGCATCTGTTATGTGCAGCAAAATATGTCAGATTTAAAAAGTTCTCACTTAACCCCATCCAAAAGTCCTTGAAGCTTTATCAGCTCTGGTAACTGTTCTCATGACTGCTTAGGCCCATGAATCCCTCCTCCCCAAAGACCACACTTACCAAGTCAATTAAATACACACACAACATGTTAATGGGTAAGGGCTTAGCCACAGCTTTTATTAACCCCTTGGCGACACAGGACGGACCTAGTCCGTCCTGTGTCAAAACGAGCACTGAAAGCGGAGTTTTTCCGCTTTCAGTGCTCAAGCGTCATTGTAACGATGCTTCCGGATGGAAGCATCGTACAATGCTAAAAAAAATGCCCGTCGGCACAGAGCCTTTAAAACGCGGGCATTTCAAAAATGAGCATAGGAAGCGAATCTTTCGCTTCCTATGCTCAGAAAGTGTTTCTGATTGCCTCGCAAGTCGAGGCAATCAGAAACACAAAAAAAAATGCACGATCTTGGTCACTGAGTGACCAAGATGGCGCTGCCCTTCTAAGGGCAAGAGCACAGGAGGCAGGAAGTTCCTGCTTCCTGTGCTCTCTGGCTGTCACACGATTGCCTCTTCACAGAGGCAATCAGTGACTGCCAGGCACACTGACAGGCAGTGGGGATGCTCTCCTGAACATCCCCACTGACTGGTCAGATCAATATTAACTCTATATTGATCTGACCAGTTATGATCTGCCTCCCTCCCCTCACATTTTTTTTAGTGAGGGAGAGAGACAGACCAAAGTTCTAAAAGTAAGTAAAAGTTAAAAAAAACAATAAATACACAACACACAAATAATAAAACAATAAAAAAAATTTTTTAAAGCACTTCCCTGCGTTTAACCCTTTCCCTGCCACTGATCTTGCATAAGCAGTGGTCGTGCACATCAGCGCATTTATTTTTGCTGTTTGTGCATTTTTTAGGGGTTAATTTTTTTTGTACTGTAACTTATTACAGTACTAAAAAGGCTCTTCTAAGAGGTATTAACCCCTTATTTGCAGTCGATCACTGCTTACGCAATGATATTGACGCCAAAGCAATTTTTATCTGTCTGCATATTTTAATTTTTTTTTTTTTTTTTACACATACCCGCTAGGGGATTACATGTAAAGTAAAAATATTTGAGTTTTTTTTTTTAAGCTGCCTGAGCGCATAGCGATCAGTAACAGCGAATTAGTGGCAAAGGCGGTTTGGTGATTTCTCAATTAAGCTCACCATTCGCCCTGGTCAGATCAAAATTAATCGGATCAATATTCACAAATATTGATCTGCCTCCCTCTCCTCACTTACATTTTTGTGACGGAAAGAGACAGATCAGTATTAGTGATATAAAATAACATTTTATAAAATTGGCAGGTTTTATGAAAGTCTTTCACTGTGTATTAACCCCTTCCCTGCCATTCATCACTGTGTAAGCAGTAATCTTGCACAGCAACAGTATGCTTTGCTGTCTGCACTGTTTTATGGATTAATTTCTCTGTACTGTAATGTATTACAGTACTAGATAGGCTCTTCTAAGAGCTATTAACCCCTTCTTTGCTCGAGATCACTGCTTACGCACTGATTCTGATGCCGCGGACTCAGGGTTCGATTTTGACCCTATTCAGCTTTCTGATACATCATCTAGCGATGTATCGGTGGCTGCTGAGCCCTTGCCACAAGTAGTGATGGGGGTCTACCGATAAAAAAATATATGGTTTGGTGGGGGTAAATTACATTGGCTGGCTTCAAAGATATATCCCATAAAGGACACGGACGCAGGTTGACTACATGTCAAAATTCCAAGTTGGAATTTTGAGATGCGCATCTCACAAATGTTGCCTTCTAGCCAAAAACAAACCAACAAACCTATGCATGGGTGCTATCCCTGTACTCGGGAGATGTTGCTGAACACATATTGGGTTGTTGTTTGGCAGTGACATATACCAGAATCTGTGAATTCATGCCTGAAGTACAATGCATGTGGAAAAAAAACTCCCAAAAAAGTACTACCACAAACTTTTACAAAGGCTGGTGGTAGAATTAGTACCTATACAGTATTAAAATACCACCATTTGAAATACCTTAGGATGTCTATTTTCCAAAAATATATGGTTTGATGGGGTAAAATTCATTGGACGGCTTCAAAAATGTTCCAAATGGAACATGGGCGCAGGCTGACTACATGTCAAAATTCCAGGTTGGAATTGCACACCCCCTAAATGTGGCCTTTTAGCCCCAAAACAAACCAACAAACCTATGCATGGGGGGTATCCCTGTACTCAGGAGATGTTGCTGAACACATATTGAGGTGTTGGTTGGCAGTGGCAAATACCAGAATCTGAAAATTCCTGCCTGAACTACAATGTGTGTGGGGAAAAATGACATCCCAACCCTTCTACTCTAGATTTCTAATGAGATATTAGGAATAAGTAAATGTTGGTATTTCAGCAGTCCAGGGTTTAATCGCTCTGCTAGACAGGGAAGTGTCACAGCAGGCAGAACACAACGTTCTCACCATCGTAAGCATCAGATAAACATTTCTGTATTACTCTGACATGGCTAGAATGGATGTGAGATATTCCTAACATCTCCAGGCTGACTGCATGGGCATCCGCAGAAATTTTTTCAGGGGGGGGGCATAATTTTACCGTCATCCTTTCTGCGCCGCGCCTCTTTTTGACAAGTTATCATGAAGTGGAGGAGCTTTGTCATTATCAGTGAAGGGTTGATAAACCCTGCACCAAATACAGATCCACAGCACCAGATATAAACCAACCACACTAGATATAGTCTCACTGAACCAAATATAAATCCCCTGTGCCAGATATAGACCCACAGCACCAGATATTAACCCACGGTACCAGCTAAAAACCCATGACACAAGATATAAACCACAGCACCAGATAAATATCCAGAGCTCTAGCTGAAACTCCACAGCAACAGATAGAACAACATAGCAAAGATATAACCCCATAGCACCAGATACAACACTATAGCACACAATGTAACCCAACAGCACCAGATACAACACTATAGCACACAATATAACCCAGCAGCACCAGACACAACACTATAGCACACAATATAACCCAACAGCACCAGACACAACACTATAGCACACAATATAACCCAACAGCACCAGACACAACACTATAGCACACAATATAACCCCACAGCACCAGATACAACACTATAGCACACAATATAACCTCTCAACACCAGACACAACACTATAGCACACAATATAACCTCTCAGCACCAGACACAACACTATAGCACACAATATAACCTCTCAGCACCAGACACAACACAATAGCACACACCAGACACAAAACTATAGCACACAATATAACTTCTCAGCACCAGATACAATACTATAGCACACAATATAACCTCTCAGCACCAGATACAATACTATAGCACACAATATAACCTCTCAGCACCAGATACAACACTATAGCACACAATATAACCCAACAGCACCAGATACAACACTATAGCACACAATATAACCCAACAGCACCAGATACAACACTATAGCACACAATATAACCCAACAGCACCAGACACAACACTATAGCACACAATATAACCCAACCAGGGCCGGTCTTAGGGGTGTGCAACCTCTGCGAGCCGGTAGAGGCACTGGATTGGGGAGATCAAAAGATCCCCCCTCACCAGTCCTCTGCTGGATCCGACAAGGGGGCGGAGCTAACCGGCTGAGGGGTGTAGCTCCGCCCCCACCATGTGAAGCAGAGCAACGTCTGCTTTACGGGGAGCCGCGGGGAGCAAGAGAAAGTGCTGCTCGGCTCCCCATGCTTGCATTAAGCATGGGGAGCCGAGCAGCACTTTCTCTTGCTGCCTGTGAAGCAGACGCTGCTCTGCTTCACATGGTGGGGGCGGAGCTACACTGCTCAGCCGGTAAGCTCCGCCCCCTCCTTGGATCATTTGCAGGCAAAGGGAGGGGGGAGAGAGACACAGAACAGGGGGAGGGGGAGAGAGAGAAAGAACAGGGGGAGAGAGAGACAGAACAGGGGGAGAGAGAGACAGAACAGGGGGAGCGGGAGAGACAGAACAGGGGGAGGGGGGGAGAGAGAGAGACAGAACAGAGGGGGGGAGAGAGACAGAACAGAGGGGGAGAGAGATAGAAAAGAGGGGGGAGAGAGACAGAACAGAGGGGTGGAGAGAGACAGAACAGAGGGGGGAGAGAGACAGAGGAGGGGGAGGAGAGAGACAGAACAGAGGGAGAGAGAGAAAACAGGTATGGGGGAGTTAGAGAGAGACAGACATGGCAAGGAAGAGGAAAAGGACACATATATACGGGGGGTGAAAGAGACGGGGGTGAAAGACGGGGGGGGGGCGCTGGCACACTTAAGGCCGGCCTTGAACCCAACAGCACCAGACACAACACTATAGCACACACAATATAACCCCTCAGCACCAGATACAACACTATAGCACACAATGTAACCCAACAGCACCAGACACAACACTATAGCACACAATATAACTCCAAAGCACCAGATACAACACTATAGCACACAATATAAACACAAAGCAACAGATTCCCTAAACACCCAAATTCCTAAATCCATGACATTTCTATATCTCTTTCCCCCTTTTTTATATGTTTTATTCCTCCATGTTTGCCATCTCTTTCCCCATCATTTTATGTGTTTTATTCCTCCATGTCAGTGACCTCTTTTCGCCTACATTTTATCTTTTCTGCCCCATGTCACAATTTTGTCTGTATTCTGCTCCAATCAATCACCTCTTTTCATCCTCTATTATATTTTCTGCCCCATGCCATCCCATTTTGTTTGCAATCTGCTTCCATCTATCACATCATTTTATCCTCCATTATCTTTTCTGCCCCATCCACTTGTCACCATGTTGATGTGAGCAGAGCCTGGTCAGAGGAGCTGCTCAGACTGGACAAATGGAGACCTCAGGGAAATGGGAGGGACCTCCCTTGATTTACCCCACTCTTCCATGTACCTTAAAGCTATTATAAGCTCTTCCTACCTGTTACAGAGGCTCAGCTATGGTCTCTGAGTATCTCCCCGTTTCCTCCATGATGTTGCACTGCAGGCTCTCTTCTGTCAGTCATGCTGCCACATGGAGGACTGAGGGGCGGGGCTATAACTTCATATCCCCGGGCACCCCTGTCATTGGCTCTCCATGCAGCATGACTGACAGATGCAGAGACCTGCACCAATGTGGATGGGAGACCAGTATTACAGCAAGCAGAGTTGCAGAGAGCAACAGCTTTGGGTGCCACCTCCTACCCCAACAACTGGTGTGCAGTCCCCTAGGGACAACTAGAGGCTACATACTGAGAAAAAAATAATAATAATAAAGGGGAATTGCAAAAATCCATGGGGGGGCAAGTGCCCCCCCCCCTGCGGACGCCCATGGCTGACTGGATAGGATGCATATTCCACCATAAACCTTAAACTAACAAAAGCGCTTGTGGGCAGGAAACCAATAAAGGCGTTCTTTTATTTTGTATTAATGGAGGTCGTAAATAATGAAAACTGCATCTGTTATGTGCAGCAAAATATGTCAGATTTAAAAAGTTCTCACTTAACCCCATCCAAAAGTCCTTGAAGCTTTATCAGCTCTGGTAACTGTTCTCATGACTGCTTAGGCCCATGAATCCCTCCTCCCCAAAGACCACACTTACCAAGTCAATTAAATACACACACAACATGTTAATGGGTAAGGGCTTAGCCACAGCTTTTATTAACCCCTTGGCGACACAGGACGGACCTAGTCCGTCCTGTGTCAAAACGAGCACTGAAAGCGGAGTTTTTCCGCTTTCAGTGCTCAAGCGTCATTGTAACGATGCTTCCGGATGGAAGCATCGTACAATGCTAAAAAAAATGCCCGTCGGCACAGAGCCTTTAAAACGCGGGCATTTCAAAAATGAGCATAGGAAGCGAATCTTTCGCTTCCTATGCTCAGAAAGTGTTTCTGATTGCCTCGCAAGTCGAGGCAATCAGAAACACAAAAAAAAAAATGCACGATCTTGGTCACTGAGTGACCAAGATGGCGCTGCCCTTCTAAGGGCAAGAGCACAGGAGGCAGGAAGTTCCTGCTTCCTGTGCTCTCTGGTTGTCACACGATTGCCTCTTCACAGAGGCAATCAGTGACTGCCAGGCACACTGACAGGCAGTGGGGATGCTCTCCTGAACATCCCCACTGACTGGTCAGATCAATATTAACTCTATATTGATCTGACCAGTTATGATCTGCCTCCCTCCCCTCACATTTTTTTTAGTGAGGGAGAGAGACAGATCAAAGTTCTAAAAGTAAGTAAAAGTTAAAAAAAACAATAAATACACAACACACAAATAATAAAACAATAAAAAAAAATGTATTAAAGCAATTCCCTGCGTTTAACCCCTTCCCTGCCACTGATCTTGCATAAGCAGTGGTCGTGCACATCAGCGCATTTATTTTTGCTGTTTGTGCATTTTTTAGGGGTTAATTTTTTTTGTACTGTAATTTATTACAGTACTAAAAAGGCTCTTCTAAGAGGTATTAACCCCTTATTTGCAGTCGATCACTGCTTACGCAATGATATTGACGCCAAAGCAATTTTTATCTGTCTGCATATTTTTATTTTATTTATTTTTTTTACACATACCCGCTAGGGGATTACATGTAAGGTAAAAATATTTGAGATTTTTTTTTTTTAAGCTGCCTGAGCGCATAGCGATCAGTAACAGCGAATTAGTGGCAAAGGCGGTTTGGTGATTTCTCAATTAAGCTCACCATTCGCCCTGGTCAGATCAAAATTAATCGGATCAATATTCACAAATATTGATCTGCCTCCCTCTCCTCACTTACATTTTTGTGACGGAAAGAGACAGATCAGTATTAGTGATATAAAATAACATTTTATAAAATTGGCAGGTTTTATGAAAGTCTTTCACTGTGTATTAACCCCTTCCCTGCCATTCATCACTGTGTAAGCAGTAATCTTGCACAGCAACAGTATGCTTTGCTGTCTGCACTGTTTTATGGATTAATTTCTCTGTACTGTAATGTATTACAGTACTAGATAGGCTCTTCTAAGAGCTATTAACCCCTTCTTTGCTCGAGATCACTGCTTACGCACTGATTCTGATGCCGCGGACTCAGGGTTCGATTTTGACCCTATTCAGCTTTCTGATACATCATCTAGCGATGTATCGGTGGCTGCTGAGCCCTTGCCACAAGTAGTGATGGGGGTCTACCGATAAAACAAAATATGGTTTGGTGGGGGTAAATTACATTGGCTGGCTTCAAAGATATATCCCATAAAGGACACGGACGCAGGTTGACTACATGTCAAAATTCCAAGTTGGAATTTTGAGATGCGCATCTCACAAATGTTGCCTTCTAGCCAAAAACAAACCTATGCATGGGTGCTATCCCTGTACTCGGGAGATGTTGCTGAACACATATTGGGTTGTTGTTTGGCAGTGACATATACCAGAATCTGTGAATTCATGCCTGAAGTACAATGCATGTGGAAAAAAAACTCCCAAAAAAGTACTACCACAAACTTTTACAAAGGCCGGTGGTAGAATTAGTACCTATACAGTATTAAAATACCACCATTTGAAATACCTTAGGATGCCTATTTTCCAAAAATATATGGTTTGATGGGGTAAAATTCATTGGACGGCTTCAAAAATGTTCCAAATGGAACATGGGCGCAGGCTGACTACATGTCAAAATTCCAGGTTGGAATTGCACACCCCCTAAATGTGGCCTTTTAGCCCCAAAACAAACCAACAAACCTATGCATGGGGGTATCCCTGTACTCAGGAGATGTTGCTGAACACATATTGAGGTGTTGGTTGGCAGTGGCAAATACCAGAATCTGAAAATTCCTGCCTGAACTACAATGTGTGTTGGGAAAAATGACATCCCAACCCTTTGACATAGGTTGGTGGTAGAATTAGCACTTGGAAAGTGTTAAAATACCACAATTTTAAATACCCTAGGATGTCTAGTTTTCCAAAATATATGGTTTTATGGGGTAAAATACTTTGACAGGCTTCAAAAGTGTCCCAAATGGAACATGGGCGCAGGCTGACTACATGTCAAAATTCCAAGTTGGAAATGCACCCCCCCTAAACGTGGCCTTTTAGCCCCCAAATAATCTAACTAACCTACACATGGGTGGTATCCCTGTACTCAGGAGATGTTGCTGAACACATATTAAGGTGTTGTTTGGCACTGACACATAATAGGATCTGTGAATTCATGCCCGATGTACAATGAATGTGAAAAACAAATTACTATCCATAACATTGACATAGGATGGTGGTAGAATTAGTGCATGAAAAGTGTTAAAATACTACCATTTGAAATACCCTAGGGTGTCTAGTTTTCAAAAATATATGGTTTTGTGGGGTAGAATACACTTTTTGGCTTCAAAAATGTCCCAAATGGGACATGGGCGCAGGTTTTCTGCACGTGAGAATTCCAAGTTGGAAAACCAAAAAGTGCACCTCTCAAATGTGGCCTTTTAACCCCCAAATAACCTAACCAACCTATACATGGGTGGTATCCCTGTACTCAGGAGATGTTGCTGAACACATATTGAGGTGTTGTTTGGCACTGACATATAACAGGATATGTGAATTTATGCCCAAAGTACTATGTATGTGAAAAAAAATTACAGTATTTGCTCGATTATAAGACGACCCTGATTATAAGACGACCCCCCAAACTTTGGATATTCCTTTATGAAAAAAACTAAAAGCCTGAATATAAGACTACCCTATAGGAAAAAAGTTAAACTTGTATATATTCACATGTAAATTGCTTTTTTAATAAAACATTATATAAAAAAAATGCATTTCTTGTGTTTATTTCTTTTTATGTGCCAATGCTGCCTCTCTCTTTCCCTTGCCCCCAGCTTTGTCTCACTCCCCACTCCCCCCTCACCTGTCTCTTCCCCCCCACATGTTTCTCTCTGCCCCCTCCCTCACTCCCTCCCCCTGTCTCTCTGCCCAACACCCTCCCTCCCCCTGTCTCTCTGCCCCCCCCCTTACCTGTACCTCAATCCCTGGTGGCTAGTGGGGGCAGCTGGGGGATGTCTGCACGATACTTGCAGACATCCTCCATGCTGCCTGACACGGCAGTCTATTATGACGGACAGCTGTCCGTCATAATAGTCTGCCGTGTCGGGCAGCATGGAGGATGTCTGCACGTATCGTGCAGACAACCCCCAGCTGCCCGATTTACCCTGGTGGCTAGTGGGGCAGCAGAGGAAGTCTGCGCGATGAGCGCAGACCTCCCCTGCTGCCGCCCGGTACGCTCGCCGGGACTTCTGTGACGAAAGCGGAAGTACCCGGCTTCTTCACAGAAGCCCCGGCGGTTGTGCCGGGCGGAAGCAGGGGAGTCTGCGCTCGTTGCGCAGACATCCCCTGCTGCTAGAGAGGGGGATCCAGGTCCCCTGCAGCTCTGCTGGGGACCTGGATCCATGTCTTATAATCTGACCTCAATTTGCTCTGAAAAAAACCTTGTCTTATAATCGAGCAAATACGGTACTATCCATAACATTGACATAGGCTGGTAGTATAATTAGTGCATGGAAAGTGTTAAAATACTACCATTTGAAATACCCTAGGGTGTCTAGTTTTCAAAAATATATGGTTTTGTGGGATAGAATACACTTTTTGGCTTCAAAAATGTCCCAAATGGGACATGGGCGCAGGTTTTCTGCACGTCAGAATTCCAAGTTGGAAAACCAAAAAGCGCACCTCTCAAATGTGGCCTTTTAACCCCCAAATAACCTAACCAACCTATACATGGGGGTATCCCTGTACTCAGGAGATGTTGCTGAACACATATTGAGGTGTTGTTTGGCACTGACATATAACAGGATCTGTGAATTCATGCCCAAAGTACAATGTATGTGAAAAAAAATTACTACCCAAAACATTGACATAGGCTGGTAGTATAATTAGTGCATGGAAAGTGTTAAAATACTACCATTTGAAATACCCTAGGGTGTCTAGTTTAAAAAAATATATGGTTTTATGGGGTAGAATACACTTTCTGGCTTCAAAAATGTCCCAAATGGGACATGGGCACAAGTTTTCTGCATGTCAGAATTCCAAGTTGGAAAACCAAAATGCGCACCCCCTAAATGTGGCCTTTTAGCCCCAAAACAAACCAACAAACCTATGCATGGGTGGTATCCCTGTACTCAGGAGATGTTGCTGAACACATATTGAGGTGTTATTTGGATATACCCCTTCACATTTTAAGGTCATGTTTACCTAAATCGCAATATATGTGAAAAATTAAGTTTTTTTTGCTGCAAACTTTGGCATAGATTGGTGGTAAAATGGCTACATGAAATGTGTCAAAATACCCCAAGATAAATGCCCTGAGTTGTCTAGTTTTCAAAAATATGTACATGTTAGGGGTCATTCATGGATTTAGTACAGAAATCAATGTTACAATGTCACTGGCGCTAATTTTGAAAGAAAGGATTTAAAAATAGCTTTGAACCACTTATAGTTCTGTCCCTGTAACATGAATAAAAAAGCACAAAAACATAAAAACATGGGCTATTTCTGAATTCAGGACATATATTAGAAACTTTTTAGCAGTGTTTTTTTGTTGTCTCTTGTACATGAGTATACGATTTTTCAAATAAAAGTCATAAAAAATTATTTTTTCAATTATTTTGCCATATTTTATTATTTTTTTTACATCAAATTATATGCTATTATCAAAATAATGGTATCAAAAGAAAGCCCTTCTTATAACGATAAAAACGATATATAGTTTGTGCGGGTACACTAAATGAGACAGAAATAAATTACAGCAAAACACAAACACCTCAGAAATGTTAAAACAGCCCATGTCACCAAGCGTCGGACAAGCCAAAAAAGTCATGTCACTAAGGGGTTAAACAATTTTCACCAGCACATTACCAACCATATAATGACCCACCAGCTGCACAGCCATCAGCCTTGGCAGACGGTTGCCCCAATGACATTTACCAGAGCTCTAGTCTCCTGGTGACGTCGTCAACCGCCAACAGGAAACAGCTCCCCAGGCCCTATAGGGAAAACTTAAAGTGTACTCCAACCAGCACTGGCAAGGAACATTACCGCTGTGACCTGCTGAAAACAAGAGAACAAGACAGAGAAAATCAAAGGGAGGAAGGGCGGGAAAAACAGGATCCTGTTCAAGCTTGTCCTGGAGCCAAAGAGGAGGAGCTGCCAGGCTGCACCGGATTTTATAGGTATACAACATTATAACAATTATATACAATTAATTAATCAGAACCAACATCACTTGTACTCCTTACCAAGCTTAGCATGGTCCAGCAGTCATGTTCCCCTTCCCTACAGGTCGCGGGGAGTTCTCTCCCTCCTCATTACAGCATAACTTGACCAATTTAAAGGCCCAACATTATGTAACAATTTACCTTTAGGAGCCAGGTAAATATGTACATACAGCATCATTCCAGTTTTACACACATTAATCTATCTTCCATTCTGGTTACAGTTGGTTAGACAACCTCTTTTGCACATTTACCCTCTGTACCCCAATTCCTGTGTTCATATGTTAGGACGGGACACTACCCTTTTGTTGTAGTACAAGGAAATGTATTTGTATGGCCTGTTTGTGAAATATACTGGAGCTTGAAAAAAATATATAGTAATAATAAAAACTCACAGTCAGAGTGAGGGCTTCCTCTCCACTCTATATGTCTCATAGCTTGGCTGTTTTATCCATGCTCCCAGTTGTTACCAACTAGACATCATTCGGACGAAAATATCATTTTCATCCATTCGGACGAATAACAAAAATGGAAAACTAACGAAAGCCAAGTGAACAAATGCTAAATGAACAAAATTTGTCCATTCGGATGCTGACAGCCACTCTGATGTGTTGAATTTGAATTTCGTCTCAGTTTCGGCATACGTTATTGTATGTAATGCTAATGGAATTACATAAGCCTGAAAAGAGTTGAATTCCACCGAATTGACCTAACTGACGAATTCCACAGAGCAGAATAATTAGATATTTAGTATTCATATCAGTTTCGTTTTTATTCTGCATAACATTATGCTATGCATAAGAAAACTGATCCTAAATGAATAATGACTGTCTTATGACTCTGATCTGATCAATGGAATTCTTCCATTCGGCAATTCGGCTTCATTTTGACACATTTCGAATTCAGTTGTGTATGTAACTAAAGTGGGTCAATTTCACTGAAATTGAAATTTGGAGGTCGACCTCCAAATTTGAATTTTAGCCTGTAGACCCAATAGACTAAATATTAACTCACATTTATTTTAATAGCATTACATACAATAGCCTAAAAGCTGAATTGAATGAATGGACAAATGGACGAATTCCACAGCACAGACATACTACAAGTGTAAGGTTGGGAAACTCCTTTCAGTTTAAATTAAAAAAAACTATATATTGCATGTCTGCAATGTAACAATCTCAGCTAACTCGAATCCCCAAAAGGTAGATCCACTCCTAGTCGCTGACTGGCTCACAGCCTGATACTCAGCAGACAAAACAAACAAGTGCCAGCTTTAACATCCAATGGAGATGGGACATCCAAGTAGAATACTGTATGTCTGACTTTATTTGTCAATTTTGTATAATGTATTAATAAGCATTTTGATCATTATTGATGTGAAATGTATAAACTTTTTGAACGTGTAATATATATTTTAAAAAAAGTTTAAATTTCACATCCATAATTATCATAATACTTAGTAATACAATCTATGTTATATGTTAGATGCATAAATACACTGACTTTGCCCATCAATTCACTCTTTGTACTTCACATACTGATTGTGAAGTAAAGAGAGAGAATGACAGCGAAATGACAGTGAAAGGGAACAAACAAGCTAATTTCCTGTTTTAAAAAAAAGTTAACACGTCCCCTGCTGATCGCAATTTTTTTTACTGTGATCGGTTTCCTTCCAAGTTTATGGTACTCATTTTGTTTCTACTTATATTCTTTTCATATATTCATTTATTAACAGTTAACTCCTGCGGGCCTGTGCTGTGATTCTGATTACTCTGACCAGTTCATTATACGAGTCAAAGTTTTTTTATGTACTTATTTTGGCGGTCTGGGAACCTATATTTTTATTAGCTTGTTAATCGGGCTACGTGGGTTAGTGTTGTACTAGTTATTGTGTACAATATTATTGGGAAAATAGTGAATTTTGTTTTATAAACTTCTCCCCTTTTATTTGTATTTTTGAATTCTAAATGGTTGATTATTTATATGTACATGGTATTCACCCAAATAAAATGCTAACAGATAACTTGTATGGGTGCATTAAATGAGAGAGAGGACAACTACGGTTAAACAACCACAAATCAAAATGGAAATATCGCCTCTGGTCATTAGCCCAGGAAAATCTCTGGTTCTTTAATGGATAATGCATGCCTTAGGAGTATCCATGACTGAATGGTGTAATATACCAGCAACATACGGTAACATGCTCTAAGATTTCTCACAGGACAGTTCTGATTTTGGGGGTTTGTCCCACTGTCCCGCTGAGCTCTACTTCTGCCCCGCTTTTTCGGAACAGAGGTAGAATTTGTCAGAACAGCGGAAATAAAAACTGCAACACCATGTTCTTCATCTGTTGTCTGGGACACTGGAGACTGAATACTGCGCATGCGCAGTGCTGTCTATCAGTGCGAACGCGTGGTGGTACTGTCAATCTACCTGAGATCTATCAGGGTTCTACCAGGGATGTTGTCAAAGCATGCATGAACCATATGTCTTAATGGGTCACTAAAGGGTATACTCCATGACAGAAATTGTAGGGAATTGAGAGAGGAATTTCAAAGGGGACCAAGGGTAAAAAAAAACAGCTATCATGCAGACATCCCCTGCCCAAATCTCCTGGTGGCTAGTGGGGGTAGCCGGATGCGCAGACATCCTCGGCTGCTGCCTGGCACTTCTGCCGGGACTTTGGGGGAGGGAAGGGGAGAGAGTGACAGACACAACATTGGGGGGAGGGAGAGACAGACAACGCTGGGGGGGAGGGAGAGAGAGACAGACAACGTTGGGGGGAGGGAGGGGGAGAGAGAGAGACAACGCTGGGGAGAGAGAGAGAGACAGACAATGTTGGGGGAGGGAGGGGAAGAGAGACAGACAACGAGGGAGGGGGAGAGAGAGAGAGAGACAACGCTGGGGAGAGAGAGAGACAGAGACAACGTTGGAGGGAGGGGGGAAGAGACAGAGAAAAGTTGGGGGGAGGGAGGGGGAGCATTGGACAAGACTATGGAGTAGAGGCAGCATTGGCACATGGAAATAAAAACAAGAAATTCATTTTTTTATATTATAATTTTTTATTAATTGTGAAAACGCAATTTACATGTGAATATATACAAGTTAAACTTTTTACTATAGGGTAGTCTTATATTCAGGCTTTTAGTTTTTTTCCTAAAGGAATATCCAAAGTTTGGGGGGTCGTCTTATAATCAGGGTCGTCTTATATTCGAGCACATATGGTATATCATGTCTGTCTATTACCACTATTCTTATTAAATACCGTATTTGCTCAATTATAAGACAAGGTTTTTTTCAGAAAAAATATTCTGAAAACTACCCCTTGTCTTATAATCGAGGTCGTCTTATAATCTGACCTCAAATTGAGGTCAGACTATAAGACTTGGATCCAGGTCCCCAGCAGAGCTGCAGGGGACCTGGATCCCCCTCTCTAACAGCAGGGGATGTCTGCGCGATAAGCTCAGACTCCCCCTGCTGCCGCCCGGCACGACCGCCGGGCTTCTATGATGAAAAGTCCTGGCGGTCGTGCCGGGCGGCATCAGGGGAGGTATGCGCTAATCGCGCAGACATCCTCCGCTGTCCCACTAGCCACCAGGGAGAATCGAGCAGCCGGGGGGTGTCCGTCATAATAGACGGAGGTGTCAGGCAGCATGGAGGATGTCTGCACGAATCGTGCAGGCATCCCCCGGCTGCCCCCACTAGCCACCAGGGAAAGAGAACAAGGTGAGGGGGGTGGAGGGAGGGAGGGAGGGAGGGGGGACCAGAGCAACAAGGGGAGGGACGGGGGACCAGAGCAACAAGGGCAGGGAGGGGGGGGACAGAGACAAGGGGAGGGAAGTTGAGGGGGAAGACACAGAGGGAAGGGAAAAGGGGAAGAGAGAGACAAGGGGAGGGAAGGGGGGAAGAGAGAGACAAGGGGGGGGGAAGAGAGAGACAAGGGGAGGGAGGGGGGGAAGAGAGAGACAAGAGCAGGGAGGGGGGCACAGGGGGGAGAGAGAGACAAGGGGAGCGAGGGGGGAGTCAAAGGGAAGGGGGAGAGAGAGAGAGACAACACTAAGGGGGGGAGAGACAAAGTTGGGGGCAAGGGAAAGAGAGGCAGCATTGGCACATAAAAGGAAATAAGGGGTCGTCTTATAATCGAGCAAATATGGTACTATCTAAGGAAAATCACTGCAGCTAAGAATTGTGGAATTTTGTTACATTGTTTTGTGGGCTACATTTCCTATTATGCTCAGTCACACAAAAGCTACCTTAGCAAATGAAATGTAGTATATAGTAAGCAGCATGTATGTCACACATATATGGACATATCCAGTGGTGTATCTTGATTTTGTGCTGCCCTAGGCAGACAAAATCCGGGCACCCCCCTACCCAAGCTGCACACCCACGTTACACACCTAAGACATGCCCCATCATTCAGACTCACATCAAGCTCACACTCCCATCACACTCAGTCACACACTCCTACTCCCATCACACTCAGTCACACACTCCTAATCCCATCACGCACACTCCGACTCCCATCACACTCAGTCACACACACTGTCTCCCATCACACACACACTCTGACTCCCATCACACTCAGTCACACACACTGTCTCCCATCACACACACTCTGACTCCCATCACACTCAGTCACACACACTGTCTCCCATCACACACACTCTGACTCCCATCACACTCAGTCACACACACACTGTCTCCCATCACACACACACTGACTCCCATCACACTCAGTCACACACACACTGTCTCCCATCACACACACACTGACTCCCATCACACTCATTCACACACACTGTCTCCCATCACACACACTCTGACTCCCATCACACTCAGTCACACACACACTGTCTCCCATCACACACACACTGACTCCCATCACACTCAGTCACACACACACTGTCTCCCATCACACACACACGATGACTCCCATCACACTCAGTCACACACACACTGTCTCCCATCACACACACACTCTGACTCCCATCACACACACACTCTGACTCCCATCACACTCAGTCACACACACTGTCTCCCATCACACACACTCTGACTCCCATCACACTCAGTCACATACACTGTCTCCCATCACACACACTCTGACTCCCATCACACTCAGTCACACACACTGTCTCCCATCACACACACACTCTGACTCCCATCACACTCAGTCACACACACTGTCTCCCATCACACACACTCTGACTCCCATCACACTCAGTCACACACACTGTCTCCCATCACACACACTCTGACTCCCATCACACTCAGTCACACACACACTGTCTCCCATCACACACACACTGACTCCCATCACACTCAGTCACACACACACACTGTCTCCCATCACACACACACTGACTCCCATCACACTCAGTCACACACACTGTCTCCCATCACACACACTCTGACTCCCATCACACTCAGTCACACACACACTGTCTCCCATCACACACACACTGACTCCCATCACACTCAGTCACACACACACTGTCTCCCATCACACACACACACGCTGACTCCCATCACACTCAGTCACACACACACTGTCTCCCATCACACACACACTCTGACTCCCATCACACTCACACTCTGACTCCCATCACACTCAGTCACACACAGTCTCCCATCACACACACACTCTGACTCCCATCACACTCAGTCACACACAGTCTCCCATCACACACACACTCTGACTCCCATCACACTCAGTCACACACAGTCTCCCATCACACACACACTCTGACACACACACACACACACACACACACACACACACACACACACACACTCTCCCATCAGCACTTACCTTTCCCTGGTGGCTAGTGGCAGGCAGCATGGTCCCTCCATGCTGCCTGTTCGGCTTCCCGGCGATTGTGCCGACAGGTCACGTGACTGTCGGGACTTCCGTGTCGGCACACTGCACGGGGAGCCGAACAGGCAGCACGGAGGTTTCTCTGTGCTGCCTGTTCGGCTCCCCGTGCAGCCTGGCAGGCAGAGCGTTGGTGAGGGGGGATCTTCCGATCCCTTCTCACCTCCGTCTCTGCCTGCAAGCGCGGTCTATTTTTTTTTTCTTCAGTGCTGGGGGGCGCTGCCGCCCCCCAAAATTTGCCGCCATAGGCATCCGCCTAGGATGCCTCGCGGTAAATACAGCTCTGGACAAATCCAGCTGCAAAGGTCCCCTCTCGACTAATGGGATTGGTTGCTGTTTTTTGTTTGAGGCTTGGATTAGTATGAGTAGCACAGAAAACATAAATCATGTATAAAGTGGAGGCATTAAGGTGATCATTGTTAACCTTATTTGCATATGCCTACCCATAATCCCTTGCAATGGTGGTAGTACTGCAAGTAAAGGGAATCAACACAGTAAAGAAGGAGAGTACATTTAAAACAAGAAAAACGACCACAGCAAGAAGCCATTGTCTTAATTAGAGGGGCCGTGCTGCTGTAATGCTGATGTCAAGGCTGAAAAACAGTATGCTCCTTCAGTATGGTGCTGTACACTTGTGGCCAAGAGCTTCGGAAGCGAGCAGTTATAACTTTTGTCGCTCTGTCGCTCAGCAGTCACCCAGCAAATATTTCCTGGACCCTTGCTTTTTCTACCCAAATAGCAGACGGACCACTAGCAGTTAGGTACAGCAAGAATGAACAACCACTTTATTTGTGAAAGAACACAGACTTATAAAAAGACATAAACATGAAATCAGACATTAGTATACAATGGGGGGTCTAGAACACTTCCACGCCGCATCTTCATTGCTGATAGTTCAGAAATTTTTTTACAAATGTAAAAGTAAAACGAAAATACCCCCCCTAATAAATGATTCCCAAACCCCAATACTAACACTAAAATTAACCCCAATACTAAAATGAACCCCCTAAATCCTAATACTAACCCCCGACCCATAATACTAACCCCCTAAACCCTAATACTAACCCCCGAACCCTAATACTAAAATTAACCTCCCAAACCCTAATACTAAAATTAACCCGAAACCTAATAATAAAATTAACCCCCTAAACCCTAATTCTAACCCCATAAACCCTAATACTAACCCCAGACCCCTAATACTAACCCCCTAAACCCTAATACTAACCCCCGAACCCTAATTCTAAAATTAACTAACTAAACCCTAATACTAAAATGAACCCTGAACCCTAATACTAAAATTAACCCCCTAATCCCTAATTCTAACCACCCTTACTAAAATAAACTAAAATAGCTAAAATACTTAACTTTAGAGATGAAATGTCCCGCAATGAAATCTCCAGCGACGAGCTGTCTTGTGGTGCAGAGTCAGCGGTAAAGCGGCTGCTCGGAGGCAGCCGCGATGGAGTGTCCCATCCCCTACAATGGGGGGATGGAACTAAACATAGTTCTCCAACTAACTGGGGCTAGGAATACATTAGACTTTCAGTCTACAAACCAAATAAGAATTAACATACAGTGAGTAGACACAGAGTAAGACACATAATGTACACAACATGATCAGTTTACCAGTTAATCCAGTTAATACAGAACAATGGATGTTGGAGTAAACTATCAATTATTGTCACTGACACATTATAATCCTTCAGAGTGGTCTACTCACAGAATTAAACATTACACATAAACCAATATACTCACAGAATATAACTAACTAACAATATTAACGTATAGAGTTATTGCACATAAGCCAGGGCCCATAATCTACAGGTAGGTGTTTGGTCCTCAGGCACCTCCAAGAATCCCAGTCAGGCAAACTGTCAGAATTCACTTTGTGACACTGACCTTTCACACACCGTTTATATCGCCATTCACACACAGAAGCACACAGCATACTTTTCATGCTACTGACTGTGTGTGTTTTATTATTAAAACTTTATAAAAAAAATTATAGAATGCTTGTGTCCCTAAACCAAATCGTCCAGAAGAAGGTGAAAAGTTTTGTCACAAGTAAACATTTCCTTATTGACCCTAAAAATATAGCGATCGGCCCTTCAGACTTGGATCAGGCTACTGACTTTAAAAGTTTATTTTTTAATTTAAACTTCATTAAGTTTTTTTATTGAATTTTTGTGTCCCTAAACCAAATGATACAGTCACTCAAAATGGTTGAATTGGCAGATGGATACCCATATGAGCATTAACGCCACGTCAAGGCTTCAACCCTTGTTACTGACCATTCACACACCTTTCATTTCTCAGGGAGGTGTGTGTTCGCGCACATGCGAAGCACGCAATGTTCTGGTCAGCCAGCTGATCGTGCATTACCGGAAGTAACGATCTCGAGAATTTTTACGTCTCAAGAAAAACTTAACAACATGACTCACATTGGTTGATTTGGCACATGGATAATGTTTCAACCATTGTTACTGACCTTTCACACACCTTTCATATCTCCATTCACACACAGAAGCACATAGCATACTTTTTTTTTTTTTTTTTTTTATTATGAAAATATCAAAATTTACGACAATTACAGATGAATTCAATAAATACATAGAATACACTGTACTAAAACTACACACAAATAAGTAGACCCGATCCAATTCCCTGTCCCTCCTTCAAAGTCCCCTTATTCTAAACCACATTCCTGGGGGTGGAACAACTTGACTGGACCACATAAAACATACATACATAATACATTGCTATATCCTTTCCCGTCAGCGAAGGGGGGGGGGGGGATAGAAAGGAGGGAACGAGCTCTCCACTCCAAATCCATCCTTAACTTCGGTCATCTCCCCTTCTACTATTTCCATTCACCGTAAGCTTGTAGTCCCTCATTCCAACTCATTTGTCCACCTATTCCAGTACTGACAATCTGCCAGATTTCCCAAATTATTAGATCTGCTACTCTTCATCCTACATTGGTGAATTATTTGTATTTTTATCCTCTCCCACTCTGGGATCTTGGGACCTTTCCAATTCCTCGCGATCTCACATAGCGATCATAGCACATTAGAGATCGCACATAGCATACTTTTAATGCTACTGACTTCCAAAAAGTTTTTTATTAAAACTTTATAAAAAATGTCATAGAATGTTTGTGTCCCTAAACCAAATCCTCCAGAAGAAGGCGAAAAAACTTGTCACAAGTAAAAATGTCCTTATTAACTCTAAAAATATAGTGATCAGCTTAGATCAGGCTACTGACGTTAAAAAGTTTTTTTTCATAAAGTTTTTTAATTTCATTTTTGTATTCCTAAACCAAATGATACAATGACTCACAATGGTTGAATTGGCACATGGATACCCATGTGAGCAGTTACGCCACGTCAAGGCTTCAACCCTTGTTACTGACCATTCACACACCTTTTATATCTCCATTAAAACACAGAAGCACATAGCATACTTTTAATGCTACTGACTTCAAAAATGTTTTTTATTAAAACTTTATAAAAAATGTCATAGAATGTTTGTGTCCCTAAATCAAATCCTCCAGAAGAAGGCGAAAAAAGCTTGTCACAAGTAAAAATGTCTTTATTGACTCTAAAAATATAGTGATCAGCCCTTCAGACTTGGATGAAGCTACTGATTTTAAAATATTTTTTTTTTATAAAAAAAATTTCTTTCATTTTATTTTCCTAATCCAAATGATACAGTCACTCACAATGGTTGAATTGGCACATGGATACCCATGTGAGCAGTAACGCCACGTCAAGGCTTCAACCCTTGTTACTGACCATTAACACACCTTTTATATCTCCATTCACACACAGAAGCACATAGCATACTTTTAATGCTACTGACTTCAAAAATGTTTTTTATTAAAACTTTATAAAAAATGTCATAGAATGTTTGTGTCCCTAAATCAAATCCTCCAGAAGAAGGCGAAAAAGCTTGTCACAGGTAAAAATGTCTTTATTGACTCTAAAAATATAGTGATCAGCCCTTCAGACTTGGATGAGGCTACTGATTTTAAAATAGGTTTTTTTTTATAAAAAAAAAAAATTTCATTTTTATTTTCCTAAACCAAATGATACAATGACTCACAATGGTTGAATTGGCACATGGATACCCATGTGAGCAGTAACGTCACGTCAAGGCTTGAACCCTTGTTACTGACCATTCACACACCTTTTATATCTCCATTAACACACAGAAGCACATAGCATACTTTTAATGCTACTGACTTCAAAAATGTTTTTTATTAAAACTTTATAAAAAATGTCATAGAATGTTTGTGTCCCTAAATCAAATCCTCCAGAAGAAGGCGAAAAAAGCTTGTCACAAGTAAAAATGTCTTTATTGACTCTAAAAATATAGTGATCAGCCCTTCAGACTTGGATGAGGCTACTGATTTTAAAATAGGTTTTTTTTTATAAAAAAAAAAAATTTCATTTTTATTTTCCTAAACCAAATGATACAATGACTCACAATGGTTGAATTGGCACATGGATACCCATGTGAGCAGTATCGTCACGTCAAGGCTTCAACCCTTGTTACTGACCATTCACACTCCTTTTATATCTCCATTAACACACAGAAGCACATAGCATACTTTTAATGCTACTGACTTCAAAAATGTTTTTTATTAAAACTTTATAAAAAATGTCATAGAATGTTTGTGTCCCTAAATCATATCCTCCAGAAGAAGGCGAAAAAAGCTTGTCACAAGTAAAAATGTCTTTATTGACTCTTAAAATATAGTGATCAGCCCTTCAGACTTGGATGAAGCTACTGATTTTAAAATATTTTTTTTTTTTATAAAAAAAATTTCTTTCATTTTATTTTCCTAATCCAAATGATACAGTCACTCACAATGGTTGAATTGGCACATGGATACCCATGTGAGCAGTAACGCCACGTCAAGGCTTCAACCCTTGTTACTGACCATTAACACACCTTTTATATCTCCATTCACACACAGAAGCACATAGCATACTTTTAATGCTACTGACTTCAAAAATGTTTTTTATTAAAACTTTATAAAAAATGTCATAGAATGTTTGTGTCCCTAAATCAAATCCTCCAGAAGAAGGCGAAAAAGCTTGTCACAGGTAAAAATGTCTTTATTGACTCTAAAAATATAGTGATCAGCCCTTCAGACTTGGATGAGGCTACTGATTTTAAAATAGGTTTTTTTTTATAAAAAAAAAAAAATTCATTTTTATTTTCCTAAACCAAATGATACAATGACTCACAATGGTTGAATTGGCACATGGATACCCATGTGAGCAGTAACGCCACGTCAAGGCTTCAACCCTTGTTACTGACCATTCACACACCTTTTATATCTCCATTCACACACAGAAGCACATAGCATACTTTTAATGCTACTGACTTCAAAAAAGTTTTTTTATAAAAACTTTATAAAAAATGTCATAGAATGTTTGTGTCCCTAAACCAAATCCTCCAGAAGAAGGTGAAAAAACTTGTCACAAGTAAAAATGTCCTTATTGACTCTAAAAATATAGTGATCAGCCCTTCAGACTTGGATCAGGCTACTGACTTTAAAAGTTTATTTTTTAATTTAAACTTCATTAAGTTTTTTTATTGAATTTTTGTGTCCCTAAACCAAATGATACAGTCACTCAAAATGGTTGAATTGGCAGATGGATACCCATATGAGCATTAACGCCACATCAAAGCTTCAACCCTTGTTACTGACCATTCACACTCCTTTCATTTCTCAGGGAGGTGTGTGTTCGCGCACATGCGAAGCACGCAATGTTCTGGTCAGCCAGCTGATCGTGCATTACCGGAAGTAACGATCTCGAGAATTTTTACGTCTCAAGAAAAACTTAACAACATGACTCACATTGGTTGAATTGGCACATGGATACCCATGTGAGCAGTAACGCCACGTCAAGGCTTCAACCATTGTTACTGACCATTCACACACCTTTCATATCTCCATTCACACACAGAAGCACATAGCATACTTTTTTTTAATTTTTTTTATTATGAAAATATCAAAATTTACGACAATTACAGATGAATTCAATAAATACATAGAATACACTGTACTAAAACTACACACAAATAAGTAGACCCGATCCAATTCCCTGTCCCTCCATCAAAGTCCCCTTATTCTAAACCACATTCCTGGGGGTGGAACAACTTGACTGGACCACATAAAACATACATACATAATACATTGCTATATCCTTTCCCGTCAGCGAAGGGGGGGGGGGGGGGGGGATAGAAAGGAGGGAACGAGCTCTCCACTCCAAATCCATCCTTAACTTCGGTCATCGCCCCTTCTACTATTTCCATTCACCGTAAGCTTGTAGTCCCTCATTCCAACTCATTTGTCCACCTATTCCAGTACTGACAATCTGCCAGATTTCCCAAATTATTAGATCTGCTACTCTCCATCCTACATTGGTGAATTATTTGTATTTTTATCCTTTCCCACTCTGGGATCTTGGGACCTTTCCAATTCCTCGCGATCTCACATAGCGATCATAGCACATTAGAGATCGCACATAGCATACTTTTAATGCTACTGACTTCCAAAAAGTTTTTTATTAAAACTTTATAAAAAATGTCATAGAATGTTTGTGTCCCTAAACCAAATCCTCCAGAAGAAGGCGAAAAAACTTGTCACAAGTAAAAATGTCCTTATTAACTCTAAAAATATAGTGATCAGCTTAGATCAGGCTAATGACGTTAAAAAGTTTTTTTTTCATAAAGTTTTTTAATTTCATTTTTGTCTTCCTAAACCAAATGATACAATGACTCACAATGGTTGAATTGGCACATGGATACCCATGTGAGCAGTAACGCCACGTCAAGGCTTCAACCCTTGTTACTGACCATTCACACACCTTTTATATCTCCAATCACACAAAGAAGCACATAGCATACTTTTAATGCTACTGACTTCAAAAAAGTTTTTTTATTAAAACTTTATGAAAAATGTCATAGAATGTTTGTGTACCTAAACCAAATCCTCCAGAAGAAGGCGAAAAAACTTATCGAAAGTAAAAATACCCTTATTGACTCTAAAAATAGAGTGAACAGTCTTTCAGACTTGGATGAAGCTACTGATTTTAAAAAAGTTTTTTTTTTATGAAAAAATATTTCTTTCATTTTTATTTTCCTAAACCAAATGATACAGTCACTCAGAATGGTTGAATTGGCACTTGGATACCCATGTGAGCAGAAACGCCATGTCAAGGCTTCAACCTTTGTTACTGGACATTCACACACCTTTTATATCTCCATTCACACAGAAGAACATAGCATACTTTTTATGCTACTGATTTCCACAAAGTTTTTTATTAAAACTTTATAAAAATTTTGATAGAATGTTTGTGTCCCTAAACCAAATCCTCCAGAAGAAAGCGAAAACTTGTCACAAGTAAAAATCTCCTTATTGACTCTAAAAATATAGTGATCAGCCCTTCATAGTTAGATCAGGCTACTGACTTTAAAAAGTTTTTTTTTATAAAGTTTTTTTTATTTTATTTTTGTCTTACTAAACCAAATGATACAGTGACTCACAATAGTTGAATTGGCACATGGATACCCATGTGAGCAGTAACGCCACGTCAAGGCTTCAACCAATGTTACTGACCATTCACACACCTTTCACATCTCCAATTCACACACAGAAGCAGACAGCATACTTTTTATGCTACTGACTTTATCAAGTTTTTTTTTTATGGAGTTTTTGTGTTCCTAAGCCAAGTGAGCCAGAAGAAGGCGAAAAAACTTGGCACAAGTAAAACATTCCTTCTTGACCATGAAAATGTAGCCATTGGTCTTTCAGCCCTGGATCAGGCTTCTGACTTTAAAAAGTCAACCTAATTAGAATGTAGTCAGCAAATAATAAATGTTCAATAGATTGCAAATTTAGATTACATACATAGGTTAGAAATGCATGTCAATTCAGATTATTAATACCTTGCATAGATAGATTAGATGCATAGATTACATTCAAAGATACACAGATTAAAACCAAATGACTATTCAGTCATCCCTGAGTATTGTGATGTAAAGAATCCTGTAATCGCTGTAAATACATGCAATACATTTAAAATGAAACATCAATTAGTATTTCTTATACATGGCATACATAGATCCTGTGATGATTTTGTCCTTGGACTTTAGATCATCCTTCATTAATTTCACTAATTAGTATTTCTTATAGATAGCATACATAGATCCTGCGATGACCATCAACCATAGATAGAGCTGGAAAATCATAGAGGAAACGATAAAAATCCACAGGCCCGGTTCTAGCACATATATCCTGATGTTGAAAGGGGTAATTTCCAAGTCCGTACATCACAATCGGATGGCCTCATTGTCGTCACAAAGTTCTAGAATTAAGTGAAAAAATGTGTCAGCAGTAAAGCTCTGAGTCTTAACACCCAGGTTTTTCCTATGTAATGCTAGCAGCCTTTCCTATTTATACACTTTAGCTATTGTGATGCGTTGCCAGCTCATCGACCAAATATGGACATGAGAGGGGTGTGGTCACAATACTGCCCATATAAGGAACTGGGTGGGACAGGGTGTAGTAATGCATGGTTAACATAGCCATAAATTAATATTTGAAATAAAGAATTGCTACATAAACTCAAAAAAGGTGCAGGGATAACCTGAATATTAAATTATATAACACAGTGCAACTGAAGAAAGGACGACTAACTTATAGTCTGGTTTATAGGGACAAGTACTAGCAAGTAGACATGTGCATTCGTTTTCGGACTAATGCATTTTCAGACGAAAATAGCATTTTCGTCCATTCGTCCGAATAACGAAAATTATAAACTTACGAAATCCGAATCAACGAATGTTAAATGAACGAAAATCATTCGTCCATTCGTTCATTCAGATGCTGACAGCCATTCTGATATGTCGAATTGTGAGCAATAATGCCAGGTCAAGGCTTTAACCCTTGTTACTGACCATTCACACACAGAAACACACAGCATACTTTTCATGCTACTGACTTAAAAAAGTTTTTCATTAAAACTTTATAAAGGTTTTTAAAGAATGTTTATGTACCTAAACCAAATACTTCAGAAGAAGGCGACAAAATGTGTCACTAGTAAAAATGTCCTTATTGACCCAAAAAAAATAGCAATCAGCCCTTCAGACTTGGATAAGGCTTCTGACTTCAAAAAGTTTTTTTTTTAATTAAAACTTTATAAAGTTTATTTTTTTATTTTTTTTCCCTAAAACAAATGATACAATGACTCACAATGGTTGAATTGGCACATGGATACCCATGTGAGCAGTAACGCCACGTCAAGGCTTCAACCCTTGTTACTGACCAGTCACACACCTTTTATATCTCCTTACAAACACAGAACAACAAAGCATACTTCTCATGCTACTGACTTTAAAAAAGTTTTTTATTATAACTTTATGAAGTTTTTAATAGAATATTTGTGTCCCTAAACCAAATCCTCCAGAAGAAGGCGAAAAAACTTGTCACAAGTAAAAATGTCCTAATTGACTCTAAAAATATAGTGATTAGCCCATCAGACTTGGGTGACGCTACTGATTTTACAATAGTTTTTTTTTTCTAAAAAAAAATTCTTTCATTTTTATTTTCCCAAACCAAATGATACAGTCACTCACAATGGTTGAATTGGCACATGGATACCCTTGTGAGCAGTAACGCCACGTCAAGGCTTCAACCCTTGTTACCGACCATTTACACACCTTTTATATCTCCATTCACACAAAGAAGCACACAGCATCCTTTTCATGTTACTGACTTTAAAAAAATGTTTTATTAAAACTTTATAAAAAAATTATAGAATGTTTGTGTCTTTAAACCAAATCCTCCAGAAGAAGGCGAAAAAACTTGTCACAAGTAAAAATGTCCTTATTGACTCTAAAAATATAGTGATCAGCCCTTCAGACTTGGATGAGGCTACTGATTTTAAAATAGTTTTTTTTTAATAGAAAAAATGTATTTCATGTTTATTTTCCTAAACCAAATGATACAGTCACTCACAATGGTTGAATTGGCACATGGATACCCATGTGAGCAGTAACGCCACGTCAAGGCTTCAACCCTTGTTACTGACCATTCACACACCTTTTATATCTCCCATCACACAAAGAAGCACATAGCATACTTTTAATGCTACTGACTTCAAAAAAGTTTTTTTATTGAAACTTTATAAAAAATGTCATAGAATGGTTGTGTCCCTAAACCAAATCCTCCAGAAGAAGGCGAAAAAACTTGTCACAAGTAAAAATGTCCTTATTGACTCTAAAAAAAATAGTGAACAGCATTTCAGACTTGGATGAAGCTACTGATTTTAAAAAAGTTTTTTTTTATAAAAAGAAATTCTTTAATTTTATTTTCCTAAACCAAATGATACAGTCACTCACAATGGTTGAATTGGCACATAGATACCTATGTGAGCAGTAACGCCACGTCAAGGCTTCAACCCTTTTTACTGACCATTCACACACCTTTTATATCTCCATTCACACACAGAAGCACATAGCATACTTTTAATGCTACTGACTTTAAAAACGTTTTTTAGTAAAACTTTATAAAAAAAATTATAGAATGTTTGTGTCCCTAAAGCAAATCGTCCAGAAGAAGGCGAAAAAACTTGTCACAATTAAAATTTCCTTATTGACTCTAAAAATATATTGATCAGCCCTTCAGACTTGGATGAGGCTACTGATTTTAAAATAGTTTTTTTTTTATAGAAAAAATGTATTTCATGTTAATTTTCCTAAACCAAATATTACAGTCACTCACAATGGTTGAATTGGCACATGGATACCCATGTGAGCAGTAACGCCACGTCAAGGCTTCAACCCTTGTTACTGACCATTCACACACCTTTTATATCTCCATTCACACACAGAAGCACATAGCATACTTTTAATGCTACTGACTTCAAAAAAGTTTTTTTATTAAAACTTTATAAAAAACAATTATAGAATATTTGTGTCCCTAAACCAAATCCTCCAGAAGAAGGCGAAAAAACTTGTCACAAGTAAAAATGCCCTTATTGACTCTAAAAATATAGTGATCAGCCCTTCAGACTTGGATGAGGCTACTGATTTTAAATTAGTTTTTTTTTTTTTTATAAAAAAAATTATTTTATTTTTATTTTCCTAAACCAAATGATACAGTCATTCACAATAGTTGAATTGGCACATGGATACCCATGTGAGCAGTAACGCCACGTCAAGGCTTCAACCCTTGTTACTGACCATTCACACACCTTTTATATCTCCATTCACACACAGAAACACATAGCATACTTTTAATGCTACTGACTTCAAAAAAGATTTTTAGTAAAACTTTATAAAAAATGTGATAGAATGTTTGTGTCCCTAAACCAAATCCTCCAGAAGAAGGCGAAAAAACTTGTCACAAGTAAAAATGTCCTTATTGACTCTAAAAATATAGTGATCAGCCCTTCAGACTTGGATCAGGCTACTGATTTTAAATTAGTTTTTTTTTTAAATAAAAAAAAATATTTTATTTTTATTTTCCTAAAACAAATGATACAGTCACTCACAATGGTTGAATTGGCACATGGATACCCATGTGAGCAGTAACGCCACGTCAAGTCTTCAACCCTTGTTACTGACCATTCACACACCTTTTATATCTCCAATCACACACAGAAGCACATAGCATACTTTTAATGCTACTGACTTCAAAAAAGTTTTTTTATTAAAACTTTATAAAAAACAATTATAGAATATTTGTGTCCCTAAACCAAATCATCCAGAAGAAGGCGAAAAAACTTGTCACAAGTAAAAATGTCCTTATTGACTCTAAAAATATAGTGATCAGCCCTTCAGACTTGGATGAGGCTACTGATTTTAAATTAGTTTTTTTTTTTTTTATAAAAAAAATTATTTTATTTTTATTTTCCTAAAACAAATGATACAGTCACTCACAATGGTTGAATTGGCACATGGATTCCCATGTGGGCAATAACGCCACGTCAAGGCTTCAACCCTTGTTACTGACCATTCACACACCTTTTATATCTCCATTCACACACAGAAGCACATAGCATACTTTTAATGCTACTGACTTCAAAAAAGTTTTTTTATTGAAACTTTATAAAAAATGTCATAGAATGGTTGTGTCCCTAAACCAAATCCTCCAGAAGAAGGCGAAAAAACTTGTCACAAGTAAAAATGTCCTTATTGACTCTAAAAAAAATAGTGAACAGCCCTTCAGACTTGGATGAAGCTACTGATTTTAAAAAAGTTTTTTTTTATAAAAAGAATTTCTTTAATTTTATTTTCCTAAACCAAATGATACAGTCACTCACAATGGTTGAATTGGCACATAGATACCTATGTGAGCAGTAACGCCACGTCAAGGCTTCAACCCTTTTTACTGACCATTCACACACCTTTTATATCTCCATTCACACACAGAAGCACATAGCATACTTTTAATGCTACTGACTTTAAAAACGTTTTTTAGTAAAACTTTATAAAAAAAATTATAGAATGTTTGTGTCCCTAAAGCAAATCGTCCAGAAGAAGGTGAATAAACTTGTCACAAGTAAAAATGTCCTTATTGACTCTAAAAATATAGTGATCAGCCCTTCAGACTTGGATGAGGCTACTGATTTAAAAATAGTTTTTTTTTTTATAAAAAAAAAATTATTTAATGGTTATTTTCCTAAACCAAATGATACAGTCATTCACAATGGTTGAATTGGCACATGGATACCCATGTGAGCAGTAACGCCACGTCAAGGCTTCAACCCTTGTTACTGACCATTCACACACCTTTTATATCTCCATTCACACACAGAAGCACATAGCATACTTTTAATGCTACTGACTTCAAAAACGTTTTTTATTAAAACTTTATAAAAAATGTCATAGAATGTTTGTGTCCCTAAATCAAATCCTCCAGATGAAGTCGAAAAAACTTGTCACAAGTAAAAATGTCCTTATTGACTCTAAAAATATAGTGATCAGCCCTACAGACTTGGATGAGGCTACTGATTTTAAAATAGTTTTTTTTTTATCAAAACATTTCTTTCATTTTTATGTTCCTAAACCAAATGATACAGTGACTCACAATGGTTGAATTGGCACATGGATACCCATGTGAGCAGTAACGCCACGTCAAGGCTTCAACCCTTGTTACTGACCATTCACACACCTTTTATATCTCCATTCACACACAGAAGCACATAGCATACTTTTAATGCTACTGACTTAAAAAACGTTTTTTAGTAAAACTTTATAAAAAAAATTTATAGAATGTTTGTATCCCTAAAGCAAATCGTCCAGAAGAAGGTGAATAAACTTGTCACAAGTAAAAATTTCCTTATTGACTCTAAAAATATAGTGATCAGCCCTTCAGACTTGGATGAGGCTACTGATTTTAAAATAGTTTTTATTTTTAATTAAAAAAATTATTTCATGTTTATTTTCCTAAACCAAATGATACAGTCATTCACAATGGTTGAATTGGCACATGGATACCCATGTGAGCAGTATAGCCACGTCAAGGCTTCAACACTTGTTACTGACCATTCATACACCTTTTATATCTCCATTCACACACAGAAGCACATAGCATACTTTTAAAGCTACTGACTTCAAAAAAGTTTTTTATTAAAACTTTATAAAAAATGTCATAGAATGTTTGTGTCCCTAAATCAAATCCTCCAGAAGAAGGCGAAAAAGCTTGTCACAAGTAAAAATGTCTTTATTGACTCTAAAAAAATAGTGAACAGCCCTTCAGACTTGGATGAAGCTACTGATTTTAAAATAGTTTTTTTTTTATAAAAAAAATTTCTTTCATTTTATTTTCATAATTCAAATGATACAGTCACTCACAATGGTTGAATTGGCACATGGATACCCATGTGAGCAGTAACGCCACGTCAAGGCTTCAACCCTTGTTACTGACCATTTACACACCTTTTATATCTCCATTCACACACAGAAGCACATAGCATACTTTTAATGCTACTGACTTCAAAAAACGTTTTTTAGTAAAACTTTATAAAAAAAATTATAGAATGTTTGTGTCCGTAAAGCAAATCGTACAGAAGAAGGTGAAAAAACTTGTCACAAGTAAAAATGTCCTTATTGACTCTAAAAATATAGTGATCAGCCCTTCAGACTTGGATGAGGCTACTGATTTTAAAATAGTTTTGTTTTTTATAAAAAAAATTATTTCATGTTTATTTTCCTAAACCAAATGATACAGTCATTCACAATGATTGAATTGGCACATGGATACCCATGTGAGCAGTATAGCCACGTCAAGGCTTCAACACTTGTTACTGACCATTCACACACCTTTTATATCTCCATTCACACACAGAAGCACATAGCATATTTTTAATGCTACTGACTTCAAAAAAGTTTTTTTATTAAAACTTTATAAAAAATGTGATAGAATGTTTGTGTCCCTAAACCAAATCCTCCAGAAGAAGGCGAAAAAACTTGTCACAAGTAAAAATGTCCTTATTGACTCTAAAAATATAGGGATCAGCCCTTCAGACTTGGATGAGGCTACTGATTTTAAAATAGTTTTTTTTTTATAAAAATGTTTTATTTCATGTTTATTTTCCTAAACCAAATGATACAGTCATTCACAATGGTTGAATTGGCACATGGATACCCATGTGAGCAGTAACGCCACGTCAAGGCTTCAACCCTTGTTACTGACCATTCACACACTTTTTATATCTCCATTCACACACAGAAGCACATAGCATACTTTTAATGCTACTGACTTCAAAAAAGTTTTTTTATTAAAACTTTATAAAAAATGTCATAGAATGTTTGTGTCCCTAAACCAAATCCTCCAGAAGAAGGCGAAAAAACTTGTCACAAGTAAAAATGTCCTTATTGACTCTAAAAATATAGTGATCAGCCCTTCAGACTTGGATGAGGCTACTGATTTTAAAATAGTTTTGTTTTTTTTTTTAAAAATGTCTTTCATTTTTATTTTCCTAAAACAAATGATACAGTCACTCACAATGGTTGAATTGGCACATGGATACCCATGTGAGCAGTAACGCCACGTCAAGGCTTCAATCCTTGTTACTGACCATTTACACACCTTTTATATCTCCATTCACACACAGAAGCACATAGCATACTTTTAATGCTACTGACTTCAAAAAACGTTTTTTAGTAAAACTTTATAAAAAAAATTATAGAATGTTTGTGTCCGTAAAGCAAATCGTCCAGAAGAAGGTGAAAAAACTTGTCACAAGTAAAAATGTCCTTATTGACTCTAAAAATATAGTGATCAGCCCTTCAGACTTGGATGAGGCTACTGATTTTAAAATAGTTTTGTTTTTTATAAAAAAAATTATTTCATGTTTATTTTCCTAAACCAAATGATACAGTCATTCACAATGATTGAATTGGCACATGGATACCCATGTGAGCAGTATAGCCACGTCAAGGCTTCAACCCTTGTTACTGACCATTCACACACCTTTTATATCTCCATTCACACACAGAAGCACATAGCATACTTTTAATGCTACTGACTTCAAAAAAGTTTTTTTATTAAAACTTTATAAAAAACAATTATAGAATATTTGTGTCCCTAAACCAAATCCTCCAGAAGAAGGCGAAAAAACTTGTCACAAGTAAAAATGCCCTTATTGACTCTAAAAATATAGTGATCAGCCCTTCAGACTTGGATGAGGCTACTGATTTTAAATTAGTTTTTTTTTTTTTTATAAAAAAAATTATTTTATTTTTATTTTCCTAAACCAAATGATACAGTCATTCACAATAGTTGAATTGGCACATGGATACCCATGTGAGCAGTAACGCCACGTCAAGGCTTCAACCCTTGTTACTGACCATTCACACACCTTTTATATCTCCATTCACACACAGAAACACATAGCATACTTTTAATGCTACTGACTTCAAAAAAGATTTTTAGTAAAACTTTATAAAAAATGTGATAGAATGTTTGTGTCCCTAAACCAAATCCTCCAGAAGAAGGCGAAAAAACTTGTCACAAGTAAAAATGTCCTTATTGACTCTAAAAATATAGTGATCAGCCCTTCAGACTTGGATCAGGCTACTGATTTTAAATTAGTTTTTTTTTTAAATAAAAAAAAATATTTTATTTTTATTTTCCTAAAACAAATGATACAGTCACTCACAATGGTTGAATTGGCACATGGATACCCATGTGAGCAGTAACGCCACGTCAAGTCTTCAACCCTTGTTACTGACCATTCACACACCTTTTATATCTCCAATCACACACAGAAGCACATAGCATACTTTTAATGCTACTGACTTCAAAAAAGTTTTTTTATTAAAACTTTATAAAAAACAATTATAGAATATTTGTGTCCCTAAACCAAATCATCCAGAAGAAGGCGAAAAAACTTGTCACAAGTAAAAATGTCCTTATTGACTCTAAAAATATAGTGATCAGCCCTTCAGACTTGGATGAGGCTACTGATTTTAAATTAGTTTTTTTTTTTTTTATAAAAAAAATTATTTTATTTTTATTTTCCTAAAACAAATGATACAGTCACTCACAATGGTTGAATTGGCACATGGATTCCCATGTGGGCAATAACGCCACGTCAAGGCTTCAACCCTTGTTACTGACCATTCACACACCTTTTATATCTCCATTCACACACAGAAGCACATAGCATACTTTTAATGCTACTGACTTCAAAAAAGTTTTTTTATTGAAACTTTATAAAAAATGTCATAGAATGGTTGTGTCCCTAAACCAAATCCTCCAGAAGAAGGCGAAAAAACTTGTCACAAGTAAAAATGTCCTTATTGACTCTAAAAAAAATAGTGAACAGCCCTTCAGACTTGGATGAAGCTACTGATTTTAAAAAAGTTTTTTTTTATAAAAAGAATTTCTTTAATTTTATTTTCCTAAACCAAATGATACAGTCACTCACAATGGTTGAATTGGCACATAGATACCTATGTGAGCAGTAACGCCACGTCAAGGCTTCAACCCTTTTTACTGACCATTCACACACCTTTTATATCTCCATTCACACACAGAAGCACATAGCATACTTTTAATGCTACTGACTTTAAAAACGTTTTTTAGTAAAACTTTATAAAAAAAATTATAGAATGTTTGTGTCCCTAAAGCAAATCGTCCAGAAGAAGGTGAATAAACTTGTCACAAGTAAAAATGTCCTTATTGACTCTAAAAATATAGTGATCAGCCCTTCAGACTTGGATGAGGCTACTGATTTAAAAATAGTTTTTTTTTTTATAAAAAAAAAATTATTTAATGGTTATTTTCCTAAACCAAATGATACAGTCATTCACAATGGTTGAATTGGCACATGGATACCCATGTGAGCAGTAACGCCACGTCAAGGCTTCAACCCTTGTTACTGACCATTCACACACCTTTTATATCTCCATTCACACACAGAAGCACATAGCATACTTTTAATGCTACTGACTTCAAAAACGTTTTTTATTAAAACTTTATAAAAAATGTCATAGAATGTTTGTGTCCCTAAATCAAATCCTCCAGATGAAGTCGAAAAAACTTGTCACAAGTAAAAATGTCCTTATTGACTCTAAAAATATAGTGATCAGCCCTACAGACTTGGATGAGGCTACTGATTTTAAAATAGTTTTTTTTTTATCAAAACATTTCTTTCATTTTTATGTTCCTAAACCAAATGATACAGTGACTCACAATGGTTGAATTGGCACATGGATACCCATGTGAGCAGTAACGCCACGTCAAGGCTTCAACCCTTGTTACTGACCATTCACACACCTTTTATATCTCCATTCACACACAGAAGCACATAGCATACTTTTAATGCTACTGACTTAAAAAACGTTTTTTAGTAAAACTTTATAAAAAAAATTTATAGAATGTTTGTATCCCTAAAGCAAATCGTCCAGAAGAAGGTGAATAAACTTGTCACAAGTAAAAATTTCCTTATTGACTCTAAAAATATAGTGATCAGCCCTTCAGACTTGGATGAGGCTACTGATTTTAAAATAGTTTTTATTTTTAATTAAAAAAATTATTTCATGTTTATTTTCCTAAACCAAATGATACAGTCATTCACAATGGTTGAATTGGCACATGGATACCCATGTGAGCAGTATAGCCACGTCAAGGCTTCAACACTTGTTACTGACCATTCATACACCTTTTATATCTCCATTCACACACAGAAGCACATAGCATACTTTTAAAGCTACTGACTTCAAAAAAGTTTTTTATTAAAACTTTATAAAAAATGTCATAGAATGTTTGTGTCCCTAAATCAAATCCTCCAGAAGAAGGCGAAAAAGCTTGTCACAAGTAAAAATGTCTTTATTGACTCTAAAAAAATAGTGAACAGCCCTTCAGACTTGGATGAAGCTACTGATTTTAAAATAGTTTTTTTTTTATAAAAAAAATTTCTTTCATTTTATTTTCATAATTCAAATGATACAGTCACTCACAATGGTTGAATTGGCACATGGATACCCATGTGAGCAGTAACGCCACGTCAAGGCTTCAACCCTTGTTACTGACCATTTACACACCTTTTATATCTCCATTCACACACAGAAGCACATAGCATACTTTTAATGCTACTGACTTCAAAAAACGTTTTTTAGTAAAACTTTATAAAAAAAATTATAGAATGTTTGTGTCCGTAAAGCAAATCGTACAGAAGAAGGTGAAAAAACTTGTCACAAGTAAAAATGTCCTTATTGACTCTAAAAATATAGTGATCAGCCCTTCAGACTTGGATGAGGCTACTGATTTTAAAATAGTTTTGTTTTTTATAAAAAAAATTATTTCATGTTTATTTTCCTAAACCAAATGATACAGTCATTCACAATGATTGAATTGGCACATGGATACCCATGTGAGCAGTATAGCCACGTCAAGGCTTCAACACTTGTTACTGACCATTCACACACCTTTTATATCTCCATTCACACACAGAAGCACATAGCATATTTTTAATGCTACTGACTTCAAAAAAGTTTTTTTATTAAAACTTTATAAAAAATGTGATAGAATGTTTGTGTCCCTAAACCAAATCCTCCAGAAGAAGGCGAAAAAACTTGTCACAAGTAAAAATGTCCTTATTGACTCTAAAAATATAGGGATCAGCCCTTCAGACTTGGATGAGGCTACTGATTTTAAAATAGTTTTTTTTTTATAAAAATGTTTTATTTCATGTTTATTTTCCTAAACCAAATGATACAGTCATTCACAATGGTTGAATTGGCACATGGATACCCATGTGAGCAGTAACGCCACGTCAAGGCTTCAACCCTTGTTACTGACCATTCACACACTTTTTATATCTCCATTCACACACAGAAGCACATAGCATACTTTTAATGCTACTGACTTCAAAAAAGTTTTTTTATTAAAACTTTATAAAAAATGTCATAGAATGTTTGTGTCCCTAAACCAAATCCTCCAGAAGAAGGCGAAAAAACTTGTCACAAGTAAAAATGTCCTTATTGACTCTAAAAATATAGTGATCAGCCCTTCAGACTTGGATGAGGCTACTGATTTTAAAATAGTTTTGTTTTTTTTTTTAAAAATGTCTTTCATTTTTATTTTCCTAAAACAAATGATACAGTCACTCACAATGGTTGAATTGGCACATGGATACCCATGTGAGCAGTAACGCCACGTCAAGGCTTCAATCCTTGTTACTGACCATTTACACACCTTTTATATCTCCATTCACACACAGAAGCACATAGCATACTTTTAATGCTACTGACTTCAAAAAACGTTTTTTAGTAAAACTTTATAAAAAAAATTATAGAATGTTTGTGTCCGTAAAGCAAATCGTCCAGAAGAAGGTGAAAAAACTTGTCACAAGTAAAAATGTCCTTATTGACTCTAAAAATATAGTGATCAGCCCTTCAGACTTGGATGAGGCTACTGATTTTAAAATAGTTTTGTTTTTTATAAAAAAAATTATTTCATGTTTATTTTCCTAAACCAAATGATACAGTCATTCACAATGATTGAATTGGCACATGGATACCCATGTGAGCAGTATAGCCACGTCAAGGCTTCAACCCTTGTTACTGACCATTCACACACTTTTTATATCTCCATTCACACACAGAAGCACATAGCATACTTTTAATGCTACTGACTTCAAAAAAGTTTTTTTATTAAAACTTTATAAAAAATGTCATAGAATGTTTGTGTCCCTAAACCAAATCCTCCAGAAGAAGGCGAAAAAACTTGTCACAAGTAAAAATGTCCTTATTGACTCTAAAAATATAGTGATCAGCCCTTCAGACTTGGATGAGGCTACTGATTTTAAAATAGTTTTGTTTTTTTTTTTAAAAATGTCTTTCATTTTTATTTTCCTAAAACAAATGATACAGTCACTCACAATGGTTGAATTGGCACATGGATACCCATGTGAGCAGTAACGCCACGTCAAGGCTTCAATCCTTGTTACTGACCATTTACACACCTTTTATATCTCCATTCACACACAGAAGCACATAGCATACTTTTAATGCTACTGACTTCAAAAAACGTTTTTTAGTAAAACTTTATAAAAAAAATTATAGAATGTTTGTGTCCGTAAAGCAAATCGTCCAGAAGAAGGTGAAAAAACTTGTCACAAGTAAAAATGTCCTTATTGACTCTAAAAATATAGTGATCAGCCCTTCAGACTTGGATGAGGCTACTGTTTTTAAAACAGTTTTGTTTTTTATAAAAAAAATTATTTCATGTTTATTTTCCTAAACCAAATGATACAGTCATTCACAATGATTGAATTGGCACATGGATACCCATGTGAGCAGTATAGCCACGTCAAGGCTTCAACACTTGTTACTGACCATTCACACACCTTTTATATCTCCATTCACACACAGAAGCACATAGCATATTTTTAATGCTACTGACTTCAAAAAAGTTTTTTTATTAAAACTTTATAAAAAATGTGATAGTGTTTGTGTCCCTAAACCAAATCCTCCAGAAGAAGGCGAAAAAACTTGTCACAAGTAAAAATGTCCTTATTGACTCTAAAAATATAGGGATCAGCCCTTCAGACTTGGATGAGGCTACTGATTTTAAAATAGTTTTTTTTTATAAAAATGTTTTATTTCATGTTTATTTTCCTAAACCAAATGATACAGTCATTCACAATGGTTGAATTGGCACATGGATACCCATGTGAGCAGTAACGCCACGTCAAGGCTTCAACCCTTGTTACTGACCATTCACACACCTTTTATATCTCCATTCACACACAGAAGCACATAGCATACTTTTAATGCTACTGACTTCAAAAAAGTTTTTTATTAAAACTTTATAAAAAATGTCATAGAATGTTTGTGTCCCTAAACCAAATCCTCCAGAAGAAGGCAAAAAAACTTGTCACAAGAAAAAATGTCCTTATTAACTCTAAAAATATAGTGATCAGCCCTTCAGACTTGGATGAGGCTACTGATTTTAAAATAGTTTTTTTTTAATAGAAAAAATGTATTTCATGTTTATTTTCCTAAACCAAATGATACAGTCACTCACAATGGTTGAATTGGCACATGGATACCCATGTGAGCAGTAACGCCACTTCAAGGCTTCAACTCTTGTTACTGACCATTCACACACCTTTTATATCTCCCATCACACAAAGAAGCACATAGCATACTTTTAATGCTACTGACTTCAAAAAAGTTTTTTTATTGAAACTTTATAAAAAATGTCATAGAATGGTTGTGTCCCTAAACCAAATCCTCCAGAAGAAGGCGAAAAAACTTGTCACAAGTAAAAATGTCCTTATTGACTCTAAAAAAAATAGTGAACAGCCCTTCAGACTTGGATGAAGCTACTGATTTTAAAAAAGTTTTTTTTTATAAAAAAAATTTCTTTAATTTTATTTTCCTAAACCAAATGATACAGTCACTCACAATGGTTGAATTGGCACATAGATACCTATGTGAGCAGTAACGCCACGTCAAGGCTTCAACCCTTTTTACTGACCATTCACACACCTTTTATATCTCCATTCACACACAGAAGCACATAGCATACTTTTAATGCTACTGACTTCAAAAAAGTTTTTTTATTAAAACTTTATAAAAAATGTCATAGAATGTTTGTGTCCCTAAACCAAATCCTCCAGAAGAAGGCAAAAAAACTTGTCACAAGAAAAAATGTCCTTATTAACTCTAAAAATATAGTGATCAGCCCTTCAGACTTGGATGAGGCTACTGATTTTAAAATAGTTTTTTTTTAATAGAAAAAATGTATTTCATGTTTATTTTCCTAAACCAAATGATACAGTCACTCACAATGGTTGAATTGGCACATGGATACCCATGTGAGCAGTAACGCCACGTCAAGGCTTCAACCCTTGTTACTGACCATTCACACACCTTTTATATCTCCCATCACACAAAGAAGCACCTAGCATACTTTTAATGCTACTGACTTCAAAAAAGTTTTTTTATTGAAACTTTATAAAAAATGTCATAGAATGTTTGTGTCCCTAAACCAAATCCTCCAGAAGAAGGCGAAAAAACTTGTCACAAGTAAAAATGTCCTTATTGACTCTAAAAAAAATAGTGAACAGCCCTTCAGACTTGGATGAAGCTACTGATTTTAAAAAAGTTTTTTTTTATAAAAAAAATTTCTTTAATTTTATTTTCCTAAACCAAATGATACAGTCACTCACAATGGTTGAATTGGCACATAGATACCTATGTGAGCAGTAACGCCACGTCAAGGCTTCAACCCTTTTTACTGACCATTCACACACCTTTTATATCTCCATTCACACACAGAAGCACATAGCATACTTTTAATGCTACTGACTTCAAAAAGTTTTTTTATTAAAACTTTATAAAAAATGTCATAGAATGTTTGTGTCCCTAAACCAAATCCTCCAGAAGAAGGCGAAAAAACTTGTCACAATTAAAATTTCCTTATTGACTCTAAAAATATAGTGATCAGCCCTTCAGACTTGGATGAGGCTACTGATTTTAAAATAGTTTTTTTTTAATAGAAAAAATGTATTTCATGTTAATTTTCCTAAACCAAATGATACAGTCACTCACAATGGTTGAATTGGCACATGGATACCCATGTGAGCAGTAACGCCACTTCAAGGCTTCAACCCTTGTTACTGACCATTCACACACCTTTTATATCTCCATTCACACACAGAAGCACATAGCATACTTTTAATGCTACTGACTTCAAAAAAGTTTTTTTATTAAAACTTTATAAAAAACAATTATAGAATATTTGTGTCCCTAAACCAAATCCTCCAGAAGAAGGCGAAAAAACTTGTCACAAGTAAAAATGTCCTTATTGACTCTAAAAATATAGTGATCAGCCCTTCAGACTTGGATGAGGCTACTGATTTTAAATTAGTTTTTTTTTTTTTATAAAAAAAATTATTTTATTTTTATTTTCCTAAACCAAATGATACAGTCATTCACAATGGTTGAATTGGCACATGGATACCCATGTGAGCAGTAACGCCACGTCAAGGCTTCAACCCTTGTTACTGACCATTCACACACCTTTTATATCTCCAATCACACACAGAAGCACATAGCATACTTTTAATGCTACTGAATTCAAAAAAGATTTTTAGTAAAACTTAATAAAAAATGTGATAGAATGTTTGTGTCCCTAAACCAAATCCTCCAGAAGAAGGCGAAAAAACTTGTCACAAGTAAAAATGTCCTTATTGACTCTAAAAATATAGTGATCAGCCCTTCAGACTTGGATCAGGCTACTGATTTTAAATTAGTTTTTTTTTTTAAATAAAAAAAAAATTTTATTTTTATTTTCCTAAAACAAATGATACAGTCACTCACAATGGTTGAATTGGCACATGGATACCCATGTGAGCAGTAACGCCACGTCAAGTCTTCAACCCTTGTTACTGACCATTCACACACCTTTTATATCTCCAATCACCCTCAGAAGCACATAGCATACTTTTAATGCTACTGACTTCAAAAAAGTTTTTTTATTAAAACTTTATCAAGTTTTTTTAATGGAGTTTTTGTGTTCCTAAGCCAAATGAGCCAGAAGAAGGCGAAAAAACTTGTCATAAGTAAAAAAAAACTTTCTTTACCCTGGGAAACCAGTGATCAGCCATACAGCCCTTGATCAGGCTGTTTGTTGTATTAAAACTTTATAACGTTTTTTTATTGAATTTTTGTGTTCCTAAGCCAAATGATTAGGAAGAAAGCAACAAATATTTTGTCACAAGAAAAACAAATGCTTCTTCACACTGAGAAAACATCGATGGGTCATTTAGCCCTTGATCAAGGTACTGACTTTAAAAAGTATTTTCATTAAAACTTTCCAACGTTTTTTTATTGAGTCTTAGTGATCCTAAGCCAAATGATTCAGAAGAAAGCGAAAAAACTTGGCACAAGTAAAACATTCCTTCTTGACCATGAAAATATAGCCATTTCACATTAAGCCCTGGATCAGGCTTCTGACTTTAAAAAGTCAACCTAATTAGAATGTCGTCAGCAATTAGTATTTTTTCAATAGATTGCAAATTTAGATTACATACATAGGTTAGAAATGCATGTCAATTCAGATTATTAATACCTTGCATACATAGATTACATGCATAGATTACATTCAAAGATACACAGATTAAAACCAAATGACTATTCAGTCATCCCTGAGTATTGTGATGTAAAGAATCCTGTAATCGCTGTAAATACATGCAATACATTTAAAATGAAACATCAATTAGTATTTCTTATACATGGCATACATAGATCCTGTGATGATTTTGTCCTTGGACATTAGATCATCCTTCATTAATTTCACTAATTAGTATTTCTTATAGATAGCATACATAGATCCTGCGATGACCATCAACCATGGATAGAGCTGGAAAATCATAGAGGAAACGATAAAAATCCACAGGCCCGGTTCCAGCACATATATCCTGAGGTTGGAATGCGTAATTTCCAAGTCCGTACATCACAATCGGATGGCCTCATTGTCGTCACAAAGTTCTAGAATTAAGTGAAAAAATGTGTCAGCAGTAAAGCTCTGAGTCTTAACACCCAGGTTTTTCCTATGTAATGCTAGCAGCCTTTCCTATTTATACACTTTAGCTATTGTGATGCGTTGCCAGCTCATGGACCAAATATGGACATGAGAGGGGTGTGGTCACAATACTTCCCATATAAGGAACTGGGTGGGACAGGGTGTAGGAATGCATGGTTAACATAGCCATAAATTAATATTTGAAACAAAGAATTTCTACGTAAACTCAAAAAAGGTGCAGGGATAACCCGAATATTTAATTATATAACACAGTGCAACTGAATAAAGGACTACTAACTTATAGTCTGGTTTATAGGGACAAGTACTAGCAAGTTAACATGTACATTCGTTTTCGGACTAATGCATTTTCGGACGAAAATAGCATTTTCGTCCATTCGTCCGAATAACGAAAATTATAAACTAACGAAATCCGAAATCCGAATGTTAAATGAACGAAAATCATTCGTCCATTCGTGCATTCAGATGCTGACAGCCATTCTGATATGTCGAATTGTGAGCAGTAATGCCAGGTCAAGGCTTCAACCCTTGTTACTGACCATTCACACACAGAAACACACAGCATACTTTTCATGCTACTGATTTTAAAAAGTTTTTTATTAAAACTTTATAAAGTTTTTTAAAGTATGTTTGTGTTCCTAAACCAAATACTTCAGAAGAAGGCGAAAAAATGTGTCACAAGTAAAAGTTTCCTTATTGACCCAAAAAAATAGCAATCAGACCTTCAGACTTGGAGCAGGCTACTGACATCAAAAAGTTTTTTTTTAATTAAAACTTTATAAAGTTTTTATTTTTATTTTTGTTTTCCTAAACCAAATGATACAGTCACTCACAATGGTTGAATTGGCACATGGATACTCATGTGAGCAGTAACGCTACGTCAAGGCTTCAACCCTTTTTACTGACCAGTCACACACCTTTTATATCCCCTTATACTCACAGAACCACAAAGCATACTTCACATGCTACTGACTTCAAAAAAGTATTTTATTACAACTTTATAAAGTTTTTAATAGAATATTTGTGTCCCTAAACCAAATCCTCCAGAAGAAGGTGAAACAATTTGTCACAAGTAAAAATTTACTTATTGACTCTAAAAAGATAGTGATCAGCCCTTCAGACTTGGATGAGGCTACTGACTTTAAATGTTTTTTTATTTCATTTTTGTCTTCCTAAACCAAATGATACAGTGACTCACAATGGTTGAATTGGCACAAGGATACCTATGTGAGCAGTAACGCCATGTCAATGCTTCAACCCTTGTTACTGACCATTCACACACCTTTTATATCTCCATTCACACACAGAAGCACATAGCATACTTTTAAAGCTACTGACTTCAAAAAAGATTTTTAGTAAACTTTATAAAGAAAATGTATAGAATGTTTGTGTCCCTAAACAAAATCCTCCAGAAGAAGGCAAAAAAACTTGTCACAAGTAAAAATGTCCTTATTGACTCTCTAAAAATATAGTGATCAGCCCTTCAGACTTGGATGAGGCTACTGATTTTAACCCCTTAAGGACAGAGCCTTTGAAACATTTTTGCTCATTCTGGACAATGGCTATTTTAACATTTCTGAGCTGTTCGTGTTTAGCTGTAATCTTCTCATTTGTCATTTGTTGTACCCACAAAAATTATATATTGTTTTTATCAGCACAAGAAGGGCTTTCTTTAGATACCATAATTTTGATCATATCTTATAATATTATATAAAAAAATTAATAAAATATGTTGAAAAATAACAAAACAAAATTAGTTTCTGACTTTTATTTGAAAAATGTTTGACTCATTTACAAATGTCAATGAAAAAACCTGCTAAATAGATTCTACTATTTCTCCTGAGTACAGGGATACCACCCATGCATAGGTGTGCCATGTTTTGGGGGGGCTAAAAGGCAACATTTGAGAGGTGCGCTTTTTGGTTTTCCAACTTGGAATTTTGATGTGCAGAAAACCTGTGCCCATGTCCCATTTGGGGCATTTCTGAAGCCAGCCTGTGTATCTTACCCCATCAAACCATATATTTTTGAAAACTAGACACCCTAGGGTATTTCAAATAGGAGTATTTTAACACTTTCCATGCACTAATTCTACCACCAGACTTTGTCAAACTTTTTGGTAGTACTTTTTTTGTGTGGTTTTTTTCACACACATTGTACTTCAGACATAAATTCACAGCTACTGCTATAGGACACTGCCAAAAAACACTCCAATGTGTATTCAGCAACATCTCCCGAGTACAGAGATACCACCCATGCATAGGTTTGTCATGTTGTTGAGGGGCTAAAAGGCCACATTTGAGAGGTGCGCATTTTGGTTTTCCAACTTAGAATTTTGACTTGCAGACAACCTGCACCCATGTCCCATGTGGGACATTTCTGAAGCCAGTCTGTGTATTTTTACCCCATCAAACCATATATTTTTGAAAACTAGACACCCTAGGGTATTTCAAATGGTGGTATTTTAACACTTTCCATGCACTAATTGTACCACCAGCCTTTGTCAAACTTTTTGGTAGTACTTTTTTTTCACATACATTGTATTTCAGATATAAATTCACAGCTCCTGCTATGGGTCACGGCCAAAAAACACTCCAATGTGTATTCAGCAACATCTCCCGAGTACAGGGATACCACCCATGTATAGGTTTGTCATGTTGTTGGGGGGCTAAAAGGCCACAGTTGAGAGGTGCACTTTTTGGTTTTCCAACTTGGAATTTTGACTTGCAGACAACCTGCACCCATGTCCCATTTGGGACATTTCTGTAGCCAGCCTGTATATTTTTACCCCATCAAACCATATATTTTTGAAAACTAGACACCCTAGGGTATTTCAAATGGTGGTATTTTAACACTTTCCATGCACTAATTGTACCACCAGCCTTTGTCAAACTTTTTGGTAGTACTTTTTTTTCACATACATTGTATTTCAGATATAAATTCACAGCTCCTGCTATGGGTCACGGCCAAAAAACACTCCAATGTGTATTCAGCAACATCTCCCGAGTACAGGGATACCACCCATGTATAGGTTTGTCATGTTGTTGGGGGGCTAAAAGGCCACAGTTGAGAGGTGCACTTTTTGGTTTTCCAACTTGGAATTTTGACTTGCAGACAACCTGCACCCATGTCCCATTTGGGACATTTCTGAAGCCAGCCTGTATATTTTTACCCCATCAAACCATATATTTTTGAAAACTAGACACCCTAGGGTATTTCAAATGGTGGTATTTTAACACTTTCCATGCACTAATTGTACCACCAGCCTTTGTCAAACTTTTTGGTAGTAATTTTTTTTCACATACATTGTATTTCAGATATAAATTCACAGCTCCTGCTATGGGTCACGGCCAAAAAACACTCCAATGTGTATTCAGCAACATCTCCCGAGTACAGGGATACCACCCATGTATAGGTTTGTCATGTTGTTGGGGGGCTAAAAGGCCACAGTTGAGAGGTGCACTTTTTGGTTTTCCAACTTGTAATTTTGACTTGCAGACAACCTGCACCCATGTCCCATTTGGGACATTTCTGTAGCCAGCCTGTATATTTTTACCCCATCAAACCATATATTTTTGAAAACTAGACACCCTAGGGTATTTCAAATGGTGGTATTTTAACACTTTCCATGCACTAATTGTACCACCAGCCTTTGTCAAACTTTTTGGTAGTACTTTTTTTTCACATACATTGTATTTCAGATATAAATTCACAGCTCCTGCTATGGGTCACGGCCAAAAAACACTCCAATGTGTATTCAGCAACATCTCCCGAGTACAGGGATACCACCCATGTATAGGTTTGTCATGTTGTTGGGGGGCTAAAAGGCCACAGTTGAGAGGTGCACTTTTTGGTTTTCCAACTTGTAATTTTGACTTGCAGACAACCTGCACCCATGTCCCATTTGGGACATTTCTGTAGCCAGCCTGTATATTTTTACCCCATCAAACCATATATTTTTGAAAACTAGACACCCTAGGGTATTTCAAATGGTGGTATTTTAACACTTTCCATGCACTAATTGTACCACCAGCCTTTGTCAAACTTTTTGGTAGTACTTTTTTTTCACATACATTGTATTTCAGATATAAATTCACAGCTCCTGCTATGGGTCACGGCCAAAAAACACTCCAATGTGTATTCAGCAACATCTCCCGAGTACAGGGATACCACCCATGTATAGGTTTGTCATGTTGTTGGGGGGCTAAAAGGCCACAGTTGAGAGGTGCACTTTTTGGTTTTCCAACTTGGAATTTTGACTTGCAGACAACCTGCACCCATGTCCCATTTGGGACATTTCTGAAGCCAGCCTGTATATTTTTACCCCATCAAACCATATATTTTTGAAAACTAGACACCCTAGGGTATTTCAAATGGTGGTATTTTAACACTTTCCATGCACTAATTGTACCACCAGCCTTTGTCAAACTTTTTGGTAGTACTTTTTTTTCACATACATTGTATTTCAGATATAAATTCACAGCTCCTGCTATGGGTCACGGCCAAAAAACACTCCAATGTGTATTCAGCAACATCTCCCGAGTACAGGGATACCACCCATGTATAGGTTTGTCATGTTGTTGGGGGGCTAAAAGGCCACAGTTGAGAGGTGCACTTTTTGGTTTTCCAACTTGGAATTTTGACTTGCAGACAACCTGCACCCATGTCCCATTTGGGACATTTCTGAAGCCAGCCTGTATATTTTTACCCCATCAAACCATATATTTTTGAAAACTAGACACCCTAGGGTATTTCAAATGGTGGTATTTTAACACTTTCCATGCACTAATTGTTCCACCAGCCTTTGTCAAACTTTTTGGTAGTACTTTTTTGTGTGTTTTTTTTCACATACATTGTATTTCAGATATAAATTCAAAGCTCCTGCTATGGGTCACGGCCAAAAAACACTCCAATGTGTATTCAGCAACATCTCCCGAGTACAGGGATACCACCCATGTATAGGTTTGTCATTTTGTTGGGGGGCTAAAAGGCCACAGTTGAGAGGTGCACTTTTTGGTTTTCCAACTTGGAATTTTGACTTGCAGACAACCTGCACCCATGTCCCATTTGGGACATTTCTGTAGCCAGCCTGTATATTTTTACCCCATCAAACCATATATTTTTGAAAACTAGACACCCTAGGGTATTTCAAATGGTGGTATTTTAACACTTTCTATGCACCAATTCTACCACCAGCCTTTGTCAATCTTTTGGATAGTAATTTTGTTTTTTTTCACACACATTGTACTTCAGCCATGAATTCTCAGATTTTGGTATGTGTCACTGCCAAACAACACCTCAATGTATGTTCAGCTACATCTCCTGAGTAGAGGGATACTACCCATGCATAGGTTTGTCACCTTGTTTGGGGGTTTAAAAGTCACATTTGGAATTTGTCCATTCTGGTTTTCCAAATTGGATTTTTGACTTGTCCTATTTGGGACATTTTTGAAGCCAGCCTGTGTATTTTACCCCATCAAACCATATATTTCTGAACATTAGACGCCCTAGGGTATTTCAAATGGTGGTATTTTTACACTTTCCATACACTAATTCTACCACCAGCCTTTGTCAATCTTTTGGGTAGTATTTATTTTTGTGTTGTTATTCCACACACACAGTATTTCAGGCATGTATTCTGAGATTTTGGTATATGTCACTGCCAAACAATACCCAAATTTGTGTTTTACAACATCTCCTGAGTTCAGGGATACCACCCATGCATAGGTTTGGCAGAATTTTTGGGAAGGTTCAGTCAAAATTATTGAACTTGGTAATTTGGTTTGAAATTGAGCGTATATGTTCCGATAGGGCTATCTTTAGTTTGGGGCCAATTGCATACCCCAATTTAGTTTGATTTTCAGATAGCTGTATATATTTGAAATGTTGACACCCCAAGGTATTGCATATGGGGTGTTTTGATGTCTTTGATGCAACCATGTTTGCAAAATCAGTTGTTGGAAGTGTTTGGTGGTCTTTTTTCAAAAAAATATTTTACACATACATTGCATTTTGACTGTGATTTAGGAGAGCCTGTTCTAAGTTACTTCAAGAAAACACCCCAGTTTGTTTTCTGCCAGGCCTCCTGAGTACACCCATGCCCCCCATGCATAGGTTTGCCGGATTTTTAGGAAGGTTCAGTCACAATTATTGAACTTGGTCATTTGGTTTTAAATTGAGCGTATATGTTCTGATAGGCCTATCTTTAGTTTGGGGCCCATTGCATACCCCAATTTAGTTTGATTTTCAGAAAGCTGTATATATTTGAAATGTTGACACCCCAAGGTATTGCATATGGGGTGTTTTGATGTCTTTGATGCAACCATGTTTGCAAAATCAGTTGTTGGAAGTGTTTGGTGGTCTTTTTTCAAAAAAATATTTTACACATACATTGCATTTTGACTGTGATTTAGGAGAGCCTGTTCTAAGTTACTTCAAGAAAACACCCCAGTTTGTTTTCTGCCAGGCCTCCTGAGTACATCCATGCCCCCCATGCATAGGTTTGCCAGGATTTTTGGGAAGGTTCAGTCAGTTGTAAGATGTGGTAATTTGGATTGAAATTGAGAGTGTTTATAAAATTTGAAACTCTAGAGCAGTACACATAAAAACTAAAAATCTGGAGCAGTAAAACTTAAAAATATAAAAGGCAGAAAAATAAAGGACTAAAAAAAATTAAAAATGGGCAACTGTGTGGTACACTTTGAAGCAGGTACCGATGCAGAGTCCTGGCTTCCCAGTGCAGTCAGGACAATAAAAGGTTGTATCCGTTCTTTGTCCCCTGCTATAACAGACTCTGCATCTTTTCTGGGGGTTCTGCTTCTTGTCAGTTGGGGGAATTTTAAAAAAAAAATGGGTAGCCCCAAGTCTGTTTCCCCCAATCACCGCCCGGGGACCAGGTGCATCTTGGTATAAGATCCCCGAAATTATCTGAAGCTGAAACTGTAAAAATGACAGCTTAATTCCGGGGTTTGCTGTTTTGTGCAACACAAACGCATTGTAGGTCGCAACTTGTAGCAGGTAAATTGCGACCTTCTTATACCATGCCTTCGTCTTCCTCATAATAAGATAGGGCTGTAGGAGTTGATCTGACAGATCAACTCCACCCATATACCTATTATAGGCCCTGATGCACACTGGCTTTTGGATGACCTCAGCTCTGCCACGGACTGCAACCTGCACAGTCCTCTCATCATGGATGGTGCTGAGCATGCACACATCCTTTTTATCCCTGAATTTTAATGCCAAGAGCTCTTCTTGGCGCAGAGCTGAGGTCTCCCCCCTTTGTAGCCGGGTACGTACCAATTGCTGTGGGAACCCTTTGCGGTTAGAACGAATAGTACCGCAAGCCACTGTTTCAAAACAATAAAGCAACTTGAACAGTGGTACACTTGTATAAAAATTATCAACATACTAGTGGTACCCCTTGTTCATAAGGGGTAGGAGAAGGTCCCACACAATCTTGGTACTTGCTCCCAGATGTTCTGGGCAGCCTGGAGGGTCAAGATGGCTATCTTTTCCCTCATATACCCGGAAGGCCTGAGTGTACCCACTCTCGCTCTCGCAGAGCTTATACACCTTCACTCCATATCTGGAGCGCTTGGAAGGGATATATTGCTTGAATCTCAACCTTCCCTTGTACTTCATCAGAGATTCATCCACGCATATATCCCTTTTAGGTGTATAAGCCTCTGCAAACCTGGCAGAGAGGTGGGTAATCAGGGGGCGGATTTTAAATAGCCTGTCAAACTGGGGGTGCTCTCTAGGGTGACACAGGCTATTATCATTGAAATGCATGAAATGAAGAAGCATTTCATACCGCTGCCTGCCCATAGACTGGGCGTAAATGGGGGTACTGCAGATGGGGCTTGTGCTCCAGTAGGAGCGAATGGAGGGTTTCTTTATAATACCCATCAACATTGTTAGTGCCCAGAATTTTAGAAATTCTGGCACGTCAATGGGGACCCATTGCTGCCTTCCCAAAAATGAAGTTGGGTGAGCAGCGTGGAACTGCTGGGCATATAGATTAGACTGGGAGACAATCTCCCCCAGTATATCATCCCCCAGAAAAATTTGGACAAACTGGAGGGGAGTAAATCCTGTAACATCAGTACTGATGCCAGGAACTGGGGTAAAAGGAGGGATAGTTGGCCTATAGCGATTAGGCACTATCCACTCCTCAGCAGCACTGCCATCCGGAGTCTCACGACTCCTTGTGGCAGGGGGCCCAGCAGCCACTGATACATCACTAGAAGATGTATCGGTAAACTGACCAGGGTCAAAATCTGACCCTGTGTCAGTGGCCTCAGAATCTGAGGCGAGGATGGCATAAGCCTCCTCAGCGCTGTACATGCGCTCAGACATAATAATATAAATGTATTAAAATTTTACTTTACGTGGCCCCCTAGCGGGTTCAATTGCCCCTAGCGGGTTTCAAAAAAAAAATATACAGACAGCAAAAAAGTACTGCTGCAAGCCGGATCAATGAAAAGCAATGATCTACGGCAAAGAAGAGGTTAATAGCACTGTAATAAATACAGTAAAAAAATATTAACCTCTAAAAAAAACTGCACAGACAGCAAAAATGTGCTGGTGTGCAAGATCACTATTTTACACAGTGATCAAAAAGCAGGGAAGGGGTTAAACACAGGGAATGGCTTTGAAAAAAGCCTTTGGGTCTCACAATTTATTAAAATATAGAAAATAACTAATATAACTGACTATAACAATACTGATCTGTCTCTCTCCCTCACCAGAACGCAAGTGAGGAGAGGGAGGCAGATCTAACACTGTCAAAGGCAATATTTGTAAATATTGCCTTTGACAACGAATGGCAAGTGCTCATCTGAGCACTTGCCATTCTAATCGGCACCCTGATAGGGTCTGCCGAGTGAAGCCCCCCCCCTCTGATGCAACGGAAGTGACATTACGTCACTTCCGTTGCCGGCTCCAGCAGAAGGGCAGCGCCATCTTTACAGCAGCGCTGCCCTTCCATCGTGAGGATGTGGCCGCTCATCGGAGCGGCCACGAAGATCACACCAACGATTTTAAGGTGTTGCTGAATGCCTACACGGCCAGGCATTTCAGCAACACCTTTTGATCTTAGGAAGAGAACGCTGTTCGCTTCCTAAGATCGTTTGTGCAGGCGGCGCCGCCATATTTAATATGGCGGATACGATCACCTCGTGGGGTGATCGTACGGCGCCCCTGCACATTTGAACAGTGTGGCACAAAGCCTCTACATAGAGGCTTTGTGCCAACACTGAAAGAGCAAAGAAAGCGACTCTAGATCGCTTTCTTTGCTTGATTTAGTCCATGACGTGCCAGGCACGTCACATGTCGGCAAGTCCTCATTTTGCCGTGACGTGCCTGGCACGTCATCTGTCGTTAAGGGGTTAAATTAGTTTTTTTTTTTTTATAAAAAAAATTATTTTATTTTTATTTTCCTAAAACAAATGATACAGTCACTCACAATAATTGAATTGGCACATGGATTCCCATGTGAGCAATAACGCCACGTCAAGGCTTCAACCCTTGTTACTGACCATTCACACACCTTTTATATCTCCATTCACACACAGAAGCACATAGCATACTTTTAATGCTACTGACTTCAAAAAAGTTTTTTTATTGAAACTTTATAAAAAATGTCATAGAATGGTTGTGTCCCTAAACCAAATCCTCCAGAAGAAGGCGAAAAAACTTGTCACAAGTAAAAATGTCCTTATTGACTCTAAAAAAAATAGTGAACAGCCCTTCAGACTTGGATGAAGCTACTGATTTTAAAAAAGTTTTTTTTTATAAAAAGAATTTCTTTAATTTTATTTTCCTAAACCAAATGATACAGTCACTCACAATGGTTGAATTGGCACATGGATACCCATGTGAGCAGGAACGCCACGTCAAGGCTTCAACCCTTGTTACTGACCATTCACACACCTTTTATATCTCCATTCACACACAGAAGCACATAGCATACTTTTAATGCTACTGACTTCAAAAACGTTTTTTATTAAAACTTTATAAAAAATGTCATAGAATGTTTGTGTCCCTAAATCAAATCCTCCAGATGAAGGCGAAAAAACTTGTCACAAGTAAAAATGTCCTTATTGACTCTAAAAATATAGTGATCAGCCCTACAGACTTGGATGAGGCTACTGATTTTAAAATAGTTTTTTTTTTATCAAAACATTTCTTTCATTTTTATATTCCTAAACCAAATGATACAGTGACTCACAATGGTTGAATTGGCACATGGATACCCATGTGAGCAGTAACGCCACGTCAAGGCTTCAACCCTTGTTACTGACCATTCACACACCTTTTATATCTCCATTCACACACAGAAGCACATAGCATACTTTTAAAGCTACTGACTTCAAAAAAGTTTTTTATTAAAACTTTATAAAAAATGTCATAGAATGTTTGTGTCCCTAAATCAAATCCTCCAGAAGAAGGCGAAAAAGCTTGTCACAAGTAAAAATGTCTTTATTGACTCTAAAAAAAATAGTGAACAGCCCTTCAGACTTGGATGAAGCTACTGATTTTAAAATAGTTTTTTTTTTATAAAAAAAATTTCTTTCATTTTTTTTTCCTATTTCAAATGATACAGTCACTCACAATGGTTGAATTGGCACATGGATACCCATGTGAGCAGTAACGCCACGTCAAGGCTTCAACCCTTGTTACTGACCATTTACACACCTTTTATATCTCCATTCACACACAGAAGCACATAGCATACTTTTAATGCTACTGACTTCAAAAAACGTTTTTTAGTAAAACTTTATAAAAAAAATTATAGAATGTTTGTGTCCGTAAAGCAAATCGTCCAGAAGAAGGTGAAAAAACTTGTCACAAGTAAAAATGTCCTTATTGACTCTAAAAATATAGTGATCAGCCCTTCAGACTTGGATGAAGCTACTGATTTTAAAATAGTTTTGTTTTTTATAAAAAAAATTATTTCATGTTTATTTTCCTAAACCAAATGATACAGTCATTCACAATGATTGAATTGGCACATGGATACCCATGTGAGCAGTATAGCCACGTCAAGGCTTCAACACTTGTTACTGACCATTCACACACCTTTTATATCTCCATTCACACACAGAAGCACATAGCATATTTTTAATGCTACTGACTTCAAAAAAGTTTTTTTATTAAAACTTTATAAAAAATGTGATAGAATGTTTGTGTCCCTAAACCAAATCCTCCAGAAGAAGGCGAAAAAACTTGTCACAAGTAAAAATGTCCTTATTGACTCTAAAAATATAGGGATCAGCCCTTCAGACTTGGATGAGGCTACTGATTTTAAAATAGTTTTTTTTTTATAAAAATGTTTTATTTCATGTTTATTTTCCTAAACCAAATGATACAGTCATTCACAATGGTTGAATTGGCACATGGATACCCATGTGAGCAGTAACGCCACGTCAAGGCTTCAACCCTTGTTACTGACCATTCACACACTTTTTATATCTCCATTCACACACAGAAGCACATAGCATACTTTTAATGCTACTGACTTCAAAAAAGTTTTTTTATTAAAACTTTATAAAAAATGTCATAGAATGTTTGTGTCCCTAAACCAAATCCTCCAGAAGAAGGCGAAAAAACTTGTCACAAGTAAAAATGTCCTTATTGACTCTAAAAATATAGTGATCAGCCCTTCAGACTTGGATGAGGCTACTGATTTTAAAATAGTTTTGTTTTTTATAAAAAAATGTCTTTCATTTTTATTTTCCTAAAACAAATGATACAGTCACTCACAATGGTTGAATTGGCACATGGATACCCATGTGAGCAGTAACGCCACGTCAAGGCTTCAATCCTTGTTACTGACCATTTACACACCTTTTATATCTCCATTCACACACAGAAGCACATAGCATACTTTTAATGCTACTGACTTCAAAAAACGTTTTTTAGTAAAACTTTATAAAAAAAATTATAGAATGTTTGTGTCCGTAAAGCAAATCGTCCAGAAGAAGGTGAAAAAACTTGTCACAAGTAAAAATGTCCTTATTGACTCTAAAAATATAGTGATCAGCCCTTCAGACTTGGATGAGGCTACTGATTTTAAAATAGTTTTGTTTTTTATAAAAAAAATTATTTCATGTTTATTTTCCTAAACCAAATGATACAGTCATTCACAATGATTGAATTGGCACATGGATACCCATGTGAGCAGTATAGCCACGTCAAGGCTTCAACACTTGTTACTGACCATTCACACACCTTTTATATCTCCATTCACACACAGAAGCACATAGCATATTTTTAATGCTACTGACTTCAAAAAAGTTTTTTTATTAAAACTTTATAAAAAATGTGATAGAATGTTTGTGTCCCTAAACCAAATCCTCCAGAAGAAGGCGAAAAAACTTGTCACAAGTAAAAATGTCCTTATTGACTCTAAAATATAGGGATCAGCCCTTCAGACTTGGATGAGGCTACTGATTTTAAAATAGTTTTTTTTTTATAAAAATGTTTTATTTCATGTTTATTTTCCTAAACCAAATGATACAGTCATTCACAATGGTTGAATTGGCACATGGATACCCATGTGAGCAGTAACGCCACGTCAAGGCTTCAACCCTTGTTACTGACCATTCACACACCTTTTATATCTCCATTCACACACAGAAGCACATAGCATACTTTTAATGCTACTGACTTCAAAAAAGTTTTTTATTAAAACTTTATAAAAAATGTCATAGAATGTTTGTGTCCCTAAACCAAATCCTCCAGAAGAAGGCAAAAAAACTTGTCACAAGAAAAAATGTCCTTATTAACTCTAAAAATATAGTGATCAGCCCTTCAGACTTGGATGAGGCTACTGATTTTAAAATAGTTTTTTTTTAATAGAAAAAATGTATTTCATGTTTATTTTCCTAAACCAAATGATACAGTCACTCACAATGGTTGAATTGGCACATGGATACCCATGTGAGCAGTAACGCCACGTCAAGGCTTCAACCCTTGTTACTGACCATTCACACACCTTTTATATCTCCCATCACACAAAGAAGCACATAGCATACTTTTAATGCTACTGACTTCAAAAAAGTTTTTTTATTGAAACTTTATAAGAAATGTCATAGAATGGTTGTGTCCCTAAACCAAATCCTCCAGAAGAAGGCGAAAAAACTTGTCACAAGTAAAAATGTCCTTATTGACTCTAAAAAAAATAGTGAACAGCCCTTCAGACTTGGATGAAGCTACTGATTTTAAAAAAGTTTTTTTTTATAAAAAAAATTTCTTTAATTTTATTTTCCTAAACCAAATGATACAGTCACTCACAATGGTTGAATTGGCACATAGATACCTATGTGAGCAGTAACGCCACGTCAAGGCTTCAACCCTTTTTACTGACCATTCACACACCTTTTATATCTCCATTCACACACAGAAGCACATAGCATACTTTTAATGCTACTGACTTCAAAAAAGTTTTTTTATTAAAACTTTATAAAAAATGTCATAGAATGTTTGTGTCCCTAAACCATATCCTCCAGAAGAAGGCGAAAAAACTTGTCACAATTAAAATTTCCTTATTGACTCTAAAAATATAGTGATCAGCCCTTCAGACTTGGATGAGGCTACTGATTTTAAAATAGTTTTTTTTTTATAGAAAAAATGTATTTCATGTTAATTTTCCTAAACCAAATGATACAGTCACTCACAATGGTTGAATTGGCACATGGATACCCATGTGAGCAGTAACGCCACGTCAAGGCTTCAACCCTTGTTACTGACCATTCACACACCTTTTATATCTCCAATCACACACAGAAGCACATAGCATACTTTTAATGCTACTGACTTCAAAAAAGTTTTTTTATTAAAACTTTATAAAAAACAATTATAGAATATTTGTGTCCCTAAACCAAATCCTCCAGAAGAAGGCGAAAAAACTTGTCACAAGTAAAAATGTCCTTATTGACTCTAAAAATATAGTGATCAGCCCTTCAGACTTGGATGAGGCTACTGATTTTAAATTAGTTTTTTTTTTTTTTATAAAAAAAATTATTTTATTTTTATTTTCCTAAAACAAATGATACAGTCACTCACAATGGTTGAATTGGCACATGGATTCCCATGTGAGCAATAACGCCACGTCAAGGCTTCAACCCTTGTTACTGACCATTCACACACCTTTTATATCTCCATTCACACACAGAAGCACATAGCATACTTTTAATGCTACTGACTTCAAAAAAGTTTTTTTATTGAAACTTTATAAAAAATGTCATAGAATGGTTGTGTCCCTAAACCAAATCCTCCAGAAGAAGGCGAAAAAACTTGTCACAAGTAAAAATGTCCTTATTGACTCTAAAAAAAATAGTGAACAGCCCTTCAGACTTGGATGAAGCTACTGATTTTAAAAAAGTTTTTTTTTATAAAAAGAATTTCTTTAATTTTATTTTCCTAAACCAAATGTTACAGTCACTCACAATGGTTGAATTGGCACATAGATACCTATGTGAGCAGTAACGCCACGTCAAGGCTTCAACCCTTTTTACTGACCATTCACACACCTTTTATATCTCCATTCACACACAGAAGCACATAGCATACTTTTAATGCTACTGACTTTAAAAACGTTTTTTAGTAAAACTTTATAAAAAAAATTATAGAATGTTTGTGTCCCTAAAGCAAATCGTCCAGAAGAAGGTGAATAAACTTGTCACAAGTAAAAATGTCCTTATTGACTCTAAAAATATAGTGATCAGCCCTTCAGACTTGGATGAGGCTACTGATTTTAAAATAGTTTTTTTTTTTATAAAAAAAAAATTATTTAATGTTTATTTTCCTAAACCAAATGATACAGTCATTCACAATGGTTGAATTGGCACATGGATACCCATGTGAGCAGTAACGCCACGTCAAGGCTTCAACCCTTGTTACTGACCATTCACACACCTTTTATATCTCCATTCACACACAGAAGCACATAGCATACTTTTAAAGCTACTGACTTCAAAAAAGTTTTTTATTAAAACTTTATAAAAAACAATTATAGAATATTTGTGTCCCTAAACCAAATCCTCCAGAAGAAGGCGAAAAAACTTGTCACAAGTAAAAATGTCCTTATTGACTCTAAAAATATAGTGATCAGCCCTTCAGACTTGGATCAGGCTACTGATTTTAAATTAGTTTTTTTTTTAAATAAAAAAAAATTTTTATTTTTATTTTCCTAAAACAAATGATACAGTCACTCACAATGGTTGAATTGGCACATGGATACCCATGTGAGCAGTAACGCCACGTCAAGTCTTCAACCCTTGTTACTGACCATTCACACACCTTTTATATCTCCATTCACACACAGAAGCACATAGCATACTTTTAATGCTACTGACTTCAAAAAAGTTTTTTTATTAAAACTTTATAAAAAACAATTATAGAATATTTGTGTCCCTAAACCAAATCCTCCAGAAGAAGGCGAAAAAACTTGTCACAAGTAAAAATGTCCTTATTGACTCTAAAAATATAGTGATCAGCCCTTCAGACTTGGATGAGGCTACTGATTTTAAATTAGTTTTTTTTTTTTTATAAAAAAAATTATTTTATTTTCCTAAACCAAATGATACAGTCATTCACAATGGTTGAATTGGCACATGGATACCCATGTGAGCAGTAACGCCACGTCAAGGCTTCAACCCTTGTTACTGACCATTCACACACCTTTTATATCTCCAATCACACACAGAAGCACATAGCATACTTTTAATGCTACTGAATTCAAAAAAGATTTTTAGTAAAACTTAATAAAAAATGTGATAGAATGTTTGTGTCCCTAAACCAAATCCTCCAGAAGAAGGCGAAAAAACTTGTCACAAGTAAAAATGTCCTTATTGACTCTAAAAATATAGTGATCAGCCCTTCAGACTTGGATCAGGCTACTGATTTTAAATTAGTTTTTTTTTTTAAATAAAAAAAAATTTTTATTTTTATTTTCCTAAAACAAATGATACAGTCACTCACAATGGTTGAATTGGCACATGGATACCCATGTGAGCAGTAACGCCACGTCAAGTCTTCAACCCTTGTTACTGACCATTCACACACCTTTTATATCTCCAATCACCCTCAGAAGCACATAGCATACTTTTAATGCTACTGACTTCAAAAAAGTTTTTTTATTAAAACTTTATCAAGTTTTTTTAATGGAGTTTTTGTGTTCCTAAGCCAAATGAGCCAGAAGAAGGCGAAAAAACTTGTCATAAGTAAAAAAAAACTTTCTTTACCCTGGGAAACCAGTGATCAGCCATACAGCCCTTGATCAGGCTGTTTAATGTATTAAAACTTTATAACGTTTTTTTATTGAATTTTTGTGTTCCTAAGCCAAATGATTAGGAAGAAAGCAACAAATATTTTGTCACAAGAAAAACAAATGCTTCTTCACACTGAGAAAACATCAATGGGTCATTTAGCCCTTGATCAAGGTACTGACTTTAAAAAGTATTTTCATTAAAACTTTCCAACGTTTTTTTATTGAGTCTTAGTGATCCTAAGCCAAATGATTCAGAAGAAAGCGAAAAAACTTGGCACAAGTAAAACATTCCTTCTTGACCATGAAAATATAGCCATTTCACATTAAGCCCTGGATCAGGCTTCTGACTTTAAAAAGTCAACCTAATTAGAATGTCGTCAGCAATTAGTATTTTTTCAATAGATTGCAAATTTAGATTACATACATAGGTTAGAAATGCATGTCAATTCAGATTATTAATACCTTGCATACATAGATTACATGCATAGATTACATTCAAAGATACACAGATTAAAACCAAATGACTATTCAGTCATCCCTGAGTATTGTGATGTAAAGAATCCTGTAATCGCTGTAAATACATGCAATACATTTAAAATGAAACATCAATTAGTATTTCTTATACATGGCATACATAGATCCTGTGATGATTTTGTCCTTGGACATTAGATCATCCTTCATTAATTTCACTAATTAGTATTTCTTATAGATAGCATACATAGATCCTGCGATGACCATCAACCATGGATAGAGCTGGAAAATCATAGAGGAAACGATAAAAATCCACAGGCCCGGTTCCAGCACATATATCCTGAGGTTGGAATGCGTAATTTCCAAGTCCGTACATCACAATCGGATGGCCTCATTGTCGTCACAAAGTTCTAGAATTAAGTGAAAAAATGTGTCAGCAGTAAAGCTCTGAGTCTTAACACCCAGGTTTTTCCTATGTAATGCTAGCAGCCTTTCCTATTTATACACTTTAGCTATTGTGATGCGTTGCCAGCTCATGGACCAAATATGGACATGAGAGGGGTGTGGTCACAATACTTCCCATATAAGGAACTGGGTGGGACAGGGTGTAGGAATGCATGGTTAACATAGCCATAAATTAATATTTGAAACAAAGAATTTCTACGTAAACTCAAAAAAAGTGCAGGGATAACCCGAATATTTAATTATATAACACAGTGCAACTGAATAAAGGACTACTAACTTATAGTCTGGTTTATAGGGACAAGTACTAGCAAGTTAACATGTACATTCGTTTTCGGACTAATGCATTTTCGGACGAAAATAGCATTTTCGTCCATTCGTCCGAATAACGAAAATTATAAACTAACGAAATCCGAAATCCGAATGTTAAATGAACGAAAATCATTCGTCCATTCGTTCATTCAGATGCTGACAGCCATTCTGATATGTCGAATTGTGAGCAGTAATGCCAGGTCAAGGCTTCAACCCTTGTTACTGACCATTCACACACAGAAACACACAGCATACTTTTCATGCTACTGATTTTAAAAAGTTTTTTATTAAAACTTTATAAAGTTTTTTAAAGTATGTTTGTGTTCCTAAACCAAATACTTCAGAAGAAGGCGAAAAAATGTGTCACAAGTAAAAGTTTCCTTATTGACCCAAAAAAATAGCAATCAGACCTTCAGACTTGGAGCAGGCTAATGACATCAAAAAGTTTTTTTTTAATTAAAACTTTATAAAGTTTTTATTTTTATTTTTGTTTTCCTAAACCAAATGATACAGTCACTCACAATGGTTGAATTGGCACATGGATACTCATGTGAGCAGTAACGCTACGTCAAGGCTTCAACCCTTTTTACTGACCAGTCACACACCTTTTATATCCCCTTAATCTCACAGAACCACAAAGCATACTTCACATGCTACTGACTTCAAAAAAGTATTTTATTACAACTTTATAAAGTTTTTAATAGAATATTTGTGTCCCTAAACCAAATCCTCCAAAAGAAGGTGAAACAATTTGTCACAAGTAAAAATTTACTTATTGACTCTAAAAAGATAGTGATCAGCCCTTCAGACTTGGATGAGGCTACTGACTTTAAAAAGTTTTTTTATTTCATTTTTGTCTTCCTAAACCAAATGATACAGTGACTCACAATGGTTGAATTGGCACAAGGATACCCATGTGAGCAGTAACGCCATGTCAATGCTTCAACCCTTGTTACTGACCATTCACACACCTTTTATATCTCCATTCACACACAGAAGCACATAGCATACTTTTAAAGCTACTGACTTCAAAAAAGATTTTTAGTAAACTTTATAAAGAAAATGTATAGAATGTTTGTGTCCCTAAACAAAATCCTCCAGAAGAAGGCAAAAAAACTTGTCACAAGTAAAAATGTCCTTAATGACTCTAAAAATATAGTGATCAGCCCTACAGACTTGGATGAGGCTACTGATTTTAAAATAGTTTTTTTTTTTATCAAAACATTTCTTTCATTTTTATATTCCTAAACCAAATGATACAGTGACTCACAATGGTTGAATTGGCACATGGATACCCATGTGAGCAGTAACGCCACGTCAAGGCTTCAACCCTTGTTACTGACCATTCACACACCTTTTATATCTCCATTCACACACAGAAGCACATAGCATACTTTTAATGCTACTGACTTAAAAAACGTTTTTTAGTAAAACTTTATAAAAAATTTTTATAGAATGTTTGTATCCCTAAAGCAAATCGTCCAGAAGAAGGTGAATAAACTTGTCACAAGTAAAAATGTATTTATTGACTCTAAAAATATAGTGATCAGCCCTTCAGACTTGGATGAGGCTACTGATTTTAAAATAGTTTTTTTTTAATTAAAAAAATTATTTCATGTTTATTTTCCTAAACCAAATGATACAGTCATTCACAATGGTTGAATTGGCACATGGATACCCATGTGAGCAGTATAGCCACGTCAAGGCTTCAACACTTGTTACTGACCATTCACACACCTTTTATATCTCCATTCACACACAGAAGCACATAGCATACTTTTAAAGCTACTGACTTCAAAAAAGTTTTTTATTAAAACTTTATAAAAAATGTCATAGAATGTTTGTGTCCCTAAATCAAATCCTCCAGAAGAAGGCGAAAAAGCTTGTCACAAGTAAAAATGTCTTTATTGACTCTAAAAAAATAGTGAACAGCCCTTCAGACTTGGATGAAGCTACTGATTTTAAAATAGTTTTTTTTTTATAAAAAAAATTTCTTTCATTTTATTTTCCTAATTCAAATGATCCAGTCACTCACAATGGTTGAATTGGCACATGGATACCCATGTGAGCAGTAACGCCACGTCAAGGCTTCAACCCTTGTTACTGACCATTTACACACCTTTTATATCTCCATTCACACACAGAAGCACATAGCATACTTTTAATGCTACTGACTTCAAAAAACGTTTTTTAGTAAAACTTTATAAAAAAAATTATAGAATGTTTGTGTCCGTAAAGCAAATCGTCCAGAAGAAGGTGAAAAAACTTGTCACAAGTAAAAATGTCCTTATTGACTCTAAAAATATAGTGATCAGCCCTTCAGACTTGGATGAGGCTACTGATTTTAAAATAGTTTTGTTTTTTATAAAAAAAATTATTTCATGTTTATTTTCCTAAACCAAATGATACAGTCATTCACAATGATTGAATTGGCACATGGATACCCATGTGAGCAGTATAGCCACGTCAAGGCTTCAACACTTGTTACTGACCATTCACACACCTTTTATATCTCCATTCACACACAGAAGCACATAGCATATTTTTAATGCTACTGACTTCAAAAAAGTTTTTTTATTAAAACTTTATAAAAAATGTGATAGAATGTTTGTGTCCCTAAACCAAATCCTCCAGAAGAAGGCGAGAAAACTTGTCACAAGTAAAAATGTCCTTATTGACTCTAAAAATATAGGGATCAGCCCTTCAGACTTGGATGAGGCTACTGATTTTAAAATAGTTTTTTTTTATAAAAATGTTTTATTTCATGTTTATTTTCCTAAACCAAATGATACAGTCATTCACAATGGTTGAATTGGCACATGGATACCCATGTGAGCAGTAACGCCACGTCAAGGCTTCAACCCTTGTTACTGACCATTCACACACCTTTTATATCTCCATTCACACACAGAAGCACATAGCATACTTTTAATGCTACTGACTTCAAAAAAGTTTTTTATTAAAACTTTATAAAAAATGTCATAGAATGTTTGTGTCCCTAAACCAAATCCTCCAGAAGAAGGCAAAAAAACTTGTCACAAGAAAAAATGTCCTTATTAACTCTAAAAATATAGTGATCAGCCCTTCAGACTTGGATGAGGCTACTGATTTTAAAATAGTTTTTTTTTAATAGAAAAAATGTATTTCATGTTTATTTTCCTAAACCAAATGATACAGTCACTCACAATGGTTGAATTGGCACATGGATACCCATGTGAGCAGTAACGCCACTTCAAGGCTTCAACTCTTGTTACTGACCATTCACACACCTTTTATATCTCCCATCACACAAAGAAGCACATAGCATACTTTTAATGCTACTGACTTCAAAAAAGTTTTTTTATTGAAACTTTATAAAAAATGTCATAGAATGGTTGTGTCCCTAAACCAAATCCTCCAGAAGAAGGCAAAAAAACTTGTCACAAGAAAAAATGTCCTTATTAACTCTAAAAATATAGTGATCAGCCCTTCAGACTTGGATGAGGCTACTGATTTTAAAATAGTTTTTTTTTAATAGAAAAAATGTATTTCATGTTTATTTTCCTAAACCAAATGATACAGTCACTCACAATGGTTGAATTGGCACATGGATACCCATGTGAGCAGTAACGCCACGTCAAGGCTTCAACCCTTGTTACTGACCATTCACACACCTTTTATATCTCCCATCACACAAAGAAGCACATAGCATACTTTTAATGCTACTGACTTCAAAAAAGTTTTTTTATTGAAACTTTATAAAAAATGTCATAGAATGGTTGTGTCCCTAAACCAAATCCTCCAGAAGAAGGCGAAAAAACTTGTCACAAGTAAAAATGTCCTTATTGACTCTAAAAAAAATAGTGAACAGCCCTTCAGACTTGGATGAAGCTACTGATTTTAAAAAAGTTTTTTTTTATAAAAAAAATTTCTTTAATTTTATTTTCCTAAACCAAATGATACAGTCACTCACAATGGTTGAATTGGCACATAGATACCTATGTGAGCAGTAACGCCACGTCAAGGCTTCAACCCTTTTTACTGACCATTCACACACCTTTTATATCTCCATTCACACACAGAAGCACATAGCATACTTTTAATGCTACTGACTTCAAAAAGTTTTTTTATTAAAACTTTATAAAAAATGTCATAGAATGTTTGTGTCCCTAAACCAAATCCTCCAGAAGAAGGCGAAAAAACTTGTCACAATTAAAATTTCCTTATTGACTCTAAAAATATAGTGATCAGCCCTTCAGACTTGGATGAGGCTACTGATTTTAAAATAGTTTTTTTTTAATAGAAAAAATGTATTTCATGTTAATTTTCCTAAACCAAATGATACAGTCACTCACAATGGTTGAATTGGCACATGGATACCCATGTGAGCAGTAACGCCACTTCAAGGCTTCAACCCTTGTTACTGACCATTCACACACCTTTTATATCTCCATTCACACACAGAAGCACATAGCATACTTTTAATGCTACTGACTTCAAAAAAGTTTTTTTATTAAAACTTTATAAAAAACAATTATAGAATATTTGTGTCCCTAAACCAAATCCTCCAGAAGAAGGCGAAAAAACTTGTCACAAGTAAAAATGTCCTTATTGACTCTAAAAATATAGTGATCAGCCCTTCAGACTTGGATGAGGCTACTGATTTTAAATTAGTTTTTTTTTTTTTATAAAAAAAATTATTTTATTTTTATTTTCCTAAACCAAATGATACAGTCATTCACAATGGTTGAATTGGCACATGGATACCCATGTGAGCAGTAACGCCACGTCAAGGCTTCAACCCTTGTTACTGACCATTTACACACCTTTGATATCTCCATTCACACAAAGAAGCACATAGCATACTTTTAATGCCACTGACTTCAAAAAACGTTTTTTAGTAAAACTTTATAAAAAAAATTATAGAATGTTTGTGTCCCTAAAGCAAATCGTCCAGAAGAAGGTGAAAAAAATTGTCACAAGTAAAAATGTCCTTATTGACTCTAAAAATATAGTGATCAGCCCTTCAGACTTGGATGAGGCTACTGATTTTAAAATAGTTTTGTTTTTTATAAAAAAATGTCTTTCATTTTTATTTTCCTAAAACAAATGATACAGTCACTCACAATGGTTGAATTGGCACATGGATACCCATGTGAGCAGTAACGCCACGTCAAGGCTTCAATCCTTGTTACTGACCATTTACACACCTTTTATATCTCCATTCACACACAGAAGCACATAGCATACTTTTAATGCTACTGACTTCAAAAAACGTTTTTTAGTAAAACTTTATAAAAAAAATTATAGAATGTTTGTGTCCGTAAAGCAAATCGTCCAGAAGAAGGTGAAAAATCTTGTCACAAGTAAAAATGACCTTATTGACTCTAAAAATATAGTGATCAGCCCTTCAGACTTGGATGAGGCTACTGATTTTAAAATAGTTTTGTTTTTTATAAAAAAAATTTCTTTCATTTTATTTTCCTAATTCAAATGATACAGTCACTCACAATGGTTGAATTGGCACATGGATACCCATGTGAGCAGTAACGCCACGTCAAGGCTTCAACCCTTGTTACTGACCATTTACACACCTTTTATATCTCCATTCACACACAGAAGCACATAGCATACTTTTAATGCTACTGACTTCAAAAAACGTTTTTTAGTAAAACTTTATAAAAAAAATTATAGAATGTTTGTGTCCGTAAAGCAAATCGTCCAGAAGAAGGTGAAAAAACTTGTCACAAGTAAAAATGTCCTTATTGACTCTAAAAATATAGTGATCAGCCCTTCAGACTTGGATGAGGCTACTGATTTTAAAATAGTTTTGTTTTTTATAAAAAAAATTATTTCATGTTTATTTTCCTAAACCAAATGATACAGTCATTCACAATGATTGAATTGGCACATGGATACCCATGTGAGCAGTATAGCCACGTCAAGGCTTCAACACTTGTTACTGACCATTCACACACCTTTTATATCTCCATTCACACACAGAAGCACATAGCATATTTTTAATGCTACTGACTTCAAAAAAGTTTTTTTATTAAAACTTTATAAAAAATGTGATAGAATGTTTGTGTCCCTAAACCAAATCCTCCAGAAGAAGGCGAAAAAACTTGTCACAAGTAAAAATGTCCTTATTGACTCTAAAAATATAGGGATCAGCCCTTCAGACTTGGATGAGGCTACTGATTTTAAAATAGTTTTTTTTTTATAAAAATGTTTTATTTCATGTTTATTTTCCTAAACCAAATGATACAGTCATTCACAATGGTTGAATTGGCACATGGATACCCATGTGAGCAGTAACGCCACGTCAAGGCTTCAACCCTTGTTACTGACCATTCACTCACTTTTTATATCTCCATTCACACACAGAAGCACATAGCATACTTTTAATGCTACTGACTTCAAAAAAGTTTTTTTATTAAAACTTTATAAAAAATGTCATAGAATGTTTGTGTCCCTAAACCAAATCCTCCAGAAGAAGGCGAAAAAACTTGTCACAAGTAAAAATGTCCTTATTGACTCTAAAAATATAGTGATCAGCCCTTCAGACTTGGATGAGGCTACTGATTTTAAAATAGTTTTTTTTTTATCAAAAAATGTCTTTCATTTTTATATTCCTAAACCAAATGATACAGTGACTCACAATGGTTGAATTGGCACATGGATACCCATGTGAGCAGTAACGCCACGTCAAGGCTTCAACCCTTGTTACTGACCATTCACACACCTTTTATATCTCCATTCACACACAGAAGCACATAGCATACTTTTAATGCTACTGACTTCAAAAACGTTTTTTAGTAAAACTTGATTAAAAAAATTATAGAATGTTTGTATCCCTAAAGCAAATCGTCCAGAAGAAGGCGAAAAAACTTGTCACAAGTAAAAATGTCCTTATTGACTCTTAAAATATAGTGATCAGCCCTTCAGACTTGGATGAGGCTACTGATTTTAAAATAGTTTTTTTTTTATAAAAAATGTTTATTTCATGTTTATTTTCCTAAACCAAATGATACAGTCATTCACAATGGTTGAATTGGCACATGGATACCCATGTGAGCAGTAACGCCACGTCAAGGCTTCAACCCTTGTTACTGACCATTTACACACCGTTGATATCTCCATTCACACACAGAAGCACATAGCATACTTTTAATGCCACTGACTTCAAAAAACGTTTTTTAGTAAAACTTTATAAAAAAAATTATAGAATGTTTGTGTCCCTAAAGCAAATCGTCCAGAAGAAGGTGAAAAAAATTGTCACAAGTAAAAATGTCCTTATTGACTCTAAAAATATAGTGATCAGCCCTTCAGACTTGGATGAGGCTACTGATTTTAAAATAGTTTTGTTTTTTATAAAAAAATGTCTTTCATTTTTATTTTCCTAAAACAAATGATACAGTCACGCACAATGGTTGAATTGGCACATGGATACCCATGTGAGCAGTAACGCCACATCAAGGCTTCAATCCTTGTTACTGACCATTTACACACCTTTGATATCTCCATTCACACACAGAAGCACATAGCATACTTTTAATGCTACTGACTTCAAAAAACGTTTTTTAGTAAAACTTTATAAAAAAAATTATAGAATGTTTGTGTCCGTAAAGCAAATCGTCCAGAAGAAGGTGAAAAAACTTGTCACAAGTAAAAATGTCCTTATTGACTCTAAAAATATAGTGATCAGCCCTTCAGACTTGGATGAGGCTACTGATTTTAAAATAGTTTTGTTTTTTATAAAAAAAATTATTTCATGTTTATTTTCCTAAACCAAATGATACAGTCATTCACAATGATTGAATTGGCACATGGATACCCATGTGAGCAGTATAGCCACGTCAAGGCTTCAACACTTGTTACTGACCATTCACACACCTTTTATATCTCCATTCACACACAGAAGCACATAGCATATTTTTAATGCTACTGACTTCAAAAAAGTTTTTTTATTAAAACTTTATAAAAAATGTGATAGAATGTTTGTGTCCCTAAACCAAATCCTCCAGAAGAAGGCGAAAAAACTTGTCACAAGTAAAAATGTCCTTATTGACTCTAAAAATATAGGGATCAGCCCTTCAGACTTGGATGAGGCTACTGATTTTAAAATAGTTTTTTTTTTATAAAAATGTTTTATTTCATGTTTATTTTCCTAAACCAAATGATACAGTCATTCACAATGGTTGAATTGGCACATGGATACCCATGTGAGCAGTAACGCCACGTCAAGGCTTCAACCCTTGTTACTGACCATTCACACACCTTTTATATCTCCATTCACAGACAGAAGCACATAGCATACTTTTAATGCTACTGACTTCAAAAAAGTTTTTTTATTAAAACTTTATAAAAAATGTCATAGAATGTTTGTGTCCCTAAACCAAATCCTCCAGAAGAAGGCGAAAAAACTTGTCACAAGTAAAAATGTCCTTATTGACTCTAAAAATATAGTGATCAGCCCTTCAGACTTGGATGAGGCTACTGATTTTAAAATAGTTTTTTTTTTATCAAAAAATTTCTTTCATTTTTATATTCCTAAACCAAATGATACAGTGACTCACAATGGTTGAATTGGCACATGGATACCCATGTGAGCAGTAACGCCACGTCAAGGCTTCAACCCTTGTTACTGACCATTCACACACCTTTTATATCTCCATTCACACACAGAAGCACATAGCATACTTTTAATGCTACTGACTTCAAAAACGTTTTTTAGTAAAACTTTATTAAAAAAATTATAGAATGTTTGTATCCCTAAAGCAAATCGTCCAGAAGAAGGCGAAAAAACTTGTCACAAGTAAAAATGTCCTTATTGACTCTTAAAATATAGTGATCAGCCCTTCAGACTTGGATGAGGCTACTGATTTTAAAATAGTTTTTTTTTTATAAAAAATGTTTATTTCATGTTTATTTTCCTAAACCAAATGATACAGTCATTCACAATGGTTGAATTGGCACATGGATACCCATGTGAGCAGTAACGCCACGTCAAGGCTTCAACCCTTGTTACTGACCATTTACACACCTTTGATATCTCCATTCACACACAGAAGCACATAGCATACTTTTAATGCCACTGACTTCAAAAAACGTTTTTTAGTAAAACTTTATAAAAAAAATTATAGAATGTTTGTGTCCCTAAAGCAAATCGTCCAGAAGAAGGTGAAAAAAATTGTCACAAGTAAAAATGTCCTTATTGACTCTAAAAATATAGTGATCAGCCCTTCAGACTTGGATGAGGCTACTGATTGTAAAATAGTTTTGTTTTTTATAAAAAAATGTCTTTCATTTTTATTTTCCTAAAACAAATGATACAGTCACTCACAATGGTTGAATTGGCACATGGATACCCATGTGAGCAGTAACGCCACGTCAAGGCTTCAATCCTTGTTACTGACCATTTACACACCTTTTATATCTCCATTCACACACAGAAGCACATAGCATACTTTTAATGCTACTGACTTCAAAAAAGTTTTTTTATTGAAACTTTATAAAAAATGTCATAGAATGGTTGTGTCCCTAAACCAAATCCTCCAGAAGAAGGCGAAAAAACTTGTCACAAGTAAAAATGTCCTTATTGACTCTAAAAAAAATAGTGAACAGCCCTTCAGACTTGGATGAGGCTACTGATTTTAAAATAGTTTTTTTTTATAGAAAAAATGTATTTCATGTTTATTTTCCTAAACCAAATGATACAGTCACTCACAATGGTTGAATTGGCACATGGATACCCATGTGAGCAGTAACGCCACGTCAAGGCTTCAACCCTTGTTACTGACCATTCACACACCTTTTATATCTCCATTCACACACAGAAGCACATAGCATACTTTTAATGCTACTAACTTCAAAAACGTTTTTTAGTAAAACTTTATTAAAAAAATTATAGAATGTTTGTATCCCTAAAGCAAATCGTCCAGAAGAAGGCGAAAAAACTTGTCACAAGTAAAAATGTCCTTATTGACTCTTAAAATATAGTGATCAGCCCTTCAGACTTGGATGAGGCTACTGATTTTAAAATAGTTTTTTTTTTATAAAAAATGTTTATTTCATGTTTATTTTCCTAAACCAAATGATACAGTCATTCACAATGGTTGAATTGGCACATGGATACCCATGTGAGCAGTAACGCCACGTCAAGGCTTCAACCCTTGTTACTGACCATTTACACACCTTTGATATCTCCATTCACACAAAGAAGCACATAGCATACTTTTAATGCCACTGACTTCAAAAAACGTTTTTTAGTAAAACTTTATAAAAAAAATTATAGAATGTTTGTGTCCCTAAAGCAAATCGTCCAGAAGAAGGTGAAAAAAATTGTCACAAGTAAAAATGTCCTTATTGACTCTAAAAATATAGTGATCAGCCCTTCAGACTTGGATGAGGCTACTGATTTTAAAATAGTTTTGTTTTTTATAAAAAAATGTCTTTCATTTTTATTTTCCTAAAACAAATGATACAGTCACTCACAATGGTTGAATTGGCACATGGATACCCATGTGAGCAGTAACGCCACGTCAAGGCTTCAATCCTTGTTACTGACCATTTACACACCTTTTATATCTCCATTCACACACAGAAGCACATAGCATACTTTTAATGCTACTGACTTCAAAAAACGTTTTTTAGTAAAACTTTATAAAAAAAATTATAGAATGTTTGTGTCCGTAAAGCAAATCGTCCAGAAGAAGGTGAAAAATCTTGTCACAAGTAAAAATGACCTTATTGACTCTAAAAATATAGTGATCAGCCCTTCAGACTTGGATGAGGCTACTGATTTTAAAATAGTTTTGTTTTTTATAAAAAAAATTTCTTTCATTTTATTTTCCTAATTCAAATGATACAGTCACTCACAATGGTTGAATTGGCACATGGATACCCATGTGAGCAGTAACGCCACGTCAAGGCTTCAACCCTTGTTACTGACCATTTACACACCTTTTATATCTCCATTCACACACAGAAGCACATAGCATACTTTTAATGCTACTGACTTCAAAAAACGTTTTTTAGTAAAACTTTATAAAAAAAATTATAGAATGTTTGTGTCCGTAAAGCAAATCGTCCAGAAGAAGGTGAAAAAACTTGTCACAAGTAAAAATGTCCTTATTGACTCTAAAAATATAGTGATCAGCCCTTCAGACTTGGATGAGGCTACTGATTTTAAAATAGTTTTGTTTTTTATAAAAAAAATTATTTCATGTTTATTTTCCTAAACCAAATGATACAGTCATTCACAATGATTGAATTGGCACATGGATACCCATGTGAGCAGTATAGCCACGTCAAGGCTTCAACACTTGTTACTGACCATTCACACACCTTTTATATCTCCATTCACACACAGAAGCACATAGCATATTTTTAATGCTACTGACTTCAAAAAAGTTTTTTTATTAAAACTTTATAAAAAATGTGATAGAATGTTTGTGTCCCTAAACCAAATCCTCCAGAAGAAGGCGAAAAAACTTGTCACAAGTAAAAATGTCCTTATTGACTCTCAAAATATAGGGATCAGCCCTTCAGACTTGGATGAGGCTACTGATTTTAAAATAGTTTTTTTTTTATAAAAATGTTTTATTTCATGTTTATTTTCCTAAACCAAATGATACAGTCATTCACAATGGTTGAATTGGCACATGGATACCCATGTGAGCAGTAACGCCACGTCAAGGCTTCAACCCTTGTTACTGACCATTCACTCACTTTTTATATCTCCATTCACACACAGAAGCACATAGCATACTTTTAATGCTACTGACTTCAAAAAAGTTTTTTTATTAAAACTTTATAAAAAATGTCATAGAATGTTTGTGTCCCTAAACCAAATCCTCCAGAAGAAGGCGAAAAAACTTGTCACAAGTAAAAATGTCCTTATTGACTCTAAAAATATAGTGATCAGCCCTTCAGACTTGGATGAGGCTACTGATTTTAAAATAGTTTTTTTTTTATCAAAAAATGTCTTTCATTTTTATATTCCTAAACCAAATGATACAGTGACTCACAATGGTTGAATTGGCACATGGATACCCATGTGAGCAGTAACGCCACGTCAAGGCTTCAACCCTTGTTACTGACCATTCACACACCTTTTATATCTCCATTCACACACAGAAGCACATAGCATACTTTTAATGCTACTGACTTCAAAAACGTTTTTTAGTAAAACTTGATTAAAAAAATTATAGAATGTTTGTATCCCTAAAGCAAATCGTCCAGAAGAAGGCGAAAAAACTTGTCACAAGTAAAAATGTCCTTATTGACTCTTAAAATATAGTGATCAGCCCTTCAGACTTGGATGAGGCTACTGATTTTAAAATAGTTTTTTTTTTATAAAAAATGTTTATTTCATGTTTATTTTCCTAAACCAAATGATACAGTCATTCACAATGGTTGAATTGGCACATGGATACCCATGTGAGCAGTAACGCCACGTCAAGGCTTCAACCCTTGTTACTGACCATTTACACACCGTTGATATCTCCATTCACACACAGAAGCACATAGCATACTTTTAATGCCACTGACTTCAAAAAACGTTTTTTAGTAAAACTTTATAAAAAAAATTATAGAATGTTTGTGTCCCTAAAGCAAATCGTCCAGAAGAAGGTGAAAAAACTTGTCACAAGTAAAAATGTCCTTATTGACTCTAAAAATATAGTGATCAGCCCTTCAGACTTGGATGAGGCTACTGATTTTAAAATAGTTTTGTTTTTTATAAAAAAATGTCTTTCATTTTTATTTTCCTAAACCAAATGATACAGTCACGCACAATGGTTGAATTGGCACATGGATACCCATGTGAGCAGTAACGCCACGTCAAGGCTTCAATCCTTGTTACTGACCATTTACACACCTTTGATATCTCCATTCACACACAGAAGCACATAGCATACTTTTAATGCTACTGACTTCAAAAAACGTTTTTTAGTAAAACTTTATAAAAAAAATTATAGAATGTTTGTGTCCGTAAAGCAAATCGTCCAGAAGAAGGTGAAAAAACTTGTCACAAGTAAAAATGTCCTTATTGACTCTAAAAATATAGTGATCAGCCCTTCAGACTTGGATGAGGCTACTGATTTTAAAATAGTTTTGTTTTTTATAAAAAAAATTATTTCATGTTTATTTTCCTAAACCAAATGATACAGTCATTCACAATGATTGAATTGGCACATGGATACCCATGTGAGCAGTATAGCCACGTCAAGGCTTCAACCCTTGTTACTGACCATTTACACACCTTTTATATCTCCATTCACACACAGAAGCACATAGCATATTTTTAATGCTACTGACTTCAAAAAAGTTTTTTTATTAAAACTTTATAAAAAATGTGATAGAATGTTTGTGTCCCTAAACCAAATCCTCCAGAAGAAGGCGAAAAAACTTGTCACAAGTAAAAATGTCCTTATTGACTCTAAAAATATAGTGATCAGCCCTTCAGACTTGGATGAGGCTACTGATTTTAAAATAGTTTTGTTTTTTATAAAAAAATGTCTTTCATTTTTATTTTCCTAAAACAAATGATACAGTCACGCACAATGGTTGAATTGGCACATGGATACCCATGTGAGCAGTAACGCCACGTCAAGGCTTCAATCCTTGTTACTGACCATTTACACACCTTTGATATCTCCATTCACACACAGAAGCACATAGCATACTTTTAATGCTACTGACTTCAAAAAACGTTTTTTAGTAAAACTTTATAAAAAAAATTATAGAATGTTTGTGTCCGTAAAGCAAATCGTCCAGAAGAAGGTGAAAAAACTTGTCACAAGTAAAAATGTCCTTATTGACTCTAAAAATATAGTGATCAGCCCTTCAGACTTGGATGAGGCTACTGATTTTAAAATAGTTTTGTTTTTTATAAAAAAAATTATTTCATGTTTATTTTCCTAAACCAAATGATACAGTCATTCACAATGATTGAATTGGCACATGGATACCCATGTGAGCAGTATAGCCACGTCAAGGCTTCAACACTTGTTACTGACCATTCACACACCTTTTATATCTCCATTCACACACAGAAGCACATAGCATATTTTTAATGCTACTGACTTCAAAAAAGTTTTTTTATTAAAACTTTATAAAAAATGTGATAGAATGTTTGTGTCCCTAAACCAAATCCTCCAGAAGAAGGCGAAAAAACTTGTCACAAGTAAAAATGTCCTTATTGACTCTAAAAATATAGGGATCAGCCCTTCAGACTTGGATGAGGCTACTGATTTTAAAATAGTTTTTTTTTTATAAAAATGTTTTATTTCATGTTTATTTTCCTAAACCAAATGATACAGTCATTCACAATGGTTGAATTGGCACATGGATACCCATGTGAGCAGTAACGCCACGTCAAGGCTTCAACCCTTGTTACTGACCATTCACACACCTTTTATATCTCCATTCACACACAGAAGCACATAGCATACTTTTAATGCTACTGACTTCAAAAAAGTTTTTTTATTAAAACTTTATAAAAAATGTCATAGAATGTTTGTGTCCCTAAACCAAATCCTCCAGAAGAAGGCGAAAAAACTTGTCACAAGTAAAAATGTCCTTATTGACTCTAAAAATATAGTGATCAGCCCTTCAGACTTGGATGAGGCTACTGATTTTAAAATAGTTTTTTTTTTATCAAAAAATTTCTTTCATTTTTATATTCCTAAACCAAATGATACAGTGACTCACAATGGTTGAATTGGCACATGGATACCCATGTGAGCAGTAACGCCACGTCAAGGCTTCAACCCTTGTTACTGACCATTCACACACCTTTTATATCTCCATTCACACACAGAAGCACATAGCATACTTTTAATGCTACTGACTTCAAAAACGTTTTTTAGTAAAACTTTATTAAAAAAATTATAGAATGTTTGTATCCCTAAAGCAAATCGTCCAGAAGAAGGCGAAAAAACTTGTCACAAGTAAAAATGTCCTTATTGACTCTTAAAATATAGTGATCAGCCCTTCAGACTTGGATGAGGCTACTGATTTTAAAATAGTTTTTTTTTTATAAAAAATGTTTATTTCATGTTTATTTTCCTAAACCAAATGATACAGTCATTCACAATGGTTGAATTGGCACATGGATACCCATGTGAGCAGTAACGCCACGTCAAGGCTTCAACCCTTGTTACTGACCATTTACACACCTTTGATATCTCCATTCACACACAGAAGCACATAGCATACTTTTAATGCCACTGACTTCAAAAAACGTTTTTTAGTAAAACTTTATAAAAAAAATTATAGAATGTTTGTGTCCCTAAAGCAAATCGTCCAGAAGAAGGTGAAAAAAATTGTCACAAGTAAAAATGTCCTTATTGACTCTAAAAATATAGTGATCAGCCCTTCAGACTTGGATGAGGCTACTGATTGTAAAATAGTTTTGTTTTTTATAAAAAAATGTCTTTCATTTTTATTTTCCTAAAACAAATGATACAGTCACTCACAATGGTTGAATTGGCACATGGATACCCATGTGAGCAGTAACGCCACGTCAAGGCTTCAATCCTTGTTACTGACCATTTACACACCTTTGATATCTCCATTCACACACAGAAGCACATAGCATACTTTTAATGCTACTGACTTCAAAAAACGTTTTTTAGTAAAACTTTATAAAAAAAATTATAGAATGTTTGTGTCCGTAAAGCAAATCGTCCAGAAGAAGGTGAAAAAACTTGTCACAAGTAAAAATGTCCTTATTGACTCTAAAAATATAGTGATCAGCCCTTCAGACTTGGATGAGGCTACTGATTTTAAAATAGTTTTGTTTTTTATAAAAAAAATTATTTCATGTTTATTTTCCTAAACCAAATGATACAGTCATTCACAATGATTGAATTGGCACATGGATACCCATGTGAGCAGTATAGCCACGTCAAGGCTTCAACACTTGTTACTGACCATTCACACACCTTTTATATCTCCATTCACACACAGAAGCACATAGCATATTTTTAATGCTACTGACTTCAAAAAAGTTTTTTTATTAAAACTTTATAAAAAATGTGATAGAATGTTTGTGTCCCTAAACCAAATCCTCCAGAAGAAGGCGAAAAAACTTGTCACAAGTAAAAATGTCCTTATTGACTCTAAAAATATAGGGATCAGCCCTTCAGACTTGGATGAGGCTACTGATTTTAAAATAGTTTTTTTTTTATAAAAATGTTTTATTTCATGTTTATTTTCCTAAACCAAATGATACAGTCATTCACAATGGTTGAATTGGCACATGGATACCCATGTGAGCAGTAACGCCACGTCAAGGCTTCAACCCTTGTTACTGACCATTCACACACCTTTTATATCTCCATTCACACACAGAAGCACATAGCATACTTTTAATGCTACTGACTTCAAAAAAGTTTTTTTATTAAAACTTTATAAAAAATGTCATAGAATGTTTGTGTCCCTAAACCAAATCCTCCAGAAGAAGGCGAAAAAACTTGTCACAAGTAAAAATGTCCTTATTGACTCTAAAAATATAGTGATCAGCCCTTCAGACTTGGATGAGGCTACTGATTTTAAAATAGTTTTTTTTTTATCAAAAAATTTCTTTCATTTTTATATTCCTAAACCAAATGATACAGTGACTCACAATGGTTGAATTGGCACATGGATACCCATGTGAGCAGTAACGCCACGTCAAGGCTTCAACCCTTGTTACTGACCATTCACACACCTTTTATATCTCCATTCACACACAGAAGCACATAGCATACTTTTAATGCTACTGACTTCAAAAACGTTTTTTAGTAAAACTTTATTAAAAAAATTATAGAATGTTTGTATCCCTAAAGCAAATCGTCCAGAAGAAGGCGAAAAAACTTGTCACAAGTAAAAATGTCCTTATTGACTCTTAAAATATAGTGATCAGCCCTTCAGACTTGGATGAGGCTACTGATTTTAAAATAGTTTTTTTTTTATAAAAAATGTTTATTTCATGTTTATTTTCCTAAACCAAATGATACAGTCATTCACAATGGTTGAATTGGCACATGGATACCCATGTGAGCAGTAACGCCACGTCAAGGCTTCAACCCTTGTTACTGACCATTTACACACCTTTGATATCTCCATTCACACACAGAAGCACATAGCATACTTTTAATGCCACTGACTTCAAAAAACGTTTTTTAGTAAAACTTTATAAAAAAAATTATAGAATGTTTGTGTCCCTAAAGCAAATCGTCCAGAAGAAGGTGAAAAAAATTGTCACAAGTAAAAATGTCCTTATTGACTCTAAAAATATAGTGATCAGCCCTTCAGACTTGGATGAGGCTACTGATTGTAAAATAGTTTTGTTTTTTATAAAAAAATGTCTTTCATTTTTATTTTCCTAAAACAAATGATACAGTCACTCACAATGGTTGAATTGGCACATGGATACCCATGTGAGCAGTAACGCCACGTCAAGGCTTCAATCCTTGTTACTGACCATTTACACACCTTTTATATCTCCATTCACACACAGAAGCACATAGCATACTTTTAATGCTACTGACTTCAAAAAACGTTTTTTAGTAAAACTTTATAAAAAAAATTATAGAATGTTTGTGTCCGTAAAGCAAATCGTCCAGAAGAAGGTGAAAAAACTTGTCACAAGTAAAAATGTCCTTATTGACTCTAAAAATATAGTGATCAGCCCTTCAGACTTGGATGAGGCTACTGATTTTAAAATAGTTTTGTTTTTTATAAAAAAAATTATTTCATGTTTATTTTCCTAAACCAAATGATACAGTCATTCACAATGATTGAATTGGCACATGGATACCCATGTGAGCAGTATAGCCACGTCAAGGCTTCAACACTTGTTACTGACCATTCACACACCTTTTATATCTCCATTCACACACAGAAGCACATAGCATATTTTTAATGCTACTGACTTCAAAAAAGTTTTTTTATTAAAACTTTATAAAAAATGTGATAGAATGTTTGTGTCCCTAAACCAAATCCTCCAGAAGAATGCAAAAAAACTTGTCACAAGTAAAAATGTCCTTATTGACTCTAAAAATATAGTGATCAGCCCTTCAGACTTGGATGAGGCTACTGATTTTAAAATCGTTTTTTTTTTATAAAAAAAATTCTTTCATTTTTATTTTACTAAACCAAATGATACAGTCATTCACAATGGTTGAATTGGCACATGGATACCCATGTGAGCAGTAACGCCACGTCAAGGCTTCAACCCTTGTTACTGACCATTCACACACCTTTTATATCTCCATTCACACACAGAACCACATAGCATATTTTTAATGCTACTGACTTCAAAAAAGTTTTTTTATTAAAACTTTATAAAAAATGTGATAGAATGTTTGTGTCCCTAAACCAAATCCTCCAGAAGAATGCAAAAAAACTTGTCACAAGTAAAAATGTCCTTATTGACTCTAAAAATATAGTGATCAGCCCTTCAGACTTGGATGAGGCTACTGATTTTAAAATCGTTTTTTTTTTATAAAAAAAATTCTTTCATTTTTATTTTACTAAACCAAATGATACAGTCATTCACAATGATTGAATTGGCACATGGATACCCATGTGAGCAGTATAGCCACGTCAAGGCTTCAACACTTGTTACTGACCATTCACACACCTTTTATATCTCCATTCACACACAGAAGCACATAGCATATTTTTAATGCTACTGACTTCAAAAAAGTTTTTTTATTAAAACTTTATAAAAAATGTGATAGAATGTTTGTGTCCCTAAACCAAATCCTCCAGAAGAATGCAAAAAAACTTGTCACAAGTAAAAATGTCCTTATTGACTCTAAAAATATAGTGATCAGCCCTTCAGACTTGGATGAGGCTACTGATTTTAAAATCGTTTTTTTTTTATAAAAAAAATTCTTTCATTTTTATTTTACTAAACCAAATGATACAGTCATTCACAATGGTTGAATTGGCACATGGATACCCATGTGAGCAGTAACGCCACGTCAAGGCTTCAACCCTTGTTACTGACCATTCACACACCTTTTATATCTCCATTCACACACAGAACCACATAGCATACTTTTAATGCTACTGACTTCAAAAAAGTTTTTTTATTAAAACTTTATAAAAAACAATTATAGAATATTTGTGTCCCTAAACCAAATCCTCCAGAAGAAGGCGAAAAAACTTGTCACAAGTAAAAATGTCCTTATTGACTCTAAAAATATAGTGATCAGCCCTTCAGACTTGGATGAGGCTACTGATTTTAAAATAGTTTTTTTTTTATAAAAAATGTTTATTTCATGTTTATTTTCCTAAACCAAATGATACAGTCATTCACAATGGTTGAATTGGCACATGGATACCCATGTGAGCAGTAACGCCACGTCAAGGCTTCAACCCTTGTTACTGACCATTTACACACCTTTGATATCTCCATTCACACACAGAAGCACATAGCATACTTTTAATGCCACTGACTTCAAAAAACGTTTTTTAGTAAAACTTTATAAAAAAAATTATAGAATGTTTGTGTCCCTAAAGCAAATCGTCCAGAAGAAGGTGAAAAAAATTGTCACAAGTAAAAATGTCCTTATTGACTCTAAAAATATAGTGATCAGCCCTTCAGACTTGGATGAGGCTACTGATTGTAAAATAGTTTTGTTTTTTATAAAAAAATGTCTTTCATTTTTATTTTCCTAAAACAAATGATACAGTCACTCACAATGGTTGAATTGGCACATGGATACCCATGTGAGCAGTAACGCCACGTCAAGGCTTCAATCCTTGTTACTGACCATTTACACACCTTTTATATCTCCATTCACACACAGAAGCACATAGCATACTTTTAATGCTACTGACTTCAAAAAACGTTTTTTAGTAAAACTTTATAAAAAAAATTATAGAATGTTTGTGTCCGTAAAGCAAATCGTCCAGAAGAAGGTGAAAAAACTTGTCACAAGTAAAAATGTCCTTATTGACTCTAAAAATATAGTGATCAGCCCTTCAGACTTGGATGAGGCTACTGATTTTAAAATAGTTTTGTTTTTTATAAAAAAAATTATTTCATGTTTATTTTCCTAAACCAAATGATACAGTCATTCACAATGATTGAATTGGCACATGGATACCCATGTGAGCAGTATAGCCACGTCAAGGCTTCAACACTTGTTACTGACCATTCACACACCTTTTATATCTCCATTCACACACAAAAGCACATAGCATATTTTTAATGCTACTGACTTCAAAAAAGTTTTTTTATTAAAACTTTATAAAAAATGTGATAGAATGTTTGTGTCCCTAAACCAAATCCTCCAGAAGAATGCAAAAAAACTTGTCACAAGTAAAAATGTCCTTATTGACTCTAAAAATATAGTGATCAGCCCTTCAGACTTGGATGAGGCTACTGATTTTAAAATCGTTTTTTTTTTATAAAAAAAATTCTTTCATTTTTATTTTACTAAACCAAATGATACAGTCATTCACAATGGTTGAATTGGCACATGGATACCCATGTGAGCAGTAACGCCACGTCAAGGCTTCAACCCTTGTTACTGACCATTCACACACCTTTTATATCTCCATTCACACACAGAACCACATAGCATACTTTTAATGCTACTGACTTCAAAAAAGTTTTTTTATTAAAACTTTATAAAAAACAATTATAGAATATTTGTGTCCCTAAACCAAATCCTCCAGAAGAAGGCGAAAAAACTTGTCACAAGTAAAAATGTCCTTATTGACTCTAAAAATATAGTGATCAGCCCTTCAGACTTGGATGAGGCTACTGATTTTAAATTAGTTTTTTTTTTTTTTTATAAAAAAAATTATTTTATTTTTATTTTCCTAAAACAAATGATACAGTCACTCACAATGGTTGAATTGGCACATGGATTCCCATGTGAGCAGTAACGCCACGTCAAGGCTTCAACCCTTGTTACTGACCATTCACACACCTTTTATATCTCCATTCACACACAGAAGCACATAGCATCCTTTTAATGCTACTGACTTCAAAAAAGTTTTTTATTAAAACTTTATAAAAAATGTCATAGAATGTTTGTGTCCCTAAACCAAATCCTCCAGAAGAAAGCGAAAAAACTTGTCACAAGAAAAAATGTCCTTATTATCTCTAAAAAAAATAGTGAACAGCCCTTCAGACTTGGATGAAGCTACTGATTTTAAAATATTTTTTTTTATAAAAAAAATTCTTTCATTTTATTTTCCTAAACCAAATGATACAGTCACTCACAATGGTTGAATTGGCACATGGATACCCATGTGAGCAGTAACGCCACGTCAAGGCTTCAACCCTTGTTACTGACCATTTACACACCTTTTATATCTCCATTCACACACAGAAGCACATAGCATACTTTTAATGCTACTGACTTCAAAAAACGTTTTTTAGTAAAACTTTATAAAAAAAATTATAGAATGTTTGTGTCCGTAAAGCAAATCGTCCAGAAGAAGGTGAAAAAACTTGTCACAAGTAAAAATGTCCTTATTGACTCTAAAAATATAGTGATCAGCCCTTCAGACTTGGATGAGGCTACTGATTTTAAAATAGTTTTGTTTTTTATAAAAAAAATTATTTCATGTTTATTTTCCTAAACCAAATGATACAGTCATTCACAATGATTGAATTGGCACATGGATACCCATGTGAGCAGTATAGCCACGTCAAGGCTTCAACACTTGTTACTGACCATTCACACACCTTTTATATCTCCATTCACACACAGAAGCACATAGCATATTTTTAATGCTACTGACTTCAAAAAAGTTTTTTTATTAAAACTTTATAAAAAATGTGATAGAATGTTTGTGTCCCTAAACCAAATCCTCCAGAAGAAGGCGAAAAAACTTGTCACAAGTAAAAATGTCCTTATTGACTCTAAAAATATAGGGATCAGCCCTTCAGACTTGGATGAGGCTACTGATTTTAAAATAGTTTTTTTTTTATAAAAATGTTTTATTTCATGTTTATTTTCCTAAACCAAATGATACAGTCATTCACAATGGTTGAATTGGCACATGGATACCCATGTGAGCAGTAACGCCACGTCAAGGCTTCAACCCTTGTTACTGACCATTCACACACCTTTTATATCTCCATTCACACACAGAAGCACATAGCATACTTTTAATGCTACTGACTTCAAAAAAGTTTTTTATTAAAACTTTATAAAAAATGTCATAGAATGTTTGTGTCCCTAAACCAAATCCTCCAGAAGAACGCGAAAAAACTTGTCACAAGAAAATATGTCCTTATTAACTCTAAAAATATAGTGATCAGCCCTTCAGACTTGGATGAGGCTACTGATTTTAAAATAGTTTTTTTTTAATAGAAAAAATGTATTTCATGTTTATTTTCCTAAACCAAATGATACAGTCACTCACAATGGTTGAATTGGCCCATGGATACACATGTGAGCAGTAACGCCACTTCAAGGCTTCAACCCTTGTTACTGACCATTCACACACCTTTTATATCTCCCATCACACAAAGAAGCACATAGCATACTTTTAATGCTACTGACTTCAAAAAAGTTTTTTTTATTGAAACTTTATAAAAAATGTCATAGAATGGTTGTGTCCCTAAACCAAATCCTCCAGAAGAAGGCGAAAAAACTTGTCACAAGTAAAAATGTCCTTATTGACTCTAAAAAAAATAGTGAACAGCCCTTCAGACTTGGATGAGGCTACTGATTTTAAAATAGTTTTTTTTTATAGAAAAAATGTATTTCATGTTTATTTTCCTAAACCAAATGATACAGTCATTCACAATGGTTGAATTGGCACATGGATACCCATGTGAGCAGTAACGCCACGTCAAGGCTTCAACCCTTGTTACTGACCATTCACACACCTTTTATATCTCCATTCACACACAGAACCACATAGCATACTTTTAATGCTACTGACTTCAAAAAAGTTTTTTTTATTAAAACTTTATAAAAAAACAATTATAGAATATTTGTGTCCCTAAACCAAATCCTCCAGAAGAAGGCGAAAAAACTTGTCACAAGAAAAAATGTCCTTATTAACTCTAAAAATATAGTGATCAGCCCTTCAGACTTGGATGAGGCTACTGATTTTAAAATAGTTTTTTTTTAATAGAAAAAATGTATTTCATGTTTATTTTCCTAAACCAAATGATACAGTCACTCACAATGGTTGAATTGGCACATGGATACCCATGTGAGCAGTAACGCCACGTCAAGGCTTCAACCCTTGTTACTGACCATTCACACACCTTTTATATCTCCCATCACACAAAGAAGCACATAGCATACTTTTAATGCTACTGACTTCAAAAAAGTTTTTTTATTGAAACTTTATAAAAAATGTCATAGAATGGTTGTGTCCCTAAACCAAATCCTCCAGAAGAAGGCGAAAAAACTTGTCACAAGTAAAAATGTCCTTATTGACTCTAAAAAAAATAGTGAACAGCCCTTCAGACTTGGATGAGGCTACTGATTTTAAAAAAGTTTTTTTTTATAAAAAAAAATTCTTTAATTTTATTTTCCTAAACCAAATGTTACAGTCACTCACAATGGTTGAATTGGCACATAGATACCTATGTGAGCAGTAACGCCACGTCAAGGCTTCAACCCTTGTTACTGACCATTCACACACCTTTTATATCTCCATTCACACACAGAAGCACATAGCATACTTTTAATGCTACTGACTTTAAAAACGTTTTTTAGTAAAACTTTAAAAATAAAATTATAGAATGTTTGTGTCCCTAAAGCAAATCGTCCAGAAGAAGGTGAATAAACTTGTCACAAGTAAAAATGTCCTTATTGACTCTAAAAATATAGTGATCAGCCCTTCAGACTTGGATGAGGCTACTGATTTTAAAATAGTTTTTTTTTTTATAAAAAAAAAATTATTTAATGTTTATTTTCCTAAACCAAATGATACAGTCATTCACAATGGTTGAATTGGCACATGGATACCCATGTGAGCAGTAACGCCACGTCAAGGCTTCAACCCTTGTTACTGACCATTCACACACCTTTTATATCTCCATTCACACACAGAAGCACATAGCATACTTTTAATGCTACTGACTTCAAAAAAGATTTTTAGTAAAACTTTATAAAAAATGTGATAGAATGTTTGTGTCCCTAAACCAAATCCTCCAGAAGAAGGCGAAAAAACTTGTCACAAGTAAAAATGTCCTTATTGACTCTAAAAATATAGTGATCAGCCCTTCAGACTTGGATCAGGCTACTGATTTTAAATTAGTTTTTTTTTTAAATAAAAAAAAATATTTTATTTTTATTTTCCTAAACCAAATGATACAGTCACTCACAATGGTTGAATTGGCACATGGATACCCATGTGAGCAGTAACGCCACGTCAAGGCTTCAACCCTTGTTACTGACCATTCACACACCTTTTATATCTCCAATCACACACAGAAGCACATAGCATACTTTTAATGCTACTGACTTCAAAAAAGTTTTTTTATTAAAACTTTATCAAGTTTTTTTAATGGAGTTTTTGTGTTCCTAAGCCAAATGAGCCAGAAGAAGGCGAAAAAACTTGTCATAAGTAAAAAAAAACTTTCTTTACCCTGGGAAACCAGTGATCAGCCATACAGCCCTTGATCAAGCTGTTTGTTGTATTAAAACTTTATAATGTTTTTTTATTGAATTTTTGTGTTCCTAAGCCAAATGATTAGGAAGAAAGCAACAAATATTTTGTCACAAGAAAAACAAATGCTTCTTCACACTGAGAAAACATCGATGGGTCATTTAGCCCTTGAACAAGCTACTGACTTTAAAAAGTATTTTCATTAAAACTTTCCAACGTTTTTTTATTGAGTCTTAGTGATCCTAAGCCAAATGATTCAGAAGAAAGCGAAAAAACTTGGCACAAGTAAAACATTCCTTCTTGACCATGAAAATATAGCCATTCCATATTAAGCCCTGGATCAGGCTTCTGACTTTAAAAAGTCAACCTAATTAGAATGTCGTCAGCAATTAGTATTTTTTCAATAGATTGCAAATGTAGATTACATACATAGGTTAGAAATGCATGTCAATTCAGATTATTAATACCTTGCATACATAGATTACATGCATAGATTACATTCAAAGATACACAGATTAAAACCAAATGACTATTCAGTCATCCCTGAGTATTGTGATGTAAAGAATCCTGTAATCACTGTAAATACATGCAATACATTTAAAATGAAACATCAATTAGTATTTCTTATACATGGCATACATAGATCCTGTGATGATTTTGTCCTTGGACATTAGATCATCCTTCATTAATTTCACTGATTAGTATTTCTTATAGATAGCATACATTGATCCTGCGATGACCATCAACCATGGATAGAGCTGGAAAATCATAGAGGAAACGATAAAAATCCACAGGCCCGGTTCCAGCACATATATCCTGAATTTGGAATGCGTAATTTCCAAGTCCGTACATCACAATCGGATGGCCTCATTGTCGTCACAAAGTTCTAGAATTAAGTGAAAAAATGTGTCAGCAGTAAAGCTCTGAGTCTTAACACCCAGGTTTTTCCTATGTAATGCTAGCAGCCTTTCCTATTTATACACTTTAGCTATTGTGATGCGTTGCCAGCTCATGGACCAAATATGGACATGAGAGGGGTGTGGTCACAATACTTCCCATATAAGGAACTGGGTGGGACAGGGTGTAGTAATGCATGGTTAACATAGCCATAAATTAATATTTGAAACAAAGAATTTCTACGTAAACTCAAAAAAGGTGCAGGGATAACCCGAATATTTAATTATATAACACAGTGCAACTGAATAAAGGACTACTAACTTATAGTCTGGATTATAGGGACAAGTACTAGCAAGTTAACATGTGCATTCGTTTTCGGACTAATGCATTTTCGGACGAAAATAGCATTTTCGTCCATTCGTCCGAATAACGAAAATTATAAACTAACGAAATCCGAAATCCGAATGTTAAATGAACGAAAATCATTCGTCCATTCGTTCATTCAGATGCTGACAGCCATTCTGATATGTCGAATTGTGAGCAGTAATGCCAGGTCAAGGCTTCAACCCTTGTTACTGACCATTCACACACAGAAACACACAGCATACTTTTCATGCTACTGATTTTAAAAAGTTTTTTATTAAAACTTTATAAAGTTTTTTAAAGTATGTTTGTGTTCCTAAACCAAATACTTCAGAAGAAGGCGAAAAAATGTGTCACAAGTAAAAGTTTCCTTATTGACCCAAAAAAATAGCAATCAGACCTTCAGACTTGGAGCAGGCTACTGACATCAAAAAGTTTTTTTTTAATTAAAACTTTATAAAGTTTTTATTTTTATTTTTGTTTTCCTAAACCAAATGATACAGTCACTCACAATGGTTGAATTGGCACATGGATACTCATGTGAGCAGTAACGCTACGTCAAGGCTTCAACCCTTTTTACTGACCAGTCACACACCTTTTATATCCCCTTACACTCACAGAACCACAAAGCATACTTCACATGCTACTGACTTCAAAAAAGTATTTTATTACAACTTTATAAAGTTTTTAATAGAATATTTGTGTCCCTAAACCAAATCCTCCAAAAGAAGGTGAAACAATTTGTCACAAGTAAAAATTTACTTATTGACTCTAAAAAGATAGTGATCAGCCCTTCAGACTTGGATGAGGCTACTGACTTTAAAAAGTTTTTTTATTTCATTTTTGTCTTCCTAAACCAAATGATACAGTGACTCACAATGGTTGAATTGGCACAAGGATACCCATGTGAGCAGTAACGCCATGTCAATGCTTCAACCCTTGTTACTGACCATTCACACACCTTTTATATCTCCATTCACACACAGAAGCACATAGCATACTTTTAAAGCTACTGACTTCAAAAAAGATTTTTAGTAAACTTTATAAAGAAAATGTATAGAATGTTTGTGTCCCTAAACAAAATCCTCCAGAAGAAGGCAAAAAAACTTGTCACAAGTAAAAATGTCCTTATTGACTCTAAAAAAATGGTGAACATCCCTTCAGACTTGGATGAAGCTACTGATTTTAAAATAGTTTTTGTTATAAAAAAAAATTCTTTCATTTTCATTTTCCTAAACAAAATGATACATTCACTCACAATGGTTGAATTGGCACATGGATACCCATGTGAGCAGTAACGCCACGTCAAGGCTTCAACCCTTGTTACTGACCATTCACACACCTTTTATATCTCCATTCACACACAGAAGCACATAGCATACTTTTAATGCTACTGACTTCAAAAACGTTTTTTATTAAAACTTTATAAAAAATGTCATAGAATGTTTGTGTCCCTAAATCAAATCCTCCAGATGAAGGCGAAAAAACTTGTCACAAGTAAAAATGTCCTTATTGACTCTAAAAATATAGTGATCAGCCCTACAGACTTGGATGAGGCTACTGATTTTAAAATAGTTTTTTTTTTATCAAAACATTTCTTTCATTTTTATATTCCTAAACCAAATGATACAGTGACTCACAATGGTTGAATTGGCACATGGATACCCATGTGAGCAGTAACGCCACGTCAAGGCTTCAACCCTTGTTACTGACCATTCACACACCTTTTATATCTCCATTCACACACAGAAGCACATAGCATACTTTTAATGCTACTGACTTAAAAAACGTTTTTTAGTAAAACTTTATAAAAAAAATTTATAGAATGTTTGTATCCCTAAAGCAAATCGTCCAGAAGAAGGTGAATAAACTTGTCACAAGTAAAAATGTCCTTATTGACTCTAAAAATATAGTGATCAGCCCTTCAGACTTGGATGAGGCTACTGATTTTAAAATAGTTTTTTTTTTAATTAAAAAAATTATTTCATGTTTATTTTCCTAAACCAAATGATACAGTCATTCACAATGGTTGAATTGGCACATGGATACCCATGTGAGCAGTATAGCCACGTCAAGGCTTCAACACTTGTTACTGACCATTCACACACCTTTTATATCTCCATTCACACACAGAAGCACATAGCATACTTTTAAAGCTACTGACTTCAAAAAAGTTTTTTATTAAAACTTTATAAAAAATGTCATAGAATGTTTGTGTCCCTAAATCAAATCCTCCAGAAGAAGGCGAAAAAGCTTGTCACAAGTAAAAATGTCTTTATTGACTCTAAAAAAATAGTGAACAGCCCTTCAGACTTGGATGAAGCTACTGATTTTAAAATAGTTTTTTTTTTATAAAAAAAATTTCTTTCATTTTATTTTCCTAATTCAAATGATACAGTCATTCACAATGGTTGAATTGGCACATGGATACCCATGTGAGCAGTATAGCCACGTCAAGGCTTCAACACTTGTTACTGACCATTCACACACCTTTTATATCTCCATTCACACACAGAAGCACATAGCATACTTTTAATGCCACTGACTTCAAAAAACGTTTTTTAGTAAAACTTTATAAAAAAAATTATAGAATGTTTGTGTCCCTAAAGCAAATCGTCCAGAAGAAGGTGAAAAAAATTGTCACAAGTAAAAATGTCCTTATTGACTCTAAAAATATAGTGACCAGCCCTTCAGACTTGCATGAGGCTACTGATTTTAAAATAGTTTTGTTTTTTATAAAAAAAATTATTTCATGTTTATTTTCCTAAACCAAATGATACAGTCATTCACAATGATTGAATTGGCACATGGATACCCATGTGAGCAGTATAGCCACGTCAAGGCTTCAACACTTGTTACTGACCATTCACACACCTTTTATATCTCCATTCACACACAGAAGCACATAGCATATTTTTAATGCTACTGACTTCAAAAAAGTTTTTTTATTAAAACTTTATAAAAAATGTGATAGAATGTTTGTGTCCCTAAACCAAATCCTCCAGAAGAAGGCGAAAAAACTTGTCACAAGTAAAAATGTCCTTATTGACTCTAAAAATATAGGGATCAGTCCTTCAGACTTGGATGAGGCTACTGATTTTAAAATAGTTTTTTTTTTATAAAAATGTTTTATTTCATGTTTCTTTTCCTAAACCAAATGATACAGTCATTCACAATGGTTGAATTGGCACATGGATACCCATGTGAGCAGTAACGCCACGTCAAGGCTTCAACCCTTGTTACTGACCATTCACACACTTTTTATATCTCCATTCACACACAGAAGCACATAGCATACTTTTAATGCTACTGACTTCAAAAAAGTTTTTTTATTAAAACTTTATAAAAAATGTCATAGAATGTTTGTGTCCCTAAACCAAATCCTCCAGAAGAAGGCGAAAAAACTTGTCACAAGTAAAAATGTCCTTATTGACTCTAAAAATATAGTGATCAGCCCTTCAGACTTGGATGAGGCTACTGATTTTAAAATAGTTTTTTTTTTATCAAAAAATTTCTTTCATTTTTATATTCCTAAACCAAATGATACAGTGACTCACAATGGATGAATTGGCACATGGATACCCATGTGAGCAGTAACGCCACGTCAAGGCTTCAACCCTTGTTACTGACCATTCACACACCTTTTATATCTCCATTCACACACAGAAGCACATAGCATACTTTTAATGCTACTGACTTCAAAAACGTTTTTTAGTAAAACTTTATTAAAAAAATTATAGAATGTTTGTATCCCTAAAGCAAATCGTCCAGAAGAAGGCGAAAAAACTTGTCACAAGTAAAAATGTCCTTATTGACTCTTAAAATATAGTGATCAGCCCTTCAGACTTGGATGAGGCTACTGATTTTAAAATAGTTTTTTTTTTATAAAAAATGTTTATTTCATGTTTATTTTCCTAAACCAAATGATACAGTCATTCACAATGGTTGAATTGGCACATGGATACCCATGTGAGCAGTAACGCCACGTCAAGGCTTCAACCCTTGTTACTGACCATTTACACACCTTTGATATCTCCATTCACACACAGAAGCACATAGCATACTTTTAATGCCACTGACTTCAAAAAACGTTTTTTAGTAAAACTTTATAAAAAAAATTATAGAATGTTTGTGTCCCTAAAGCAAATCGTCCAGAAGAAGGTGAAAAAAATTGTCACAAGTAAAAATGTCCTTATTGACTCTAAAAATATAGTGATCAGCCCTTCAGACTTGGATGAGGCTACTGATTTTAAAATAGTTTTGTTTTTTATAAAAAAAATGTCTTTCATTTTTATTTTCCTAAAACAAATGATACAGTCACTCACAATGGTTGAATTGGCACATGGATATCCATGTGAGCAGTAACGCCACGTCAAGGCTTCAATCCTTGTTACTGACCATTTACACACCTTTTATATCTCCATTCACTCACAGAAGCACATAGCATACTTTTAATGCTACTGACTTCAAAAAACGTTTTTTAGTAAAACTTTATAAAAAAAATTATAGAATGTTTGTGTCCGTAAAGCAAATCGTCCAGAAGAAGGTGAAAAAACTTGTCACAAGTAAAAATGTCCTTATTGACTCTAAAAATATAGTGATCAGCCCTTCAGACTTGGATGAGGCTACTGATTTTAAAATAGTTTTGTTTTTTATAAAAAAAATTATTTCATGTTTATTTTCCTAAACCAAATGATACAGTCATTCACAATGATTGAATTGGCACATGGATACCCATGTGAGCAGTATAGCCACGTCAAGGCTTCAACACTTGTTACTGACCATTCACACACCTTTTATATCTCCATTCACACACAGAAGCACATAGCATATTTTTAATGCTACTGACTTCAAAAAAGTTTTTTTATTAAAACTTTATAAAAAATGTGATAGAATGTTTGTGTCCCTAAACCAAATCCTAAAGAAGAAGGCAAAAAAACTTGTCACAAGTAAAAATGTCCTTATTGACTCTAAAAATATAGGGATCAGCCCTTCAGACTTGGATGAGGCTACTGATTTTAAAATAGTTTTTTTTTTATAAAAATGTTTTATTTCATGTTTATTTTCCTAAACCAAATGATACAGTCATTCACAATGGTTGAATTGGCACATGGATACCCATGTGAGCAGTAACGCCACGTCAAGGCTTCAACCCTTGTTACTGACCATTCACACACCTTTTATATCTCCATTCACACACAGAACCACATAGCATACTTTTAATGCTACTGACTTCAAAAAAGTTTTTTTATTAAAACTTTATAAAAAAACAATTATAGAATATTTGTGTCCCTAAACCAAATCCTCCAGAAGAAGGCGAAAAAACTTGTCACAAGAAAAAATGTCCTTATTAACTCTAAAAATATAGTGATCAGCCCTTCAGACTTGGATGAGGCTACTGATTTTAAAATAGTTTTTTTTTAATAGAAAAAATGTATTTCATGTTTATTTTCCTAAACCAAATGATACAGTCACTCACAATGGTTGAATTGGCACATGGATACCCATGTGAGCAGTAACGCCACGTCAAGGCTTCAACCCTTGTTACTGACCATTCACACACCTTTTATATCTCCCATCACACAAAGAAGCACATAGCATACTTTTAATGCTACTGACTTCAAAAAAGTTTTTTTATTGAAACTTTATAAAAAATGTCATAGAATGGTTGTGTCCCTAAACCAAATCCTCCAGAAGAAGGCGAAAAAACTTGTCACAAGTAAAAATGTCCTTATTGACTCTAAAAAAAATAGTGAACAGCCCTTCAGACTTGGATGAGGCTACTGATTTTAAAAAAGTTTTTTTTTATAAAAAAAAATTCTTTAATTTTATTTTCCTAAACCAAATGTTACAGTCACTCACAATGGTTGAATTGGCACATAGATACCTATGTGAGCAGTAACGCCACGTCAAGGCTTCAACCCTTGTTACTGACCATTCACACACCTTTTATATCTCCATTCACACACAGAAGCACATAGCATACTTTTAATGCTACTGACTTTAAAAACGTTTTTTAGTAAAACTTTAAAAATAAAATTATAGAATGTTTGTGTCCCTAAAGCAAATCGTCCAGAAGAAGGTGAATAAACTTGTCACAAGTAAAAATGTCCTTATTGACTCTAAAAATATAGTGATCAGCCCTTCAGACTTGGATGAGGCTACTGATTTTAAAATAGTTTTTTTTTTTATAAAAAAAAAATTATTTAATGTTTATTTTCCTAAACCAAATGATACAGTCATTCACAATGGTTGAATTGGCACATGGATACCCATGTGAGCAGTAACGCCACGTCAAGGCTTCAACCCTTGTTACTGACCATTCACACACCTTTTATATCTCCATTCACACACAGAAGCACATAGCATACTTTTAATGCTACTGACTTCAAAAAAGATTTTTAGTAAAACTTTATAAAAAATGTGATAGAATGTTTGTGTCCCTAAACCAAATCCTCCAGAAGAAGGCGAAAAAACTTGTCACAAGTAAAAATGTCCTTATTGACTCTAAAAATATAGTGATCAGCCCTTCAGACTTGGATCAGGCTACTGATTTTAAATTAGTTTTTTTTTTAAATAAAAAAAAATATTTTATTTTTATTTTCCTAAACCAAATGATACAGTCACTCACAATGGTTGAATTGGCACATGGATACCCATGTGAGCAGTAACGCCACGTCAAGGCTTCAACCCTTGTTACTGACCATTCACACACCTTTTATATCTCCAATCACACACAGAAGCACATAGCATACTTTTAATGCTACTGACTTCAAAAAAGTTTTTTTATTAAAACTTTATCAAGTTTTTTTAATGGAGTTTTTGTGTTCCTAAGCCAAATGAGCCAGAAGAAGGCGAAAAAACTTGTCATAAGTAAAAAAAAACTTTCTTTACCCTGGGAAACCAGTGATCAGCCATACAGCCCTTGATCAAGCTGTTTGTTGTATTAAAACTTTATAATGTTTTTTTATTGAATTTTTGTGTTCCTAAGCCAAATGATTAGGAAGAAAGCAACAAATATTTTGTCACAAGAAAAACAAATGCTTCTTCACACTGAGAAAACATCGATGGGTCATTTAGCCCTTGAACAAGCTACTGACTTTAAAAAGTATTTTCATTAAAACTTTCCAACGTTTTTTTATTGAGTCTTAGTGATCCTAAGCCAAATGATTCAGAAGAAAGCGAAAAAACTTGGCACAAGTAAAACATTCCTTCTTGACCATGAAAATATAGCCATTCCACATTAAGCCCTGGATCAGGCTTCTGACTTTAAAAAGTCAACCTAATTAGAATGTCGTCAGCAATTAGTATTTTTTCAATAGATTGCAAATTTAGATTACATACATAGGTTAGAAATGCATGTCAATTCAGATTATTAATACCTTGCATACATAGATTACATGCATAGATTACATTCAAAGATACACAGATTAAAACCAAATGACTATTCAGTCATCCCTGAGTATTGTGATGTAAAGAATCCTGTAATCACTGTAAATACATGCAATACATTTAAAATGAAACATCAATTAGTATTTCTTATACATGGCATACATAGATCCTGTGATGATTTTGTCCTTGGACATTAGATCATCCTTCATTAATTTCACTGATTAGTATTTCTTATAGATAGCATACATTGATCCTGCGATGACCATCAACCATGGATAGAGCTGGAAAATCATAGAGGAAACGATAAAAATCCACAGGCCCGGTTCCAGCACATATATCCTGAATTTGGAATGCGTAATTTCCAAGTCCGTACATCACAATCGGATGGCCTCATTGTCGTCACAAAGTTCTAGAATTAAGTGAAAAAATGTGTCAGCAGTAAAGCTCTGAGTCTTAACACCCAGGTTTTTCCTATGTAATGCTAGCAGCCTTTCCTATTTATACACTTTAGCTATTGTGATGCGTTGCCAGCTCATGGACCAAATATGGACATGAGAGGGGTGTGGTCACAATACTTCCCATATAAGGAACTGGGTGGGACAGGGTGTAGTAATGCATGGTTAACATAGCCATAAATTAATATTTGAAACAAAGAATTTCTACGTAAACTCAAAAAAGGTGCAGGGATAACCCGAATATTTAATTATATAACACAGTGCAACTGAATAAAGGACTACTAACTTATAGTCTGGATTATAGGGACAAGTACTAGCAAGTTAACATGTGCATTCGTTTTCGGACTAATGCATTTTCGGACGAAAATAGCATTTTCGTCCATTCGTCCGAATAACGAAAATTATAAACTAACGAAATCCGAAATCCGAATGTTAAATGAACGAAAATCATTCGTCCATTCGTTCATTCAGATGCTGACAGCCATTCTGATATGTCGAATTGTGAGCAGTAATGCCAGGTCAAGGCTTCAACCCTTGTTACTGACCATTCACACACAGAAACACACAGCATACTTTTCATGCTACTGATTTTAAAAAGTTTTTTATTAAAACTTTATAAAGTTTTTTAAAGTATGTTTGTGTTCCTAAACCAAATACTTCAGAAGAAGGCGAAAAAATGTGTCACAAGTAAAAGTTTCCTTATTGACCCAAAAAAATAGCAATCAGACCTTCAGACTTGGAGCAGGCTACTGACATCAAAAAGTTTTTTTTTAATTAAAACTTTATAAAGTTTTTATTTTTATTTTTGTTTTCCTAAACCAAATGATACAGTCACTCACAATGGTTGAATTGGCACATGGATACTCATGTGAGCAGTAACGCTACGTCAAGGCTTCAACCCTTTTTACTGACCAGTCACACACCTTTTATATCCCCTTACACTCACAGAACCACAAAGCATACTTCACATGCTACTGACTTCAAAAAAGTATTTTATTACAACTTTATAAAGTTTTTAATAGAATATTTGTGTCCCTAAACCAAATCCTCCAAAAGAAGGTGAAACAATTTGTCACAAGTAAAAATTTACTTATTGACTCTAAAAAGATAGTGATCAGCCCTTCAGACTTGGATGAGGCTACTGACTTTAAAAAGTTTTTTTATTTCATTTTTGTCTTCCTAAACCAAATGATACAGTGACTCACAATGGTTGAATTGGCACAAGGATACCCATGTGAGCAGTAACGCCATGTCAATGCTTCAACCCTTGTTACTGACCATTCACACACCTTTTATATCTCCATTCACACACAGAAGCACATAGCATACTTTTAAAGCTACTGACTTCAAAAAAGATTTTTAGTAAACTTTATAAAGAAAATGTATAGAATGTTTGTGTCCCTAAACAAAATCCTCCAGAAGAAGGCAAAAAAACTTGTCACAAGTAAAAATGTCCTTATTGACTCTAAAAAAATGGTGAACATCCCTTCAGACTTGGATGAAGCTACTGATTTTAAAATAGTTTTTGTTATAAAAAAAAATTCTTTCATTTTCATTTTCCTAAACAAAATGATACATTCACTCACAATGGTTGAATTGGCACATGGATACCCATGTGAGCAGTAACGCCACGTCAAGGCTTCAACCCTTGTTACTGACCATTCACACACCTTTTATATCTCCATTCACACACAGAAGCACATAGCATACTTTTAATGCTACTGACTTCAAAAACGTTTTTTATTAAAACTTTATAAAAAATGTCATAGAATGTTTGTGTCCCTAAATCAAATCCTCCAGATGAAGGCGAAAAAACTTGTCACAAGTAAAAATGTCCTTATTGACTCTAAAAATATAGTGATCAGCCCTACAGACTTGGATGAGGCTACTGATTTTAAAATAGTTTTTTTTTTATCAAAACATTTCTTTCATTTTTATATTCCTAAACCAAATGATACAGTGACTCACAATGGTTGAATTGGCACATGGATACCCATGTGAGCAGTAACGCCACGTCAAGGCTTCAACCCTTGTTACTGACCATTCACACACCTTTTATATCTCCATTCACACACAGAAGCACATAGCATACTTTTAATGCTACTGACTTAAAAAACGTTTTTTAGTAAAACTTTATAAAAAAAATTTATAGAATGTTTGTATCCCTAAAGCAAATCGTCCAGAAGAAGGTGAATAAACTTGTCACAAGTAAAAATGTCCTTATTGACTCTAAAAATATAGTGATCAGCCCTTCAGACTTGGATGAGGCTACTGATTTTAAAATAGTTTTTTTTTTAATTAAAAAAATTATTTCATGTTTATTTTCCTAAACCAAATGATACAGTCATTCACAATGGTTGAATTGGCACATGGATACCCATGTGAGCAGTATAGCCACGTCAAGGCTTCAACACTTGTTACTGACCATTCACACACCTTTTATATCTCCATTCACACACAGAAGCACATAGCATACTTTTAAAGCTACTGACTTCAAAAAAGTTTTTTATTAAAACTTTATAAAAAATGTCATAGAATGTTTGTGTCCCTAAATCAAATCCTCCAGAAGAAGGCGAAAAAGCTTGTCACAAGTAAAAATGTCTTTATTGACTCTAAAAAAATAGTGAACAGCCCTTCAGACTTGGATGAAGCTACTGATTTTAAAATAGTTTTTTTTTTATAAAAAAAATTTCTTTCATTTTATTTTCCTAATTCAAATGATACAGTCACTCACAATGGTTGAATTGGCACATGGATACCCATGTGAGCAGTAACGCCACGTCAAGGCTTCAACCCTTGTTACTGACCATTTACACACCTTTGATATCTCCATTCACACACAGAAGCACATAGCATACTTTTAATGCCACTGACTTCAAAAAACGTTTTTTAGTAAAACTTTATAAAAAAAATTATAGAATGTTTGTGTCCCTAAAGCAAATCGTCCAGAAGAAGGTGAAAAAAATTGTCACAAGTAAAAATGTCCTTATTGACTCTAAAAATATAGTGATCAGCCCTTCAGACTTGCATGAGGCTACTGATTTTAAAATAGTTTTGTTTTTTATAAAAAAAATTATTTCATGTTTATTTTCCTAAACCAAATGATACAGTCATTCACAATGATTGAATTGGCACATGGATACCCATGTGAGCAGTATAGCCACGTCAAGGCTTCAACACTTGTTACTGACCATTCACACACCTTTTATATCTCCATTCACACACAGAAGCACATAGCATATTTTTAATGCTACTGACTTCAAAAAAGTTTTTTTATTAAAACTTTATAAAAAATGTGATAGAATGTTTGTGTCCCTAAACCAAATCCTCCAGAAGAAGGCGAAAAAACTTGTCACAAGTAAAAATGTCCTTATTGACTCTAAAAATATAGGGATCAGCCCTTCAGACTTGGATGAGGCTACTGATTTTAAAATAGTTTTTTTTTTATAAAAATGTTTTATTTCATGTTTCTTTTCCTAAACCAAATGATACAGTCATTCACAATGGTTGAATTGGCACATGGATACCCATGTGAGCAGTAACGCCACGTCAAGGCTTCAACCCTTGTTACTGACCATTCACACACTTTTTATATCTCCATTCACACACAGAAGCACATAGCATACTTTTAATGCTACTGACTTCAAAAAAGTTTTTTTATTAAAACTTTATAAAAAATGTCATAGAATGTTTGTGTCCCTAAACCAAATCCTCCAGAAGAAGGCGAAAAAACTTGTCACAAGTAAAAATGTCCTTATTGACTCTAAAAATATAGTGATCAGCCCTTCAGACTTGGATGAGGCTACTGATTTTAAAATAGTTTTTTTTTTATCAAAAAATTTCTTTCATTTTTATATTCCTAAACCAAATGATACAGTGACTCACAATGGTTGAATTGGCACATGGATACCCATGTGAGCAGTAACGCCACGTCAAGGCTTCAACCCTTGTTACTGACCATTCACACACCTTTTATATCTCCATTCACACACAGAAGCACATAGCATACTTTTAAAGCTACTGACTTCAAAAAAGTTTTTTATTAAAACTTTATAAAAAATGTCATAGAATGTTTGTGTCCCTAAATCAAATCCTCCAGAAGAAGGCGAAAAAGCTTGTCACAAGTAAAAATGTCTTTATTGACTCTAAAAAAATAGTGAACAGCCCTTCAGACTTGGATGAAGCTACTGATTTTAAAATAGTTTTTTTTTTATAAAAAAAATTTCTTTCATTTTATTTTCCTAATTCAAATGATACAGTCACTCACAATGGTTGAATTGGCACATGGATACCCATGTGAGCAGTAACGCGACGTCAAGGCTTCAACCCTTGTTACTGACCATTTACACACCTTTTATATCTCCATTCACACACAGAAGCACATAGCATACTTTTAATGCTACTGACTTCAAAAAAACGTTTTTTAGTAAAACTTTATAAAAAAAATTATAGAATGTTTGTGTCCGTAAAGCAAATCGTCCAGAAGAAGGTGAAAAAACTTGTCACAAGTAAAAATGTCCTTATTGACTCTAAAAATATAGTGATCAGCCCTTCAGACTTGGATGAGGCTACTGATTTTAAAATAGTTTTTTTTTTATAAAAATGTTTTATTTCATGTTTCTTTTCCTAAACCAAATGATACAGTCATTCACAATGGTTGAATTGGCACATGGATACCCATGTGAGCAGTAACGCCACGTCAAGGCTTCAACCCTTGTTACTGACCATTCACACACTTTTTATATCTCCATTCACACACAGAAGCACATAGCATACTTTTAATGCTACTGACTTCAAAAAAGTTTTTTTATTAAAACTTTATAAAAAATGTCATAGAATGTTTGTGTCCCTAAACCAAATCCTCCAGAAGAAGGCGAAAAAACTTGTCACAAGTAAAAATGTCCTTATTGACTCTAAAAATATAGTGATCAGCCCTTCAGACTTGGATGAGGCTACTGATTTTAAAATAGTTTTTTTTTTATCAAAAAATTTCTTTCATTTTTATATTCCTAAACCAAATGATACAGTGACTCACAATGGTTGAATTGGCACATGGATACCCATGTGAGCAGTAACGCCACGTCAAGGCTTCTACCCTTGTTACTGACCATTCACACACCTTTTACATCTCCATTCACACACAGAAGCACATAGCATACTTTTAATGCTACTGACTTCAAAAACGTTTTTTAGTAAAACTTTATTAAAAAAATTATAGAATGTTTGTATCCCTAAAGCAAATCGTCCAGAAGAAGGCGAAAAAACTTGTCACAAGTAAAAATGTCCTTATTGACTCTTAAAATATAGTGATCAGCCCTTCAGACTTGGATGAGGCTACTGATTTTAAAATAGTTTTTTTTTTATAAAAAATGTTTATTTCATGTTTATTTTCCTAAACCAAATGATACAGTCATTCACAATGGTTGAATTGGCACATGGATACCCATGTGAGCAGTAACGCCACGTCAAGGCTTCAACCCTTGTTACTGACCATTTACACACCTTTGATATCTCCATTCACACACAGAAGCACATAGCATACTTTTAATGCCACTGACTTCAAAAAACGTTTTTTAGTAAAACTTTATAAAAAAAATTATAGAATGTTTGTGTCCCTAAAGCAATTCGTCCAGAAGAAGGTGAAAAAAATTGTCACAAGTAAAAATGTCCTTATTGACTCTAAAAATATAGTGATCAGCCCTTCAGACTTGGATGAGGCTACTGATTTTAAAATAGTTTTGTTTTTTATAAAAAAAATGTCTTTCATTTTTATTTTCCTAAAACAAATGATACAGTCACTCACAATGGTTGAATTGGCACATGGATACCCATGTGAGCAGTAACGCCACGTCAAGGCTTCAATCCTTGTTACTGACCATTTACACACCTTTTATATCTCCATTCACACACAGAAGCACATAGCATACTTTTAATGCTACTGACTTCAAAAAACGTTTTTTAGTAAAACTTTATAAAAAAAATTATAGAATGTTTGTGTCCGTAAAGCAAATCGTCCAGAAGAAGGTGAAAAAACTTGTCACAAGTAAAAATGTCCTTATTGACTCTTAAAATATAGTGATCAGCCCTTCAGACTTGGATGAGGCTACTGATTTTAAAATAGTTTTTTTTTTATAAAAATGTTTTATTTCATGTTTATTTTCCTAAACCAAATGATACAGTCATTCACAATGGTTGAATTGGCACATGGATACCCATGTGAGCAGTATCGCCACGTCAAGGCTTCAACCCTTGTTACTGACCATTCACACACTTTTTATATCTCCATTCACACACAGAAGCACATAGCATACTTTTAATGCTACTGACTTCAAAAAAGTTTTTTTATTAAAACTTTATAAAAAATGTCATAGAATGTTTGTGTCCCTAAACCAAATCCTCCAGAAGAAGGCGAAAAAACTTGTCACAAGTAAAAATGTCCTTATTGACTCTAAAAATATAGTGATCAGCCCTTCAGACTTGGATGAGGCTACTGATTTTAAAATAGTTTTTTTTTTATCAAAAAATTTCTTTCATTTTTATATTCCTAAACCAAATGATACAGTGACTCACAATGGTTGAATTGGCACATGGATACCCATGTGAGCAGTAACGCCACGTCAAGGCTTCAACCCTTGTTACTGACCATTCACACACCTTTTATATCTCCATTCACACACAGAAGCACATAGCATACTTTTAATGCTACTGACTTCAAAAACGTTTTTTAGTAAAACTTTATTAAAAAAATTATAGAATGTTTGTATCCCTAAAGCAAATCGTCCATAAGAAGGCGAAAAAACTTGTCACAAGTAAAAATGTCCTTATTGACTCTTAAAATATAGTGATCAGCCCTTCAGACTTGGATGAGGCTACTGATTTTAAAATAGTTTTTTTTTTATAAAAAATGTTTATTTCATGTTTATTTTCCTACACCAAATGATACAGTCATTCACAATGGTTGAATTGGCACATGGATACCCATGTGAGCAGTAACGCCACGTCAAGGCTTCAACCCTTGTTACTGACCATTTACACACCTTTGATATCTCCATTCACACACAGAAGCACATAGCATACTTTTAATGCCACTGACTTCAAAAAACGTTTTTTAGTAAAACTTTATAAAAAAAATTATAGAATGTTTGTGTCCCTAAAGCAAATCGTCCAGAAGAAGGTGAAAAAAATTGTCACAAGTAAAAATGTCCTTATTGACTCTAAAAATATAGTGATCAGCCCTTAAGACTTGGATGAGGCTACTGATTTTAAAATAGTTTTGTTTTTTATAAAAAAATGTCTTTCATTTTTATTTTCCTAAAACAAATGATACAGTCACTCACAATGGTTGAATTGGAACATGGATACCCATGTGAGCAGTAACGCCACGTCAAGGCTTCAATCCTTGTTACTGACCATTTACACACCTTTTATATCTCCATTCACACACAGAAGCACATAGCATACTTTTAATGCTACTGACTTCAAAAAAACGTTTTTTAGTAAAACTTTATAAAAAAAATTATAGAATGTTTGTGTCCGTAAAGCAAATCGTCCAGAAGAAGGTGAAAAAACTTGTCACAAGTAAAAATTTCCTTATTGACTCTAAAAATATAGTGATCAGCCCTTCAGACTTGGATGAGGCTACTGATTTTAAAATAGTTTTGTTTTTTATAAAAAAAATTATTTCATGTTTATTTTCCTAAACCAAATGATACAGTCATTCACAATGATTGAATTGGCACATGGATACCCATGTGAGCAGTATAGCCACTTCAAGGCTTCAACACTTGTTACTGACCATTCACACACCTTTTATATCTCCATTCACACACAGAAGCACATAGCATATTTTTAATGCTACTGACTTCAAAAAAGTTTTTTTATTAAAACTTTATAAAAAATGTGACAGAATGTTTGTGTCCCTAAACCAAATCCTCCAGAAGAAGGCGAAAAAACTTGTCACAAGTAAAAATGTCCTTATTGACTCTAAAAATATAGGGATCAGCCCTTCAGACTTGGATGAGGCTACTGATTTTAAAATAGTTTTTTTTTTATAAAAATGTTTTATTTCATGTTTATTTTCCTAAACCAAATGATACAGTCATTCACAATGGTTGAATTGGCACATGGATACCCATGTGAGCAGTAACGCCACGTCAAGGCTTCAACCCTTGTTACTGACCATTCACACACTTTTTATATCTCCATTCACACACAGAAGCACATAGCATACTTTTAATGCTACTGACTTCAAAAAAGTTTTTTTATTAAAACTTTATAAAAAATGTCATAGAATGTTTGTGTCCCTAAACTAAATCCTCCAGAAGAAGGCGAAAAAACTTGTCACAAGTAAAAATGTCCTTATTGACTCTAAAAATATAGTGATCAGCCCTTCAGACTAGGATGAGGCTACTGATTTTAAAATAGTTTTTTTTTTATCAAAAAATTTCTTTCATTTTTATATTCCTAAACCAAATGATACAGTGACTCACAATGGTTGAATTGGCACATGGATACCCATGTGAGCAGTATCGCCACGTCAAGGCTTCAACCCTTGTTACTGACCATTCACACACCTTTTATATCTCCATTCACACACAGAAGCACATAGCATACTTTTAATGCTACTGACTTCAAAAACGTTTTTTAGTAAAACTGTATTAAAAAAATTATAGAATGTTTGTATCCCTAAAGCAAATCGTCCAGAAGAAGGCGAAAAAACTTGTCACAATTAAAAATGTCCTTATTGACTCTTAAAATATAGTGATCAGCCCTTCAGACTTGGATGAGGCTACTGATTTTAAAATAGTTTTTTTTTTATAAAAAATGTTTATTTCATGTTTATTTTCCTAAACCAAATGATACAGTCATTCACAATGGTTGAATTGGCACATGGATACCCATGTGAGCAGTAACGCCACGTCAAGGCTTCAACCCTTGTTACTGACCATTTACACACCTTTGATATCTCCATTCACACACAGAAGCACATAGCATACTTTTAATGTCACTGACTTCAAAAAACGTTTTTTAGTAAAACTTTATAAAAAAAATTATAGAATGTTTGTGTCCCTAAAGCAAATCGTCCAGAAGAAGGTGAAAAAAATTGTCAAAAGTAAAAATGTCCTTATTGACTCTAAAAATATAGTGATCAGCCCTTCAGACTTGGATGAGGCTACTGATTTTAAAATAGTTTTGTTTTTTATAAAAAAATGTCTTTCATTTTTATTTTCCTAAAACAAATGATACAGTCACTCACAATGGTTGAATTGGCACATGGATACCCATGTGAGCAGTAACGCCACGTCAAGGCTTCAATCCTTGTTACTGACCATTTACACACCTTTTATATCTCCATTCACACACAGAAGCACATAGCATACTTTTAATGCTACTGACATCAAAAAACGTTTTTTAGTAAAACTTTATAAAAAAAATTATAGAATGTTTGTGTCCGTAAAGCAAATCGTCCAGAAGAAGGTGAAAAAACTTGTCACAAGTAAAAATGTCCTTATTGACTCTAAAAATATAGTGATCAGCCCTTCAGACTTGGATGAGGCTACTGATTTTAAAATAGTTTTGTTTTTTATAAAAAAAATTATTTCATGTTTATTTTCCTAAACCAAATGATACAGTCATTCACAATGATTGAATTGGCACATGGATACCCATGTGAGCAGTATAGCCACTTCAAGGCTTCAACACTTGTTACTGACCATTCACACACCTTTTATATCTCCATTCACACACAGAAGCACATAGCATATTTTTAATGCTACTGACTTCAAAAAAGTTTTTTTATTAAAACTTTATAAAAAATGTGATAGAATGTTTGTGTCCCTAAACCAAATCCTCCAGAAGAAGGCAAAAAAACTTGTCACAAGTAAAAATGTCCTTATTGACTCTAAAAATATAGTGATCAGCCCTTCAGACTTGGATGAGGCTACTGATTTTAAATTAGTTTTTTTTTTTTTTATAAAAAAAATTATTTTATTTTTATTTTCCTAAAACAAATGATACAGTCACTCACAATGGTTGAATTGGCACATGGATTCCCATGTGAGCAGTAACGTCACGTCAAGGCTTCAACCCTTGTTACTGACCATTCACACACCTTTTATATCTCCATTCACACACAGAAGCACATAGCATCCTTTTAATGCTACTGACTTCAAAAAAGTTTTTTATTAAAACTTTATAAAAAATGTCATAGAATGTTTGTGTCCCTAAACCAAATCCTCCAGAAGAAAGCGAAAAAACTTGTCACAAGAAAAAATGTCCTTATTAACTCTAAAAAAATAGTGAACAGCCCTTCAGACTTGGATGAAGCTACTGATTTTAAAATATTTTTTTTTATAAAAAAAATTCTTTCATTTTATTTTCCTAAACCAAATGATACAGTCACTCACAATGGTTGAATTGGCACATGGATACCCATGTGAGCAGTAACGCCACGTCAAGGCTTCAACCCTTGTTACTGACCATTCACACACCTTTTATATCTCCCATCACACAAAGAAGCACATAGCATACTTTTAATGCTACTGACTTCAAAAAAGTTTTTTTATTGAAACTTTGTAAAAAATGTCATAGAATGGTTGTGTCCCTAAACCAAATCCTCCAGAAGAAGGCGAAAAAACTTGTCACAAGTAAAAATGTCCTTATTGACTCTAAAAAAAATAGTGAACAGCCCTTCAGACTTGGATGAGGCTACTGATTTTAAAATAGTTTTTTTTTTATCAAAACTTTTCTTTCATTTTTATTTTCCTAAAACAAATGATACAGTCACTCACAATGGTTGAATTGGCACATGGATACCCATGTGAGCAGTAACGACACGTCAAGGCTTCAATCCTTGTTACTGACCATTCACACACCTTTTATATCTCCATTCACACACAGAAGCACATAGCATACCTTTAATGCTACTGACTTCAAAAAAGTTTTTTATTAAAACTTTATAAAAAATGTCATAGAATGTTTGTGTCCCTAAACCAAATCCTCCAGAAGAAGGCGAAAAAACTTGTCACAAGTAAAAATGTCCTTATTGACTCTAAAAAAATAGTGAACAGCCCTTCAGACTTGGATAAAGCTACTGATTTTAAAATATTTTTTTTTATAAAAAAAATTCTCTCATTTTATTTTCCTAAACCAAATGATACAGTCACTCACAATGGTTGAATTGGCACATGGATACCCATGTGAGCAGTAACGCCACGTCAAGGCTTCAACCCTTGTTACTGACCATTCACACACCTTTTATATCTCCAATCACACAAAGAAGCACATAGCATACTTTTAATGCTACTGACTTCAAAAAAGTTTTTTTTATTAAAACTTTATAAAAAACAATTATAGAATATTTGTGTCCCTAAACCAAATCCTACAGAAGAAGGCGAAAAAACTTGTCACAAGTAAAAATGTCCTTATTGACTCTAAAAATATAGTAATCAGCCCTTCAGACTTGGATGAGGCTACTGATTTTAAATTAGTTCTTTTTTTTTATAAAAAAAATGATTTTATTTTTATTTTCCTAAAGCAAATGATACAGTCACTCACAATGGTTGAATTGGCACATGGATACCCATGTGAGCAGTAACGCAACGTCAAGGCTTCAACCCTTGTTACTGACCATTCACACACCTTTTATATCTCCATTCACACACAGAAGCACATAGCATACTTTTAATGCTACTGACTTCAAAAAAGTTTTTTTATTAAAACTTTATAAAAAATGTCATAGAATGTTTGTGTCTATAAACCAAATCCTCCAGAAGAAGGCGAAAAAACTTGTCACAAGTAAAAATGTCCTTATTGACTCTAAAAATATAGTGATCAGCCCTTCAGACTTGGATGAGGCTACTGATTTTAAAATAGTTTTTTTTTTATCAAAAAATTTCTTTCATTTTTATATTCCTAAACCAAATGATACAGTGACTCACAATGGTTGAATTGGCACATGGATACCCATGTGAGCAGTAACGCCACGTCAAGGCTTCAACCCTTGTTACTGACCATTCACACACCTTTTATATCTCCATTCACACACAGAAGCACATAGCATACTTTTAATGCTACTGACTTCAAAAACGTTTTTTAGTAAAACTTTATAAAAAAAATTATAGAATGTTTGTATCCCTAAAGCAAATCGTCCAGAAGAAGGCGAAAAAACTTGTCACAAGTAAAAATGTCCTTATTGACTCTTAAAATATAGTGATCAGCCCTTCAGACTTGGATGAGGCTACTGATTTTAAAATAGTTTTTTTTTTATAAAAAATGTTTATTTCATGTTTATTTTCCTAAACCAAATGATACAGTCATTCACAATGGTTGAATTGGCACATGGATACCCATGTGAGCAGTAACGCCACGTCAAGGCTTCAACCCTTGTTACTGACCATTTACACACCTTTTATATCTCCATTCACACACAGAAGCACATAGCATACTTTTAATGCTACTGACTTCAAAAACGTTTTTTAGTAAAACTTTATAAAAAAAATTATAGAATGTTTGTGTTGCTAAAGCAAATCGTCCAGAAGAAGGTGAAAAAACTTGTCACAAGTATAAATGTTCTTATTGACTCTAAAAATATAGTGATCAGCCCTTCAGACTTGGATGAGGCTACTGATTTTAAAATAGTTTTTTTTTTATAAAAAAAATTTATTTCATGTTTATTTTCCTAAACCAAATGATACAGTCACGCACAATGGTTGAATTGGCACATGGATACCCATGTTAGCAGTAACGCCACGTCAAGGCTTCAACCCTTGTTACTGACCATTCACACACCTTTTATATCTCCAATCACACAAAGAAGCACATAGCATACTTTTAATGCTACTGACTTCAAAAAAGTTTTTTTTATTAAAACTTTATAAAAAACAATTATAGAATATTTGTGTCCCTAAACCAAATCCTACAGAAGAAGGCGAAAAAACTTGTCACAAGTAAAAATGTCCTTATTGACTCTAAAAATATAGTAATCAGCCCTTCAGACTTGGATGAGGCTATTGATTTTAAATTAGTTCTTTTTTTTTATAAAAAAAATTATTTTATTTTTATTTTCCTAAAGCAAATGATACAGTCACTCACAATGGTTGAATTGGCACATGGATACCCATGTGAGCAGTAACGCCACGTCAAGGCTTCAACCCTTGTTACTGAAAATTCACACACCTTTTATATCGCCATTCACACACAGAAGCACATAGCATACTTTTAATGCTACTGACTTCAAAAAAAGTTTTTTTTAATAAAACTTTATAAAAAACAATTATAGAATATTTGTGTCCCTAAACCAAATCCTCCAGAAGAAGGCGAAAAAACTTGTCACAAGTAAAAATGTCCTTATTGACTCTAAAAATATAGTAATCAGCCCTTCAGACTTGGATGAGGCTACTGATTTTAAATTAGTTTTTTTTTTTTATTAAAAAAATTATTTTATTTTTATTTTCCTAAAACAAATGATACAGTCACTCACAATGGTTGAATTAGCACATAGATACCTATGTGAGCAGTAACGCCACGTCAAGGCTTCAACCCTTGTTACTGACCATTCACACACCTTTTTTATCTCCATTCACACACAGAAGCACATAGCATACTTTTAATGCTACTGACTTCAAAAAAGTTTTTTTTATTAAAACTTTATAAAAAACAATTATAGAATATTTGTGTCCCTAAACCAAATCCTCCAGAAGAAGGCGAAAAAACTTGTCACAAGTAAAAATGTCCTTATTGACTCTAAAAATATAGTAATCAGCCCTTCAGACTTGGATGAGGCGACTGATTTTAAATTAGTTCTTTTTTTTTTTATAAAAAAAATTATTTTATTTTTATTTTCCTTAAACAAATGATACAGTCACTCACAATGGTTGAATTGGCACATGGATACCCATGTGAGCAGTAACGTCACGTCAAGGCTTCAACCCTTGTTACTGACCATTCACACACCTTTTATATCGCCATTCACACACAGAAGCACATAGCATACTTTTAATGCTACTGACTTCAAAAAAGTTTTTTTTATTAAAACTTTATAAAAAACAATTATAGAATATTTGTGTCCCTAAACCAAATCCTCCAGAAGAAGGCGAAAAAACTTGTCACAAGTAAAAATGTTCTTATTGACTCTAAAAATATAGTAATCAGCCCTTCAGACTTGGACGAGGCTACTGATTTTAAATTAGTTTTTTTTTTTTATAAAAAAAATTATTTTATTTTTATTTTCCTAAAACAAATGATACAGTCATTCACAATGGTTGAATTGGCACATGGATACCCATGTGAGCAGTACCGCCACGTCAAGGCTTCAACCCTTGTTACAGACCATTCACACACCTTTTATATCTCCATTCACACACAGAAGCACATAGCATACTTTTAATGTTACTGACTTCAAAAAAGGTTTTTTTTTATTAAAACTTTATAAAAAACAATTATAGAATATTTGTGTCCCTAAACCAAATCCTCCAGAAGAAGGCTAAATAACTTGTCACAGGTAAAAATGTCCTTATTGACTCTAAAAATATAGTAATCAACACTTCAGACTTGGATGAGGCTACTGATTTTAAAATAGTTTTTTTTTTCTAAAAATTTTTTATTTCATGTTTATTTTCCTAAACCAAATGATACAGTCATTCACAATGGTTGAATTGGCACATGGATACCCATGTGAGCAGTAACGCCACGTCAAGGCTTCAACCCTTGTTACTGACCATTCACACACCTTTTATATCTCCAATCACACAAAGAAGCACATAGCATACTTTTAATGCTACTGACTTCAAAAAAGTTTTTTTATTAAAGCTTTATAAAAAATGTGATAGAATGTTTGTGTCCCTAAACCAAATCCTCCAGAAGAAGGCGAAAAAACTTGTCACAAGTAAAAATGTCCTTATTGACTCTAAAAATATAGTGATCAGCCCTTCAGACTTGGATGAGGCTACTGATTTTAAAATAGTTTTTTTTTTATAAAAAAAATTTATTTCATGTTTATTTTCCTAAACCAAATGATACAGTCACGCACAATGGTTGAATTGGCACATGGATACCCATGTGAGCAGTAACGCCACGTCAAGGCTTCAACCCTTGTTGCTGACCATTCACACACCTTTTATATCTCCAATCACACAAAGAAGCACATAGCATACTTTTAATGCTACTGACTTCAAAAAAGATTTTTTTTTATTAAATCTTTATAAAAAACAATTATAGAATATTTGTGTCCCTAAAGCAAATCCTCCAGAAGAAGGCGAAAAAACTTGTCACAAGTAAAAATGTCCTTATTGACTCTAAAAATATAGTAATCAGCCCTTCAGACTTGGATGAGGCTACTGATTTTAAATGAGTTCTTTTTTTTTATAAAAAAAATTATTTTATTTTTATTTTCCTAAAGCAAATGATACAGTCACTCACAATGGTTGAATTGGCACATCGATACCCATGTGAGCAGTAACGCCACGTCAAGGCTTCAACCCTTGTTACTGACCATTCACACACCTTTTATATCGCCATTCACACACAGAAGCACATAGCATACTTTTAATGCTACTGACTTCAAAAAAAGTTTTTTTTATTAAAACTTTATAAAAAACAATTATAGAATATTTGTGTCCCTTAACCAAATCCTCCAGAAGAAGGCGAAAAAACTTGTCACAAGTAAAAATGTCCTTATTGACTCTAAAAATATAGTAATCAGCCCTTCAGACTTGGATGAGGCTACTGATTTTAAATTAGTTCTTTTTTTTTTTAAAAAAAATTATTTTCTTTTTATTTTCCTAAAGCAAATGATACAGTCACTCACAATGGTTGAATTGGCACATGGATACCCATGTGAGCAGTAACGCCACGTCAAGGCTTCAACCCTTGTTACTGACCATTCACACACCTTTTATATCGCCATTCACACACAGAAGCACATAGCATACTTTTAATGCTACTGACTTCAAAAAAGTTTTTTTTATTAAAACGTTATAAAAAACAATTATAGAATATTTGTGTCCCTAAACCAAATCCTCCAGAAGAAGGCGAAAAAACTTGTCACAAGTAAAAATGTCCTTATTGACTCTAAAAATATAGTAATCAGCCCTTCAGACTTGGATGAGGTTACTGATTTTAAATTAGATATTTTTTTTAATAAAAAAAATTATTTTATTTTTATTTTCCTAAAACAAATGATACAGTCACTCACAATAGTTGAATTGGCACATGGATACCCATGTGAGCAGTAACACCACGTCAAGGCTTCAACCCTTGTTACTGACCATTCACACACCTTTTATATCTCCATTCACACACAGAAGCACATAGCATACTGTTAATGCTACTGACTTCAAAAACGTTTTTTAGTAAAACTTTATAAAAAAAATTATAGAATGTTTGTGTCCCTAAAGCAAATCGTCCAGAAGAAGGTGAAAAAACTTGTCACAAGTAAAAATGTTCTTATTGACTCTAAAAATATAGTGATCAGCCCTTCAGACTTGGATGAGTCTACTGATTTTAAAATAGGTTTTTTTTTATAAAAAAAAATTATTTCATGTTTATTTTCCTAAACCAAATGATACAGTCATTCACAATGGTTGAATTGGCACATGGATACCCATGTGAGCAGTAACGCCACGTCAAGGCTTCAACCCTTGTTACTGACCATTCACACACCTTTTATATCTCCAATCACACAAAGAAGCACATAGCATACTTTTAATGCTACTGACTTCAAAAAAGTTTTTTTATTAAAACTTTATAAAAAATGTGATAGAATGTTTGTGTCCCTAAACCAAATCCTCCAGAAGAAGGCGAAAAAACTTGTCACAAGTAAAAATGTCCTTATTGACTCTAAAAATATAGTGATCAGCCCTTCAGACTTGGATGAGGCTACTGATTTTAAAATAGTTTTTTTTTTATAAAAAAAAATTATTTCATGTTTATTTTCCTAAACCAAATGATACAGTCATTCACAATGGTTGAATTGGCACATGGATACCCATGTGAGCAGTAACGCCACGTCAATACTTCAACCCTTGTTACTGACCATTCACACACCTTTTATATCTCCATTCAAACACAGAAGCACATAGCATACTTTTAATGCTACTGACTTCAAAAAAGTTTTTTCTTAAAACTTTATAAAAAATGTCATAGAATGTTTGTGTCCCTAAACCAAATCCTCCAGAAGAAGGCGAAAAAACTTGTCACAAGTAAAAATGTCCTTATTGACTCTAAAAATATAGTGATCAGCCCTTCAGACTTGGATGAGGCTACTGATTTTAAAATAGTTTTTTTTTATAAAAAAAATTTATTTCATGTTTATTTTCCTAAACCAAATGATACAGTCACGCACAATGGTTGAATTGGCACATGGATACCCATGTGAGCAGTAACGCCACGTCAAGGCTTCAACCCTTGTTACTGACCATTCACACACCTTTTATATCTCCAATCACACAAAGAAGCACATAGCATACTTTTAATGCTACTGACTTCAAAAAAGTTTTTTTTATTAAAACTTTATAAAAAACAATTATAGAATATTTGTGTCCCTTAACCAAATCCTCCAGAAGAAGGCGAAAAAACTTGTCACAAGTAAAAATGTCCTTATTGACTCTAAAAATATAGTAATCAGCCCTTCAGACTTGGATGAGGCTACTGATTTTAAATTAGTTCTTTTTTTTTTATAAAAAAAATTATTTTATTTTTATTTTCCTAAAGCAAATGATACAGTCACTCACAATGGTTGAATTGGCACATGGATACCCATGTGAGCAGTAACGCCACGTCAAGGCTTCAACCCTTGTTACTGACCATTCACACACCTTTTATATCGCCATTCACACACAGAAGCACATAGCATACTTTTAATGCTACTGACTTCAAAAAAGTTTTTTTATTAAAACGTTATAAAAAACAATTATAGAATATTTGTGTCCCTAAACCAAATCCTCCAGAAGAAGGCGAAAAAACTTGTCACAAGTAAAAATGTCCTTATTGACTCTAAAAATATAGTAATCAGCCCTTCAGACTTGGATGAGGCTACTGATTTTAAATTAGATATTTTTTTTAATAAACAAAATTATTTTATTTTTATTTTCCTAAAACAAATGATACAGTCACTCACAATAGTTGAATTGGCACATGGATACCCATGTGAGCAGTAACACCACGTCAAGGCTTCAACCCTTGTTACTGACCATTCACACACCTTTTATATCTCCATTCACACACAGAAGCACATAGCATACTTTTAATGCTACTGACTTCAAAAACGTTTTTTAGTAAAACTTTATAAAAAAAATTATAGAATGTTTGTGTCCCTAAAGCAAATCGTCCAGAAGAAGGTGAAAAAACTTGTCACAAGTAAAAATGTTCTTATTGACTCTAAAAATATAGTGATCAGCCCTTCAGACTTGGATGAGTCTACTGATTTTAAAATAGGTTTTTTTTTATAAAAAAAATTTATTTCATGTTTATTTTCCTAAACCAAATGATACAGTCACGCACAATGGTTGAATTGGCACATGGATACCCATGTGAGCAGTAACGCCACGTCAAGGCTTCAACCCTTGTTACTGACCATTCACACACCTTTTATATCTCCAATCACACAAAGAAGCACATAGCATACATTTAATGCTACTGACTTCAAAAAAATTTTTTTATTAAAACTTTATAAAAAACAATTATAGAATATTTGTGTCCCTAAACCAAATCCTCCAGAAGAAGGCGAAAAAACTTGTCACAAGTAAAAATGTCCTTATTGACTCTAAAAATATAGTAATCAGCCCTTCAGACTTGGATGAGGCTACTGATTTTAAATGAGTTCTTTTTTTTTATAAAAAAAATTATTTTATTTTTATTTTCCTAAAGCAAATGATACAGTCACTCACAATGGTTGAATTGGCACATGGATACCCATGTGAGCAGTAACGCCACGTCAAGGCTTCAACCCTTGTTACTGACCATTCACACACCTTTTATATCGCCATTCACACACAGAAGCACATAGCATACTTTTAATGCCACTGACTTCAAAAAACGTTTTTTAGTAAAACTTTCTAAAAAAAATTATAGAATGTTTGTGTCCCTAAAGCAAATCGTCCAGAAGAAGGTGAAAAAACTTGTCACAAGTAAAAATGTTCTTATTGACTCTAAAAATATAGGGATCAGCCCTTCAGACTTGGATGAGGCTACTGATTTTAAAATAGTTTTGTTTTTATAAAAAAAATTATTTTATTTTTATTTTCCTAAAGCAAATGATACAGTCACTCACAATGGTTGAATTGGCACATGGATACCCATGTGAGCAGTAACGCCACGTCAAGGCTTCAACCCTTGTTACTGACCATTCACACACCTTTTATATCGCCATTCACACACAGAAGCACATAGCATACTTTTAATGCTACTGACTTCAAAAAAAGTTTTTTTTATTAAAACTTTATAAAAAACAATTATAGAATATTTGTGTCCCTAAACCAAATCCTCCAGAAGAAGGCGAAAAAACTTGTCACAAGTAAAAATGTCCTTATTGACTCTAAAAATATAGTAATCAGCCCTTCAGACTTGGATGAGGCTACTGATTTTAAATTAGATTTTTTTTTTAATAAAAAAAATTACTTTATTTTTATTTTCCTAAAACAAATGATACAGTCACTCACAATAGTTGAATTGGCACATGGATACCCATGTGAGCAGTATCGCCACGTCAAGGCTTCAACCCTTGTTACTGACCATTCACACACCTTTTATATCTCCATTCACACACAGAAGCACATAGCATACTTTTAATGCTACTGACTTAAAAAAAGTTTTTTTTATTAAAACGTTATAAAAAACAATTATAGAATATTTGTGTCCCTAAACCAAATCCTCCAGAAGAAGGCGAAAAAACTTGTCACAAGTAAAAATGTCCTTATTGACTCTAAAAATATAGTAATCAGCCCTTCAGACTTGGATGAGGCTACTGATTTTAAATTAGTTCTTTTTTTTTATAAAAAAAATTATTTTATTTTTATTTTCCTAAAGCAAATGATACAGTCACTCACAATGGTTGAATTGGCACATGGATACCCATGTGAGCAGTAACGCCACGTCAAGGCTTCAACCCTTGTTACTGACCATTCACACACCTTTTATATCGCCATTCACACACAGAAGCACATAGCATACTTTTAATGCTACTGACTTCAAAAAAAGTTTTTTTTATTAAAACTTTATAAAAAACAATTATAGAATATTTGTGTCCCTAAACCAAATCCTCCAGAAGAAGGTGAAAAAACTTGTCACAAGTAAAAATGTCCTTATTGACTCTAAAAATATAGTAATCAGCCCTTCAGACTTGGATGAGGCTACTGATTTTAAATTAGATATTTTTTTTAATAAAAAAAATTATTTTATTTTTATTTTCCTAAAACAAATGATACAGTCACTCACAATAGTTGAATTGGCACATGGATACCCATGTGAGCAGTAACACCACGTCAAGGCTTCAACCCTTGTTACTGACCATTCACACACCTTTTATATCTCCATTCACACACAGAAGCACATAGCATACTTTTAATGCTACTGACTTCAAAAACGTTTTTTAGTAAAACTTTATAAAAAAAATTATAGAATGTTTGTGTCCCTAAAGCAAATCGTCCAGAAGAAGGTGAAAAAACTTGTCACAAGTAAAAATGTTCTTATTGACTCTAAAAATATAGGGATCAGCCCTTCAGACTTGGATGAGGCTACTGATTTTAAAATAGTTTTGTTTTTATAAAAAAAATTATTTTATTTTTATTTTCCTAAAGCAAATGATACAGTCACTCACAATGGTTGAATTGGCACATGGATACCCATGTGAGCAGTAACGCCACGTCAAGGCTTCAACCCTTGTTACTGACCATTCACACACCTTTTATATCGCCATTCACACACAGAAGCACATAGCATACTTTTAATGCTACTGACTTCAAAAAAGTTTTTTTTATTAAAACTTTATAAAAAACAATTATAGAATATTTGTGTCCCTAAACCAAATCCTCCAGAAGAAGGTGAAAAAACTTGTCACAAGTAAAAATGTCCTTATTGACTCTAAAAATATAGTGATCAGCCCTTCAGACTTGGATGAGGCTACTGATTTTAAAATAGTTTTTTTTTTATAAAAAATGTTTATTTCATGTTTATTTTCCTAAACCAAATGATACAGTCATTCACAATGGTTGAATTGGCACATGGATACCCATGTGAGCAGTAACACCACGTCAAGGCTTCAACCCTTGTTACTGACCATTCACACACCTTTTATATCTCCATTCACACACAGAAGCACATAGCATACTTTTAATGCTACTGACTTCAAAAACGTTTTTTAGTAAAACTTTATAAAAAAAATTATAGAATGTTTGTGTCCCTAAAGCAAATCGTCCAGAAGAAGGTGAAAAAACTTGTCACAAGTAAAAATGTTCTTATTGACTCTAAAAATATAGTGATCAGCCCTTCAGACTTGGATGAGGCTACTGATTTTAAAATATTTTTTTTTTATAAAAAAAAATTATTTCATGTTTATTTTCCTAAACCAAATGATACAGTCACGCACAATGGTTGAATTGGCACATGGATACCCATGTGAGCAGTAACGCCACGTCAAGGCTTCAACCCTTGTTACTGACCATTCACACACCTTTTATATCTCCAATCACACAAAGAAGCACATAGCATACATTTAATGCTACTGACTTCAAAAAAGTTTTTTTTATTAAAACTTTATAAAAAACAATTATAGAATATTTGTGTCCCTAAACCAAATCCTCCAGAAGAAGGCGAAAAAACTTATCACAAGTAAAAATGTCCTTATTGACTCTAAAAATATAGTAATCAGCCCTTCAGACTTGAATGAGGCTACTGATTTTAAATTAGATTTTTTTTTTAATAAAAAAAATTATTTTATTTTTATTTTCCTAAAACAAATGATACAGTCACTCACAATAGTTGAATTGGCACATGGATACCCATGTGAGCAGTATCGCCACGTCAAGGCTTCAACCCTTGTTACTGACCATTCACACACCTTTTATATCTCCATTCACACACAGAAGCACATAGCATACTTTTAATGCTACTGACTTCAAAAAAGTTTTTTTTATTAAAACGTTATAAAAAACAATTATAGAATATTTGTGTCCCTAAACCAAATCCTCCAGAAGAAGGCGAAAAAACTTGTCACAAGTAAAAATGTCCTTATTGACTCTAAAAATATAGTAATCAGCCCTTCAGACTTGGATGAGGCTACTGATTTTAAATTAGTTCTTTTTTTTTATAAAAAAAATTATTTTATTTTTATTTTCCTAAAGCAAATGATACAGTCACTCACAATGGTTGAATTGGCACATGGATACCCATGTGAGCAGTAACGCCACGTCAAGGCTTCAACCCTTGTTACTGACCATTCACACACCTTTTATATCGCCATTCACACACAGAAGCACATAGCATACTTTTAATGCTACTGACTTCAAAAAAAGTTTTTTTTATTAAAACTTTATAAAAAACAATTATAGAATATTTGTGTCCCTAAACCAAATCCTCCAGAAGAAGGCGAAAAAACTTGTCACAAGTAAAAATGTCCTTATTGACTCTAAAAATATAGTAATCAGCCCTTCAGACTTGGATGAGGCTACTGATTTTAAATTAGATTTTTTTTTTAATAAAAAAAATTATTTTATTTTTATTTTCCTAAAACAAATGATACAGTCACTCACAATAGTTGAATTGGCACATGGATACCCATGTGAGCAGTATCGCCACGTCAAGGCTTCAACCCTTGTTACTGACCATTCACACACCTTTTATATCTCCATTCACACACAGAAGCACATAGCATACTTTTAATGCTACTGACGTCAAAAAAGTTTTTTTTATTAAAACTTTATAAAAAACAATTATAGAATATTTGTGTCCCTAAACCAAATCCTCCAGAAGAAGGTGAAAAAACTTGTCACAAGTAAAAATGTCCTTATTGACTCTAAAAATATAGTAATCAGCCCTTCAGACTTGGATGAGGCTACTGATTTTAAATTAGATATTTTTTTTAATAAAAAAAATTATTTTATTTTCATTTTCCTAAAACAAATGATACAGTCACTCACAATAGTTGAATTGGCACATGGATACCCATGTGAGCAGTAACACCACGTCAAGGCTTCAACCCTTGTTACTGACCATTCACACACCTTTTATATCTCCATTCACACACAGAAGCACATAGCATACTTTTAATGCTACTGACTTCAAAAAAGTTTTTTAGTAAAACTTTATAAAAAAAATTATAGAATGTTTGTGTCCCTAAAGCAAATCGTCCAGAAGAAGGTGAAAAAACTTGTCACAAGTAAAAATGTTCTTATTGACTGTAAAAATATAGGGATCAGCCCTTCAGACTTGGATGAGGCTACTGATTTTAAAATAGTTTTGTTTTTATAAAAATTTTTTATTTCATGTTTATTTTCCTAAACCAAATGATACAGTCATTCACAATGGTTGAATTGGCACATGGATACCCATGTGAGCAGTAACGCCACGTCAAGGCTTCAACCCTTGTTACTGACCATTCACACACCTTTTATATCTCCATTCACACACAGAAGCACATAGCATACTTTTAATGATACTGACTTCAAAAAAGTTTTTTTATTAAAACTTTATCAAGTTTTTTTAATGGAGTTTTTGTGTTCCTAAGCCAAATGAGCCAGAAGAAAGCGAAAAAACTTGTCATAAGTATAAAAAAACTTTCTTTACCCTGGGAAACCAGTGATCAGCCATACAGCCCTTGATCACACTGTTTGTTTTATTAAAACTTTATAAAGTTTTTTTATTGATTTTTTGTGTTCCTAAGCCAAATGATGAGGAAGAAAGCAACAAATATTTTGTCACAAGAAAAACAAATGCTTCTTCACACTGAGAAAACATCGATGGGTCATTCAGCCCTTGATCAAGCTACTGACTTTAAAAAGTATTTTCATTAAAACTTTCTAACGTTTTTTTATTGAGTCTTAGTGATCCTAAGCCAAATGATTCAGAAGAAAGCGAAAAAACTTGGCACAATTAAAACATTCCTTCTTGACCATGAAAATATAGCCATTCCACATTAAGCCCTGGATCAGGCTTCTGACTTTAAAAAGTCAACCTAATTAGAATGTCGTCAGCAGGAAAACTGACGTTTGTGGAGTGAGTCGACGCAGCGTGATGATGTAGGTGGGCGGAGTCGAATGGAGAGGCGCCAGGTGCCGAGATATGGCCGGGCGGGAGGACAAGGTGAACGGAGATAGACGCTATCGGGTTTGATTACTGGTAGCCGGTAACCACAGAAGAAAAAGCTGGGAGAGACAAGGTGAGAGCTGCAGACGGAAGAGCCTCCCGAAAATCTACAGTGCCAAATCGGAGACCCGTCTTCTAATGCACAAGGCCAGCGGATGCGTGACCCCCTGCCAGGGAGAATATAGAGCAGGAGGACGAAGCTAAGTATCCCTATTTTCAATTGCAATAATTATTTCAATGGGGAGTTTTGTATGCTTGAAAAGGGTTCACCCTAAGGTCCTATACTAAGGTTTAAAAGCAAGGACTACTACTAAACAAACTGTCACTTGGCCACAGGCTGTTGAGATTGAAGGGATAACGGTGTATCTGTGTGTATATGTCGTTCCTTCACCCTCCGCTCGATTAGTCACGGAATTAATACTATTAAGGGTACATCTTCGATATTACCTTATTCGTTAAGGTTGAACTCAAAGTGCTAAGCAATACAGGTATTTTAATGAGTTAAATCTGGGGTGACGATGTGGATGGGATATTGAAGATGTTCCTGTACTGTTAATTGGGTAGTAACAGACAAAATTACCAACAATCTCCTGCTGTTTAATGATAACACCATTATATGGAATATACCTAGATAGATCCAGTCTGGGCTGAAACAGTTAACTGTCGAATTTTTAAAGAACTTTGTGGCTCTATCGTAATTAAGGAAGTCTTTCTGGTAATTCAGAGGGAGTCGAATCTCTACGGATCTTGTGCTCTGTGTGGAGAACTGCGTTTTGTTTTTGGTTTTTCCTTTTTTTTTTTATTTTTTTTTCTCATGTATACCTTATAGTACAGTGTGGAGAAAGGAAAGGAGAAGGATAAATCTTTCTTCCTAGTAGTAAACTGATACAGACTAAACAACAGATATCTTATTGAGGAACACAGCCACTAGGGGCAAAAAGGATATAATACAGATGGGACTTGATAGAGGCATTAATGAGGAGTTCCCACACCCATCTGCTTAACTACATATAATACAAGTATTTTACTACTTTGTATTAAATAACTCAATAGGGAAAAGTCCTATGAAAAACACTGAGTTACCCCCAAAGGGGGTGGGAGTTTTTTGAGAGCATAGGACAGAGAATTGAATACTCCGGATTTCTCTAGCAATCAAAGGAGCAAGAAAGCCAATCCAAGAGAACTAAATATAAACTACAATGGCCTCAAAAAAAAAACACGGAGATGAGACAAGAGAAGTCTGAAAAGGATAGGAGGAGAAAACCAGATAAAGCAGAGAGCAAACAGGAGAAAGAGAATAAAATTGACAAACGGTATTCCAATTTCTTCTCTCCATTAGCAGATAGGACCGACCCGGGGAAGATCAATTTGACCAGCCAAGATCAGGGTCAGGATCCCCAGACTGGAAGGGAAGATAATATTGAGAGTCATATCGACTCCCTTGGGGCTTAAACACAAACGATTTCCCCAGAATACCTTAAAGCATGTCTGGCGGCACAATTTGTAAAAATAAAAGAAGAAATCCAAAAAACACAAAATATTACACTAGAAATTAAAAAAGACATTATTGATATGGGAGAGAGGATGAAAATGGTTGAACAGAAGGAAGAGGATCTTCTATTTCAACTAAATTTACAACAAGATATAACAAAGGAATTGGAAAGAAAAACCCAAGATTTGGAATCTAAAATTAATGACTTAGAAGATAGATCCCGAAGGAACAACCTCCGTCTCAGAGGAATTTCGGAAGATATCACAAATAACTTACTGGAAGATTTCCTGGAAGGTTTTCTTAACTTTCTTGATATACAGTGGGAAAGGAAAGAGGCGGCGTTAGAAAGATTTCACAGAGTACCTAAAGCTCAAAGTGTTCCGAAACATCTACCAAGAGATGTGATCATATGCTGTAAAACTTTTCGCATAAGATCGGCAATTATGAGAAATTTATATTCAAAATCGGTTATGGATACTGCATATGAGGACATAAAAATATTCCCAGACCTATCATTTAATACAAGGAAATCTAGGAGAAATTTCTCGAGGTTTACCACTATCTTAAGGTCAAATAATATTAAATATTCATGGGGTTTTCCCTGCAAGGTCATTTTGAGCTTTGAGGGCTACAGAGAAATATTTGACACACCCGAAAAGCTAGAAACATGGTTGAACTCCAAAAGATTCAATAAAGATTAATCTGAAGCAGTTCTTCTACACGCAGTATGGGATATCTGGAGAAGATCTAGGTTAGGGCCACAAATTACCTATTCGGCTGGGGGGGGGGTCGGGTGGGCGGACAGGGGGGGGGGGGGGAGAGGGAGAGAGAGCTATTTATTTATTAATCTTTTTTTTTTTCCTTATATTCTCTGCCTCTTCTAGAACACCAGTCTTATCCCTTTTTTTTTACTTTCACTTTTTTTTTTTCCCTCCCTCTCCCCTTATAATTTTCTATTCCATTTAATTTACCAGTTCCACTCTACATAGGTCACATATATCACACCCACACTGTTTTATGTCATTTCTTACATATCCGTTTCACTTCACGTCCCTCATACACATCACATCCGATGTTATTTATCTTTTTGTGTTTTTCCTGCCCTTCTTCTATTTTTTCAATAATCTATTTCACTTTTTACTCCAAACATTATTTATCCTTAGTTTTCACCTACACTTTTTTTTTTTTCTCCGGTTTTGTACCCTTTTTTCCTTCTTTCATCACTTTAGCACCACATTATGTATCTTACACACACTTCACTTCTAAAGTAGTATATACACTCCCCCTTTTTTTTTATTTTTTATTATTTATTTATTTTTTAATATTTTTTAAATTTTTTTTATTTCTCCCCTTTCTATTATTCCTTATTTCTTCAGTTCACTAGTCTCTCCATAGGTATGTCACAGATATCACACTAACATTCTATACACAGCCCCATTTTTTTTTTTTGTCCCTTTTTTCCTTCTTTTAGCACTTTAACATCACGGTATGTATCTTATACACACTTTTTTTCTAAAGTAGTATATACACTTCCCTTTTCTTTTTTTTTTTGTCCTTTTTTTTCCTTCTTTTAGCACTTTAACATCACGGTATGTATCTTATACACACTTCTTTTCTAAAATAGTATATACACTCCCCTTTTCCTTTTTTTTTTTTTTCTTTTTTCTGCTTCGTACCCTTTTTCCCTTCTTTCAGCACATCAGCATCACAATATGTATTTTACACACACTTCACTTCTAAAGTAGCATATACACTCCCCTTCTTTTTTTTTAATTTTTTTTTCTTCCCTTTTATTCCTAACTTCTTCAGCTCACTAGTCTCACCATAGGTATGTCACACATAGCACACTCACATTCTATACTCAGCCCTATTTTTTTTTTTTTTTTCTGTTCCCTTTTCTCCTTCTTTTAGCACTTCAACATCACGTTATGTATCTTACACACACTTCACTGCTAAAGTAGTATATACACTCCCCTTTTTTTTCTCTTTCTCTCTCCTGTCTCCTCTTCCCCTTCGACTCTCTTCTTTTTTCTTCTCTCCCCCCCGCTCTCCCTCTCTCGTGGCCTCCTTCGCCTGGCCTCAAACTGCGGTGCCTGGCAAAGTTTCCAAATAGATTGGAAGCTTGTTAAGAAATCTTCTTTCTTTGCTGTCTTTGTAGGACAGTATAAGATAATTTAGGGACATAATAGAACATGTATGGACTCGATTTTTTTCCTTTTTTTTTTTTTCTCTCTTCTCTTCTCTCTCTTCTCTCTTACCAAAGGAATCGGATTGGAAAATATTACATTCTGGATTGGTCCTAAATGACGATTAAATTTGCCACGATTAATGTTCAGGGCCTGAACTCCCCGCAAAAGCGTAACATACTCTACGGTTTTATGAAGAAAGAAAAAATTCAGATATGCGCTTTACAGGAGACGCATTGGAGATTAAGCGATAAACAATTTTTAATATCAAAAAGTTTTCCATTGGTCATAAGTGCATCACTACAACATCAGAAAAAAAGGGGAGTAGCGATACTGCTTTCAGGCGATCTCTCAAGTAATGTTATATTCAAAGAGCTAGATGATGAGGCTAGATACATTATTTTAATAGTGAAAATCAATAACAGGATATATACTATTTTAAACCTATATGCGCCAAATGATACTCCTACCAAGTTTCTCACAAAGATCTTTAAAAAAGTACATAGGATCAGACAAGGAGCTCTAATTATAATGGGGGATTTCAACTGTGTGGTAAATCCCCAGGTTGATAAAACCTCAGTGGGACATGGGAAATATGGCAGAAGAGTTATGAATATTGCGGCTAAATTTTCACGGTTAATTCAGAATTACACTCTAATAGACGTATGGAGGACTTTACATCCAGAAGAAAAAGATTTTACCTTCTTCTCTCAAGCTCATCTGACCTATTCTAGAATAGACTATATTCTGATAAATAGGACAATGTCTCAGTACGTTAACAAAATAGAAATAAAAGATTATCTCTGGGCAGATCATAATGCCATTATAATGGATATGAAAACTGGATACAAAACAACTAGACGAGAATGGAGACTGAATGACGCCCTTTTAAATAACAGTCGATATCGTGCGCAAATTATAGAAGCTACCCAATGGTTCTTTAAAGAAAATGGAGGAAAAGAAGTCAATCCAGCATTAATATGGTGCACTTATAAAAGTGTGATCAGAGGCCACCTTATGAAGATTGGGAGTCAGGAAAAGAAAAATAACAGAGCGCCCAAAGTAGAAGAGCTATATTTGAAATTAGATATCCTAAACAATCAGAATAAAATAAAACCCTCCCAGGCAGATACATTAGAGATTCAAAGAATCAAAAAAAGAGATTAAAGAGCTTATGATCACAAAGATAAATAAAAACTTAGAATACCTCAAGATGAAATATTACTATAAAGGTAATAAAGCGGACAAATTATTGACAAATAAATTAATGAAGGAAAAACATAGAAGAACTATACCGAAGATACAAAACGACGGTAAATTAGTAATGGACCCCGGAAAAATTGGGGAATCATTCAAGGAATATTATGCTAGTCTGTACAATTTAGTGGAAAAACCTTCAGAAGACTTGATTGTGAAATATCTGGACTCGCTAGACTTACCGAAATTATCTAGTACTCAGCTCATAAATTTGAATAAATCGATCTCCGCAGAAGAAATTAGTTTGGTCATAAAAAAACTTAAAAGTAGCAAAACCCCAGGACCAGACGGGTTTAATAATAAATACTTCAAACTGATGGACGAATACATCGGTGGAGCTCTGGTTGATGCCTTTAATTGGATTATGAAAACAGGGAATATCCCAGAGGAACTCCTTATGGCAAACATAGTTCCAATTGAAAAGCCGGGGAAGGATCCACTATTGGTCAATAACTAAAGACCTATCTCATTATTAAATGTAGATATAAAGATTTATGCGGGAGTATTGGCTAACAGAATAAAAAGAATTATAACATCACTTATTCATCCGGATCAGGTGGGTTTTATTCCGGGCAGGCTTTCTGTCAATAATACCCGTAGAATAATTGACATACTAGATTCTTGCCAAAAAAAGAAATGCCCCATGAAAAAAAGAAATGCTGGCCTTAGATGCTGAAAAGGCTTTTGACCGAGTAAACTGGCCTTTCATGAAGAACACACTGAGGGTTTTTGGCTTTGAAGGTTCAATCTTAGATGCAATTATGGTACTTTACTCGTGTCCTACAGCTAAAGTAAAAAGTATGGGCTTCAACTCAGAAAATTTTAAAATAACAAACGGTACCCGTCAGGGATGCCCCTTATCTCCGATTCTTTACCTATTATCGATTGAACCCCTAGCGAATGCCATAAGACTAAATTATAACATCAGAGGAATTGATACTGGAACAGGAAACATCAAGCTCAACATGTATGCGGATGACATTCTAATTACCATAGAAAATCCAACTGAATCAATTAACCCAGTTATGAAAGAAATTGATAGATATAGTATGGTATCCAACTACAAATTAAACCTAGATAAATCGGTAGCAATGGTAAAGTATGTAAGCCAGGAAGGTAAAAACCTTCTAGCTCAGGCTTATGGCTTTAAATGGGCTAAGGAGTATATTGAATACCTAGGTATAAAAATAACTTCAGATCCAAAGAAAATTGTGGAACATAACTTCCTTCCATTATTGAAACAAACCAATAGAAACTTAAATGAGTGGAAGAATTTAGAAGTTTCATGGTGGGGAAGAATAAATGTCCTAAAGGCTTACGTTCTGCCAAAGTGGACATATTTATTTAGGTTGATTCCGTTAAACATCCCGAAGGTTTGGCTAAAAATGGTTCAAGCAGCCTTTTCAAAATATATCTGGAGAGGTAAAAAGCCTCGCATAAACAAAAGGGTGTTATCCCTACCTCCTAGGCAAGGAGGGATGGGAGCCCCGTGTGTGTTAAAATATCATGAAGCCAGTATGCTCGCACATTCACTGATGACACAAAACCCTAACATCAGGGAAGAAAAATGGTATCAACTAGAAAGAAACCTGATAGGGGGCGGAAAAATTCTCCCAATATTCTGGAATACTAATAACACAAGACAAATGGTTCAAAATAAATGGAGTAATTCACTGATTCTAGATCATATACTGCACTTCTGGCTAAAATTTAAAAGGAAAGCCAAGATGCAGAATAAAATTCTGAAAGGCCTCCCCATCCAAATCATACAATATAACATTGAAGATATTATAACAGATAATATAACATTGAAGATATTAATCTAACATATCATTAGATTAATATCTTCAATGTTATATTATAGCAAGGAATATTTAATATAGATGACATCTATGAGGATGACAATATCCTTTCCTTCTCTAGTCTTCAAGCTAAATTCCAAATTAAAAGTGAAGAGTTTTATTCATACCTTAGAGTAAAACATTACCTAAGATTTAATACTCCCCTTAACAACTCGGCAATATATAAGAAACTATCAGTGATGATACAAGGGGAAGACCAAAAACATCTGTTGTCTAAATGTAACCAGATAATGTTAGAATTGGACCAAATTCAGCAGATAACAGCTATCTCTAAATGGGAATCTGATTTAACAAGAAAAATTTCAAGAGAAGAATGGAATGGCCTATTCAATCAAATAGCTAAGGGAGTTCATTGTCTGAATCTTAGAGAAGGTTTTTTTAAACTCCTATACAGGTGGTATTATGTCCCCAGTTATCTCGCAAAGATATATAGAGATGACAATAACAACTATTGGAGATGCGGAGCTTGCGGAGGGGACTTAATTCACATATTTTGGAGCTGTAAAATGCTTGATATGTTTTGGAAGGGAATATTTACGAACATTAATAGCAGATGTGGATTAAATCTTATAAATTCGGCAGATACAGCACTTCTCCACATGAATTTAGCAGATTTAACCACCGTAAATAGATGGACTATCATACATATCCTCCTTGCAGCAAAATTATTGATTACAAGAAACTGGAAATCTCCTGTTATACCAGATTGGGAAATGGTTAAAGCCCAAGGGATGGCGCAATTCAAGATGGAAAAAGGCATCTCCACATTCCATAGCTATTCACTAGGGAAAAGGGAAGTATGGTCAAAATGTATAGAAATAATGATGTGATATGAAGGCAGAATATTCCTTTGGAGAAAGTTATAGATGAGGCAACACAACTGGTGTCCGAAATTTTTTTTTTTCTTGTTTTTATTTTGTAATTTTTTATTTTTTTTGAGTCCATACAATGTTTTAGTTTAGTGGGACGATCTGAACTGCGGCATTAGGTCGCGGATCGAGACGCCCCACACCCCAGAGGATCCATCAGTATATTGAAGGGATCGACTGGGAGGGGTTAGGGAGGGAGGAAGGATTAAATAAACATGTAAATACATATTTTGACAGAGTTAGTTTATTTAGATAGCCAAAAGGACACTCGGTAAAGAGCGATAAATACAATAAAGATAACTAGTAAGAGTCAAAGGCCAAAGGATGAAATGTCTTCAGAGGATGTGTGACTCTACCATTAACAATCACTCTAAGAGTTAAATTCTGATGGCTAAAAAAAAATAAAAAATTAAAAAAAAAAAAAAAAAATAGAATGTCGTCAGCAATTAGTATTTTTACAATAGATTGCACATTTAGATTACATACATAGGTTAGAAATGCATGTCAATTCAGATTACCTTGCATACATAGATTACATGCATAGATTACATTCAAAGATACACAGATTAAAACCAAATGACTATTCAGTCATCCCTGAGTATTGTCATGTAAAGAATCCTGTAATCGCTGTAAATACATGCAATACATTTAAAATGAAACATCAATTAGTATTTCTTATACATGGCATACATAGATCCTGTGATGATTTTGTCCTTGAACATTAGATCATCCTTCATTAATTTCACTAATTAGTATTTCTTATAGATAGCATACATAGATCCTGCGATGACCATCAACCATGGATAGAGCTGGAAAATCATAGAGGAAACGATAAAAATCCACAGGCCCGGTTCCAGCACATATATCCTGAGGTTGGAATGCGTAATTTCCAAGTCCGTACATCACAATCGGATGGCCTCATTGTCGTCACAAAGTTCTAGAATTAAGTGAAAAAATGTGTCAGCAATAAAGCGCTGAGTCTTAACACCCAGGTTTTTCCTATGTAATGCTAGCAGCCTTTCCTATTTATACACTTTAGCTATTGTGATGCGTTGCCAGCTCATGGACCAAATATGGACATGAGAGGGGTGTGGTCACAATACTTCCCTTATAAGGAACTGGGTGGGACAGGGTGTAGTAATGCATGGTTAACATAGCCATAAATTAATATTTGAAACAAAGAATTTCTACGTAAACTTAAAAAAAGGTGCAGGGATAACCCGAATATTTAATTATATAACACAGTGCAACTTAATAAAGGACTACTAACTTATAGTCTGGTTTATAGGGACAAGTACTAGCAAGTAGACATGTGCATTCGTTTTCGGACTAATGCATTTTCGGACGAAAATAGCATTTTCGTCCATTCGTCTGAATAACGAAAATTATAAACTAACGAAATCCGAATGAACGAATGTTAAATGAACAAAAATCATTCGTCCATTCGTTCATTCAGATGCTGACAGCCATTCTGATATGTCGAATTGTGAGCAGTAATGCCAGGTCAAGGCTTCAACCCTTGTTACTGACCATTCACACACAGAAACACACAGCATACTTTTCATGCTACTGATTTTAAAAAGTTTTTTATTAAAACTTTATAAAGTTTTTTAAAGAATGTTTATGTTCCTAAACCAAATACTTCAGAAGAAGGCGAAAAAATGTGTCACAAGTAAAAGTTTCCTAATTGACCCAAAAAAATAGCAATCAGACCTTCAGACTTGGAGCAGGCTACTGACATCAAAAAGTTTTTTTTTTATTAAAACTTTATAAAGTTTGTATTTCATTTTTGTCTTCCTAAACCAAATGATACAGTGACTCACAATGGTTGAATTGGCACATGGATACCCATGTGAGCAGTAACGCCACGTCAAGGCTTCAACCCTTGTTACTGACCATTCACACACCTTTTATATCTCCATTCACACACAGAAGCAAACAGCATACTTTTAATGCTAATGACTTCAAAAACGTTTTTTAGTAAAACGTTATAAAAAAAATTATAGAATGTTTGTGTCCCTAAAGCAAATCGTCCAGAAGAAGGTGAAAAAACTTGTCACAAGTAAAAATGTCCTTATTGACTCTAAAAATATAGGGATCAGCCCTTCAGACTTGGATGAGGCTACTGATTTTAAAATAGTTTTTTTTTTTATAAAATTTTTTTATTTCATGTTTATTTTCCTAAACCAAATGATATTGTCATTCACAATGTTTGAATTGGCACATGGATACCCATGTGAGCAGTAACGCCACGTCAAGGCTTCAACCCTTGTTACTGACCATTCACACACCTTTTATATCTCCATTCACACACAGAAGCACATAGCATACTTTTAATGCTACTGACTTCAAAAAAGTATTTTTTATTAAAACTTTATAAAAAACAATTATAGAATATTTTTTTCCTTAAACCAAATCCTCCAGAAAAAGGCGAAAAAACTTTTCACAAGTAAAAATGTCCTTATTGACTCTAAAAATATAGTGATCAGCCCTTCAGACTTTGATGAGGCTACTGATTTTAAATTAGTTTTTTTTTTTATAAAAAAACAAATGATACAGTCACTCACAATGGTTGAATTGGCACATGGATACCCATGTGAGCAGTAACGCCACGTCAAGGCTTCAACCCTTGTTACTGACCATTCACACACCTTTTACCGTATTTGCTCGATTATAAGACGACCCTGATTATAAGACGACCCCCCAAACTTTGTATATTCCTTTAGGAAAAAAACTAAAAGCCTGAATATAAGACTACCCTTATAGTAAAAAAAAAGTTTAACTTGTATATATGTAAATTGCTTTTTAATATGTAATAAAAAATTGATATTATACAAATGTATTTCTTGTTTTTATTTCCTTGCGGCCTCTCTCCCTCCCCCCTCCAGTGTAGTCTCTCTCTCTATCTCCCCCCTCCCTCCCCTAGTCTCTCTCTCTCTATCTCCTCTCTATCTCTCTCCCCCTCTCTCTATCCCCCCTCTCTCTCTCTATCCCCCCTCTCTCTCTCTCTATCCCCCCCCTCTCTCTCTCTATCCCCCCCTCTCTCTCTCTCTATCCCCCCTCTCTCTCTCTCTATCCCCCCCTCTCTCTCTCTCTATCCCCCCCCCTCTCTCTCTCTATACCCCCCTCTCTCTCTCTATCCATCTCCCCCCTTTCCCTGGTGGCTAGTGGGGGCAGCTGGGAGATGTCTGCACTATACGTGCAGATATCCTCCATGCTGCCCGACACCTCCGTCTATTATGACGGACAGCTGGTCCGTCATAATAGACGGAGGTGTCGGGCAGCATGGAGGATATCTGCACGTATGGTGCAGACATCCCCCAGCTGCCCGCTTTTCCCTGGTGTCTAGTGGGGCAGCAGAGGAAGTCTGTGCGATGAGCGCAGACCTCCCCTGCTGCCGCCCGGCACGCTCGCCGGGACTTCTGTGACGAAAGCGGAAGTTCCCGGCTTCTTCACAGAAGCCCCGGCGGTCGTGCCGGGCGGAAGCAGGGGAGTCTGCGCTCGTTGCGCAGACATCCCCTGCTGCTAGAGAGGGGGATCCAGGTCCCCTGCAGCTCTGCTGGGGACCTGGATCCCAGTCTTATAGTCTGACCTCAATTTGAGGTCAGATTATAAGACGACCTCGAATGTAAGACGAGGGGGATTTTTCAGAGCATTTGCTCTGAAAAAAACCTCATCTTATATTCGAGCAAATACGGTATATCTCCATTCACACACAGATGCACATAGCATACTTTTAATGCTACTTACTTCAAAAAAGTTTTTTATTAAAACTTTATAAAAAACAATTATAGAATGTTTGTGTCCCTAAAGCAAATCGTCCAGAAGAAGGTGAAAAAACTTGTCACAAGTAAAAATGTTCTTATTGACTCTAAAAATATAGGGATCAGCCCTTCAGACTTGGATGAGGCTACTGATTTTAAAATAGTTTTTTTTTTATAAAAATTTTTTATTTCATGTTTATTTTCCTAAACCAAATGATATAGTCATTCACAATGGTTGAATTGGCACATGGATACCCATGTGAGCAGTAACGCCACGTCAAGGCTTCAACCCTTGTTACCGACCATTCACACACATTTTATATCTCCATTCACACACAGAAGCACATAGCATACTTTTAATGCTACTGACTTCAAAAAAGTTTTTTATTAAAACTTTATAAAAAATGTCATAGAATGTTTGTGTCCCTAAATCAAATACTCCAGAAGAAGGCGAAAAAACTTGTCACAAGTAAAAATGTCCTTATTGGCTCTAAAAATATAGTGATCAGCCCTTCAGACTTGGATGAGGCTACTGATTTTAAAATTGTTTTTTTTTTTATAAAAAAAAATTATTTCATGTTTATTTTCCTAAACCAAATGATACAGTCATTCACAATGTTTGAATTGGCACATGGATACCCATGTGAGCAGTAACGCCACGTCAAGGCTTCAACCCTTGTTACTGACCATTCACACACCTTTTATATCTCCAATCACACAAAGAAGCACATAGCATACTTTTAATGCTACTGACTTCAAAAAAGTTTTTTTTATTAAAACTTTATAAAAAATGTCATAGAATGTTTGTGTCCCTAAACCAAATACTCCAGAAGAAGGCGAAAAAACTTGTCACAAGTAAAAATGTACTTATTGACTCTAAAAATATAGTGATCAGCCCTTCAGACTTGGATGAGGCTACTGATTTTAAAATTGTTTTTTTTTTTATAAAAAAAAATTATTTCATGTTTATTTTCCTAAACCAAATGATACAGTCATTCACAATGTTTGAATTGGCACATGGATACCCATGTGAGCAGTAACGCCACGTCAAGGCTTCAACCCTTGTTACTGACCATTCACACACCTTTTATATCTCCAATCACACAAAGAAGCACATAGCATACTTTTAATGCTACTGACTTCAAAAAAGTTTTTTTATTAAAACTTTATAAAAAATGTCATAGAATGTTTGTGTCCCTAAACCAAATCCTCCAGAAGAAGGCGAAAAAACTTGTCACAAGTAAAAATGTCCTTATTGACTCAAAATATAGTGATAAGCCCTTCAGACTTGGATGAGGCTACTGATTTTAAAATAAAAATTTTTTTATAAAAAAAATTCTTTCATTTTTATTTTCCTAAACCAAATGATACAGTCATTCACAATGGTTGAATTGGCACATGGATACCCATGTGAGCAGTAACGCCATGTCAAGGCTTCAACCCTTGTTACTGACCATTCACACACCTTTTATATCTCCATTCACACACAGAAGCAAACAGCATACTTTTAATGCTAATGACTTCAAAAAGGTTTTTTTATTAAACCTTTATAAAAAATGTCATAGAATGTTTGTGTCCCTAAACCAAATCCTCCAGAAGAAGGCGAAAAAACTTGTCACAAGAAAAAATGTCCTTATTAACTCTAAAAATATAGTGATCAGCCCTTCAGACTTGGATGAGGCTACTGATTTTAAAATAGTTTTTTTTTTATAAAAATTTTTTATTTCATGTTTATTTTCCTAAACCAAATGATATTGTCATTCACAATGTTTGAATTGGCACATGGATACCCATGTGAGCAGTAACGCCACGTCAAGGCTTCAACCCTTGTTACTGACCATTCACACACCTTTTATATCTCCATTCACAAACAGATACACATAGCATACTTTTAATGCTACTTACTTCAAAAAAGTTTTTTATTAAAACTTTATAAAAAACAATTATAGAATGTTTGTGTCCCTAAAGCAAATCGTCCAGAAGAAGGTGAAAAAACTTGTCACAAGTAAAAATGTTCTTATTGACTCTAAAAATATAGGGATCAGCCCTTCAGACTTGGATGAGGCTACTGATTTTAAAATAGTTTTTTTTTTATAAAAATGTTTTATTTCATGTTTATTTTCCTAAACCAAATGATATAGTCATTCACAATGGTTGAATTGGCACATGGATACCCATGTGAGCAGTAATGCCACGTCAAGGCTTCAACCCTTGTTACCGACCATTCACACACATTTTATATCTCCATTCACACACAGAAGCACATAGCATACTTTTAATGCTACTGACTTCAAAAAAGTTTTTTTATTAAAACTTTATAAAAAATGTCATAGAATGTTTGTGTCCCTAAATCAAATCCTCCAGAAGAAGGTGAAAAAACTTGTCACAAGTAAAAATGTCCTTATTGACTCAAAATATAGTGATCAGCCCTTCAGACTTGGATGAGGCTACTGATTTTAAAATAGTTTTTTTTTTATAAAAAAATTCTTTCATTTTTATTTTCCTAAACCAAATGATACAGTCATTCACAATGGTTGAATTGGCACATGGATACCCATGTGAGCAGTAACGCCACGTCAAGGCTTCAACCCTTGTTACTGACCATTCACACACCTTTTATATCTCCATTCACACACAGAAGCAAACAGCATACTTTTAATGCTACTGACTTCAAAAAAGTTTTTTATTAAAACTTTATAAAAAATGTCATAGAATATTTGTGTCCCTAAACCAAATCCTCCAGAAGAAGGTGAAAAAACTTGTCACAAGTAAAAATGTCCTTATTGACTCTAAAAATATAGTGATCAGCCCTTCAGACTTTGATGAGACTACTGATTTTAAAATAGTTTTTTTTTATAAAAAAATTCTTTCATTTTTATTTTCCTAAACCAAATGATACACTCATTCACAATGGTTGAATTGGCACATGGATACCCATGTTGAGCAGTAACGCCACGACAAGGCTTCAACCCTTGTTACTGACCATTCACACACCTTTTATATCTCCATTCACACACATAAGCAAACAGCATACTTTTAATGCTACTGACTTCAAAAAACTTTTTTTATTAAAACTTTATAAAAAACAGTTATAGAATATTTGTGTCCCTAAACAAAATCCTCCAGAAGAAGGCGAAAAAACTTGTCACAAGTAAAAATGTCCTTATTGACTCTAAAAATATAGTGATCAGCCCTTCAGACTTGGGTGAGGCTACTGATTTTAAAATAGTTTTTTTTTTATAAAAAAAATGTATTTCATGTTTATTTTCCTAAACTAAATGATACTGTCACTCACAATGGTTGAATTGGCACATGGATACCCATGTGAGCAGTAACGCCACGTCAAGGCTTCAACCCTTGTTACTGACCATTCACACACCTTTTATATCTCCATTCACACACAGAAGCACATAGCATACTTTTAATGCTACTGACTTCAAAAAAGTTTTTTATTAAAACTTTATAAAAAATGTCATAGAATGTTTGTGTCCCTAAATCAAATCCTCCAGAAGAAGGTGAAAAAACTTGTCACAAGTAAAAATGTCCTTATTGACTCAAAATATAGTGATCAGCCCTTCAGACTTGGATGAGGCTACTGATTTTAAAATAGTTTTTTTTTTATAAAAAAATTCTTTCATTTTTATTTTCCTAAACCAAATGATACAGTCATTCACAATGGTTGAATTGGCACATGGATACCCATGTGAGCAGTAACGCCACGTCAAGGCTTCAACCCTTGTTACTGACCATTCACACACCTTTTATATCTCCATTCACACACAGAAGCAAACAGCATACTTTTAATGCTACTGACTTCAAAAAAGTTTTTTATTAAAACTTTATAAAAAATGTCATAGAATATTTGTGTCCCTAAACCAAATCCTCCAGAAGAAGGTGAAAAAACTTGTCACAAGTAAAAATGTCCTTATTGACTCAAAATATAGTGATCAGCCCTTCAGACTTGGATGAGGCTACTGATTTTAAAATAGTTTTTTTTTTATAAAAAAATTCTTTCATTTTTATTTTCCTAAACCAAATGATACAGTCATTCACAATGGTTGAATTGGCACATGGATACCCATGTGAGCAGTAACGCCACGTCAAGGCTTCAACCCTTGTTACTGACCATTCACACACCTTTTATATCTCCATTCACACACAGAAGCAAACAGCATACTTTTAATGCTACTGACTTCAAAAAAGTTTTTTATTAAAACTTTATAAAAAATGTCATAGAATATTTGTGTCCCTAAACCAAATCCTCCAGAAGAAGGTGAAAAAACTTGTCACAAGTAAAAATGTCCTTATTGACTCTAAAAATATAGTGATCAGCCCTTCAGACTTTGATGAGACTACTGATTTTAAAATAGTTTTTTTTTATAAAAAAATTCTTTCATTTTTATTTTCCTAAACCAAATGATACACTCATTCACAATGGTTGAATTGGCACATGGATACCCATGTTGAGCAGTAACGCCACGACAAGGCTTCAACCCTTGTTACTGACCATTCACACACCTTTTATATCTCCATTCACACACATAAGCAAACAGCATACTTTTAATGCTACTGACTTCAAAAAAGTTTTTTTATTAAAACTTTATAAAAAACAGTTATAGAATATTTGTGTCCCTAAACCAAATCCTCCAGAAGAAGGCGAAAAAACTTGTAACAAGAAAAAATGTCCTTATTAACTCTAAAAATATAGTGATCAGCCCTTCAGACTTGGGTGAGGCTACTGATTTTAAAATAGTTTTTTTTTTATAAAAAAAATGTATTTCATGTTTATTTTCCTAAACTAAATGATACTGTCACTCACAATGGTTGAATTGGCACATGGATACCCATGTGAGCAGTAACGCCACGTCAAGGCTTCAACCCTTGTTACTGACCATTCACACACCTTTTATATCTCCAATCACACAAAGAAGCACATAGCATACTTTTAATGCTACTGACTTCAAAAAAGTTTTTTTATTAAAACTTTATAAAAAATGTCATAGAATGTTTGTGTCCCTAAACCAAATCCTCCAGAAGAAGGCGAAAAAACTTGTCACAAGTAAAAATGTCCTTATTGACTCAAAATATAGTGATCAGCCCTTCAGACTTGGATGAGGCTACTGATTTTAAAATAGTTTTTTTTTTATAAAAAAATTATTTCATTTTTATTTTCCTAAACCAAATGATACAGTCATTCACAATGGTTGAATTGGCACATGGATACCCATGTGAGCAGTAACGCCACATCAAGGCTTCAACCCTTGTTACTGACCATTCACACACCTTTTATATCTCCATTCACACACAGAAGCAAACAGCATACTTTTAATGCTACTGACTTCAAAAAAGTTTTTTTATTAAAACTTTATAAAAAACAATTATAGAATATTTGTGTCCCTAAACCAAATCCTCCAGAAGAAGGCGAAAAAACTTGTCACAAGTAAAAATGTCCTTATTGACTCAAAATATAGTGATCAGCCCTTCAGACTTGGATGAGGCTACTGATTTTAAAATAGTTTTTTTTTTATAAAAAAATTATTTCATTTTTATTTTCCTAAACCAAATGATACAGTCATTCACAATGGTTGAATTGGCACATGGATACCCATGTGAGCAGTAACGCCACGTCAAGGCTTCAACCCTTGTTACTGACCATTCACACACCTTTCATATCTCCTTTCACACACAGAAGCAGACAGCATAAGTTTTTTTTATGGAGGTTTTGTGTTCCTAAGCCAAATGAGCCAATAGAAGGCGAAAAAACTTGTCATAAATAAAAAAAAATCTTTCTTTACCCTGGGAAACCAGTGATCAGCCATACAGCACTTGATCAGGCTGTTTTTCTATTAAAACTTTATACAGTTTTTTTATTGAATTTTTGTGTTCCTAAGCCAAATGATTAGGGAAAAGGCAACAAATATCTTGTCACAAGAAAAACAAATGCTTCTTCACACTGAGAAAACATCGATGGGTCATTCAACCCTTGATCAAGCTACTGACTTTAAAAAGTATTTTCATTAAAACTTTCTAACGTTTTTTTATTGAGTCTTAGTGATCCCAAGCCAAAGGATTCAGAAGAAAGCGAAAAAACTTGGCACAAGTAAAACATTCCTTCTTGACCCTGAAAATATAGCCATTGGCCATTAAGCCCTGGATCAGGCTTCTGATTTTAAAAAGTCAACCTAACTAGAATGTAGTCAGCAATTAGTAATTTTTCAATACATTGCAAATTTAGATTACATACATAGGTTAGAAGTGCATGTCAATTCAGATTATTAATACCTTGCATACATAGATTACATTCAAAGATACACAGATTAAAACCAAATGACTATTCAGTCATCCCTGGGTATTGTGATTTAAATGAATCCTATAATCGCTGTAAATACATGCAATACATTTAAAATGAAACATCAATTAGTATTTCTTATACATGGCATACATAGATCCTGTGATGACCATCAACCATGGATAGAGCTGGAAAATCATAGAGGAAACAATAAAAAGCCACAGGCCCGGTTCCAGCACATATATCCTTGGACATTAGATCATCCTTCATTAATTTCACTGATTAGTATTTCTTATAGATAGCATACATAGATCCTGCGATGACCATCAACCATGGATAGAGCTGGAAAATCATAGAGGAAACAATAAAAATCCACAGGCCCGGTTCCAGCACATATATCCTGAGGTTGGAATGCGTAATTTCCAAGTCCGTACATCACAATCGGATGGCCTCATTGTCGTCACAAAGTTCTAGAATTAAGTGAAAAAATGTGTCAGCAGTAAAGCTCTGAGTCTTAACACCCAGGTTTTTCCTATGTAATGCTAGCAGCCTTTCCTATTTATACACTTTAGCTATTGTGATGCGTTGCCAGCTCATGGACCAAATATGGACATGAGAGGGGTGTGGTCACAATACTTCCCATATAAGGAACTGGGTGGGACAGGGTGTAGTAATGCATGGTTAACATAGCCATAAATTAATATTTGAAACAAAGAATTGCTACATAAACTCAAAAAAGGTGCAGGGATAACCCGAATATTAAATTATATAACGTAGTGCAACTGAAGAAAGGACTACTAATTTGTAGTCTGGTTTATAGGGATAAGTACTAGCAAGTAGACATGTGCATTCGTTATCGGACGAATGCATTTTCAGACGAAAATAGCATTTTCGTCCATTTGTCCGAATAACGAAAATGATAAACTAACGAAATCCGAATGAACGAATGATAAATGAACCATTCTTATCCTGACAGCCATTCTGATATGTCGAATTCGAATTTTGTCTCAATTTCGGCTTAAGTTATTGTATGTAAACCGAAATAGAGTCGAAAAGTGTTGAATTCATCCGAATTCACGAATTCCACAGAACATAGTAATCACATCAGACATTCAGTATTCATATCAGATTAGTTTTTATTCTGCATAACATTATGCTATGCAGAAGAAAACTGATCCTAAATGAATAATGACTGTCTTATGACTTTGATCTGATGATAGCCAGGCTGTTTGTGGTAACTAATTGGTAATCAAGATATATATATATATATATTATTTTCCACTTTTCTCAGTTGCTTCAATACCTCTCTCCCTCCCTTCTACCTTACCTTCCCAAAGATGGACATATTAGTTAAAAGGAAAATAAGGGCTGCCTTGCTGATTTTTTCTACATCATTATTAAAGAGGTTGTATCTATAAAAAAAAAAAAATGATTTACAGACAAGGGATGCTGGCGGGGTATCTTGAATTATGTTTTTTGGCTTTTTAACCCCTTAAGGCCTTTGAAACATTTTTGTCCATTCTGGAGAATGGCTATTTTAACATTTCTGTGCTGTTTGTGTTTAGTTGTAATTTTCTTCTTTGTCATTTGCTGTACCCACACATATTATATATTGTTTTTATCGGGACAAGAAGGGCTTTCTTTGGATGCCATAATTTTGATCATATCTTATAATATTATATTAAAAAAAAATATATATAGTAAACAAAAAAAAAAAACACAAATAAAAGACTTTTATTTGAAACATCTTCTCCTCATCGACAAAAGTCAATGAAAAAACTGCTAAATAGATTCTACTATTTCTCCTGAGTACAGGGATACCACCCCTGCATAGGTTTGTTGGGTTGTTTGGGGGCTAAAATGCCAAATTTGGGAGGTCCAGTTTTTGGTTTTCCAACTTGAAATTTTTACATGCAGACAGCCTGCACCCATGTCCCATTTGGGACATATTTGAAACCAGCCAGTGTATTTTACCCCATCAACCCATATATTTTTTGAAAGTAGACACCCTACGCTATTTCAAATGGTGGTATTTTAACACTTTCCATGCACCAATTGTACCACCAGCCTTTGTCAAAGTTTGTGGTAGTAATTGCATTGTGTATTTTTTTCCACAAATATTGTATTTCAGACATAAATTCACATATTTTGGTATGTGTCACTGCCAAACAATAACCCGATATGTATTCAACAACATCTCCTGAGTACAGGGATACCACCCATGCATAGGTTTGTTGGGTTGTTTGGGGACTAAAGGGCCACATTTTGAAGGTGCGCATTTCCTACTTGGAATTTTGACGTGTACTCAGCTTCAGCCCATCTTTCATTTGGGACTTTTTTTAAAGCCGGACAGTGTATTTTACCCCAAAAAGTATATATTTTGTAAACGTAGACACCCTAGGCTATTTTAAATGGTGGTATTTTAACACTTTCCATGCACCAATTCTACCACCAGCCTTTGTCAAAGTTTGTGGTAGTAATTTTATTGTGTATTTTTTCCCACATACATTGTACTTTAGACACAAATTCACATATTTTGGTATGTGTCACTGACAAACAATACCACAATATGTGTTCAGCAACATCTCCACCCATGCATAGGTTTGTCAGATTTGTTGGGGGTTGAAAGGCTACATTTGAGAGGTGCGCTTTTTGATTTTCAAACTTGGAATTTTGACATGTAGAGCAAGGAAGGGGTTAATAGCTCTTATAAGAGCCTTTGTAGTACGGTACAAAAAAATTAACCCCTAAAAAGACACAGACAAGAAAAAATGTTCTGATGTGCAGTGATTAGTGGCAGGGAAGGGGTTACTATACAGGGTACACTATACAAAGGGTTTGGCTTTTATAAAAGCCCTTGGGTCTCACAATTTTTTTACATTTTATTTAATTTATTACAATTAAAAACTTATATTATACAGATCTGTCTCTTTCCCTCACTAAGTGAGGAGAGGGAGGCAGATCCATATGGGTCAGAACAATATTTACCAATATTGATCTAACCAGGCGAATGGTGATGCTCATCTGAGAAATCACCAAACCACCTTTGCCACTGATCGGCTGTTACTGATCGCTATACATGCGTTCAGACAGCTTCAAAAGGAATACACGTAATCCCCTAGTGGGTATAATTAACGCCTAGCGAGTGTGGAAAAAAAATGCTGATAGCAAAAAAAATCCTTCTGCGACCAGATCACTCCATATGCGCTGCTTAGGCAGTGACCATATGCACTGCTTAGGCAGTGACCATATGCGCTGCTTAGGAAGTGATATATGGCAAGGAAGGGGTTAATAGCTCTTAAAAGAGCCTTTGATATACTGTAAAAAAAAAAAACTGTAAAAAAAAATTAACCCCTAAAAAAATGCACAGATAGCAAAAAATGTGCTGCTGTGTAAGATCACTGCGTACACAGCGATCAATTGCAGGGAAGGGGTTAAACACTGGAAACGGCTTTGGGTCTCAATTTTATTAAATATATTATAATTAAAAACTCACATTATACAGCTGTCTCCCTCACTTAAACTCAAGTGAGAGTGAGGCAGATCTACATGGGTCAGATCAAATATTGACAAATATTGATCTAACCTTGGGCGTAAAAACCCAAAAGCAGAATATAGACTATTTGGTACAGTCCTAACCTCAACATCTGAGGAAAGGGATTTAGGAGTAATAATTTCAGAGGACTTGAAGGTAGGTAGGCAATGCAATAGAGCAGCAGGAAATGCTAGCAGAATGCTTGGTTGCATAGGGAGAGGTATTAGCAGTAGGAAGAGGGAAGTGCTCATGCCATTGTTCATAGCACTGGTGAGACCTCTCTTGGAGTATTGTACGCAGTACTGGAGACTGTATCTCCAGAAGGATATTGATACTTTAGAGAAAGTTCAGAGAATGGCTACTAAACTGGTTCATGGGTTGAAGGATAAAACTTACCAGGAAAGGTTAAAGCATTTTAACATATATAGCTTGGAGGAAAGACGTAACAGGGGGGATATGATAGAAACATTTAAATACATAAAGGGAATCAACACAGTAAAGGAAGAGAGTATATTTAAAAGAAGAAAAACTACCACAACTAAAGGACATAGTCTTAAATTAGAGGGGCAACGATTTAAAAGTAATATCAGGAAGTATTACTTTACTGAGAGGGTAGTGGATGTATGGAATAGCCTGCCAGCAGAAGTGGTAGAGGTAAACACAGTCAAGGATTTTAAGCATGCGTGGGATAGACACAAGGCTATCCTAGCTATAAGACCAGGAACGGGGGACTAATAAAAGTACTCAAAAAAAATTGGGCAGACTAGATGGACCGAATGGTTCTTATCTGCTGACACATTCTATGTAACCAGGCGAATGATGATGCTCATCTGAGCACCAAACTGCCATTGCCACTGATCAGCTGTTACTGATCGCTATACATGCACTCAGACAGCGAAAAAACATTTTTTACGTTAAATGTAATCCCCTAGCGGATATAATTAACCCATGACGGGTGTAATAAGGTAAAGATTGCTGCATTTGCGTCAGATCGCTGCTTAGGCAGTGATCTACAGCAGGCAAGGGGACAATAGCTCTTAAAAGAGCCTTTTTTATACTATAATGAATTACAGTAAAAAAAATGAACCCCTAAAAAATGCACAGACAGCAATGCACTATACAGGCAGCGTTCCCTTCTACTAAGCCGATGGGGTCGCTCAGGAGAGCGACCACCATCGGTTCTGGGGATCCTGAAGGTGCTGCTAAGTGCCTCGCTAGCGAGGCACTTTAGCAACACCGGAGGTGCTTAGGAAGCGAACGATTTGGGGGTGTTGCACAATGCCTCTACCGCCGGTCGCTTTCTTTACTCTGTTAAGTCCATGATGTGCCAGGCACGTCAGCTGTCGGCAAGTCCTCGATTTGCCGTGACGTGCCTGGCACGTCATCTGTCACGCAGGGGTTAAACTTAAATGTGTTATTTCCTATATTGTGACCACCCGACTTTATATGCGCTTAAGCTGCATTATCTAATATTTGGATTGGCACGATTAGTTTTTTCTATGTTGTGTTGGGTCTATATGTCCGATTGTACTAGCTGTGAGTCGGGTTATGTGGCAATCCACTCACTGTTCCTCTTGTTTTTACATTTTATTTTTATCAGCATAATAAAATGTATATCTTTTACTCTGACATACAAAAGTTATTTTTGTTAACAGTCCTTTCTTTAAAAGAATATTTACATCACTGCCGATGTATGTTGCAAGTCAACTATAAATTGATATGTCATCACCTAGATTGGGAAAAATATTTTTTTTAAATTACATCAAATTCAAATTAATAATTACATCACATTAACTTTGTTTGAAACAATGCTTAAATCAGACAGTAATCATTTCCTTTATTCCTTTATTTAATTCACTGTCACATCTTATGAGTTTAACCCAGAATTAACCATATTGTATTTCCAATCCTGCCCCTAATACAAATATTATATGCTAAATGACCTGACCAGGGGGCCAAATCATACATATTCTTCTTGTATGTAAGAAAATTACTGAATTGTATTAAGAAATTGTTTTCCCATTTTATTTATTTTTCTGTACAAAATATATGAATATATTTGTTAATTTTGTAATTATGAATGTGGACGTTAACAAAGAAACAAAGCAACTGTCCCCCATACATGTATTATTTCCTATTTTAGACAAAAAGCTTACATGAGCAAGGTCTGCCCTTCCCTGTCCTATGTTCTAGTAAATTAGGAAGTTTTCTGTTTTTTTGTACATTTAGTTTACCTGTTGTAGGGTGCTGCAGACGCAGTAGGCTGCATAGGTTTGGTTAACTAGATAAGTAGATCATGAAAAATACCTGTAAGATATGGAATTGCATCAACATTTTTTTTTATTTAATTCTATACTCCCCCTGTCAGAATGGTTTGGTTTGCTTTCTCAGTGCCATCTTTACCACTGAGCAACAGGGGTTGCTGCCCTGAGTGGACATACACTGCAGGGTCCACTGATTCTGTTACTTGAGCCCTATAGTTTATGAATCCTTTCTTATATTCTTACTTGTCAGGGTTGATGACATTATACTGGTTTCAATTATTAGTCATTCTGTTTTTCCCCTCACTCACCGCTAAACCCCTTTCATCATGGTATTGCCCAAGTTCCCTTAACTTCCTCCAACTACCACTGATTTCATTCACCCCATTGGCTATTAACATAATCTATTGACCTTCTTTCCTTAGATCCCTCCTTTGATCCTATTGGTCTCTGTCCCAGTCACTCTGAATTCCTTTACCTTGGGATTGGTTGTTTTTTGTTTATTTCCTCCACTTTATTCATGATGCCTCTGCCTGTGCAGGAGCTGTTAACTGGTAAGAATCCTTATTTTGTAACGCGTCAGTACCAAACCAACCAGAGAGGGCTGGATTCTAAAATAAAAATGGCTTTAAGTTAGTACTCCAGCTATTGAGACTACATTTACCATGACTCCCAGCCAGTGTGTTAAGTATCTTGGAACAGAGTGTACTCAACAACTAGACTGCCAAAGGTTAGGTACTATATGATTATGGATTGGTAGTGCAGCCACTCTGGAATGCACATCTCATGATTCTCAGCCATTCATTTGGTTGGCTGAACATCATGAGAAATGTAATAACAGCATCTGTAGTGCCAACGGTTAGTCACCACTGCTGCATAAAAAAAAGTGTCCTTTTTTTAGACCCAGTCCTTAATGTCCTTTTTTATTGCCTCTAAATGCCCTTTTTGTAATACTTCCCAATGCTTGCTGTTCATCACAGAGCTGGTATAAACAACACAACATTAACTTTTGTTGACTGCAACTCCCATGAGTTAAACCCCTTCACGTCGGATGGTGCTTTGGTCCTTAACTACCAAAGAACCCTCCGGCGTCTGTGTGTTCCTGGCTGCCAATCATGAAGTGATCAGAGCCAGGAACACACAAGCAGGGACCCGATCGGGGTCTCTATAGACCCTGTCGGTCTCTGCCGACATCCCGCGATACTTTGTGGCGTCACGTTGATGTCACAGAGGCGTCACGGAGATGTCACAGAGGCGTGCCCGAACCCGGAATGAACCAGATGGGTACCAGGATTGTAAATTAGACAAATTGTGACAGCCTTGATCAGCATCCCACATGATTAAAGGAAGTTTTGCTGTAGATTCACCTTCATCCACCTAGACCAGGGTTGGGAAACCTGTGGTCCTCCAGATGTTGTTTGACTACAGTTCATCTCTGTCAGCCTCTTAGGCGGTAGTTCATCAGCAGCTGGAGAACTGCAGGTTCCCCACCCCTGATCTAGACCAACTTGTTTCTAAAGTATTTGTGAAAATGTTATATAAGGGTAAAACAGTTAAATGACTTCAGGACCACAATACCGCTGTCTTGATCGCATTCTCTGGTGTCTGGGACACTGGACAATGCCTACTATGCATGCACAGCCCCTTCCTATGAAGGCACAATAACCATTTGAATTGAAGGAAGTTGTGTTCTGAATAATAAAGCATTTTAAAGACAAATTACAATACAGTCATTGTATTGTGTTAGGCTACCACCTGCTGTCCACAGTAGGCAAATGAAGGACATTTGTGAGCATCCAATTTGTGTTTCACATCTGTTTGCTTGTGAAAACTTTGTCTAGACCATTTTTCATTCTCTACATTCACAGATCAAACAATTTATAAGTGACAGTCTTGTTTACTTACCTCTGTGCAATGTAGTGATGCTACCTTTCTTCTGGTGTTACAGAGAACACTGTAGCTATCCATGGTGCTGAAACAGATACACAGCACCCAGTGAATCTCCTGTATACTCCAAGCAGGGGCAACGTTACATACACTTTTTGAAGGCATCAATTGTATTTGATAACACCAAGGGAGTTCCATATTTTTATTGTCTTTACTGTAGAGAATTCTGTCCTTTGCTGTCTATAAAATCTTTGCTATTCCAGTCTCAGGGGATGACCTCTTGTTCTTTGAACATTTCTGTTAACCAGGTGACTGGTCTTCAGATGTAAGATGATATCTTCCTCCCGTGAATCAATACCATACCACTTGCTTGGCCAGTCCCCCACTTTGTCTTAATCTCCCTGCAAAGAAGAAACATCAAAGTTAGTCTGTATTACCTTACATCATTTTGTGTCACCGGTAAAAACCAAGACATGGTTTTCAACACAATTTGGGAGATCATTAATAAAAAAAATTAAAAAGAAGACCCCTGAGGTACCCCACTTAATACCTGGTCAAGTTTGAGGATTTTCCTTTTACAAGTCTTTGCATTCTTTTTAGCCAGTTTTCAATCCAAATACACACATTTGGCCCCAAACCTATTTCAGTCAATCTTTAGAGTAACCTTTTGTGTGGAACTGTAGTATCAATGCTTTAGCAAAGTCTGAATAGATCAACTGCCACCCATAGATCTATATGTTTACTGACTTCTTCATAGAATGCTATTAAGATGGTTTGACAAGACCTGTATTTCACAAAACCATGTTGACTTCTACTAATTATATTCTGATTCAAGATGTATTCTTGAATGTATACCTTTAGCAGCCCTTCAAATTATGTCCCAACTACAGGTATCAAGCTCACTGACCTGTAATTGCCCGGCTGAGATTTTGATCCCTTTTTCAGTTTGGCATGACATTCACCTTGCTCCTGTCTATTGGCACTATCCCTGAACTATTCTGAAGGGGATAATGGTGATGGTTTTTTGACCAGCACCCCATAATGAAAAATTAAAACATAAAACATACTATATTTCTTTGATAAATAAGGTGACCCTGATAATAAGGCAACCCCCCAAACTCTTACTTTATGAAAAAAAGAAAAGGCCTAAATATAAGTCAACTTTATAGGAAAAAAAGTTTTGCTATTGAATATATTTTCATACTTAAGGATGTCTGTGCCCCTTACTGGGGTACTGACTGTATTACCCTGATGGTGGTCCACTAGTTACATACTGTTCATAGTTACATAGTAGTTTAGGTTGAAAAAGACTTGCATTCATCAAGTTCAACCCTTTTCCCCCTGTTTACTGCTGTTGATCCAAGCAGCCTACAAGATGTTAAATATGGCTTTACACTTTTGGCTTACTTTCTCCATCTGTCTTCTTATTTCATCTTCAATAACTTACAACCTGAGGTACGAGTGCTGGGTCTATATTGCCCTCTCTACTGTTAACTCACAACCTGAGGTACAAGTGCTGGGTCTATATTGCCCTCTCTACTGTTAACTCAAAACCTGAGATACAGGTGCTGGGCCCATATTGCCCTCTTTACTGGTAACTCACAAAATGAGATGCTATTGCTGGATTCCTATTTCTGCTGGTAAATCCCAATCTCGAGTAATAGTGCTCGGCTCATATTCTCTCCTGTACACACAAGTCACAGTGTAAGAAAAAGAGTTGTTTTGTATTTTGCTTATATCACAAGTTGAGGAAACTGGGCCAATCTCCTACCTGCTGTTGAATTTACACATAACGCACAAGCTGAGATAACTATGACAGGATTCCATCCTCTTGTTTACAGAACATCTACAACATAAGGTCACCTCTCTGGTTCCTAATCTATAGTTCACTCATAACATGCAAGCTGAATTAGAATATTACATGCAATCAATAAAACAAGTAGTGTACAATATCAGACCTTTGAAAAGTCTAATCATCCATATGGACTTAGTACTTGGTTTGGGCCCCTTTTGCATCAATTACTTCCTCAATGCGGTCATCCCTGCCTCTTGTGCACCTTTTTCTTCCACACTTTTCCCTTCCACATAACGTTCTATTAATGTGCTTTGATACAGCACTTTGGGAACATCCAACTTCCTTCGCAATTACCTTTTGAGGCTTTCCCTCCTTATGGAGGGTGTCAATGATGGTTTTCCTCCCCATGATTGTGATTCCTACTGAACCAGACTGAGAGACCATGTAAAGGCTCAGAAACCCTTTGCAGGTGTTATGGCTTACTTAGCTGATTAGAGTGGGACACTGTGAGCCTAGAATATTGCACCTTTTCACAATTCACTGCTGATCCAAACGCTGGCTGGTCATGTGTTTTCTCCCCGCCGAGAGGCATCTAGATGTGAGTCAGCGGGAAAAGGCTGTGTCGTTAGATACACTCGATACAATCATCAGAACTTTATTGATAAGACGCAGGCAACGTTTCAACTCCCACAGGTTTTTGTAGAAAAAGTAGAAATGTTGCCTGTTTCTGATCAATAAAGTTCTCACATTTGTATCAAGTGCCGGGCGTCCATTGATTTTTTATGGTTCCCTGTTTATAACCTCACCTTGGACTCCCAAACATAGATGGGTCAGTTGTCTCCTTTATATTCTGCCTAAGTTCAGAAGTGCATTGCCTGTTCTATGAGTCAGTTTTCTGAGCCTAGGAGTGGGTTTCTGTTTGATTTTTATATGCACGCATTCTGACCTTGGCTTGTTTTTTGACACTGATTCTATTCCTGATACCCAGACCCTGGTTTGTTTGATTGACTCTGATTCTCTGACTATGTTGCTCATTATCCCTAACTACATTGCTCATCAGCCCCATCTGTACTGCTATTTAGTCCAGACTGACCCAAAGACTCATCCTGAGGGGGGTATGACAGGGGCTGTGATTGTTATAGGTCTGTACTGACATTGCTATCTTTAATCTCTTCACTAAGTATCCAGCCTCTGATCCCCACTACGTCAGTGTCTTGAAGAAAAATCAGGTATTCATTTAATATTGGCTGTATTTTTTTTTATCAAGGAATCAAAGTTAACAATGGCTGCAAATAAGTGGCTATTGGGGGTGACGTATAAACATAATTTCTGGGGTAAAGTTCAAAAGGTGAAAGGAACATGTCATTGGTTTCCATCGTCCAATTTCCCCCCACAATTGACCTTTATACATAACCTCTATTTTATAGTTAATTTCCATAAAAATGAAATAGTATTCCATTAATGAAATTCAGGAACCAAAATAAATCAAACATGTACAAAAATTCCCAGTACAATTGTAATCTTAAATAGAGGATAACACCTTTCAATTTTAGAATGGAAGATTAAGTCTCTTGGTTGTTAAGTTGATTTCATTGAATGTTAGTAATTAGTAAATGTTATGATTTATTACAGTCTCAGACTCAAGGAATAATATTAAAATAATCACTGGTAATCAATTATACCTGGGCAACATAGTAACATATTGTAACATTCAGTAAATTGTCATAAAGTCTTTTTTTTTTTTTTTTTTAGCAGTGCACCATTTAATTTACAAAGAGATACTAAATTATATTAATGGAGTCTGAATGCACTCATAGATTAATGTGAAACTGTGTATAAAGCACAAATGATCCAGGGTATGTTGATCTAGCTGGCTAGGTATAAACAGACAATAGACTGAGAGGAGCCTCTTTATGACCTGACTGCTGAATGAAGACACACAGATAAACTACAGCAGCCTGATGATGTTATTTTTCTCAAGTCAGGCAAAGACTATGGGATATCTTTTGAATGGTACTTCATAGAAGTATCATTAAGAAACAATATATGAGAGGGATAAGTAGCCTTTCATCCATAAAAATAAATAAATTGTGGGGTTTGTAGTTCTAAGGAAAAGATGACCAGGTTTAATTGTTCCTTTAACATCATAGTTTGTGTCTTCTCTTGGGACTGCCAGTCTTGCTGTGTTCAGTGTTAAAGGGGTTGTATCACCTAAACGTTTTTTATACCGTGAATGTAGAGAATAAAAATTGATGAAATATGGTCTATACATTGTGTTCGCAAAATTGCAAGCAAATCTCTAAATTAGGAGCAAAATGCATTGTAAATGTGTCTGTGGTGTCTTCTGTTTATGACATCACATGTGGCTTAATATGCAAATTACACATTTCCCATTAAAAATCAGTTAATTTGCATATCTGGCCACATCATGTCATAAACAGGAGACTCCACAAGCACATCAGACACATTTTCTCCTAATTTAGGCATTTGCTTGCAATTAACTGTATAGATCATTTTCATTAAGTTTTTATTATCTACATGGACAGTAAAAACAATGTTTAGGTGATAGAAAAACCATTAAAATAAGGCAGTGCCAAGTGAGCAACTAAATTGTTACAAAAAAATATAAAACTTATATATATATATAATTGATTCTGCGCTCAAAAAGTGTATAATATCTCTTTTGTTTCAGATTAAAAGATGAACCCTGGAACTACAGACATAACTACAATGTCTGTCTGTCTCCCCCAGGGCTGGCCCTACAATGGGTTTGGGTCAACCAGGGGGGAGGCAATTTGCACACTGAATCCAGTGGCACAAGTACAAATTCTGCAAAATCTATAAACAAGGAAGACATAGGAAGAACTGCACCTTCCTGGTTCCACGATGACCCACCCCAGGTGAACAATGTGCCCAAGATAGAATCTCTGTACAAAATTGAAGAGGGCCGAATAAACATCCAGGAGATAAAAAAAAAGAGCCCAGCAGGTCTGTCATGGGATTTTATGAAAGATAATAATAGTGCCAACAGCTCATTCCAACAAGTGCCTCCACCCCTCTATTATTTTTATAGCCAGGAGTTCTCAGTTGCCTATATGATAATTATGTTCTGCTGATGTAAAACATGTGGAGAAAAATACATATGGGTGTATACAGTTTGTTTCTTAATCTCCGTGAGAAAGAATTGCCCCAGCTCCAGAATCTGACGCATCTATCTTCAGGATAGACGCATCTATCTTCAATATTTGGTCTAAGCAGAATTGGTGTCAAAAGAAAAACCCTCCTAAGTTTCTCAAAGGCAGTTACAGCTTCTTGAGTACAATTACCCAGGTTGGTTCCTTAACGAGTAAGAGCTATGATGAGAGCCACATGTGGGAAAAATCCCATATAAAACGGCACAGCCTAAAAACCTTTTGAGGTATGTCGGTTTTTTATAGTTTGCTCATGGCAGTCAGCTTCACAGGATCCATCTCTAGACCACTTTCAGAGATTTTGTAGCCTAGGAATATAATGCGACTGCATTTGAATTCGCACTTTTCAGCTTTGGTGTATGATGAGTGCTCCTGCAACACTTGTTGTTTTATGTATTGTATGTGGTCTTCAAGGTTCGTAGGATATTGTCCAGATAGATCAGTACATGAGAGGGAAGTATGTCTTAGATATGTCGTTAATGAACCCTAGGAAAACTACAGGTGCATTTCACAGCCGATGGTCATTACTAAATATTCATGTCCAAAACAGGTATTAAAGGCTGTTTTCCACTCCACTCCTTTAGATCTCCTTAAATGCCCTGGAGATCTAATTTGGTGAAGATTTGTTTTGTTTTTTTGTTCGTACAATTTTGAAATGAGAGGTAATGGGCATTTTTGTTCAGACCACTGTAGTCAATACCATCTAAGTGAACCCTCTTTTACTGGACAAAAAGCCCAGCAGGTGGGAAAGAAGGTCTGAGAAGCCATTTCATGAGACTATAATGAATATATTGGGCTAAGGCACAGTCCTCAGGTTCAGTGAAGGGGTAGGTATGACCTGAGGGAGGAGAACTTTCAGATAACAGGTCAATAGGGCAGGTGTGTGTGTGTGCGATGGATAGGAAGGCTTTCAGCCTTCTGTCTCAAAAGAGCATCTAAAAGATCCCAAAAATTAGCAGGTACCAAGGTATGGGGATCTTCAGGCGGTATTTCAAGAACAACATGAATCTTCTGAGGAGATATATAGTATGACTTGATACAGTTCTTACTACAAGCCGTGATCTGACCTTCTTTCCAGTTTATTATAGGGTATGGTGTTGTAACCAAGGACATCAAAGGTAATGTCCTCTATACGAAGAACTGCAACAAAATGTTGTAGAGGTTGAGTATGATGCCAGTATCCAGAGGTGTACTGTCCAAAGCTGCTATGTAACTGCTACAGAACTTAAGCCTCAGATGAGTGCCCTAGGACTGATCAATAAAATTAAATCGATAAAGACAAGTTTGCAGCTGATGAGAAGGGGGCATGAAGGGGGCCGGAGGTGGTGTGCGGCCCTCACGCATGCGCCGTCCTGCCACTTTGTGCGCATGCGCGATGAATGAATTCTACTGCGCCTGTGCAGTAGAATTCACTCGAGTTTTTTGTCAGAACACCGGTAGTGTGCAGTTCCTCCAACCTGTCTAGTCTGTGATTCGAGCATTATAGAAAAAGCATAGAAAATAAAAGAATCCTATTACCGTTTACATACATATCTATGTAAATACATATATATATTTACAAACAAAATTTAGATAATACAACCTGCCATATATTTTTTACATCACCCACAACATAATAGATATCTGCACCTTAATATTGTTGAATATAGCTTGACATCCCTCTCCACAGTGGTGCCAATGGCATCATGACATAACACTTTGTGCAACTATTTATAAACATAGGGGGTTATTTATAAAAACTCCCACACTGCAATGTGGCGTTTTATAAAAAGGAGCAATGACTGTTTGTTATGTGTTTGGCAGAGGTTCCACGACACAAACTTTTCAGCGCCTAATTTTTTTATACATAGGCCAAGCCGCAGCAATGAGCAGCACAACCTATTTCTTCACAATCGGCGTAGATAGAGCAGACTCATGAAATTTGTGCGAGTCTGCTTTATATATTGTGTGTTTGTGTGTTTAGCCATGACAATTTCCATTGTATTTAAATTCAAGAAGTGTCTGGACCTTAAAATCAAGTGTTAGCAAACAATGATTTTAGAAATAATCAAGACCAGTAGAAAGATAAGTGCATATTAAAAGTTTCAATACTGTATAACCATTTGCTTTTTTATTACAAAATCTTTATTTTGAGACATTGCTATTGACCAACACTATAGCAGAATTAAATTCTAACATAGTTGTTCGGCAGGATAATTACATGGTTCACCGCTCAGTTTTCCTGAATACTGAATTATGTCCATTTGTATAAAGTGGTTCTTTATGTTCAAGTGGCTATAGTCACACATGTTCTGATAATCCAGATGCTCAGAATATGAACTTTTTAATATGTATTTTTATTTGTGTGTAATAGGTTTATACTTTGCCAGGGCATCACAGGGTATTTTTTTTTTTTTTTTAGCCATAAACTCATTGGCCACTTTGATACAATCAAATTTACTACTTTTCACCCATGTGGTATTGTTGCTGGGGTGCTTTCTCTAATCTCTGGTATAATGCTAGAGAATAGACACTATCTGCTTTTCTGTCAATAAATGTATTTTTTGCAGTGGTGTCGAGGAGACACTTTCAGTCCTAGGAATTTCACATTCTAGCAGAGTTCAGACACAAACATCTCTCTATTGATAATCCATCTAACCCCACACAGTTTCTTATCCTTGCTCTTATAAACAGAAGCAGTCAACTTAACTCAGTAGACATGTTCTACTACATCATGCAGCCTCTCATATGATAATACAGCAGATATTCAATCTTTGCCTCAGGGCTTGCTTGCTCTTGCAGGTGCACAGTTAGAGGTATTGAAATTATGCACTATGGCCATCTTAATGCCATTCTTAATGGCAGGTGCCAGAGAGGGTTCTGGTTAATGTCACAAGTCTATTGTTGTGAGAGACGACTGAATATCAGCATTATCTCTATATCTCTATAAGTGTTTACCTAATGCATACTGTAGTCAGTGCTATTTTGCCTAGGTAGCCTTGCATCTGCTCATTGAGGCTGTGATGCTGCAATGATAGAGCAGTCTCTGCACTGAGGTCACTCCCTCCTCAGCACCAGCAGCACAATCCCTCCCCCTCCTCCCTCTCCCCACCTGCTCTCCCCCCGCTCCCTGCCTCCGCCCTCTTGTTCTCTCCATCTCTATTTCTCTGTATGTGTCCCAGCCTCAGCAGCCGAGCCATCCCTCCCCTCACCAAACAGCTCCCACCAACCAGCACTGGCAGGCAGGGCAGGGACCCGGAGGGACAGAGCGAGCACACGGGGAGCGGTGACACAGCAAGCAGAGCATTTTCCCAGGCATTGACAGTACAGCAACCTGTCTTAATGCCCCACCGCAGAGGGAAACATTGACAGGAGATAAAGCCAGGTACAGTCCTTATATCTCTCCGATGTGATGATGCACTCTCCTCCTTCCATCCCATTCCCTTCCATCTCTTCTGTCCTTCAAGGAATGTCTCACAATGGATGTGTGAGTGTTTCAGTCATGTCTAACCTTTAGCTACAGATCGCCCAGTCATGTGGGTCATGGGAAATGTAGTCCAGCATAGCGGGAGTGCCAAAGATTAGGCATCATTGTAATAATGTCTCCCCTGTGTTTTGCAGTCATATATCATTTCACCTTCCAGATTCTGGATTATTCCATCTTTATCAGGTTACTATTCCCCCTGCCTCTCCTTGTCCTTCACCTCTATCTGTCTATCATATTATGACATGCTTCTTTCATTTCCCTTCCTATTATTCCTCCATTGTCTGGATCTCCATCTCCATCTTCAATCTCTCTGTCTGTCCTTATTTTTCTCTTCCATCACCGCCCTCCCTTCCTTCTCCCCTGCTTTCTCTCCCTCCCTCCCCTCTCTCTATCCTATGGGACATTCCTGTACCAGCCATTAACCCATTACAAGCAGCGCAGGCCCGCAGTGCACCAGCTTAAACTGTTCTGTTTTTATATAGTCTATTTACCTAAAACAGCCACACTAGGAGCAATCCAAGTTTCCATTGATGTGTACTGTCTAATGATTACTCTATGTTCGGTGTATATACTATCAATGAACATGGGATAAATATCATAATTTATTCCTGTATGTACACAGCAGTCTATTTCAGTTGCCTAGGTGTGTAAATCTAGATGAAGATATTGGTATGTGTGTCTGAGTGAATCTTTGTGTATCCGATTGTATATAGCTGCATCCTTGTGTGTACTGTGTTTTAATCTTTTTATATACCTATTCTTATTTCTGTCTTGTGTCATAATTTGCTATGTATATCAGAACCTTTATATGTGTTTTATCTCTGTGATTAGTCATATTTGTGTGTTTGCTATTTACGCTATGTTCTCGCTGTTATTTTCTTTTATATGCTTGTGTCTGTTGCGTTAGTGTGTGCTATCACTGTTCTAACACACTATGCTAACACATATATATGTTTCATGTTATGTGAGTCGTTCTAAAGTGGAGCCTAAATGTGTGGCTCTAGATGTATTTCTATATCAATACTTGTGTACGCCTTGTGCTTGATTATCATGATATTTTCCCTCTCTCATTTTATTCCATACAACATATTTTGCTTAAAACAATACACAATGGTGTCACACCTGGGTAGATACTGTGATAGAGACACATAGCCGTACACTGCCGGGAGGGGGCCATAATAGGCCTTACATCCAATCAGTGTAGCCTATGACACTGCAAAATGGCGTAGGTAACCCACCCATAACACTGACTCTCCCCTATTCCTGGCAAATAATATGTTTACACACCGATGTAGGAAGGATTTTCTGGATGTACCTTCTGTAAGTTATTAACACATCGAAAATCAGATAGATGCTACAATTTCAATGCATTATGTATCTAGGAACTGGGTAATCATTTTTTTTCTCTCAAATCAATGTTACACAACACAAATCATAAAAAAGTCTAGATTAATGAAGCGATCAACAGTGATAGAAATATGGGTGTGTTAGATGGACCAAAAATTTCTTATCTGCTGACAAATTCTATGTTTCTGTGGAATTGTGCTAGGTCAGTCTTTGCAACTATTGTGGTGATATTCTGCACACATGATACTCCAGGGAAAAGGTAAACTGAAAAGGCTAAAATTCACATTGGATCATATATCACAAAAAGTGTGATATTTGAATTTCCCATTAATGCTCTATGAGAACTGGGTTTGTTTAGGAAATGTACTGCCGAGGTACCCTATCCCATCCATTAAGTATCTTTAGAAATGTATTAACATAGTATAATGTAAATGTATCTGTGTTACTATGTGTTATATATATATATATATTAGGTTGACAAATGTATATTATAATCTTGTAGCAAAATAACAATTGTCGAGCATTTTTTGTGTCCCTATTTACACTCTATCTGGGATCAATGGTCATGACAGTCTGGATCAGCATGGCATGTCCTACTCATGTAGCGACAGTAGGGCTCTGTAGCAGGGCATTCTGTGCTGGCATATGGTCTTTAACAACCAGATTGTCATGACAGCATGGGATGTTATTGGACCGAAGGAGTAAAAGCGAAGGTCTGATCACCTTATTATTAGAAAGAGTTGGGGTAAAAGAGGAGATCTGATCACTTCGCGTCAGAGGTGATGTTAGGGGCAATCCCATACAAGATCACTAGTAGGCAAATTAATTATAAGATATTTATCAGGTAATGGTGCACAGCTCCTAATGCACATGGAAGGAGTAATGGACACTTTAGGACTCTAGAAAGACTATTTGGTAGACATTTTTAACACATGGTCTTATCTTCGTATGACCTGTATGAAGATCAGTGATTTGACCTGTTGCTTACACCTCTAATGCACAAAGGGGTAAAGGTATATTCATGGACAGTAGCTTCTGATCAAGTGTGTCAAAGGAGGCAAGATAAGATCTGATACATTGCTAATTATTAAAATAATTCACATACAGACACATCTAATGTATCTATTACTATGGGACACTTCATATAGCTTTGTACTATATTTGTATAATAATTAAATGAACATGGATACATTCAAGGTAGGGTGGCAGGAAAAAATACATATTGATGGGCTAGAAGTGCACTGACAAAAGATATCTTCATACATGCCCTGCAATAAAGGGAGGTCTGGGTTGTCTGCCTATAGTGCTGGGTGCTTATTAGAAAATCTAGTCCGCACAGCTGAGTTTTTATCAGTATTGCTAAACAGAACAGCCTCTTTCTAAGCACTATGCCATTAGTAAATTTAGTGATTAAAAAAAAATCATGTAGCATGGCTGATTGAGTACCAGTTTAACCAAGCTGAACAACATATTCATTAGCTTATTGGAAAGGACTGGTAAGCCTGCCATTGACAGGATGCTTGTTAGCAAAAAAAATATCATAAAAAGATCATTTACCAGTACTATCATCCAGAATAACATGTATGCAATGTCCCATCCAGCCTTCCAATGGTTCATCTCTTGGTAACAGATTAATTCTGAATGGCTGAACGGGTACAAACACAGCCAATCAAAACACCACAGATGTAAACATGCTTCATAAACAATTATCCTGGATAGCCATACATTAAAGCAATATATTAGCAGATTATATTTAGCATTTTTTTTTTATTACATAAGCTTGCTATCTAGCTGGTATTTTATTGGCAGGCTTGATGCCAATGTTAAGTCAATGAAGGCACCAGCAAGGCCAGTATTTTTTTGTAGAAAAGGCTGGAAACCCTAGTATTACAAGACTTTCCATTCTCATTTCAAAAGGCCATTACACATATAAGAATTTTGCTTGTTGGTACCACAATTTAATTTCTTAATTTCATAATTATTCCCAAAAAATGTGATACCCTGAAAGGTCAATAGTATTTGAATGCAGGTATGGTATTTTCTGCCCTATGCAAAGTGACATTCACATAATTTTTTCAGGTATTGTTTACAAGCTTGTTACTGCCAGAGAGGTCTGCATTATAGAAATGAAAATGGTATAAAATCAAGGGTACAATATACCATAGAACAAAATTGTATACAGTTATTTAATTGACTATTGTTTTGCATGTTCTAGTAGCAAGAGTTAAAATATGGCTCATTATCCTTGCTTGAGGACTTGGCATTTTTGTCATAATATATGCTTTGTTATTAGATTATGTATATTATAAATGGGTGACAACAGGGCCGGACTGGCCTACCGGGATACCGGGAAAAATCCCGGTAGGCCGCCTACCCTGGGGCTGTTTTAAGAATTTCGGCGGCCGCGTCCCTTTAAGACTTTCGGCGGCCGCGTCCCTTTAAAATTTCGACGGGCGCTTCCCTTATAGAAATTCGGCTTCACCCAGAGCCTACTGAGCGGGAGAGGAAGGGGAGGGGGCTTCTGCTGCGTGCAACCTGAGAGGAAGCTGCCTCACTGCAGGGTAAGGTATATACAGTATGGTGCTGGGGAAAGTGAGTGTAAGTGTGTGAGTGAGTGGCAGAGTGTAAGTATGTGAGTGAGTGCCAGAGTGTAAGTATGTGAGTGAGTGCCAGTGTGTGAGTGAGTGGCAGAGTGTGAGTGTGTGAGTGAGTGGCAGAGTGTGAGTGAGTGGCAGAGTGTAAGTATGTGAGTGAGTGCCAGAGTGTAAGTATGTCAGTGAGTGGCAGAGTGTAAGTATGTCAGTGAGTGGCAGAGTGTAAGTATGTGAGTGGCAGAGTGTAAGTATGTGAGTGGCAGAGTGTAAGTATGTGAGTGCAGAGTGTAAGTATGTGAGTGCAGAGTGTAAGTATGTGAGTGAGTGGCAGAGTGTAAGTATGTCAGTGAGTGGCAGAGTGTAAGTATGTGAGTGAGTGGCAGAGTGTAAGTATGTGAGTGAGTGGCAGAGTGTGAGTGTGTGAGCGAGTGGCAGTGTGTAAGTGTGTGAGCGAGTGGCAGAGTGTAAGTGTGTGAGCGAGTGGCAGGGTGTAAGTGTGTGAGCGAGTGGCAGAGTGTAAGTATGTGAGTGAGGGGCAGAGTGTATGTGAGTGAGGGGCAGAGTGTAAGTGAGTGAGTGGCAGAGTGTAAGTGTGTGAGTGAGTGCCAGAGTGTAACTATGTGAGTGAGTGGCAGAGTGTAAGTGTATGAGCGAGTTGCAGAGTGTGAGTGTGTGAGCGAGTGTGAGTGTGTGAGCGAGTGGCAGAGTGTGAGTGTGTGAGCGAGTGGCAGAGTGTGAGTGTGTGAGCGAGTGGCAGAGTGTAAGTGTGTGAGTGAGTGAGTGGAACATCTTGACCAGATGTAGCTTACATCAGGGCTTGACAAATTTATTTTGATTTTAGGAGCCAGACATTTTTTTTAGGAGCCAGACAATCACGCAAACATAAACACAATTCATAAACACACACGCCTACTTCACATATATACAAACACACATACTTTACATATACACATATACACAAACACCTCACACACACATATATACAAACACCTCACACACACATATATACAAACACACATACTTTACATATACACATATATACAAACACCTCACACACATATATACAAACACCTCACACACACACATATATACAAACACACACACATATATACAAACACACATACTTTACATATACACATATTTACAAACACCTCACACACACATATATACAAACACCTCACACACACATATATACACAAACACCTCACACACATATATATACAAACACCTCACACACATATATATATATACAAACACCTCACACACATATATATACAAACACCTCACACACATATATATACAAACACCTCACACACACATATATATATATAAACACCTCACACACCCATATATACAAACCCCTCACACACACCTACTTTACAATACATACAAACACACACCCACCTAACACAGTCTTTTCTTGGGGGTTTCTTCTTGATGTGTCCCCCTCCCAGCTGCTTTACCTCACTGCAGGGGAAGGGGACATTCACGCTGCAGCTCAACTCCGTTGGTCGGCCTGCTGAGTGCCAGGATGTCACGTGACGACACCCGGCACTCAGACACGCGTTGTGCGAGGGGGCGGAGCTTGCAGTCTGTGCCATCGGCCATCGGCACAGACTTTACCCCCTCGCGCTGCGGAAAAATCGGATGGCAGCGGCAAGGGGACCAGGAGGCTGACAGCACCCAGGCGCCAGGTCTAATTTCCTGGTCGCCATGGCGACCTGGCGCCTGGGGTTTGTCGAGCCCTGGCTTACATGATTTATTGTTAAGCCACACCATCGATTGCATTGCTTGCTATATTTTGTCATAATATTGGTGCGGAGTGGAGTGATTAAGAGGTTTTATTAATAAAAAAGCAGGGCACCACCACTATTATATTGTGTATTCATGCACCAGATTTTTGAAGGGACACTGTGAGCTAAAAAAAAAAAAAAAATCATATGATTTTAAAGAGTTACCTGGGGCAGTTTGTATATTTGACACCCCATCCACCTCCCAACCTAACTTCCTATATATCCCAAATCCTTTTATTTTGTAAATACAGTTTCTCAGAGACATACACATAATTCTGTATAGCTGTATAAGTGTGTGAGTGACTAGCAAATCGACTGTAATAATGCTGGCATATTAATGGCAAAATAATAATGGCAAATTGGCTCTGGCATATTAAGGGCAGATTGACTTTGACATATTAATGGCAAAGTAATACTGGCATATTCATGGGCAAATTTACTGTAACATTAATAGCAAAATAATATTGGCATAATAATGGCAAAATCATACTGGCAAATTGGCTGTGGAATATTAGTGGGAAAATAATGCTGGCATATTAATGGGCAAATTGGCTGTGGCATATAAATTGGCTGTGACATATTAATGGGTAAATTGACTGTGGCATATTAATGGCAAAATAATACTGGCATATTAATGGACAAATTGACTGTGGCATATTAATGGCAAAATGATACTCGTATATTAGTGGCAAAATTGGTTGTTGGCATATTTTAATAGGCAAACTGGCTGTTGCATATGTTAATGACGAAGTGGCTGTTGCATGTTAATTGGTACCTGGCTTATTTTTATTGGAAAAGTGATGCTGTGGCATGTTCAGTGGGGCAAAATAACATGTACTATGGGGGAAAGTGACAATGTGATTTTTTCTGCAGGGGCAGCTCTGTATGACAAAGTGACACTGTGGTTTGTTCTGCAGGGGCAGCTCTGTGGGACAAAGTGACACTGTTGCATGCCAAATTGTGTGGGTGCTATATGAGTGCTTGGCAAATGCTGTGGGTACTGAATAGGGTTGCCACCTGGCCGGTATTTCACCAACAGACTGGTAAAAAAAATTGGCTTCAGGCCAATGTTAAGTCTATGGAGACAGTACCAAGGCTGGTATTTTTATGAAGAAAAGGTGGCAAGTTATGGGTGCTGGGATAAGTCCTTTGAGTGCAATCTGCATGCTGGGGTAAGTTCTGTGAGTGCAATCTGCATGCTGGGCTAAGTCCTGTGAGTGCAGTCTGGGTGCTGGGGTAAATCAATATAGCCACCCAGTATGTACACAAGGTTATAGCTCACACAATTCCCTAATTATATATACCCCTGCACAGGGCAACTCATATAACCTTGTGTACTGGTTGCTATGTGTTGCCCTGTGCATGGGGTATATATCAGAGCAGTACGTTAGTTATAATATTGTGTACATACTGGGGGCATATTTTGCCCTGTGCAGGGGTATGTACCAGTCTTATCTATAAAATAATACACTTTTCAAATGTGTTGTAAAATGTATGGATTGTCCGTTATGAACCAGAAAATAAATATGCAATTCTATGGGGCTGGTATACTATAATTTCCAGGGCTGGTTTTTATTCCCAGTCCGGCCCTGGGTGACAATAATGAAGAACTTGAGAACTTCCAGTTTGATTATTATATTAAAATATGTCCATAAGACTTTTTACTCTGGGCCTATTGGACCACTAGTACAGCCAGAGACCCAGCATTTACTATTATAGAATTATAATGAGTCATAATTTGAAATAAAATAATTATATTTTTTTCTTTGGAAGAGTAATTTATCTTTTTTTTTTTTTTTAAATTGATGTCCTTATGCTGCGTTGAACTCAAACAAATTTATTAGCTGTTTTAACCACACTTTTTTTGGAATCATTGTAGTAATCTCTTTGAAACTGAATTTATATTTAGAAAAATAAACATTTGTGCATGTGTTTAAGACAGCACAAATCTAAATATAATAATGGTAATGTTCTACTCTTCTCTCTTCTTGTCCACTTGACTCTCTTCCATCTCACCTTCATCCCTGCCTGTTTGATGCATTCATACTAACCGTCGATCAGAACTTTAATCTCCCACTTAACACTGACACGTCACCTGCTTCAGACAAGTACACGTAATGCTCATGTTAAAGAAACATTGAACTCTAATTCACAGCTTCTACATCTCCCCATTTGCTGTAGGCTATAAATGATTGCAATAGGTATGGCATAATTGCGGAACTACCGTAACTTTTGTAACTTAAACTCTGTAACTTGTCTGCTGTCTTCAACACCCCCCTATCTGGCATGAGACTAGGATAGCTAATGAAATTCTCACAGCTAGTGCAATGAAATTAACGCAGTGTAAATACACTACATTTCCTATCAGAATTTAGTTAGCCAGTTTCAGAAGGTGATGCAGTATAGGTCCGATCATCATGTAGTTAGCAGCGAATTTTATTGCACTCAGTAGTGTAACAATCATGGTCGCACCACTTGCCTTGCCATCACTTTAAAGCTGCTAACTGTGGTTCTTGCAAAAGAACTGCTACATGGGAGAAGTATTTTACACTCCTATCATTATCGGCATGTGTGTGGCGCGGAAGATGTCTTACATGATACTAAGCGGCCAGAGTATTTCATGCTGGTCTCCTGTTGTCCCAGGATGCCTATGGATCCCAGGTAGAGACAGATGGGACAGTTGAAAGGACTCAAAGGGGAACCAGATACAGCAGTCTATCAGGGGAGAGACAGCCAAGCTGTTTGGTGGGCTTAGCTGGCACATAGAAGCTGTTTGGTGACAAAGCTGGCACTGTGGGGCATATTGAAGTTGGGGGGGGGGGGGGAATACAGTCTACCAGGGGGGACACAGACAAGCTGTTCAGGGCCTCAGCTGTCACAGATAAGCTGTTTGGTGTCAGAATTGGCACTGTGGCACATTTTGAAGTCAGGGAGACCGGGGGAGCTAGGCACGGGGCAATTTCTACACCTATAGCCACAAATAAGCCATAAATATATCCAGCAAAACAACCTTTATATGTCAGAAAGAAAAACACAAAATATTATATTTGTTATACTTTTCTGCACAAAAAGAGATAAAACTGGCTTGGACAACGTCTAGTGGTCTCATATAAGGACGGAGTGAGATACTTACATCTACTGGCATAGATCTCTCTTCGCTTTCACACTACTAACATTTTTATTTAGAAATTAAATCTTTTATGCAAATAATGATTTATGAATTTATATAAACACATGAACATATAATGAAACATTGTGTGTTTGTAGAGATGTTTATATACAATTAGGGTTGCCACCTTTTCTTCAAAAAAATACCGGCCTTGGTACTGTCTCCATAGACTTAACATTGGCCTGATGCCAATTTTTTACCGGCCTGCCAGTAAAATACCAGCCAGGTGGCAACCCTATATACAATTCAAAGCATAGACAGTCATAAAAACCTTGCTTTAAGTAGGTTGCTCAAACATTTGCATTATTTCTTAAAAAAAATACTGACTATGCTAGAGCCTCCATAGAATTAACATTAAAATATTGACTGGGTGGCACCCTACAAAACCCTAAATGTGCAACTGGAAATTTCTCAGGCTTAATAGTAAGAAACAGGGCATCCCATTCAGACATCTTTACTATGGTTTTGGGAGTGGTGTTAAAAGGACACTACCACTTACATAAGATGTAACTAAGATAACCTGGTTATTTAAAACAAACACATATATCAATCATATGCCACTGTTTTTTTATATGAATGAATTCATTGCATATAGTGACGGAATATGCATTTTTAACATTTTCTCACTGACAAAGAAATGATCAGTCTATAACTGTAATGGTAGGTGTATTTTAACAGTGAGAGACAGAATAAAAATCCAGAAAAATGCATGTAAAAAAAATTATAAATTGATTTGCATGTCAATGAGTGAAATAAGTATGTGATCCCCTATCAATCAGCAAGATTTCTGGCTCCCAGGTGTCTTTTATACAGGTAACAAGCTCAGCCAAACGCCAGCCTCGAAACCTTAATGACTTGGAGAGGATTTGCAAAAAGGAGTGGGACAAAATCCCTCCTGAGATGTGTGCATACCTGGTGACCAACTACAAGAAACGTCTGACCTCTGAGATACAAAGGTTTTGCCACCAAGTACTAAGTCGAAGGCGTCAAATACTTATTTCACTCATTGACATGCAAATCAATTTATAACATTTTGGACATGCAATTTTCGGGATTTTGTTGTTGTTGTTCTGTCTCTCACTGTTAAAATACACCTACAATTAAAATTATAGACTGATCATTTCTTTGTCAGTAAGCAAACGTTTAAAATCAGCAGAGGATCAAATACTTTTTCCCCTCACTGTATAAAAGAAAAGATAAAATTAGGTGTTTATCTCCTGGCTCCATTTTGTGAATATTTCCCATTATTCAGGATCATCCAAAATCATCCAACCAGTCTCACTTTACAAAGCCAAAGCCTGCATGAAGATGTCATAAGACATGCCTCTGCTCTCTTACTGGCTCCTGTGTATCATAGTGGGCAGGACTAGGTGGCTGTGTACAACTGTTTTTTTTTTACCTGCGTCCAACTCAAAGAGAGGAGATTAACCTGATCAAACAGGATCATAACTCCACCCTCTTGTGATGTAATAGTAACATAACCATCCCATTCAATGCAAGTCTGTGATCAGAATTCCAACCTATAGACTGCATTCTGTGTCCCCAGCACCAAAGTGAGAAATTTGTGCTGTAAAGTCACCAGGGGTTGGCATCCAAAAACACTTTATTTCACAAAATGGCGGTGCTCAGTCACACTTGTTTATTTACATATTTTATTACATACAGTCACATAACAAAATCAGAAGACATATCTGAAATTAACAAGACAAAATAAAAAAATAAAACCTTTTCATTTTTGGGTCAGAGTGTCCCTTTAAAGTAAACAAGTCACTTGTGATTTACAACTTCAGGTTCAGGTAGGTATATGCTCTTGACGTACAAAATTGCCAGTAAGCTTGTGGATCAAGACTTACTTGAAGGAACTGCCGCTTCCTGCAGAATGGCTACTCCTTCTGGCAGGATGGTAGCGGACACGGATGTGCAAACAAACAAAGGGGTGAAAAGGCGCACTTGGTGAAAAACTGTAATAAGCAGAAATGTACAACTTTTAATATAAATGATGAGAAGTCCAGATGAAGCATGTAAACATAGAATAAATGAAATATATAGTGTAATATCTTTAGTATATATATATATATATATATATATATATATATATATATATATATATATATAGCAACTGCCTCCCCGCCCATGGTTTTACACTCACAGACATGAAAAAAGGATAGGTACATCTGATCATTCAATTAGATCTCCATCATAAGTCGTGATTTATATACCGTATTTATCGGCGTATAACACGCGCCGGCGTATAACACGCACCTAATTTTAAGAAGGAAATTTCAGGAAAAAAAACGTAAGAACTTAAATTAAGAACTTTGAAGCCCAATATGCCATTTTAATATGCCAGGATATTGCCCCCAATATGCCATTTAATATGCAGGATATTGCCCCCAATATGCCATTTAATATGCAGGATATTGCCCCTAATATGCCATTTTAATATGCCAGATATTGCCCCCAATATGCCATTTAATATGCAGGATATTGCCCCCAATATGCCATTTAATATGCAGGATATTGCCCCCAATATGCCATTTAATATGCAGGATATTGCCCCCAATATGCCATTTTAATATGCCAGATATTGCCCCAATATGCCATTTAATATGCAGGATATTGCCCCCAATATGCCATTTAATATGCAGGATATTGCCCCCAATATGCCATTTTAATATGCCGGATATTGCCCCAATATGCAGGATATTGCCCCCAATATGCCATTTTAATATGCCAGATATTGCCCCAATATGCCATTTAATATGCAGGATATTGCCCCCAATATGCCATTTATTATGCCAGGATATTGCCCCCAATATGCCATTTAATATGCTATGATATTGCCCCCAATATGCCAGGATATTTCCCCTTAGTATGCTCGTTATGCCACCCTCCTCCCCCCCCCTCCCCCAGACCCCAGCACTTACCTCTTTGCTGCTCTGTCCCCCGGTGCTCTGAAGCTGCGTGGCTGTGAGGGAAGCATTGTGAGCTCCCCTCCAGCCGCGCGGTCAATAAAGTTTGTTTTTAAAAAAAAAACAGACACGCAGCTTCAGAGCACCGGGGGACAGTGCAGGAACGAGGTAAGTTTTTAGATTTTTTTTTTTCGGCGTATAACACGCACACACCATTTTCCCCCTATTTTCAGGGAGAAAAAGTGCGTGTTATACGCCGATAAATACGGTAGATGAATTCCTCTTGGTAATGTACTCCAAGAAAATACTGCAAATTAAAAGGTAGAAAAACAGATTAAATGTATAACAACAATTCTTACATATACATATGACAAAATCTGCACGTAAAACAACGTAGGACTAATAGCAGCATTGAAGTCGAAATGTATTATATCCACACGCCTGGTTCAAACCTGACATAGGTGAAAGGTGCAATGTTGTTGGATATACTGCTTTGTTATGGAACCTGGAATTGTGTACTATATTGCTTCTGTCTACTCTCTATTTTTTCCACCCAGACCTTGGTGAATTTATATGTAAGAATTGTCTTTTTACCAGGCCCCACCTATTGTTAGCTCCAATTCTGGCTTCTTACTAATGCTTGCTAAATGGCTAGTTTTGATGAGTTCCACCACCAGAATGTTGCAGAATTATTGAAAAGTGAAAAAAAACCATCCGAAAACTTATGTTTCTGAACCTTTAAAAAGGGGAGTAATAAGCAACACACTTCAAATGTTAGGACCATCTCTATGCTTCTGGATAATCAGATCCAGAGCTTGCTCAAATCAGTTTCATGTGTATTCATTGTCACGCACCAGTGACTTCCCACCAGCATATGATCATTTTTATATTATAAGCATCTATGCTTCCAGATAACCTTTTGTACCTGTTTCCCAGCCCCATTAATATCCCAGATCATAAAACCTGTCTGTGACTCTCAACCATTTAATTACTAAATGGACGATACCAAATGGAACTGTTAATTGTTACTTAGTGTGCTCTCCGTGGTACAGTGGGAGCTGTACATCTGGCACATTGAAGCATTTGGCCGCTGAAACATAATGGGCACATCTGTGGTTCATTGATTAGCTCAGGGATTTTCACTTATTTGACTGTAGTTAAGCAAACCTATTGATGTACTATAAAGTAAGAGAGTAAGGTTTAATTGTATTAGACTTTCAACCCATTTTCAACCCAGAGCCTTACTCACCTTTGGTTCAAGCCTGCGCAATTTGTTATCTCATTTTCTATATGCTTTGTTTATTTGTATAGTGCTGCAGAATGTGATTCTTTAACAAAAAATAAAGAAACAAGAATGAATTTGTTTTATGGTACTCTGTAGCCTTAAAGCAAAATTCAGATTTTTTCACTAACCAGCTTAATTTTGTATCCAGATGACTTTTATTTTGTTCTTATATAAATTGTATAGAAATAATCCCATTTAAGATTATGTTTGCAGTGACTTACTATACTGTACATAACACTACTGTGTATATTTAATGATATAGGGCCATTTGGGCAGCTCCTAGTCCACTACTGCGTTGATGGGGTGGGTGGGTTATATTTTTAAATATGGGATTTGTGGGCATTTGGGAATCCCACGGACCCCATGGGAAAGTTATTATTTTATAGTAGCTGAATTTTTTGAAAATTCGCATACTTTGACCAATCTGGCCCCAAACAATATTTTTGGAACTTTTACATAATTCCACTGATTTGATAAATATTAAGTCAATTCTTCAATCATTTGTAGGGCATTTACTTAAAGTCACTCTAAGTCAGGGCTTGACAAATTTATTTTATTCTAGGAGCCAGCAAAAATTTTTAGGAGCCAAACAATCACGCAAACATACACGCAATTCATAAACACACACACCAACCCACGTCACATATACACCCCACACACACCAACCCACGTCACATATACACCCCACACACACCAACCCACGTCACATATACAAACCCCACTTCACATATACACACACACACTTCACATATACACCTCCCCCCACACCTCACATATATACCCCCCCTTCACATATACACCTCCCCCCACACTTCACATATATACCCCCCCTTCACATATACACCTCCCCCCACACTTCACACATATACCCCCCCTTCACATATACACCTCCCCCCACACTTCACACATATACCCCCCCTTCACATATACACCTCCCCCCACACTTCACACATATATACCCCCCCTTCACATATACACCTGCCCCCACACTTCACACATATATACCTCCCCTTCACATATACACCTCCCCCCCACACTTCACATATATACCCCCCCTTCACATATACATCCCTCCCCCCCACTTCACATATACAACTCAAACATACACAAGTTTTTTTTTTTCCCTTCTTAACTTCTGAGTGCTGGGTTGACAACCCAGCACTTAGCCGAAAGAGCCATGAAGATGGGCTGCGGCACGAATGTTTCCCCTCCCTGCTGCCTTACCTCATTGCTGGGGAGGGGGAACATTCGTGCCGCAGCCGATCCTCATGGCTCTTTCGGCTGAACACTAACACACGTGTTGCGCGAGGGGGCGGAGCTTGCTGTCTGTCCCCTCGCGCTGCAAAAGACGGATGGCAGCGGCAAGGGGAACATTAGGGCAACGGCACCCGGGCGCCAGGCTCCACTTCCAGGTCGCCATGGCGACCTGGCGCCCGGGGTTTGTCGAGCCCTGCTCTAAGTGGTTATTGAGTCTGTAACTAACCTTTATTGGTGTATATATATTGCTCACTTTACCCGTCTATGTATCTCATCTGTCATAGGGATAAACATCTGTCATAGGGATTAACTATCCATTGTCTGTGTGTCCGTTGTGTTATTTCCACTACCAGGTTGTACATAGCTCTCATCCTTTTGTCTTCTGACAGACAGCTGCATGTGGGTGTGATTTCCTATTGCTGTGAGGTACAACTCCTTATGTGTCATCCCCAGGCTCAGGTTGCATTGTGTAAGTGTGCGGAGTCATCATGGGTATCTATGACATTCAGTTAGAAAGATCCAGGACCTCATCCCTGACCACAGTGCAGGATTCTAGGATTAATTAATGCCTCACAGTACAACAAGCAACCAGTCCTCTTCATGTTATCTCTATTGTGTCTGATCTCATTCCCGATTCTCTGTTTGTCTTTGTAGTGCTCCATTCTCTGCCTCCGCTCTTTCGCTCCTGGTATATCTATTTTTAAGTTCCGATGTCACCAGATTGTTTCTATTTATACAGAGTATAAATCAATTGTTTGAAGGTTTTTTATTTTATAAAATGATGATGGCAAGAACAACTTTTATCTTCTATATTGTTACAGCTGGAATTGCTGCTTTCACCCTTACAACACCACTTGGAGTACTAGACAGAGGGTGAAATATAACCTTAGCACAGTACATGCAGAGTTATATGTATACAATATTTTAGTTTGCTTAATCCTACTCAAATGTTTATTTTGTATAAGTAATAACAAGTTACATAGTGCTGTCCACTTTGGAAATATCAACTAACTAGCATTTTAGTATTTATTTATTTCATGTTGTTTGTAAGTGTGTGTGTGATTTGATGCTCCTCAGGAAGCTACCTACTGAGTGACAAACTCAGGGGAGCTGCTGCCAACTGTTGGTCTGCAGGCAAAAACAATTTAGTTGCCCTTGGTACCACTTAATCAGCCTACCTGATATAATCATAGATAGACACATAGACATGCAATACAGATTTATGTGGGCACTACAGTACACAATATCTCAATTACCCTAGATATACAGACTGTATTTTCCCAGGATCCAGAGCAGACCCTACAATAGGTCCGGCACGTTAAAGGGGGCTGCAATATGCTGATCTCATTGCCAGCCAGTGCAGTTGTTTTTTTTATTTTCTTCCCCCTAGCACGTGGTCCTAGGTCATTAAGGGACTACAAGCATGCTAATAAAGCAACAGTGCAAGGGTGTACAGACTGCCTCCTCCTCATGCTCAGAGCCTCTTAGATGGAGCGACTGGTGCTGCAGAGAAAGATGTGTGGGACAGTAGATGGATGTGGTCTGTGCTAGGGTCTGAGACCAGTCTGAACAACGAGAGGCCCATTCCTGCTATAAAACAGCAGAGAGCACAGATAAATAAGTAGATTTTATGCTGCTTGTGTGTGACTGACTGTGTGTATGTGTAACTGTGTGTGTTTTTGTTAAAATTAAATAATAGTTATATGAATTATAAATAAACTATTAAAATATATAACATTAATATATTAGAATTTTATATGAATATTTTCGTGTTTAAAATATGTGTACTTTCATTTTTCTACACATTTACGTTGAATTCTCCAACTAAAATCTAGAGACTTGATATGTGTGGATTGTGTGTATGTTTCCTGTATTGGAAGCGTGTTCGCTGGTTATCGGCTCATATGCCAAAAAATCTGTGGTTTTCATAGTGAAATTGTCCCGATCCAAATGCTTCTGAACCAAAAGGCTGGTTCTGCACAGAATTCAAGAATATTGAGTAGCCAGATTTCAGAGAATTGGGAAATTCAGCTAACTTGCCAGATCCAAATCCATTTTGGACTATATTGGGTAGACACTTAGGTATATGGTGATGGTACTATTGTGGGCTCTGGTGCAATGTGTACAGGTAGACAGAATCCAGTCTTATAAGTGCATACTGTGATCTTTCATGCCTTTTAATACTCCGATAGTGGCCTGGCAGCCTACCAGTATAGCCATTCAATAGAGGCTTTATCTACTTTGTGTCTGGATGTATTCTGCTTCCTGTTGTACCAAATAAAACCAGAACGATCAATGCAGTTCATATCTAAATGGATGAAACATATACTTCTCTACCAATGTGACTTGACTGAAAGCGATCAATATCCATATTAATACATAATGAAACGGAAACTAAATAAGTAATATTGTGCCAAATGTCTCCATGTAGCAAGATGGTGAAGCTATTAATGAATTCACTGTACTAAAAGGCCTGTACTGCTATGCATTATATTATTATCACTAAGGAAGTCAATCACTGCAGTTTTTCCTCTAAAGTTTCCTCCTTGCACAGGGTGAGATTGTTTATGTTTGAAGAATATTTGGTCAAATGTACCATGATGGTGGAAAGATTGTTTTTTTTTTCCTTTTTGAAAAAATATTTATTCAGTCATAGACATACAAGACCTTTACATCAAATCATGCATTAAAATATAATAGTGCCAATTAGGCTTTCCAGATACATTTCCAATGTAAACAAAACAAAATAAACAATACTTAATAACATTTGGGATGTGTGCACAGACCAGCCACAAGATAACCTACCACCGGGAGGGACACCCCGGCGCTCTAATTGCAGGAGTTAATTCCTTTATATTCGGTTAATACCTTTATATTCAGTGATCCATGGGTTCCATATGTCGTAATACCCATCCATATTAGCACGTGAGTAAAAATAAACTTTCTCCAGCATACAGAATTGTTGAACCTGGTTCCAAACCTCAGGCCAAGATACTTTGGACTGGGTTTTCCAATTATGTGCAATTACTAGTTTCTTTGCTAAAAATATTTGAACCATCAGTGCTCTCTTAACCTTGGGGAAAGACTTAACCCCAAAATGTAACAGTGCCATCTCCGGTAGGGGGCTAGATCCTATATTTATTCCCCAGATCCTTATATTGGCTGCTAGGGGTTCCAGGGACATGATGTATAAAATCAGGGCCAAGGGGCACCCCTGCCTTGTATTGTTACCAGGGCCGATCCTAGGGTCACGGGCGCCTGGGTGCAGGATTTTTTTGGCGCCCCCAGGTGGGCGTGGCTATATGATAAACCCCTCCCCTTTACACATGTATGTTCCAGGCATACCAATTTTTCATTATTGGGGTGGGGGGATTCTTGTGAAGAGCACAAACTTTATTTTTAGATAAAGGACCAACACAAGCTTTTATTTTAAATAAAGATATTTATTTGGCCGTAAAACAGTGTAGTGGTTTTATTTATGTCTATGATGCTCAGCCAGCAACATGGGAGACTTTTTGCTGGCTAGCAGTTTTAACTACAGTTCCCATGATGTCCAACCAGCCAAAGTCTCCTATTAGTCTGGCTGAGCATCATTGGAAAAGAAGTACACAAGGAGCAATAAATAATATTCCACCAAGTCAGTCTCTCACTTGTCTCTCTTCCCATACCGCCATGTCTTTCTCCCTCTCCACTCATACCCTCATGTATCTCTCTCTCTCTCCACTCATACCCTCATGTATCTCTCTCTCTCCACTCATACCCTCATGTATCTCTCTCTCTCCACTCATACCCTCATATATAACTCTCTCTCCACTCATACCCTCATGTATAACTCTCTCCACTCATACCCTCATGTATCTCTCTCTCTCCACTCATACCCTCATATATAAACATAGAAACATAGAATGTGTCGGCAGATAAGAACCATTCGGTCCATCTAGTCTGCCCAATTTTTTTGGAGTACTTTTATTAGTCCCCCGTTCCCGGTTACTAACTCTCTCTCCACTCATACCCTCATATATAACTCTCTCTCTCTCTCAACTCATACCCTCATGTATAACTCTCTCTCAACTCATACCCTCATGTATATCTCTCCCTTCATACTCCATATATTTTTCCATGTCTATCTTTCTGTTCCTCATGCTCCCCATGGTGGTCTTTTTTTCTGCATGTCTGTCTCTCCTTCTATACACCCATGTCTGCTGTCTCTTTCTCTTCATAACTCACATGTATGTCTCTCCCTCCTCATAATCCTGTGTATTTGCCTATTAATATGCCACAGCCAGTTTGCCCATTTATATGCCACTGCCAGTTTGCCCATTAATATGCCACAGATAGTTTTCCCATTAATATGCCACAGATAGTTTTCCCATTAATATGCCAGATAGCTTGCCCATTAACATACCACAGTTAGTTTATCCAATAATATAGCACAGTTAGTTTGACCATTAATATGCCAGTGTCAGTTTGGCCACTAATATGCCAGTGTCATTTTGTCCATTAATATGCCACCACCAGTTTTCCCAAGAAAAGCATTACCCCCTCCCCCCATTCCCCAGTACTCACCTTGCTGCTGCTGTTTCGTGTCTCCTCCGCACAGTCTTCCGTCTATGCACACTCAGTGCAGGAGGCGGGAAATAGCCGCCGACTGGATGGGGACTGTCAAGTGGGCAGCGGTGGCCCCTTTAACCGGTTAAAGTTGCCCTGCCTACATACACACCCACACTTACACACAGGGTCATGCATAAATACACACAGTCACACTTACACAGACACACTTAGTCAGGGCCGCCACTAGGAATTTCAGGGCCCCTTACTGAACACATTTTCTGCCCCCCCCCCACGCCGACAATGTCTCCCACTCGCCCCACCTACTCTAACAAGCATGTTATCCAAGTCTAGTGGAATATGGAGGGTGGTTGGGAGCAGTTGGTCAATATGCCAGTAATATTTTGCCCCTCAATATGCCAGTATTTTACAATTTACTGTGCCAATATTTTGCCCCTTAATATGCCATTCTTTTGCCATTTAATGTGCCATTCTTTTGCCACTCAATAGGCCAGTATTTTGCAATTTAATATGCCAATATTTTGCCCTTAAATATGCCATTTAAATGCCAACGTTATGCTTGTTATTTGCACCCTTCCCGAGTACTTACCTCCTTGCTGCTCTGTCTCCTGGTGCTCTGCTCTGTTTAGCAGGTCCCCAGCTGGAGGGGAGCGCTTAACGCTTCCCACACAGCCGCGGACCTGCTAAACACAGGGGATTTTTTTTTTTTTTCTGTTGTGACCTGGACCCCTGATGGTGGGCTTGCACTTGTCACCATTACACACAGACACCCTTATACACACACAGAGCAATACACACAGTCACACTTATGTACACACACTTACACAGACAGTAACACACACATTGACTCACACAGAGAAAAACACACACACACACAGTGAAACACACACACATACATTCACACACACAGTGAAACACACATTCACACACACACACACTTGCATACATTCACACACACACACACACACACACACACACACACACAGTGAAACACCGTGAAACACACACACATACATTCACACACACACACAGTGAAACACACATTCACACACACACAGTGAAACACACATTCACACACACACAGTGAAACACACATTCACACACACACACACACTTACATACATTCACACACACACACAATGAAACACACATTCACACACACACACACACACTTACATACATTCACACACACACATTCACACACACACACACACACACACACACACTTACATACATTCACACACACACAGTGAAACACACATTCACATACACACACACTAACATACATTCACACACACACTTATATACATTCACACACACACACACATTCACACACACACACTTACATACATTCACACACACACAGTGAAACACACATTCACACACACACTTACATACATTCACACACACACTTACATACATTCACACACAGTGAAACACACATTCACACACACACTTACATACATTCACACACAGTGAAACACACATTCACACACACACTTACATACATTCACACACACTTACATACATTCACACACACTTACATACATTCACACACACACTTACATACATTCACACACACACACAGTGAAACACACATTCACACACACACTTACATACATTCACACACACACAGTGAAACACACACTGAAACACACACAGTGAAACACACATTCACACACACACACTTACATACATTCACACACACACACACACACACACACACACACACACACACACAATGAAACACACATTCACACACACACACACACACACACACACAATGAAACACACACACACACACACACACACACACACAATGAAACACACATTCACACACACACACACACACACACACACACTCACACACACACTTACATACATTCACACACACACTTACATACATTCACACACACACTTACATACATTCACACACAAAGTGAAACACACACACTTACATACAGTGACACACACACACACACACAGTGAAACACACATTCACACTGAAACACACACACATACATTCACACACACAAATTGAAACACAAACTTACACCCTGACATACACATTGAAACACACACTTCTTCTCTTTAAAAAAAAAAAAAAAAAAGCACGTCTTACTATTGGTCCCCCTTCCCTGGAGGGAGGAGGACGTTTCCGGACGGTGTCTGCAGAGGCAGAACACCGTCATGCAGTTCTTCTGCCGGATGTCACCAGACATCCGGCAATCAGACAGCGCGACGGGGCGGAGCTTGCACCCAGAATGAGGGAGAAAGGTGCTCATCGGAGCGCCTTTCCTCCCGGTGCGCCTGGGCGCGGTGCACCCCGTGCACCCGCCCAGGATCGGCCCTGATTGTTACACACTCTGAACCACTCCGAATTAAGGCCCTGCCCCACAACTTTTGCTGAATGATTTGTATACAAGGCCATGACCGAGTCAAGCAGAGCATTCCCAAATCCAAATACCACCATTACCACCTCGAGGAAACTTCAGTTGACCCGATCAAAAGCCTTCTCCACGTCCAAGGCCAGTAAAGAAAAGATTGTGATAACGATTCACAAACTGTACATTAGGTGGACAAGTGTTGAGGAATTGGACCCCAAATAGTAGCATTATGCATCCTCTTTAGCTAATTAAGGTATGCCAAGTGTCTACCTGGTAAAGTCGCCTCTCGTCTCTGTGGTGTAAGCTTTATCACATGCTTGCTCATCCAGTTCTTGCTCATAAGTGTTTCGTAGTGCTCGTAGTGTTTCGGATACTTCTTGTACTATCATTGCCTTTAGTGCCTTATCCCTTTAGTTTGTCTCTCCCTGCTGCTGACCTATTGGCTTGTTCCCTGGATTCCGCTTCTCTCTCTGCTGTTTGTCCTCGGCTAGTCTATCTCCGCTCCTGATCCATATCTGCCTGCCCTGACTTCTGGACCAAATTTGACCTCTGCCTTCTCCCTTGATGCATCTGCCTCTGATTTCTCTTATATTTAATATCTTCTACAGCTGTGACCCCTGCGCTTATATCATTATTGCCGTGTTTTAGGCTGGGTTGGAACACAAAAAGATATATAAAGGACATTCTTGTCTCTTTAAGATAAAATGTCAATCGATATTCACAATGTTCCTACACGTGAAACATTAGTGTTCTATTGTCAAGATCTTTGTTTCAGAGTATTATTACTGACAATGCTATAGTTCTCATTTAATGGCAGATTAGATTCAGTAACATCATAAAGGTAATCCCAGAGATATGGTGGCACCTAAATACAAAATAAATGCATTGACACAATCTGTTAAAAGCAATTTGTGTTTTTAAACATTTAAAGCAAAGACTACAGGCAGTAGGTAAATAATTACAGTTATCACTGCTTTATTAAATGCTATTGTACAAAGGTCATATGTAATGTGATCCTCACTGCACAAATGTTCCAGATGGAAGATAATTAAAATTATTATTGCTCAGTATTGACCAATAATATCATATTTGCTCGATTATAAGACAAGGTTTTTTTCAGAAAGAAATTTCTGAAAAATACCCCTCGTCTTATAATCGAGGTCGTCTTATAATCTGACCTCAAATTGAGGTCAGACTATAAGACTCGGATCCAGGTCCCCAGCAGAGCTGCAGGGGACCTGGATCCCCCTCTCTAACAGCCGGGGAATGTCTGCACGATGTTGCCCACATTTGAAGTTTGGGGAAGGCACTTTTCTTTCCCTGCATGACTGTGCCCCAGTGCACAAAGCAAGGTCCATAAAGACATGGTTGGATGATTTTGGTGAGAACTTGACTGTCCCACACAGAACCCTGAACTTAATGCCATCAAACACCTTTGGGATTAACTGGAATGGAGATTGAGAGCCAGGCCTTCCCAATCTTTCGCAGAAGAGTGGGAACCTTTATAGCTGCAAAGGGGGGGGGGGGGGGGGGGGGGCAACTACATATTTATGTTTATGTATTTAGAATGAGGTCAGAAAAGTCCATGTTGGTGTGATGGTCAGGTGTATATGTAAACACAATGTATCTTATTATGTTTATAGTATTGGACCTTTGTGTTTTTTAATTGTTATTTATTAATGGTCATGGACCTCATATGTGTGTATGTAAAAATGTTTTGTTTTTTTCATGGTGACTTATTAATCATGACCTTGTATTAAGGTGTGTGATAATGCTCTTTCCTATTTATATTGTCATTTTCTTTGATTGTAAGTGATGAGATACCATGGGGGTGGTGCAACTGTATCATGATAAATGTTCCTGTGGGGGCTGATAAGAAAATAAAAGCAACGCTGTGCTCTTCAAAGTGAAAAACAGCGCCAATTCTGGATATTGATGATTTCTGAAAAAATATCACGAGTTGACCACTTTCCAACATGTTCCACCATGGGGCAAAGGTTTGCAGGGGGGGGGGGGTGTCCCAGAGAATGAAGTCAGGGCTGTGGGATAGCGATCTCCAGTTGGGATTCTTCCGCAAACAAGTGAGACACTTGGGAGTATGTAATTAGCCAAAGTAAAGTTACGCAAGTAATTGAGTGGTTGTACCAATATCCAAAGATGTAGGCAACTCTGATTTCATCTATGCCTCTCCGCAAAACAATTATTCTCCAAATTGAATTTGAACACCCTCGAAACAATTGTAAATCCCCATCTCTAATAAAAACAGAATAGAAAACTTTCACTATTCCCTCAGGCCGTATAAAAGTGATAAAACAAAAAGAGAGCACGGATTAGTGATGGAGATTTAGTTCACATTAGCTTTATTGTCATCTACGCCTACTAAACAAGTAATCTTTTCTCGTAAGTGGCTCATTCCATTTGCATTGCGTTTGGTAGTCCTGTATTCACTATGTGTGTGGTGTGTATGTGTGTGTGTGTGTGATGTTACATGTCCCACGTGCAATATCTGAAACAGAATAGTACTTCTCATTTCATAAGTATGTAGGCACTGACTTGTGCTAATTTGCATGTACAGAAATATTAGTATGGGGCTCATTTTAGACAAATTAAGATAAGTGTGTGGGCCAAACAAATATCGTTACCTTACTTTCCATCACTACCTGTACATAGATATACATGAATGTATAATATATAGCTCCACAATGTCCTGTATTCAGCTGGAGGCTTTATCTAATTCTCTGTGCCACGGTGCTCCTCCAATAGCTGAATACATCCACGTCCAAACATATATCAAGCACTCACAGGGTTTACAAAATATGATGGTGCTTTATTAAAATAAATAGGACTGATGTGTTACAGGCTACGGTATGTCTTAAGGATTGAAACGTCGATTCCACTTATTTGAATAAAGCACCATCATTTTCTTCCCAGTGCACATGTGCAGGATGTCAGCGACGTAATATTTTATATATTACTTTTATATACAATTAATTCAAACACAGTAAAAACAAACAAACAGGGGCATATGTCTTATATATGTTTATATGCACAGGTAATCTAGTTACATCTTATGTAAGTGGTAGTGTCCCTGTAAATGAATACTTAATCCCATATTTTGGAGTAAGTATATTAGCCAAAGAAAATTCAATATGTATTTATTAATTCCAGATAACTTTATTCTCTGAAACCTCTTCTTTCAGAGTGATTGCTAACACTTGGAACTGCAGTTGATGCCTAACCTTCACACTTAAGGTTAACTGAGATCCATAATATATATCGTTCCAGATCATCTGCAGTGCTAAAGTTAGCCATCATTGTTTAATAACATGCTAACCACAGACTGTCTGTAATGCAGTAAGTACGGACAGGTTAAACATGTTGCCCTCTAGATTGTATTGGAAGCTCATCCCACTGCACGCACCTATGCGTCATGCCCTAATATGCTCACTGCCACCCACTTCATGACTGGAAGCAGTAAAGTAAATGATAAAATGTTGCACAATTTGTAAAATAATTTTTTTCTTATTTTTCTCACTAATTCCAGCAACAAAGGTCTCTCATTTTAAACAAAGTTCTACAGCAATTGAAAATGATAGTTATATTGAGCTAAAATCCCAATAAAATACAAAGCTTTGATATGTGACTAATTAATTAGAAATAATGGGAAAGCTGGGGGTGGTTTTTGCTCTTGATAAGTCTGGGGTGATGGTAAACAAAGCGAATCTAAGGAGGGTCTAGGACTCTTCTTCGCCGCATCTTCATCGCTGACAGTTCAGCGCGGCAGTTAGAGCGCTGAACTGTCAGCAATGAAGAATAACGCGGCCGTTTGAACGCGGACGCGGCAATGTAAGAGCTGACAGTTCAGCGCTGAACTGTCAGCTCTTACAAATGTACAAGTAAAAATAAAATAACCCCCCCATATAAATGATCCCCCCCCCAAACCCCAATACTAAAATTAACCCATAAAACCCAATACTAAAATTAACCCCAAACCCTAATACTAACCCCCGACCCCTAATACTAACCCCCGAACCCTAATACTAACCCCCTAAACCCTAATACTAACCCCCGAACCCTAATACTAAACCCCTAATCCCTAATACTAACCCCCGAACCCTAATACTAACCCCCGACCCCTAATACTAACCCCCGAACCCTAATACTAAAATTAACCCCATAATACTAAAATTAACCCCGAAGCCTAAAAACTACCGTATTTGCTCGATTATTCCCTTGCCCCCAGCTTTGTCTCACTCCCCACTCACCTGTCTCTTCCCCCCACATGTTTCTCTCTGCCCCCCTTCCTCTGTCTCTCCCCCTGTCTCTCTGCCCCCCTCCCTCCCTCCCCCTGTCTCTCTGTTGCCCCCCTCCCTCCCCCTGTCTCTCTGTCCCTCCCCCTTACCTGTACTTCAATCCCTGGTGGCTAGTGGGGGCAGCCGGGGGATGTCTGCACGACACTTGCAGACATCCTCCATGCTGCCCAACACGGCAGTCTATTATGACGGACAGCCGTCCGTCATAATAGTCTGCCGTGTCGGGCAGCATGGAGGATATCTGCACGTATAGTGCAGACATCCCCCAGCTGCCCGATTGTCCCTGGTGCCTAGTGAGGCAGCAGAGGAAGACCTCCCCTGCTGCCGCCCGGCACGCTCGCCGGGACTTCTGTGACGAAAGCGGAAGTACCCAGCTTCTTCACAGAAGCCCCGGCAGTCGTGCCGGGCGGAAGCAGGGGAGTCTGCGCTCGTTGCGCAGACATCCCCTGCTGCTAGAGAGGGGGATCCAGGTCCCCTGCAGCTCTGCTGGGGACCTGGATCCATGTCTTATAATCTGACCTCAATTTGAGGTCAGATTATAAGAGACCTCGATTATAAAACGAGGGGGATTTTTCAGAGCATTTGCTCTGAAAAAAACCTTGTCTTATAATCGAGCAAATACGGTAATTCTAATCCCCTAAACCCTAATACTAAAATTAACCCCCTAAACCCTAATCCCCTCTAAGGATGTATTCGATGTCCATTCTGTTCTTATATTTTATCTTCAGATGCACCGAAGCTGAGGAGTCACTCTCACAAAGAGATGCACATTAAACACTCACATTATCTATCTTCCACATCAAGCCCAAATTTCACTTGATAAATCTCAGGCAAATGTTAAAGTAAATTGTGGAGCCTCTGCTATTTCCTAATCCTGGCATAGTAATGAAAGAGATTTCAGTAGCACTATTGAAACAACGCTTTCCTTGGCAGGCTACTTTGCTTCACATGGTGAAAGTAATGTGAGTCATCGCTCATTTTTTTAGGGGGGGACTTACTTTATACTTTACTTGCTTGATAGTCCCCAGCCCCTTCTACTTTCATTCCTGACCCCTTAGATTAGTTGTATCGCATCCAAATTGTATTTCTGACACAGCCTGTGTAGGATGCCCGCCGGTAAACTGTGTGTGCAGTTACGGCTTTTAAACAAAAGCAGATTGAATGGGAATTACATTTCCCATGATTCTGCGGTGAAAGAAACCAAAATTGCAAACGCGCGCGTACAGTTTACCAGTCAGGTATCTGCCAAATTGCATTGCCGACACAATTGTCAGCAATTGTTAGGGCTGGGGACTCTATGAATAAAATAAAGTATAAAGTAAGCCCCCCCCCCCCCCCCCAAGTGAATTGTTGATTAAAAAAAAAAAAAGTTTAATTGTCTTTTCAAATGTCAGAGAGTGCTCCAAACTGGATAATGCTATAGCGCCAATCCACTGTAGTGAAGAGGAACGCTTGGTGAAATATACAGATGATTTGGGCTGAGTTTTGGTTTCGCCGATTTGTCAAATCAGTGTCATTTCGATGACTGAATGGAACGCAGTGGATACTAAAAGTAGTTGTGCTGCATTATTTTTGAAGTTTATTGAGATTCCATAATGGGAATATTGGTTCTTCTCAGCCTCGTTATCAAAGCACAGAACATTTTCTACAACATTACATGTCACAGTCAATCGAAGTAGCACATTTCACAATGATCTCTTAATTCCTTGTATTACTGCCATTCTGCTTTAAACACCTTGCTCAGTTTACAGAGTTCAATATAGAGATACATTTATACTGTCATTGTGGTTTTACCATACCATATTAATGAAAAAAATAGTGTATAAGAGGTTTTCTTTTCTCTCAGTGAATGAACTGTTAGCCTGTTTGAATCAGTTTATCGCTTTCTATGAACAGCCACTGTGAACATACCCTACAAAAAGCTTAATTACAGTGAAGCTACTCCTGTTTATTTATATGCTAGAGTAAAGCAAACCTGTGATATCACTTATCGCCATAAGCACGCTGTGTGTGGAGTTTTAACGGCATAGCGTTCACCTCATATTCTTCCCCTTGATATATAAGGGTAACTTCTGTCATAGCTATTGTTCACGGCCTGCTGTTATTTGACATTGGCCATTTCTTTAGTGGCTGTTTAATGTGCAACGGTGACAGTTTTGTGGAGCCATTTTACATCGCTATGAATGGTGTTGGTTTGAATACACGACACACACACTTCTGTTTTTGTTATCTGTATACAATGAATTCAAGTCAGCAGCATTAGCAGCCTCTGCATTCAAACAGCTAAAGGCCTGTACAAAGGTTTGTATTTATTCTTAGGAATATCATCCTCTGATGTCTATGCACTATATAGTCTCCAATTTACCCATTATTCTGACTCAACTATTAAAGGCTGCTTTTACTATAACCTTGTCAGTCATGACAGTTTGCTGTTGAGTAACTATAACCCTCTGATAAATGTGCGGTGAGTTGTTAAAATTCCATGTTCAATACCCTGTTACACCTCGAACAAATAGAAACTTATCAGGAATATTCCTCTCAATCTTGATACTACCCATCATGCAAGGACCATTTTATTATAAAGTCAACTTCAAACATTATTTTACCAATGAGAAATGCTCTAATGCCACAAACAATTTGTATAAGACCACTCTTCAATTTAACTGGAGCACTTATATTAGAGCCACTAGGATCAGTGTTTCTCAACGGGTGGTTCTTGAACCAAAAGTGGGTCGCGAGCTGGTGTGGAGTGGGTAGCGGACATTGCTTTGGCTTTGTCAAAAAGCCTAACTTTTGATTGGGCGAGGAATGATGACATAGTGACACATGCTTTGTTCACTGTCAGAATCTGAGAAGCCCACCAAGGAATGGTGCTGCTGATATCTCTCCTAGTAACCACTCAAGGTTTATGAAACAACCTAGGCTTTACAGTTTATAGAGACAACATCAGAATTCATCTGAGATTGGTCAAGTGAAGTTGGGCTTTGGAGGTAGGGTTAGCAAGTTGACTATTAAGGACTTGTATAATAAGAATAACTCTTGGGAAGCTAGGTAAGTAAGATAGCTGTGCTGTAGAAGGATATTAGGAATCTATACTGTAGGACTTCAGATGCCAATTGAAAATTTCCTCCAGTTATGCTCAGCAGTTCGAGAACAGATTTGGCTGTGTGTGCCCATTTTAATTTGTGAGTATGGTAAGCAGACAGATGCGGTTGGGGCGGCCAGTATTAATGCATGGATTGAATTTTAACGAGAGCTAGCTGGGTCTGAACCAATAAAAGTCAAGGTGTGAAACAGCAGAGATTGGTGATCAGTCATTTACTTGGAGAAGGTTGTTCAGAATTTGGGGTCTGTGGAGGCCTAAATATCATTAGGAAACCTAAGTGCTGTGGTGACATCAAATCTGGATTCTAAATGTTTGGGGTGGATTTTATATTATACTGAGTAATACATGTATTATTTGCTATGCTGCTTGGTTAGTTGATGGGGGATTTTGCCATAATTCTGCCTTTGACTTCTATGTCATAAATTGGTTACATTTCTAACCAAATGCAGTAGATCAATGCAGTAATTTATGGCTCATCATCCTGCATGCTATTGGCATCTCCAAGGAGACTGTGCAGAGTGGTAATCACAATTAATGTTCTGAAATGCACAGACCTTTATTTGCACTCAGCTCACAGTTCTGGGCTGTGTGGGAATTGAATGTAAATGAGGCAATGTATAAAGATGCTGGATCGAGGATAATGTCTTGAGGAACAGACTCATCTGAAGCATAACTGCTCAGTCTTTCCAAAAAATGCTTTTTTTCCCCTTTGAGCTGTTATAAGGAGCCTGTAGCAGTGATGAGCTTTGGATGATTCACAGGAAGAGCAGAATCATGAATCTATTCCATTAAAGTTGCATACACCATTTTTAGAGAACAAATTGAAACCTATAGTCATTGGCTAAAAAGGAAGGCAATAACATTAATTTTCTGTTTTTACATGCTATAGTGTAATTAAGCTAGTGTAATTGTGAATTTTATATGTATTTAAAGAAAATGTCACTAGTTACAGAAGTAGTTGGGGGACCAGACATCATTCATTTCATGAGTTAATGCCATATGGCCATCAAGTAGACACTAATGGTCTAGATAAGTGATGGTGAACCTATGACACAGGTGGCACTCAGAGACCTATAGTATTGCCATCAATTATGGAGAACCCAGTAAATGTTGTGATCTAAAACTGACATTACGATAGGTAGAAGGGTTGAACTTGATGGACGTATGCATTTTTCAACCTAAATTACCATATTCTATGACATTGGTGCATATTAGACACTTTAGTGCACATACGTTGGTGCATACGTTGGTGCAAGATAAATTATAGGAATGGAAGGAGAGCAAGAATGAGCAAGATAGCTGATATTGATGGACAGAAAAATGTCACTTTGAGAGCTTCAGCTTGGCTTTCTGCAGAAGATAGGCCACTCAAGTTCAAAAATGTTCACCATCACTGCTCTGGATCCAAATTTCTTATGAAGTGGGCAACATATCCAGGAACAAAAGGGTGTATTGGTCCGAATTACATTTTTAAAATTTATGTAGTGGTGAATAGCTTGTTAGCTTTAGAAAAATGTCGAATTATTTATCAGTAATACACAAGCAGTGCAAAATATAGTTTAAAGTTATTCAAACAAATCAGCATATTTATAATACTAATGAGAATATGGGTAATACATCATTTGGGCCACACCTTCCTCTGAGATATGCTGCAATTGGCCAACTGGCCACTTATTGGACACCCACTAGTCTATATAATAAAATATTGTTTTCTGGCTATTTTAGTTCTTGAAATTGGCAATTGTATTTGTAACATAATGAGCTGTCCATTCAAGAAGCCTTTCTGTAGAGCACTTATGTCCAACTGTTGGCCCAAGGGCCAGATACGACCTTCAAAATCTATGTAGCTGTGGTTAAGTTTTCACGTTTAATTTTGCTGCTATGCAAATAGTAAAACAAAGCATGATATAAGCCTCTGGTCTTGTTTTAAAATAATAATGTCCAAATTTAAAAAAAAAAAAAATATATATATATATTCAAATTACACAAAGGAAAGATTTCAGGGTTATTGACCGTCACGCACTGCCCTTGACCTTCAAGCACTGCCCTTGACCTTCACGCACTGTCCTTGACCTTCGCGCACTGCCCTTGACCTTCACGCACTGCCCTTGGCCTTCACGCACTGACCTTGACCTTCACACACAGAGCTTTCTCTTGTTTTCAAGTTTACATATTCTAATATTGTAAATGAAAATACCCCACAACCATTCAATAATTTAGGAATAGGTCTGCATGTAGGTGATAACATCTTTACATGACATTCACACATAAAAGATATAATAATTCAGGTTCTCATATTGCCTCTGTTGACAGTGATGTATTGCTCTAAGAAATAGAATATTCTAATATGAAAATGCATCCTCTCAAAATGTTTTATCAGTCTGTTTCAGATCATTAGACCTATTTTGTCCTGACATATGACTATATTAATGCTGATATCCAACTCATTTGCAGAGGAATAGGCTCTTCTCAGAATGTTTGGAAGTTCCCTGCAAAACTCCTTATAGCTTAGGAACTTAACTCTGTCATTGGAATTGGCTTAAGGCTGTCCCAAAGAACAAAGACATCTGAAGGTGTATGAAGGTAGACAATATGGGCCAATTAGTTTTAATCTGCCATAAAAGGACTCGGTCAACCTAAAAATTGTTTATACTGTGAATAGGGTTTCCACCTGGCCGGTATTTGGTAAAAAAATTGGCATGAGGCCAATGTTAAGTCTGTGGAGACAGTACCAAGGCCGGTATTTTTCTGAAGAAAAGGTGGCAACTAACTGTGAATATAGAGAAGAAATAATAATGAAAAACTATTTTGTTAGAGGAATTGCAAGCAAATGCACAAATAAAGAACAATGGGTCGCACATTGTGTAAAGCAGGGGTGGGGAACCTATGGCCCTCCAGATGTTGCAGGACTACATTTCCCATACTCCTCTGCCTGCCTTAGCTACTGATGAGGAGATGTAGTTCATCAGTAGCTGGAGTGCCACATGTTCTCCACCCCTGCTGTGAAGGGTGTCATCATTATTTTTTTACCTTAAATGTGTAGAATTCAAATATACAGTTCAGTATAAGGTGAGTTGAACATTTAATTACACTGATTAAGCTCTTCATTGTGCAGGGACAAACCTGGGGAGTTTACACAGCTAAGCAATGTATAGCTAATTTGGTGATGAAATGTTCATCTCATCTCACCATATTTTTGTGAATAACTTCCATTGTGCTAACAGAATTACAGGCCAAATGCCTAGGTTAAGATTAACAATGTGTTTAAAAAGGGTCTGAGTTGTCTCTGGTTCATCACTTTGCAGCTTCATTTGCAAATAAGCTATGGAGACTCAATAAATCAGTGGATAATGTGTACAAGAGTATGTCATAAACAGCTTAGAAACATTGAAAACACTTTTTAACTTATGTTTTGATTGCAGTTCTTGTAACACAACATGTAAAGCCGTTCTATGGTCTATCTTCACATTGTAAATATTACCTAGGGCTAGGCCATAGAGTATCTGTGATTTTCTCTGTTGTGGAAGTGCAGTGGAGAAATTGTTGTACATTAAAAGTCCATGATTTACAGGGGCCAAGACAGCACAGATTGTCTGCAAGAACATAGTGTTAAACAACCAGTCCTCCAGGAGGGCAGCTTGACATGGCTGCTGGTGAAATCCTAACTCAATCTGTGAAATGATTACTCTGGCTCGAGTGCTACAACAAAGCTCCTAGGTATCTAAGAATATCTTTGTTTCTGCTTCACTGAGCTGAACTTACACTTTGTTTATAGGCCACAGTGCATTTACCCATGCCTTAAAGCAGGGCTCGACAAACCCCGGGCGCCAGGTCGCCATGGCGACCAGGAAATCAGACCTGGCGCCCAGGTATCGTGAGCCCCGCATGGTGCCTTGGCAATAGGATTTTTTTTCTTCTTCTCTTTAATCTATCGGTGCGCGAGGGAGCAGAGTGAGTGCACCGGCTGCACAGACTTCGTGCTCCGCCCCCTCGCGCACCGATCACCGGGGAGCTCAGCAGGAAAGCAAAGCTGCTCTCTGCCACTGGGCTGGAACACGCGCCCCCACCCCCCTCCCTGCATTGAGGCTGGAACGCAACCCCCTCTCTCCCCCCCCCCCCCTCCATTGATGTGTTATAGCAGGGAGGGGGGACATTAATAGGTGAGCTTTTTTTTTTTTTTCTTTTCTTCAAAAAAACAGAAAACCCTGCTGCCGTGTGTGTGTGTGTGTATATATATATATGTGTGTGACTGGATGTGTATGTGTGTGTATATATATGTGTGTGACTGGATGTGTATGTGTGTGTATATATGTGTGTGACTGGATGTGTATGTGTGTATATATGTGTGTGACTGGATGTGTATGTGTGTGTATATATATGTGTGTGACTGGATGTGTATGTGTGTGTATATATGTGTGTGACTGGATGTGTATGTGTGTATATATGTGTGTGACTGGATGTGTATGTGTATGTGTGTGTGTGTGTGTATAATATATATATATATATATATATATATATATATATATATATATATATATATATATATATATATATATATATATATGTCTGGATGTGTTTGTGTGTATGTATGTGTCTGGATGTGTTTGTGTGTATATATGTGTCTGGATGTGTTTGTGTGTATATATGTGTCTGGATGTGTTTGTGTGTATGGATGTGTTTGTGTGTATATATGTGTCTGGATGTGTTTGTGTGTATGGATGTGTTTGTGTGTATATATGTGTCTGGATGTGTTTGTGTGTATATATGTGTCTGGATGTGTTTGTGTGTATATGTGTCTGACTGGATGTGTTTGTGTGTATATGTGTCTGACTGGATGTGTTTGTGTGTATATGTGTCTGACTGGATGTGTTTGTGTGTATATGTGTCTGACTGGATGTGTTTGTGTGTGTATATGTGTCTGACTGGATGTGTTTGTGTGTGTATATGTGTCTGACTGGATGTGTTTGTGTGTATATATGTGCCTGACTGGATGTGTGTGTGTATATATGTCTGACTGGATGTGTCTGACTGTGTGTGTATGTATGTGACTGACTGGATGTGTATGTATATGTATTAAAACAAGGTGTAGCGGGTTTCGCACTCAGAAGTGGAGGGTGCACGGAGAGGATTTTCACCCTGGTACTCCAAATTAGAATAAATTATCCTTTATTCTGTATGTATATGTGATGGACTATGTGTCTGTGTGTGTATATATGTGACTGACTGACTGTGTGTCTGTCTGTGACTGCGTGTGTTTATGTGCTGTTGTCTGGCTCCTAGATATTTTAGCTGGCTCCTAAATCTCAGATACATTTGTCAAGCCCTGCCTTAAAGGGACTCCATTGCCTAAACATTGTTAACGCTGCATATGTAGAGAATTAAAAATGATCTATACATTGTGTTAGCAGAATTGCAAGTGAATGCATAAATGAGCTTGTTGCTTGAGACAAAAAAATAACAAATTTTCAGGTACTTTGCATACCTAACTACAGGTGATGTCATAAACATGAGACACCACAGGTGTTTCTCTTCATTTATGCATTTCCTTGCAATTCTGCAACCCACCACGCGGCTTCAGCAGGTCACAGACACAACGTTTCCCAACTAGGCAGCTCATTGCCATCAATAGATCCATATAAGACCTGTGCCTCCGTCACATTCTCAGAACAGACCTTGGAATCCAGAAATCAATGACCATGGTCAGGTTATATGAAATAGAAGCTTTCTCTAGATTGGTAAATGAGAGGGAGTCAGGTGCAGTATATTGAATTCTGCTTGATTTGCTTGTCTAGTCAGACCCTTACTGTGTGGTGAGTCATTGGATTTGGGTCACTGCATCTTATTTATTCAATGTCACAGTAGCTCTGGTCTACGACCACTGTTTACATTATGCATATTTGGATTCCTGCTAATTGCGGACATGGTTGGATTGGAATAAGCTGTGTGTTTTTTTATTTTGTTTTGTCATGCTGTTTCCAAGACTTTTTTTTCGTTGTCCAACTCTCTTTTTTAGTATGTCATCTTATTATTTATTAGTAATTTATTTATAAAGTGACAGAAATGATGAGAAGGGACCTGCCCAAAAGGGCTGACAGATGTACAAACAGTAAACAAAACTGTAAAGTGCAAAGTGTCCATCCCAGCTTGAAAGTTCTTAATAATAGCAGAGCCACACGTAACTTGTAATGAAATTAGACCATCCATAAAATACAGGACACAATGAAGATAATGGACCGATACAAAGTCAGTATTACGAGGAGATTTAGTTATTGAAATGTGCCATATTGAGATACTTGCGAGGATATCCTCTGTGCAGGTCGTCCACAGATGTGACGGATGCAGACTAAACCTCCTTCGTTTGGTCGCCGCAGCCCTCTGGCTACGGAACTCCAAAGGTGATAATGTAAAGACGCTACATGTAGAACCCCACAGGTCTAGGGGCTCCTCGTAGCAGACTAAGGGGGATTGGTATCCGCTCCACCACTCACGGTCAGCAAACGTGTCCTGCTTTCCACTCCTCCCGCAGGATACAGAGAAAGAAAGCACGTAATCGACGGCCATTTCACCTGAAAGGCTTCTTCCGGGTCACATTTTTAGTAATTATATTGCACAGTGTTGATTACACGACCCCCTGAACAGGGAACCCCTATTTATTTAAGAATAATAAATATTTTTCTATTTTTTCAGTATTCAGGCTGATTGCATTTATTATTATTAACCTGCAAGAGTGCCATAAATAGACCTTCTTTGGAACTTGTTATCTTTTGGCTTTTTCCTGTTCTTTCCATTTATAGCCCCTTAGTGACAAGACATTTTCACCTTGACTTTCCCCTGGTGACAATGGCTGTTTTGACATTTCTAGGTTTTTTGTGTTTAGCTGTAATTTTTTTCTTTCTCACATACAGTACCCACACAAATTATATGTTGTTTGTATCGTCATAAGAAGGGCTTTCATTAGATACCATTATGTTCATCATATCTTATAATTTACTACAAAAAAAAAATCATAAAATATGATGAAAATTTTTAAAAAACCCACTTTTTCTATCTTTGACCTAAAATATAATTTATACAAAAATAAAATCATTAAAAAAGACTAAATAGTTTCTATACGTTGTCCCGAGTTCAAAAATATGCATGTTTCCATATTTTTCGGTATTTTTTTGCGAGTTATGGGGCAAAAACCAAAAATAGTGTTTTTTGTTTTTTTCCTATATTGACCTTTTGACCCCAACCCGAACCCAAAATTTTACCCTAACACTAAATTTAACCCCCAACTCTAATCCTTATTATATCCCTTAATATTTTTTTTATTTTAATTTTAACCCTATCCCTTATGCTAAAAAATATTTAATTTTAACCCTATAGGCTAATATAGCTATATAACCTGTTTTTAATTAATTAAATGTGTATTTTAAATATTTTCCATTGCAATGCTACTTAACTACCACTAGGGGCAGTCAAGTAGCATATTCAAAACGACGGAAGTGAAGTTACTTTCACTTCCGAAGCTCAGACCAGCAGAGGGCTTAGCCATATTGACAGAGCAGCAATTTGGGAAGGTGAGCAGATCATAGGTAAAATTAAAGGTGATGCATTATGGTTAAGGAGATGCACAAACAGTACCTGGAACTCAGCAATATCTAAATAAAATCACTTATATCTATACAGTGGAAGGTGTGGGAGTTTTAGTTTAGATATTGGAATATGTTGTGTGTGGTTAGTCTAGATGGACTGTACCAATGTGCCTCAACTTGGTACATTCAAGAGGTCCTTCTCTGTATTTATACAAGTGATGTAAGGATTAAGGTGACTGGGCACAGTTTTAGGGGTTGAAGAATAAGTGTAGCATTACCGGCAGGCCGGTAAAAAATTTGCTTGACCCCAATGTTAAATCTATGGAGACAGTCGCATGGCCGGTATTTCTTTGAAGTAAAGGTGGCAACCCTAATAAGGAGCCATAATAGTTAGTAAAAGCTTCACCTATCTGGGTTGGATCTATGAAGGTTTTATTATTGTTTACTATTTTAGTGATCTTCTTTCTTTCTATTTTAATTGTAAGCCTCTTGGATAATTTCTTATTTACTCCATTTCCGGACGCGACCACCAAAGACCCACACTTCCTGTAGACATCTACATTCAGTAAACGGACATCTACTTCCTTGAGTGCAAATTTGTGTGCTATAATTTTTCCTTTATACATACTATAGTGGTTACCGATTTATACAAATAGTGAGAGAGGAGAGAGAAAAAAAATATATATATTTTTTTCTTTTCATTAAAAAAATGTAAATAATTTATAATCAATCAGTTCTTCACAGGGCCGGACTGGCCTAGTGGGATAACGGGAAATTTCCCGGTAGGCAGCCTGCCCTGGAGCTGCTTTGAGCTGTGACTGCAACATTTTTTTTTATCCCTGTGTGCCCTGCCGCGGCCTCCCGTGATTGGCCGCAAGGGAGCAAAGATTGTTTTTTTTCCCTCCCGCGGTCCTGCACACCGCGATCGCCCAAAGGACAAGAATTTTTTTCCTTCATGCCCTCCCTCGGCTGATCGCTTAATGCTCCTGAAGCCTTGCTGCCGGATATGAGCATACGAAGTCATACGCTACTTTCGCTACAGTGCGCGCTGATCAGCCACTTCCCTCTGCACGCAGTGTCTGGTGATGAGATGCAGAACGTCACATGGACAGTGCTGAGCTCGGACAATAGAGCTCATCTACATTTCCTATCAATAACAGGTATTCTTTTAAATTGTGTAAACTATCTGTAATATGGACTATCTGTAATATGTAAAATCTTTAAAACACTTATGTTATTCGAGGGGGGGGGGGGAGTAAAAGGATATTTGCATAATTGGTGCAAAATGGAGTGCAAGAAAAAATATTAGTATATTATTTGAGCCATGATCATGGGATCTGATATGATTTGCTATTGTATTTAAAAAATAAAATTAAGACATATGTTGTTAAATGATTTCTGTTATAAAAATGGTCAAAAACCTGATGATAACATTGTAATCCCTAATACAACAATGTAGAAAATTATTAATTTTATGACTCACAACTCTGATGCTGATCCTATAGCTGGCTGAGGGTCATGAGGACTTGGGACGAGGCAATGATTATATTTATGTGACATTCATATGCATGTGGAATAACGTCTCCTATAATAAAGGATGTTTTCCTGAATTTGGCTCAAACCCTTTTAAGCGGAATGCCCCCAATTGAACTTCTCGCATTACATATCTTAGACTTAAACTGCTCAAACTGGATCAGTAGAGGAATAACAATAATATCTCAGATGTACCATTTGGAGGAAATAATGTCTCTCCAGATGTTACAGGAGAAATTTGAGATGCCGGTCTCAGAGAGCTTTACGTATATTAGAATCCAAACTTTTATTTTAAAAAAAGAGCTCCAGCGCCATTAACTGAATTAGATGAATTCATGTCCAGAGGAGAAGATCAAAAATTAATAAAGAAAACAAATTCACTTTCTTCACTCATATCAAGACCTCTCTTTGACTCTTCCTATTTTAAATTGGGAGAGGGACTTGGAGAAATCATATCCCCCAGAATTATGGTATAAAGCCATAGATTTAAATAGAACTGATATACACTCGGTTACACTTCTTGAGGTATATTATAAGATCATATACCAATCGTATATGGTTCCAGTGCATCTCAAGAAATTTCAGCATGCTATCTCAGATTTTGTGTTGGAGGTGCAAAGGGGCTGCCGGAACAGTATATCATATATGGTGGACATGTGAAAAATAAGACGAGATTAAGAATAATCTGCAAACTTTACTTAAGACCCTCTTTGGGATAGATCTTTTGTTATTGGCACATATACTTGCAGCAACTAAATTATGTCTCGCCCAATTTTGCAGAAGAGGGGAGACCCCCCCAGTAGCATGAAATAGTTACTCAGATCACTTATCAAAGCCAGATGGAAAGAACCATATTTACAGAAGAGCTAAAATATCTCGAAATTTGGTCCCCATGGCTTGATCGATCTTCTTGAGTTCCCTCTCTTTCCTATGCCTTCCCCTTGACTCTTTCCCATCTGATCCAGGGTGCCCCTGGACCGATCAAATATAGCTTTCCAAGGATCAGAAGCTCTACGTTTTGTATGTTTGTGAGTATGAGTGGTATAAAGGATAAGCATATAGATGGGTAAAAGTTAATGTATCATCCTTTTGGTAGTTATTTAATCATTTAGTCACATTTTTCCCCATCACAAATAATGTATAACATTGTAAGTTGTATGGAGATATTTTTTATTGGACCATGTATTTATTACCCAGTATGTGTATCTTTTATGTGTTTTTCTACATTAAAAATTAATAAAAATATTAAATATTGAAAAAAATGTGTGTGTTTGTTTTTGATCAGTCCGGTCCAGTCCCAGCATTATTTTTTTCTATCACAAGCTTACGTACCACAGTTTTGTGAAACTGTGTGATTTACTCAGTTTGATGGTCAGCATCATATGGCATGTCTGCTGTTTTACATATATATTGCTTTTATTTGTTACCAGGGCAGACATTTCTTAATACTTAACAGTAACTACCATGGACAGCAATGTTTAAGGTTCCCACTCTCCAGGTCATGCAAAGCCTCTTAATGTTGTAGAATCTGTCTTGATTTGTGTGATTTTAGGGAAGGCGGGATTTCTATTGTGAGAAAGGGAAGAATCCAAGAAGTGATCAGAAATGGTTAAAGACAGAAGGCTCAAGTTCAACATGATCCATCTCACACTCCTCTCCTCTGCAACTCACTGTACAGCTCCCCCTGTCTTATAAAGAGAGGAATACACTGAAGTGGGCACACTGGAGGGACTGAATAGAAAAAATGAGTCTGAATACATGGGATACTGGACCAGCATATATGGCCCTTTTTCACATAGAGTTTGCGTGAGCTGGCATTTTGTACCAAACACATTAAATTTGATGTGCTGCCTTGCGGCATACAGAAGGCACATGTGACAAGAAGAAAATCAGGTTATTAATCAGTGTGGATATGTGGGATCAACGCCTTAATTAATTAATTGATTTCCTGTTGGGCAAAGGATTCCTATATATTGCAGCATGCAAATGTTGTATGTGACGGCTAAAAATTGCATTCTTAACTTCATACAAAATGTTTTATTAGCTTGAACCCTTAATAATTCCCTGTTATTGATGATATAATTAAAATGGACAGGTGTAGTTTTTTCTTAAGTGACAGTGTTTGTTATCATGCTATTGTAAATACTTTGGTTTGGTTTTGTTCTGTTCCAGGATAATTCCATAATTACTTTTCAAATTAAGACTAGAAGACAATGATTCACTAGGTAATAAAGCATTGACGTACATTGTCAACACAAGATCAGTCTTACAATGGATTGATGACTTAATGTCTGTCAGGTTCCGACTCACATCAGTATTGTTACATTAGTGTAATATCTTGAAAAACCTTTTCCCATTTAACTGTTCAGGATCCATTACTCTTAGCAATTGGCTAAATTGGCAAAAGCACCACCACCAGCAGGTGACTTTTTCCAGAGAACTCAGCGCACGGGAGGACCTTCAGGCCTAACTAAGATCGCCACCAGCTCCAAGAAGGGCCTAGACACACCACTAACACCAAACGCTATCACTTGCCCAAATGCCCTGCCAGACGACTGGAGAGCAACGCTTCGACCACTGCCAACTAAGACATAGCCGATATCCAATGTGTTTGACAGAAAGGTGCTGCCCACCGGACTTAACTGCCCATATTCTCAATACCCCTATAAATGTATACTTTTCTTTGAATAAAGTTATTTTAAACTTGTTTTGAACTGCTTTTTTATTACTGCTAAAAACCCAAAGATATTTCTATGGCTAACAAGCCATTCTTCACCATTACAGTAACTAAAAATGCAGAACTTAATAAAACTTGGAGGCTCCTAGCCGCGAGGCACTACATCAGATATTATTAGCACATATATTATTAACTGTCTGTGAATATGCTGCATCCAGCTACCCCAGCTGCTCTGCTTCAGAAACCAATTCCTCTATACTGTTAAATACTGGAATTTTCTTCCCAAGAAAAATACTCTTTTCTGAACTAATAAAGTTTAAAAACAGAGTAGTTATCTGTCCTTAATTTGGAAAAGCCATTGAAGATAGAATTAATTTGTAGAAGGATAATTTACAGACCAGTGCATTAGGCTATTCTTTCTCTGCCTTGGTTTTCTTTTGGTCCTGAGGCTCATATTACTCTTTTATGTAATTAAATATGCATCACTTTTGACCATTGAGGTAGTTCTCCCCCACCCTTTATCCTTCTTGTTTCTATATAAGATTCCTCTTGACCACTGCACACCTGCCAGTCATCCATTCATCTCCTCACTCTGTGTCTTTTACTCCATAAGTCCAGCTGAAATGGAATTACCCACAGCTCATTAATGATTATTTGTGTCTTACAGGAGATGGCGGGAGCATCGGTTAAAGTCGCAGTCAGAGTGCGGCCATTCAACTCGCGTGAAATTGGGAAAGATTCAAAATGCATCATTCAAATGTCAGGAAACACAACCAGTGAGTATCTGTTACATATGACAGTGTTTTATTGTTTTATTGTTACACGATATATTGCGCCTATGGCCTTTCTAAGCCATCACTTCCTAAGCCATAACTTTAATGGAAGCATCCTCTGCAGGCCGTAATGTATTTTTTCATTGTGTCACTGAGTGGTTAGACCAACCATTAACACTATATTCTCATCTTCAATGACAAGTAAAAAAAATAAGAGACGGTTAAACCACACAGAAATGAGAAAATGCTATTAAAGGCACAGTTAGACCATTTTTATTTTATTTTAAGAGTCATATTAAAATATGTTTTGTTAATCGGACAACTGACAAGGGTTATTGAATTTCCTTACCACTAGGAGTAAACAAAACCAGCCACTTATTTTTGTAAGTGCAGGCAGTGGTAAAAAAAAAATACATTAAGTGGGCACATTCCACTATTACATAAGCCAACAGATATTATGTGCTAGCAAAGCAGCTGCTCCCAACAGCCAAGAATCTTCAAAATCTACAAATCTTCCCACCAAAACATGCAAAACAAAACAACCAAATTGCTTCACAAAATAATATCAATACTGTTTCCTAGTAAGTATAAGCAGTACAGATATCAACACACAGACAGTGACAAGGCACACAAATTATGCACGTGAGATCAACTGACATTTAAGCTTATACGCTGCATTTCTTAAGGTTATGATCTCATATAATAGATGCCCTATGACAGGGCTTGACAAACTTAATTTAGTTTTAGGAGCCAGCTAAAACAGAGACAGTTGCATACACACACCTAACATACACAACCAGTTACATACACACACACACACACACACACACAGCCAGTTATACTTACACACACACACACACACACACACACACACACACACACAGCCAGTTACATACATACACACACACACACACAGCCAGTTACATACACACACACACACACACACACACAGCCAGTTACATACATACACACACACATCACATACACAGCCAGTTACATACACATACACACAACCAGTTACATACACACACACATCACATACACAGCCAGTTACATACAGTCACATACACAGCCAGTTACAAACACACACACACAGAGCCAGTTACATACACACACATCACATACACAGCCAGTTACATACACACACACATCACATACACAGCCAGTTACACACACACACACACACACACACACATACACAGCCAGTTACATACACACATCACATACACAGCCAGTTACATGCACACACACATCACATACACAGCCAGTTACATACATACACACACACACACACACACACAGCTAGTTACATACCCACCAGTGGCGTAGCGTGGGTTGTCAGCACCCGGGGCAAGGCAAGTAATTTGCGCCCCCTAACCCGTGGATTTTAGCACTCGAGTCTCTTCTACTAGATTAGTTAAAGAAACCCTTACCCCCCAAGCACATGTATTGTTTGTTATGAAAATACTTATGTAATTAAAGTAAAATGCATCTAAATACAAGTTTATTTTCCAACACTTTATTGAGTGCGAACATGCATAACACACATTCTCCACATTTTCAGCAGGTCTATGAATACAAATATACACATGTAGTAACCTAGCATGGGCCATGCTATTATATGTCGTCTCACAACCATCGTAAACGACAAAGAATATCAAGAACAAAAACTAAACATCAAAATGGAACCATACCCTGGAGATGATCCAAGACTGGGCTAGATGGAGCCAACTTCCTCAATCCTGTACCTCTAATGTTACCCCCCCCCCCCCCCCCCCCCCACACACACACACACATATGCCATAATTGTTGTGCCATTCAGATGCCAGTAATATTGTAACTTTCGGATGCCAGTAATATTGTGCCAGTCAGAGCCCAGTAATATTGTGCCAGTCAGAGCCTAGTAATATTGTGCCAGTCAGATGCCTGCAATATTGTGCCAGTCAGATGCCTGCAATATTGTGCCAGTCAGAGCCCAGTAATAATGTGCCAGTCAGATACCAGTAATATTGTGCCAGTCAGATACCAGTAATAATGTGCCAGTCAGATACCAGTAATATTGTGCCAGTCAGATACCAATAATATTGTGCCAGTCAGATACCAGGAATATTGTGCCTGTCAGAGCCCAGGAATATTGTGCCTGTCAGAGCCCAGGAATATGGTGCCTGTCAGATGCCTGTAATATTATGCCAGTCAGATGCCTGTAATAGTGTGCAGTCAGAGGCCAGGAATATTGTGCCAGTCAGATGCCTGTAATATTGTGCCAGTCAGATGCCTGTAATATTATGCCAGTCAGATGCCTGTAATATTATGCCAGTCAGATGCTTGTAATAGTGTGCCAGTCAGAGGCCAGGAATATTGTGCCAGTCAGAGGCCTGTAATATTGTGCCAGTCAGATGCCTGTAATATTATGCCAGTCAGATGCCTGTAATATTGTGCCAGTCAGAGCCCAGTAATATAGTGCCAGCCAGATGCCTGTAATATTATGCCAGCCAGATGCCCAGTATTATTGTGCCAGCCAGATGCCCAGTAATATAGTGCCAGTCAGATACCAAGTAATATAGTGCCAATCAGATACCCAGTAATATAGTGCCAATCAGATGCCCAGTAATATAGTGCCAATCAGATGCCAAGTAATATAGTGCCAATCAGATACCCAGTAATATAGTGCCAATCAGATGCCCAGTAATATAGTGCCAATCAGATACCCAGTAATATAGTGCCAATCAGATGCCCAGTAATATAGTGCCAATCAGATGCCCAGTAATATTGTGCCAATCAGATACCCAGTAATATAGTGCCAATCAGATGCCCAGTAATATTGTGCCATTCAGATGCCCAGTAATATAGTGCCAATCAGATACCCAGTAATATAGTGCCAATCAGATACCCAGTAATATTGTGCCAATCAGATACCCAGTAATATAGTGCCAGTCAGATACCCAGTAATATTGTGCCAATCAGATACCCAGTAATATAGTGCCAATCAGATACCCAGTAATATAGTGCCAATCAGATGCCCAGTAATATTGTGCCAATCAGATGCCCAGTAATATAGTGCCAGTCAGATACCCAGTAATATAGTGCCAATCAGATGCCAAGTAATATAGTGCCAATCAGATACCCAGTAATATAGTGCCAATCAGATGCCAAGTAATATTGTGCCAATCAGATGCCAAGTAATATAGTGCCAATCAGATACCAAGTAATATAGTGCCAATCAGATACCCAGTAATATAGTGCCAATCAGATACCCAGTAATATAGTGCCAGTCAGATGCCAAGTAATATAGTGCCAGTCAGATACCAGGAATATTGTGCCAGCCAGCCCCCCCCCCCCCCCCCGTACTTACATGAAGCTGCTCCGTGTCCCCCGCCGGATGTCTCCTCCGTGCAGTCTTCCCTCTTGCACGGAGGAGGGAAACAGAAACGTCACATCCGGTGTCAGTTTTTTTTTTTTTCTTTTTTCCGGCCGTCGCATCCATCGGATGCGGCTTGCCGGAAAAAAGCGTTCACAAGCGCAATGCGCTGTGAACGCGGCAGCAGGGGCTGGGGGCCCACGGGACAGCTGCCTTGGGGCCCCCCAGGAGTAAATGGGCCCAGGGCAGCTGCCCCGTTTGCCCCGCGTTAAAGACGGCCCTGGCGGCCGCATAGGGCTAGTGCGCCCCCCCAGATATTGCGCCCGGTGCGGCCGGCCCCCCCTGCACCCCCCACGCTACGCCACTGATACCCACACACATCACATACACAGCCAGTTACATACACACATCACATCACATACACAGCCAGTTACATACACACAGACATCACATACACAGCCAGTTACACACACACACACACACACACACAGCTAGTTACATATACAAATACACACACACCAAATACACAACTGACATTTAAGCTTATACGCTGCATTTCTTAAGGTTATGATCTCATATAATAGATGCCCTATGACAGGGCTTGACAAACTTAATTTAGTTTTAGGAGCCAGCTAAAACAGAGACAGTTGCATACACACACCTAACATACACAACCAGTTACACACACACACACACACAGCCAGTTACATACATGCACACACACACAGCCAGTTACATACACACACACACACATCACATACACAGCCAGTTACATACACATACACACAACCAGTTACATACACACACACATCACATACACAGCCAGTTACATACAGTCACATACACAGCCAGTTACAAACACACACACACAGAGCCAGTTACATACACACACATCACATACACAGCCAGTTACATACACACACACATCACATACACAGCCAGTTACACACACACACACACACACACAGCCAGTTACATACATGCACACACACACAGCCAGTTACATACACACACACACACATCACATACACAGCCAGTTACATACACATACACACAACCAGTTACATACACACACACATCACATACACAGCCAGTTACATACAGTCACATACACAGCCAGTTACAAACACACACACACAGAGCCAGTTACATACACACACATCACATACACAGCCAGTTACATACACACACACATCACATACACAGCCAGTTACACACACACACACACACACACAGCCAGTTACATACACACACATCACATACACAGCCAGTTACATGCACACACACATCACATACACAGCCAGTTACATACACACACACACACAGCTAGTTACATACCCACACACATCACATACACAGCCAGTTACATACACACATCACATCACATACACAGCCAGTTACATACACACAGACATCACATACACAGCCAGTTACACACACACACACACAGCTAGTTACATATACAAATACACAGCCAGTTACGTACACACACACACACACACACACTACATACACAGCCAGTTACATACACATATACACATCACATACACACAAACACAGTTACATACACACACACAGCCACATACATACATACATACACAGACATAAGCACACACAGCCATTTACATATAGATATATACATCACATGCACAGCTGGTTACATACATACACAGACATAAACACACACCACATACACAGCCAGTTACATACACACACAAACAAACACACACAGTTACATACAAACACAGCCCGTTACATATATACACAACCAGTTACACACACATCACATACACAGCGAGCTACATATGAAGCCAGTTACAAACATACACAGCCAATTACACACACACAGCCAATTACATTCACACATATCAAATACATACACGCACATACACACCAGTCAGCAGTTTTGTGTTTTTTAACAGAAAAAATGTATTTCTTACGGTGTCCTCCCTCACTGCTGCTTAACCTCATTGCAGGGGAGGGGGACATTTATGCTGCAGCCGGATCTTCATTCAGCTTCCTGCTGAGTGCTGGGTTGTCACGTGAAACTCGGCACTAGAGTGCATTGCACAAGGGGGCGAAGCTTACAGTCTGTGCGATATGCACACACTTTCCCGTCTCGCACTGCGCTGAAAAAAATCGATGGCAGCAGCAAGGGCTCCCTGTGATTAACAGACCCTGGCACCAGGTCTCCTGTCGATTTCCTGGTCGCCCTGGCGACCGGGGTTTGTCAAGCCCTGCCCTATGATCACAAGGGTATGAGATAGAAACATGACCACCCAAAGCAACTTTCAATTCAAGTCTATGCTGGACCCTAGTAGGTATCACCCAAACGTCTGGTGATCTGATACAAGTAGGCCATCTGGCTTTTCACAGTGTGTGAAATTTGCACTGTTTCTAGTAACTAGAAAATGCTATTAACACAGTAAAAACAAACAATTTAGTTGTTTGTTTGGCATGTTTTGGTGTGCAGCATTTTGTTTAATTCAGAATTCTAGAGTGCATTTAGGGGCCAAAATTCCGGTCCAGCAGTTTCAGCTGAAAGTGACACAATGTTGCATCATTTAAGTACACACAGCAACATGAAGCAACATTGCTTCACCCTGAAAAATCCTTGGAAATGGGTTTGGCATCTGCAGCTACTATGAAGGTTTGAATTACTTTTGCTACTGTATTTAAAATATTTGATGTCCTTTTTGCAGTATGCTACGGAAATGCAGCAGTGAATGCTTTATATTTCTGTTGCCAGATGTAGGAGACATTTTACAACACAGATTTTTTTTGCGATGGCTTTTAAAATGAGTATGGCTTTATAGTCCCTTAAAGGAACATTTTTTTTAATGGTTTAAAAAACTTGTCCCCCTTCAACGTAAACCCGGCGTATACACACGGGTTTATTGTGAGCTCTACCTCATCCGAAGCTGGTGCATGCTGACAGTGTGAATTGAGGCTCACCCTGATTGTCTGCATTATGTGGGGTCACCCTCTACCAGTGCAGAGTAAGACAGGTGCCGGCCTGACCGTGCTGCCTGCTTCCTATGGAAACTGCCAGTCAAAGAATAACCTGGCAGTTACTCAAAATGCAGTTTATCCTCATACTAGGGACATCTACTTTTTGTCCTTTCATTTTTTTTGATAGTCATAGAAACAAAAACATCATATACCTATTTTATGTACATTTTACATGATGAAGACCATGCAATGTTCATGGTCAAATAATTGGATTTATTTTGCTGTTTGGAGACAACAAGCCAGCCACTTGAGCATTTCATTCTATACTGATGTTACTGGGGTTTATAAACTACATAATGCTTATCCTGAGTAACAAGACTTCCAGCCATTTGTCTTTCCACGATACAGTCACAGTCAGCTTTGAGATGATTTCACACCTTGTGCAAAATTACTGCCACTGTCTATTTGTGCCACAGGGTGATGGGAGTTGCAGTCTGGAAGAACACAGGTTGCTCATCCCAGGTTCTTTCAACGCAATCATTCTGCAGTGGTCACACCATATAGCATTATAAATGACGTCATGTGTTTGTCTCATTCTGTGCACATGATCACTTATTTCCTGAGCAGTAATGAATGGACTTGTGTTTAGCTGACAGCTGTTGCTGCCATGGAGACCAGTAAAGGCAGTAATTGTTTGATAAGGGCCCAAGTGCATTGTGCCATTTGTAGGCCTCAGCCTGTTACATATTATCTGCTTGTGTCACAATATTTAGTATGTGTGACCCTTCCACTTTCCTCATTGTCCTGTTGAAGCTCCATTTTCTCTTTGTGCCTCTATAGTGTCACAGGGATTTGGCATTAGTTAGGACATGCTGACTGGGCGCTCTGTTCCTAACTGAACAAAGGAAGACAGTGTACCCACATAATCACTCACTGGAGCGTATGGAGTGGGAGGGGGTCAGACAAGGCCTGCATGAAAATAAATTCACCCCCACTATGACTGAACAGTTCATAGCATACAGGCAGGATGCAATATAAAGAGTTTGGATTTCTAGTCATTATTGTGGCAGGTTCTTTATTTTGACAACGTTGTTTGTTGTTGAGAAACCTACTGTCGCTATATTGACTGCTAAATCACCCACATTACCGAGGGTACAGTTATCAAACCCGACCTGCAATGCAAACAGATTCAAAATGGTGTGTAACAGAAAGTCAACTATATTTGAATAATCAACACTGAATTATGAGTGAGTGTCTAATTCATTGCTAAAGGTGCATCAAAGTTCTATGCTGGGGTGACTGTAATGATGCCAATGTCTATTGGGTCTATGCACTAAAATATCAGAATAGCTTGAGGAGGTCGACTTTCATTTTAGGTCAGATCTTAGTATGGGAGGTAGTGCCAAAGAGCTGTTTTGTAGGGAATCATAATCTTAAATTCTTCATCACCAGACCAAATTTTCTGGGGGATGTCAGAGAGTTGGCCTAATGATATAGTTGCTTTTTAGTTATGAGGTTAGGACTGATGCTCCAAGCCCTCTCTTTGATCTGTGCAGTATGAAGTAACCAGATATATTGTTTAGAGTTGAATGCATATATAAAAATGAACTTTACACAGTTGGGTCCATTCGCTAAAATTCGAGTCAAATGCGTTTCGAATCTTCTCCATTGAAAGTAACGAAAGGCGAAATGATCGAAACTATTTTTGAGACTTTTGTATCCAAAAATGAACTAATTGTGATACGATTTTGATTCTCTCTTATTACCAGCCATAATCAACCCCAAGCAACCGAAGGAAACACCCAAAAGTTTCAGCTTTGACTATTCTTACTGGTCCCACACTTCGGTGAGTGCAACAACTTATTTTAATTTTAGTTTATTTTGGAGATTTAAGGCTCCGTAAATCTCTTCCTTTTTATGGTTTAATGAAAAATCATTGGATATTGGATGTTTGTGGTAATAATGTCACCGGGAACTATTCACTGAAAACGAAAAGCGGTAATTATGAGATGAACATTCCACGCCATTAACATAACTACACATTGACTTGTGTAGCTTGGAAGAAAGACGAGGCAGTGGTGAATCGGATATGATAACAACATTTAAATACATAAGGTAATCCACACAGTAAAGGAGGACAGTATATTTGAAAGAATAAAAACTACCACAACAAGAGGACATAGTCTTAAATTAGAGGGCCAAAGGTTTAGTAATATCAGCAATTATTACTTTACTGAAAGGGTAGTGGATGCATAGAATAGCCTTCCAGTAGAAGTGGTAGAGGTTAATACAGTGAAGAAGTTCAAGCATACATGGGATAGGCATAGGGCTATTCTAGATATAAGGATAAGGTCAGGAACTAATGAAAATATACAGACAAGTGGGCAGACTAGATGGGCCAAATGGGTTTTATTATCTGTTTCTACGCATTGTGCAGGGACAGACCAGTTTCTCCTGCTATACAGACTTGCCAGTTTTATCCCTGCATAATGTATAGGTGAGATAAACTCACCTCCACCTCACTTTTAGTTAATAGTTCTCCATATACAAAAACCAATGCAATGGGATCTGTCAATAAATGGTACAATGCCGAAGAGTATATTATACACAATACATACACTGTATATGGGACAGTAACCAAGATGTATTATAAGTATACAGGATGTGGACAGTCAGTATATGGAATATTAGTGATATAAGTGATAGCATGTTATATGTAGATGAAGGGTCATGAAGTTAGATCTTTACACTATTCAGAAAGCGGACAGTAGTTATTATAATGATAATTGGATTACTATCTACCAGTGATGAGTTAACATAAAAGGCATCATCTGGGTTTTAAAGTACAGCGCACACTCCACACAGTCAGTTACAGGATATAACTGAACATTTGACACCTTCATGGATGTGGCAAGTGTCAAATGGTTTTATGACCCCATTACCCACAGGGTGGCCTGAACAAAGATGCTCTGACTGAACAGACTGTATCTCTTACATCTATAGGCCTGCTTAATTTACTGCTGAGAAAAATGTTCAGTCCGCCTGTGTTTATTTTGTCTTTTTCTAAACTGTGAACTGTGTTTTGTAATTAAGAGGTTTTTATAGTCTCATTAATACCTGAAGAAGGGTCTTGAAAGCTTGCAATCTCAGTTAGCCTATGAATGGTAGAGTTGTAACTGAGAACAGTATATGAATGTTGTGGCCCTTGTATTATGGACATTATGTGTCAAACAATATAGTGTGTCTCAGCCGGATTCCTGACTTTACCATCACTGGCCGTTGTCAGTGTCTGATGCTGGGCAGGTTACACAGGTTAAAAGGTGACAAGACTGTAGTTCAGAGATAATGCTACCATACTTAAGCTTGTTTTGTGACATTGATATTATGTATTGTACAGGAAGAAGACAGCCAGTTTGCAGGGCAGCAGCAGGTCTATAATGACATCGGGGAGGAGATGCTGCTTCATGCCTTTGAAGGGTACAATGTCTGCATTTTCGCCTACGGTCAGACTGGAGCAGGGAAATCGTACACTATGATGGGCAAACAGGAACCAAAGCAACAAGGAATTATACCACAGGTAAATAAAGGAATAATGCCACAGGTAAATAAAGGAATTATACCACAGGTAAATGAAGGCATTATACCACAGGTAAATAAAGGAATTATACCACAGGCAAATAAAGGAATTATACCACAAGTAAATAAAGGAATTATACCACAGGTAAATAAAGGAATTATACCACAGGTAAATAAAGGAATAATGCCACAGGTAAATAAAGAAATTATACCACAGGTAAATAAAGGAATAATACCACAGGTAAATAAAGGAAAAATGTCACAAGTAAATAAAGGAATTATACCACAGGTAAATAAAGGAATTATACCACAGGTAAATAAAGGAATAATGCCACAGGTAAATAAAGGAATAATGCCACAGGTAAATAAAGAAATTATACCACAGGTAAATAAAGGAATAATGCCACAGGTAAATAAAGGAATTATACCACAGGTAAATAAAGGAATTATACCACAGATAAATAAAGGAATAATGCCACAGGTAAATAAAGGAATTATACCACAGGTAAATAAAGGAATTATACATCAGGTAAATAAAGGAATTATACCACAGGTAAATAAAGGAATAATGCCACAGGTAAATAAAGGAATAATACCACAGGTAAATAAAGGAATTATACCACAGGTAAATTAAGGAATTATACCACAGGTAAATAAAGGAATTATACCACAGGTAAATAAAGGAATAATGCCACAGGTAAATAAAGGAATAATGCCACAGGTAAATAAAGGAATTATACCACAGGCAAATAAAGAAATAATACCACAGGTAAATAAAGGAATAATGCCACAGGTAAATAAAGAAATTATACCACAGGTAAATAAAGGAATTATACCACAGGCAAATAAAGGAATTATACCACAGGTAAATAAAGGAACAATACCACAGGTAAAGAAAGTAATTATACCACAGGTAAAGAAAGGAATAATACCACAGGTAAATAAAGGAATTATACCACAGGTAACAAAATACATTATACCACAGCTAACTAAAGGCAGTCTAGCACAGTTATCTAAAGAAATTAAATATACATAAATAGGTGAATACACTTCACTGGAAAAAAAATATATATAAAGAATTTAAATACGCTCCTATTCGAACGCTTCCCAACAGAGCACTCTCCCAAGTGCTAATAGAACAGAGTAAACAAACGGGATGGCGCGGAAGACCAGGATCACTCGAAACAAAAAACATAAAAGCTACCAAAACATAGTGTAATATTGTCATATGTTATGCACTCGCAAACAAATTGGTAACAAGCCTTGAAAAATGTATGTATCAATAACTGCATTCTTTAATAAAACTGGAGAAAGATAAACTGGGAAAAAAACACTGGTGCAGTAAAAAAAATACAGCAGGAGGAATCCTACTACATGAAGTAACTTACAAGATTACAGAAACAAACAATACAGCTAGTACAGCTAACTGGATCAGTCCCAGGATGTAGGGTAAGGTGCTGCCAGGACCACTTTAAGACCCAGGTGGGTTCTGGTCAAAGTCTTTAGCAGTGGGCCCCCCTCGACCCAACTTTTCTAAAGTCGCAATGTAAAAAACTGTATGTAAATGTAAACTTTTAAATATTAAATGCAACTATTTTCATATCACATTCAACTATTTCTATGTTATAAACATGTAATTGAAAAATTACATTCCTTGTTTTTATTCCATTTTCTGCACCGACATTGCACCTTAAGGACTTAACACAACATCATACAGTATCAACAGCACTTGCCATGCACCTATATTGCACCCACAGCACTTGCTTGCACTCATATTGCACCCACATGATTTGGCATACCAGTGTCAATTTGCCCCACAGAAAAGGCCCTGCAGAACATTGATTTTCCCTCACAGAAGTGGCCCTGCAGAACATGCCACAGTGTCACTTTGTCCCATAGTAGGTGCCACTGAATTACTTTGGCAGTTAAAATGAGCCACAGTCATTTACCAATTAACATGCCACAGTGTGTCCATTAATGTGCCACTGGTAGTTTGCCAATTAATATGCTATTGCTAGCTTTCTCATTAATATGGCACAGTCAATTTGCCCACTAATATTCCACAGCCAGTATGCCCATTAGAATGCCATTCTTTGCCCATTAACATGCCCCAGCCAATATGCCCAGTAACATACCCCAGCTTGTATTGCCAGTAACATGCCCCAGCCAGTATGCCCAGTAATATGCCCCAGCCAGTATGGCTAGTAATATTCCACAGCAAGTATGTCCATTAGAATGCCATTCTTTGCCTATTAAGCATACGCTGGATGTGGCTTCTGGCTGCTGCACACGTGACTGTCTCCATGTGAGACAGTCACGCAGGCAGTGGGGGCCCTTTTAACCAGTTGGGCCTGGGCAAGTGCCCTCTTTGCCCATTGGTTAAAGCATACCTGGGTGCTGCACTAAACCCTATGTTTGATGTACTGAAATTATCCAAATGTGATAATAATGTTGCTCCGATTGGATATGGCATGTAAGGGTCTATTCAGTAAAGAGAGAATTGTAGGGAACTGAGATGGAAATTTCAAACTTTAGACCAAGGTAACCAAGTTGCCAAAATTCTTCAATGCAGCTGAATGGGGGAGTCACCTGCTTTGGCCTTAAGTTTGAAACCCCCCGTCTCAATTCTCTGCAATCCTATCTTTATTGAATAGACTATTGAGTGTTTTACTTAATTTACTAAAAACTAAATATAAAAAATGAACCTATCATGTCAGGGAACAAGCAGCCAAATTATGTACGACGTTGCCCATTATTGTTATATGTTATAGTTAATGCTATAACTATATATAGAGCTGTCATAAGGCTGAAATAAATGTTAAATGTTTATGTATTGTTAACATGAAAACTATTAAAACATGACATGTACAAAGGTGATGTTCACTTAAATCGAAGTTTTACTAAACTAAAATGCAACCATACATGCCAAATGATCTTAACCAATAATAAAATCAAATAATAGAAGATCTACAAGAGTTAAATACCTTAAACCAATACATGAGTTGAATTGAAATGCTGGTAAAGTACATATTTGTGAAAATTGCTTAACACATAAAACCAGACTAATCTTTAGAATGGTTTTATGGATGTACATTCAAATGTGTACCCTTATTGTAATGTATTGGAAACATTGCTAATAATTTAAAGGACAACTAAACTTTATTTTTCACTTGTGCTTCTAACATAGAAACACAAGTGATATCTTAGTTGTCAATGGTCGATGTGTAAGGGGCATGTGCCGTTCTCTGATTGGCTGTGCACAGGCTAACACTGTCCGTATTTGCAGGCCTCCAGACCTACTGTGTCTCAGCTGTGAGACACAGCAGACAGCAAACCTTTGTGCATCTATAAAGATACATGTCAGGTTTACTCCAGAGTAGCAGGACCTATTTTTTTGAAGGAAGCAAGAATTTTAAAAAGGGTTTAATTATCCTTTAATAAAACAATAAGTATGTTTACACTTAAAATAGATTTTAACATGTTCCACTCTATATAAAATCCACCTTTGTTATATAAAAATGACATTATGACATCAATATACATTGTGCTAGCCTGTTTGCTAGTAAGCTAGTGATAAAATGATTTACTTGCATATTTAACGTTATATCTCTATAACAATGGCATAGAAATATAATAAATGCTGCTGGTACAGTGTACAGTGCATGCCTAGAGATGCAGAGCTTTTGGAGAGCAAAATACTAATCAGCACGCGACAACCGGGAACTGCTGTGTCTCGCATGTGAGACACAGCCGATAGTAAACCCGCGTGTATCTATTAAGATACACGTCGGGTTTACTTAAAAGTCCCAGGACATGTTCATCTCACCCCAACTCACCTGCTATTCACTTCAACTCACCTGCTATTCACTGCAAATCACCTCAACTCACCTTTTCGTGAATAGCCCCAAAAGAGTTGATAACAGTGGGCACAATCATCTCTATTCATGACATAATTGCTGATTTTTTACCAACCAAAGTGAATATTGACCAAGATAAAATAAGGCATTGACTACTTGCTTATAATAGGTAATTGACACATCGCAGTACGCAGTGCAGGGCACATATGTAGCCATGCATTGTGTATTTCAGGTGTGACATGCATTAAAGGACATAGCTGAGTAATTCATTTGATTTCAGAGCTGACACACACAAACCCATTTCTGGGGGGTTTTCATTAACCAATGCAATTTACTTCACTAATTCTTTTTAGGCAGTTAACCCCTTGCCACCTGAATTATTCATTGAATGACTCCGCTCTGTCTTTAAATTATTCAAGCTCTTTTCTCTGCCTGTGAATAATTCATCGACCTTACACTATAAACCCTTAACCCTTTAGGTGATATTGTGGTCAGTCCATAAATATCTGCAAATGTATGTCTAGGGATGAAAGTAACGCCTTTTTTCTTTGTTGAGTTCACAGTCGGTTATAGCACTCGTGTCTCTGTTTTCCAGCTGTGCGAAGATCTATTCTCAAGGATCAATGACACAACCAATGACAACATGTCTTACTCAGTAGAGGTATGCTGGTGCATTAAGGGGTGACGATCATTATCACAGTGTGAAGATTTCAGTACACGTCTGGAACGATCAGAGGATGCAAGAAACTGACCACTGGCAGAAACACAGGAAATAATTGCTGTATTTTAGCAGTTTAGGTTATTTACCTACATCCATGTATAATAACCCATGTGTAATATACTTTATAATTGTAGATTACGGATCTGGAACAGTCGAACAGTTTTCATATCATCCATTAAACATTTTTGTCATTGTTTTAGTCAACTGCATGTTTTCAGTGACTAAAACTAAATTAAAACGATGACTAAAATGTTTAATCAATGAAATTAACACTGTTCGTTGTGACTAAATTGTGAGTAAAATGTTTAGAGAGGGACAATTGCATTTACCGATTTGGACTTCTCGGTTTCCATGGTTCTCTGCCAAAGTCCAGTCCCCTGACTCAATTTGCAGCTGGACCGGCTGAGACACAGTCTCCCTGTGCCTGTCTGCCCCCTTTTTTACCGGCTTTTACCTAGCATTACCACAATTTAAAAAATAAATTCAAATATATGGATTCCAGCAGAAGTTTAAAGCCAGTTTATTACCACCATTTCTAATTTAGTAGTGAGATGCAAGTATGGCATCAACGTGACTGATTCTTCTAAAGTACATGTTGCAGCTCTGTTTGCAGCATGTCTGGTTAGCACTGGTTTATGTGTGCTAATTATGTGTCTGTTTATTTTAATTGGATCTTTACCTGGTTTGTAGGTCAGCTATATGGAAATATACTGTGAGCGGGTTCGAGATCTGCTGAACCCAAAGAATAAGGGCAACCTGCGTGTGCGTGAGCACCCCCTTCTTGGACCATATGTGGAAGATCTGTCAAAACTAGCCGTCACCTCCTATGGTGATATCCAAGATCTCATGGACTCTGGTAACAAAGCCAGGTATTCTGAATCACTGCCCATCACTATTAGGATCTTTTTATGTTGATTTGAGATCTTTTACTCTGTAATATTAATACATGTGTATAATATATAATATAATATTATGTAATGGTCTCTCATTTAATAATCGGAAAATGATTGTGTCTCCTAGTTACTGAATGTCAGAACTGACATGATGGTAATGATTTTGGAGTTAAATTGTAGACATGCCTATTGCCCAAAACAAGCCCAGTAGTAAATAGTAGTGCTTGGTACTAGTTCCTAGGATGGCAAATCTACAAAATGTATTCACTGGCACAATCAGGAATTCTAACCGAAGAATGTGTCAGGTTAGTCTGGTATAAGACGGAGACCAGAAATCCTGAGTCTAAATGCTGAATGAATGTTTATCTACTATTCACATTATTCCCTCTGTGTCTATAGAACGCTAACCTTTGTTTGTCTTTACACAGGACGGTAGCAGCCACGAATATGAATGAGACGAGTAGTCGGTCTCATGCTGTATTCAACATCATTTTCACACAACGCAGGCATGATGCCGACACAGATAACACCACGGAAAAGGTATCAGATAAGTTTCAGAGGCCACATGGTGATACAGAGAGCCTCGCTTGATTGGTGCAGACCATACTGGTGGGGATACAAGGAGGAATTAGATACTAACTTGTCATCCAGACTACCATTAATAAGTGATTTCAATTTAAAGATTATAGGGATTTATGGAAATGATATGTTTACTTGGTCCATGGAAATACTGGAGTGCTGGTTGTGTAGATAGATACTGGTGCAATCTTCTCTCTCTCTCTCATCAGGTCAGTAAAATCAGTCTTGTGGATCTGGCAGGAAGTGAACGGGCTGATTCCACAGGAGCTAAAGGTACAAGGTTAAAGGTGAGAAGTTTCTTAGTTATTATTTATTGTACATAAACTGGTGTTCAGTGAAGGTCAACGATTATGATTGCAGGCGTGCAGGCTCTTTAAACCTGTTTAATACTGTAAAGACATCTACTTTAGCTATGTAGCATTTGGGTGCATTAGGAATAATTGGCAATAACTAATGCAAGCAGAAGATATTAAAGTAGATTAACTCCAAATAGTCAATTGACATAAAATATATGTTGTTGGAATAAATAATCTGGAACATAAGGTAGACTGTAATTTGCTCAGTTATTGCAAAACTGTGGGAGATTGTGTCTCAAAAAGCTGGATACAAATGCTTGACAACGGAAAAAGAAATACATGTTCTGGGTGTAAGATTTGCATTGCACAATCTCATCAGTGCAGATACCAGCTCTTCAGCTTCACCCTATAGTATCCTGTAATCTTTAGCTCAGGTAGCTCTTCGAGGTAGGGTTGCCACCTCAGCCATTTCTGTACCAGCCACATATAACTGTTGCATGCTGCCTTGCAGTATGTAGAAGTCATATATGACCAGAAGGAAATCAATTTACTAATCAACGTGGTTCTGTGGGATCCACTACTTGATTAGGTAATTGATTTCCTTCTGGACACATTTGACTTCTACATAGTGCAAAGCAGCCTGCAAAACTTATATCTGGCCGGTAAAAAATGGCTGAGGTGGCAACCCTACTTCATGGTCACCTTTTGCAGGCTTGTAATCCTTTCCAAGCTTGTACAGAAGAGACTGCCGTTTTTTAGAGCCCAATAATGAGCATATTATCTAGCACCTGCACTCTCAGCCATGACTGCAGTTCCTGTACTACTGACACCCGTAACTCTGTCTGGATTCTTCCAGAAAAGGGTTGTACACACCATCACAGGAACCCTTATAGAGGAAAGGGCACACTCTTGTGTTTTTATCGGTCTCTTATGTGATATATTTTAACTAATAATTAATATATGGACAATAGATTGTGTTACAAGATCGAGCCTTAAACATAGGTTTTAAGCAGAATATGATCAAAAAGTATTAAATTAAAAAAAAAATGAATTATAATTCAAGAGGTATATGTGTACATAACAGGTTGAAACTCTGACACCCAGGCCATGCATGATACATAGCTAAATAGGATTGATCAATGCTTTATAGCTAGAACGCTGGTTACCCATTCACTGCATTGAAACCCACTATGCTTCACTTGAAGCATCTTCTGCAGTTACCTCTACGATGGCTACCATTCTTGGTAGACATTCTTCTGGGGCTAATTAATAATTCTTGTAATTAATAATTCTTGTAATTAAAAAGTCTTCTTCTTCAAACAGGAAGGTGCAAATATCAACAAGTCACTCACTACACTGGGCAAAGTCATTTCTGCTCTCGCTGAAATGGTGAGTACATCGGGTTCATTGACTATATTTAAGATTGGTTATTCCAACCTCTACATTTGCCATTCATTCCCAGGGCCTGTTCTGGGATTTTGAGGACCCTAAGTGGAAAATCAATTGAGGCCTCCAAGTCAAGTATTTGCCCCTTTTTCATAACTGTACCCACCTCAGTTAGACATTGTGAGGAGAGGCCTAATCGGGTGGAGGTCCTAATTTGCTTCTTCATTTGCTTGTATTGTAACACCACCCCAGCCCATTGCCATGCATTGCTTCATTAAAGACAGGGCCAAATAGCCAATAATTTACAAAAACACCATCTGATGTTGTCATCTAGTGGCAAATGATACTCCTAACCTGCTTTTGTTTTCATTTTGCAGGACTCTGGAAACAACAAGGTAAGGCTCTTGCTTTATAAACAGCAATATGATACTTCCAGAACTAAATGCATATAAATGGCTGTTAATAGGATGTAAGGAGATGTTCTAACCAAATCATTTAAGATAGAAAGCTATGGGGAATTTTGCAAATATGATGGATTGCATGTACCAGAGTTTCTACAAATTTCTTAACCACAGACTTGAGTATAGAATTTTTATAGGTTATTTGAAGTTACTCCACTTTGAGATCAAATGTCACGGAACTTGAAAATGGTGATTATGGAAAATGTATTTTTTTTTATTAATAAAGTGTTTTACCAGGAACAGTACATTGAGATTTTACCAGTGGATGAAAAATGTGTCTTATCTAAGCTATGACAGTCAAATCAACTTGACACATAGAAACATAGAATGTCGGCAGATAAGAAGCATTCGGTCCATCTAGTCTGCCCAATTTTTTTTTTGGAGTACTTTTATTAGTCCCCCGTTCCCGGTCTTATAGCTAGGATAGCCTTGTGTCTATCCCACGCATGCTTAAAATCCTTGACTGTGTTTACCTCTACCACTTCTGCTGGAAGGCTATTCCATACATCCACTACCCTCTCAGTAAAGTAATACTTCCTGATATTACTTTTAAATCGTTGCCCCTCTAATTTAAGACTATGTCCTCTAGTTGTGGTAGTTTTTCTTCTTTTAAATATACTCTCTTCCTTTACTGTGTTGATTCCCTTTATGTATTTAAATGTCTCTATCATATCCCCCCTGTTACGTCTTTCCTCCAAGCTATACATGTTAAGATGCTTAACCTTTCCTGGGACAATACATTTTTGCTAAATCTATATTAAATCAGTGCTTGACAAACCCCAGGAGCCAGGGAACCATCCTAAAATCCTTACTGCAGGCTCTTATTTTTCATGATGGTTTCAGTCTATTAGCTCTATGGGTGTAACATTTACCTGGCTGCTAAATATAACCAGACTGGGTCCCAAATAGGTCTGGTTCTCTCTTACAGTATATAAATCTTATACAATTCATAACAATGATGTGCCGAACCAGAATAAAAATATGAATGCAACAAAATTGGAAGTGTTACAGAGCATTCTTGGAATGGTTAGTATGGTACCTGATCTTAAATTTCATCTGCCACAGAATAAAAAGAAGAAGAAGAATGATTTCGTCCCATACAGAGATTCTGTGCTCACCTGGCTTCTCAGAGAGAACTTGGGTAACTTTCACCTGGAGATCACTAAATAAATGTGTATTTCATGGAAAGATATACTGAGGCCCAAAAATATCAAATGACCTGCTCTATATATTGTAATCATTGCACCTAATAATATACTTGTTTGCGGCATCAACACCTTTGTACACGTTACATGTATATTGCAACTTATGATCATACATATATCTGGAACTGTTTCAGTGGCCATCTCCTTTGACATCCGTGACCCATGCATGAGTAACATACACACCACAACTTTATTGTGTGATTTATAGACCGGTCCAACAGTGTGTAAAAACATGGACTCTTCGTGTGAAACCAGGAGAGTTCCCAGTTATGTTTGGTGATATAAAGTGTAGGGAATATGTTAGTTATTATTTTTTTTATTCTGGGATAAATTGTAAATTAAATAAATAAATGGTTTGCCCTGGAAATGTATCACACAATAGCATGTGCCGTTAACTGTTCTGGTGCCTAGTTTTGGTTAGTGCTTAGTGTTTGGCAGATGTTCTATCCGCCACCAATAAGTGATTGGCTGCGCTGGTGCAATGAGCGCTTGGACAGCCAGAAATTACTTATCTGGCGGAGGCGGCTCAGTCTCCCGAAAGTCCTGCTAACCATTGAAATATGTTAATGTCTGTCTTACAGGCGGAAACTCTCGAACTGCTATGGTGGCTGCTCTGAGTCCAGCAGATATCAATTATGATGAGACTCTGAGTACCCTGCGGTAAGATGTAAATACATTGAATACTGAAACAAACTGATGGAAAGTTAGCAAAATGCTTATTGCACAACTTGGCAAATGGACGTAAAATCTATCCTTTTGATCACATTAACACTACGCATGTATGCAAATTCAAAGTTACAGTAATCAGATTGGTATACAAACAGGGGAACGTCACACATCTGAAATGGAAATATTGCATAATGGACCCATCCATTTCAGTATCCTGTGCAGATAATATTCAAGCATTATATGATAGACCAGGGATCGTCAGCAAGTAATGTAATAATAAGAATTTGTGATTTTGTAGCAGTTTTCTCCATGTGAGGCTCAGTGTGCTTTACTAATATACAGGTCAAACTTAATCAGATGTATTGACTGAAGCCTGCAAAAGGAGGCTAGTATTGAGCATTTTATTTAAAGACAGCAATGCTAGCTACTCCATTCCGCGTTGCCATACAATTGTTATTACATATATATAATTAGCTGCGTATAGTTTATCTTCAGTCAGATTTTACCATCAGTTTTTTCTCTTGTGAAAAATAGTAATGTTTCATACTGAGTGCTCTTCAATCTCTTGAGAGCATTATAAGTGTTAATATATTTTTCCTTTTGCACCGTAGATATGCTGATCGTGCCAAACAGATTCGATGCAATGCCGTTATCAATGAAGATCCAAATAACCGCCTTATTCGAGAGCTTAAAGATGAGGTGGCGCGTCTCCGAGAGTTGCTGGGAGCGCAAGGGCTGTCTGACATCATCGACAGTGAGTGTACCTCTCACATGGAGAGCACACAGCACATAGAGGTTATGTGGGAAGACACTATCCAATACCTCCCATATATAACCAGCCTATCATGGATAAGAGTATGGCAAATGCTATCTGTAGCTGTATTAGAATTGTAACTATTAAGCACTATGTACTTTTGTTTGTTGTCAGTAAAAGACAGAAGAATCACATATGGATTTGATCCATAATGCACAGGTTCCAGAATTGTTACGCATTGAATGAATTTGGCATTTTGACCCCATGCAATGGATATTTCTTTAAAATGTGTATTTTTAATTTTTAGTGAAGCATCATGCTTTCTCGATATGCATTTTTTCATTCTTCTAATAGTAATTGATTACAGGCAGTACCAATCCTTTCTACATGAAGGGCTACATTCAAAGAAATCGCGTGCATTAGAATGTATTTGTGAAATGATTGGGACATATACATATTTTATTTTCATCCAATACTAATTTGGTTCGAGCGAGATGTGTGATTAGCCATTGTGGTTTACAAAGCCGGAATTTGATTCATATATTTCTGAAATTTAACCCAAACTGATGATCTTGAATGCTAACCACTTATAAGGTCGCACAGTGGTACTTGTATCAGGCTGTCCATTATATTTTGGGCTTGTTGTGTCCTCTCCATTTGATATATCTTCAGCATCCAAACAAAGATTTTTCTTCTTGCTTCCCTGCTTGCCCTAAATCCTTCTTGTCCCTTTTTACAAACTTTCCTACAACTTTTATTTTCCTATTTTGATTTTTTCCCCTTTTAAATTACCTTTGTCACCACACTTTATTTTTATTACCTTTAATTTCGTTAAACCTTTTTCTCCTATCTATCTTATATTAACCCTTGAAATTCACATCTATGCTATGTCATGATGTATCCCTTTTGTGTCTCAATAAATGGGACCATTTTCTCGCTGTCACTGTTACCTCCATTCCTCACGTCATTGAATATTTACCCCCTGTAACTTATCATTACTCAATGCCCTCTTGCTCCATCTCCATGACCCTTTTGTTTGTGCATTCCCTGTGTCCTCTGTTTCTCTCTCTGGCTCCTGCTCTTTATAGATGTGTGTCCTGTGGATAACGCCAATGTCCTACACACGCATCATCCTGCTGACAATCTCTTCACAGCCGTTAATGCCCTAACGGGTATGAGCCCGTCATCCTCCATGTCTGGTCTGTCCAGCAGAGCTGCGTCTGTCTGTAGCCTACATGATCGACTTGCATTTACTCCTGGCAGTGAAGAGGCCATTGAGAGACTCAAGGTATATGCTATACTATGACTATACTATGACTTAACAACCCGTGAGAGGTGTAGAGCTGTCAGTTTTCTAGATATGATCATAAACACATAGGTTACTCAATGCACAGACAACTAATTCAAGGATTATACTACTAGAAATGATTCTTTCTTTTTCTCGCTATGCTTTCAAGGCTGATGTTATCCTAGTTCTGACATTCTTGTAAATAATAAACAATACGATTATCAGTGTTATGTAAAGTGTTTTAGTAAAGTTTGTATAACCTTTTATTTACTGATTTTCTGTCTTGGCTTCTGATGTACAATTTTTAACCACAATAAAACCTGTAATGCAGACCTTCAATTTGAATGAAACCTCTACAAACATGAACAAATGGATGTAATACTCCTCCTGTGAATAATGTCCTACAACAGCTATAATACCAGAGGTTGCGAGACATGTCAGAGGAGATGTACATTTTTAATAATCAGTCTGTCGGTAAATTATTGGAAGTTATTACATACAAACTACTATAAGAGATCCGTCAGTATCAGTGCACAGTATGCAAATTAACTGATATCCAATGGGAAATGTGTAATTTGCATACCGTGCCACTGGGGATGTCATGACAGACATGATGGCATAAGCAGGTGACTCCACAGACACACTTTCTCCTAATTTAGGCATTTGCTTGCAATAATACAATATGTAGATCATTTTCAATCATTTGTCATGCTCTACATGCACAGTAAAAGCAATGTTCAGGTGATACAGTCCCTTTAAATTGTTTGTACCATTAAATGTGCCATTTGACCTTTAATACTTTCAATTGACATCTTTCTCATTGTCTCATTCTATAGGAGACAGAGAAGATCATTGCTGAACTGAATGAAACATGGGAAGAAAAGTTGCGCAGGACAGAGGCTATCCGCATGGACAGGTAGACAATGTCAATCGTGAAGAGGAGTACTTTTTATAACTATTAATACATTAGCCCTGCTTTGCTGACTTACTCGATTGTTAAATTATCTTCATTCATAAAATACCACTGATATAGCAAGTTACAAATCAGACATTGTAACACTTGCATTTCTCCAATGTCTGTTTGTGGGTCTTGACTGGAAGTTAATTAGAGTCATTAGGAAAGACTTACACTGCTGACAAGCCACTAAGGAGGCATGTCTATGGCCAAGCCTCCTCTCCTAGTGCTTGTTTTCTACCCTACAAAAGCAGTCATATCTTCCAAACTAAACATTAATTGAAAGATAATGTATAAAGTGATTGAATCAGAAGAACATGGTCAACTTATTATCATTTTTTTTTTAAATCTTAGCATTACTCCCTCTGTAAGATGGCTATTGAGAAAAGAGGAGAGGTTGAGTGAGGATAGTTATCTGATGATAGATGGGTTGCTCACATTTCTGATCCAAGGGGTTTAGTGACCCTGTGAAAAATACTCAAAATACTAGTTCCCCATTTCTTGTTTTCGGCACCACTGTATCAAGGCCTCGGTAGTTTGTTTCATTTGCAGCCATCATACGATACATAAATAGTCATAGCATTCATGTAATATGAAGTCAAACATTCTCCTACCAGTTACTAGTTTATTGTGTCAGCAATTATCCGAGTAATCCCTGCACGGTTTAAATAACTCACCTCGCTGTGTAATTCTGCAATCTTTTATTGTGTATGAATGTGAGTAGAACGACAGAAAAGGCAACACACTTAATGCATTTCACACCTGTGGGTAATTAATAATAAGTCAGCAGTTTATTATGCACTCATGCAGCTCACTTCTATAATGACAGATAACCTCTCTAGCTAAATGCTGCTATTATACAGGAACCTGCAAGCTAAGAACAGTTGCTTCAGAGGAGATAAAGCAAGAGGGTTGGTGTAGACCTATTTAGAATCCTATTTCAGAAAGACAGAGAGTAATTCTCTGTTGCTGAAAATATGATGGAACTTGGTTAAAAGTTACTTGAGTTCCTATCTCAGCACAATTGCTATAATACTTAGATCCAAATGCAAACTTCATTTATCAGGGGATATAATAGAGAGTAATTGCTGATTTTTGATGAGAGCCTGGAGTACAGTAAATAATACTGATGGATAAGGAAATATAAATGAACACTTGATTGTACCTCCATGTCACAGAAGGAAGGTTTTGGACTTTCATGATTATAAAGCTTTCTGAATGACGTGTCCTGAATCAAGGAATCTAATCATAGGGATAGATGCACTGTCATGTACAATGCTCTCTGGGAGTGAATATCCATACAGCCTGTATCCGCATAGACAGTGCAGTGTGTCTGACTATAGATTAACTTCTTGTCCATACAGAGAAGCTTTGCTTGCGGAAATGGGTGTGGCTATGAGAGAAGATGGAGGAACCCTTGGCGTCTTTTCTCCTAAGAAGGTAAAATTGACACTGACTTTCTTGTATCTTGTTCTCATGCAGTCATAACATACTTAGGACTTTGCAACCTGCGCAATAAGTTACATCAATAAGAAGGTTAATTTTTACTCTATAACACTGATAGATCGTAACTCATTTTGCTCTACTTTAGATGATTCACTGATGTGAAACTACGGGGCTTTATTAGTAGAAGAGAGAAATGCAGGGCATTAAGAAGGCAATTCAAACTCAAGGCCAAAGTAGTCAAGTTGAAAAAATTCTCCCATTCTGCTGACTCGGCCTTAAAATTGCAATTCCTTTCTTAATTCCATGCAATTTTCTATTTCATGAATAAAGCTTAACTATTTAAAATCTAAATATGATATATTAACTATACATTAATACAATAGGCCCAGTTCAGTGACGTAAAACATCACATATCAGTGTATGCTTTTCAATGACTTGATATAAATTTACTCAGGTCATTGAATAGACCCCAATATATGCTATATTAATGGCCTTTAGGTATTATTACCAATCTAGTGTCTAACCCTTTGCCCTCATGTAATCAGAGCAGAGAATTGACTATACTTTAGTTCAAATCAAGATTTTTGGGTCACATTATACTTTCTAGGAGCAGACACTGAAATAAACAATTTTGTACTGTACTATTTTTATGTTTTTCTTGAGCATTTTATGGTTTTTCCGTCCCCCGTATTAGCCGTTCATTCCCTCAGCTTGGGAACTTTGTTCAGACCTTGTTGGCGTTTATTCTCCAAAAGAGGTTGGTGTAGGTGTGGTGTGCAGTGTGTCCCTATTTCTCTGCTCTCCTCAAATCTCTTTCTTCCTGTGGAGATTTGGAAATGGGGCCTGATGGTAAACTTACAGGAGACTCTTTCTCTTGTGCATGGCATGTTTAATGTAAATCTCTACATCTTTCTTGTGATACAAAACACAGATATTAAAAGTATTCATTATGCAGTACTACATGGTAAATTCCTTTCTGTTCACTGTTCTCTTCCTGAGCTAGTGACTATAAGCTAATAAAAGGCCAAGGATAGACTTCTACTGGGTGGACTGCAGCTTGTTTTGGGGCCGTTTTGGAAAGACCTCAGTTATGACATAGAAGTCAGTAGGAGGACTTTGGCTATCCCGAAAATAGCCCAAGTCCCCCCCAAAATGAAAAACCGCTAAACAGCTGGTAACTGGTGCACATGATGCGGTGACTAATGCAGTGATCAGTACAGTGGGGGAAAAAAATGATAAAATTATAATAATAATTAAAATGTAAAAAAAATAAACCTGAGACATTAATTACATAAAATAATATAAAATATATTTTTATTAAAATTAAAAAAATAATTTAGTAATGTAAATAAACATAAATATGTAACATTAATATATTACAATCTCATAAACATATTTTTGTGTTTCTAATATGTTTACTTTAATTCTTCTACACCTTTCTGTTCAATTCTCCTGCTAAAAATTGGAATTAAACTGCCTGAAATTCTGCAATTTCCACAGATTTCGGGCCACCATTTGGGGGAGTTCAGTCATGTAGTAATAAGCAAAATCCATAGAATTGCAATCCCCCCCCCCCCCCCCCGCGCCCCCCCAACCGAATGTGGCCAAAAACTGCCGCTAAAACTGCTGAAAGTGGCCATATTGGGTAGTCAGACTGCGGATGTCTCTGCTGTTTGGCTTTATGCTTTGATCTGGCCCAAGTTCGGATCAGATAGGGGCATATTGAGTCGAACTTCAACTGTTAAAATCCCACTACCCAGAGTATATTATATGAACCTAGTAATCACTATTCGTGTAGCCAGTTATCAAATTCATGCTGCTGTAGAGAAGCAATACCTGTTAAATGTGATCCACCCTTCATGATACTTTTTATATGTTACTGCACACCTGCCTAATGAGGGCTCTTGGTTAGGTGAAAGCCATTTTGTATGACTGACATTTTCTTTTACTTTGTCTCAGACTCCTCACCTGGTGAATCTCAATGAGGATCCTCTGATGTCTGAATGTCTTCTATATTACATCAAGGATGGCATCACCAGGTAAGACATACTAATGGAAGACAACATTTGGTAAAGTGGTGAGGTTTAGTGGCGCCTGTTTCAACTCATTACCCTCACAACTAAAATCACAGCAGAAAAGTGACGGTGCGCTAAAGTGCTACAAAAAGTGACAAATATAACTAGGTATGTATCCAAACTGTGCACGCAGCCCGTTGCTGTACTTTAAAAGCAATATACAGAAGAAAGCACACAATTAATGTTAATTATGCATAAAATAAAGCTGTTCATAAATCAATTTTAATAAAAGTGCATAAAATATCTTACACATAAGTTGCTGAATGAAGTCCAAAAAGATCCTGGCTTGCAGGTAATCCACAAAGGTCTCAAACTCCGGTAAGCAGTGCCTGGTTGACGCGTTTCACCCGTCTCTTGGGCTTCCTCAGGTGCCAGGTTCTATATATATACCTTTTTTTACCACCCTGCTGGTACAGCAAGAATATCTGTTAATTATACTCTTTACATCTACTTGTATTGTCTCCTTGTCATAGGGTTGGACGTGAGGATGGTGAGAGGAGACAGGACATTGTACTGAGTGGCCATTTTATCAGGGAAGAGCACTGTGTTTTCCGAAGTCATACCATGGTCTGTGGATCAGGTACTAGAGCACTGTAATACATTCTGCTAATGTACACATCAGCACACATATGTTTGGCAACTTGCATGTATTAGGCTAGTTGAATTTGCTATTGGACAGTAAAGCAAACTGGATAAAACAATGCACCAAATCAAACCCTAAATAACAGTTGCTATTTAATAGGACTTTTCTAGATCACTGCAGCCACACACGGATTTAGAATCCATTCAAAAGAAACGCCATGGTTTGGTACCCAATATTTTAAATTCTTTAAACAACCATAGCTGCTGAATGGTGGTTTAGCTTCAGCAGTGAAATGTTCTGTTCTCTGGCAGTGGTGGTGACTCTGGAGCCGTGTGAAGGAGCCGATACATACGTGAATGGGAAGAAAGTAACTGAGTCGTGTGTGCTGCGTTCAGGTGAGATCCTGCCTTCTCTTACTAATGTAATTAATGAATCTGATGAGCTACATTAAAACCTGCACTATACAGAAAATATTACATGTGAAGAGCTGTCCATTCATCATGACAACGATTATCATCGGGAAGACAAATAACTGATAGTAATTCTACTTGCTTAATTCTATTTTTTTGTTGTTGATGAGACAGACACATCTACATATGGAATGGGTTCTATGAGAAGCTGAAAGAAAGCAAACAATAGCCTGAAACATGGCTTGATCCCAGAAATACCTAATGAATTTAAATATTTAACAGCAGATAAAAGCCAGCTAGTCCATTAAGGCTTCTTATTTCCAATGTCCCTGCATTAAAGGTTAACACCCTGGCTGCTGATGGATAATGTTTTCAGAATTAAAGTATATTGCAAATATGTCTTAATCAACCACAACCTTAATTGGAACTTATTTAATAAATTTGTCACCTTATTCAACATAGTACCCCTTAGCCAGTTATATGGAACATCAGTTCCATGTAATGTTCCATGTAATGTTCCATGTAATGTTCCATTCTGTTGCAATAAGGTCTAATTGGTTTTGGTGTCTAAGCAGTAATTTGACGATCCACGTTACCCATCATGGGGTTTCATTCCCTCTTGTACTTCCATGTGACACCCAGGAAATCGTATCATTATGGGAAAGAGTCACGTGTTCCGTTTTACGCACCCTGAGCAAGCCCGTCAGGAGAGAGAGCGCACTCCCTGTGCTGAGACTCCTGTGGAACCCGTGGACTGGGCGTTTGCCCAGAGGGAGCTACTAGAGAAGCAGGGAATTGACATGAAACAAGAGATGGAACAAAGGTGAATATGCAGCGCTCGCTCTTTATCTTAATGGAAGTGAATTCACTGCTTTATAGATACTGCAGGGTTTTAAGAAGAGCATAGTCATTTATTAGATGTTAGGGTGACGTTGCTTCATTTATTCCTGGCTTCCAGCCAGTCTTTATCGTAATTCGATAGGATAAACAGTAAAATTCTTTGTTCCCCACTATTTTTCACAGTGAGTTTTGCTAGAAGGAAGTGTCACTCAAATATCACATGATAACCTAAAATGAACTGATTTGAAGCATCAGATCCAGTGAGAAAGCTGGAACAAACAAAACAAGCATTTATTTAACCCTACACTCATTTCTTAAACTCTGCCCCGACCATTACTTATTGAGATTTTCATTTAAGATGAGAAATATCCAGGGACAATTAAGCCTGAGCCAGCAGAATAAAGACCCTATAATTATAACACTAACCAAATAGCCTTATGTTTTGATAAAAATGCTGAGAAAGGCTCTGAGTTGTTTTTAAAGAAATGTTAAATTATACATTTCCACTGGAAAGAAGTCCGGGATATATAAGATTAACATCTTGTTTTTTTACTCCAGACTCCAAGAACTGGAAGAGCAATACCGGAAGGAACGTGAAGAAGCAAATTACCTGCTGGAGCAGCAACGACTGGTAAGTTTCTCTCGACTGTGTGACATCCCCTTTGTTGGAGATGTTTAATTAAATGATAATGTAATGTGCGATGTGACTAATACTAGTTTCATTCGGATGTATCTTAGACAAACGTTTCTGTTAGCGACTTGTAAATAATCCCAAGAACCTACCTTGCTACAGTTTTAGAAGAACAGATTGGTTTTACTTTTTCAGCTCTCAGTAATTGTCGAGCCTGATGTGACAAACAAAACATCTTATGTCTAAATTCTGAGAAACCAGCAGGAACATTCCATGGATTTATCTGGTGTCTGATCCACACTATGGACCAGCATTTCTTCTTATACCTAAATCCCAATGTACTCAAGAACTTAAACCTCTAAGCTTTAACCGTCAAGTTGACCCAAGTCTACTCCCACGTTGATAATTGTGTGATGCACATCTTAGTATTTTTCTGCACATTAGTAAAGCGACTGAACTAGTTATGATCCCCTTGTAGCTGCCAATTTGCTACAGAATTTGTATAAAAATCTGAGCTACCCTTGAATTCAATAGAGACCATGCTCCGAGAACTCAGTACTTGTGCAGCTCGATCAATACAATGTTTTCTGAGTTTCACCAAGTTAATGCAGCTTTTTAGCAACGGAATAGAAGTTCATCTTAGCAAACAGAACCCTCAAGGGATTACCTACTTAATATAAGAAGCAAAACGTTGCATTACTATATCAAGAGATAATGGCTCGGTTTGTTTCTGGCAGGACTACGAGAGCAGATTGGAAGCACTACAGAGACAAATGGATTCCAGATATTTTACTGAGGTGAACGAGGAGGAGGAGGAACCTGAGGATGAAGGTAATGGGGCTGAAAGATATTTGCAGATTACCTTATTGATAAACTTAAGTGTTTTATTGTACAAAAAAAAAAACTATATTTATTATGTATTAAGACCTTTTATGGCCATCCTTAATGAATAGAGATATACAAACTGCACAGAACATGTGTTAAGACTAAAGAATGGATGAGGAGTCAACAACACGTGCACATAAAGTGATAATTATCAATATTTGTGAATGATATTTTAGGTAATGGAATATATTAGTTTAAGCATCACACAGAATGGATTACTGGAGACAAGGTAATTGTTTGGACACAGGACACAAACAGAGTTACTAAAGAGACAGTGTCATTTCCTTGCTATATAAATGAATCTACCTTATAGAGACATAAAGAGAGATTATCAGGTTTAATATATAGTTATTGATGGCAATGAAGTGCAGTTTCCTGACACAGAGCTCTACACTTGTTCCTTTGCAGTTCAGTGGACTGAACCAGAGTATGACTTGGCTCTCTGGGCTTTTCGGAAATGGAAGTGGTACCAATTCACATCTTTGCGTGACCAGCTCTGGGGCAATGCTATATTTTTAAAAGAAGCCAATGCTATAAGTGTGGAGCTGAAAAAGAAGGTATTCTTCATAATAACTATAGGTTGATACTAAAACCTCCAAACACCCTCCCTCCTGCATGGACCATACACAAATCAATATTTAATACAGTAAAGATTCACATGAAGAGGAAACCGAGACAAGGACAAATACAAATGTTTATCACAATATCCCAAACTAATGATCCAGCCAGTGTATTCCACATTATTAGTTTATAGCCTCAGGGAACATCTTAGAAATAAATAAGTCATTTTTTGCTGAGTCCCATAGTCAGATAGAAATGCACATACACAGCAATATTTCAGTATCCGACGGTATCATATTGCCTGGTTAGTGCCCAAGATCAGTGCTTCTTAATCCTGTCCTAAACGGTCCAGGACTTAGGGATTACCCAATTGTGTTTAAATAAATATATGTATAACACCTGGTATGGTTCCCTAAGTGTTAGCGAACTATACCAGGTGTTATACATAGTCTGAGTAAGAAGCCATGCCCTAGATTGCATCAGCAGCTTGACTTATATTTTGCAGTAAGTTTTTGTAATTATGAGTTGGGACCATGACATTACTTTATTATTATAATGTGGTATTTCACATATTCGTGTGCTGGTGACCCATAATCCCTTTGCTCACAGGTGCAGTTCCAGTTTGTTCTGCTAACAGATACTCTGTACTCGCCACTCCCCCCTGACCTGCTTCCACCGGATGCCCACTCCGAACGTGAGAAACGACCCTTCCCAAGGACAATTGTGGCTGTGGAGGTTCAGGATCAAAAAAATGGTGCAACCCATTACTGGACCTTGGAAAAACTCAGGTCAGCACTGCTATTATTATTCTCTCTATTTTTTTTAATATAGAATCCTTATTCCTTCCACTGATAATGTCGGCACTTTTCATGTTGCCAATATATGGTTAAGTCAGCTGCTAGAGTCATGTCCCTCGTCACAGGCACAGTATTCTAGGTAGCCAGAGTTACTGTGACATCTGTAATTCTCTATGGAATGCAATTTCTTCTAATACAGCTAAAAATAACTGAGGAAAATACAGAAAATGTGTGCACTTAACAGTGTTATTAAGGGTGTACAGAAAATTAAATAAATATAACCTGGCAGGTAACAGACAAAACGTAAACTAAACATCTTTTATTATATATGCTGTCCAAATAGGTTTGGAACAATGCAACAAAAAAAAAAAAAAGAAAGCGAACAGCACAATCTAGTGTAGAAATGATTGTGCTTTATTTTAATGCTTTTTATTTTATATTTTCAAAGAAACAGAAACAAAAACATCACATATAATAATAACAACAAAAAATATAATAAGGCAATGGAGAGACAACATGACTGGTTGATCCCAACCACCCTTCCCACCTCCCCAAAACAGTAGCTTATCCCATCGTTCTTCAAAGGTTATTATAAGCCGTCCTTAAAAACAATGTTTGAACAGTTCGTCCATACCCTCCCATTCCACCCCAACAAAACCGTGGTTTCTTTATCAGAAATATTATTCAATATCTGTCAGGTTTGTCACCCTAATCAGTTCAGTCAGTTCTTATTAAACTATGCACAGGGTGTTCTGCCTTCTGAGTTGAGACGCATACCACACTGTGTTCTGAAATGGGGTTCTTATTTGTGTTTTATGTGTCATATCATCCAGTGAATGCTTGCCATTTGTTGAAAAATCTTTTGGTACCTTTTTTTTGTTAATCGATTGTGCTTTTTTAAAACGGTCTGTCTATACACTCACAAATAATCGAAATCCTTGCTTACATATTCCATATGTGTTTGCAAATCAAGGTCTACTGAATAAAGAGGGAATTGGAGGAATTTTGATGGGAATTCCAAACTATTGGCCAATATAGCCGACTTGGAAAAACACCCCAAATGCAGCTGAATTGGAGATGTTTTTCCAACTAGACTACTTTGGCCTTAAGTTTGTAATTCTTATCTCAGTTCCTTGCAATTCTCTCTTTATTGAGTAGACCCTCACATAGCATAAGAAGTTTTTGTTTGTTTGTTTTTTTGCTGTGCACGTTATTTTTCTGTATTTTGCTACACTTTATCTTTCTTTGCGATTTGTGATTTCACATTTTCAGTTGCGTTCACTAGGCGCCCAACCATTCCTTCTCTTTGTATAAAAATAGCAGAACAACATGCCATCTGCTAAATACAGTATATTTAACGAATCTCTATTTCTAGAAGCCTCTCAAACACAATCTTTATCACTGATTGCCTTCTAATACAGGCCCTTATTAAGTAACTCATTAAGAACCTTTTCCTGGCTAATCATGTTTTAAGATCTGCCAGAGAATGCACTTGTACTTCCTATGCTGGGAAAAAAAATGAATGCATAAAGGGAAAACTATTGGACATGGAGTATGTTGACTTGAAAGAACTTGTTAGTGGTTAATTCAATGGGATGAAAAATAAGGTGTCCACAGAATGATTGTGTTGCATTGTCTACCCATGTAGCCTGCCAAGTGATCGAGCACTATACAATTAAAATTGATTTTTTTTTTTTTGTATTTTTGTAGAATTTTACTTATATCAATGTTTACATGTTCTGTCACTTTAACAAATAAATCTGATAGTTTCTCCAGCTATTCTACATCTGTAGAAATGGACACTATTGATATCACATTAGTAAATACCCAAAGTTATATTACTCCGAATCCAGCTGCAGATATAGTCACCATATCCTCCTCCAAGGTTCTTCCTAATTTCCATTCTGGGCAATGGAAATATTTACTTCTTGGGCCATTCGACAAGTAGGCAAAGTAGGCCTGAAAGTGGGTCACATGGTCAGACATGCTTATATCTTTTGGGCTACATTATATTTATTTATTTACATTAAGTGATAAGCATAGCTTGTTAGTCATAGAAATATGTCTGGCCATTTAGCAGTACAGGTAGAGATCCCTTATCCAAAATGCTTTGGTAGCAGATCATTTTCACCAATAAGATATATCAAAGACTCTCAGCCCTCATGAAATACAGTAGTATCAATGTGAATACTGCATAGAGCAAATCAGTCACTCTTACTGTGATGTAGCCGTTATGTGAGGCATCATTGGGAACCTGCCCTTGGCGCGTCAGGACTGAACACATGACATTGTATTACCGTTTGTGGCGTGGGGGAATCTGAACATGAATTGAAAGGCTATATCACTTATAGCTTAAAGGGGGCTGGACACTGAATAAACTGTTGTGCTCTTCCCTTCTGACAGGTATGTGTGGAATTTGTAACTTGTGGAAAAATCTGAAAACATTTTTGGAGAACGGATCTTTTTGGATAATGGATTTCTAGCAAAGGGATACTCAACCTGTAATACAAAAACAGCCCACAAAAAATTCAAAAAAGTAACCTTTTTTCAAAACAAAACTACAAATTTATAGGGCTACTGAGAATATGAGCTACTAAATAAGTTGGACTACACCTTGCTGTCAAAGGGGCCACATGCTGGGCACACTAGAATAGACTTCTATTAAAAAACAAGTATAGACCTGTGCCAGTGAAATATAGGTTGACATTGAAAAAAGGAAGAAACAAATAGAGAAAAGAGCTGCTAAATAGCACCCAAAGGGTGTTCCCAAGACCCTCGTCAGGTGTTCTTCCAAATTTGCATATTTTTGTATTGTATTGCTATAATTGTTTGTACTATTAAATGTCTCTTCATGTTGCAGTGTCTACCATGTGTTCTGCTATTTTGCACATTTGGTTTGCCCTGGTTTTATTTGTTTGCACTTACATTAAAAGTACCATTTTTATGAACAACTACTCTGAAGACCCCCATTTTTAAGGCTTTCTGTCCCCCTCTGTTTGTGAGTGTATGCAGTACCTTAATTATCACTCAATTCATATACTATATTACAATCTGTTGTATTTCTTCTTATTTAAGAAAATCCTGGTATCTCACGACATCCACTGTTCATATTTTTTTTAAAGCAACATAATTGTCAGGGAAGATGGCACCTTATGACAAACAAAGACTATGTCAGTGTAGTCTGACAAGACAGGAAGTGCATGTCATGGCCATAGGAAGCTTCTAGCCATTTAGATGAATGTACCTTATATTGTACAGCAAGTAAAAATCAAATCTTACAATATAAATCAGGGTACGTTTGCTCTGCTATGTAAAATCCTAAATATTTAAAATATTGCTTCTTCTCCCAAAAGCACCTAAAATAATACAGTAGCAATAGTTTCATGTGTTAGCATGTGGATGTTGATCAACTGTTTGTATCCTGTATACAGGCAGCGTCTGGACATGATGCGGGAGATGTATGACCGGGCAGCCGAGCTTCCTTCCGGTCTGACTGAAGACTGTGATAACGTAGTGACTGGAGGAGATCCATTCTATGACCGCTTCCCATGGTTCCGTCTGGTGGGAAGGTAAGAAATGTTGGGTATGACATGTTGGGTCAAACACTTCATATGATCCTTTTTTCTGCTGATCATTGTAGCTCCTAAGTTACCAAACTAGACACAGGCACGAAAAAGTGTTACACATAGTAAATGTGAATTACAGATTTAAAAAAGATTATTAACAAACTATATAATTACGTAATTGTTCTCCAAAACAAGAATAAACAACAGCAATATAGTGTAGCATCAACATGGGGACAACAAATAAGGATGTGCAAAATGGCTTAAATAGCTAAAGTCAGAATCCAAAAAATCACCGGCTGACACCAGGTAGAATAGGGAGACACAGGGAGATATAGGTATTTCCAAAAAAGTATACATTTATTAACATTCATAAACAAAAAAATAAAATCATCGGATAACAGACAGACAGATAAATGGGACTACACGCTTGACGAGTTACGCATGCAATGTGCTTATTTTACAAATACCTATTTCTCTTGGCGTCTCCCTATTCTACCTGGGGTCAGCTGGTGCATTTTTGGATGCTGTTTATAGTTATGGGTGAGTGACCGAATCCTCCTTCACTACAGCACCCAGGACGTGTTTGTGGGATCTCGCTGCAACTATCATACACTACATGGGATTAGGAGCTGGCATTTTGGATTCATGAATTGAGCAATAGCTAAACCAAGACATGAATAGATTAATGACACAATGTCACCTAAACATGATTTATACTGTGGATGTAGAGAATTTAAATGATTTATACATTATGTCAGTAGAATTGCTACAACCAGCATAAATCAGGATAAAAGTATGTTTAAAAAGTGCCTGTGTTATTGCCTGTTTATGACATCACATGTGGCTTGTTATTCAAATGTACTACTTTCAGTGGGAAATGTGTATTTTGCATATCAACCCTATAGGTGATATAATAAACATAGGGTAACCACATTTCCTTCTTCTACTTCAAAATTAAAAAGACAGCCATGCTAATTATCTCCATAGACTTATGGACTAGACTAGTTTCACAGCAGTTACATTGCAGCAAAATGAAAATCTCACTTTTTCAATGTGCTCAGATGGATGGAAGGTTCCCTTACTTATTGTGCTCAGATGAATGGAAAGTTCCCTTACTTATTGTGCTCAGATGGATGGAAGATTCCCTTACTTATTGTGCTCAGATGGATGGAAGGTTCCCTTACTTATTGTGCTCAGATGGATGGAAGGTTCAGTTCCTATTGATTAGTGGTGTTGAGGGAGCTGCAGATTTTTGCCCCATTCTGAAACGTTTCTGTCCATGGAGCTACAAGTTGCCATATGATGGGCTGGGATACAGTCATGTGGCTTCAAATTCCATGCACTTTTCTGCTTAGTCCTGTGTGTGATTGACAGCAGCTCTGTGTCATGAGAAGACATCAATTAGCTGTCATACAAAAAAATACAAAAAACTGTCTTCTCTTCTCACCCTAATAAAGTTGGCAACAATAGAATGAACATAATATAAAGGAGAGGATTTGGTTATTTGAATTAGCCAAAGCATAATGAGAGTATGCCTTGAGGTGGTGGGTGAGTTTAATTATGCTTTGGCAATTCATTTAACCAAAACCTCTCATTTATATTTTTGGATATATCTGTACTATTGTTGCCAAATGTATTAGGAAGTAAAGAACAGATAGTTTTTTGGGGTGCAGGATGCTCACACCTGTCTGGTAGGCTTCGTTTTACACGTGTATATTATTTGAACCTGTGACAAGCTTAGCACATTAACATTTAGCAGTCATTGTTGTGCCTCCTCATTTGTGTGTGCCTGAGGCTAGTGCCCCAGTCACCTCATCCTGGTTACTGCTCTGTGAGGGAGTCTCTTAAATCCATTCATTACTTGGTTTAGATATGGGTTAAGCCATTCTGCACACATTTTTGCTCTCCCAGTGTTGATGCTGCACCATTTTCCTGCTGCTTTTCTTGTCTAGGAGAACAGCTGTGTAATAATGTGGTGTGTGTAAATGAGTTCCATTCTGTTTATTAAATGTGGTGTAATATTCCAATCCTGCTTTTTTAAAACTGCAAAATGTAGCCAAAGAATAAATAAATAGATACGCTCTAGGATATGGTTATAAGTCACTGACCGTATCTCCCTACAAAGCTGCCATACTGTATATGAGGTAAAACATCTGTTATGGTGCATCTCATCCATCATATGTCGGATGGCACAGTTATTTGCATATCATTAAAAACTATTTCTCTGAATTCATAGCCTTGATCTGTCGAACAGTTAAATCATTTTAGAACTGTAATTGCAGTCTGAGTATGTAAATTGTATTCCCCATAGGTTTGCTAACATCCTCCTTCAACCATGGTTGTCATGGAAACATTCAGTGACAAAATGGCACATTAAAATACAAGTGAATCCATGACAACTGATTAAATAGCCCCACATCCATCTGTACCTCTTTACTCTTCTGATGCCCCTATTTGCTAGGAGCTTAGAATTTTAGATGTGTATGAGAGTATCACAGAGCTCCAAAGCAATAAAACCCATTGTATGGTATGTTTTTAATTGCAGTAAATGTGTTTATATATTAGACTTTGTAAATAAAAATACATTGTTCATATTCTAAATATCTTACCAAATGTAAAAAATATCTCTCAATTGGCCATAAAGTCACCTAAAATGCCAATCCATAACCACACCTCCAGCCACTCCCCATCCTCCTCTCCCAAAAACAATTGTCCCTCTCAACATTTTAAATATTGGGAGGTATGTTGTAGTCTGTGTATTAACGTGTATATTTTTTTGTGTACATGACCTTCAGGAACATGATATTCACCATATTTACACCTGTGTTCATAGAAACTGGAGAAGGCTTCACCTCTTGTTATCTTCTAGAGCTTTGATGTCCATCTGCGTGCTCATGCTCTTGGGGTTTTTATGGGTCCTAAGCAGAAAAATACATATAGAGCTTATTGTGACAGCTATTTGCCTTTGGCTCCATAACTACTCCCCCCTCCCAATATAGGGACCCCCTAAGCAAGTGGTGGCCCTAAGCAGCCACTTTATTTGCTTATATGGTAGAGCAACTACTGAAATGTTTTCGTTTGACCCCAATTCTGGCTAATAAGCCCATGGTTCTATTGTATTACCTTATAAAATTAATAATGTCCAGCCCCCCAGCCTAATCTTGTGCATGGTATGCAGCCTTCCATCCTAAAAGTTTGGGCGACGCTGTTGTGAAGCAACCTTTAATTTTTTTACACATTGTGCATCTCTTCCTCCTTCTCCTTCACTCACATTGTATTTTCTCCTCACTCTTCACTATTTTTCATCCTCCTTGTGTTCTCCCTATAATTCTCTTCTTGTCATCAGCCCAACTCCTGACTCCACTGCGTTTTCAGCCCTAGCTTGGATTAACCAGGTCTCTCTTGTACTAACTTCCCACCTCCCCGTTTCTGATCTCAGCTCTCCCCTATTCACCACATGCATGAGTGAGAGCATGGCCGAAATAACCCCCTCCCCTACCCTCTCGAGCCCTGCTTCCGAGGGCTCAGAACCGGCCTCGCAGCTTGAAGAGGAGGAGGGTTTGGAGTATGAGGAGGAAGAGGATGATGGAGTCCAGAAGAATTCTTGCTGCGTTTTCAGATCCGACCCGTTTCACGATCGCTCCCCCCTGTTCAGTGTAGTGGGAAGGTTCGTCAGGTCTGCCCAGAGCATGCTGTGAAGTAACTAGCTCTTTCAGGCCCAAAAATCTCCCTTTACTTTAGTTTCACCATTAGAGTGCACTTGAGATACAGTCATACATCAAATTTTCACATTTACCTAAAATGCACATTGTTCTATATTTCAGGGACAGCCCACATAATACATTTGATATATTGAGTAATACTTTACAAGGTACCAATTATTATTATAACATAGCCCTTACAGCTGAATGTTAGGATTGCATTTGTAGGATATTTCATGGACTTTCGCAGGATGGTCTAACTAGCTCAATGAAAAGCTTTAATGGATTGGAAGGAGTACAGAACAGATTCAGTCCACTGAAGAATGGCATTGAATACCAGTTGTCCCTTATGGGAATATTTGGAGAGGAAAAAGGTTCTTGGACAGTTTCTCATGTTAGAGTAGGCCTTTGATTTAATGTCATCCTGTCTCTTCTCTCTCTCTATATCAAATTTGCACCTCAAATGTGGGGTTTTTTTTTTAAACAAGGAGAGATAAGGCCTCTACCTGTCTATTTACCTTCAGTATTTATTTTAATAGTTTATACATCCTTTCATTTCCAAAACCCAAATAATTACTTCTTTTCTAAAAACCCTACAAGATAACTGTGTAATTTTGTTTGTGGAAAAAGTGACCTGCTGGTCTTCTGTTTGATGTGCTGTGCTTGTGTGGATTAGATTAGAATGACTAAACTGACACATAGCTGGGATATCTCTGGCTTTTCCCTTTAAAGGGACACTAAACTTTACTTTTCACTTGGGTTTCTCATAAAGGAGCACAAGTGAAAGGTTAGTTGTCCCAAGTGTGAGGATAAACTGGCATCTGATAATTCTGATAGTACACGCCAGTTTATCCTTTGACCGGCAGCTGCCATGCTTCCATAGGAAGCAAAGCAGAAAGAGCACCTTGTTTTTGCATGGGATCAGCAGGGGGGACTTTAACTAGGTCCCCCCTGCTGGTCCCATGTAAAAAGCATGGGTCTCTCTCCGCGCACGCCCACATTCTACAGACGGAGCGGGGCGAGTTCCAGCATGCGACATCCAGGAACTAGAGTACAAACAGTGTAGCCCCGCCCTGCCTTTTTTTTTTTTTTTACCATATTTACACCTGCCCCCTTCCAGACCTCTTTTCCTACCACTAAAAGTGGCCTTATTTGGAAGAGAGGATGCAGCAGTGAGATCCGCAGCTCAGCGTTGCAAAAAGTTCCGTCCCCAAAAAAATCCCGCCAGGGGTGGTCTACCCTCTCAACCCCATTGCTAGTGCTACCACTTCTGCTGGAAGACTATTCCATGCATCCACTATCCTCTCTGTAAACCTTTGCCCCTTTAATTTAGTACCATGGCCTCTTGTTGTGGTAGTTTTTATTCTTTTAATGATACTCTCCTTCTTCTTTTGCTAGTTCCCTCCACTACCAGTCCACCTCCTTCAGTCTTTCCTTTTCCACTAGTCCCCGTTTGTCAGATGCCCAACATTTGCTGCTTCCTCATCTTCTACCACCTGTCTGATAATTGTCCCCTACTTTGTCAGTCATTTTCATGAACGCTCCCCCTACCTCCTAATCATGGGAAATGGGGTGCTCACCCAAGATATGATGGCTGAGTATCATATGAAATGTAGTCCACAGCAATGCTTGTCTTGACATCCTCTATGATGCCTAGCCAGCACCTGGCCACTTGAGAATCCCACATGTTGTTCATTGCATGACCCAGCCAGCATAGGCATATGCCATAAAAGCAGTCTCCATCATCTGGGATACTCATCATTGTACATGATGCTGACTCAGCATCAGGTACAATGTAGTCTACAGAATCTGTGCTACTGGTGCTGCCAGGGATTTCAAGGTCTTTCCTTACTTTCCATGTGCATCATGGAATGACAGCAGCTACTCCCCAATCAATCCACACTGCCTGGGCATAGCGTTATTGTGATTTCTGCTGTTTCCACCACTAATAGTACTAACTAATGGCAAGAAGTGGCGATTTTTGAAAGATACATCTTACCAATAATAACTCTGATTAGGGGCTGCATATTATAAGTCACCCCCAGCATTAATCATTTCCTGAGGACATTTTAGTTTGAACAGAGGTCAACCAAAACCAGAGCGACAGTATCCTTCTGGAATGTATGGGGATTCCCTCCCCTTCCATCATGCAGTAGAACGAAAGAGCTGGCTCCTTCTCGTCTCTCTGTTTCTTTCTGCCTTGCTCAATTTTCATTTGGTTTGTTTTAGGTTTTGGCCGGCACACTCATACACCTTGCTCTGCTGCTGGCCCCTTCCCCACACAGAACACTGGGGTCTAGCTGGCCTACTCCTCACTGCCTTCCAAGTCTACCCACCTTCACAGTTTACCCACCCCTGCCTACCACCCAGTCCATCTGTTCACCTCATTCCCTGCTGTGGCTGTCCCAAACACCCCTCAGCTGCCCTTGGCTGTCCACTCCCCGTATGTTTTCTTTGGCTTGGCAGCTCTTGTTGTGGTGTAGCTGTACCCTCCAACAAGTTAATTGCTGTTGTGTCTTGACGACTTTTCTCTTGTTTTCCCTCACCCTTTTTTTGTCCCTCTCTTTCACATCCCTCTTTTTCTCTGACTCTACCCTCGCCTGCCAAATACATCCCATGACTCTTCATTAAAACTTCTCATACCACGTCCTTCCTCCTCTTATAATCCTCATTGATCTTAAACTATCTCTTTTCATCTGTCACTCCACTTTCTTTTATCATCTGAAATCTCAAATCTTTACCTTCCCCATCATACTTTTCACCTGTTATCTTTCCTGTGTATGCTTTCCTTTCTCTCCCGCTGTAACCTCTCTCCCCCCTCTGCAGGGCTTTTGTGTACCTGAGTAACTTGCTATACTCTGTGCCTTTGGTTCATCGAGTGGCTATAGTGAGTGAGAAGGGAGAGGTGAAAGGATTTCTCAGAGTTGCTGTTCAGGCCATATCTGGTAAGGTCAATTCTCCATGCACATTGTATATGTATGTACAGGACATGGATGCCATTTGGGGTTCTTGCTGGATTTTAGGGGGTGTTTTTTAATGGATAAATCATGTTATTGGAAAAAGCTTGAGAAATACTTGTAAATATATACTTACGTAGGGTTTATTCACTAATGAGGGAACCATGGTAAACTGCCGACAAGGATACAGAAATCGGTCAAAAGATCTGAAAAAGAAATCTCCATCTTGCCTATTTTCCAACTTGGCTATTGTTTTAATTTTTATTCCTACCTCAGTTCATGTTAGTGAATAAAGCCCATATATATTTATAAATGTGTATATATGAAAAAGAAGCAGGTATTTGGGTATTTCTAAATAAAGTATATTTTATTGCCAGTAGACATTACAGTCCCTACTTTTATCTATAAATGTATATGTAAACAAAGATTTGTAAACATTATTATTAATATGTTGCAACAGGGTAACTTACACACTACTCAAGAGGATTTGTACAAGTTAATATTATAAATGTGTAATGCTTTCCTCAATGACAGCCTCAATGATGGCTCATGCAGTTGCAATATATAGACTGGTTGCTTGAGTACTGTTATTGCAATAAATCGATAAAGCGGCCATCTTTTTCTGAGATTGTGTGGCTTTAGATAAATTAGCGTCCAGCTTAAAAAATAGTTCCGTTGTAATGTCATCACAAAATAGATGAGGTACGGAGCACTGGGGAAATGAGCTACTATGTATTATTTTACCTTGTCATATGACAAATGTATAATGTAATAATCATTTTTATTTTACAGTTCCATAATGTCTTTTTTTTTAAATTGCATTCATGGCTAGAACATTTTGTGCTGTCCTTTATTTTCCTTATGAACCATGATAAGTCTTTTCTCCAACTGGAAATCAGGAGACTACTGATGCTATATGTTATGGTATCTTTAGGTTAGGAGCTTATCAGATGTTAGAACATCCCCTCCACTTCCTTAGAACAGTGGTTCCCAAACCAATAATCATTTCTCACATTGATCGGTTTATTTTAGAAGAGAAGTGTGTTCAGTTGTGCTCTGTATTTACATAGAGTAGTAATTTATCAGTGTCTGTTTGTAGCTGATGAAGAAGCACCTGACTATGGTTCTGGAGTTCGACAGTCTGGAACAGCCAAAATATCCTTTGATGACCAGCACTTCCAGAAGGTGAGAAGGAATCATGAGAAGGTACTGAAACTGTAGGCAGCTTTATGAGGTTAATGTATAAAGATTGGTTGTGGGGCAACATTCAAAAATTGGTCCAGTCATCATAGAAACCAATGAAATGTTCCTGGTGATCAGATCGTTTTGCCCCAGATATTAATTTGTATACATAACCGGCATGAATAAAAGCTACTATTCTCTATGAGCTTCGTCTTTCTACTCTGTGTAACCCAGTCGCTTTTGCCTCTATTTTTTTATTTTGAGAGAGGCAGAATTATTTTTATTATGAAACCCCAATACAACAAATATCCCTCTCTTTCATCCTGCGTATTAGCGCATAGTCATATCCTATTTTTTTCACATGATTACATCTGTTTTGATGTAATAATTTCATGTTCTGCTGTATATTATCTTGTCATCCAATGGCGGGACAGTTCCAAGCTGAAACATGCCAAGGAATGACACGGTCCGGAACTTCACAGGAGGAACTACGTATTGTCGAAGGTGGACAGGGGCAAAACCCTGAGGTGGGCCCCTCTGCCGATGAGGTGAACAACAACACCTGCGCAGGTGAATGGACTGGGGAAATACTAGGGGAGCGGTGTGGGCCAAACTGGCAATGAAATAGTGTATGGCTGAATGACCAAAATACACTGACAAAATAATTAGTGAAACGAAACATCAGAACATTTTGACTGAATAGTGATCTGGATTTTCCTTTACACTCTTTTATATTCTTTCATGGTGTAAATGTTATTAAAAGGACTCCGCCATGTCAGCATTGATTATGTTACACATGTAAATGTATGCAGTTGTGATCATTTTTTATTCCCATAGTTTTAAAGTGGACATGTTTTGTAGTGGATTTTGGAGTCAAATCATTTCCACAAGAGGTGATTTGTGCAATTCACTTTATTTCACTCTTTATTGAATCGACCGCCTACATAGATGTAAAAAGCATTTCACAACAATTTAATCTGTGCTTGATTTTAAATAAGGTGATAAAAATATCTACACAGCTTAAATAGGACTAAGTGTTTTTCTTTATTCAAATGTAATAACCACCTCTTACCTCTATTGTACAAACAGCATCTATGCAGGCCGCTCTCCTGGATAGCCCAGTGAAGACTCCTCTTGACCTGTCAGATGGCGGAGGTCACCCCTTGAAACTGGGCAGCATCTTTACATTCAGAGTGACTGTGCTTCAGGCCTCCAGCATCCCTCCTGAATATGCTGACATATTCTGCCAGTTTAAGTGAGTTTTGATACCCTTTTTATGTATCCAGTGTAGGGTAAAAATGTAATTAGCGACAGATCTTATCAACAACATCACAACATCTGTGGGGAAGCAGCCACATTCAGCCCAAGTGCTTCAAAAATACTGGGCTTCTCTTGTTACTGGCAGTCATTGTACTTCAAACATAGCTGCTAAATTGTTTTTAGAGATAGTAATGGTTCATTGTAAGGTCATCTCAAATAAAAGAGCATTTAGCACAGTATGAATATAAATGGAAAAGGTATGAAACACGATAGTTTTTACTTTCTTTTCACCCATCAGTAGACAAGGAACTAATACAAAAGGTAACACCAGGATGTAATAGTGACAGATGGGCACAGAGATCAACAAATCCTGGTGCAATCTGGTAAGATCACTGAAAATAAAGTTGGGATTGGCGACAACCCGTCTCTGAGAAATGTCAAGCTATTGACGTCCCATAAGTGATATATCCCACTCTTGGTACACACTCCTACCTAGTTGTGTATCATCAAACTACCATTACCACAACACCAGCATTAGAGGAGCTACCGTTCCAGTAAAACTCCATTTGGAGTGTTTGTGCTGTACTGTAGCCTCCACACTACATTCAAAAACATGGGGGGGGGGGGGGGCATTCTTACCATGTCCCCCCTTCGTTGACAGCACCAGAGCGCTCAAGTCCTCCAGACCTCCTCTGTTATAAAATGGAAGATCTAGAGGATTTTTTGTATCTTGAAAAGCAGCCATTCTACATACTGGCCAGGTGCTGTATCTTCTGGCCAGGTGCTGTGAACGCCTCACCTCCATCATGATGGCAGCCTGTTGGGGTCACTCTGTTAGAGCGCTCCAAGAAAATCTGTGCCCTAGGCCACTGCCCACCTTTTCTATGGGTAGTGCTCGCTCTCAGTGCTTCTTGTGGGTCTATAAAAAAGTTAAATGTATTGCAATTAACTGTAGTCACTGTAAATGTGTCTCTTGTTACTTATGTTTTAGTTTCATCCATCGTCATGATGAAGCATTTTCCACAGAACCATTGAAAAACACAGGCCGAGGCCCCCCTCTGGGTTTCTACCATGTACAAAATGTAAGTTAACGTTGCAGTAATTGAGTACCTTGTGATGACTGCATAATTCCATGATCTACATTCAGAAATATGTAAATGCTTTACTTTAAGGGTTGTGTGTAATAATCTGTTGCATAAAGGCCAAAGACAAGCCATTAGGGAACACTTGCAGTTAAATCTTTTTTTTTTAAAGAAAGGAAGATACACTCGATGTCCATGTAAAATGTATTCACTGACAGTTGGAATATACTAGTAAAATGGTGCATAGCAAGATGAATTTTACCACATTTGTGGCTCTGCATCATCTGTGATGCCCCAGTTGGGTCATGTTGTCGATACCTTACACCGGGGTGAACTGCTGCTGGGCATGACTCACATTGGCATTTACACTGACTCATTTGTGCTCAAACAGAGATATTCTTAAACCACAGGGGTCTGTTTAGGATCAATTAGATTATTATGTGTCACTGTTTAAGTCTAGGACGGGCTGACGCATCAAAGTTGTACTGGGTACAGGAACCCTTTAATTACGCCAGACCATGTTCTTTCAGAGGCCTGGGCCAATTGTATTAATGAGGAATAAAACCTGAGTGTTTTCACTGAATATAATATTATCTCGTTATCTATAGCAAATATCAAAATAATTACTTTTGCATAAAGATTTGTTCCAGCATTTAATTTCAGCATGTAGGGTCAAAGTAAAAGCTCAAAATAATAACCTAATGCCAAGCTGCAGAATAAATATAACTTACGTGGCTTGTACCAATATGAAGCATAAAATGTTTTTGCATTTGTCATGATTTGAAGGTATTGTCCAGCAGGAACACAATGGAAATTAGAATAGGGAGCATTGTTTCTAACCTCAACATCTGAGGAAAAGGATTAGGGGTAATTATGTCAGAGGACTAAAAGGTAGGTAGGGCAGCAGGAAATTCTAGCTGAATGCTTGGTTGCATAGGGAGAGGTATTAGCACTAGGAAGAGGGAAGTGCTCATGCCATTGTACAGAGCACTGGTGAGACCTCACTTGGAGTATTGTACGCAGTACTGGAGACCGTATCTCCAGAAGGATATTGATACTTTGGAGAGAGTTCAGAGAAGGGCTACTAAACTGGTTCATGGGTTGAAGGATAAAACTTACCAGGAAAGGTTAAAGCATCTTAACATGTATAGCTTGGAGGAAAGACGTAACAGGGAGGATATGATAGAAACATTTAAATACATAAAGGGAAACAACACAGTAAAGGAAGAGAGTATATTTAAAAGAAGAAAAACTACCACAACTAGAGGACATAGTCTAAAATTAATTAAAGTATTCCGATTTTTTTAGGCAGTAATTGGGCAGACTAGATTGGCCGAATGGTTCTTATCTGCCTCAGAACCAATTAGAAACGTGCATCATGTTGTGGGACAGGAAATCCGTTATCCTTGATATAGAGTGGAGAGGATGTGGAGAAACAAGATGGCACTTTCCAGAAGCAGCCTACCTATGTACTGAGACAGCCATAAAAAGTCACTGACTTATATCCAAAGGGCTTTAATGGTTAATAAAGTTTAGATATAAGTTGGCAGCTCACTGCACTTTTTACCTACATTGTGTTTCCTACCGGTGTTTTGAAAATATGAATTTCCTCTTCACCTGATCCTCCCAGTGTAATGTGTTCTATACTTTCATGAAAACATAATGAATTATGTATGGGCCTCAAATACTGCAGCAATCAGCTATAAGGTATATCTGCATTTTAAACAAATAACAAAGCCATGGTCAGAAAAGTGTTCATTGTCTGTCCATTGTATGTGGTTAGAATATAATGTGTCAAATCACATGTTCCTTCTTAAACAGTTCACCCAGATTTAAGGGTCTACTCAATGTAGAGATAATTGCAGGGAACTGAGATGGGAATTTCAAAGTTTAGGCCAATGTAGCCGAGTTGGAAAGATTCTTCAATGCTGCCTTAGTTATGAGATTTCCTTTCTCAATTCCGTGCAATTCTCTCTTTACTGAAACGTATTTATGGCATTTTGAGAAAAACTCAAAACCGTAAATAGTAAATGCAGAGCTCCATTCTGTGGGACTGCAGTCCTCTGCACATGAGGGAGCCCTATAGTGAGTATAAAATTAGTAACTCCACTGCCAGTCAGCTTCATTAAAAACAACTAGTTTCTATCATTCCAGTTTGACCCTTACTATAGCTACTTGTTCCACAGTGTGATATTGATTGGCCGTATCTTAAGCAGGATGTTTGTGCTTTTTACAGATTGCAGTGGAGGTCACACAGTCCTTCGTTGAGTATGTGAAGAGTCAGCCAATTGTATTCGAGGTGTTTGGGCATTATCAGCAGCATCCTTTCCCACCCTTGTGCAAAGATGTGCTCAGGTAATTTTCACACAGACTTACATAAGTGCAATACAGATTCATTTTACCTTGTGATCTGCTGGGGCAGTACAGTAGTAGTCAATCTTAACACATGTGGCTAAACACACTGTAGGATTTATATATTATATAATATTTTTTATTTGGCAGCCATTGGTAGGCAAACTTTTATTTCCAAAGTTTGTTTTTGGGGCAGAAGGGAGAAAATCTATATTTCAGATGGGGGAGAGAAAGCTTCCCCCTGTACCAATCAGGAAGGGGACTATGACTGCAAACCCATGACATGCTGTTTTTACCAAGTTTGTAAAGTGTACGGTGATTGGAGAGCTAACTGTACCATGTGATTGACCTATTTATAATAATCTGTGGGCAAGCAGATCAAACCTCATTCTGTTCCTAATGAGCTCCAGAAGACTTCCCTGCAAATATTCCTACTCCCCCTCCCTCTCTAAATTTATTTTGTGCTCATATGTGAATTTCAGTTATTATAACAGCTGTGTTTGAAGGAATTACTGTAGAGTATTGCCCTTTTAGAGCTTGGAAAGCCATAGCCTGCCAGTCACTTAAGGCACTGCAGGACCTAAGGGCAGTGGTCAGTGGGGATTTATATCTAGAAGCTTGCAGCTGGTGGGCTGTTAAAGTGGTTTGGTTGGAATGTTAAAGGTGGCAAGATGTGTAATTAAATAAACCTGTGGTCCTTGTCTTACCCCACAAGTGGGGGGCATTTCATTTGGAGGGGTAATGAGCCTAATGGTAATGGCACAGGGTATCAGCAGTCATTGGAGGGAGATACGTGTTTCTTTTGCACCAGAAGGCAGGACTGGGGCTGTCTGCTATACATACATTTGCCCCAAAGCCAGTGTCTTTCAGTTTGTAGAGTAACCTTTTGTGTGGAATCGTATCAAATTCTTAAGCAAAGTTTAACTTTGCCCTGTAATTACTGGCTGAGATTTTAAATATAGGCACCACATCTGCCTTATGCCAGCCTATTGGCACTATATCTGAACTGAAAGAATCACTAAAGTTCAAAAACAATAGTCTACCCAGAATTTAGCTTAGTTCCCTAAGTACCCCTGTGTACTGTCATCTGGCCCTGGGGTCTTGTCTATCTTAAAAGTGTTTAATTGCTCAAGCACTTTTTCCTGTGTCAGCCAATACCATGTTTTCTGAATCGGTTCTGTAAATTAAGTCATTTGTTATTCCTTGGCATAAACATCATTTTAAAAAGTATCTAAAATCTTTGCTTTCTCTCTGTCCTCAATAACCAAATTTCCCATTTATGTTTCTGCCTTTTCCATTTACATACTTACAACAATTTGGGGGGGGTAGTTTTACTCTCCTTAGAAATGAGTTTCTCATTTTCCAATTTAGCCCTTTTAATTGCCTTTTTGTATGCTATGTTGGTAGACATACAATTAAGTGTGTTGGGGTAGTAGCTACCAATTTCCTAGTTCAAAAAGCAGCCAGTGTGTGTGAATTACAGTCTGGCAACAGCTGGAGACAGCAAGCAGGGAGGCGTGGGATCTGCCTTTCTGAGGGTGATAGCATTTGCAGTCTTATTGGAGATGGGGAACTATGGTAGGGTAATGCCACAGTTGTTAAGTTAGCTCCAAGATCAGTGTGGTGAGAGTTGCAGCAGCAGACCAACGGATGAGTGGGATAAGCACACAATGAACACTCTGTTGGAGCACACAGAGGAGTGTGGGACATCATGAAGAAAAGAGACACACAAATGCAGCATGAGTGTGGCATTAAGACCCACCAACTCACCTGGTGACGGCTCCACTCACCTAGCGGAATATTCTGTTGGATTGACAGGCAGCCTCTGCTCGTCACACTCATCTGCAATGTCCACCCTGTCCTGCCTCCTTCCCTTGCACCTTGCGGATAATGCAGGCCCCAGTAGTTACGCCTCTGCACGTATCCATGTTTACGTTAAGAGAAGATTAAATTAACTGATGATGCACATTAGATGATTATTATGAAGGGCCATTAAATAAGATAACAGGACACAACATCTCGCATCAAACGCTGTACTATCTTGATATCTGTGTGATTTGTTACGAATCACGGTATGCTGAATTAAGCTATTTTGTTTTCACAGCCCACTGCGCTCTTCCAGACGCCTCCTGCCCAGGGTCATGCCGCTGTCTAAACCAGGTAAAAACAGAAGAACACATGATTTAACAAATATTACTCTCACTAATATACCCAGTTTCACCATAATTAATCTTTTTCAGAATTAAGATTTTTTTTCTTTCCTTTTCCTTATTTTCCAAATGGACGGCTTATTCCCAAATGCATCAATAATTAGAACATATTTTATGTTTTGCTTCATGTTTTTGTGTTTTCCAGTTGTATGTTACTTATTTTATGAATTATTTATTCATCCCATGTTTTGTTTATTTATATTATCTTGTGTTTCTCCTGCTTACTGAATCCGTTATAGTTCACTACATAAATTTGTTTTTATGTCCCTGATTCTTTATCTGCTATGTTCCATAGGCTTGCACACCCCATTTATTCCCCCAGCTCTGCAACCCACGTTTCGTGTGCTTAGTTCTCTGATTCCCATACTGTCTACAGAAGGTGGTCCAATAGACATTTGCATTCTAAGCACAGTACAAAGACCACATCTTGAGCCTCAACCACTGAGGATGGCTGGGGCTGTGGCAAAAGCCCAGAGGCATGGTGCGTGAGGGGAACAACCCCATGAGAATAGTGTATATATTAATCTCCCAACTGTGTGCAGTGCACCTTTCAGATCTGTAAAAAAGCTATACCTTCTGCATGTTGCTGCCTTGAATTATCTATATAGTTATGTTGGGCCTCCCTCTCATGATTTGCAGTCCATTTTCTGAGCTTTACTTATTTTACTTATCCTGGCAGCAAAACTGATCTAGAACCACCTCTTAAGAGACAATACCAGATCTACTAAAGAGAAAGCACACCATAATATATTTGTTAATGGACTAGTGCTGTCACTTGAATTTCCTTTTGAATCTAATGATTTTCAGTGTCAGTAATCAATAGATATTGAATTGTATCGAAATAATTCCATTTTGTAACCACGTTTGCTGCTGAGAGGTTTATAAGTAGTCCCTATAGCATTTCTCGTGTGGGGTCAATTTCTATCACTTTTTCTCCTAGGCATCTCCCGTTTGTAAGACAGTATTTCTCTTTGTTCAGTATTTTGGACACTTATTTTGAGATTTTGATTCCTTCTAATAATGTTTTAATGCCGATAATAAGCTGAGATTGCCACACAGCCGGTATTTTACGAGCAGGCCGGTATCAAATTGCCGTAAGTCTGTGGCGGCAATAGAATCTTTTTGAAGAAAAGGTAGCAAACTTATGGATAGCGCCTTTTTTCTTGTAAACATATTCCCACAGTAAGTAAAATAACTTCTGCCTCAATTAGCCAGCATAACAGAAGTATACGTTATAGAATAAATTATTAAAGGGTCTTTCTGTTTCTTAAATGTGATGTTCTGCATGATTGGTTTTATTGGCCACTCTACTGTATATCTGATTGTCTTAGCTCAGGCAATTAAGAGGCAGTTCACTGTAATACTACACATGTATCCTTTCCTAAAGCTTTTCTTCCTGTGCTTTTGCTGTGTGTGTGGGCCGCAATGATTCTTTCTAGAAGGGGAGCTGTTTTTATTATTATTTGTTTGCGATTTTCCAGCCTGTCTGATTACCTTTCTTATAGTTCCTGCCACCAAATTGACCAGGCAGCGTGTTCCAAGTACCGGTCCATGTCATTGCAAATATGACCTGATGTCGTTTTTCCAAATCTGTGAGCTCGAAGCAAACGGCGAGTGAGTAACTTTTTTGGAACTGATTTCCATTGTCCAGAGTTGTTCATTCAGCTTTTCCATGCCTGGAACTACTATTGTTAATGTTATTTTATCACAACAAATTTGGAAATAGAAATGGCTAATTTATGTGGGGGGTTTTCAGGATTAGAATTCTTGCTGGTAAAAAGCTGATCAGAAATGGCACTTCCTTTAGCATGCACACGTTATATGCAGTAAAAGACAAAAAGCTTTAATAAAACAACGTGATGAGGACAGGCAGACTTATAAATCTAGACAGAAGGAGGCTAAACAAGTTACAAGAGCAGCCAAAGCTGGAAAGATTACACCTGTATGTGAAAAAGGGGCACACAAAAAAGAAATTCAAGGAACACGAGTAAATAAAGCACTAGTCAGATTAAAAACAAGAGAAGAAAAATGGGGGTTATGAATAAAGATGGCGCACACACCAAATAGTGTTGCTAACGGCGTGTGCGCCAATGTAAAAAGCAGACTCCCGACAAATTTCAGGAGTCTGCGTCACAAAAGCGCTTCCGTGTTGTGATGACACTCAGTCGCAGCCAATGCAAAAACGATCACGCTTAAAAATGCCTGATTATTGTTGGAGAATCTCCAAACACTGTTTGGCAGAGGTCTCGCTCCAGCACTGCAAAGTGTCGGGAGTTATAAAAAAGGCACAATCGCCGTTATACATAAAAAACAGCAATTGCACCTTTTTATTAAATTCCCAACACTTTGCAGTGCTTGAGGTTTTTTTTTTTTTTTACATAACTCCCAATGTGTGGAGGAGGATAAAGGCCTGGCTGAATGAATATTTTTGCTCAGTTTTTATAGAAGAAAAGGAAGGAAAGGCACCTCAGTTAGATAAATATTTACAGGGGCCATTTGAATCTTGTGAGATTACAGAGAATGAGGCTATATTAAGGCTTTCAAAATAAATAAAGTCTATGAAACCAGATGGGTAACACCCAAGATTATGAGGAACTAAGTGCAAAACCCTTAACGGACTTATTTAACCAGTCACTGTTAACAAGAGTAGTCCTAGATGATTGGAAAGCAGCGGATTTTGTGCCCCTCCATAAGAAACGTAGTACGGAGGAGTCAAGCAACAATAGGCCTGTAAGTCTAATAACAATATGATAGGATACGGTAGAAGCATTTAAATGTATTTAGAGAAATAACACGGCAAAGAAGCGGAGTATTTTCAAAAGAGTAATGATTACCACAACAAGAGGACATAGACTTAACCCCTTCGCGCTTGTAGGACGTTATATGCTGGTCTCACACCATATGAAAAAGTCATATTTATGTAACAAAGCTGGATATGGTAGTGTTGTGGTGCAATATCCTGATCCTGGTGTATTCTTTTCCAATTCTGTACATGTAAATCTTGCACCCTGAGAAGCCATTTATAACGTGACAGCACTACCTATGTTTTGACACGCATGTAGCTGAACTCTCTACTTCTCTCTCTTCCAGCTACATACCTGTGGCCGTGGATCATGGGGTTGGTTTACCATGTCATGGAACATTCCTTCTCCATCAGGTAGCCATGCTTTCCAGACATATGCTTTTTGAAATCTTTTTTGTTTGTTTTTTACCCAAAACACTACACAATGGTTTCTTCACAGGGTATCCAAAGACGTATTTCTGTGACATTGGTTCATGAAGCAGGTGCTGAACTGAAGTGGTTGGAAGTGCGAGAGCTAGTAGTGGGTGAGTGTCCTTCCTATAACAGCACATTGCACTTGATTAATATTTAATTTTATGCCTTTGAATGTGATATATACCGGCATATCGTTGTCTTCCATTTTTTTTATTTGAATTTTCCAAGTGAGTTATCCTAAAACCACTGCCATTTTAAAGATATACCGACGTTTAGTTCCCTTCCTTCGCCTTTTTGTGTATTAAAATGCCAGGTATCATAAAGCACAATACTGGGAGGATTATTTCAATCCAAACACAGAGAAAAACAAAATATCTATACAGAAATGTTATGAAAGTGTTCGCCTACAATAATGGATAATGCAAGAATTTGGTAAGTAGATCGTGTAGTTTTAATTAATATTCTAGAAACAATTACAGAGCCATTCTCTCATCAAGCTTATTGTTCTGTGTCGAATTGACTAGAAAACATGTTTTGTTTTTTGGGGGGGAAATACTTCTAATACGTTCACCAGAAAAAGTATTTGTGGATATTTGATTTTCTACATCTGTAGGAAGGATCCGAAATACTCCAGAGGCTGATGAGTCTTTAATAGACCCCAACATCTTGTCCTTGAACATCTTATCTGCAGGGTATCGTCCCCCAGAGGGTGGTGATCGGTGAGTTGTTTTAAACAAAGGTATTTCGAGAGTAACTCCAGTGTGAGGTATTAGGCAGGAGAGCTGGGTTTTAAGTAATTATAGTAAGAGTTAGTGGTGATGATTAACACAGAGGCTGGGACTAATACAAGTGAGATTACTTGGGAAATGTAAATAAACACCTTGGTATATTTTTCTGTGATCCCTTCTCTTTTGCTTTTGGCCTCATCACAGAGCATGTGTCAGAGAAAATGGGCAGCAGCTCCTGCAACTCATTATAGCCAAATCTTCCTCATGTGAAGTGCAAAACCCAATCACATCGTCCCACCCCTGCACCTTCACACTTGTTCTTTAAAATCCCCCCTATGTCATGTCTAAGCTATTTCTTATATTCATCAGCCAGTCATTCCAGGCAGTCTAACCCCTAGTCACTATCATTTTACTTTAATTTCTTAAAAACACCCGCCACCTTCTAACCTTTGGCATATTTTATTTGCAGAGCCCTCCATACCCTGCACTTCCCATTTCTCCATTCTGACCTTTTACACTTCCCTTCACCAACCTCCCATCCTTGACACATTGTCCTACCCCTGTTATTTGATGTGATTGCCTCCTAACATGTCCCTCCCCATCGGACTGCTCTGCTCTAACACACCTCTCTCCCTTTTTTCATGAACACATAAGAGTAGAATTAATGAATGAGACCTGACCTTGGTCCTCTGACTAATATGAATATCCCTGAGTGAATGTGTTTGGAGACATTGGGGGCCTGAGAATTCCCGTCCCTAATTTTGTGCCTGCACTAACGTCTCATTATTTGTGTTTCAGGCAGTTTCTTGATTCTGATACACCTAGGTATTTTATTTTATGATTCCTCGCCCAACTACTTAAACCTCCTCCTTCCTTTGCTCCTACAATCCTTTGCTGTTCCCTGTCTTCCTTGTCCCTTTTTTCCTGTGTTCCATTATATATTCCATTATACTGCTCGCTATACCATTGACTTGCCCATCTCCAATCCATCAATCTAGAACATCTTGTCTCCTGTGTTATACTTAACCTATCTTACCCTCAATGCCTCAGCAACCGCTTTGGGATATGAACCTGTCACCCAATAAGCATACTTTAAATTATCCCACCCTAATAATGCATGTGGCACAGAGAAAGAATACCTGCTAGGCAGAACAAAGGTTAGATGGATTTGTTATTATTATACAGACTGACAAAGAAAATTCAGTCACTAAAAACAAGACATAATTAGTTTTCAGTTCTTTTTTTTTGTGTCTTGGTTATCTTTAAAATCGTTAGCAACATTACGGAGTAAGCAATCATCTTCTACCCTTCCCCCCAAAAAGTTTAATGATGCAGAAGGTCACTGACGCACTGGATCATGGATGATACATTGATAGGCTATCATCTTCCAGTTGGGAGGGCAGGGCAATACATGACTGACACCCCCAAACGCTAATGAAAAAAGAATGGCCTGTTTAAACACTGAAGTGGCCTACTGCTTGATTAAAACCATTTTTGAAGAAAGGGGAACTAGTATCACTATATTAGTTTGATGTTCTTTATATTTTATGTAGTTTATGTGTTGGGTTGTTGTTTTCTGATCCAGAACTTGCCCAATTAATTAACCAAAAATAAATGAGACGGTGTATCCACTAAACTGTGGGCAGCTGATGAGTGAACCGCAAACATGTGTCATTAATAGATGAGCTGGGAATTTTCAACTACCTGCTTAGATATTCCCAACAATTCAATCTATGAATGGTTCATTTGTGCAGTGCATTTGGTAATTCGTCATAGTTCACTTTTTTAGCGATTAGACACCAGAGTTCGACTTTTGAATTGTTGTTTGGAATTTTGATTTTATTTTTTTTTAACTAAGAATCTACCAATCCTATGCTATCTAAAATTAAAAAAAAAAAATTATGAAGCATATTAATTACACAGCAGACTGCTATATAAGAGAGAAAGTGTTTGTTGGCTCAGTGTTGATTGTTCTCTCTCCATGCCATGCATTATATGACACCCCTCTATTTCTTTTCTGACTCCTGGGTTATCTGCTCCGTGTGCTCTTTTCTCCCCTTAACACTTACACTCTCTCACTGTGTATATTTGGGGCTCCTTCAGCAGCCAAACCGGGAGGGGCACCAGGTACTCGCTTCTGATATTCTTCCCTCCACTTCCCTTGTCTGACGGTCTGTTATACTTCCCCAAGTGTAGCCCTTTATTGTTAGCTGTCTAGCAAAATTAACTCAGAATTGCATTCTCCGTCTGCTTCATATTCTGCCTCCTTGATATTAAATGTTCCCCTGCAAGTTTTATACCTGAAAGATGGATTCTTCCAGCTCCTCTGATGGTAATACTGTGTAGGTAGCTACCTCCCTCCAGCTGTTCCAAGACTACACCAACTTATCTTCAGAAAGTGCTACACAGAAAATAATAAGAATGGGGTGAAAACCTGAAGATCTGGGAGACAGCTAAACTACAAAGAAATATAGAAAGTCAAGAACTATCACCCACAGGGGATGATCAACAGATGTCTATTAAAACATAACCTCTCATAAATATTCAATAAAAACATGATCATTATTTCTACTTACTATGACAAAAAATACAGTAGGGAATTATTGAATGTGGCTGGCCCTTGTATGTCCTTGATTTCCCCTGTCTTCTCTAAAGTTGCTCTAAAACGTGTGGCTTCTTCACTTTTGAAAATGGTGTGTACTAGAGATACAAACCATATGTATGCTCAGCTCAGTGCTAGACAGCCAGAATTGAATAGCTAAAGACTCTAATGTTGCCATCCTTTTCCACCAGTCAGTTATATACCAGTGATAAGAGTATCTACGCAGATACTGATAGATACTTTGGAATTGTTTTGTTCTTTTTAACACACATTAGTAATTAACATTTGTTATTTTGTTATTTTATTGAATATTTATTAAAGGTTAAGGGACTGTATCACCTGAATACTGTGCATATAAATGTGTCGGTGGAGTCTCCAGCTTATGACATAACCTGTGGCACGGTAGGCACATTACACATTTCCCATTGAAAAGCAGTTCATTTGCATACACAGGTGATGTCATAAGCATGAGACTCCACAGACACATGTAAAACACATTTTCTCCTAATTTACAATGTATAGATAATTTTCAATAATTTGTTATGCTCTAGATTCACAGTAAAATCAATGTTAAGGTGATACAGTCCCTTTAAGTTCATTACAAATTCTGTTGATCTTCCCTTAAAAGAAGCATGTTACTTTACATTTTATACAACATCTATTAACCTCAGCCAGCAATAAACGTTGAAATCCAGGAGCAGCTGGACAGTTGTAGTTCTCCACCCCGATTCTAATTCAATAAATACTTAGTCCCAGTGTAACTCACTGAAAGCGCTAAATGGCATGTTAACTAATCACTGTAATCCACCTGATGTCTCTGTTGCCCTGCATGTAATGTTTGCTTATCATTTACATATCCGTTGCTTTGATTTTGTCTTAGTGCTATCAGTATAACTCGTCTTTCTCTTTCACCTTCTTTTGTTCATTATGGATGTTTAGCTGTGCTCTTTTCATGTTATTGTCTACTGTGCTGTTCCTATAAATCATTATCCCACCTGCTCCCTTTATTCCATTCATCTAATTAATCCTCATTTCCATGCATCTTCATCTCTCATCTCACACCCTTTCCCATTGTTTCTTCCTAGGGCTCGATTCTTTCTTCCTTCCTATGTATCTAATTCTCAATTCTTTCCTCATTCCTATGCTTCTCTCTTTCAATCACTTTTCATGCTGGCCTCTTAATTTTGTCCTGAATCTTGCTTCTTTCAGCGTTCCCCTGTTCCTCAGTTTCACTCCTTCCTTGTTCCTATGTTCCTCACACTCGTTACTTCCATTTGTACTTACGTTCTGTTTTACTGCCCTTCTTCAGGTGTTCTGCCCCAATGTTTATCAATGTATCCTTTCCTTGCCTCTGCTTCTCTCCATACTCCTTTGTCATTTGCCTTCCTTGTTCTTATAAAATGGGTTGGTGTTTTATATTGGAGGGGCGTTATTGTATGTAGAATTTCACATTAGTACTGTATGTTCAAAGCAGCAGTCCTATGTTTTGCTTTTCACTATGAGTATGCAATCAAACCAATACATTATCCTACTATAACTATACCCTACTTGGTGCACAGTATATATTTAATTGCTCTCACATCTTGTATATAAACACACCTCCGATTATAGGCTTATCAAGGAACTTATTCCCCTTCTATGATGTTTCATAGTTTTTTTTGGCTTTGTGAGTAGATTAATCCTAAATAGCCATGTTTATTTCCAAGTGGGGATGATATGTAGATTTCGGTAATCAATGTGCTTATGGGTTTTGTGAAGTCCGTCTTAACTCAAGGAGAACACAACATATCCTAAGCAGCACAAAATCTACAAAGAGCAATGTGGACTGCTGACTTTAAGGTGTTGTGGAAATATATGTGTGTATATTTATTTTATTCCTAGATATATTACTATAATACGTATAAAGGTATACACATATATTCCATAATTTGTAGTTTGTATCCATACATTGTCTGTCTTTCCTCTGTGTCTTGTAAGTTCCTGGTTACATGCCTGACATGCATTAAGTATATGTATCTATGTGGCAGGACGTTCTATCATTTCGAAGTGGCCTGGGACAGCTCTATGCACAACTCTCTCCTGCTGAATCGTGTTACTCCATATAGAGAGAAGATCTATATGACACTGTCCGCCTATGTAGAGGTAAAAGAATTAACCTCCGATTTTGTTGAATAACAAGATAATGCAATATATTTAAAATGTATTATCCGTATTAGTTGGAAAAGCGTGACATGAGCAGGCTGTGGCATGGTTAAAGGAGATTTAACCTAAAACAATTTCCTGGATCTGCCATAAAGTGACCCTTGTCCATCCATTCTTTGGGAGTGATATCAGTCTCAAATGAGCAGAATACACAAGCTGGAGGTCGGCACCCTTAAAATGTGCTGGGTTAAGTCCAACATCTGCAGAACAATTACATTATTTGGAAAATTAGCTGTAAGCGCAGTGCGAGGTGAGTTCCATGAGCGTTGGAAGATCTATTTTAAAGATAAACAGAGAAGGCTTCCAGCATCACACTTGGTTCCATTCTTTTTTTTTTTTTTAAAGTATGTGAATTTTGTTTCTAGCCACTGAATACCTCAGTTTGGGAATACTCTGTACACAACTGGAGTTTGCCTTAACTTCCGTAGGTACCAGAGGATTTTCATGATGTAGGGGAAATATATATTAAGCAATGGATGATATTAAATACTCCTGTAAAGAAGCCATCTTTTGAAAGTATCTTGTCTTCCCGTAGATGGAGAATTGTACGCAGCCAGCTGTGATCACCAAAGACTTCTGTATGGTTTTTTATTCTCGAGATGCCAAGCTTCCAGCCTGTCGCTCAATCCGAAACTTATTTGGAACTGGTAGCTTGAGGGCTTCTGAGAGGTATGGTTACAGGACTTCTGCATGTTAATGAGTGACAACAGAGTGTAGATCTCTGCTGCACAACGTTCTACATATTTACTAGACCAATGGCTCATGATGAAACCTCAGGTAGATTTGAAAAGACCACAGAAGATAAAAGATATTACACAGTTGTTATCCTTGAATATGCTCATAAGTGTTATTATGTTATAGTTGCTAAAATAGGAGCTGAAATGTATTAGATAAAAGGGAATGGTAGCTCTGTTCTAGTTAGTAGCTATATGAATGTTAGTCATATACTAAAATATGATGTGGTGTATCACCAAATTAATATATCACAAAGGTTCGTCTACATTAAAAGGTATATATTACAAGGCAACAACACACACTATACATACCGTATTTGCTCGAATATAAGACAAGGTTTTTTCAGAGCAAATTAATTATATTCGAGGTCGTCTTATAGTCTGACCTCAAATCAAGGTCTGACTATAAGACTGGTATCCAGGTCTCCCGCAGAGCTGCAGGGGAACTGGATCCCCCTCGCTAAGAGCCGGTGAATGTATGCGCGATGCGCGCAGACATCCTCTGCTGCTGCTTGGCAAGTCTGTCGGGACTTCTATGATGAAGCCGGTGTTCTGACGAATTACTCGAGCAAATTCTCCTGCGCAATCGCAGGAGAATTTGCTCACTGCGCATGCGCAGAAAGTTACAGCTGATAACTCAGCTGTAACTTTATGTCCACCGCGCATGCGCGAGCTAACCAACCCACATCCCGCCCCCCGCACACCCCTTCTCACCAGCTGATCGGACAGCGGCGGTACACAGCGCATGCGCGCGGCTATCAAGCCGTGTGGGAATGCGCTGTGTCCGTGGCTGGATTCAAAGAAAACGCTGGTAAGTAACACGGGGGGGGGACATAAGGAGCCAACAGAGAGGTAAGCACCCTGGTGAGGGCTGCCTCATCTTCATGGGAGTTGTGATCCTACAACTCCCATGAAGATGAGGCAGCCCTCACCAGGGTGCTTACCTCTCTGTTGGCTCCTTATGTCCCCCCCCCGTGTTACTTACCAGCATTTTCTTTGAATCCAGCCACGGACACAGCGCATTCCCACACGGCTTGATAGCCGCGCGCATGCGCTGTGTACCGCCGCTGTCCGATCAGCTGGTGAGAAGGGGTGTGCGGGGGGCGGGATGTGGGTTGGTTAGCTCGCGCATGCGCGGTGGACATAAAGTTACAGCTGAGTTATCAGCTGTAACTTTCTGCGCATGCGCAGTGAGCAAATTCTCCTGCGATTGCGCAGGAGAATTTGCTCGAGTAATTCGTCAGAACACCGGGACCTTAAAAAGCAATTTATATGTGAATATATAAAAGTTAAACTTTTTTCCTATAGCGTAGTCTTATATTCAGGCTTTTCGTTTTTTTTCCCAAAGGAATATCCAAAGTTTGGGGGGTCGTCTTTTAATCAGTCTTATAACTCAAAGTGGCTTCATCTGACAGGTGGGATCCCGCTGCAAGTCCCTGCAGCGGGATCCAAGCACAGCTCATCACAGGGAGCCGCAATGAGCGAACACTGGACGTTCTATGCCGTCCTAGCGTCTTTAGGTAGTGTAAAATCAGGATGGCATAGTACGTCCTAGCGTCGGGAAGGGGTTAAGCACATTGTGGGAGGGAAGGAAAGATTTTTAGCCCTCCCCAAGGCCTGTTTATTTTGTTTAGGGAGCTCATGAAAGCAAGGCAAGTTACCACAAATGACACAAACACCTTACATATATTTGAAAAATAACAAATGTTTTATATTAAAGAACCAATAAAACCCTGTACAATAGGCACAATCAGCGTCTGGCTGTTTAGTTTTTAATCCCTGTGTCACTTCCTTCTCTTGCAGTAACCGTGTGACGGGAGTGTATGAACTCAGCCTTTCTCGTGTGGCTGAAGCCAGCAGTCCTGGTGAGTGTACTCTTACACTGACTCCTAATTTCTGTTCTATTTCAGACTCTTCTCAATTACCAGTGGCACATCATGGACAGCAATGGATATATTTCAAGAAATTACTGTTTTTTTAAAAAAAAAAAATATTTTTCCGTATATAAAAAGACAATACATATCATACAAAAAATGAACATACAATACAATACAAAAACATTCTAGGCTCTTATACACCATTGGGGAAGGAGGGAGAGAGGATTTATGGTACATAGGGTGTACAGGGGGTGGGTGGATAAATAAGTGACTGTACAGGTATATCCTATAATTTATTAAAGTGGCTTGAGGCTTCTAAAGTGCATCTCTTCGGGGCATTTATTTCCCTTTCCTTCTCATTTCTAGTTTTGTTCCCTGTTCTTCCTATTCTCGCCTGTATTATCATCCTCCTTTACTTATTCTTTTACTTCTTTTGCCCTGTCGCTGTAAATCTCTTCCCCCTTTTCTCCTACTTTTTCTTATACTGTTTTATCCTTCTGTTTTGTTATTATAACCTGCTTCCCATGCTTTAAATTGTACATATTTACGTTATAATAGTTATGAATATATTTTGCCGGATCAGATTTTCTGCAGATCCTTTTTAGCTGAAGCCATGCAGTCTTGTATTGGGTTGAGAAAATGGGATAATGGGAATTTAACATAAAGGTTAACCCAGCAGGTGTCATACAGTGTTTGTCTTCTAAACTCTACGATCTCTCCCCAGGAATGCAGCGGAGACGTAGACGTGTGCTGGATACCTCTGTTGCATACGTGCGGGGTGAGGAGAACCTCGCAGGCTGGAGGCCACGTAGCGACAGCCTGATCCTTGATCATCAGTGGGAATTAGAAAAACTCAGCCTCCTACAGGAGGTAATTAGCAATACACATCATTCTAAGCCAAACCATTCTTTATTTTATTTTTTTTACATTTACACAATACTCTACTGGAAGGCATTTTGAGCAGAATCTGCATACATACCCTAACATTTTCCACAATAAGGACTTTCACTAAGTTCTTACATGTCTATGTCTATACTTGTGACTACTTTTCCTCTTATCAAATAAGAGGCCTTGTTCTACCCCACTACCATGATAGAGTTTCACCCAGTGATGCCTAACCTTATCATGTTATGTTTGTTCTTTTTGCTCTTAATGTTTTAGAAGTATTTAGAAATATTACTATTTCTGTTTGTTTAAAGGTCGAAAGAACCCGGCATTATCTGCTTCTGAGAGAAAAGTTGGAAACCACACTAAGAGGAGCCACAGACCCTCTTACTCCTTCCCCAAGTGAGGAGATAATGCCCCTTAGTCCCATATGTCAGCTAATTAATCTGACAGAAGAAGGATCACCACACGTAGAGGAAAATCCACTGGAAACTGCCAGTGAAAGGCAGAAAGAGCTTGCTGCCAAGGTGGGTGACTTCTGTGAGATGTCTCTTTTTCAGCATAATAATAAATAAGAGATATATAGTTAATTATCTCTATATATCAATAGAACAATGTCAATATACAAGGTAATACATAGCACCTGAAAGTCTAGCAAGCAAAAAATGGAATACTGACCCCAGGGCTGGTCCATGTCATGAGACCAAGGATGAAATGCCCCTCCTCCACATATACCACACCCACCCAATTTTTATTGCACCAAATGCACCCAGAGAGCTAGCTTCTCCAGTGTCAGTGTTCCACAGAGCTTCCTCTGTGCCAAAATGCCCCACAGAGCTTGCCCCAGTGTCACATTCTCTCACCAAACTTGTCACAGTGTCACAATGCCCCACACAGTTTGCCCCAGTATCACAATGGCCCACATAGCTTGCCCCAGTGTCACAGTATCCCACAGAGCTTCCCAAGTAATTTAGTGTCCCACATAGCCTGCCCCAGTGTCCCAAAATGCTTCTTCGGTGTCAGCATCCCACAGAGCATGCCCCAGTGTCAGTATCCCACAGAGCTTTCCCCAGTGTTCCACAGAGCTTGCCTCAGTGTTACAGTCCCTGTACAGAGCTTGTCATAGGGGATTATGTATAAAGAGCCAATCTGGAAGAAAGTTCTAGGAGTTAAGCAATCAGCAGGAACATTCCATTGGTTTCCATGGTGACTGCTGCACTTTTAGAAATTGCTCTACAATCGACCTCTATAAATGATCCACACAATTTTCTTTTTTTCGCTGATATCTTTTTTTCCTTCATTGGTAATATAAAGAAGCAATTTGCATATATCCAAATAAAAAGCAACGGTATAGAAATGGATAGTTATTGATTTGTTTGCAATGTACCAGAAACAAAACTTTTTATAAAAAAATAATCTTGTTTGAGCAGGTTACTCTTCAATTCTTGCAATGATACCTGCTATTCTATGCCGTGTAAAATGATGGTGATTTATAGAAATAAATAATAATAATGCTATTAGTGATATTATGTTACACAGCTGCTTTCACCAACTCTTTATTTTACAGTGTCTTCGCCTGCTCACCCACACCTTCAACAGAGAATACACTTATAGTCATGTGTGCGTGAGTGCCAGTGAGAGCAAGGTGAGCTGCACTTTAATATCCTAGTAGAGGAGATCTTCCATTGTAGATACCACCTAGCATGTGTTAATCAGAGATAAGTGTCAGGGGGGCAGTCTGCGGTTTTAGATCTATGTTTCCAAATTGTCTTTGTCCTTGAAATGCCATTTACCCCTTGGAAGAGAGAAAAAAAAAGTCCTTTGGTCAGTGTATAAAATGGCACAGGAAAATAGCTTAAAAAAGGAGTATTAAAGTATATATATAAATTTGTAACTATACATCCTGCTGATAAACCTGTTTTCATATTGTTTATTTTCAGCTGTCTGAGATGTCAGTCACACTTCTACGGGACCCCTCACTGCCTGTACTTGGGGTCTCCTCTCTTACCCCATCAAGCACCTGCCCCTCCCTGGTTGAAGGACGATACTGCAGTCCTGAGTCCAGGTATGTAAGCTGAGCATCTGTGGTTGATAGTTCTAGGTTTTTTATACTCAGTAAGTAGGGAATATGGCAAAGTAAGGACTTAATTAACCACAGCAGCCAAGGAAACATTACATCTGGCCATAAAATCTTTGGGTAGCCAAGTAAGTATACAGATATGTCTGTATAATATATAATGATCAGTGGAGATATAGGTATGTCTAGGTAGTGTATAATCAGCAAAGAGTATACACAATCACGTCCATAGGGAGGAACAAGAGGGGTCACTTGCCCCCTGCTCCTCAGCCTGTAAGTTCCCTCAGGCCTCCTGGAGCAGCAGCAAGGGACAGAGAAACAGTAGGCTGTAGGTAGATTACCTACCATAGAGAGCCTGTTAGGTAGGGCAGTGAAGCAGCAAAAGCTTTTATTTAATTATATACACCCCCTTGCTGTCAGAGTGGTGGGGTCTGTTCGCCTCTTCTCACTCTAGCTGTTGCTTTTCAAATGCATTGAGTCCCTGTCTGGGCAGAGATACTGCTTGCATGCTGCAGACACAAGTTAGTTTATTTGAAACATGGATTGCAGCTAGGGTTAGTTAATACTCCAGCTGTTGAGACTACATTTCCCATGACTCTCTGGTATTTTATGAAAAAGGATGGTTTTTTCACATCGTTGGAAGGAAAAGGTAGGTAATCTGGTAAACCTGAGAGATCTGAGTGACGTGCAAAAAAGACTGTGTTCTCAGCGCAAAATGTAGAAATACATAGATTCAGCAAGCCAATAAAGCGCACCTCTTCACCCTTCAAGTAATTACAATATTAGATGGAGTGTTAGTAAAATATAGAATTTATTTGTAAAAATCAACACCGGAGAGGAACAGTTTCACACGTTTCACTGTGGGGCTTAATCATAGACCTTAACCCTAAGCGAGGTGTCTGCTTAAAACGCAACTGAGCACTTTCCCGACACCAAACATTGGTGCTGCAGAGGTTCCTCCCGCCTTCTAAAATCAGCAGTGGAATAATTCAGTTTAAGTTAACCCTTGAGTGGCAATTGGTTAACTAATCAATCTAATATAATCATTCCACTGCTGTTTTTAGTAGGCGGGTTATATAACATTGTCATCTCGATGTGAGAAGTGGAGGATCACATTAAACCCACTAGATGTTGAGGGACATGTACTAAAAAAACGCAAATATATTTTAAATTTAGCTCTTTGCCCTTTTTGCCATGTACTAAACATTTAACATTGAAATAGTAAATATGAGCAAATTGTGAATAATAATGGGTATAATAGTTTTTCTACCTTTTTTATTAGCGCTTGGCTAAAGGGTGATGTAATTTTCACTCTGCAAAATAAGTTATTCATAAATTATTATTACTGCAAAATAAGTTATTCATAAATTATTATTACTGCAAAATAAGATTTTTTTTTTCAGAAAATATTCGCAAAAATCTTTAGCATATAATCGCAATATATTAGCGCAACCGTAAAAAAAGCATAAAATGTTACACATATTCGCAAATTGCTCCTTACTCATGTTTTACCTACTTTTTTCCCCCACTGCACTTGTTTAGCACATGACCCCCATTGTTACTTTAATACATATGATTCACTTGAAACAATATTGACTGCTTCCTTGCTGTGCGCCACAAGCCATCCTGACTAGCATTTAATTCAGAGCATGACAAATCCCATGAGCCAGGGTTTCATGGCTCCTAAAATCCGTAATACTGGCTCCTAACTTTTTTGATTGGTTTACATAAAACCCTATGGGAATGCCATTCTCTGGCTCCTATAATAACTTGGTTGAACCCTGAACTGGTCTGTTTGGCTCTTAACATCCAGAAATATTTGTCTCCCAAAATCCCAATATAACCTATACAAATATTTCCTGTCATTTAGACCTAGATTGATTTAACCTATATTGATATTTAATGTCATTTAGACCTCGATTGATTTAACTTATACTAATATTTATTGTCATTTAGAATTGATTGATTTAACTTATACTAATATTTATTGTCATTTAGAATTGATTGATTTAACTTATACTAATATTTATTGTCATTTAGAATTGATTGATTTAACTTATACTAATATTTATTGTCATTTAGAATTGATTGATTTAACTTATACTAATATTTATTGTCATTTAGAATTGATTGATTTAACCTATACTAATATTTAATGTCATTTAGAATTGATTGATTTAACGTATACTAATATTTATTGTCATTTAGAATTGATTGATTTAACTTATACTAATATTTATTGTCATTTAGAATTGATTGATTTAACTTATACTAATATTTATTGTCATTTAGAATTGATTGATTTAACTTATACTAATATTTATTGTCATTTAGAATTGATTGATTTAACCTATACTAATATTTCATGTTATTTAGACCTAGACTGACATTATCACTATTCTTTCTCCACCTGGCAGCCCTCAGCCCCTTTCTCGCACATTCAGCCCTGACCGGGAAGCTCTGAGTCCTGCAGGAGAGCAGCAGAAATCTCCCAGCTCTGGGCTGAAGAGCCCTCTCAGCCTGTTTGTTCCTGACATCCAAGAGATCCGGGTCAGGTAAGAGAATACAGAGACTGAGAGAAAAAAAACAAATGCCATGGATCATTCATTATCAAAAGAACATGTCAGGATTAATGTTCTCTCCCTAAACCTAACGATTAATGAAAGTAGCTTTAACCAGGAGCATTATGGGAAGTTAGTTAAAATAATTCAGTTTCCGTTGACAAAAATTGTATGTAGAATTCAGACAAATATTAAGTGACATATAGAACTTACCATTAGGCCATCAGTGTTTGATCAGGAGGGTAATTCAGCATCCTCATAAAGCCTCTCCTCCTTTTTTCAGCCCCATTGTTTCTAAGAAGGGCTACCTCCACTTCCTGGAGCCACACACAGGTGGTTGGATAAAGAGATATGTGGTGGTCCGACGTCCATATGTGTACATCTACAACAGTGATAGGGATCCGGTGGAGAGAGCCATCCTCAATCTCTCTCAAGCCCAAGTGGAATACAGTGAGGACCAACAGGCCATGCTGAAGGTAAGGTCTTAACAGCTCTCAACTTGAAGGTTAGTTCTACAGGTCGAGTATCCCTTATCCTGAGATCCGTTATCCAAAATGATCTGTTGTCCTAAAACAATTTCTTATTTTGCCACAAGTTACAAATTCCACACAGAATTCAAGCCCACAACAGTTTATTCAGTGTCCAGCCCCCTTTAAGCTGTGATATAGCCTTTTCATTCAAACTTAGACTCCCCTACGCCCACAAACAGTAATACAATGTCACGTGTGCAGACCTGGCACGCCAATGGCAGGTTCCCATCAATGCCCAACATCACAGCTACATCACTGCTTTCTACAATATTTGCATTGATACTATTGTATTTCATGAGTGCTGAGAGGCTTTAATATAGCTTATTGGCGATAATGAACCGTTATCTACTTGTCCCAAGCATTTTGGATAAGGGATACTCAACCTGTATTAGCAGCTGTTAAGTGACAGACATAGTAATCTTCCAATAAGATGTTTCATGTGATCAAAATAAGACTAATCTCAATGGTGAAAGTATGATTTAATGACAATAAAAAGTACAGAGACTTGTCTGACTTGAACACTTGGTACATCTGGGGGATGATTGCTATGACACCTCACTACAGCACTACAAAAAGTGCTGTGCAGTATTAATGACATTACTCTATGGCACTATTATTTGCTGAGTGCCATTATTATTGGAAATATTATATGCTAAGTATAGAACAAGCTAACTATAGCTCTTTAGGTCAGTGCAAACAGAGAAGGAGCATTTTCCATAATGTACCTGTAGTAATGTGCAACTGTAAAGCACCCTGGACACATGTGCAGTGAAGAAACCTGAGTTTGCTGAGTGCAAATAAACATTTTTGCAACTCTGCAACTTTGGCCTTCAGTTTGAAATTCCATTGTCAATTCCCTGCAATACCCTCGTTCATGAATAAAGCCCATTGTGTATAACATGTTAGATATTTGACAATCAGATGGGCAAGTTTTCTTGTTCTTATGTGTATTTTGATGCTTGTTCTCCTGCTTCTGTCTGGGATGTAGAGGAAATAACGATGCTGTTTTAGATCATGTGTTAGTAATGTAAGGCATGGCAACAGACATCCTCTTGGTTGTGTTAACCAGCCTGGCCTAGCATGCCAGAAACAAAGGCCTAAAGGACTGCTGTTGCCAGTCAGATGAGAAACATGCACAGAGAAATAGACTTGTATGCATCTCATTGCAATCAGTGTCATTTCACTCTTCCTATTAACACCCCAAATAACAAACCAACACATACAGAACAAAGAGCTTAACCCCTTGAGTGCCAGAGGAGTGCGCAACGCAAGGGTTCACACTTTTGGAGCGATGGTTCGCATTGTGAATTGGTGTGAGGCAGACTTTATTTGTGGCAGGACCTTCAGATCTATTGATGAGGTAAAGAAAGTGCACCAGCCCAAATGGTTTTTTTTGCACTTGTGAACAGACTCCATACCTAACGGAATTGCTTTATTGTCCTTGCAGACTCCCAACACGTTTGCGGTATGCACTCAGCATCGCGGCATCCTGCTGCAGGCCGGCAACGACAAGGACATGCACGATTGGCTCTACGCCTTCAACCCTTTGCTGGCTGGCTCCATCCGGTGAGGCTCTATGGTGGACACGCTACCGGGAAGGAGGCGGAAAGAGCTACTTAGTTTGATTGTAGTATAAAGGGATGGATAAAGAAAGCTATATGTACATAGGACTACCCAACATATGGTGTTAATGAGGAACTGTACTACAAAATCAGTTAACCCCTAGATATACAGAACAGATGCCTCCAGTGATTTAGGGGTTTATTCATGAAAGTGGGATTTGAGAAGGAGATTTTAAACTTCAGGCCAAAGTAGCTGAGCTGGAAAAATTCTCCCATTCAGCTGAATCGGCTTCTTTGGCCTTAAGTTTGAAATTCCCTTCTCTATTCCCTGCAATCCCCTCTTTCAGGAATAAAGCCCTGTGCTTCACACACAATCTCCATTGTTGTATTTATTTCATAGTTACAGTGTCTGTGTGCAGATATTTCCATACAATGGGAATATGGTGTCCACAGCAGAATCATATATGACTCTATCTTTCTCTGTCTCTCTGTTCTTTCTATAGATCCAAATTGTCTCGACGCAGAACAGCCCAAATGAGAATTTAATGGGATCCCTGCACTCTCCCCCTCTCTCATCAACACTTCACACCTGTAATTCACCCCCCAAATCTGCGCACAACAGCCCCACTCCTCTAAGCTCAGTTCTCTTTCTCAGCTGGAGTATTACTTGCTTGAGCTCTTACTGAAGATCTCCTGTACTATGGCTGTCTAGGGAATCTCACTAACCTTCTCTGTCTGTCGGCTGGAAGAGAATCTAAGCAGTCCCTTCCGCGTGTCCTTGTCAGTCCACCATACGTCATAGGAGGGTAACACACCTGTTAGCTGAGCTTAGAGTTAATGGAAAAATGAATAGATGGGCTAGCAAGTTAAAGTCTGCCTGTGTTTAACTCTTTAAAGTCCAGGATTCCCTGGCAGGGAAAATGTAAGCTTTATTATGCATGTCTTAAAAAACTGATGACAATGGGCCAAACGTTCACGGTCTACATGTCCTCAACAGCTCTGGTCTGCAGATGTGTAGTGATAGATGCTACAGGCGGGGTGATACTCTGCAGAGTGACAGACAGGTGATACAGTACTCGCCCAGCACACAAAGCCTCCTTACTAAGCACTTTCCTTACTATCAGGGGAATATGTCTCCACTCGCTACTTAGTATACGCAATGCACATAGCTGAATTTCTTTTGCACACTCACCAGTCCCTTTGTCACATTGTTCTGTTCTGTCTTTCTCCTAACTGAGTAAGTCACTAAGATATGCTCACATAACCGCTAGGTTAGGGTCTTGAATAATGTAATGTTTGTTTAGTGGAAGCCCAGGTTTCATAACTTGATATCATATATGACCTTATTACCCCGTGGAGCCAGTATACACATTATATACTCTGTATAAATAGCAGATACCTCGGATATGGGTAATTACCAACCAATATAACATGGAGGAATAATATGTGGCAGAATGTTGTATTGTGGGATAAACTATAGCTTTCTATAGTAAGGAGCCCAGCAGGTATCATCAGTGGATGTTGAGGGGTCTTTTGGCTGAGGTTAAAGCTGTGGCACAACAACAGGGTAACAACTTAGCAGCGGGTAACTATTACCCAAAGGATTGTGGTGTTAATACTAGCACATCAGGAGATGGCCACCTTAATTTGCCTTTCAGCAATTAACCACTTTAATTTCAAACCTAGAACTTTACAGGGCAGGATTTTCCCAAACGAGTATACTATAGTAAGCCAAAGAAAAAAACCTTTTGATCCTATATACTCAAAGAGTCTTACCTCCCTATGCACTTTAAGAATGACTCTTAATTAGAGCAGCAAGTCACATTCTCAATGAAACATGCAAAATGCATTTTCTACAAACACACATTAAACCCCTTTGCAATGCTTCCTCACATTTTAAGATGGCAACAGAGGTACACACTTGTTTTCAGGGAATTAGTGGCTGTGGGAAGCTTTAAGTGACTTAATATATGAACCCATTAACTACAGTTTATACATTCTCAGTTTCTCCAAAAAGTGGTTCCGAAATACGGACTGACCTTCCTAAAAAGTAACAATTGGGATGAATATGCTGCATAAATCCTATGCAGTTACTACAAAACCATCTGTGTTTGTTTTTGCGATTCCTACTGCACAGCCCTCTAAAGTGTAAGCAACACAGTTTTATTGTGCGTCCTCTAGCGTAGATGTTAATCTATGCAATATAAATAGGAAGATAAAAACAAAGAAGTGAGAAAGAGAAGGGGAAATCGGAGGTTGAAAAATGAAGTGATTGTTTATAATGGAAGCTGAGAAGAGATTCAGAAAGAACGTCAGTATGTCCGTGGGTGGAGGTGGTGATGATCTATTTCATGGATCAGGTTGAATAATGTTGACGGTTGATAATACTTCACAGCTTGTCTCATGGTCAGACAGCCTCAGAGACATTGATGTTTTATCATCCTTTACACATTATCAGAAGTGTATCTGAGGCCAACAAACCTGCAGAGCACACTGCACTCTGAAATAGACCAACTATAACCTCCGAAGCCACACCGAGATGAAGCAAAGTGCTCAATTAGTAGGGTTCTTGCTTTGAGGAAGCAGGTCAGCCTGGGTCCTTCACTCCTGACCACTGCTGTTGCAGAAGTCTTTTTAGGGATAGAGAAAAGTGAATTTTCTGTTATTTGTTTAGATAATACATAAATTCGACAAAACTTCCCCTTTTTTAACATTTACATTTTCCATATCAACACTTGAACAGTTTCTATTTCATTTTCTTTCTACAATTATACACACAGCACAGCTCATGAAGCTATGGACTGATAATGGAGGATGCTAATCAGTCTAGGTTCACTTTCTGTTTGGAGAAGGTGGGGGAGAAGTTGCGTTATAATACTTTGTGAGATCAACTCATATTTAATAGAGGATCCCTAATGGTTAAATTGTACTGGATAACCTGACACTTAAACCGCGAACTCTATATTATTAATAGATAGGAGAACATGATATTATAGGTATTAATAGTTGCTTTTATAAACCGAGTGACTGTCGCAATTAATGTACATATCAATGTTAGGGTGATCTATAGGCCTTGGCTGTGAATGAGAGTGAATAGAGAACCTTGGTCAAGGTTCTCCAAGGAGTGATGACTGCATTGCAAAGAAAAGATACATTAGCATATTCTATATTTTCCATTCAGTTAAAATTCCGTTTTTGCTATAAACCTTTTAATAACACAATTATTTTTCATATTGTTTGTATGGTACCTATCCAAATAACTACACACAACCCAGTAGCTAAGAGAGAGACAAGCTACTGGACGTGTATTCTAGATCTGCAGGTTTGATCCCTAGAAACTCACCTAGCAGTGCAAAAAGATTTGCACATTAGTGAGCAGAGGTGGGTACAATGCTATGAGTCTCTATTACCTATCCCCTGCCTTGTATTATGTTAATTAGTCTAAAGATGCTTCACCTACGTCACATTATAATCTATAAATAGATTAGCAAAAGGCACATTCTGCTTCATTGCATGAGCCTAGTGATCAATCAATGTGATAAGGAAAATTTTCCATGGAGAGTTTCCTAACTGTTTAGTAAACTGACAGGGTGTCCAAATCCTGATTAGCTTCTCAATTTTTAGTTTTCCTAATTAAATGGATTGGAGGGTTTTCTGTGTCCAATGACACATCCAGGTTTGACGTTGGTTTTATGGTGCTAACCAATTGGAGGAGCATGCAAACCTTGTCCTAGGGCCTTTGATTTTTAATCATGCTACTGCAATGATCTATCTTCATCTTGTTTTGTAGGATGCCTAGGGTTGCCACCTTTTCTTCCAAAAAATACCGGCCTTGGCACTGTCTCCATAGACTTAACATTGGCCTGATGCCAATTCTTTTACCGGCACCAAAGGCTTTGAACTGTACAAATGTCAGATCATTAAAGGAATTCCATTATCTAATCACTATTAGAAAAATATAAATACATGTATACACTGCTTTTGCAAAACTACAAGAAAATGCAAAGATTAAGAGAAAAATAGTTTTGAATGTATGTTTGCCATGTCCTGCTCATAGTATTATCTTGTGACACCATATGCAAATAAATTACTACAACACAAATTATAGGATCTGTTCAATAAAGAGACAATTGCAGGGAATTCAGATGGGAATTTCAAACTTTAGGCCAATGTAGCCGACTTGGAAACATTCTCCAATGCAGCCGAATGGGAGAATTTTTCCAACTCGGCTACTTTGGCCTTGTTTGAAATTCCCCTTTCAGCTCCCTTCAGTTCTCACTTTGTTGAATAGATGTTTGTGTGTTTTGTATATAATCATAGCACAAATTCATTTAAACCATTTTTTTCTTTTAATCTATACATTTGCTTGTAATTCTTATTATGGAAATGTGGCTCTATATTTCCACTGTAATTACTACTTAGTAGACTCTGTCCCTTTAATGACCATTAAGCACCTTCAGTTCATGATAATGTTAATGAACTAGTTTAGTGCAGAGATGGTGGCATTATCTGTTTAATCAAAATGAAAAGCTTACAATGTCATCCATTTGACACTATACAGTTACAGCCATTTTTAAAATCTCCAGGAGGCACAAAGGCTATTAGAAATCAGCCTAGATATGGTTATAATTCCATAGGTTTACATCAAGTTAAATACTTCTCCAGTATTTTGGACACAACATAAAAGAACAGGATTTGGACACTTGTTTCCAAAGTGTTGCAGGCATTTTACACATCATTACCACAAGGTGGCCAAACCTTCACAGGTCACTCTGCCTTCCATAGACTTATATGTCAAATAGCTGTCTAACCTATTTATTTATTTATGTATCTATTGTAAGAAGTATAGCTTGGCAGGTAATCTGGCAAGAATTGGTTTTATTTATGCACTGTATTACGTTCTATTTGGAGATGTAATTTTAACAAATTCGATGTTAAATAATAGTTTTACCTATATGCACAGCAGAAGTTGATATTTTATATTTGTTTGTATATACTCCAACCTGAAATGTGATCATTAATAATCCTAGGGATCATGTGTTAAACTCCAAACGTGTCCATAAGGAAGCCATCAGCTCGCCTGTTGGTTCACTAAATGACTCCCTCAATTCTGACACTGATGGTATATTAGATTTGGCATAAATTGACTGTGCTCTGAAATTAGGTTTATCGCTATAGAAGACTGAAATAATCACAAAATATTGTATATTAGGGCATTAGTAAGACTAGCACATGTGAGGTGTAGTTTGAGGTGTTGGAAATGCTTGGTGACCCCCTTATTATCCACATCACTGACATTAAAACACAGTGGATTAGTTACCGGCCAGCATCCCCCTGCCCAGGTTATACCTATCATTATCAATCTGTATAGTAAATAAGAGATATGGCTTAGCAATGATTGTGTACCAGTAAAGACTCAGGCTGTGTCCCCATGCTTAATACAACCCAGGATCCTAACAATCAACAAGTCAACTGAGGCACGTGGATATGATCAGGTTGCTTTTACCTTATGTGGCACTTTTTTTGGACTTAAAAAAAACAAACAAACCATAGGTGCGAACCACATTGTAATCTCTTTAACTATATCCTAGCTGATGTCCAGAATATGGAACAAGTTTGTGTTTTACTAGCATATGGTAATGGAGTCTAGAGAACACCCAGCACTCCAACCCTGGACTAAAACCTCTATTGTGCTCAGCCAGACTTTGGGAGCTGCTGGATGCATCATTACTTAAATGTCTGCATTAACTATTATTAACATTATTATGCATTGTAAAATCATGTATGCCATTTTGTGGAAATAAAAGAAAATTGATATTAAATTAATAATGTTTAATTAAACGTAGGCTACAATATCACCCCCAGTGTTGTTCCTGTGGCCTGTCCCTCCCAAATCACAGATTTTTCCTGTTATGTACCTTCCTCTCAGCCCCTACTCACTGTATGGTCCTAGCCACACAAGCCCTGGGCTGTGTCTTGTATCTGTGATGTGTAATTCTGAGTGTTTGGGGTGTGGGGTTGTGCAGTTCGGGGCTCTTTCATTTCTTAACTCTTTCGCTGCCATAGCATTGCTGCTTTACCTGGCAGAGAGAGAGTTAATATTCTAACCAGGGCCAACATGCTCTGGAATAATGAATTCATTAATAAATGTGGCAGTTATGCAAATAACTCATTTTGTGATTACTGTCTTTTTTTAAAAAAAACATATTTGCTTCATGAAAATGTGCTTGCACATATAATCTAGGCACCATACACACCACAACCCATGTACATTATAGTATTTATAGACTCACTGATTCCTCGTTCATGGGTTTGAACACAATGATTCATAAAAGTGAGGTTAGCCATCTACGTGTCAGGTATATCCACAATACAAAAATAAATTGCGCCTAATAGTGGCGGAATCTAGGTGTGCACCATTGTATACCATGAACTCCTGGCAAAGGTCAGGGTTACACTAGCACTTCCCATTTATTCACATGAGGGAAAATTCTCCCTTTCAGCTGTATTTTGGCATTAAGTTTTAAGACACAGGTATTACGTTTTAAGACACAATATAAACTTTCTGTGTCAAAGTTCTAAAAGTGATCTAATCAGCAGGAAAATTCCATTCGTTTACATCTTCACTGGGTCACGTTTAGAAATTTGCCCCAGAATTTATACTAGGGTTGCCATATCCTGGTGACTACAAAATTGGATACGCATATGCATCCCTTGCCATTGCACCCATGTAAGTATCCCCAGCCCCCATTCCATTCACAGGACTTGCCACAGCACTCATTCCACTCACAGGACTTGCACCAGCACCCAGTTATCATTCACAGAACTTGTCTCTGTACCCAGATGCACCCAGGGCCTTGTAGCACTCACTGCATCCACTGGTCTTGCTAAAGCACCAAGATTGCACTCACAGGACCTGCACTTGCTCTGCACAGTCTAAGGGTTGGAAGGTCACACGATCCTGACTTTCTTTTGTGCAGGGAGTGCAAGACAGCCTAAGAGGATGTCTATTTAACATTGGCTGCCTGCCCTGGCCTCCTCACAAAGAGAGGATGTGCTTCATCTCCCCAGCTACCATCACTGGTGCCCCCTCATGGTTTATGGTTAGGGGGTTTTGTAACAGGAAAAGAGGATACATGGAAACCCTTCTTTATGCATAACCCCCAGTATATTTGCAGAGGAAAAAAGATGGTACTTCATGGAGCAGCTCACATCCAGAAGCAAGAACAATTACAAGTGATAAGCAGAGAGAAATAATTTTGTGGATATAGTCAAGCTGCAGGAGTTTAACCTGTTGAAAAATGCATACTTCTGGGTTGCATACACCAATCTACATTTTATTTATTAGAGCTCTGGAATGGGTTTTCATAAGTATCATAGAATAAAATGGAGATGTGATCATCTTACTACAAAACTGGTTGATATAGTTCAATACAATCACATACTGTGAATTATGAAATGTCACAAAACAAACAGTTTGTATAAATTATATATTGCAGTTGTATACATATATATTTCAATGAGTTATAACATACTACAGCAGGGGTTTCCATCATTTTTAAGATTAGGCACCTGACCCCTTCCAATTTTCCATCCTTATTTTGGGGTTACATTGGTACCATCTATCAACAACATTAGGTATTTTTGCAATTTCTTTCCCCTGCAATTGGCCCCTATGTTTGTGAGTGTTATTGGAATATTAATGTACATTGAGTATACATACTTACTAGCACTTTTTACTGTCACAATCTGCCAACTACCCAGCTTTCATGGACAATAATCGCCATGACGATCAGGCAGCCATTCGGCAGGTTGAGCATAACATAGTTGCCAACATCAGCCATGTTTCCAGGGTAGGGTTGTCACCTTTTCTACAAAAAAATACCAGTCTTGCTGGTGCTTCCATAGACTTAACATTGGACTCAAGCCAATTTTTTACCGGCCAGGTGGCAATCCTATTCCAGGGACACCCAGCTCGGTAGTATGTAAGATGGATATATGCACAATCCAATTAATTAATCATTGTAGGTCTTATGAGATCTCCACCCTGATTAATTAATTGAATTCTGTCTGTGTGGATATCCATCCATAGTTGCCAAAATCGGCCATGTTTCCAGGGACACATATTTGTTCCACATGCTGCAGACAGCATGCAAAGTGCAGCCCAGCAGTATGTGGGATAGATATACGCACAGACACAATCCAATTAATTAATCAGGGTGGAGATCTCATAGGACCTACCATGATTAGTTAATTGGGCTCTGGATATCCATCCTACATACTGCTGTGCTGCACTTTGCATGCTCTTTCTGCAGCATGTGGAACAAATATGTGTCCCTGGAACATGGCAGATGTTGGCAACTATGTCCTTCCTACATACTGCCACTTTGCATGCTCTTTCTGCAGCATGTGGAACAAACGTGTCCATGGCTGATGCTGGCAACTGATATTGGATACTATTTTCCACATGATTAATGGACAACTGTACTTATGTATTGACAACTACACAGGTAAAATGTAATTTTAGTGTTCTAAAGCCAATCTGACATCCACTAATTCCTTTACTTCATTACATAAAATGAATAGTGTATTCTTTTTTTAATGGGTGAAATTCCAAAACGTCTCAATTTTACAGACCTAAATGTAAATAGGCCATATACGTCAATTAATCATGGTCTCCAGAAACATGGCCGCCATCCATGAATTTCTCAGCATAGAACTGTAGACATTATGAAAACGTCTCCGATTTACCAGTCATTGATTGGAGATAACTATACAAGATGGCCATAGGTGTCAATTAATCCTGGTCTCCAGAAACATGGCCGCCACCTATGAAATCCTCAGTGTAGAATTGTAGACATTACGAAAAAGTGTCTTCTTGCGGGGGTGACACGTCACCGAATGGGTAAGCGTGCGATGTTTACAGCTGGAAATCTCGTTGGCTGAGCATCCCGCGTGCCCGCCCACCTTTAGTGAATGACTTTGGTCTCGCGATAGGAAGAGCAGTGTTGATTCTGGGGGCCGAGCAGTCACAGATGGATCTGTATGACGAACTACCCGAACCACCGCGGGCTGCGGGTGAGGAAGCTCTCTCTTCTGCGCACACACATTCACACCGGAGAGCGTGATGACGCAACTCGAGAGTTGCACATAGAAAGAAACTAGCAGTGTGGCATATACACCTGTGCTAATAGCCAGCTGCGTGACTTGTACACACAGCGAGTCAGACAAGCAGTGACATCGGATGCCTTATAGTGCGTTACATGTGGAGGACATGTTATACACAGTATGCAGCCATTATGCTACAGATATGTAACAAATCCACACGCGGCTATTTCAGACTTTGTGCATGGTAGTTACACTTATTAAAAATAAAGGTTCTTCTAAGGGCCCATAGCTCTTCAATGTGGCGAGATCTGTTCACTTTCATTTCCCATATAAAGAGACTATTCTTTTTACTGTGACTGTAGAGAATAAAAACGACAAATGTTCTAAAGATTTGTGTTTGCAAAACTGCTAGCAAATGCCTACATTAGGAGAAAAATGTGTCTGTTGGATCCTAGTTATATCACTTGTGGCTTGGTATGCAAATGAACTGGTTTACAAAGGGAAATGTGCATATTAAGCCACAGGTGATGTCATAAACTGGAGACTCCACAGACAGACTTTTCTCCTAAGTTTTGCCCAAACAACATATAGATCCGTTTCAATCAATTTTCATTCTCTAAATTCATGGTAAAAACAATATTTAGGTGAATACAGTCTATTTTGTTGTCATGTGCACGATTAAAGTGCACACAACGTGATGAATATAGTGTAAAATCCATTTCATATGCTTGTGTGCAATATAACAACTCAGGTTGTTGTGACTATAAATTGAAAACCAATACATTTTAACCCCTTTCGTAACGCATGGTGCTTGTGTCCCAGACGACGCAAGCACCAAAACGTCACAATTTTTTCCTGGCCACGGATAACAAGTTGATCGGTAGCTAGGAACACTATGGCAGAGACCCGATCAGGTTCTTAAAAGACCATGTTGGTCCATGCCAAAATATCGCGAGACCTCGGGCATGGCGGGATTTAGTGAAATGTAGCTGGTGCTCTAAACATTTTCCCTGTCAGACTGAGGCCCTCAACGTGGCCTTATCTGACAGATGGGATCCCGCTGCAAGTCGGGGAGCCGCTATGAGCTGTTTAACACTGGATGTACTATGCCGTCCTTTAGGCCAGGGCTTGACAAATTTAATTTGATTTTAGGAGGCAGACAATCACGCAAACATAAACGCAATTCATAAACACACACGCCTACTTCACATATATACAAACACACCTACTTTACATGTACACATATATCCAAACACCTCACACACACCTACTTTACATATACACATATATCCAAACACCTCACACACACCTACTTTACATATACACATATATACAAACACCTCACACACACCTACTTTACATATACACAAATATACAAACACCTCACACACACCTGCTTTACATATACACATATATCCAAACACCTCACACACACACAACTACTTTACATATACCCATATACACAAACACCTCACACACCCCTACTTTACATATACACATATATCCAAACACCTCACACACACCTACTTTACATATACACATATATACAAACACCTTACATACACCTACTTTACGTACACACAAATATACAAACACACACCTACCTCACACAGTCTTTTCTTGGTTTCTTCTTGATGTGTCCCTTACCTCACTGCAGGGAAGGGGGACATTCGTGCTGCAGCTGATCTTCGTTGGTCGGCCTGCTGAGTGCCAGGATGTCAAGTGACGACGACCGGCACTCAGACACGTGTTGTGCGAGGGGGCGGAGCTTGCAGTTTGTGCCATCAACACAGACTTTACCCCCTCGCGCTCAGAATTCTTTTTTAAAAATGTGATGGCAGCGGCAAGGGGACCATGAGGCTGACAGCACCCAGGCGCCAGGTCTAAATTCGGCGACCAGGCGCCTGGGGTTTGTCGAGCCCTGCTTTAGGCACTGTAAAATCAGGACGGCATAGTACGTGTTAGCATCGAGAAGGGGTTAAATTATTTTTTATTTCATTTGTATATTTACTTGCAAGTAAGGTACATGGATAACTTGAGGGAAACGTTTTGGACCCAATTGGATTGCTTCAGTGGTCTGAGTAACCCTCAATTTCAGGCTACTCAGAGATCACTGAAATGATCGGCATGAATATCGGCCAATGTGACCTGCGGAGTTTGGCATCCGAAATGGTAGCCTTTGTCCTCCCCATTGACTTCTATGGGAAGGAATTGGCTTATTTCAGGAGGACCTCTGCTATTAGGAAAATTCATAAAATAAAAATCAGTAAATCATTTCAAAAAAACAAAAACATAAAGTGACACATTTTATTAAATACATCAAAATAAATACAATGACCATAAAACAATATAAAATAACTTTTTGTTAAAATGGTTATATTAAAATACTATCATATGATATTATAACAATAATATACTATAATAGTATATAAATATTTTTGTGTTTCAAATATGTTAACTTTAATTCTTTCACACTTTTCTTTTCAATTCTCCAGCTCAAATCTGGAGACATGAGCTGCCCAAGAATTTGGTAGAGAAATCATTTATGCCGCAGTCTGGCCCAACCTTGGGCGTGATCATTGTTAGGATGAATAGCTTGAATCTAAGTCAAACTAGTTTATCTAAATCCCATGAATATTCTGGTTCAACTCCAGATTTAACCTTGAAAATAATAGTATTTTTAACGGAACAACGAATAGGGCAGACACTGTTTATTTTCTAAAAAGTCTCACTGACGTAACTATGCATTGTGCTGGGAAAAAAACTCACAAATTGCTCCGGCAAGAACATGAGGTGTCCTTTCATAAATCATTGTAAAAAGTTTTACAGGTATAAAGAGTTAACTATACATTATCCATACCCCAGAATATAGAACAGTACATCATGTAAAACCATTGGTTTGTTCCTTTGCAAGTGATTAGATGATCCTTAATATGCATAAACTGCATTGGAGCTTATGTGCGGTGTTCACCGATTTTTAAAGAGATTTTTCTGGCCAATTTCATACTAACTGTAACAGAAACACAGTCTTTAGTAGATTGCATAAACTTACATCATCAATGTCATTACAGACTCAGGACCTCCCCATGGTAACGCCAATGGCAAGCGCAAGGCAGAAATGACTGATTCAGAGAGCTGTGAACACAGGCAACAGGAAAAGAAAGTTTGTAAAGGTTTTCACACAACTTGAAACTGCACATGGCATTTGTGTGTGGTGGGGCTGATGCCTCCACGTGGGGGGGGGGGGGGGGGGGGGAATCTGTGTTTTGTGTTGCGCTAATACTGTAATCTACTGTCCGTTGCTGCAGACTTTTCTTATTACAGCTTTACAAGCAATATAGCCGGGGTCGGTTTATATGTAAACGTAATGGCTGGACGTATGATTAGGCACACAACTGTACGTATTCAATATCATACAAAGAGAAACGGCTATCCCAGATGGAGGTTCACCTGTACCAGACTGCTTACACTTCTAGAGAGCATGTTTAGAATCTACATTAAGAGCAATCCATAAGGAGTTAAACTTGGCTGTTATTAGTTACAACCATTTAAGGATACAAATATATAACATGCCTCTTAATGTGCAAATGTGTATCTCTGTATGCCCTCTACACAATTTATATATATATATATATACACACACTCACCTTGGTTCCACTGCACTCCACAGGTAAAAGCACCCCTTGCCTATAAATATGTGTGTAACATTGTACTGTACTTGCTGCCCAGGACATACTTGAAAACAAGAAAAATCTCAATAAATGTTTCCTGGTAAAATTGCCATGGAAACCAGTGGATTTCTCCTCTTTTAGGACTTTGGATCAGAATTACTCATTTTTACAAATCCCCCTCCCCTACACGTCTTCACAGTTTTTGAATGTAACAGTCAAAGTGAGTTGTAAAATGTGTGCCATGCTACAGTCTGGCCAAGAGGTTTCCATATCACTGATACAGGGAGGTCTGCAAGGCAGAACTCTGCTGCCATAAAGAATGCATTGTTAGCGTATCGTCAGTGTGTGCATGTACCCTCAGTACTGCCCTGCTTTCCTCAGCATGTGGCTCTAGAAATCTGCTTCAATGATCCTATCAGAATAGAAGTCAATAGAAATACTCTTTACTGCTCCTTATTAAATAGGGATTAAAACGCTCCATAACAACTTCTGGAGCATAGTTCAGAAGCTATTCAGACCTTCTGGAAGTCAAACAGTGACTTTCAGCCTGCCATGTTGTGGCGAGGGTTTTCCGCAGCCTGGCAGCACTGATTGGTTTGTGGCTTCTATGATGCTACACACACCACCCGTTTGGGGAGCAGATGATCATTTCCTCCCCACTGGTTGGTTGTGTGGCGCTTGACTGATGGTTATCAGACAGTCTCTCTCTGTGGCATGGAAGCAGCCTCCTTGTCCTTGCAGAATAGATTTTGAAGAGTGTGTGATTAGTGCACCATTCAAATTATACTTTTAATAAGGCAGCTGTGGCCTATTTCATTAAAAAAAAAAATAATAATGTTTACGCACTCTTTAATCCATGTAATTCACTTTTTTTGTCCTTATTCCTTTATGCAGTCAGTCAGAAGTGCTTTGCTTTCACATTTTGTATGTTTATATGTATTGTACTGTAGTAACATAGTAATTTAGGATGAAAAAACACACAAGTCCATCAAGTTCAACCCATCTACCTATCATTCCAGCTTTTGATCCAAAAGAAGACAAAAACCCCTAAGGAAACTATTTTGAATTTTGCCTCCTGGGGGGGGGGATTCTTTTTTGACTCCAAAGGGCAATCCGATCTCTCCCTGTATCAATAAGCTCTATTATTAATGCTTATTCTATTATTAATAGCCCTGTATGTTCTGCTTTTCTAAAAAAAAAAAACATCCAGGACCATTTTTAAATGGATTAGTCATAGTGTCTTGTTCAATGAGGGGCAGAGAGTTCATGTTTAAATGTCTTGGAATGCATGTATGTATGTGTTTATACTTTATCTGCCTTGTGAAAACAATGTTTATCTCACATGGGATCCAGTATGATTTTTTTAAATAATGGAAAAACATTTACTTATTTTAATAACCGGAATCATATACTTTTCATGCCCCCCCCCCCCCCCCCCCTATAATGATACTTTGTTTTATCTAGGACTCCTGTCTCTGAAAGCTCATGTAGCAGAGAGGAGAGGGGAACGTGAGGAACTGCAGGATGCTCACACCACATGTGACCTGAGCGAGGAAGGCCAACCAATGCCAGCTGACATGTAAGTACATTTCATCTCCCCGACTGTGCATTGTGCGCACACCTGCTGACTTTGTGTTATATCGTTGTCTGAGTATCTATGTTTTGTGTTCTATTGTTCTTTTCTGTTTCAGATCACGTTTATTATACTTTGCGGTGTTTGACGGTCATGGTGGGAACCGAGCGTCACGGTTTGCAGCACGCACTTTACATCACAACCTGTTGAAGAAGCTCCCCAGAGGTGTGATACATAGTAAAGAGGTCATATCTTTAATTGAAGCAGTAGCATGTGCTTATCATGGACTGGATGCTTATTGTTGCAGGTGAGGGCAGCAGCGTAGAGAAGTCAATGAAGAGGTGTATATTGGATGCTTTTAAACAAACAGATGAAGACTTCCTGAAACAAGCAGCCAGCCAGTGAGTTACCCTTACATTACAGAGAGCTCATACCATGGCACTGTATAAAGGATTGCTCCAAGGGACAGTCTAGTCTCCAAACTCACTTTGGTGCAAGATGAAGATTCCTGCTTTTTTCCCAGTGAGATTTGAAGCAGGCATTCTGCTTAAATCACATTTGTTTTAAATATTTTACTCAAGCCCTCCCCATATTTAAGTGCAGATGCGGCAGCACTGATTATATAGAAACTGAGCATATCAATTTTTGTTTCATTTAGTCACTTCCTATGCTGCTGGAATAGAATACATTGTGTGGACTGTAAAAGACTTGCTCTTGGACACAGTAGGATCTCTTAACAGTGCAACACATTGTCTGATGACATCACTAGAGAGACAGGAAATTTCATTCATTTGAATTGAAGGAAATTGACTGTGGGCATACATTTCTAGCTTTCTTTGTTTTTTACTACATCAGGTACAACAAAACCTTTACTTCACTTTACTTCCTCCTCTTTTTATGCCATCATTTTTGTTTCATTTTATGGATATGTGAGGGTACATTTGTGATCAGAATCTAGTTGCTTAGGCTCCATTTCAGAGATTTTTCACTTTGATCTTTGCTTCACATAGGAAACCTGCATGGAAAGATGGAACAACTGCCATCTGCGTTCTGGTTGCTGATAACATCCTTTACATTGCTAATCTTGGAGACAGCAGGGCGAGTATTGAAGTAGAGTTGGCAGAAATGCACCAAAGAGTGTTTTTGTACTTGCTCAGAAATTCAGATATTACCCATTGTGGCTTAACTAAAAGTCCTAAAGAGTGTGGGATAGGTGCTTATTTAACTCAGGATTACATTACATTACCATTTCACACGGCACTTGACACTGAGCTTAAAGCAGAGTTATAAACAAAGACAAACAGACTGAGAAAGTTACATGAGATAGAAGGCTTATAATCACCGGCTTATGCCAATGTTGAGAGAGGGGGATGCTGCTATCTACACGAGGGGGGCTCCCCATCAATCTAATAGACAATAGATGTTCATGTAAGTATGAGAACAACGAATATAGTGTTTAACACACTGGGAACTGTTATAGGGCAGATTAGGGATTTGCGACTCTGTAGGGAGTTCTAGATCACTGTCAGCCAGAAAGAAGGGCAGGAACATGTCGTAGATCAATTAAACCTTTGTTTAATAAACACATAAACATAAATTCATACATAAAAAAACAACTTTTTGAAAACAATTCAGTTTTGCTGAATGGTTACTTGTATATTGAGGCTGTATATGCATGCTGTGCAGGATAGCCTTTGAACACTGCTCAGGACAGAGGAGCAATAATTACTGCAAGGGAATATGGGTTTGCATGTCAAAATAAGACCAATACTGTTCACCTTTTGCCTCTATATCCACTTTATACAAGGACCCCATGGTGCATATACATGCTGTAAAGATCATCCTTTAAACACATATCTGGTGTGGGATACACGTACTGCTCCAAGCCTCAAGCAGTAAGCCAGTAACCAACCTCATGTTGATAACTCCTATTCAGGACAAAACAGCTGTCCATGAGTGGTTATGTGGCTCTGCACTTCTGTCCTGTGCATACACTCCAAGGGGGCTATGTATAAAGTGTATATCTAAGGCCTAATTTGCAAATGCCTAGTCAGAATCCCTTGTAGAGGTGGTAGCACTGGGAATGTCATATTTCTGTGGGAAAAATGACTTTTGGCTTGTTAGGTGTGTGTATATTTTTGAATAAATACCTCTTCTACGTCCATTGATCCTCTCTATGCAGTGATTTGCAGGACTTTTTGCATGCTAATAAATGTCTAAAAGTACTATGCTCCTTTGCCCTGTCGTCTGTGATTACAGAGAACATCAAATCTCTGCATAGAGAGGAGTAGGAATGTACAATATACATGCACTTGTGTTATTGTAAATACATATATACATCCCTGTGGCTCAGTAAAGGAGGCTGGGAAGTCCTGAACAATGGGAAGGAGATATTGTGCTTCCGTCTGTTTTTTCTTTGATTGTATTCTGTGTCTAAGGAGAGATTTTGTTAGACTAGTATTCAGTTTCAAGCTTGTGTTGGTAGTGATAGAGATGCAAAATAAGTGAGTGGCTTAATAAATAGATGTGTAATAGGAGGGGCACAGTGAAAAGTGCAATAGGTACAAAACAATAGTTGCAAAGTTAGTATTTAATGAACCAATTATGCATACAATAATGCTGTGGCAGACTCACCATTAAATATTTGAACAGCGCATTAAAAAAAAGTACAATAGAAAAACAAAAAAGAAGGCACCTGGCAACGGCGGACTTACGGCTAGATAGGACCCCTCAACATTGTTGCGCCTTTATCAAGGGTTATCTTACTTTTGGGGTTTTTGTGCGCTGTTCAGTTATTCGATATTGATTCTGCACAGCAGTATATATGCAGAATTGGTTGCCGATATCTTTTTGTGGCTATTGTATTTTTCAGTGTGCACTTCCTATTAGCTGTTTTTCATTAGCCTGTTAGGTGCAGGCTTGAAGTGCTGCACCTAGTTGCAGAAAAACATATTATATGTTTTATTGATTTGTGTGCTGCCATTATTTCTATCTGTGTGGCATTCTAAATAACCCTTTTTTTTATCCTAGCACCTCTTAATGCAACGCTCACAATGTTATAGATAGTATTGGCTCAAAACGATAAAGCAAAACATTTACTATTTGATATTTTGTGTACCAACGTATGGTTATAACTTTAATGACTACTGTTGTTTAGTTGTGACTTTAATCATTCTTTGTTCCAGGCTTTCCTTTGCAGGATAAATGAAGATACCCAGAAACCAACAGTACTGAGTTTGAGTCGAGAGCACAACCCTACCCAGTATGAAGAGAGGATGAGGATTCAGAGAGCTGGAGGCAACGTGAGGTGAGGAGCTTCATATGTACTCTATTTGTGCATTAGTCCCCTCTGCACCGTTACATTGACATGTGGGGTATTATTTCCAAGCTATGTTACATTCACACTTGAATTAAATTGTCATCTTCTGCACAGGATGACCATAAAGTAACTTGCATCCTCAAGACTAGGGTATGCTCCCACAGAAACTATGGGGGCTATTTATAAAGTGCAAAGATCTAAAAGTAAAGCACCCGGAACATTCCATTGGTTTCCATAGTGATTGCTCCACTTTGTGAACTTTGCCCAACTAATAACACTTATACCAGTGAAACCCTTTTGGGGTTTTTGTAATTGACTCTTCCAAGTGTCAAAAAAATAAATAAAACCAATGTCACAGTTACTATCCTTTAATGTTAGTTGGCATAAGTATTGCCTGCCTCTTTAAGGGTTCTTCGGTGTTTTTAGTCATCCAATGCCCCCTCCTCTCCTGGGTGGAGAAGCCCGTAGCTTGGGGTGTGTACCATATTCTGCACAATCAGCAAATTCCGTGAAATGCCAGCCACTTATCAGTGAGAGCCACACTGCAGATAGAGCTCTGCCCAGGTCTTGATTATGTATGTAGAGGAAGCACTTTACACATCCATCCTGCTTATGTAGACAGAGCCTACAGCTCTCATACAATAGTCTATGGTACAAGGTGTCATGTTTTATGTAACCTTTCAATTTATCTACACTCTCAATATTATACTCTATGTACATTGCAAGCTGACATAAGCAGGACTTACATTTGTGACGTTATTTAGCATTTATATGTTTTGTTTCACATGGAGCAACTCTATGGAATACATTGTATATATATTAATATGTTGGTGTAAAATACCAGAGCTCTTTATTTCCTATCGTTCGCCCTTTCGGACAGCGTTTTCTATTAACATGCACAATATAGAGATTGTGTTGCTTGTGGAATATTATCTAAATACAAACTGCAAGGCAGAGAAGTTAAATATTTTTATGTGGCCACCCCACAAGACATGAACTCGCTTATATACCAAAGCCTATTATGCCTGGTTCTGGCTTGGATGAGAAGGAAATCGGAATTTTGAGTTAGCATTATACATTGGTGCACACATCCAGTGCAAGTTCTGTGTGCGCCATGTTTATGCATCCCCAATATGTGGCTACGTGCACGCACTGTGCTTCCAAGCACACAAGGTACAGATGTGCAGTCTGCATGCTCGGGCTACCCATCAACCCTCATAGTGAATTACTGCATTCCTGTTCTCCCACAGGGCACACAGGCATAACACGGGTAAGTTTTGTGATGTGAAGATGGCTTTTGTATTAAGCATTTGTAAGCTCTTTTATGGTCCTGCAGAGATGGCAGAGTTTTGGGGGTACTGGAGGTATCTCGCTCGTTAGGAGATGGGCAGTACAAGCGCCTCGGTGTAATCAGCACACCAGATGTGAAAAGATGTCCACTCATGCAAAGTGACCGGTGAGTAATCCAAATATCAAGTAAAATATGAATTGTATGGTTCAAATGTAAAATAATTAGCTACTTGAATACTAATACTTGCCTTCAGTTATATAATAAATTATCAGGTCTTCCTCTGATGTTTAGTTGTTGCTCTGAGCTGCTTTTACATGACCATCTCTCTTTACATCGTTAAAAATCATCCTAATTACAAAAAGTATTAGGACAAGGCTTGACAAATCTCAGGAGCCATGGGTCGCTGACACCTAAAATCCATCTTGCTGGTTCCTAATGTGATTGTTTTACATAAAACTCTAGGAAAATAAGTACGTTTGCTCATCATGAATTGGTCTCTCCTAAGGCCTACAGATTTTTATCTGGGAAATGGCTACTTCTGCAAAATACCATTCAAAAGATATCTCATTAGTAAAAATGATTTGCTGCTTTAATGAGACAGTCTGATGACTGTTGGTCGCCTTTAGTGCCCTGTCTGTGTATCATTGGTGTAAGGTGGGAGGTATGTGTGGATAGAAATGCGAATGCCAAGATGAACAGTCAGGAAGGATGACAATGGAGCAGGAGTCAATGTGAATTCTAATATAAACAACTATGAAGTATGACACTGTAGTAGGAGGGAGCAGGCAGATGGTGCAACAGACACAAGATGTCCGTACAATAGTTCAAAAGGAGCACAGAATATGCTGAAAGTTTATAGGTGAGTTGTATGTTCCAGCACATGAGACCAGGATAATGGGTAAACATTTGGGGAAACCTTTGTATGGCAATCTTTTTTTTTTTTTTCATTGCTCTTTACTATACTTATGTAAGTTATCCAGAAGGTAATATAATGTAGTTTAAGATAACCTGTTCTGGACCACCAAGACATTTCACTTTAATGGTTTTTCAGGAATTTTCCTGAATCCTTATAAAATAAATTTTATCAGTCCTTTATTTAAATTTTTTTACATAAATAATATTTATTTGAAACAGCAAGTTCTTGTTTGTTGTTTTTGGAGTATTGTACTTAGACAACTCTTCCCACTTTTAGGTTTGTTTTACTGGCTTGTGATGGCCTCTTCAAGGCCTTTTCACCAGAAGAGGCTGTAACTTTCATCCTGACCCAGGTGCAGGTAAATATAGTAACAGAAGATCATGGATAAGTTGAGTAACACATTTCAACTTGAACTGATCCAGATCAGGTTGAAATATGGTTGTCTTAAGTTTTGTGAAGCTTGATTTATGACTCTGATCTGTTTTGCTACAGAATTGATTGTGTAATTTCACAGAAAAACTATCACAGCGTCGTTACTGAACACTTTGAGGTTAGCTAATGGATTGTTTCCATTGTATCCCAGGATGAAAGCTCTGCAGAAGATGAATCTCCATGTGACCTTGATACTCGCTACGAATCTGCATGTCATTGCCTTGCCAATGAAGCAGTGCGCCGGGGGGCTGCTGATAACGTTACCGTAATACTGGTACAAGTTCAGCAGTGAGTTAGGGTCTGGACAGGCCCAAACCAGAGGAGGATTAATTCCCAACCATCGTTTGTAAATACATTTTCAGTCGGTTCTTTAATTCACTCATCAAACAATCATCATTGCAAAGGAGGAAGAATGTATATTACTAATATTTTACAAAACAATTGTTTAATTTAAGTTTGAATGCTTCAGGAGCAAATTCCAGGTTTGCAAAAGAGTTGATGATTGTGTATTTTTATTCTGAGTCAAACGGTGAGTGCGTGATTGTGGATGTTCTTCAAATTTCTTTAGAAGAGCATTTTTTGTGTTTTCGTTTGGGAGAATTTGCTTTATAATATGGTATTTTTTAGTGATCTAAAGAACAGAATGTTTTTGTAAACTCCTTTTCCGTACTTTGGGAGCTGTTACCCAGTGGTATGTCAATGTAACTTGCATATTAACACGTGGATGGTGTGTGTCAGAGATACTATGTAACTCATTGCACCATGATATCGTCCAAATGAAAATACTACAAATAAATAGTTTGTATTAAATGTATTAATAGCCTGTCATGTAGGGGCATTTATTATCTCTGGAATCCCCCATTATTACACCAGTTCTTGATGGCTAACTGGCTCCAACTGTTTTATTAGATCTTCACAGTTTTCCACCCTTATTGATATAGACTTTCTTCTGCTATATAAGAATTTGTGTGGGTTAAACATCCATAGACAGACATGATAACATCTATGCTTGATGAAGTGAATCGGCACTCCGAAGACACAAATATGATGAAGTAAATAAATTATTGAAGATCACATCCAAAACATAAGTGATTAAGCGCTTTTCAGCGCCAACCGCGTAAAGGTGCCTTTTTTTCCACCTTTCCACATGTTTTGTATATTTTGGATGTGATCAATAAATGATTTACTTCATCATATTTGTGTCCTCGGAGTGCCGATACACTTCATTTGCTAATCTCAGTTTCAAAAACCCTATGGAGCAAACCAGTATTGCCCATGCACAATGAAGAATACATAGACCAAACATGAGGGCCTAACAAGTTATCAAGCTGGATTTGATATCGTCACAAGAAAGCTGAATACTTCTGGATGAATTATTCTTCTTACATTTTCTTTATGAGGGAGCTCCACCTCACTGATATTCTGTATGTTGTACATGTTTCTGGTTTAATATATCTGGAATTAACTACTCCTGTAGTTTTGATATTAACATTTATCACAGGGGCTTCTAAATTCAAAGACCTCAGTGAGCGGGAGTACATCAGAGGTTGGCTTTCACTGCAGCAGATTTCATTTCTCTCTCAGAGAACATTTGTTCCTGATAGAAACCGATGAGGTCGTGAGTGCAAATAGGGTGTGCTAAAGCCGATGAGGGGCTTAAAAAGTTCTTAAATAGAGTAAGATAATGTAGAAAGGAAGCAGAGAGGTTAATAGGAATGAAAGTCAGAAGCCAATTCAAGATCTTTCACTTGGATTCAGACACTCAAGGTCAAAACTATAAAATAAACTGAGCAGTCTGTCAGTCATCCCCAAACCAACATAGAAACATAGAAACATAGAATGTGTCGGCAGATAAGAACCATTTGGTCCATCTAGTCTGCCCAATTTTTTTTTTTTTTTTTGAGTACTTTTATTAGTCCCCCGTTCCCGGTCTTATAGCTAGGATAGCCTTGTGTCTATGCCACGCATGCTTAAAATCCTTGACTGTGTTTACCTCTACCACTTCTGCTGGCAGGCTATTCCATACATCCACTACCCTCTCAGTAAAGTAATACTTCCTGATATTACTTTTAAATCGTTGCCCCTCTAATTTAAGACTATGTCCTCTAGTTGTGGTAGTTTTTCTTCTTTTAAATATACTCTCTTCCTTTACTGTGTTGATTCCCTTTATGTATTTAAATGTTTCTATCATATCCCCCCTGTTACGTCTTTCCTCCAAGCTATACATGTTAAGATGCTTTAACCTTTCCTGGTAAGTTTTATCCTTCAACCCATGAACCAGTTTAGTAGCCCTTCTCTGAACTCTCTCCAAAGTATCAATATCCTTCTGGAGATACGGTCTCCAGTACTGCGTACAATACTCCAAGTGAGGTCTCACCAGTGCTCTGTACAATGGCATGAGCACTTCCCTCTTCCTACTGCTAATACCTCTCCCTATGCAACCAAGCATTCTGCTAGCATTTCCTGCTGCTCTATTGCATTGCCTACCTACCTTCAAGTCCTCTGAAATTATTACTCCTAAATCCCTTTCCTCAGATGTTGAGGTTAGGACTGTACCAAATAGTCTATATTCTGCTTTTGGGTTTTTACGCCCAAGGTCTCACTCCAAGGTAATTTAGGCATATTAACGCCACGTCATGTTAGATGGCACATAAATGGGACGCTTACCGAAAATAAATAGTGATCACTGTAACCTCAATCAGAACTTTATTACACCAATATAATAGTTACAAATATAGACATTTATACAAATTAGCAACCTTCTACAACAAGCTTCCATTAGCATAAATATATAATATGTTAATATTAAGTTGATTTAAATGTACCCAGAAGACTATGGGCTTTTTTCATGAAAGAATTAAACTGAATGGGAGATCTTTTCTAACTTCATTTTCAAATTCCCATCTCCTTGCAATTCTGTCTTCCATGAAAAAGGCCCTTTGTATGTGGGATGAGTTAAGCAGGCAACACGATTTGTGCAGTGGTTGTAGTTTTTATTTCCCGAAAGTATTTTATACAAGTTCAATTAGTCTCTGGGGGAGATTCACCTCTGCCCCAAACCATCATCTGTTTTACAGCAGGAGACGTTTGCGTACAAAGCATTAAATTGATTAGGGGCATACAGTTTCCACAGCCCGAGGATATTATTGCAGATCACAGTCCAATCAGCACGCCACTGAAATCAGATCCCATCTCCACTAGCAGCCAAGATTCCATCCTGTTCTCCAGAAAAAGAGATACATATTGCCCTGCCTGGAAGGAAGATGCCACACTGGAGTAACTTGCAAAATCACCATGACTACAATCAGTGCACATACTAAAAAAAATATACTGCCATATGAAGTATGAACAAAGTGCAGATCATCTATCAGATCTTATGATTAGAAACTGATAGTTTGTGTCATTTTGTTCATTGTGTTCCAGTTATTAAACCCAATGATACAGATTTACATAAAATGGTAGCCACCACACCGAGAACAAAATGCTCATGGGATAGCGTATAGTAGTTGCACTATCGCTGCATGCGACAATGTATGAATAACTCCCCAAAAACATTGGATGTCGAAATGCAGTTCTAGATTGCGCTGTGTACTCAGCCATTATCTCTGCTGCCGCAAAGTTTTGGGACATATTAAAAAGGTGCAATCACGTGTATAAATCCAAGTTCAGTAACTGCCCCTTTTATATCACTTCCTAATAGCTGAAAATAGATGATCAATATGTTACAATTATTAGTGGTAATAAATGTGGATTAGTTCCAATGAATTTGCTTTTACCTGTAAGTGTAAGACTCCATGCAGGCTGAATGTGTGAGGTGGCTCAATGCTAGCGAAACTGCTGGTTCTTTGGAGGGAGCTAGAGATAATAAAACATAATAACAGATCTTCACCTTGTAATGATATTGGAATATTTACTAACCAGTGCCAAACCCCAGACACCTCACCATAATTTGCACCATTATCACTGTGCCCAGCAGGTAAAGACAGCTAGTAGAGGTTAATATCACTGACCAGGTATGTTTTTAGTGTATGTGCCAGTTTAGATAATACCCGATCCCAGAGAAGCCTAAATACCTCAAATATCTGCTCTATACTTTAATAAATACATTTATTTCTGTTTCGTTCCTTTATACATTTTTTCATGTATAAAGTTTAAAGTTGAAGTAAAGTAAATAAATAATAAAAATAATACCTTTCTCTAAATGGCCACATAAAGATGAATATAATATGTTTTACCATCAATAACATTTGATGAGATATTGGAAATAATAGCTTTTTATGTAAACAATACCCTCCCATTGAGGATATATATATATATATATATTTAATTAGATTTTTTGGGGGAAACTGTAAAGTAAATGCAAAAGGTTTCGGAATCAGAAAACAATGTCCGCTTTAATATGCATTTGTTATTTGGATTGTATGCTGGAGTTTATACACCCCTTGTATCACTTACAGCTTGTGCTGGCAGAGGGACTGGATACAAAGTTGAGCTTGAAAATATCCATGTGTGTTCAGCACATTTTCCTGCTTCGTTAAACCTACAGGCAGATATAAGGTTGCTAAAACATAGCAGCCAAGACAGACGGGTTACCAAAACAAAAGAGTATTACAGCATCATCTGCAAATAAACAACTCATATATACTACCACCCTACTGTATGGTGACAACACAAAGTGAAATGAATTAATAATGGTAACAATCCATCACCAACCACTTCATATCCAAAACTGGGCTTATAGGAGAAACAAAATTGATTTCACCCTTGTTTGTTTTTTTTAAATGTCATTATTTCCTCATAACCTATACCTGTCAGGTTTCCTTACTCAGGAGGGGCTGTCCCTATCAGACCCAAATCCCTCTGTCTTTTGCACCCTATACATAAGTTTTACATCACAGAGCTGTACATCACAGTACAGTAGTTAATATAGAAGTAGTTTGCAAATAAAATATTTTATTTTTTACTCTAAATGACTTACCAAATTACACAAATAGCCGTCATTTGGTCACTTAAACTTCACGGTAAAGCCCCCCAAAACAAACATGACCCTCTGTGGTCATTTTTTTGGGGGGTAAAAAATACAGAGCACTTTTATCGCCATATTAGCATCCCTGTACTTTTTAAGATAGATGCCAGCATCTTATGACCAGCACATGCTTACCTGTGAGCATGCAGACTAATCTGATCACCAATTGTCACTCACTGCTAGTGCAGTATGCATAATCCAAGACTATGTTAGTGATTCAAAATAATGATCTGTTTTTGGAGAGGATGAAAGATCTAGTCAGCCACCGACAAACCCCAGACAGATGGAAATAGCATGAAGCCGCTCTGACCCTGTAAGCGGTGCACCTATAGGTTAGCTCTGCCTCAGCTTAGAGGCAGAGACGTAACTAACTTTGTATTTGTAAGTATACATGCCGGATTTCTTACTTCTATAATAGAAAAACTTTTCTAAGCAACAGTTAAAAAAACAACTGTAATGCCACTTGCAATAAACCCATTGATATAACACCCTCTTGGTCTTGGCAAGTATATTTTTGACTTACCAATCTTCAACCTTGCGCTAAAGGTATAAAGGCCACTGATTGGTGCTGTGTATCGTCCAGTGGTGAGATTGAGCCCACTGCCTCTGTAGAATGAGCCTTCCAACTCCGGCTGTAAGACAGATTGCCACGTATAATGCGTGATGAATCAGACACTCCAGAGGGTGGACTATGACCGTACATACCAAGATACATAATACACAAAGTAAGTGCATGTGATGAGTTCTCATAGGATGGGGATACCCATCCATTCTGCCCATTCTCATATCCACCTAACTGTTTATACCTTCTTCATAATGGGATTATACATTGATATCATCCTGAATGTCACACCCACCATTGGTGCAAAGCCATTCCTCTAATCTATTGCATGTTCCTTTCTTTTCATTACCCATCAGTCGTCCAGTCTCACACCCTGCATGCTCGTATCATTTTGAGGATTCCCTAAATGAGTTTGATGGCTTGCATCGTATTTGGCATTGGTCTGCTCAATAAAGCAATAGTTTAGTAAAGGAGAGTCCTACTGGAAGCCAGAGCTTCATGACTTACAGCTGGACACTGGAAAACCAGAAACTCCGTCTGTGACGAAGCGAGTAAGGCATTTTATCTGGTATGTACTTTATTCCTGCTGTTACTGTCTTTATATGTCAGGGTTCATGTCTTCCCTGTACAGTACAGTGGGGGTTATATGTAAAGTTGGTCCGCACAGAAATAGCACCAAATAATGGTGAGGAGTTAGTGCTCAATGTTAGTGCTCTATGTGCCGCTATATGCCAGTCCTGCAGCCTGAGCGCTGGAGCAACCTATTTATCAAACAATCAGGTGCTGAATAGCCAGGGCCGCCAACAAGGGGAACAGGTGATAGACCCGGATCGGTCATGTCAGGGCCCAGCCCTTTAAAAAAAATGGAAAAAAAATAATTCCTGGGGGCCCAAAGCAGCTGCCCCGTGGGCCCCTGCTGCCCATGTGACATGATTGGGCTGCAGCCAGCAGATCCACATCCAGCAGATGCGGACCCAGCTTCTATTCAGAGACGTCATGTCATATCCGGTGGCTTTATTGCCAGCACGCACGAAAAGTATATGAATCTCTGGTTGAATGGGCAACAGAGTGAGTGACTCCGGTACAGAATTCACTGCTGCCGTCGGCCTCTCAGATGTATTTCGTGCCGGTGTGCTGCCAGTCGGGCGCACACCTGTCACTCAGGGACAGGATACGCTGCTGCTGTACTGTCCTTTCCCATTCATTTTCCATCCAGTTATTGTTTTCTAACCTGTTCATATGACTGTAGTTCCACTCGCTTCCCAGGCTCCAGACTGGTATCCTGGTCTGTCATGCAGGTGAATGCTGCGTGTACCATCGGAGAACGACTGTGTCCTGAACTCGACTTTCCATTCTGCCTTTTGACAAGGCCTATCAGGATACAGGAAATCAAAAGGATTATTTCATAGGGCTTACTTTGGGCAAAACATTAAAGCTCAAACCACATTGTTATAGAAGGAAACAAAAATGACATTTGTCCTTCAGCATTGAAAAAAAAGGAACTATTTTTACCCAAAATGTCTCTAAAAGCCGTCAGGGTCGTAGCTGTGTATCACCCTATTAAGTCACACTAAGCTAACAAGTGAACTTTAAACATCAGGCTTTAATAGCCAAGTAAGGAAAGATAGTGGAAGGTTTCCAAGTCCGCTACTAATGCCTGATTTTTGCAGTTGATTCACAAAAATGTGTTAATTTTTAGTAACTAGCCCCAAACGACAAATAAAAGTAGGGGAACTGGTACATGCAGGAGGCAAAAATATGGAAAGCATTCAGGCAAAAGTCAAATGAATGTTGGTTTTGAGTTAAGAAAATGTAAAATACTAGGGACTTACAATGTGATTGCTAATGATCTTTATCATGTGCCACAGTGTTTCTGAAGTGGGCCGCACAATCAAAAATGCATGTGATGTCAGGCTACATTCATATACTTACAGTAACGTTAAAGAATAGCTTGTTAGCCATAGAAAAATGTTTGCCCATTTAGCAGTAATATAAAAGCAGTTCAAAACAAGTCAAAATCAACTTTATTCAAACAAAAGTATACATTTCTAGGGATAATGAGAATATGGGCAGTTAAGGCAGGTGGGCCGCAGCTTTCTGTCAAATTAGCCGTATTACAGGACACACGTGACCTACAGGACACACGTTGGATGTTATATGTTCAAAATATATAGATGGTCCATCTTCATCTCACACTTCCGAGATCCCACAATCAGAGTTGAACAGGTTAAACATGATTAATGAGTATTAAAGAATACAACAAATCAATCAATCTGTATTTTCATGGACTCACCACTTAGCAGTTGCAGGAAGTGAACGAGTCTCTTCTCATGTAAAATTGTGTTTAGTGGTTGATTGTGATGCTTTGGAGGTGCTGGAGCACCGATGGGGCCAGGACGATGAGGCTGGTACCAGAAACATAAATATGTAATTACGTTTAACTCTTTATTACCTTCTAGTGGGACACCAAGGTCACAGAATAATTTGTAAATCCACAGGACAGGGTCGTACTTCAGGTACATAAATCAGCAATAAAAGATGTAATCACTGTGCTGCCATTCAAATTCAGGTCCCTCCCTGTCAATGTACACTGCCTGGCCAAAAAAAAAAGTCACCACCTGGATTTAACTAAGCAAATAGGTCTGGGGTTGCTGCAGTTGGTCAGGTCTTGGTTCAGCAACATTATGTGCCCAAAGAATGAGGTCAGCTGACTACCTGAATATACTGAATGAGGTCAGCTGACTACCTGAATATACTGAATGAGGTCAGCTGACTACCTGAATATACTGAATGACCAGGTTATTCCATCAATGGATTATTTCTTCCCTGATGGCAGGGGAATATTGCAAGAAGACAATGCCAGGATTTATCAGGCTCAAATTGTGAAAGAGTGGTCCAGGGAGCGTGATACATCATTTTCATACATGGATTGGCCACCACAGAGTCCAGATCTTAACCCCATTGAGAACCTTTGGTATGTGCTGGAGAAGGCGTAGCTTTACAAGATCTTGGTGAAAAATGAATGCAACACTGGACGGAAATAAATCTTGTGACAATGCAGAAGCGTAATGAAACAATGCCACAGCGAATGCGTGCCGTGATCAGAGCTAATGGCGGTCCAACTAAATATTAGAGTGTGACCTGTTTTTTGGTGGCGACTTTGTTTTTGGGCCAGGCAGTGTGTATCACAATAAATAAAAAAAGATGCCTACCCACCATACCCACCTCAAGCATGTTTTAAAACAGGTTTGATATTATTCTGATCATCAGAAATAAGTGAGAATTAAAATTATTGTCACTGACCAACAGGAATACACTAATAACAGCCCCATTTATGCAAAAAATTGATATATAAGAAGCTATAAGATTAACAATATGTAAGTCTCATATCTTTTACAAACATATACCAACTACTCAAAGTAAACAGTAAATATCAACTACACTTAAACTAAAGCTGTATTGTCTTATTAAATGTAATGCTCCATATTGTACCGAAACAAATCTTTTGATGCAAAAGCATTTTCCATAGCTGCCAACATCCTGTGCACAGGACCCGCGATGTAGGCGGAGTTAAAAACAGGTGATGTTGTGTGACTTTGTGACATGAAGCTTCAACCTGGGTACCAGGAGTCTGGAACTCATCTCATGTACATCTCAAACCCATACATAGCTTAAACACTATAATATAAATCCCAGTGCATGGGTTACAGTAATGCTGTGACAGACAATCAGTAGTTATTTCTCCTTTAAATAAATAAGCACATTAAAATGAGTAAAATGTTCTTTTGTTTCTGTTAACCTTCATACGATATTAACTTTATTCAAGCATTTCTGTCTTTGACAGAGTTTGCCGATCTCCAGTGATCTTTTTTAATATTTCAATATTTATACCTTCAGCTCTCAGCCATATCAAAGGCCTGCATCTCAAAGGTCTATACAATGTATCATGTAAAAAAAAGGTAATCATCCTTTAAAATGCTACCTCCAGCAAAAGTGCTGAACCGGGTGAGCAGCACTGTCTATTGACAGGTCTATCAAATGACACCCTCAAAGGAAAAAAAAACATTATGCAATAAAAGTATGATATCTTAGGAAGCCTAAATCAGAGGAATTTAATTCAAAAACATTTTACTCAACTTAGTGTGGCCTTTCAGATAAGAAAACAGTTTGCTGTCTTTGCTCTCACTTTAACGTACCCTAATCTGCTGCATAGGTGTGATAGACGGGGTTAATGCATTATGGTATCAATAGAATAGAATGAAGTGGTACTCAACAGATGATAAAGGAAGCTTGAGTGACTTACTCGAATGTGATCATCTTGTCCTTTCTTCTTGCTGCTTGATACACGGTCAGAGTGTCTCAGAAATAAGAGCCAGGACTCTCTCGGGTTCCACGGAGGGTGCTGCAACACTGGAACCGTTGGAGTAACCCTCCCTAAATTGGAAACTTCTGCATTTGGAGATGTTGGCAGAGGGATATATAAAAAGGGCATCCCTGTGACACCCTGCAAGGAAAGAAGACATATCATTCTAGAATCCCATCATAAAGCCTCAGAGCATTATACATGAGAATGAATGATGTTAGGTTATGTGACCCACATAAGGAAAACCCCGGTCAATACAGAATATATTTTGGCATCCACATTTACTGACATTGCTGGCTTGCGAAGGAGCCAAGATCCTTCCTCTTGTTATTCAACCTGCCACTGCAGAGCCATCAAGCTCCATGTTTGAGATCTGGCTGCCTTAAAAAGCCTGTACACCCAATACTTTTAACACTGTATTTAATGAGTTAGATCTGGCTATCGGAATTCTGGAGGTCAGTAGCAGTTTTAAGCCTAATGTACAAAATTACTGTGCTGTGATAGAAATGTTGCTATAAGGGAAAATCACTACAGTTGTAGTCAAGTTAGCTCCAAACATATTCAGTGTGCTGTAGTGACTCAAACATTGATATCCAACAGACCAAATGTGGCCCTTCAGAGTATCTGTGCGCCCTCTATCATGGCTGAAAAGCCTGTAAGTCCTATGGCACAGGCGTCCAACATGCGGCCTGCAGTCACCGCACCTCCTGGGGTTTGTTTTCTTAAAAAAAAGAAGCAAAGTCTATGTGTGGGAAAGTGTGACTTTTTGTGTGTGTAAGTGTGACAGAGTGTATGTGTGTGTGTGTTGAAGTGTGACTCAGTTTGTGGAAGTGTGACTGTGTGTAAATGTGTATTTGAATGTGTGTGCGTGTATGTAAGTGTAACCTTGTGTGTAAGAATGACTGTGTATTTTTGTATGTGTGTGTCTGTGTGAATGTGTGTGCATTTCATTTGAGTATTTTTTATTTTTTTATTGCTGGAAAATGTGTGATACAATCACACACTGCGCATTACTGTGATATATATATATCCACATACACACGTATGTATATATATATATATATATATATATATATATATATATATATATATACAGGGCCGGCCTTAAGTGTTCCGGCGCCCTGTGCGGGCTTCCCACGTGGCGCCCCCCCCCCCCCCGTCTCTTTCACCCCCTTATGTTTGTGTATCTCTTTCCTCTTCCTTGCCATGTCTGTCTCTCTCTCTCTCCCTCTGTTCTGTCTCTTTCCCCCGTCCCCTATTCTGTCTCTCTCCCCCCGTCCCCTGTTCTGTCTCTCTCCCCCCGGTCCCCTGTTCTGTCTCTCTCCCCCCCGTCCCCTGTTCTGTCTCTCTCCCCCCCGTCCCCTGTTCTGTCTCTCTCCCCCCCGTCCCCTGTTCTGTCTCTCTCCCCCCCGTCCCCTGTTCTGTCTCTCTCCCCCCCGTCCCCTGTTCTGTCTCTCTCCCCCCCCGTCCCCTGTTCTGTCTCTCTCCCCCCCCCGTCCCCTGTTCTGTCTCTCTCCCCCCCCCCATCCCCTGTTCTGTCTCTCTCCCCCCCCCCGTCCCCTGTTCTGTCTCTCTCCCCCCCCCCCGTCCCCTGTTCTGTCTCTCTCCCCCCGTCCCCCGTTCTGTCTCTCTCCCCCCCGTCCCCTGTTCTGTCTCTCTCCCCCTCCCCCCCGTCCCCTGTTCTGTCTCTCTCTCTCCCCCAGTTCTGTCTCTACCCCCTGCCCCTTTTCTGTCTGTCTCTCTCCCACCCCTCCCCTGTTCTGTCTCTCCCCCCTCCCCCTGTTCTCTCTCTCTAGCCCTGTTCTCTCTCTCTCCCCCCTCCCCCTGTTCTCTCTCTCTCCCCCCTCCCCCTGTTCTCTCTCTCTCTCCCCCTCCCCCTGTTCTCTCTCTCTCCCCCTCCCCCTGTTCTCTCTCTCTCCCCCTCCCCCTGTTCTCTCTCTCTCCCCCTCCCCCTGTTCTCTCTCTCTCCCCCTCCCCCTGTTCTGTCTCTCCCCCTGTTCTGTCTGTCTCTCCCCCCTAACCCCTGTTCTGTCTGTCTCTCTCTCCCCTCCCCCTGTTCTGTCTGTCTCTCCCCCCTAACCCCTGTTCTGTCTGTCTCTCTCCCCCCTAACCCCTGTTCTGTCTGTCTCTCTCTCCCCTCCCCCTGTTCTGTCTGTCTCTCTCTCCCCTCCCCCTGTTCTGTCTGTCTCTCCCCCCTAACCCCTGTTCTGTCTGTCTCTCTCTCCCCTCCCCCTGTTCTGTCTGTCCCCCCTAACCCCTGTTCTGTCTGTCTCTCTCCCCCCCAACCCCTGTTCTGTCTCTCTCCCCCCCTCCCTTACCTTTGCCTGAAAAGGTGTATCCAGGGAGGGGGCGGAGCTAACCGGCACAGCGTTGTAGCTCCGCCCCCACCCTGTGAAGCAGAGCACAGTCTGCATTACGGGGAGCCATGGGCAGCAAGAGAAGGTGCTGCTCGGGCTCCCCATGCTTAATGCAGGTATGGGGAGCCGAGCAGCACTATCTCATGCTGCCCGGGGCTCCCCGTGAAGCAGACTCTGCTCTGCTTCCCGGAGTGGGGGCGGAGCTACACCGCAGTGCCGGTTAGCTCCGCCCCCTCCCCGGACGAAGCAGAGAATGTCGAGCAGAGGGCTGGTGAGGGGGGATCTTTTGATCTCCCCCCCAGCCAGTGCCTGTACCGGCTTTTTTTTTTTTTTTTTTTTTACTTTTTTTTTTCTTTTTTACCGGGCGGGCGCCCCCTGGGGTGTTGCGCCCTGTGCGCTCGCACAGGTCGCACACCCCTAAGGCCGCCATGTATATATATATATATATATATATACATACGTATAGACATACATTTTCTTTAAATTAAACATGAATGCTGCCCACGCACAAATAGATTTATGGTGAATTGGCCCACTGCAAAACAAACTTGGACACCCCTGTTCTATGATATTAGCGCATGAAAGTAATTTCCTTAGTTTCTGCATGGTATACTATCCTCCTAACAATCACATACACCTAACTCCACAAGGTATAATGACTTGACATTTTTAACAGTAATCATATAATTATTTGTGAATGGTTAGAAAAAAATAAAGTAAAAAAAGAGAATAAAGACAAGAGCATTCGTGCCAAATTATTGGCATGTTATCAAAGCAGAATATTTGTAAAGTACTAGGTTACATGGGCCATATAGGCATCCGCAACCCCCAATGTGATTCTTCAATCAATAAAACACGTAATAATAGCAATATTAAAAAAACAAGGCAATAAGAGAGAAACTCCTTTAGGTTAATCGGTTATCATTGAGATATTAAATGAAATATTTTTATTGCGGGCAAAAACCCCATATTTAATGATTAAACACACGTACTGTATTTTTTTGCCGCTAAGATACTTTCTGGTATTGCATTGGAGTAGTCTAGTTACACAACATCCAAAATACACTGGGATTATGTATAAAGAGTAAATAAGGTTCTGGAAGTGAATTAATCAATATGGAGACCAGTTTTGTGTTCCTGCTGATTGCTACTCTATTAGAACTCGACCTAAAAATCTATTTTATTATTTGGTTATATAAAAATATACACCGCTCGGTACTTATGTTTTTTTTCTTACCTGTTGTGTCTCAGTATCATGGAAATGACATGTGAGACACAGGGGTCTATTAACTAACCAGTGAGGTGTGGAGAACCAACAAGGGAACTGCATAGCTGAGTTGGAAAGGGGGGAGACTGAGTTAGACCACATTTCCAAATCAGCTTTTTTTAAACCAGTTAATGAATAACCCTTATTATGTACTGTGTAAGTGAGATTTGTCTCAAAGAAATGTCGTTCTATATGTTAAAATATGTGGACACTATGTAATTGGTGAGATGTAGGCAGCTTTTTTTTGTTATATATAGTGTATCCACTAATAATTTCAGTATTTAATTCCACACACACCATGGCTGCTCTGTTGGTGGGCTGTGTTGAAGCAGACAGACAGTTGACTTACTTGGAATGTGGATCCTCTGTTCTTGTGTGTGCAGGCTGGACCAGCACAGAGCAGAATTAACAATACCCCCATACTGACAGTCATTAGCAGACAGCGCAGAGGGATTAGCTTGTATTCAGTACACATTATGCTGATAATAATGCAATATACTCACTATCTCACTGATATAAGAGTTCTCACAGTGCAAATACTGCACTATACATTTACACCTGCCCAAAATACTCATATACCAGTTTATACTGATTGACTCTCAGTGTCCCTAACACATACTGACAGACAATCACACATGCGGATACGGTGATGGAAATAATCAAATGGAGAGACTTCCTGGTTATTAGATTCTGGCCAATTCTAAAAAAAACCCTCCAAACTATAGGTTCCTCAGTTAAGAAAGGGTACTCTCTGTGCACTGCCTGTTGGCGTTCGCTTGTCCTCTAGTCTTTCTCTGTGCTGGTGTGTCATCAGTGCATCCGCCTTATAGCTGCCCTGTCCCCTACGTGTAGATAAGAGTGCTGAACACTCTACACCCCACACACACTCATTAAACAGTCTTGTTTTTATTCCAGGAAACAGTGTTAGAAGAAATCTGGTTGTGCTTCAGAAGAGGTGCACAGAGGCAGTACATGGCTTTTTGCACAGAGAGGAAAAATGTGCTTAGCTTGTCACAGACTCAAATACTGTTCATATATGTTGCTTTTGTGGACATGATGCAAGGACAGTGTAATTGGCTATACAGTGTATACAAGAAACAAAGACAACTGTACAAACTTAATCGAAATTAGAGGTTTTGGTTATATCAGTCCTAAAACATAACTCCCACTGGCAATGTGGGACGCATCGGGGGTATAGGTTAGCCATCCCAAATCCTACATAAAGCGGCCGGGGAGGTATGTGAATAGGGTCTGCCCTATTCGTTTTAATATGTCTTCAGCAGGGCCAGTGGAAGGATTTTTTTCTACATAGGCGAAGGTGCATTTTGGTTCCCCCAAAGACTGAAGGCATTCCTTCTAGATAACCTTGTGCTATCACATCCTACCAGGGTCTAATTAGATACATGCCTATGGGTAACACAAGACACATTATGGATCCCTCAAAGGTTTTAATACAGTTCCCATCCATACTGAACAACCCAAAGATTCTATTGTAAAACATTATATTATAAGATCAATTAATATTGCCAAATTGGTTCACACAACTGTTTGTTCTACACAGTCAAACTATTATTACACAGTAAAGTGGTTTAGGATTAGATAACATCTAGCAGTCCAGCTGCTCTGATTAGTATGTTTCTCAGCTAGTCCAAAGCGGAGCAGTTTTATGGGCAGGAGTGGCTCTATGACTCTGGCATATTGATGGATACCTCAGTTAGGATTTTGTCTACTAGTACGGTATATATAACCAATTATGGAAGTCTGAAGATACATTATTGAGTGTTTCTCTATTATAAAGTAATTTATCTTATAACATTTGTAGTGCAGATCAGTAATGCGAGGATGTGATCATCTTAGATGTATTTCAGCAAAGATGAAATCCATAAAAGGATTAAGAGAAATGTTCCCATCCCTGTGTCTCTTTCTGCGGTTTTTTGGATCTCATCTGAAATACATCTAAGCTGATCACATCCTTGCACTACTGATCCGCACTTAAAATGTAATGAGATAAGTTATACATTATATTTGCTCATCCTCACTTCAGTTTTCCATCAATAATTCTGAGCTACTAGATAACCAGAGCACCGTCCTAGGAAGAGTAACAGAGGACATTGAGTCCACAATAGGGATTGTCTGTCCAAAAGAGCATAGCATGCCTGACTGGATTGGTTACTCTTGGGACTATGTACAGTTATTCCAGGTGGTATATATTACAAACTGAGAAATACATTTTACCACTATCAAACCATGTCTGTACATGACAGGTCAAAGAGCACATGTTTATTGTTTTGCTCAGTTTTGCAAACTATTTGGATCATGTAGCATGGTAAGAAAAATGGTATCCAATGAAAGGTCATCAGGCAAGCCTTGATATATTCAACTCCTGACAGAAAATACAAGCTTATGGTAAAAGATGCGTAAATGGCTAGAAAATGTTACAGATATTAAGCTCTTAGGCGGCCAGTCCACACTGCTGGATGCTTGTCTCCATTTCTAGGCACTATTGCAGTCAATTTAGTCCTTTATTGGTAAATCATTGGACACAGCGCCTCCTCCTGGAAGGCATAAATATTGCTGCACATCACAGTCTGTTGTGTCTACTTTAAAATAGAGGCTTTTAAAAGCATTTAAGATAACACTGAGCTTCATAGATACCATTAAATGATACAGTGTGTAACTAATAATGTAATGATGCAGTGCAGTTTACACACAGGAGCTAATTTGACAAGCCAAACATCTAATTTTAGACACATGGGCCATTTCTACAGAACTATGCATTAATAGCTCAATACAAACTGTCAAATAGATACATACAATAGATTTTTGGTTCGGTCTGGACAACTTATACCATGGGTTTTTGGAGTACATTTCCGATCACCCTTATCCAGACTAAGCCACTGATAGTTTTAGCAGATTGTACAATCCCTACTAACAGGTTTGGCTACATGCAGCAATACAATTCTGATTTGAACTACAACTCTAAATATGCACAGCCAGCAAATCCATAACATGTAATGATTGTAGTAGAGTAACTGGGTACATTCTGGGTAGAAACAAATTTAAACCCCATCTTTGTATAATGTCACTTACAAAGCGCCTTAACTTCCCTCTGTGAGGTAAGAAGCTTTCTAAAGATTGAGACCTTACATGAACTACAGCTTATATAATGCTGGCTGAGAGTTATGTGTTGTAGTTCTGCAGAACATTCCGGTTGACTTGCCCGGCATCAGTACAATATCTCACTAGTAAAATGTTTCCAGTTACAAATGTGTCTTAAAATTTTTCATCAATGTACAAACATAAACAAAAAATGTAGCATTACAAGATTCAAAATATATATATAAAAAAAAATGTAAATTTAACATAAAATACATTAGTAAATTAAACAGGTTTACTGATTAAAGCTCATATTTTTTGTGTTGGGTGAGCCATCTGGATCAGTCAGAATTTAAAGGTCCAACAAGAAATTGAAGTTGGCAGAAGTCTTAATGTTCCATCACATACTCTTGCTGCCAGTCAGGCCTATGTCTGTAGCTGTCCCTGAAATCTTTCTGGCCATCTGGAGGTGTCCATGAAGATGGTAGAGGTACAGTGATACATCCAGCGGCTGGGAAGGGGACCCTCCCGAATCCAGACATCATTGGTACAGTCATAAGACTCCATCACCACACTGTACTCTCGTGCCATTCCATGCCAGTGTCCTCCTGTCACATATAGCCGAGACCCTACACAGGCCATACCTCCATTCTCATGAAGGGTGTGTAGCAGTTGCACCTGGGAAAAAAAAAAAAACATTTGAAACAATTATGCTGACAGCCTATTACAGAAGACTTTCGTTTTTTCTGAAGAAGGCCACATAATCAGAAATAAAATGGTCACAAAATCAGAAATGCATGTGTGTCGGCTGTATTATTATTGTTATTTATTTACAGAAAATAAAGCTGAAGAACAGTTGTAAAAAAAAATGTTTATTATAATAAATTACATGTATTGGGTTAATGTGCAGTTAAGTTAGTTGGGCTGTATGTTGAATGCCACTGACCTATTAAAATCGCATCTGGTTATCATAACCAATTTGGTGTTTGTATATTTGAGAGAAGTTTTGGGGTATAACACTTTTTCTTTTTTGCACATTTCACTACGTCCTTTTTGTATGATCCCACAAAGGGATCTTTGGGCTCAGTGCAAGGCTATGTGTAGTTAGGTTGCTATGGTGAGTGACAGTCAGGGGTCAAGTCCTGGGAAAAAAAGTGTGGGAACTCACCCAAGATCCACGATTTAGCCAATCAATATGCCAGTATAATTTTGCCACTCAATATGACAGTATTTTGCCATTTAATATGCCAGATTTTGCCATTTAATATGCCAGATTTTGCCATTTAATATGTTAGGATTTAACCCCTCAATATGTCAGATTTAGCCATTTAATATGCCAGATTTAGCCTTTTAACATGCCAGATTTAGCTATTTAATATGCTAGGATTTAACACCTCAATATGCTTGATTTAGCTATTTAATATGCTAGGATTTAACACCTCAATATGCCAGATTTAGCCATTTAATATGCTAGGATTTTGTCACTCAATATGCCAGGATTTAACACCTCAATATGCCGAGATTTTGCTAGTTTTACACCCTCCTCCTTTCCCAGTACTTACCTCATGGATGCTCCGTACAGTCGATGCTGGTCCCCTCCGTTTAGTCTTCCCTAAACTTCACGTCGTGACGTCATATCCGGTGTGAAGGAGGTTTTTTTTTTTTTTTACTTAACTTTTCTGATGCGGCTGCCGGCTGCTGTCCGCATGTATGGGCAGCATCGGGGAAGCGGCGTTTCAGCGATTCGGCCGCTGAGCGGCCGAAATAGCGTTTATTGAGGCCGCCTTTGCAAAAATGCCACCTGGGGCAGTTGCCTCACTCTGCCCCATTGTAGGGCCGGCCCTGCCTGCAGGAGCAAAGGGAACAGCGTTCCTGCCATGAAAAAAGTGCAGGAACGCCATTCCCACGCGTTCCTGCAGGACTCGAGCCCTGGTGACAGTGCTACTGCCCATGCCGGGTCACAGGGTGGCATATTCGGAGTATGATCTAAATATGTGTGGTCAGGCTGCGTAGAAGTGTGGCATCTCCTATAAATTCTATAAAGAGCAATTTGCAGAGAATCTAAGAGGGACATGCCCAGGGTGGGCTTAATGTTTTAACTCCCATTTCCGAGTCCTCCAGGCTCCGGGCCTCACCTTTTTCCATATGTTGGCTTCCGGTAGATACATATAAACTTTCTTGGTGTTATCGGCAATAAGGTAAACAGCCCCACCCAGCACACAGCAGCGGGGAGACGACAAGTACTTTGGGATAAACGGAGATGCAATGACGCTCCATCCATCTGAGGAACAAAGCAGAATCTCACTTAACATTCCAGGTTACAATAGGTTACTGACTCTTACTACTCAATACAGGATACTGTAAAGAAATAAACTACAAGAAAGCTTACCCAAGCCATGAATAAGTGTATATGTTAAAGTCTAACTGGTCCCATACGCAATGACATTACTATGTAGAAATAGCTGGGTACTATGTTATTATGCAGACTATTCAGGGTACTTCTAAATCTAGGTAAACAGCAAGAAATCTGAAGGCACTCAGATTCCAGAATAAAATGTAATAAAAAAATCTTATTTCTTTATTTCAGGTCTATGGACCATTAAAATCATTCAGAGGCATCAATCTCGAACGCTGAGGGCCTTCGGATTTTGTTTTGCTGTTTAGCCATGTATTGGATATGGGGATATTCCTCTGGTGAGGCACCACAAGTTGAGCCCATGGGACTACATGTATTTTTGCTAATTATAACCCTAACTAAACCCTGAGGGCCTATGGGGATCATGTATAAACATGACACACAAATACTGACACTGTCTGCGTATCCACCTATCTATAAAGCAGACTGACAACAAAAGTGTACGGATTTATGTGTCGGAGACTCTACTTCTGTACTATAAAATGTCAGGATGTATAATAATGATGAAATCACTGTTATACATGACAAACAGAGATTGCACCTTTTTTACCACTTCCTGACTCTTTACAATGCGGGACATTTTATTCATACCCCCCAGAAGAATAAAAGATTACAAGATGATGTCTACCAACACTCATTTCAATATACAAATACTGTAAATTGGGAATGTTGCTCCAAATGAGGGTGGAAAGAGGTAATACATGATCAAGGCCAATATTGTTCAAGGTGGACATTTACTGGAGTTTAATTTGCCTACGTCTGTATGTGACGAGGGCCTGGGAGAGAAGAGCTTGATTAAAGGTAAGGGTCAGTTGATACCTGTCGATGGATTGTAGCATTGAAGGGTCAGTGCGTTATACTTCATTGCACAGGAACCAATTAAATATAGTTTTCCACTGCAACCTACTGCAGAAAAGTTACTGACGTACTTGTGGGCCGGACTCACTGCTGCCCACTTGCCAATGTAGGGGTCATAACACTCCACCTCCACTGCATCCTGCAAGGTTCCTGGAAAGAGTTGGAGTACAAACTAATCACTTATAGTCACTCAGAATTAATGCATGGATATAGCAAATAAACAGCAACATTCTGTCAATTACACCAGATAATGATCCCCTATACATATAACCACATGTCTAACCTCCAATGACATATATCTCTCCATTGAGAGAGGCACTAGCATGATTGGTCCGTGGGTGCATCATTGGCGAGATAGGTTCCCATATCCCCTCATTTAATACAAAGCGCCAGCCTTGCCGTGTTGACCAGGAATCATCTCTAGAACCTCTGGAACCACCTAGAAAAGGGAAAAAGAACATTGACCTAACAATTATACATCTCATCATACATCTCATAGCCCTTTATAAAACACACCTTCTCAGTAATGCACAATCTCATCACACTCAAGTGTTTAAATGTAGCTGGCTGTTGTAATTTGTTCCTGATGAGCCCCACTAGTTTAGTAATATGTAATGTATTTATTTATTTATACATTCTTACCTGTAACATAAACGTCATTATTCAAAGAAGTGATGGAGAATCCCCATTTATTATAATCTGGGAAATCAGGAAGTGCCATCCATGTTTCTGAAACAGATGAAAGGATTGGTCACAAAAGATAATGTACAACATACACTTTCTCATATGCTCTGTAACAACTTCCATATGCTTTGTAAATTGAACCATTTGAAGTGACCACACGTGTTGCACTGTTTTTAACATTCTTTAAATCCAAATACATTGATGTTGTTTGCCTTGGTCAACTTTATCTGTGTTCTGTTGAGCTATTATAATTTAAATGCTCTCTTTTTTAGTAATGTGGTTAGTACACTAAGATGATGAAGTCTTCATTTTACTAAAAGATGAATCTGGTGACCATAGACATATGGGTCTTTTCACTAAATTTTGACTTTGGAGGTCGACTTTCATTTTGAGTCAAATTCGGCACCCTAGTCTGACTCTTCCCCATTGCAAGTAATGGGAGGCAAAATGATCGAAGCTATTTTTGAGATTGGTTCTAGGACAGGAAGTTAGTTATGAGGCTACACAACTGAGCTCCCATATGAACACTTCTGACCTGCTGCCAACGACCAAGGATTTTAACACTGTGCGATATGTATTGTCAAACTACCATTGTGACATGCTATTTGGGTTTCAAACAGTGCCTTTATTTTAGCGAAATATTTAGCTTTAATCTTAGAGACGATTTTATTTCAGCAGAGTTAAGCCAAGCAATTTGAGCAATACTTGCATGACTAATTTGTTCTGTGACCCAATTCACCCGGCATGACCTTTCTTCTCATTTTAAGGCTGCCAGAACCTATCAGCTTTCACCAAGAGATCAGAACCACTTGTTGGGGTGGAAGGAATAATCATGCAAATCTTGTAACAGGCTATTAATTGGTGCTCCCACGCTAAATGTCAAAAACTTTTATTATTTGGTAATCTGTATAGACCATTATAGGGGTATTTTGTTATAGGAGTTTAGAAAGAGATGGGTGTATTTTAAAACAAAACTTCATACTACAGGCAATGTAGAGAAAAACATTGCATGATGCTAACAAATGTCTGACATTTCTGGTCTTAAAGGCTTCTTCCCCCTTTCCAAAACTAACCCCATAAGAATGGAATTAAGTGGCAAAACATATTCTCTTGGCTATATTCCTACATGTGTGGCCAATCAGTCCCATTGATAAGAGGTCAAGAAATGATAAGCGCTAAACAATGTAATATGTGAACAGATGCAGCAAACACTAGTGTGGCTTCCCCAAAAACAAAACACTAAATACGATTGTAAAGTGATAAAGTGTTGCGCAAAAAAAGGACGAATAATAATAATAAACAATCAAAAAAAGGTGATCACTTCTACTTCACAGCTGTTGTCTCCCGTCTTGCTGCTTCTCTGCAGATATTATCCATGTGGAAGTTTCGTTTTTTCTGCACAAGCGGACTCATCACCCTGCACCTCGGGACTGGTGATTTTATGCGCATTTATTTTATTGTCTTAATGTAAGCCTCAGATTTGCAGGGGGCCAATAAATACTCCTTATTGTTATTTACTTCACTATGTCTGGTTCCTATATGTGTTTCCTCCTGAGATAAATTCCATACTTGAGATCTCATCGCTTATGGGAGACTGATTCACCATCTATTCCTGCCAGTGCGGATCATAGGACTTTTAGTCCTTTTGCTGATTACACTCAGAGCCAGTTTTCAGGCTCTAGACCACGTGAGTGTAATTCCATTGGGGGTCACGGCTTTTTATACATCTTCAATTGTTTTGTGTATTACACCATTGGATTCCCTTTTATGTCTTTTTTTCTCTTTTACATATATCCTGCTTATGAGTTTGCCTCTTATTTAGGATAAGTATACATATTATTTATTGTTTATTATTATTATTCGTCCTTTTTTTGCGCAACACTTTAGCACTTTACCATTGATAAGAGGACTATAAATGACATTCCAAAAGGACTTCTTCATGATAACTTCTTTTCCCCAGTGGTTTGTTTCTCCCCCCAATTGACTTCATTTACATACTGGTTTTGGCAATGTAGAAAGCAAAGTTTGGTGTGGTTTGGGGCGGAGCATCGTCATCATCGTCATCATCATCATCCTCTTCCTCTTCTAAGACCTTTCCTCCAACCACCACCAGCACTTCCTGGAGTGAGATGGATGCCTGCTCTGTGGGACCGCTTGTCACCTGAACGAGGAGAGACAATAAGCTTGATCACAGGATTATTCTGTTTTATATAATCTGTTCTTTATTCACCTTGTATATAAGTCTGTTTAATCATTCAATCATACATCTATAATTACCAGCACTAACACTGGTAACAAAAGAGTGACAGATGTGAGAGGTGATACACGTTTGAGAGATGACAGGTGTGGGAAATGTGACTCCCAGTGTGTGAGAAGCAATGCAGGTTGAAAGATTATAAAGGTGTCCGGTGATGGGTCGGCAAGCGATATGGGTCTAAGAAGTAACAGGTGTTAGAGGTTAGGCTGGTGATGAGGCAGGTGTGAGAGTTGACACTGGTATGAAGAGGCCAAGTTCAACAGGTCAGTTTAGGAGTGAAAGGTAACACATATGTTACAAGGTGATAGCAGGGGTGATTGTGAAATCCTGCATATGTCAACTGAGACAAAGACATGACACCGTTTAGAAAACATCTGAGACATGATGTCAATGTTTAACATGACACAGGAGTAAGAAGTGACGTTAATTTAGGAAACTGCTACAAACTATACAACTCTCTAAACTATACTGAACTAACAGAGTAACAGAGCTGTAAGACAAATGGAAAAACTATATCAGAGAATGGAAAAAGCTGACCGTAAGCAGTGCCTGCACAGCTTTTAGAATTTAAATAGATAGTATAAAAGCAATAAATAAACATAATCAGCATTACAATCTATATATTAATAAAATTAAATTGTGGAAACTATGTATTTTAATGGAAAATTATGATTATGGCAATGATTGAGAAGGTGAAGTCCTCTGGTCTTGGAGACAGGAAATTCTATATAGACGACTTGATCCTTTTTGGAATACTGCTGACTTCATAGCTTCCTAAGATGGAAGTGGAAGCAAACAGACTGAGACCAGTCCTGCAGCAGCAAAGGGTGGGACAAGCTTCTGCTGGTTCCACTCTAGACCTTAGGCCTGTCTATGCTGCATTATTTCTTATACTGGGGTAATAAACAAGATGAGGCATGCTCAAAAGACTTCTCCAGCATACAGTTGAGTAGTCTCTTTCTGTCAGTCGCTGTTATTGCAAGTACCTGTTGGGCCTGCATTGATTTTTACTGTAAAGAACAGTTACATTTGTTTGTTTGTTTGTTTATTTCTTTGCTTTTGAGGCAAAGGGGAGGGGACTACCTGTTCTCATGTATGGTTGAAATGTTCTTAACATATACTGTTAATTGAATTTACTGTTAAACTGATTATTATGTGGTTTTCTATATCTGTAGCAATGCTGGTTAATTGCTGTTTGGTTTCCATTGTGTTATATGTTAATAGGTGTGTTGAGTTATGTTAACTTGATTATGTCTGAATATAAGACTCTGTTTCTGTTCCAATAAAGTTGTTGTTCATTCTTACTCTACCCAACTGCTAGTGGTCCTGTCTGCTATTTGGATACAAAGAGCAAGGTGCCAGGGAAGACTTGCTGGGTGAACGCTGAGCTTGAAATGGGGGCTAAGGAGGTGATTTCCTACAACGGGCAGAGGTGCTACTGGCCTTGGGTAGCCTCCCTGTTACAAAAGGGTTTAAACACACAAAGACTGCAGAATAACCTCCCCATAAACTACAACACAAATATGTAAAACAATTGTATTCTCCAACAGTAAAAGTAAAAAGTATACTCCTGCTAGACTCTTTCTGGCAGAATAACTGCAATCACAAGAAGAGCCAGCTGTCACTTCCTGAGAATGTTGGATTCTCCTCAGCCAATCCGAATGTGACTTTCAATATCACAGCTGAGCGTAGTTAACTGATAGAATTTAGATGAAATGTTCATGCATCTTCATGGAAAATGAAATAAAAATTAGAACCATAATAATGCAATTGGATGAATTAATGTTCATTTGGTGGCTGGAGTGTCCCTTTAAAACATTAATGTTGCAGATGAGCTAGTCCCATCCTATTACTTTAGGCAACTGTATCTGTATTCTGTCTTGGAGTAGGACAATAGTTCCCACCCATACTATAAACTATGCTAACAATAGTGTATCTATGATAGTAAGAGAAGGCTCCTTAGTTTGCATGTGACAGTATATGAAAGTATAGTGTATCGAATACAGAAGGTATCTCTGTTTACACATTTACATGCTGTCGCCCTGCACTTACCTGCCCAAGATTTGTGCTTATCATGGCTCGGCATGCCTCAGACTCATTGATCAAAGGTTCAGCATCCATGAGCTCCTGCAGATATATCTCAGTCAAGCTGGAAAGCCCAGCCATACTCAGTAGTTCTGGAAGATATTGGGCCCTGCATTTCTCATCTTGTCTAACCCAGTGAAGTGCTGCCTTTGTCCGGCTCTGCTCTTCCCTCACTTGCAGTAACGGATCTCCCAGGTATCGAATTAGACGTTCTGGTGCCAAAAGCAGAAACTCCTCTTCCTGAGAAACTGCTTCAAAGTTCTCTTGCAGGAATGACCAAGCCTTTGCTGTTACCTCAGGGCAACCATGTGTTTCACCAAATTCCCAGATACCCAAACAATTTGTGGCATCCATCTGCTGTTGCAAATAACGACTGCATACTTTACGAACAGCAGGAAAATTTAGAAGATTAGAGGTGCGAATGAGCCCCTCCACATTACTTTGGTTAATGGTGAGCCGTCCAGTGTAGGAGAAGTTAATTAGAGTCTCCATCAGCTCAGCATCCACTTCTTTGATTTCCACATGAGCTGAGATGCTTTCCTGAAATTCTCCAGTAAACATGGCATGGAAGTATTGACTACACAAAGCAAGCACAGCACGATGACAGGGAAACTCCCGGCCTTGGACCATCAGTGTAACATCTGAGAGCCGGTGATTGAAGCGTAGAGACTGCAGGCCAGAAAGTATAGAGTCTGAGTGAGAGGGAAGGCAGAACTCCAGGTCATCAATGTTCCTCACCATTGTTACCTTTGCAGATTGCCCAAAAGAGCAGACCATGCACCAAAAACCCTGCAGAAAAGAAAAGAGTTTCAATCAGCACCAATTCATTGATTTCTATTGACTCTACTGTACAACAAGAAAGACAGAAAAAAGTAGCATTTAAACAAAAACCTTTAATGGCTGACTGAGAGATTGATTGCAAGGAAACTTACCTGTCAACCTGTCGGTTAAGTGACCTAATTGATTAGCTCAATTCAGTTTAGTGTGTCTAAAATTCGAGAATAGCTTGAGGAGGTCAACTTTCATTTTAAGACTAAGTCAAATTCGGCCCCCTGAGTTTGACTTCGAAATATAACCCAGGTTCGAATCCTCCCCATTGAATGTAATACTCAAGTGCCAAATTTGACTTAGTCTCAAAATTAAAGTCAATAACACACCCGGTGAATCAAGAGGATTTATTATGGTGACAAAAAGCATTGTGTCAACCTCCAAGGAGGTTTTTATCGAGCTCAAAATGGAAGTCAACCTCCTTGAGCTACAGTGGATATAAAAAGTCTACACACCACTGTTAAAATGTCAGGTTTCTGTGCTGTAAAAAAATGAGACAAAGATAAATCATTTTCAGAACTTTTTCCATCTTTAATGTGACCTATAAACTGTAAAACTCAATTGAAAAAACAAACTGAAATCTTTTAGAGGGGAGAAAAAACACCCTCTTATAACTGGGGATGTAGCTGTGTTCAGAATTAAGCAATCACATTCCGATTAACACCAAATAAAGTTCAGCTGCTCTAGTTGGTCTTTCCTGAAATTTTCTTAGTCGCATCCCACAGCAAAAGCCATGGTCCACAGAGAGCTTCCAAAGCATGAGAGGGATATCATTGTTAAAAGGTCTCAGTCAGTAGAAGGGTACAAAAGAATTTCCAAGGCATTAGATATACCATGGAACACAGTGAAGACAGTCATCATCAAGTGGAGAAAATATGGCACAACAGTGACATTACCAAGAACTGGAGCTCCCTCCAAAATTGATGAAAAGACGAGAAGAAAACTGATCTGGGAGGCTACCAAGAGGCCTACAGCAACATTAATGGAGCTGCAGGAATATCTGGCAAGTACTGGCTGTGTGGTACATGTGACAACAATCTCCCGTATTCTTCATATGTCTGGTCTATTGGGTAGAGTGGCAAGACGAAAGCCTTTTCTTGCGAAGAAAAACATCCAAGCCAGGCTACATTTTGCAAAAACACATCTGAAGTCTCCCAAAAGCATGTGGGAAAAGGTGTTATGGTCTGATGAAACCAAGGTTGAACTTTTTGGCCATAATTCCAAAAGATATGTTTGGCACAAAAACAACACTGCACATCACCAAAAGAACACCATACCCACCGTGAAGCATGGTGGTGGCAGCATCATGCTTTGGGCTGTTTTTCTTCAGCTGGAACTAGGGCCTTAGTTAGTAAGATAGAGGGAATTATGAACAGTTCCAAATACCAGTCAATATTGGCACACAACCTTCAGGCTTCTGCTAGAAAGCTGAACATGAAGAGGAACTTCATCTTTCAGCATGACAACGACCCAAAGCATACATCCAAATCAACAAAGGAATGGCTTCACCAGAAGAAGATTAAAGTTTTGGAATGGCCCAGCCAGAGCCCAGACCTAGATCCGATTGAAAATCTGTGGGGTGATCTGAAGAGGGCTGTGCACAGGAGATGCCCTCACAATCTGACAAATTTGGAGTGTTTTTGCAAAGAAGAGTGGGCAAATCTTGCCAAGTCAAAATGTGCCATGCTGTTAGACTCATACCCAAAAAGACTGAGTGCTGTAATAAAATCAAAAGGTGCTTCAACAAAGTATTAGTTTAAGGGTGTGCACACTTATGCAACCACATTATTTTATTTTTATATTTTTTCTTCCCTCTACCTAAAAGATTTCAGTTTGTTTTTCAATTGAGTTGTACAGTTTATAGGTCACATTAAAGGTGGAAAAAGTTCTGAAATGATTTATCTTTGTCTCATTTTTTTACAGCACAGAAACCTGACATTTTAACAGGGGTGTGTAGACTTTTTATATCCACTGTATTCTCAAATTCTGGTGAAGAGACCCAAGAGATTCTTTAACCAAAATGGTTAATTTACTAAATTAATATCTGAACAATGTCATCCCAGTCATATGTTTTCTATGTCATAAAGATTATCATCTGTCCTGTATATTGTCATATGCCCACACTTCTTACCTTTCAAAATTCTATAGGTATAAGTATTCCCTTGCCCCAAAAATGTCAGGAAGTCAAATAAATGGTGCAATCAGTAGATGTGGCAGAAGCAGCACCAAAATGGTATAGTGCCCAAGCCAGAGGCTCCACCAGTCCTCCCAAGTATAAATGAATACAGGAACAGGCCCCATGATGGAGGATGCCAGCATTCTGGCCCCGCTACAAGGGATACCAACACTTTCATGTTTGTTATTGGAACACTTCTCTGACACTTTTCAGGCGCCTGAGTCTTTATACAGTGGTTGTTACAAAAAAGTAAAAAAATGGCAAAAGAAACATGCATAGTTATACCAGGAAATATTGAAACAAAATAAGATTTCTTAATTGTGATCTCTATGGGAACATTTCATCTCACAAACACACTTAACAGGCTTGTCCCTGCACAATGTATAACTAAACTGCTGCGGTCGAATGTTCATCTTACCTGCAACTCACCTTTTAATGAATAGGCCCCAATTTGTCTGGATGGAAAAAAGACACACTTTACATTTGGTGGTTTCTGCCTTCTTTCCAGTTAATACAAAAGCTGTTTTCATCAGCAAATATCTGTAAATTCCTTCTAACCAATTTCTTTAACCCATTTGTGTTTTTCACTATTTGAATCTCATAATTCTGAGTAGTAAGTCTTTCCCTGTTACTTAATAGGTTTATCAGATCATGTTATATTGTGGTCCTACACAGATACAGTTACTTGGGAAAAGGCTGGGTCGAGTCTTTAATACAGCATCACCTCCCACCTCAGTTACCTACCATTGTTCGTGTCAATTGTTTTGCATGCTCTTAATGCTGTCTCAGTTAATGAATATAACATTGTAATTAAAGTTTCATGGCAACTATCCGGCAGGTCTTTGGCCTCTGTAATTAGAATACAGGTTTAACATTGAAGCTATGAGCCGTTCTTTTATCCATATGTAATGCACAAAATATTCCTGCACTGTATTACATTTGTAAGAAATACATCCATTTACATGTCAATGTCAGTGGAATGTTCTACATATGGAGTTATGTTCTCCTGTTTTGGGTAAGACATCAATACCTATTCATTAGCATGAGTTCAATATGGTGATCCCAGTAATGATCTAAAGCCATGAACGATACTCAAACCTAAGTGAATTGTGGGTAATGGAAACCACAGGAAAAGGAAGTCTGAAAGCAGAAATTGGTATTCATTGCCCCTGAAATTCAGCTTGTTTAATTGAAAAGATAGTTGCTTTTGCATTCCTACTTGTATAACCTGATTTTAATTACATTTTATTCACCTGTGTTGTTTTGCTTAGCGTTTTTTTCCCCCATATACTTGCATTTCCCTTATGTTTGTAAATGAAAACTTACTTAAGTAACAGCCACAGATAGATTTTTATCATGGGTCCTCTTGGTATAAAATGTAGTATCACTCTATTCTTTAAAAAATAATCGGATTTGTGAATAGAATATTAGTGGAAATAAGGCATGGCGTGCACAAGAAAGAGTGCGTTATGTGTAAACAGGAGTTACTGGGTTTTCCAGTTAGAAAACGCCTGTTTGACGACAACTGACCCATTTTCAAAGGACAAGCTGTAACTACAGTCTGTGGTGTCAGGGTAATTTACTTTTTAACATTCCTAATTTGTAAAATACATCTACAAAATACATAAAAAACAAGGTTTGGCCTAAAACATGCAAATTATATCCTGGTTATTGTAGCAAATTTCAAGGTTAGCCACAATGTACATAAAGTGTACTGAACTGGCACGTCAGATTTATTTGTTTATCCATTACCTGTATATTAACCAGCATTTTCTATTATTAAATTGACCAGATTATACCCAGTTTGGAAAGGAAAGAGATGACCAACCATCCTTAAAGCATAAACCCAACTGTCCTGCTTTACATGGGTCAGTCCTGACTCGGGTTCTCTATCCTGAGGTTCTCACTTCATACATGAACATCACGCATGCACAGGATTATGCATGTGCACATTCACACTGACACTCCCCCTTCCGAGTTTCAACTCCTCCCTCTGTGTCCCCTGCTGCCAGTGGGGCATGTTGGGTCTTCTCTGGTTCTGGTCCTACAATACGAAAATGTTAATGACTGAAACCCACCTTCAAAGAATTTGAATCTCTGAGTAACAATGACTGCTGGAAATCCACAGGTCATCAAGGAATCAAAAATAATGGCATGCAGGTAACTTGTGTCCTTTTTCATAGTTTAAGTGTGTTATTTCGGTTGTTCTGCCCAGAGCTTTTGTATACTTAAGTAGCCTGCTATTAATAATAGGAGGTTTGTTATTAATGAGACCTATAGATATGAGAGTGTGTCTAATCTTGTGAGCATGAGATACCATAGAATCCACATAACGACCAATACTAGAGATGTCTCATTGACAATGATGCTAGGACAGAATGGGGACTATTCAATGACCTAAGCTAATTTATCTCATGAATCACTGAGTCAGTGAAAAAACTGAGTTAAAAAACAGTAAAAAGTGATATTTTGGTTCATTGGATCAGGACCAATTAATTAATACGTTGGGTTAGTTTGACATAACTAACTACAAGTTATTCATAAAAGGAATCTTCTTTAATTATATATCTTGTGGCTTTGCTGTCCAGTCCATTATGGATTTCCATCTCAGCGTCCAACAATGCTCTATATTATTGTCTTAAGACAAAAATAGCAACAAGGGAAATGTGATGCACAAACATCAACAATCAGTCAACATATAGGCACTAAGAGGAAGCTATCCAAACATTGTATGTCACTATGTCAGCCTCACAGCATATACCCTTTCTTTCATTCCAGGCACACAACAAAGCAGTATGGTATCCGAGACTTCTTGGTGCATCACCGAGGTGAACCCCAGCTGACCTATCACAGTAGACAACATGGAAAATTAGAAGGTCACCCATGGTTCTACAGGCATTATGACAGTGCTGTCGAAATGATTTGACATTAATAAGAATTTCAATTAATTAATAAGAATTTCAATTAGAATTAAATGCCATGTGTCGTCTCAACAAATGTGGTACATGAATATGGTTTTGTACAAAAGTGTAGTTTTGTTTCATGTAATTGCTGTCTAGGAGGAGCTCCCGAAAATCTGCTGGCAACATGGATACTTTACTAAAGTGGAAATGTGACAGTGGAGAGATACCAGTAATGTTTAGATGTGGGGTGTGTGGTTGCTACGAGGGGTTTGCCAGGTGACTCATACTAAAATACAAATTTGAACTTCAATAAAAATGATGGACACAACAAATAGTTCTAAGACATGTGGAGTTTAAGCATGCATGGGACAGGCATAAGACTATCCGATAGAAAAGATAAGTATATGGACTAATTCATAATTTCGGCAGCATGTAGCAGACTAGATGGGCCAGATGGTTCTTATCTGCCAACACATTCTATGTTGCTATGTCTGTAAGTGTCACCGTAAAAATAGATTATATCACCTTATGTGTAGTTCAGTGTTGTTTACTCATGTCTTCAGCCTGCATACCCTGATCAGTGCTTTGAAAGCTACTGACATATCATTTTTAACTATTATTCAATTTTTGCACATAACTAGTAAAGCAGCACACCGGTTTCTTAAACTAATGAAGGTAGCACATAAATTCTTACATGCCAAAAGTGCATTGAATAACATCATTCATCTCTACCTCAGAAACCGTGCTAATTAAGGATTCATGCCATTGACCACTCGCCAAAACAGTAACTTTACCCGCCATTGTATAATCCATTTAATATTTTTGTACTATGCTAATCATTGAAGCTTGACACAATGCTCTGGTAGAGTGAAATTCAGTCACAGTCATTCATAATGTGTCAGACTTAATCTGTGTAATGCTGACTGACAGCTACACAGTACAGTCAGTCACAGTACACTTTCCACCAGCATTAGATAGACAGATATGACCATGACTGTAATAGCCAAGGCCTATTAATGGCCAAACTTACAGAGCACAGATAAGTCACCATTTACCTGAGAACTGATAAAAACCAGGAATAGAGTCTTATTACATTGTCAGAGAGTTCAGCTAAACTGCAGTGGTGTAATATCACAGCACTGGACTAAATCAAATGTTTCCTTTTAAATGAGGAGAGTCAGAAGAAGTCCAATATACCCCGGTCCCTGTATACACATTTCTTGCGCTGTGGGTTGTGGTTCTTTTAGCTAATAATATGGGAGAAAGTAATAGAAATATATGCTGAATCAGCATCATGGGAGCTGCAATTATGCCACCATCTGAATGTAGTCATCAATGAAAGTATTATGATAAACCCCTCAGAAACCCTTCATTAACATTCTTACCTATTCCTCCATGTTACATAAAAATTGGATTTCAATAACCAATAAATCCCGCCAATAAGATTATAAATGCTCCACAGTTTATAGAATGGAAGTCATCCGGTGATTTTAATGCTGCTGAATTGAGAATGTGGATTGGTTTATATGTAAATTGCCTCATACATTATTGCAAGGAGCATATAGAACAGGAAAGGTGTGGATAAAACATATATTGATGTCCTGTGCAGAGGGCTAAATTATGTGATTATAGTATTTTTGAGGATCTTGTGCGAATAGAAATTGTGTATTTACTTAGAAATGTCATAATTATTGTCATGTAAACAAAAATATTTGCAAAAGCACAATTCAGTTTAAATGATGATGAAACAGGTAAAGTAGCAAATAAATTAACATAGTTAAGTTGAAAATTATTTCAAACTATCCTTATTTTCCATATCATCCTGATGTTTGTAACTTAGTTGTCAACTTACCACAATTTAGGGGTTAGGCCCCAGATCTAATGTGGTTACACTGCGAACTGTGTTGGACTAACAAGACAATAGCAAAAATCCAAATATAACAACGTTTTCAAACTCAGCAGATAATAACCATGGAAACTGCTCTGCATTGCCTAAAAACTTTAGCATTTACCCCATAGACGTTATGACTTGAACTGAGGCATCTTAGTGTAAGGCGTATCATAAACAGAGTCACTGGACATCTCACACCATTCCAAATAATATTTTTGTTATTTCCAATGTTGTTATTAAATTTACCTTTAGAGCATGTCTCTTTTTGGGAAAAAGAACAGATATCCTGTAGTTTAACAATACCAGAAAATAAATAATAACTAACTAGCTGGATAGGAAACGTGAACTGATTATCCAAAACAATAAAGTATTGCATTCAAATGAATATCTACTCACATGACCATCACTCCTAAATCAAATGTACTGTTCTAAACAGAAGATACAACAATGTTTAACAAGTCAGTATTTAAGAGAATACCATTTAATTTCAACTGTATGTCTCCTAGGAGCTAATATATCAAAGGAAGGATGAGACCACTCACTCCATTGTGCTTTCTAATCATTATTGTATTTTATCAAAGTAATATAGTGTAAGCATTACTACATGTTTTACATCCACTACTTACCAATTCTGAAAGCTCTGTATATTTCCCAAGCGTGCTGGAGTTGTGTATGTCTGTCTCTCAGTTTCCTATGTTTTCGGTTTAGTTATTACTCAGCTGTTACTTGGTAGGTGTATTTCTAGTATGTGACAGAGTTTAGAGCTTGCTGAGATTATTAATAGCCCTTCCACTCAATAGCAGCCAGTCCCTCACATTCCAACCCCCTCTTAGTCAGACCCCCTCCTAGTCTTAAAGTTGAACACACAAATAACTCAAAGTATCCCATCTGTCCCATGGTCATGTGGCAGAGACAACATAATATCCTCCTGTACTAAGGACATATGAAATTAAAGGAGACACATGAAAGGTAGAAGAAGGGTCAGCTAATCTTGTTTCTCATACATTAACACATGTAACATATACTTTCTCTATTGCATATACACAAACTTTACAATAAATACTTGTAACAGTATCAAAACAGAAAAACAGTGTAACCTGTTGCATTCTTGTATTGTCCTTGTGTTTTATGGTTTCAAATGAACAACCTTGATAGCCTGTATGCAAGAGGAGGAAAGAGACGCTTGCCAAAAATTGGAGGGAATGGAAAGGGGAATATCAAACACATTTTTCCAGTTTGGCTACTTTGCCCTTAAGTTTCAAATTCGCTTATCATTTCACTGGAATTCTCTCTTTCAAGAATAAATCCCCATTAGTTTTATTAACTTGCTTAAAATATTAATGGGAATAATAAGTTATTAATGAATGGTCTAGTTATCCTGCATGCCCAAGAACTCCAAGCTCTTAAAAATAGTAAATATTCAGTGTCATTGCTAAGTTACTCTGGGTGGATTCTGTGACACAGCAAGATCATTTTATGTTTATGTAACCATGACTGACCCGTTATCATAAACCAAATTAGTTATCTTCAAACTCAATGACAGTAAAGGCCAGTAGCTTATGGAAAGACTTTCTGGCCAGTGTGCCTTTTACATTCCATCCATTAATGGGCTGAATGCTTATGGCTCTGCCCCAAATATTTCAGCTTCTTTCTCCTTCCAAAATGTAAAGCTCCTCTCAATACATTGGCATATGTCTTGAGAATCTGAAATCTGGGAGTTGTTGCTTCTTTCTTCTTTCTGTTCTGCATCAGGTCCAAAAAAGCGGGCTTTAATGTCCTCAAACCCATCAGACCATGTCCTCCGCCCAGTAGCTATTTCCTCTAAGACAGTGCAGTGGAATTCCCTGGCCGTGGACCAGCCATGACGTCCCAGCTGGTCAAAAACTTCAAAGCAGAGCAAGTGTCTCATTCGTCTTTCCTCCTCTGGGAGTTCTTGCTCAAGTAGTCTGAAGTATCCCAACATAAACAGATCAAGGGTAAGACTATCCTGATTCTGAGATGTTTGACTGTGAGTTGCTGACAGAAAGTGCTCAGGTGATTGAATAATAGTTTGGTTTCCTGAAGACTGAGGGACACTTGCCGGCACTGATCTCCAGCTTCCTATAAGGCGCTGGACAGTTGTCCTTTGCCTTAGCAGCTGGTCTAGAAGTCCACCCAGCCGAGGGGTGGCTTCGCCCTCTGATATATCTTGGCCATTTTTTATCAGTTCATCATTGTTCCCGCCATTATGGGACACCTCAGCTGCTCCATTTGTGTTCAAATTATTTTGAAGAGTTTTTACTTGTGTCGCACTTCCTAAAATATGTCCGTTTGATGTTTTATTTCCAGGAGTGTTTTCTACTTCAGCGTCATTTTCTTCTGCCCTTTGTGTTTTAATAGGGTCACTATTGGCATGCAGTGTATCTTTGTATGTTCCATTCTCGTTTGTAGGCGCATGGGTCTCTACATTACTTGAGCCCCTTATTTTTTGCAGAGAATATGCCGATCTCTTCCAGTGACTTAGAAACAAGAGGACAATGCGCTCTTTTCTTAATGTCCGAGGTGGTACAGGGGAGTCCCTAAGAGAAGAAGACTCTAGTGAGATTATTCCGGAATCACTTGCATCCTCTCTTTCTGTTTTTACAGTTGTCTGCTTTACACGGGACTGGCCACTCGGTTGCTGATTCTTCTCAAAAAGACCCTTTAGTCTTCGTACAGAGACACCACACTGCAACAGTTCCCTCATTGGAGAAGGTGAAGGTGATCGATTCCTACGAGTTTTGACTACTTCTTTTGACTCTATCGGCATTGTAGTAGAGAGTAGTTGGTTCATACTGGTAACAACATTTGACATACATGTGCACCAGTCTGGATCCTCCCACTGATGGAGAAGTTGGGTGTTCACACTGACATTCACCAGAGGTGTAGGTAGAAGGGCTTGCAGCTGGCGCACCTGGCGATTTAGCTCTTGCTCATATTGCTGACATTCCCGCTGCCGCCGCAGTCCCTCCATCTGTCCATCAAACATACGCAATTCCTCCTCAGTCACGAGTTCGCCGTATGGACCTAATATGGCACTCCGAGCACGAGAATACCGCCACTCATCCTGTTGGGGAAAAAAAAATAACATGATTTAAAATATATATATTTATATACTTGACCCACTCATTTTACTGAATGGGTCGAGAATACAGAGATTTCTCATTTAAATCATGCATTTGCATTTTTTGTTCTGCAGCTACTTACAGTTCGATTAAAACTTTAAACAATAATAGGAGATGGGTGGGAACTAAATATTCCATGATTCTCAGTCAGCCATGAAGAAGTTTTATTTGTTTTTGTTTTATTTTGCAGTACATGCCCCAATAATGTTTAAAGTTTTAATCAAACCATAATTGATTAAAGTCTGGTTTTGTCTCATTTATTGTATTTCCATGCCATTATTTAACTGTTTCCTTACTACTGAATGGATTGAATATTACGTTTTCAACCAAACTTAGGATGTTAAATAGAAAGTCATTTTCAGGAGCTGAAATGGGAGTAAAATATGAATGCAGGTGGAATATAATTGGCTGTGATCGCGAATGTGGTTGGAAAAGTGCCTACAAACATTGCAGTGTATTTGCCCATTTTGGCCAATGTACATTACTTTTCACCGTGCAATGAAAATAAGAAACAGGGTTAGTTGGTCTCCCGAGTTCACATCCACTGCTAATTGTGGTCATACCTGTTTGGCCTCTTCTTCTAGATGTGCTTGCAACCTACGCACCATCACTTGTCTCTTCCACTCTGGAATTAGGCGTCCTCTGTCATCTTGCATGGGCACTAAAGCATCTAGATCTACCGCAGCGCCTGATTCAGTGAGGCTATCTTCCACCCGGTTTAAGTTTACATCAGAACGTTCTCCCTGAAATGATATTTAGTTACAAAAGAAACATAATGATATGCAATTAATACATGCAGGTGAATCTAGTGAACAGATCCTCAGACTCATCGGCCAACAAGCTATACGTATGGATCCAAGGAGGCCACATCACTCAGCATCATATAGAAAGATATTTTATCTCCCACTTCTTGCATGATGTAAATTACCATATAAGTCTTCAATGTTATATAACTATTAAACATTTTTAAGAAATATTAGGCTTTTACAGAAACAGTACAATTTTTTTTTTTAAAACAATAAATGCATTTTTTTAAATCATAGTTTTTATTAAATATGAAAAAACATGTTACACATGAATTAATATTTACTAGTAAAACTTTTCTGTATGGTAGTCTTTTATTTAGGCTTTTTATTTTTTCCTAAATTAATATCTCAAATTAAAACATTAATGATGATTTTGCAATGACATGCCAAGTTTATAAATTACTGCTTATTTTGCCATATTTATAAATTACTACTGATTTTGCCATGACATGCAATCTAAAAGCTGGGGTAAGTCCTGTGAGTGCAATCTAAGTGCTTGGGCATGCCTTGTGAGTGCAATTTAAATACTAGAGCATTTATCAAGTGACCTATGACCAATCCGATATTACTGGGGGCTTCATGGTACCTGTAGCCCATGGGCCTACAATGTCTGAATCCAGCCCTAGTAAAATCTGAGGAGTCAACTGTGACATTTGTGGACACATTTGAGTGTAAAAGGAGAAAAAGAATATGCAGGTGTAAGATGACTCACAGCTTGCAGGAAAATTCCAGTGATTCTAGCTTTCTGGAGACACTGACTGATTCTGGATTTTTCTGGAAGTTGTAAAACATCCATTAGCTTTCCTGAGTGTGTTCCACGTCCACCTCTCTAGAAGACAAAGAGCAGTGTGAATGATAACGAGGGAAGGCAATGACAGGAGCAGAAAGAAAGGGACATAGATATAGATACCACCTATGTGAACAGTGAACCAAATGTAGACAAAGGCCAGTATAATAAGATATATGAACTTGGCCAATCAAAGACAGAATGAAATCGGAAAAGGGCACCTACTCCAAATGGACACAGATACGCACAAAGATAGCTAACAGACGGCAATGTGAAGAGAGCATTATTTACAGTGATAGGTTTCTGTTTTTTAGGAAAAGGATAGCTCAGGCTCCAAATACTATATGTGGCTATAACGCATAAAGTAATATAATACCAGTGCTATACAATAGGTTTGCAATAATTAACTCTGGCACATAAAATAAGATCCCACTGCAGTTTATACATTTTACAGCAGACTGTGAAAATTACAAGATCAGCTGTAATGGTTTGGTTTGTGGTACTGGTTGTGTCTTTCTCTAACCACTGTTGCAAGATGAAAGCCACTAAGGACCACATCACTAATCTGCAGGGATAGGCAATGTTTTCAGACACAGACACCCATGTCCATATCAAGGTCTGGGATGGTCCATAGAAATTGTTTGTTGCAAAGTGCAGTAAATGTCTAAGATGTGATGGTGCCTAGCAGGGCTAATCTGTACCCTTTCTGTATCTATATACTATGCTGAAAGGTCATGAAGCCCAATGTATGAAGCTGAGCTGTAAACATTAAGTGGTCTCAAACTTTGAATTAAATCATTTAATTTTCTTCTAAACTTCTAAAACCTAGAATATTTATGATTTCCTGTGATGATCCTCTGTTTTCACTCATATTTACATTTCTATTTACTGCCATTTTTACAGAGGTGCAAATGAAGGTATTTTTTGTAATATAAATAACATCAACTAGTTTGTGACAAGACCACGTTAGCACAACATTATATAAATCACAGACAGAAACATATAATTTAACCATGAGCATACAAGATATAGGAGAAGAAAAAATAACCTGTAACCATGAAGCAGATTACAGTCTGAACTCTAAGTTATGCTGGCGATGGATCAGATTCTGCAAAGTGGTTTAAATCAGTATCATACAGATGCAGGCACTTTCTGTGTAAAGACATGGCAGAGAAAGTCTGCATGAATCTCACATTTCATCTGTACTTAAAACAAACCGTGCTGTTAATCAGATCTGCTGGAATAGCAATATATAATAAAAAAAAAGATATTAATTGTTTTGATGCTTATTTCAAATACAGATAATAAATGACTAAAACAGAACTGGCACATAAAGGGAGAGACCATAAAACTGCAAATGCATGGACAAAAATCTGCTTAGAGTTTAAAGAGTTGAAGTCTAGAAAAATATATATTCTTTGACACAAAACGATATTGTATACAGTATTGGATTAACCATCTGAAGGGTAGAAAAGAAACATAGTCTGAAATAGAACAAGGATATGAGTCAGGAGGATTATAAGACAAATTCTCCAATATAGATTAAAGTGAAAATAAATCAGCCTGCATACGCTGTTGGTGAAGAGTGCTGTAATCTTGGCTTTCTGAAGACATCTTCCAACTTTGTGCTCCGAAACCACTGCTTTCTCCAAAGGCTCCATCATCACATTGGTGATATCATCTAAGCCTCTATCAGATATTAAAGTTACTTGATTCAGATAACTGGAAAAAAAACAAGAAACCCCAAAACTTAGGAACCCTACAGAATGTGCCCTTTACTTACACAAATAAAGCACCCAGATCTTTAAAGGCAAAATGCCATTGATCATAGGCTTTTCTAACTATTTCTATATAATGGGCATTGTCCTGATTCACACCTATATTTCTGTGTGTGTGATATCCTTTCACACATCATTAACTTGCTTGTGAAGGTTAGCTTCCCGCCTGGGCATCTGTTCTCCCACCTAGGGCCTGACACTGTGTTAGATACTTATCTTTCCTTAATACACCTGTCTGTCTCTGCTCATACACCTCACGCTTCTGTGCTTTCCTTGGTTAGACAGGGGAGGGGATTGTGTGGCAATAATAACTGAGATGTAGTTTAGTAGGAAGGCAGAGATCTAGGTGTAGGGTGTCTAGAAGAAGAGGGGGCAGTACTGGCATGTGGGATATTTTACCTGTGCTTATTGTATTAGTTGTTCAATTACCCACCTCCTTCTTCTACTCACCATCACTTATGAAAAAAAAAAAAAAGCTTTAGTGATCGAGAGATCATGTAACTACACGGCAAGATCCGTGTCACATCTGACTGATTAATGAAATGAGACTCACATAGAGCACCTTGGGCAAAAGGTCATAGGAAATAAAGGACTTCCATAGCTCCGATGAAAATGATAGATGGAAGGAAAGACTGGCCCAGAGGAAAGTGTTACAGGAAAAGTGACAGATGCATTTGGAAAGCAATATCTGTCTGACACTTGTGTACTCACAATGCTTCTAACCTAATCCTTTAAATGCCAGATGGAGTGACCAATATCTCAAGTATAACACTGTCAAAAGACTAAGCTTAATTACAACATCAACCCAGTGAAGCATGAGATAGGCATTATATTATATGATAACGATCATTGAATGACATTTAATGTAATTTTTTTTTTTTTACATGAAAATGGTTTTCCCATTTTCCCCAATTTTAATATGATCCCCAAGTCAATTAATAGTCTGAGATAAGCATTCCAAAGCATCAGGGGATTTTCTTATTAAGCTTACAATCTAGATAAATTCTGTTGCCTGCACCTAAGGACGATTACGCGCATACGCTCACCGTGAAAACACTAGTGCACTCGCTTGTGAACTTGACTTTTGTATAACCTCCTGACTGGCCTACCTCTGGCTCATCTTTCTCCCCTGCAATCCATTCAAAAATACAGCTGCAAGGCTCATCTTTCTTGCTTGTCAATCCGATTCAGCTGATCTTATCTTCAATGGCCTCCACTGGCTTCCCAACTGTTCTAGGATGTGTTCCACCAGGGGAACATACACACAGGACTTGCCCCAGCACTTACCCCAGCATGCAGATTGCACTCACAGGACTTACCCCAACATGCAGATTGCACTCACAGGACTTACCCCATTACTCAAACTGCAATCACAGGATTTACACCAGTACTTAGATTGCACTTACCGGACTTGCCCCAGCATCCAGCACAGGACTTACCCAAGCACACAGACTCTCACAGGGCTTACCTTTAATTTGCCAATCTGCCCCTCAGACTTGTCAGTGCATCTCCAGATTTGCCAATCTGCCCCCAGACGTGTCAGTGCATCTCCAGATATGCCAATCAGCCCCCAGATTTGCCAATCTGCCCTCAGATTTGCCAATGGGTCTCCAAACTTGCCTTTCTGCCCTAAGACTTGCCAAATCTGCCCCCAGATTTGCCAATCTGCCCTCAGATTTGCCAATGCATCTCTAAACTTGCCTTTCTGCCCCTAGACTTGCCATTCTGCCCTCAGACTTGCCATTCTGCAACCAGACTTGCCAATGCATTCCCACATTGCATACCCAGGACATGCCCCCATCACATTGCACACCCACATTGCACACCCAGGACTTACCTCAGTACATTCCCAATCACCAACATTGCATACCCAGGACTTAGGACCCAATATATGCCTAGCCCACATGCCCCCATCTAGCCCTGACCCCAGTTCATGCCCATCACCCCATTGCACACCCAGGACTTACCCCAGTACATCACCAGGGCCGGATTAAGGCATGGGCTTTAGGGGCCTCAGCAAAATTGGGGCTTCGAGGAATGCAGCTTGAGGCCCATGCCTTAATCCAGCTGATGAAACAAAAAGAAAAGCTTGCTGCAGGGACACTAGCTAGGGAGATCAGAAGATTGGCAAGAGTGGGGATGTTTGGGGATGCATTGTCAAGTCTGTGGCAGATTGGCAAATATGGGGGGCAGAATGGCAAGTCTGAGGGGCAGATTGGCAAATAAGATCAAAACAATAAATGCATTTTCTCATCCTTTTTATTATTTTATTAAATATGGAAAGAACTGTTTATATGTGAATTATTAATTATTAGTTAAACTTTTTTTCATGTAAGGTCATTTGATATTTATTGGAGGCCTCAAAATACCTGTCGCCCAGGGGCCTACACTGTCTTAATCTGGCCCTGCCCATCACCCACATAGCATACCAGAACTTACAGTACCCCATGACCACACACCATCCACCAGTCACAGATCCCTGTAGTCTAGTTTTAGGCAGAATGGTGTCTGTGCGCTGCTCGGCGCAAAGACAACCTACCATGCTGCCTCTCACTCTCCCCGCACGCTCTGAAGTGTGAGGCTGTTAGGGCACGTAACCCCCTGTGCTCTGACGTCAAGCACACATGGGGAGCACAAGAGGCAGCATGGGAACATGTATGTGCACCAGGCAGTGAACAGACACCATTCTGCCTGCTCACCGGCAGGGGGCTGGTGAGGGAATATCTTCTGATCTCCCCTGCCAACGCCTCTGCCGGCAAGCTTTTTTTTTTTTAAATGCCGTGCATGTTAAGGTGGGGGCATGGAGATGCAGCCCTCTGCCGAGAACCCCTCATCTGGCCTAACTCCTGGGCTGCAGCTTCTAAAGACCATCCCTTAATCTGGCACTGCTCCTGTGTTCTTGTAAGAAAGGTGCGTATTTTAAATTTTATAAAGCAGAGTCACACTCTTCCTAGAGACGCTCTTTAGCTGCTTATTTAGATCTATGGTTCCAATAAACAATTTGCTAATAGATGGTGTGATGTTGGCATGGTCCAAGATCTAAATTACCGTCACTTGTCACACATTACACTTATTGCTGAGGACAGAATGCGTGTATGGATATAAATCAGCGCCTCTATGTTTATATATGATGGGGGGAGATAGATGAATATACTGACGGAGTTAAAAAATAGAAACTAAAAAGGGAAATTCAAGTAGCTGCTACAGAACCAGTGAGTGGTGCTCCTTACCACTCAGGGAGAGTGGCTAGAGAAAATATGTGTGTAGCTGGTGTGCGGAAAAGATCACAGTATTTATATTAATACAAATATAATTTAAAAAAAACAGTTGAAGTGCATAAAATTCAGTATTATGCATTTGTTTGTTTTATTAAATTTGTATAAATAGAAATACTGTGATCTTAGACATCTTTTCCTTTTTAGTAATCGCACACACCAACTACACACACGTGTATTCCATCCTGACAAGATACGTTTTATACATATTAATATAAATCTTGCTTCTGAGGTCATGGGGATTAAAATAAGAACTCCCCCAAAGTAAATTTAGAGCTTGGTTATATTAAAAGTATTGTAAAATGATAGTATATATTCATCTTTACATTGAAATTAATACAAAAATAAAATATAAAATAATTAGTTTGAAAAGACAAACAGTGATTTAAGACAATTTACAACTCCTATTTTCATTAACTGCTTTACTGTTGTTGAAGGACAAGGCCTCATATTGTTTAGATTTTCTATATTTTCTTTAGCATTGCCTGGGAATTTTTATGCATGTATATAGGCAATTATAATGGCACTAGGTTTTTTCAAATTTATGATGGCATCAGCCTCTTTCAGTAGGATACTGTACCCTGCCATAAAGCAAAAATGGTTCAGGATTGGTTTGAGGAACACAACGGGTTCAAGTGGTTGACTTGGCCTCCAAATTTCCCCATCTCAATCGAGCATCTGTGAGATGTGCTGGACAAACAAGTCTGATCCATGGAGGCCCCAGCTCGCAACTTATAGGACTTAAAGGATCTGCTGCTAAAGTCTTGGTGTCAGATAGCATAGCATACCTTCAGAGGTCTAGTGAATTCCATGCCTAGATGGATCAGGGCTGTTTTGGCTGCGAAAGGGAACACAATATTAGGCAGGTGAATTGTATTCAACCTCTAGCACTTAACCAGACTGGAATGCTATTTTTAATCCAGTGAATTTCTTTATTGATAGCAGTCAGTGAGTGAGCCGATAGAATAGTGAGCTAGAATAGTCGGAGAGAGAGAGATCTAAAAGGTGAGAGACACAGAAAGAACAAGAGCACAGACAATCTGTCTTCGTCTCGCACTGATTTTGTTCTCATCAATACTTAACCTGGAAATTTGGCAGCGCCCCAGATATCTGACCTCTTATCACTTGGTGCCTGTGTATGTGTGCTTGCATGTGTCCCAGGATGTGTGTCACTGTTCCACTGTGTGAATGACTTTCTAATGGTGCATCTCTAAAGACATATCACAAGGTGAGCTCTTATGAAAACAGGGAAGCAGGGATTAAGTGTAAGTAACAGCAGGGGAGGATTTGGCTAATGATTTAGGTAAGTTGGTCAAAACTAGTGTCTGACAAATGTAATTTAAAATGGGACTTAGAAGTAATGATCTCTTTAAGGTGGGCAGGGTGTGTAACAAGCCAGGGAAATTGTATTAATATTAGAAATATAAGTGGCTTTACAGACAGGTAAACAAATACAATTAGCAATAAACCTGTATTAGTTATTTTACGGTTTCTCCAAACTATCTAGGGCCTGCGGTGACCCTAAGCAGCTGCTTTATTCACTTACATCGTAGAACCACCACCACTATTTAGAGCTCATATACAATATTGAACACCTCATTCCAGATATATACAGTGGCAACAAAAGAGTAAGGGAACCCTTTGTAATTACTAGAATTTATGCCAAAATGTAAAACATTGTCTGATCCTCATCTAAGTTACAATAATGCACAAGCACAATCTGTTTTAACTAATAAAATACATCATTAACCCCTTAGTGACCGAGTGCTATGCTGCATTTGATGTACCTTGAAGACCAGAATTACATTATTTTTGTCATATGTTTGCTGAACTCTGAATTTCTTTCTTTGTGTTCAGCCGACCCACACAAATTATATATCATTTTTTAAAGGACAGATAGGGCTCTCATTTTATACTATTATTTTCATCATATGATATAATTTACTATTAAAAAAATATATAAAATATCATGAAAATATGCCATAAAAAACACTTTTTCTAACTTTGACCTGATTTAAAAAAAAAAAACAATTACAAATGGTAAAAAAGACCCCGTCTATATATTTCTAATATTTGTCCTAAGTTTAGAAATACCAATGTTTCCATGTTTGCCTATGTTTTATTTCAAGTAATGGGGCAATAATCAATATTAGTGTTTTTTTGTTTCCTAACCAGTTTCTTCTACAGTGACCTTTTGACCCCAACTCTAAATTTACCCTAACCCTAAATCTACCCCCACCCCTTAATCTAACCCATGTACTAACCCGACCCCCCCCCCCCCCCCTCCTTTAACCATAATTATAACCCTAACCCTAGATCTAGGTTTAGTAGATCTAGAGTTAGCGTTTTCCTTTTATTAATTATTTAATTAATTATTTAATTTATTTTTCTAACTGTAATGTTGCTGACTGCCTCTAGGGTTTTCAGAAGACACTCTCAGAGGGTAACTGCAGGCATGTAGCGTTGCTCTAAGGAGCACAACGCTACATGAAAACTGAGGATGTATATATACGTCCTCATGGTCCTCAAGGATCATGCTTTGCAGGACATATATATATGTCCATATGCGTTAAGGGGTTCAAATATTCACAGTGTGGGTTGGAAAAGGTATGTGAACAACTAGACTAATGACTTAACAGCTAATTGGAGTCAGGTTTAGCAAACTTGGCATCCAATCAATGAAAATGGATCGGAGAAATGTTTTAGACCTACTCTGACTTATAAAAAAAAAACACTCAAACATTTAATGTGAACCATAACTCGCAAAAAATAAATCTCAGAAATCCTCTGATCAAGAATTGTGGATTTGCATAAAGATGGACAAGGTTGCAAAAGTAATCTCAAATATTTTACATATTGATCAGATCACAGTTGTAAAAATGTATAATTGATAAAAAGGAGATGATTTAGCACTTTGGCTACTTTCCCTAGAAGTGTGTGCTCAGCCAAGATGATTCCAAATGCAGAATGTTCAATGAGATAAAAAAGAACCCTAGAGTAACCACTTACAGCTTGAAGGAATCATTGGAAGTAGTTAACATCTCAGTTAATGAGTCTACCATAAGCAAAACATTGAACAGGCATGAAGTCCATACCATATAGGAAGCCGATGGTTTCCCAAAATCAATTGCTGCTTGCCTGAATTTTGCCAAAGAGCACCCTGACAATCCACAACGTGACTAGGGAAATGTTTTGTGGCCTAGTGAAGGTTAAATCATTCGGGAAGAACACTATGTATGGCATAAAAATGACTCCCCATACCACCATGAAAACATTATCCCACTGATGAAGTACAATAGAGGGAGCATCATGATTTGGGGCTGATTTGCTGCCTTGGGGCCTGGAAAGCTTGCCATTAGAGAGAACAATTAATTCCCAGGTTTATCAAGGTATTACACAGGATAATGTCTGCCAGAAGAAGCTCACTAGAAGTTGGGTGAGGCAGCAAGACAATGACTTTGAACATTGAAGTAAATCTGCTACTAAATGACTTCAATAAGAGAAAATCCGGCTTTTGGAGTGGACCAGTTGGAGACCAGACCGTAACCCAGTATAGATGCTTTTGACCTCAAGAAAGCCGTTCACACCTGACATCCTAAGAATATGGCTGAGTTTTAGCAGTTCTGTAAGGAAGAATAGTACAAAATTCCTCCTGGACATTGTATATGTCTGATTCGCAGCTACCGGAAGCGACTGTTTGAGGCTCTTGCTGCCAAAGGAGATTCGACCAGTTATTAAATCCAAGGGATCACTACATTTTTCCACCAGCACTGTGAATGTTTAATAGGGGTGTGTTCGATAAAGACATGAAAGATTATCACTGCGGATTGGCTAACGAAAGTGGAAGAGACCAGAGATATGGAAGGTATAATATGGAACGTTAAGGGGAAGAGTAGGAAGCATATCAGCAAATGGAGGGACTAGTCCCTTTTCTTGGAGAGTGAGGATTGTGGGGAATTCTTAATTGAGAGAGGCGGAGGAGGTAGAGAGGAAACAAATGGTTTTTTGTTGCTGTTTTTTTCTTTATAATTTTTTTTGGGTGGGGGTTTTTAATAAATAGGATTTACTTTGGGAAAACTTTTTGTGTATTACTTGATATAATATATGATTATTGGAGCTATGGAAAAGGCAATAATTAAGTTGAGTTGGTCAAGGTAAATTCTAAACTCTATTTATGTAGATACTGTTATTTATTTGTGTATGTTTTTCTAAATATAAGAAAATGTTTTATATTCTATTTCTATGTATGGATACAAAAAAAAAAAAAATAAAGAAATATTATCATTGTTGGTGTGTTATTAGCTTAAACTTTGGTGAGATAGCAAGATGAAGATTACTGTTTGTATAGTGCTCAGACTTGTTTCCAGTGTGATTTGTGCAAGCATTCTGCATAAATCCCATTTTTAATATTTGACTCAAGTCCTCCCCAGTGATTTCCCTGCATGTTTACTGCAGATGCGGCAGCACTGAATATATAGACACTAAGGATATAAAGTTTTGTTTCATTTAGTCACTTCATGTGCTCTTTGAATTGAATACATATTGTGGACTCTGAGTGACCTTGCTTTTTTACACCGTAGGATCTTTTAACAGTGCAACACATCTGTTATGTCTGATGACATCACTAGAGGGACGTTGTAATTTCCCAATTTTATGTAGCTGTAAGTATTTTATATTTTAAGCAATGCAAAATGCAAAACATGCACTTTAAAGTACTTTAGAAGCACATTATTATGCATTAATATTTGGAAGATACATTTTGGCCACTACACAGTTCCTTTAAGCACATCGTGTTTCTCTATACTTGTGACTTAGAGCAGTGCGTCTGAAACCATGATTTAGGGATTACTTAGTTGTGTTTAAATAAGAATATGTATAATACCTGGTATGGGGCTTGGTTTGAATAATCTATTAAACCATACTCTACTAACCATTTGTGTGTTTTATATAAAGCACCTCTGTCTTGTATGATCATTACTGTTCATTTGTGGTAGCGTGATAAAGAAGAGTGAAATAATACACATATCAATGTATGTTACTTCTATATAAACCTATCAAGTGCTGCAGCTGTGGAAATAGAGACGCATATGCTATGGTGTCAGCAACTGGTATTATCACATTTTCTAATGCTAAGCCTTGTTTAGCAGTTCTCTAGACAACAAAATCACAACAACAGATAATGAACTGATAAACTGCGCATTGCTCAATCCACATTGCCTTCTACAGAGTGACTTATCTGTCCTTATTCTGTGTCAGGCAAATACCAAATCTGCAGGATTCCAGGACTGTCATGCTGCATGAATACTCATATTAAGCATCATTAGCAATATGGTGCCAAGGGAGCAAGTTTCCATGGAGTTTATATAGTGCTTTGAGGATCTGGTTACTGCTCTTGTCTCAGTAGTGGGTATATACAGACTCCTACCAATCAGTGTTATCCTGTTCTCGGTTGTTCCGGCTCTCTTATCAAACTGTGAAGAGTGCATTAACTAAATATATATTCACACTGGCACAAATGCAGAACAGTTCAAATTGCAAAGTCACTCAATCCCTCCAGCAAGCAGAGAGACCTGGATTTAATTTTTGAAAGCAGTAGAAGATAAATGATACTGTAAGTCAGCATTTCAATAACTACTTTTATCTTTACTGCACAGGTTGAGTATCCCTGATCCAAAATGCTTGGGAGCAGAAGTATTTTTTTTATAACCTTGCCTTTCGGATAATGAATCATTTTCACCAATAAGATATATTAAAGCCTCTCAGTGCTCATGAAATACAATAGTATCAATTGTATGGAGCAAATAAACCACTCTTACTGGGATTTAGCTGTGATGTGAGGCATCATTGGGAACCTGCCCTTGGCGCATCAGGACTGAACACATGACATTGTATTACCGTTTGTGGCGTGGGGGAATCTGAGCATGCATGGAAAGGCTATATCACAGCTTAAGGGGCTGGACACTGAATAAACGGTTGTGTGCTTGAATTCTGACAGGTGTGTGTGGAATTTGCAACTTGTGGCAAAATATATTGTATTTTGTATTGTATATATATTGTATAAAGGATCATTTTGGAAAATGGATTTCTCGATAAGGGATAGTCCATGCCTCGACGGGTCAGGAGGTGTTTTGGTGGCAAAAGGGTACCTACACAATATTAGGTTGGTGGTCATAATGTTATGGCTGATTGGTGTAGATACAAAAAAGAGCTTGCGGCTCTGAGCGGAAAAAGGACAAAAATTTCTCCTAAAAAAAAGATTTTATCTATTGCAAAATAAAGTGACAAAGTGCAGGGGGGTGGGGGGGTTAGAGCAAAATAATTAAGCAAGTTCTTTTTTGTATATAGTGTGATGGGATAAGCATCCGTGGTTTGCTGGCGTCCGGATTTAAGGATTGATCTACACAGTGGATCTGTAAACTCCTGCAGAACTTCTTCCAGCAGTGAAATGGTGCTTGGTAAGAGAATAGTTACAATTACTGTTAATCCATGGACTGTGAGTGCAATTACTACGTTTGTGTATTTGAATGATCGGTGTATATATATATATATGTATCTCCATTCTGAGCAGTTATATCCAGTATATTATTCTTTATGATTGTAACAAAGGGAGCTGACAGAGGTTCTGGATACTGCAGTGCATCTCAGTAAAACGATTCCGTACTTTAAGTCTTTGTCAAATGAAAGTAACATGAGATTCTTAGTCAATGGATACACGAACTGGGAGAGTATCAAGTGGCTTCACCATTGTTAGACAGTTATAGCTCTTGATGTTGAGTTCCAGTCCAGACTTTTCATTGCGCTTGGTTGTTCTACACCTATACCCTTCCCATCAGCAACAATCCAGGTCTAACGTCAGGTAACATATTGATGCAAAGTCATCAGATTAATCAAGGAAGAAAACAAAACATGCATGTTTCTATCACTACTTTTCTATCACTACATGATTATTATTGACCAGGGCCGCCATCAGGGGGAGACGCTCAATACACCTGTCCCAGGCCCAGTCCTTTAAAAATAAAATGTAAAAAAAAAAAACGTGGGCAAAAGGGGCAGCTGCCCAGGGCCCATTCATTCCTGGAGGCCCAGAGCAGCTGCCCCTTGGGCCCCCCCTGCCGTGTGACTATCTCAGATGGAGACAGCCACTATGGGACAGCAGCTGGTAGATGGACCCGGCTTTAAGTCACAGCTGCCGGAAATGACGTAATATCCGGTGGCTGTATTTCCTGCATGCAGCGAGGCTACAGGAAGAAACCCTGTGGAGGAGATGGCCGACGAGCAGCATCCAATTAAGGGGGGGGGGGAGGATTGTAGGCTATTAATGGACAAATTATCAGTGGCCTATTAATTGACAAATTATCAGTGGCCTATTAATGGACAAATTATCAGTGGCATTTTAATGGGAAGATTATCAGTGGCTATTAATGAGCAAATGATCAGTGGGCTATTAATGGATAAACTATTGAGGGGGGGGGGGGCATAATATTTTTCAGTAAGGGGCCCTGAAATTTCTGATGGTGGCCCTGTTACTAGCATACAAAAAAATAAAGAAACTATGTCACCTAAACATTGGTTATACTGTGCATGTAGAGCACTGGGATAAGGGTTTAAAGCACACCCAACAGTCCAGGATTTAGTGATTACTTGGTTGTGTCTAAGGAGTTTAAAAAAAAAAAGCTTGCTAGACACAACTGGGTAATCCCTCAATCCTGGACTGTAAGGTGCGCTTTAAAGGGACTGTCTAGTGCCCAAAATGCATCTTACAAATATTAATGCATATTAATGTGCTTTCAAAGTACTTTAAAATGCATGTCTTACATTTTGCATTGCTTAAAATATAATGCTTACAGCTAGAAATTGTGAGATTACAGCAGTTTGCAAGAAACAAGGACTGCTCACACTAGATGAGTAAAGGTCATTTCCTTTTTTTTTTTTTTGCTGCAGGAACCAATGATAATAATGCCATTTAAATGAATGGAATATCCTGTATCTCTAGTGATTTCATCAGACAATGTGTTGCACTGTTAAGAAATCCTACTGTGTACAAGAGCAATGTAACTCATAGGCCACTCAATAGACTCAATTTGAGGAGGACAGGAGTGACTATATGAAACAAAACTTTATATCCTCAGTGTCTATAGAATTCGTGCTGCCGCACCTGCAGTAAACATGCAGAGTAATCACTGGGGTGGGCTTGAGTCAAATATTAAAAATGTGATTTATCCAGAATGCCTGCATCAAATCACACAGGGATAAAATCCTGTTCATTATACAAGCAGTGATCTTCACCTTGCACCAAAGTGAGTTTGGGGACTAGACTGTCCCTTTAAGGAATGGGCTCGGAACCACTCATATAGAGAATAAAAAATATCTATACACTGTGTCTGTGGTGTCTCCTGCTTGTGACATCACCAGTGGCTTGATATGCAAATGAACTACTTTTCAATGGTAAATGTGATTTGTATATGAAACCACAAGGTGATGTCATAAGCAGGAGACACCACAGACACATTTAAAACATATATTTATTTCATTTTATGCATTTGCATGCAATTTTGCCAACACAATATACATATAGATACTTTATCATAATTTGCCAAATGGCCAATGTGCTTGACATTAGACATGTGCATTCGTTTTCGGACAAATGCATTTTCGTCCGAAAATAGCATTTTCGTCCATTCGTCCGAAAAACGAATAACGAAAATGCAAAACTAACGAAAGACGAATGAACGAATGGTTAATAAACGAAAATCAATCGTCCATTCGTGCTATTGGCATTCTATAAACCGAAATAGAGTCGGTTTATAGAATACCAATAGCATTACATACATTCCTTAAACCGACATAATGAACGACTTTCGGTTTATGGAATGCATGTAATACTATTGGCTTTCTATAAACCGAACTAGAGTCCCCATTCATAAGAATTTCTTATGAATGGGGACTCTAGTTCGGTTTATAGAAAGCCAATAGTATTAGATGTATTCTATAAGCCGAAAGTCTATAAACTGAAGGTCGTTCGGTTTATAGACTTTCGGTTTATAGAATACATGTAATTCTATGTATTCTATAAACCGAAAGTCTATAAACCGAACGACCTTCGGTTTATAGACTTTCGGCTTATGGACAACATGTAATACTATTGCCTTTCTATAAACCGAACGAGAGCCCCATTCATAAGAATTTCTTATAAATGGGGACTCTATTTCGGTTTATAAAAAAGCCAATAGCATTACATGGATTCCATAAGCCTAAAATCTATAAACTGAACGAAGTTTGGAATGTGTAGGTCAATTGATTTGTATAAACGAATAAAACGAAACGAAAATAATGAACGAATTTCGTCTGAAACGAATGCAGTAATGAACGAAATTCGTTTTAGACTAAATAAATAACATTTTCGTCCGAATGGACGAAAACGAAACGAAAATTTTAGTTTTGCACATGTCTACTTGACATCATTGTCATTGAGAGTCAATGTGGATCTGTGTTGAAACTAATGTGGACTAACTGCGCACACGCATGTCACAGCACACTCTTCATGTCACTTTTATACAGGCCAAACAATACCCTATTCATTTCAGACTGTTAACTTCTGGGCATATGCATTATACTACTGGGCATATGTGTTATACTACTACAGGGAATATGCGTTATACTACTGGGCTTATGCGTAATACTACTGGGCATATGTGTTATTTTTACTGGGAATATGCGTTATACTAATGGGCTTATGCGTTATACTACTGGGAATATGTGTTATACTACTGGGAATATGCGTTATACTACTGGAAATATGTGTTATACTACTGGGAATATGTGTTATACTACTGGGCATATGTGTTATACTACTGGGAATATGTGTTATACTACTGGGAATATGCGTTATACTACTGGGCATATGTGTTATACTACTGGGCATATGTGTTATACTACAGGGAATATGCGTTATACTACTGGGCTTATGCGTTATTCTACTGGGAATATGCGTTATACTACTGGGAATTTGCGTTATACTACTGGGCTTATGCATTATACTACTGGGAATATGCGTTATACTACTGGGCTTATGTGTTATACTACTGGGCGTATGCGTTATTCTACTGGGAATATGCGTTATACTACTGGGAATATGCGTTATACTACTGGGCTTATACATTATACTACTGGGCTTATGCGTTATACTACTGGGCATATGTGTTATACTACTGGGCATATGTGTTATACTACAGGGAATATGCGTTATACTACTGGGCATATGTGTTATACTACTGGGCATATGTGTTATACTACAGGGAATATGCGTTATACTACTGGGCATATGTGTTATTCTACTGGGAATATGCGTTATACTACTGGGAATATGCGTTATACTACTGGGCTTATGCGTTATACTACTGGGCATATGTGTTATACTACTACAGGGAATATGCGTTATACTACTGGGCATATGTGTTATTCTACTGGGAATATGCGTTATACTACTGGGCATATGCGTTATACTACTGGGAATATGCGTTATACTACTGGGCTTATGTGTTATACTACTGGGCTTATGTGTTATACTACTGGGAATATGTGTTATACTACTGGGCTTATGTGTTATACTACTGGGCGTATGCGTTATTATACTGGGAATATGCGTTATACTACTGGGAATAGGCGTTATACTACTGGGAATATGCGTTATACTACTGGGCTTATGCGTTATACTACTGGGCTTATGCGTTATACTACTGGGCATATGCGTTATTCTACTGGGAATATGCGTTATACTACTGGGCATATGCGTTATACTACTGGGAATATGCATTATACTACTGGGAATATGCGTTATACTACTGGGAATATGCATTATACTACTGGGAATATGCATTATACTACTGGGCTTATGCGTTATACTACTGGGCATATGCGTTATTCTACTGGGAATGTGCGTTATACTACTGGGCATATGCGTTATTCTACTGGGAATGTGCGTTATACTACTGGGCATATGCGTTATACTACTGGGAATATGCGTTATACTACTGGGCTTATGCGTTATACTACTGGGAATATGTGTTATACTACTGGGCATATGTGTTATACTACTGGGCGTATGCGTTATTCTACTGGGAATATGCGTTATACTACTGGGAATATGCGTTATACTACTGGGAATATGCGTTATTCTACAGGGAATATGCGTTATACTACTGGGCATATGCGTTATACTACTGGGCATATGTGTTATACTACTGGGAATATGCGTTATACTACTGGGCATATGTGTTATACTACAGGGAATATGCGTTATACTACTGGGCTTATGCGTTATACTACTGGGCATGTGTGTTATACTACTGGGCTTATGTGTTATTCTACTGGGAATATGCGTTATACTACTGGGAATATGCGTTATACTACTGGGCTTATGCGTTATACTACTGGGCATATGTGTTATTCTACTGGGAATATGCGTTATACTATTGGGAATATGCGTTATACTACTGGGCGTATGTGTTATTCTACTGGGAATATGCGTTATACTACTGGGCTTATGTGTTATACTACTGGGAATATGCGTTATACTACTGGGAATATGCATTATACTACTGGGCTTATATGTTATACTACTGGGCGTATGCGTTATTCTACTGGGAATATGCGTTATACTACTGGGAATATGCGTTATACTACTGGGAATATGCGTTATACTACTGGGCTTATGCGTTTTACTACTGGGAATATGTGTTATACTACTGGGCATATGTGTTATACTACTGGGAATATGCGTTATACTACTGGGCATATGTGTTATACTACTGGGCATATGTGTTATACTACTGGGAATATGCGTTATACTACAGGGAATATGCGTTATACTACTGGGCTTATGCGTTATACTACTGGGCATATGCATTATACTAGTGGGCTTATGTGTTATACTACTGGGAATATGTGTTATACTACTGGGCATATGCGTTATACTACTGGGCATATGCGTTATACTACTGGGAATATGCGTTATACTACTGGGAATATGTGTTATACTACTGGGCTTATGTGTTATACTACTGGGCGTATGCGTTATACTACTGGGCATATGCGTTATACTACTGGGAATATGCGTTATACTACTGGGAATATGTGTTATACTACTGGGCTTATGTGTTATACTACTGGGCGTATGCGTTATTCTACTGGGAATATGCGTTATACTACTGGGAATATGCGTTATACTACTGGGCATATGTGTTATACTACTGGGAATATGCGTTATACTACTGGGCATATGTGATATACTACAGGGAATATGCGTTATACTACTGGGCTTATGCGTTATACTACTGGGCATGTGTGTTATACTACTGGGCTTATGTGTTATTCTACTGGGAATATGCGTTATACTACTGGGAATATGCGTTATACTACTGGGCTTATGCGTTATACTACTGGGCATATGTGTTATTCTACTGGGAATATGCGTTATACTACTGGGAATATGCGTTATACTACTGGGCGTATGTGTTATTCTACTGGGAATATGCGTTATACTACTGGGCTTATGTGTTATACTACTGGGAATATGCGTTATACTACTGGGAATATGCATTATACTACTGGGCTTATATGTTATACTACTGGGCGTATGCGTTATTCTACTGGGAATATGCGTTATACTACTGGGAATATGCGTTATACTACTGGGAATATGCGTTATACTACTGGGCTTATGCGTTTTACTACTGGGAATATGTGTTATACTACTGGGCATATGTGTTATACTACTGGGAATATGCGTTATACTACTGGGCATATGTGTTATACTACTGGGCATATGTGTTATACTACTGGGAATATGCGTTATACTACAGGGAATATGCGTTATACTACTGGGCTTATGCGTTATACTACTGGGCATATGCATTATACTAGTGGGCTTATGTGTTATACTACTGGGAATATGTGTTATACTACTGGGCATATGCGTTATACTACTGGGCTTATGTGTTATACTACTACAGGGAATATGCGTTATACTACTACAGGGAATATGCGTTATACTACTGGGCTTATGCGTTATACTACTGGGCATATGCATTATACTAGTGGGCTTATGTGTTATACTACTGGGAATATGCGTTATACTACTGGGCATATGCGTTATACTACTGGGCTTATGTGTTATACTACTACAGGGAATATGCGTTATACTACTACAGGGAATATGCGTTATACTACTGGGCTTATGTGTTATACCACAGGGAATATGCGTTATACTACTGGCCATAAGCGTTATACTACTGGGCATATGCGTTATACTACTGGGCTTATGTGTTATACAACTACAGGGAATATGCGTTATACTACTACAGGGAATATGCGTTATACTACTGGGCTTATGTGTTATACTACTGGGCATATGTGTTATACTACAGGGAATATGCGTTAAACTACTGGCCATAAGCGTTATACTACTGGGCATATGTGTTATACTACTGGGAATATGCGTTATACTACTGGGCATATGCGTTATACTACTGGGAATATGCGTTATACTACTGGGCATATGTGTTATTCTACTGGGAATATGCGTTATACTACTGGGCATATGTGTTATACTACTGGGAATATGCGTTATACTACTGGGCATATGCGTTATACTACTGGGCTTATGCATTATACTACTGGGCATATGTGTTATACTACTGGGAATATGCGTTATACTACTGGGCTTATGCGTTATACTACTGGGCTTATGCGTTATACTACTGGGCATATGTGTTATACTACTGGGAATATGCGTTATACTACTGGGCTTATGCGTTATACTACTGGGCTTATGCGTTATACTACTGGGCATATGTGTTATACTACTGGGAATATGCGTTATACTACTGGGCTTATGCGTTATACTACTGGGCTTATGCGTTATACTACTGGTCATATGCATTATACTACTGGGCATATGTGTTATACTACTGGGCATATGTGTTATACTACAGGGAATATGCGTTATACTACAGGGAATATGCGTTATACTACTGGGCTTATGTGTTATACTACAGGGAATATGCGTTATACTACTGGGCTTATGTGTTATACTACTACAGGGAATATGCGTTATACTACTGGGCTTATGTGTTATACTACTGGGCATATGTGTTATACTACTGGGCATATGTGTTATACTACAGGGAATATGCGTTATACTACTGGCCATAAGCGTTATACTACAGGGAATATGCGTTATACTACTGGGCATATGCGTTATACTACTGGGCTTATGTGTTATACTACTACAGGGAATATGCGTTATACTACTGGGCTTATGTGTTATACTACTGGGCATATGCGTTATACTACTGGGCATATGTGTTATACTACAGGGCATATGTGTTATACTACTGGACATATGTGTTATGCTACTGGGCTTATGTGTTATGCTACTGGACATATGCGTTATCCTACTGGACATATGTGTTATGCTACTGGGCTTATGTGTTATGCTACTGGGCTTATGTGTTATGCTACTGGACATATGCGTTATCCTACTGGGCATATGTGTTATGCTACTGGGCTTATGTGTTATGCTACTGGACATATGTGTTATGCTACTGGGCTTATGTGTTATGCTACTGGACATATGTGTTATACTACTGGGCTTATGTGTTATACTACTGGGCATATGGGTTATACTACTGGGCTTATGCGTTATACTACTGGGCTTATGCGTTATACTACTGGGCCTATGTGTTATACTACTGGGCATATGTGTTATACTACTGGGCATATGTGTTATACTACTGGGCATATGCATACAGAAGAATATGGTTGGTTCTCAAAATGAATTTAAAAAAGCAAACAATTTTTGATTGTAGTGGATATTTTATATATTATATTTGCTTGCATATAAGATGGCCCTGCATCTCAATTCATTACTTTTTTTTTTTTTACCCTAAATATAAGACAGCCCTATATGGAAAAAAAGTTTTACCGACATATTTTACTTTACATGTAAACGGTTTTTCATGTTTAATGAAAAATATTATTGAAAAATGCATTACTTGTTTTAATTTCCTTTCTCTGCCCCCTCCCCTTCATTCCTGTTGTTCTGCTCACAGACCGGCCAATGCCCCCCACGGCTTGATAATGCACCCCAGAGCTTGATAATGCCCTGCAGGGCTTGATAATGCAACCCAGGGCTTGATACTGCCCTGCAGGGCTTGATAATGCATCCATAGACGTGCTACTTTATGGCCAGTAATACAAAATGCTTTCACATCTTAGCCGTATGAAGAGATAGCACACAACGAATATACCATTAGCAGGAAAGCTACCCAATGCTAATTGTAATTACAACTAATAAAGCAGCACCTACGTGATGCTAGCATGGAGGTGTGATGTCCATAGTTACAAGGGAATGAATATTGTTCAAATGACCATCAATGATTAAGGAAACTTGCAGTGTCTGTTACATTTTATTGTCTTATGTCTAAAGAAAATTGATGTGCATCTTATGTCTAAGGCTTTAGCATCGACGTTCTCAAGCCTGAGTGTAAATAATAAATGCTCTTATAGCTTTAGAATGTATTATATAATATGTTGCTTTGATACTGGAGCCAAGACTCGAACACAGAGGCACAGGTGATCTGTTTAGTGGCCCAAGCACAGTGAGAGACCCTTGTTTTTACATGCTGTCCACACATGGTACCCCTGCAGGGGAGGAATATCAACTTTTGGTCCAGGGGGGGGGGGGGGGGGGGTTTCAAAAACTATTTAATGGCCCACAGTGCAACTTCATCAGCCCACAAGTTAGCATCAGAGATACAGATAGACAGGCAAGACAGATATACTGACAGATGAAGTACAAAGATTCATAGACAAACAAGACATTTTAGTGAAAAGTGAGGGAAATTCAGCCCATTGAGTCAGGTTAGAGAGCAGTCCAGGGGGCTCCTGGTCCTCTCCGTTGTTGCCATGTGAAAATGAAGGTCTTTCTCTGCTCTAGAGACTATTGTACCAGACAGACCAGCTTGAGATGTGAGCGGTGAGCCCTCACTTAAAATGGCTGTGTGCTCGCTGATGGTGTACGCCAGCCTCCGGATGAGCTGAAGGTCAGTTGAGAGGCAGATTCAAGATCGCACTTTATATGGAAAAAGTCTCTTTTCAGCGTCTTTCATGGAAAAAATGAAACTAAACAAAAAAAAAATTCTAGTCCATGAACTTGACTTAAAACTAATATGCTAACCAGTGTAATTTGGCTCAAAGGAAGTAATTTATTATTTACCAGACAAAAATATACTCTTTCCATAAATGTTCAAATCTTCCTTTAAATTCACATGAAAGCACCATTAGGGGTAAGTTAAGCAAAATTCAAACCCAATTTCCAGACATCAGCCCAAGAGATTAGCTGTTTCTGACGCAAAGAAGAGCAACAACATGGAAAAATAGCAAAAAGGAGAATGTCTCCCTGGTCAATAATCTGTAAGCAAATAACCCAACCTTAAATACCTGGCTGGTAACTATGCTGTTACGTTTAGAATTGTGTTTATACATTGCTTATTGTGGTTACTAAACTGAAATCCCATAACAAAACATCGTAACATATCAAATGTGAACATTTCAGTTTATTGTTATTAATTTAAAGAATATTAGCAAAAGGCTAATAACATGTATATATGTAACTATAATCATTTACCCGCTAACAGTGAACATATATTGTTTAATACTGTATAAGAAAGTAGCAATATTTGTGTAAATACATTAATTTTAGGTAGAAAATCAATGTCTAAATGTTCATTTCATGTTCTCGTTATCTGGCAAGAGTTAGTTTTTATTGTAATCTTGTCCTCTTTAGTATGTTGTCTATTACACTCCTGTTTATTTGTTATATTAAAGGACAACTACACTTTTTTTTTTAACTTGTTTTCAACACTAAGTTAATAATTAACTTTATTAAATGTATTTTTTTGGGTTGGGGGGGGCGGGAACTTAACTTTAACATAGTAACATAGTAAGTTAGGTTGCAAAAAGACACAAGTCCATCAAGTTCAACCCTTCTACCTATAATTCCAGCTTTTGATCCAAAAGAAGGCAAAAACCCCTAAGGAAGCTATTTTGAATTTCACCTCCTGGGGGAAAAATTCCTTCTTGACTCCAAAGGGCAATCAGATTTCTCCTTGGATCAAAAAGCACTATTATTAATGATTATTCTATTATTAATAGCCCTGTATATACTGCTTTCCTAAAAAAAAAAAAAAAACATCCAGACCTTATTTAAATGCATCTATTGTAGTTGATAGCACCACCTCTCTTGGCAGTGAGTACCATATATTTATTGTCCTTACCGTTAAGAATCCCTTCCTTTGCTCTCGATGAAATCTTTGTTCTTCCAGTCTCACTTTAAACTTTATTTGATGAATGCAGTCCCCAGCCCCTCTTACTTTCATTTTTGACTCCTTGGCTCAGTTGTGTCGCTGACACACATGAACCAAGGGGCCGAATGTGGCATCCGAATTACATTTCTGACACGGGCTGTGCCGGGAAGGCAATGCTGTATGATGCCAAACTATGTGCGATCGCGCATTCTTGTTTGTAGTTTTTAAAAAGAAAGCAGAATCAAGGAGAACTACATTTCTCATGATTCTGCAGTGGAAGAAGCCAAAATCACGCATGCACGTAATCACACATAATTCGGCAGTCAGGTATCTTGCAAATTGCATTGCCGACACAATTGTCACTATCAGGGGCTGGGGACTCTATGAATGAAATAAAGTAAAAAAGTAAGTCCCCCCCCCAAAAATAAAAATATTTAAGGTTACTTAAGTTCATTATTGACATAAAAAAAAAAAAAAGTTTAGTTGTCCTTTAAGGAGAGGATTATGCTCTTCATCATTAGAATATTTTGTCAGGAAATATACTGAATTATACATTCATTACTATTCTGAATATTTTTTATTTACATTTTAAAGCACCATTTATCTAGCTTACATTCAAGTTCTTTAGGAGGACTTTAAGTGTGGTTATAAGTCATTTTTCGGGATCAGAGTATTGCATTACATTAAAGGAGAAGGCATTCAATTATGTGTTACAAATTCGCAGTTAATTTCTATTGGTTTTTGAATGAATGTTTGTTCAATTAAATCAGACAAACAAATAATTATAGGATTTACATAATAAACTTCCAGCTATTTTTACTTTAATCAAGATTGCAGTTTCTTATTTTTGAGTTAAAAAAAAAACTAAAACTGATTCATATGTGTAAAACATACCATTTTTGATATATGTATTCAATTATAAAATTGTACTGTTTCTGAATGTTGTGTGCTCAAGATTATGAATTTGTGCACAGTGGAATGCAGAGAAGTCAGGAGGTAGCCCTACAGCTAATGCTGTGCTCCATCGACCGGCTGGTGGAGTATTAGCCCTATATATAAAAAAAAAAGCCTTGTATAACCTACATCTGAAATAAGAGGGCTCCCCATGTCATAACATGCAGTCTTTATTTAGCTTTTATTTCAGTGTATGCTGGGGTAATAGTAAGAGCCCATGGGCCAAGGAGTATGATATATTAGATTATTGCTGGTTTGATAAAATCTCTCTTTATTAACCCTGGCTCCAAAAATAATAATTATAATAATAAAAAAAAATCCTTAAAAAGTTGATTGATTTTCCAGTTAAAGATTATCGATTTGACATCTTACTATTTCATACACACATATATAACCATCCATGAAATGAACATATATCCTACAGGTCTCCTTCATGTGTTTCCTTGTCTTCATAGTGCCTTGCTGCTTGCTCAAGGTCTTTGACAATCAAGTCCACATCATCTTGAGATGTTTCTCTCCCAATGCTCAGACGCACTGCACCTCTTGCAGCATCCGGTGGAACCCCGCTGCTCAGTAGCACTGGTGATGGCCTGCAAAGACATCTTACTTTATTTAACAATAGCTAAATAACTCTCCATTCACTGCAGCATATCTACGGTAATTTTATTCCCCATCTCTCCTAGGGTCTATTCACATTACCCGGCCCCCATTTTCACAAGATATAATTTCGCAATTAATAAAAAAGGAAATAACCACTAACCATGACTCTAAATGAATCATCTCTATTTGCGTGGTTCCTGAATAAAATGTCCGCCATTTTTTGCATAAGCTTTACATTACATCGCTAGCACCTCAAAATCGACTCACCAAAGCTGGACCGTAAGACTTTCCGTCTTCAAGACACGTGAGAAAAATGTATTTAAAAACAGCAAAAACTCTCACTGGTAGGACTGAAACACTGTTATCCACCTCGCCTAACGCGTTTCACATGCTAAATCTTTCTTACTAATAGACATAATCATTCCCCTTGCTGCTTCAGCTATTTGAAGGGAAGAAGATGTATTAACTGCAATTAAATCTTATAGTACAAATAGCACATTGTATGACTGCGAAGAAATCCATAACTTTGAAACTTCACTTACATGATAACCAAGTGGAACTCTGTGTTAGGAGAGTGTCTGGGGAGTGGGGAAGCAAACTATTACTCGAGTATTTATATTGTTGTACTACATATCTATGTAATAATCTATTTGTTATCAGCACTGGGTTCTTATGGTGATAGGATCATTTTGTAATCCTCCCTAGTGATTGTGTTTATATAAGATACTGCATGGCACAGGAAACTCTGCTTAGCGTCTTGGCACAATGCAAGGCCTCAAAATGCTGAGGACTCATATCTCTTATAGCTCTTGTGTTCATTTATCATATCTCTCTCTCTGTATGAATAAGTGATGCTGGGAATGGATTTTCACATTGCATAATGCAATGCTAATGTATGATGTTTCGGAAGGGAACAAACAAACTACGTTAATCACTACACTATATATACTTGAGTAGTAGTTTTCTTCCCCTTTAATTGGCAACAGGTTTGCTTGTCCGGACACTTTTCTAATAGAGAGTTACATTCATGGAATAGTTATAGGACAATTTTTTAGAGCCTGAAATAAAAGTTGTCTTTTGGTCCAGCCTCAATGAGTCCTTTTCGTGGATTGGAGATATTTTTTCTTTTCTAGATATGATTTCATGATTGAAGCGGATGGGATCACATGGGACATAGAGCGGCGTCATGACAGTGAACATAGTAACATAGTAATTTAGGTTGAAAAAAGACACAAGTCCATCAAGTTCAACCCTTCTACCTATAATTCCAGCTTTTGATCCAAAAGAAGGCAAAAACCCCTAAGGAATTTTGCCTCCCCGGGGGAAAAATTCCTTCTTGACTCCAAGAGGCAATCAGATTTCTCCTTGGATCAATAAGCTCTATTATTAATACTTATTCTATTATTAATAGCCCTGTATGTTCTGCTTTTCTAAAAAAACATCCAAACCATTTTTAAATCCGTCTATTGTGGTTGATGGCACTACCTCTCATTGCAGTGAGTTCTATAGATTTATTGTCCTTACCGTAAAGAATCCCTTCCTTTGCTGTCTATGAAATCTTTGCTCTTCCAGTCTGAGGGGGTGACCTCTAGTTCTTTGTACATTTCTGTTAATGAACAGGTCCCTGGAGAGCTCTTTATATTGGCCCTGCACATATATAATGTTATCATATCTCCTCTAAGATGCCTTTTTTCTAACGTATATAAATGCAATTTTTTAACTAAAATCCTCCAATCCCCTAATTAATTTTGTAGCCCTCCTTTGCACTTTTTCTAGTTCCTTAATATCCTTTTTAAGGACTGGTGCCCAGAACTGTACTACATATTCAAGGTGAGGTCTTACCATTGATTTGTAAAGAGGCAAGATGATATCCTCCTCCCGTGAATCTATACCTCGTTTTATACATGCCAATATCTTATTGGCACTTGCAGCTGCTGACTGGCATTGGTCACTGTTGCCAAGTTTGTTATCTATAATTATTCCTAAATCCTTTTCATTAGTAGTTTTTCCCAGGGAAATATCATTTAAAGTAAAATACATGGTTATGAATTAATGAAATTACCTGTCTCCCCGGTCGGAATGGCAAGCAGCTCCAACGCTAGCCAGGAGATGACGGCACTGAGACAGCCACTCACGGCCTGCCAGGGAAATAATGTTCAGGCGTGAATAAGTATGACATGTACATGAGCAAAGCTGCAGACCATAGACAAGAACAGGAAACAATTATGTCTGTGATGCATACTGGAGAATTAAATGCACATATAAAATACTGCCTTGAGGCAGACAGAACATGGTAATATATATATTCCAGGCACCAATCTAGAGGGTTAGGGACTATGCAACAGCCAGAATCATGGGTCTCAATTTTAGGGACACATTTACAGTCCTCACCCCATAAGTTGATATTTAGAAACTGCTATGCAGCTAGACTATGTATAGCTCAAAATTGGAACATGTCTGACCTAACCTAGATCCAGGGTTATGCCAAGCTTCTCACTATACAAAACCTCACAGCTTATCTGCACCTGCCTTCAGGCACATTTCCAAAATTTGGACTCCTTTGATTGATACATTTGACCCAAACAACATCAGGCCTCAAGGGCCACTTAGAACGTTAGAAAATAGTTTGGAGACACCCTGTTTCTACTGCTAATTACAAAGCATTGGTGCGCTGAGCTCACTTTATCCAATCACCACCCAAAGCATCGGTGCGCTGAGCTCACTTTATCCAATCACCACCCAAAGCATCTGTGCGCTGAGCTCACTTTATCCAATCACCACCCAAAGCATCTGTGCGCTGAGCTCACTTTATCCAATCACCACCCAAAGCATCGGTGCGCTGAGCTCACTTTATCCAATCACCACCCAAAGCATCGGTGCGCTGAACTCACTTTATCCAATCACCACCCAAAGCATCGGTGCGCTGAGCTCACTTTATCCAATCACCACCCAAAGCATCGGTGCGCTGAACTCACTTTATCCAATCACCACCCAAAGCATCGGTGCGCTGAGCTCACTTTATCCAATCACCACCCAAAGCATCGGTGCGCTGAGCTCACTTTATCCAATCACCACCCAAAGCATCGGTGCGCTGAGCTCACTTTATCCAATCACCACCCAAAGCATCGGTGCGCTGAGCTCACTTTATCCAATCACCACCCAAAGCATCGGTGCGCTGAGCTCACTTTATCCAATCACCACCCAAAGCATCGGTGCGCTGAGCTCACTTTATCCAATCACCACCCAAAGCATCGGTGCGCTGAGCTCACTTTATCCAATCACCACCCAAAGCATCGGTGCGCTGAGCTCACTTTATCCAATCACCACCCAAAGCATCGGTGCGCTGAGCTCACTTTATCCAATCACCACCTGATATTTCTTCTACTGTTGCTTATTTCTCAAATGTCACCTTCAAATTTTCCTCTCAAACTGCAGAATTGACCTTAGACTTTCCATAAACAGCCACATAAGATTGAACTGAATTCTTTTATATGCATATGCTATATTCGGATCTCTCTATATATTGTTTTTGCCACAAATTCCATAACATTTTAATTTAAAAAAAAATGCATTTAACTGTGTAGCTTCACAGACCTCATAGCAATGTGTTACCCATGTAAATAGTGAATTTCAGCATACAAAAAGATTCACCACTTGATGTAACAGAAAAAAAAGTAGTATTGATGTTGGTAGCAGCTGGTTATAATTGTGATATAGGGCTTAACTATCTTTCTGTCAACTTCTGATGAGTTACTAATAGTATTTGATATGTAACCCAGGTGGCAGCTCCACCAACTATAACAAAGTTATGAGGAAATCAACAAGTATAATCACAGCACAGTGATGGGAATAGCTGTTTTTAATATATTTTTCTAATAAAAGGCAACGTGTGATATGGCTGGAGAGAAAGTCACCTAGGATGGATGGTCTCAGCAGCGATACATTGCAGGTGTTTGGAAGCCGTTCTGTGCCAGGGAAGTGAGAGTTAAACCGGATCCTGTCACCAAATACAGCCTGTAAGTTTAGAAACAATGTATTTATACATTGAGGTTAAAGATTCTCAAGCTTATTTATTTAGAGCGATCCATGAGGTCTATAGACAAAAATTCTATTGTTGACACAGCTGAGCTAACATCGCACTTCCACATGAAACATTCATTTTTATTATACAGAAACTTAATGTAACGCGGGTTAAGAGGATTGTGTTTCTTTTAGCAAATAGAAATCATAAAAGACTTTGATCTTGCCATATAAAAAAGTTCAGGCATGGTGCAATAAATGCAATCTAAAACATAGATACATTTAAATGTTTTTTAAACACTTTTTGTTAGGATTTTAATTTTCATACTGATGGCCCTGCAAACCCACAGCCTAACAGTCTTAAAAGCCTTGATCAGTGATGTTACTCATGTCTATCTCCACATGTCAGGTGGGACCACTAGACACCATTAACGTAACATAATACCTCTAGATTGTAAGCTTGTGAGCGGGGCTCTCTGCTCATGTATCAGTCTGTCTAACATAGTATGTAATTCCTTTCTATGCTCTGTACCAAGTGCTGTATAAATAAATGTTAATGTAATAAGACAGATCAAGTTTAACAGTGGGGCAGTTGCTCATTTTATTTTTGCCATGTATAAAATACTAAAAAGCCCTGATAACTCTGTTTAAGTAGGTATTTGATCGACAACCATTAGTAATTGGCCCCAGGCATTTCCCATTTTTTGGGGAAATTAGCTTTAGCTTGTTGGGAAGCACAGTGTTTGTATGGATCTGTTTTAACGAAAGGTGTCCTTGTACTTATGGATAAGGGATAATTTATAGACACAGATCTAAATGTTGTGATATATGGAGGATAGCCAGACAGACATTCACACTGCTGCATAAAACAGATCATTTCACAGCATTGCTGGATGAGTGCTTCTGTTCTTATAATGACTGTACGAGAGGTGCTAATATTCTCACCTGTAATCTCTGCTCCATATAATCCCGTTTACTTTTCATATGAACTTCATATGAACTACAATGTAAAGACACCAACTCTGCAGCCTATGGAAAAAGAGACATTGAATAAGTTACATAATGAATGCTGCCTTCAGACTAGTAATACTTCCCCGTCATACTTTATATAATACCTGCAAGTTTCACCAGTTATATAGCATCCTACAATTATTTATTATAGCCAAAAAATACACATCCACCAACATGCTGCCCCTTTCTTCCTATCGTTTCCAACTCTCTGTACAGAACTTTACCTCCCACTTTACAAAAATCCTGTATAGAAAAACGCCTTGTTTTACATGCAGAAAAAGGGCTTGAAGTTCTATACGCCACAATGTAAGTATAGTTTGAAGAACCTGTCTAACCTTCTTCACCTTTAAATTAACTGGACTACACTAACTTCTTCTAGACTTCTTCTAGGTCTTCAGAGCTTGCACTCAGATTCTCAGTTCGCCAATAAAGAGGCCATTTTAGCTCCACTTTGTTTTGTCTTCTTGGGAACAAATAACATTTAATGAAACAATAAACTTTCTGGGTGTTTGAAAATTGTAAAAGGTCTGTTTGTAACAAGAGATTCTTTATACCGCACCTTTCCCAGGCCAGCAATCATTGGAGTATTCTCTGTGCTGCGAGAGAAATAAGACACTAGATAAAGTCCAGGGAAATAATAGACATTAATTTGACATAAAGTAACCTAGACTAAATTCAACGCTTTATCTGACAGACACGTCATTACACATCTAATTGCACTCTAAAGCTTAAATAAGATATGATGTGTGATAAAACAGTAAAAACACAGAGCACATATAAAGTCACAAACCAACTGGCATGAACTCTCTAAAACCTAATGACTTCACATCTCTCATTTAGCTCCATCAATGAGGAAGGGACCTAGCAACTAGGTTTTGAAAGCTTGCAATCAAACTCCTAGTTAGCCAATTAATGGTATCATTGTAGCTCTACTTGTTTGCTGTTTTTCCACAGCTAACACAATACTGCTCTTTTAACCATCTCTCGTTATTGAGAGATATTCATTACGGAGGATAATGGTGGTTGTCCAAAGCACAGCTGAGCAAGCATGTAGAAAAGATCTGATTTAAAAAAGGGACTACTATGGATCATAAATCAATATTTGGGTCAGGAGGAAGTTCATAGTTCGGTAAATAAGCAAAGAAAGAAACAGTTGTTCATAGATAGTATTCACATTTTTTTACTCCTATATTTTACTAAATGTCAAATTATGCTTACATCTGTTTTATATACAGGACAGTCTTAGTATTTAATGTGTAACACTGCTTATTATAAAAACACAATGGACATTACTTACCCTGGGCGAAAGCTGCGCTCCTGCCCTCCTCCATACAGCAAAGGGAGCAGTGGTGTTTGCTGTCCAATGCCAAAAACATACAGAGCCCCAATGCGTGGACCATAGAACTTCACAAAAAAAGTTAACACATTAGAAACACAGAGTGGGGTCTGTTAAAAACTAAAAAATGTCAGGAAGAGTAATGCATTTTGTCAATCAGCACCAAAACGATCATTACATAAGTGTTACCGAGCAAAGTGGTTGGAAAATATATACAAGCTTTAATTTGTATAGAATAAGGAGATTTCATCATCTTGCTCTGCAAGTCAGAAACATTGACCACAGACTGATGTCCCCTCTGTTGATTCTCGTTGAAAACAAGGGTCTCTCTCTGCACTAGCAGACAGTGATCGCCCACTGAATAGAGACCATGATCAGACAAGCCCTAGCTTCCAGTTCTATTGTAAGTACCTTATGGCCTACAATGGTCAAGTAATTCACTCCCAGGTCTTGTACATCCACTTCCACCTTTCCCAAAGCTTGCGCAGCGTCTGTGTGTAGCAGGATTTTGGGGAGCCCCTGAGAGGTACGTTTTTGGGAAATGGCAGCCAACTGTTGTGACAAGGTACTTATAGGCTGTAGGGAGAGAGGAGAAAACCTGTCAAGAGAATGTCATAACAAATAGCACTAATACAGCAGGATATCACAGCAAACCTATGCACAAAGGTAAATGAGATTTCAGCTGTAATTGCCTTAGATGATCATATCTCCTTTGAAAACAATTCCTTTCTTCATTATACCTCACCACATCTACACAGAACACTAGAATTAAACATAACATTACTATTTATCACATTCTAACATATTGCGCAGACATAAATGACTACCTTGTATGTCTATATAATGGAAGAATGTTAATGGTTCAAAAGATGTTAAGAGCTTGACCGGAAAACACTTGTTGGTATGGTACTCCATATATGATTGAAAGTCTTAGCCAGCAAATGGCCAATGACTGGCAAAGCATCATGGGTGGTGCAGTTGAACAGCAGACCAGATACAAGTTGGCTATCTGTGAATTTGGCTTCCTCAAAATTTTTCAACCACGGTTCCTGAAATCAGACTAGAAAGGGTGCCAGCAATTTATTTAATTTTGTGAATAAACATGCATGTATCTGACCTAGGTAGCAAACCCGGCCAAAACTAAAGATACAGCTAACAGACACTTGCCTTTGTGATCACATTTTAGCTGAGATGTCTTGAGTGTGTTTGTCTTAAGGGAGGAATGTATCAATGGAAGTCTTGTGTGATATTAATGTTTGAAAAGCATTACATAAGCAGATAATCAAGTAAAGTAATATTTATCAAACATTCTGATTATGTAATAGGAGATTTAAACAAACCCCCTCATTTAAACATCATTTATATTGTGAGACTAATGATCTATATATTGGAAGTCATGTATAAAAACTGCAGCACTGCAAAGTGTCAGGAGTTTTATAAAAAGGAGTAATCGCCATTTGTTATGTATAATTTCCGAACTACATTGTTATGAGTGCAGGCTGCACATTTATGGCGCATGGGGGGGGGGGAGCACCGCCGGACGCCAGGAAGGGGAGTATCCCATATCCGAATTGACCCCCATCCGGATTTTTTTTTCTCCTAATGGTTGGGTCATTTCGGTCTTTTGGATCTTCAGATAAGGGATACTCAACCTGATATATCATATTCCTACCTGAGATCTTATAACTCAGTGATGGCAAATGTTTTTAAGCCTGATTGGCCATCGCTCTGCAGGATACCAAGTAAAAGATCGCAAAGTGCCATTTCCCCAGAGATTATGCTTTCCTCTTCCATTTCCATTGCAGACTGTGCTCATTTTAGTTCCACCTTCTCTCTATTATTGTTCCTTTTTGTTTTGTTGCCCCATCTCAGTGTCCCGCGTGTGCTCTACTGACCTCTATGTATGATTATTGTGACAATGCACTCAGATGCTAAGTGCCACCAGTGCCATAGGTTCGCCATCACTGTTATAAGTGATAAGCCCTTATTACCCATCTGACCATAGCTTCCCCCCTTTATTTTTCAGTCTAATACACATTTAAGAGAAACATATTCAAGTAGCTCATCACTTATGAACCATCTTCTAGTTTTTCTTTCTAGATATAAAATGCACTGTCACTATATAAAATGGCTCAGTGGCAATCACAAATTATAGCGTTTTATATGGCTTATGATGATCTAAATGTAAAAAGTGGTTATATGAGGAGGCTTCATCCGAATATAAAACCAGTCACTCACCATGATAACTCCGGTTTCGTTATTGGCCAGCATGATGGACACTAGACACGTGTTGGGGCGCACTGCTGCGATGACATCATCAACCTCCACCCGTCCTGTCACAGAGGACACTGGCACAAAGGTGACTTCTGCAAGACGGAGACAATTACAATGATTTGAATGTAAGTAGGCAATGTCAAAGGCATAAAACAAAAACATGTTTTAATTGTGTAAATAATTAAAACATGCTAAACAATCCAGAAAACTACAGAAAAATAACCGTCTGATCTCCAATGTAATATGAAGAAAAATTGGCAGATCCAAACAGATATCCTACATTTTAATTTCTTTAATTGATCTGCACATCACAACATTCCTGGTTGTGTATAGTTTATTGGCTCATCTTATTGGAGGTCGTAGGTCACCCAAGTATTACATTGTTACATCCTTTAGTTGTTGAGCTTGTGAATGCAAAACAGTGGTATCCCAAACCATCAGTTTAAAGGAATCTGGAATGTCCATATTAATTAATCATTGGGCATTTTTTTATTCTTTATTTGTCAAGATTTTGTTTTATAATAAACAAGGTAACATAGAACATTAATAGATTGGTTTGCTTGCGTACAATGCCTTAAAAACAGAAAGAACATAAGATACATCATTTGTATCAAAGTAGGTCGTCACAGGGTATTTATGTCGATCACTGGGCATTTTTTAACATGTTTATTGTCCGTATATATATTGGTAACTTACTAAATGAGAACAGATTGTCGGTGGAGTTTTTTGGGGGGGCGGGAGGGGGGGCAATAACGTTATAAAAAAGATTGGTTGTTCAAGATTCGAGCACCAACTCGCCTGGCTTATTTTTAAAATGGACAGAATCAGGCAGGTAATTTCTCTCAGTGTGTAATAACTTCCATAATCTGTAACAGTTGTTATTTCATAATAAATATACAATATTGTCACAAAAATAAATATCACTATGCCCTCTAGATGGCACTATTGTATAATCAAAGTAATGTGGACAGAAGTAATTAGACCAGTGATGGCAAATATTTTTAGGCCCGAATGCCCATTGATCTGCTGGATACCAAATTAAATATCTCAAAGTGCCATTTTCATCACTGCAGTAGTACATCACTAAACAATTATATAACCCAGGCATGTTCACAGAAATCTCAAGTATAAAAGTGCTGCAAGGGATTCTTGATAAGGACATGCACTTAAGGTCCAACTGGTGTCGCTAAAGCCCTGCGTATCACAGGAGAGGGTGGTTGGTGGAATTCTCCCCCATAGGAGTCACAGCTTGGATATCCCCCATTGCCTGCCTTAATGAGACAGATCAAGGGTAAAAAAAAAAGAAAAACTACCGCAACAAGATGGCATAGTCTTAAATTAGAAAGGAAAAGGTTTAAAAGTAATATCAGGAAGTATTACTTTACTGAGAGGGTCGTGGAATAGCCTGGTCGGTGGTAGAAGTTAACACAGTGAAGGTGTTTAAATATACATGGGAAAGGCATAAGGCTGTCCTAGGTATAAGGCCAGGGACTAATGAAAGTATTTACATTTTTTTGAAATTAGGTGGAAAGTGGGCAGACTAGAATGGTTTTTATCTGCCAACACATTCTATAGGAGTAATGTATAACTAGAGGTGCTAGTTTGTGTTTAATATCGATTCCTTTAGTCAGGTTGTTGCTCCTGCGTCTGTGTAGTATGTATAAACCTGTCAGAATGGGTTTTATACAAAAGGGCAAAAGTGTGACTTTTTTGTCTCACTTTGTGACCTTTTGTTCAGTGCAGATTAGGAGTGATGGGGAATTATAGTAAAATAAAGTGATCTAAAATAGGCGCAATTTAACAACTTTTTTTTTTTGTACATGGTCTGCAACAAATTTCTTAAACAATAATTACCGTATTTGCTCGATTATAAGACGACCCTGATTATAAGACGACCCCCCAAACTTTGTATATTCCTTTAGGAAAAAAACTAAAAGCCTGAATATAAGACTACCCTATAGGGAAAAAAAAGTTTAACTTGTATATATGTAAATTGCTTTTTAATATGTAATAAAAAATTGATATTATACAAATGTATTTCTTGTTTTTATTTCCTTGCGGCCTCTCTCCCTCCCCCCTCCAGTGTAGTCTCTCTCTCTATCTCCCCCCTCCCTCCCCTAGTCTCTCTCTCTCTATCCCCTCTCTATCTCTCTCCCCCCCCCTCTCTCTCTCTATCCCCCCCCTCTCTCTCTCTCTACCCCCCCCTCTCTCTCTCTCTACCCCCCCCCCCTCTCTCTCTCTATCCCCCCCCCTCTCTCTATTCCCCCCCTCTCTCTCTCTATCCCCCCCCTCTCTCTCTCTATTCCCCCCCCCCTCTCTCTCTATCCCCCCCCTGTCTCTCTCTATCCATCTCCCCCCTTTCCCTGGTGGCTAGTGGGGGCAGCTGGGGGATGTCTGCACTATACGTGCAGATATCCTCCATGCTGCCCGACACCTCCGTCTATTATGACGGACAGCTGGTCCGTCATAATAGACGGAGGTGTCGGGCAGCATGGAGGATATCTGCACGTATAGTGCAGACATCCCCCAGCTGCCCGCTTTTCCCTGGTGTCTAGTGGGGCAGCAGAGGAAGTCTGCGCGATGAGCGCAGACCTCCCCTGCTGCCGCCCGGCACGCTCGCCGGGACTTCTGTGACGAAAGCGGAAGTTCCCGGCTTCTTCACAGAAGCCCCGGCGGTCGTGCCGGGCGGAAGCAGGAGAGTCTGCGCTCGTTGCGCAGACATCCCCTGCTGCTAGAGAGGGGGATCCAGGTCCCCTGCAGCTCTGCTGGGGACCTGGATCCCAGTCTTATAGTCTGACCTCAATTTGAGGTCAGATTATAAGACGACCTCGAATGTAAGACGAAGGGGATTTTTCAGAGCATTTGCTCTGAAAAAAACCTCGTCTTATATTCGAGCAAATACGGTAGATTCCTTTTTATTTTGGAGCAGCTAACGCACAGTGGTTATAGTTATATACCCAAACCAAGACCAGGCAAATGTATAGTGTAATCAACAACATTTTAAACACATGGTACCAAATTAAAAATACTGTTTAACACAACGCCTAATCAGGGCCGGCCTTAAGTGTTCCGGCATCCTGTGTGGGCTTCCCCCATGGCGACCCCCCCGTCTCTTTCACACCCCTGTGTATGTGTCTCTCTAGCCCTTCCCTGTTCTGTCTTTTTCTCTCTCCCCCCCTCCCCTGTTCTGTCTCTCTCTCTTCCCCCCTCCCCCTGTTCTGTCTCTCTCTCTCCCCCCCCCCTCCCCCTTTTCTGTCTATTAATCATAGACTTGATTTGGAGTAGTAAACAGCTTAGTATTCAGCTCTATGTTTCATGAAGGTTTTGGATGTCTCTATGAAACAGAATGATCTGAAAATAAGAGAAACTGTTGAAAGCACAGTGAATTACAAGGTGGGTTATAGACCCCCAAACTCCAGTCAGACAATGTCATTCAGCAGCAACATGCCAAGTGGATATGCTGCAGGTTGGTAATCCATTCACAGATAAACAAGCAACTTGACTACTTGTTCATTCTTATGTTCATGCAGGACTCTGAAATATGCCTGCTGCAGTTGAAATGTGTTATTATGAGTTTTATTGCTGTCTTGCAGATTAAAACACTTGTTTATCAAACAATCTGAACTCCTAGAAAATAGGATACCATGGGTCTTAACCTCAAGGTGCATCTGTGGAAAACTCAGCCAAAGCTAAAATTAAATGGGAGAAAAAGGAATCCTTAGGTTTTGCATCCTACTAAATAATGGTTATATTTCTATTTAACACCAACCCCCCCCCCCCCCCCCAAAAAAAAAGGCTGATGTAGAACACTGTTTAATGCAGACTCATTTCACTGAAACTGCTTTGATGATGATTCCCCATAATCCCTTGCATGAAATATTGGGACCTCGTTTTCAAGGTTATGTGCACTTTCCTGGAGTGAGTGTGACACTATGAGGGTTATGTATAAATAGTGGCACTGTTTAATGTCTAATCCTGATTCCTTTTGTCAGGTTTTTGCTCTTGTCCCTGTAAAGTACCGTATTTTCCAGCATATAAGACGACTTTTTAACCCAGGAAAATCTTCTCAAAAGTCGGGGGTCGTCTTATACGTCAGGTGACATCTTATAGGGGGGCCCGCTGCCCATCCGTAACTGCTTGCATAGTGCAGGCAGGGCCGGCGCTACCATAAGGGGGGTTACTTACCTACTTTCTGCTCTGTCTCCCGCTTGTAAGCCGGTCCATGGCTGTGAGGGAAGCGTTGTGTGCTCCCCTCCCGCCGCGCGGCTTCAATAAAGTTTGTTTAAACTTTTTTTTTTAAACAAACTTTATTGACCGCACGGCTGGAGGGATCTCACAACGCTTCCCTCACAGCCACGGACCGGCTTAAAAGCGGGAAACAGAGCAGAAAGTAGTTAAATACTGGGGATTGAGGAAGGGGGGAGGAGGGTGGCAAAATCCTGGCATATTGAGGGGCAAAATCTATATTTTAACATCAAAAGTTGGGGGTCGTCTTATACGCCCAGTCTCCTTATACGCCGGAAAATACGGTATGTATAAAATTGTCAGAATGGGTTTCTATATAAGAAAATACAAGTTTTTATTCTCAACTTCCAACGATTTTGGTCTCAAAATTCAACTTGCTATTCCCACTTTTTGTTCAGTGCAGACAGTGGCAGATTAGGATTAGCAGAGAAATGTATTGTTATACAGTGATCTAAAACAGGTGTTTTATTTTGGCGCAGCTGATGGCAGTGGCTTTGTTCTGTCGGAAGCACCTTTATATGTAACCCTACATGACCTTACCTGCTCTCTGTGTCTTTTGCAGGTGCAGGAGTGGCAGTGCAATGGAGTCATGCTCCACGTTTGAGGTGATGATGTGTGGCAATGACCCAGGGGTACTCTGACGGTTCTCTGAATCCATATGGAAATGTTCCACTGCAGAATACAGCACCATGTTGTTTGCCTAGACCATTAGAAAGAAATGGCCAGGTGAGAGTAGTGTGCTGTACATAAATATAACAATGATGGAGGAATATTTACACGTACAAGGGTTTAGTAGTATCTAAAATTTCTATATTAACATAATCTGCCGTCTCTTTATGATCTAAGAATTTTGTCTTTCAATTGACAACAAAGGTGTTACTGTCTCAGGTAGGTGCAAAGAATAGAAGAGGTAGGGAGATATAAAAAAAACACTGCTTTTTATTTCCCCAAATTTAGGCTGCACTAGGGGTTTCCAAAGCAATAGATATCCAACCATAACCACACTAATGCTAACTTACTCATACATAATAGATAAAGACATAACTGATCTTGTGAATATTCTCACAAAGCTGTAATTTCTAGCTGGTCTGGTGCTAAATCTTTAGACACTAGCAAAAATACACAAAATAAAATCTGATTTAATAGGGTCTATACAATAAAGAGAGAACTACAAGAAACTGATACAGGAATTTAAAACTTAAAGGCAACTAAACAATTCTTTATTTGTGCTTCTGATATAAAAGCACAAGTGAAAAAGTAGTTGTCCTTAGTCAGAGGATAAACTGGAATGCACTTTTGATAGTTCGTGCCAGTTTATCTTGTGAACCGTAGCTGCCATGTTCCCCTGGGAAGCAGGCAGCCCGGTCTGGTCGGCAACTGGCGCTCTGCTAGTGCAGCAAGAGACCCTCGTTTTTGCATAGGATCAAATATGGTGATCCCCCTGCACTAGCAGAGAGAGACCCTCGCAGTCTGTAGATCCAGATAAAAAGAGTGAGATGAGCCCCTGCTCTGATTGGCTGTGCAACAGCCATCAGACCTGCTTTGTCTCAGCTGTAAGATTCAGGGGGGAGTAAACCCATGTGTATCTATTAAGAAGTGGGACTTGTCCTCTAAGGCAAATCTCCTATTTAGAAGCATTGCAGAATTAAAATCACATACAATCTGTATAGCAAACTTGTAAATTTGGATGTATTTCAAGTGCAGTTATAGAGAAACATGGCTGACCTCCGTCCCACCCGATGTGAAGATAATATCCTCTGGCTTTCCGCCCACCATCTTTGCAATGTGCTCCCGTGAAGAGTCTATCAGTTTCTTGGCTTTACATCCTGCAAGTGAAGGTTAGAGAGTGTGTTAAATCAGGAATGCAAGCTGCCTTACACACTTATATTCAGTGACAATATAAGCTATGTACTAAAGTAACAATGTAACAATGCACTCAAGTCATGTTCACAATGTTTGCTGGCGGTTTTATATTGATCTTTAGGGATGCACTGTATCCTAGCTCCTCAGTTTTAATGCCTCCCTCCCTGGTTACATTTATCATATTGATACACCTTCTAAAATATATTCTTGAATACATGCAGTTAGATGTAACTGGAAGTGTTCTAACCCAATATACAATTTACATGTGATTTTCACATTTAATATAAAAGTATTTTACTGTCAGCTAACCAGTGCTCTCTATCATAGAGCATCAGCCCTCAGCTGTCTGACATGCCAACAAACCAATGGCTGCGATGACATCACAGATAAGTGCAGCTAGGAGCACCATGTAAAAATGTTTTAATCAGGCAGATGTAACCTTCTGAATGATTGATGCTTTTGGGGTGTTTACACTCACTTTAAGTTATTCACACATCTTAAATCCATGTCATCTTGCGTGCTCAACCGGCACCCTCTGCTGCCATGGAGTGCTGCTTTGTCAAATGATGGAGTACTAGACTTTGGGCTTTATTAATGAAAAAATGATTTGTAGGCATTTAAAATGAGAATTGCAAATTTAAAGCCAAAATATCAGTAGTTAGAGTATAGCTGAACGGGAGAATTTTTTGAATGGAGCTAGTTTGGTCTTTAGTTTGCACTCCCCTCTTTACTACCTGTGTTCATGCATACACCCATTTTGTGCCAGGCTGAAAACAACCTAATGTACCGTAATCCATGGCGCCCTACTCCCTGCATTTCAACCAAGATTTCAGTATCTTAAACCTTTAATTGCATATTTTAGGCTTGTGCCCTAACTGTTCCAAGAACAGATGTGTCCTAATTCTCTGGATATTCACCCTTCCCGCAGAGGTACAATTATTACTAACCCATCCAGATCGTCATTTACTTATTCAAGTTCAGAATATGTCAGTGTTAGCTCTGGTGTATGTCTCTTCTTGGCCTGTTTGATGCTGTGCATTGTGCTTTACTCTAGTCTTCTTCTTTTCGTAGAATTAACTATTTAAATACTGGGTAACCTGATCCATGTGTGTGTCACTTTCAGATTGAAGGCACATGAGACTGTGTTTACATGCAAGCTTAGTACCTGCAGTGTAGCTGCTGCTAGGATTACCCCAGGCCTCTTGCATGGCTTGTGTGACGGCTTCAACCACCTCCTCCGCAGGTGGTGTGGTGGCATTGTTATCTAGATACACCTTCCGGTTTCTGGAAGGAGAAAGCATTCACCATATAAATGTTATACACAGGCACCAGGCAAGTAATAATGTTAGTCATACAGTGTTGGGGGGGGGATTAGCGGACGAGCGACAGTGACATCCTCCTGATGCGCCGTCACCTGGTTGAGTAGCATTATAATTTAAAGGAGAATTGATTAGAGGCATTTTGGATGTATGCTGGGGTATTATATGACAAACAATCAAATGTATGTAGTTGGGTATTCCAACATTTTTCAATAAAGACGAATACTCAGCACTTAAAAGTAGTTTTTTTTAAAATTAGGGTGAGAGTAATCGGCAGACTTAATGTGACCGTGCATCATAATCAGCCAGGTGATATCACAGGGAGAAAATCCTGTAAACAATGTATCAAATATATAATACTCTAAATATAATCAGAATTCATCTACCCAGCAATATTAGTATATCATATTAATGTGAAAAATAGAGCAATATAAAAACCACACATGTTTAAAAAAAAAAACACTACACTATCAGGGTAAATCTAGCAATAGATATCAAAAATATTTAATACAATCATGATCCATATATACTAGTAATATATAAACAATTGAGGACATATTCGCTCCTATAGATTATGGACCAATTTCCATAAACGCAGCTGCTCCAATGTGGTATCTTCAAAAATCACTTAATTATTATGCACTGTCACTTTAAATTTGGTGATTGATCCCGCCCTTCCCATCGTGTGTGTACTATAAATTAATTACTTTCACATATGTCAGTATGGCCGAAACATTGCTACTTAATCTAATTAAAACTATATGAGCCGAGTATTCGTCTTTATTGAATTTACTAGGGACTTGGTGAGTCCTGCTGGGCAGCCTCCTGACTACTGTGTGCTGCCGATCTGGGTTTGTTTGGTGTATGCTATTACATTTTTGCAGGGTTAGCACAGTGTTAAGAGAATGTATTTATTTATGAAAGAGAGAATAGCAGGGAATTGAGAAGGGAAATTCATACTTAAGGCCAATGAAGCCGAGTTAGAAAATTTTCCCATTCAGCTACTTTGCCCTCAAGTTTGAACTTCCCTTCTAAATTCCCTGCAATTCTCACTTTAATGAATACAAACCTCAGTGTACCAAAGCAGAGGGAACTGCAATTAGTATCCTGAGCCTTCACTGGCACTTAAGCAAACCACTCTCAGAATGTACATCCATGAATCATTTTGTTACCTATCACATCCATCACCAGAAGGTCCCACCAATAGTCATGGTAGCCCTCACACAAGCTTGCAGACTGCACAGCTTTGACAATGTGAAAGTGCTGCATGAAAATAATCACTCCCTCACTGTTTTACATGATTTACACAGGAGGCCAAAGGAGAAAAGAGCTTTTCTGATGCATGTGGATGCTACTCCTGTAACCAGATCCCAATTTAATAGACTTTTAAAGCGATGCTGGGAATTTTTTCGGCATGGGTAATTTACTAGTTGTCATCACAGGCTTCAGGATAGAGACCGTACCCAATGATGGAAGTTTTTAGGTCTGTGTGAGGTGGGTATTAACAGACTTATAAAATGGGAGTCAGAGGGGTTTAAGATCCCGTTTAGACCCTTATTTTTACGAGAAAGTGAAAGAAGCTGGAGTTGGGGCCTTAAAGGAATGTTGATTGGTTTGAGTGTTTGCTATATTTACATTCAGCAGGAAATGGATTGTAAGGATTGCAACTATACAAGAGTATTAGACTGGCTTTCGGTGGGTTTTGCCAAAGTCATACCCTTGTATAACAGCCATTCCATTGGCATTGTATTACAATACTGTCATCTTCCAAGGTAATGTATCAACAGCCAGAATAAATGTTTGTTATAACTCACTGCAGTGTGTAGTTGTCACTATTTTCCAGACATTTCTTTTCTCTGATGCTTGCATCATTTGCTGCCATGCCCACAAGTCTGTGAATGAAGAGACATTGAGATAGCCAAACATTAACTAAGACTTGTGCTTGTGAGCAAAACAGCATTATGCAGAAAGAATATTCAGCATAAAACGATACAGCTGAACATTTGGAGCTAAATGAATCTGACACAATGGGGGTATTTTAGCACTGAGAAAAATGGGGCGATCAGTGAGGTCTAATTTAGAACGCAAATGCCCCCCTTTTTTATTCCTCCTATTAATTTTCTGTAGATACCCCTGCCAAACCTTGTTTGGATGTTGTCTGTCACTTTTTAAAGGGACTGCCTAGTGCCCAAAATGCATCTTCCAAATATTAATGCATATTAATGTGCTTTCAATGTACTTTACAATGCATATTTTACGTTTTGCATTGCTTCAAATATAAAATACTTACAGCTGGATGAAATTGTAAAACTACAGCAGTTTACAAGACGCTAGGACTGCCCACACTAGCTGAGTGAAAATAATTTAATTCAAATTAATGGAATATCATGTCTCTCTAGTGATGTCATCAGACAATGTGTTGCACTGTTAAGAGATCCTAATGTGTACAAGAGCAAGTCTATCACAGTCTACACAATGTGAAGAACGCAGGAAGTGACTAAATGAAACAAAACTTTATATCTTCATTGCCTATATAATCAGTGCTGTCGCACCAGCAGTGTACATACAGAGTAATCACTGGGGGAGGGTTTGAGACAAATTTTAAAAATGTGATATATGCAGAATGTCTGCATCACATCACACTGTGCACTATACAAGTGGTAATCTTCATCTTGCACCAAAGGTAATTTGGGGACAAGACTGTCCCTTTAAGCAGAGATTATCAGATGGGAATGGCCAAGGCCCCCTCAGCTGATCCCATGTAAAAATGAGGGTTTCTCTCTCTGCACTAGCATGGCAGCTGCCAATCAAATGATAAACTGACATGTACTATCAATAGTCCATGCCAGCTTATCCTCATACTGGGGGCATTAAAGGTTTCTATTTTAGAAGCACAAGTGGAAAACAAAACATTTAGTTGTATGTTAAGTTGGAAATTCCCTTCTGAATTGCAGGATATTCTCTCTTACATGAATAAAGCCCATTGCAATTTGAGTCCCTATTTAAAGTGTTTGAAAAAAAGCAAAGTATCTCAAACAATAACTACATATGGCACATGAAACTGTACACAGCACAGCTCTACACCATGTGTACAGCCAGGGTAATCACATCTGCCATTGTTTGCACTAGTACTAAATGCTCCTGCACAATCTAAAAAAATGTGGTCCTGGAAAACTATTGTTGGCAGTAGGGCTGTAGTGACAGGCACAATCAGCATGTAGGCTTCTTTAAGCATGCCCTAAAATACAACATTATCATGAGAATTCCTATTAATACTGTGGGTCCTTGATCATACCACCAATGAAGAATGTGAGGCAGCAGATCAGTATAGCGGAGTTGTGGAGAACTATACCATAATTTATAAGTAGTGCTAATAAATACTTTCTTTGGGCCAATAAAGATCATGATAGTTTCTTACATTGGATTTTGTGATAATAAAATAGGTGTATTATCCAGGGAGTACACCACAGTAGAATACACATAAATTTAGAGAACTATTTAAAAGAGGTTTATGAAATAATTATATGATGGGTTTACTAAACTGTGAACCATGGTGAACCAACAAGAGAGTACTAAATATTAAACTAAAATAGAGGGAATGGAAAAATAACAAAGTTGGTTATTTTCCAATGTTGCCATTTTGGACAGATTTTTGCAACTTAGTTTTTAAGTCACTACAGTTTATTATTAACTGCACGGACAATATATACAGAGACAAAATAAGTAAACCTGAAAATAACATTATGTGACAATTTATTCTGCTGCAAATTAATATACATTAGACCTATATGTTACAGAAAAGAGAGTTATAGTCATATCATGTCTTCTGCTTTTAGCACTAAAGGGGATCCATCACCTAAACATAATTTTTACAGTGAAAGTAGAGAATAAAAAAAAATATTATATAGATAGTGTTAGAAAAAATTTCAAGCAAATGCCTAAATTAGAAGAAACATGGGTTTTAAATGTGTGGCATCTCCTGTTTATAACATCAGCTGTGGCTTGATATGCAAGTGTGTAATTTGCATATTAAGACACAGTGATCTCAAACCGGAGGCTCCACAGACATATTTTTCTCCTTATTCAGGCATTTACTTGCAATTTTGCAAATGCAATGTATAGATGATATTCAATCATGTTTTATTCTCTACAGTCAGAGTAAAAACAATGTTTAGGCAATCCAGTCCCTTTAAGAAATTCTATAAATACCAGATATGTTTGCCTCAATACAGCTTCCGTACACTACACTTCCCAGGACGCTGCCATCCAGCTGTCATGCACTACAGTTCTAATACCATGATACATAGTCAACCAAGGAAATGTAGCCCACACCAGCTGAGATAGAAACCACTGCAGTTAATGTATATTATCCTGTGATTCCCTATCACCACCATGATTGCAAAGCAAATGATTAACACACTCATTTACCCGAGAACCTAAATCCACCTTCCCTAACATTTATTAAGCGAGTACCGACAGCAACACTAGCCCTGCAGTTCCCTTCGATTACAATCCTCCGATACTGCTCTAATCAGCCTGTATACTGACAGAACACACAAGTCGTTCCATATTGAAACATGTGTATTCACTTACAGGAAGCCGGGACCACACCATAGAGACTAAACACAGAGAGGAAGGGTGGGTGGTGATTGTCATTAACCATAGAGGAGAGACTGTACAGACAGACTCAGGCAGGTGTTTAGTGCTAAAGGTTTGCTACAGTAAGAGGGTACTCGATTGGTTTACTAGATCTATATTTTATATCATTTTAACTCGCTAATGTATTCATTTATCAAGATGAAACAATGTCAGTATAGGCACTTTCTCATTTTAGGGAACAAGTAGTGCTGGTAGTCGCCTTTATATTGTTGTTTAGATGAGTGAGTACCAGCAGCAGTTTTAATAGGAATGATAGTTTGTGTATTGATCTGTCAATAACGAAATCCTGTCATCCCATCATCTAAACCAGTTCTAACCTTGACACTGCAGCCTAATGACTGACTGAGCATCAATATGTAGTTACCAAACATCTGCAGTGCCAAGATTACTATCACTGATCTAAACAGTGCTTTTATTAAGTAACACATATTATGCAGATAAATTAAGAGAAAAATTGCGGGTCAAGGGGTTTAATTTTATGGTTGAGATTTACATTTATTTGTCTGCCTGCTAGCAAACCGTACAGATATTTGTTTTGCTCTACATTCATACAGCAGACAAAGTCATAGCTAATTTCTTCCTATAATTTCTATGTGGTTTATTAAAGCGCCACTCTGATGTGCATAAACAATTCAACAACAAAAAAAGTGCGTGCATCTATCATGTGCAACACAACTAACCGGCGGGGAGGAAATCATCATAGACACTGCACACAAATCAGTGCTTTCAGGTCCCTGGGAAAACCTAAAACATGACAGCCTGGAAGTCACTGGCTTCCAAAATAAGTCCTAATTGATTCTGAACCATGTTCCATTTGCCTTCTGTTTCATTAAAAGATCATATAGGGCTCTATTTGGCTACTACCGTTTGTGACATTGGACCAGGCAGGAACTTACTTGCCAAAATAGGACATGTCTGGTACGTCTAGGGTTGCCACCTGGCTGGTATTTTACCGGCAGGCCGGTAAACAAATTGGCATCAGGCCAATGTTGTCTATGGAGACAGTACCAAGGCTGGTATTTTTCTGAAGAAAAGGTGGCAACCCTAAGTACGTCCTATGTTGGTGAAACGAGCTCAGACGGTATTGCTACAATGCCTCCATGTAGAGGCATTGTGCAATACTGGGGAAAAAACGGCTTTTGAAAATAGCATAGGATGTGAAGTTAATCGCTTTCTAATGCTCTGTGTGTGTTGCTGACATGCCTCGCAAGTCGAGGCAGTCAGCAACACAAAATATAACACTATCCATGTGACCAAGATGGTGCAAGAACACAGAAAGTAGCTCCTTCCTGTGCGCTGGGTGCATTACAAGATTGTCTCATCATAGAGGCTTGGCTCTATAGCACTATATTCGCTGTTCCTACCACATTCATTACAGATTGTATGACTAAAACAAAATAAAAATTTGCCGTCAAAATGAATACTGTTGCACAAGAGCCTGTACACACCACACTTCTCTGTAATTATTATTATTTTCTGTTATTATTGTTTCATATAAAGTTTTTGCGTTACTGTAGATAGGTATTACAGGTAACATTGCGTTGTGTACAGAAATAGGTGTTTTCTTATTTTCTACTTTGGTATAATTTATCATTTAGTGGATTGGTGTCAATCTGATTCATCAAACAATTCATTATAAACTTCCCACTCAGTCTCCATTTTTACCAGTAACCTGCATCCTCGACTTCAGGTAACATAAGGTCTTGCTCCCGTAAAAAATAAATAAAGATTGGGCATTTTCATCACTGAATTCCACTAATAAAATATATGGAAAGTCCCCAAAAATTGAGTTTGTGGAAAGCAGTCGAGTTGATTGATTAAGATCTGTGTTTATCTAAAAACAGTCATATCTTTACTAACAAATGAAATTCAGTAACAAACAGTATGTTTCTAAGGTGTTAATAACAAACTCTGCACCATGCTTTGTATGTAAATAGTGTAAGGTAATCTAGTCCATTTTTTCTGTTTTATCTCTTACATTCATCATAACGCCCAACATCACAATGCAGTATACAAAAAGAGCACAGCAACAGGGGGGCTGTAAAGGTGGAAGTGCACCCAACGTTTCGGACCACTAGCCTTTTTCAGGGGTGTGTACTGCATTGTGATTCCTTTTGTTGATGCTTACTGTTTTTTTGTGAGTATACATCTGTGCATTATATTTTTTTTACTAATGATTATTTCATTGTAATTTCCCCTCGAGTGATGCACCTTTTTCCTAAACATTTTTTATTATTTTTAAGTGTGGTGTGCCTCTCTAATAGTCAATATTTGTACCTACTTCAACATCCCATTCTCTGCCCATCCCCCACATCAAGATTTCTACTCACCTGCTGTTCTACTTTCTGTATACCTCACATCTTGTTCTTCAACTATTCTTTCTATCTCTCTCTTTTCTCCTATTAACTCTTTTCTATCTATGGTTTCTCTACACTGTCTTCCATTGTATTTTCTATTGTTTCCTGCTTCATTTCAATCCAACAGTTTTTTTTCTCTATGGTGCAGGGAATGGAGACACAGGGCCTGGTGCAGGATAGCAACACTCGCCCTGGTAGCTTGAGGCTCCAGGTTGGTACACATACCAAGACCCTATAGAAGCAGCTGCTGTATCCAAAAAAACAAGGCAGAAACTATAGAAACCCTGCAGACATCCTGGAGCAAGTATTAAACACATCTATGACAGGATAGCAGGCTAGAACAGCCCACCAAAGAGGCAGACTAAGCAGAGCCATAGCAGAACAGAACTGAATACTCAATTCAGGGCTACAGGACAGACTAGAGCAGGGCTTAGGCAAACATAAAAAAGATAAAGCAATAACCAAACTAAGGATAAACAATACAGGGCACAGTGATACATTTAATAACATAGATACAGACAGGGACAAACAACGGGCAGTGCACAACTTAAAGGGACATGCACAGACACAGATATAACTACAAGACTACATTCAGAGGACAGGGCTAAGCAGTAGAAACACAAGAGAACGTACAAACATAGATACAGTAAAAGGTGAGAATTTAGTATCTATGTTTGTATGTTCCTTGTTTTCCTGCTGCTTAGACCTGTCCTCTGTATACTTGTAGTTATATATGTGCCTGTGCATGTCACTTTAGGTTATGAGGCAATGCACTTTGTCCCTGTCTGTGTCCCTGTGCCCTGTATTGTTTATCCTTAGTTTGGTTTCTGCTTTATCTTAATTTTGTTTGCCTCTGCCCTGCATAAGTCTGCCCTACACTCGGTATTCAGTTCTGTTCTGCCTCAGTTGCTTTTCTGTTATTGATCTGCTTAGTCTACCTCTTAGTTTACCTATCCTAGCCTGCTACATTATGCTATCCTGTCTTAGTTGTGTTTCATGCTTGTTCCATGATGTCTGCAGACTTTCTCCAGTTTCTGCCTTGGTTTACTGCTTAAGGCTGCTTCCGCAGGGCCTTGTTTTTTTGGGCTGCACGAACCTGGAGCCTCAAGCTACGTGGGGTCCCATGCAACCTGGACCCCGTTCATGACATATGGCTGTAGGCAGGTGCCGTTCTATATTTAGGCTTGGGCAGGTGCCAGACAATAGCTAGACCTTAGGCAGGTACCTGACTGTAGCTATTCTATGGCAGGAGCCAGACAATAGCTAGGCTAGGCAGATGCTACTCTGTGGCTGGATGGGGCACGGAAACAATATACAAAGAACAGACAGGAACGAGCATAGATAATAAACAGGAAAGCAAAGCAAAAAGTATATTGAAAGGATTGGATCCAGCTTGGATGAGCCCTCATGTGGGGGCCTTCCAGGCATTATAGCAACACGCCTGAGCGATCGCACTCCCCCATTCATTTTAAAGGAGGACGTTCCGTGCCGTCACCGGGTCCTCAATGCACAAAAAGTGCATGACGGCAGAGAACTTCCTTGTGTCCACAACAGTTTAAGGACCAAAGCTCCGTCAGGCGGTATTGGGTTAAGAGGGAACGTCCCAACTCTGGTAATAAAACTGTAATCTCAAGTCGTGCTTTGATTCATTTTATGTGGATTGCTATGTCTGATTATATGACTTTATTAGCTACCACTATGGCATGCATCTACAGGTACAAATGAACCTGCTCTGTTTACTGTGAATGTGGTTTGGGCTGTGGCCTCTGGAAAGTCCATATTATTCTGAATTTTCATAAGACAAGATAAATTAGATCTGGTTACATTCAATGGCATATTTGCAGTCATTTTTTGCAAGTAATGATCGGTTTGTCTTAAATATATATGTATGGGTCTACTCAATAAAGAGAGAATTGCAGTGAATTGAGATGGGAATTTCAAACTTTAGGTCATTGTACACGATTTGGAATAAATCTCCAGTGCAACCAAATTTTTCCAACTCGGCTACTTAGGCCTTAAGTTTGAGAACTCTCAATCTCAATTGAACTTGGGAAACACTACTGACTGAGCTCACTGGGAAACACTACTAACTGAGCTCACTGGGAAACACTACTGACTGAGCTCACTGGGAAACACTACTGACTGAGCTCACTGGGAAACATTACTGACTGAGCTCACTGCCAAACACTCCTGACTGAACTCACTGGGAATCACTACTGACTGAGCTCACTGCCAAACACTACTGACTGAGCTCACTGGGAAACACTACTGACTGAGCTCACTGCCAAACACTACTGACTGAGCTCACTGCCAAACACTACTGACTGAGCTCCCTGCCAAACACTACTGACTGAGCTCACTGCCAAACACTACTGACTGAGCTCACTGCCAAACACTACTGACTGAGCTCACTGCCAAACGCTACTGACTGAGCTCACTGGGAAACACTACTGACTGAGCTCACTGCCAAACACTACTGACTGAGCTCACTGCCAAACACTACTGACTGAGCTCACTGCCAAACACTACTGACTGAGCTCACTGGGAAACACTACTGACTGAGCTCACTGCCAAACACTACTGACTGAGCTCACTGGGAAACACTACTGACTGAGCTCACTGCCAAACACTACTGACAGCTCACTGCCAAACACTACTGACTGAGCTCACTGGGAAACACTACTGACTGAGCTCACTGCCAAACACTACTGACTGAGCTCACTGGGAAACACTACTGACTGAGCTCACTGCCAAACACTACTGACTGAGCTCACTGGGAAACACTACTGACTGAGCTCACTGGGGAACACTACTGACTGAGCTCACTGGGAAACACTATTGACTGAGCTCACTGGGAAACACGACTGACTGAGCTCACTGGGAAACATTACTGACTGAGCTCAATGCCAAACACAACTGACTGAGCTCACTGCCAAACACTACTGACTGAGCTCACTGCCAAACACTACTGACTGAGCTCACTGCCAAACACTACTGACTGAGCTCACTGGGAAACACTACTGACTGAGCTCACTGGGAAACACTACTGACTGAGCTCACTGGTAAACACTACTGACTGAGCTCACTGCCAAACACTACTGACTGAGCTCACTGGGAAACACTACTGACTGAGCTCACTGGGAAACACTACTGACTGAGCTCACTGGGAAACACGACTGACTGAGCTCACTGGGAAACACTACTGACTGAGCTCACTGCCAAACACTACTGACTGAGCTCACTGCCAAACACTACTGACTGAGCTCACTGCCAAACACTACTGACTGAGCTCACTGCCAAACACTACTGACTGAGCTCACTGGGAAACACTACTGACTGAGCTCACTGCCAAACACTACTGACTGAGCTCACTGGGAAACACTACTGACTGAGCTCACTGTCAGGAGCTGAGAGACTTTGAGAATGACTTACACATTTTGACAAATACATTTTAAAAATCATATTCTATTCTGCTTTATAAGGATAAATATGGAATCAGAAGAAAACCATATGTTCCCATATAGTGAATGCGTACACTAAATGAGAAACAGAAAAATTACAGTTAAACACACAAAACAAATCCCAAACAGATCTTGTCCTTAAGTGGTTAATACCTCATCCCAACATAGGTTTATCTTGATAGGGGACAAATGTGTTTTGAGGTAGTGCTGGTGAATGGTGGGTAGAGAAGGCTGACATTCACTAAATTAAATTGGACCTCCCTCTCCCCCTGTCTCGCCAAAACCCTTCTCGAACTACTATCAGTGAAAATGCTTTTCACAACAACAAAAAACACTAAGGGAGTTCAAATTGGAAGGGGAGTTGGACTGTGACATCCAACCCCCTCTTTTACAGGCAGTGAGTTGCAAACAAAAAATATTGTTTTTGGCACCGATAATAAGTGGTCTTGGTCCCCCCACTAATATGAATGGGGCTGCCAAATGGCACCTGGCCCACCTATTATTAATGGGGCTGTGAGCCTGCTAATGGGCTCTCAGCTCCACCAATAATATTAACAGGGCTTTCAGACCCCTGAAAATGAATGGGCCCATTATATCCAAAGCCAAATATATTATAGCCAAATATCCCCCAACTACTCTTATTATTCCGGGGGCATGCCCAAGCACACCAGAATTTAAATCAATAATTACCTCCCGCCAAATATAATGTGCTAATCATATTTGACAGGCTCCCAGCCCCATTAATATTAGCAGGGGTGCTGTGGGCAATTTGGGAAGCCCCCATGACCTGGTTTCGGCAGAGGGGTGATCAATATTTATTTATTTTTTTGACTGTTTTAAAGGATTTTTAGGCTAAGACCAATTTAACCTGGAATCCAGTTAATTCCTGCTCCCATTCATGCTTCGGCAGGGGGGAGTCTGTTCAAGGTTGGTGGTCGAAATTAATGCTAATCTCTATTTCCAATGTTGACTTTTAGTGAATAAACAACACCGATTTCTGAGGATTATCAGTTCTTTATTCTCTTTGTATTTTCATAGAAAAAAGGGCTACTAAATTGGTTCATGGGTTGAAGGATAAAACTTATTAATTAATATTATTATGGCACAATATTACTGCCATTTGAATGGCACAATAATACAGGCATCTGAATGGCACAATATTACTGGCATCTGAATGGCACAATATTACTGGCATATTAGGCAAACTGTCTGGCTTATTAACAGCAAAATAATACCGGCATATTATTATTGTATGTGACATAATTTGTGGGGCTCCTGTATGTGGCATATTTAATGGGCCATCTGACTGGCATTACTAAGGAATCTGTTTGGCATGGTATTGGAGGAAATCCAGGGGGGTGACACCATGAGTTACCGCACCGGGTGACACCAACCCTAGTGACGCCTCTGTTACAGTGGTGTATCTTGATTTTGTGAGACAAAATCCGGGCACCCCCCTACCCAAGCTGCACACCCACGTTACACACCTAAGACATGCCCCATCACCTCCATTTCATGACCCCACATCACACATAACATTCAGACTCACATCAAGCTCATACTCCCATCACACACACACTCCTACTCCAATCATACTCAGTCACACACTCCTACTCCCTTCACACTCAGTCACACACACTGTCTCCCATCACACACACACTGTCTCCCATCACACACACTATGACTCCCATCACACTCAGTCACACACACTAACACGGAAGTGCCGACAGTCGCGTATGATGTCAGCGCGCCCCCGGTCACGTGACCTGTCGGCACAATCGCCGGGAAGCCGAACAGGCAGCATGGAGGGACCATGCTGCCTACCACTAGGGAAAGGTAAGTGCTGATGGGAGACTGTGTGTGTGTGTGTGTGTGTGTGTGTGTGTGACTGAGTGTGATGGGAGTCAGCGTGTGTGTGATGGGAGTCAGCGTGTGTGTGATGGGAGACAGTGTGTGTGACTGAGTGTGATGGGAGTCAGAGTGTGTGTGATGGGAGACAGTGTGTGTGTGTGTGTGTGTGTGTGTGTGTGTGACTGAGTGTGATGGGAGTCAGAGTGTGTGTGATGGGAGACAGTGTGTGTGACTGAGTGTGATGGGAGTCAGTGTGTGTGTGATGGGAGACAGTGTGTGTGTGTGTGTGACTGAGTGTGATGGGAGTCAGTGTGTGTGACTGAGTGTGATGAGAGTCAGAGTGTGTGTGATGGGAGACAGTGTAGCCTGGCAGGCAGAGCGATGGTGAGGGGGGATCTTCCGATCCCCTCTCACCTCCGTCTCTGCCTGCAAGCGCGGCCTTTTTTTTTTAAAGGGCCGGTTTTTTTTTTTTTTACTTTTTACTTTTTTTTTTCACTGCTGGGGGGTGCTGCCGCCCCCCAAAATTTGCCGCCCTAGGCATCCGCCTAGGATGCCTCGCGGTAAATACAGCACTGCTCTGTTACCAGGAAAGGTTAAAGCATCTTAACATGTATAGCTTGGAGGAAAGACGTAACAGGGGGGATATGATAGAAACATTTAAATACATAAAGGGAAACAACACAGTAAAGGAGGAGAGAATATTTAAAAGAAGAAAAACTACCACAACAAGAGGGCAACGATTTAAAAGTAATATCAGGAAGTATTACTTTATTGAGAGAGTAGTGGATGTATGGAACAGCCTTCCAGCGGAAGTGGTAGAGGTAAACACAGTCAAGGATTTTAAGCATGCGTGCAATAGGCACAAGGCTATCCTAGATTTAAGACCGGGAACTGGAGACTAATAAAAGTATTTAGAAAATTGGGCAAACTAGATGGACAGAATGGTTCTTATCTGCCGACACATTATATTTTTCTATGTTCCTAGGTTTCCATTTGAGTGTTTTGAAAATATTTCAACTTTTGTCAGTTTTCATCTTTTTATACTAAAATACTCTGTCCTTTTTTGGTGCCACAGTCACAGATAACAATGTCTATTCTAAGAAACTGGAAATTCCTCTCTAGTGTAACTTAGCAACTAGTGCTTTCTAATGTATCTGTTTTAGCATCATGTAAATGAACCATATCCAGGCATGTCATTCTCAAGGGAACATCTGATTGGTGGAACATCTTGAGTTATCATTGGCTGAGTCATTATCGTAAACATAATATAAGAATGAAGTATCTAATACTGAAACTAGATCATGCAGGAGAGAAAGTAAGTTCTAAAAGGTAAGACAAGATGTCCATTCAGACAACGTAGACATGGATTTCTGAGCAGGCGGATCCTTGAGGTCTACTTAATAAAGAGAGAATTCCAGGGAATTGTTATGTGGATTTAAAACTTTAGGCCAATGTAGCCAAGTTGGAAAAATTCTCTAATGCATTTGAATGGGAAACAAATGTCCAACTCAGTTACTTTGGCCTTAAGATTGAAATTGCTGTCTTAATTCCCTGAAGTTCTCTCTTTATTGAGTAGACCCTCATGTGTATGGTAGAGGTATTCACTAAAAGGTGAGATATACATTTCATCTCACCATTTTAACTATATATTGTGAATGTATCGCTAAATTGGCGAGATTAATTGTTCATCTAAGAGCAACTCACCTTTTAGTGAACAGTATGTCTGAGGTATACAGAGAGATGCAGGGTGTATGTCTGAGGTATACAGAGAGATGCAGGGTGTATGTCTGAGGTATACAGAAAGATGCAGGGTGTATGTCTGAGGTATACAGAGAGATGCAGGGTGTAAGTCTGAGGTATACAGAGAGATGTAGGGTGTATGTCTGAGGTATACAGAGAGATGCAAGGTGTATGTCTGAGGTATACAGAAAGATGCAGGGTGTATTTCTGAGGTATACAGAGAGATGCAGGGTGTAAGTCTGAGGTATACAGAGAGATGCAGGGTATATGTCTGAGGTATACAGAGAGGTGCAGGGTGTATGTCTGAGGTATACAGAAAGATGCAGGGTGTATGTCTGAGGTATACAGAGAGATGCAGGGTGTAAGTCTGAGGTATACAGAGAGATGTAGGGTGTATGTCTGAGGTATACAGAGAGATGCAGGGTATATGTCTGAGGTATACAGAGAGGTGCAGGGTGTATGTCTGAGGTATACAGAGAGATGTAGGGTGTAGGTCCAGAGAGATACAGATGGCAAGTGTGGCATGTACTATTCAGATAAATGCACAGAGTATATCTAGAGAGATCCAGATACTGTATTAAAGGGAGATGCAAGGAGAATGTGTTGGGTGTGCAGAGAGATTCAGGGAGTAAATGTTAGGTTTGTAAGGCGATGCAAATGCACATATGCCATATCTTGCGGAATACCATTTGATTGGAAGTTCATGGAATTTAACCTAGAATAAGAAGGAATACAATATACAACCTGCCCAGCAAACATCATATGCTGTCTGTAGGATGGCAGAGCAGCACCCTACTCCTGAAGCGGTAGACCTGCGAACTCTACTGAAGTGGCACCGTACAGAGATTGCTGTGGCTGTGACTGATTTGTTTCCTTTGCTGCATGGGATGATGGACCGAGACTTGGTCCCAGAAGACAGATTCCAAGTACGTGCTGAGTCTCCTGATGTAAAAATGCACTGGAGCATCTTTCTCTAGATGTACATTCTACATACAGGACTGATATTGATATTAATTAGTTTTGTTGTTAGAGTAAAATATTGGGTGTATTTACTGAATGCTAAAGTAATAAGAAACCAAAGATGCTGTTTCACGTTGATCCTGTAACTTTGCATTGACCATCTTTAGTAGGTTCATTTTGGTGCTCTTCGGCTGGTTCACTTTGTAGGTTTCTATTGGCCCTGTGTGGTAGGTTTTCTTTGATGCACTTTTATAGGTTCATTGTTGTAGGTTCACATTGGTGCTCCTTAGAAAATTCCCTTCGGTGCTCTAGTACAGTGCTTCTAAAACCTGTCCTCAAGGACCCTCTACAGTCCAGGATTTAGGGACTACTCAGTTGTGTTTAATTAAGAATATGTATAACGGTTAGGGACCACAACTGGATAATTCCTTAACTCTATAACTAATATCACTAGATCTGTAGCTGTATGTGCGTAAGCACTTGCTTCCATTGAACTGTACTAGTTATCTGGATTTAGGATTCAAGCCACAATACACCTAATAGACCAGTGGCATGCATTGGTATGCTGACTGAGCGCTGATTACAAGAAAGTAGTGCATCTAGAGTGCATGTCACAGAAACACTACATGGAAAACTAAGAATGTTGGCTTTCCATATGCCTCATATTCCTAAATATAGTAACTGGAAGTTTGTTTCCTTAATACATCACCTGACAAGTTGTGCAGCTTGAAAGAACCACAATCCACACGTTTGCTAGTAGCAAATGATCCTTTATCCTTCATATCTTTCTGCAAAGGAGATACAGAGAGCTGAAGAAGGGGTCGGAGCCCAGAGGGCATCACATGCTCTCCTTACATGGCTTCTGAGTCGGGACCTGAAGACTATCCGTGGCTTTTGGTCTCTGTTATCAACTGAGTATATCTTACACAGCTATCCCCGTCTCTCGGGAATACACAGCACCCTTCGTACAGGTAACTATATACTTAGTCTTTATATACACACACACAGCATGCTAGAATATCACTGGGATATACATGCTGTTGTACAGGGCAAAGCTAGTATAGAAGAGTCGGAATAACTAACCAAAGTAACTTAAAGATAATCCCATTGCATACTATTACTTGCATTAGTGAATATTTCATTTATTTATTTCAGAGTCAACCCAATATGCTCCGATTATCTGCCTCGAAATGGTGTCTCCAAATTGAGAACTAATTGGGGGCACATCAGTGGCACATTGGTACCCGAATATCAAGTAACATAGAAACATAGAATGTGTCAGCAGATAAGAACCATTCGTTCCATCTAGTCTGCCCAATTTTCTAAATATTTGTATTAGTCTCCATTTCCCTATCTTATATCGAGGATAGACTTGTGCCTATTCGACGGATGCTTAAAATCCTTGACTGTGTTTACTTCTACCACTTCCGCTGGAAGGCTATTTTATATGTCCACTACCCTCTCAGTAAAGTAATTCTTCCTGATATTACTTTTATATTGTTGCCCCTCTAATTTAAGACTATGTCCTCTAGTTGTGGTAGTTTTTCTTTTAAATATACTCTCTTCCTTTACTGTGTTGATTCCCTTTATGTGTTTAAATGTTTCTATCATATCCCCCCGTTACTTCTTTCCTCCAAGTTAAGATGACATGTTAAGTAGCCCCGATGTGCCTCCAAATATGTTCGCAGTTCAGATCTGTATAGTTCTGTATCTTTTATGAAATAGCTATTACTAGTTATAATGTTTGTCATTAGGTATATCCACTAAACACAGCAATAAGGAAAGACATCATTGTCTCTCTAACCATCAACCATTAAATATCTACCAATTCTAATCATTTGCTCTCTTTTTCAGTGATGGACACCTTGTCTCAACGAAAATCTCGAAGACCAGCACCATCTACCAAATCTTTACCCAATCACAAATCACAGACAAAAAGGAAAGCTGGAGGGGAGAGAGAAAGTGGAGCAGTCACATATTCATCCAACAATGGTAGGGTGATCTGCCAAGGCAAGGAGGAACCCGAATATAATGAACTTAAAAAGATTGTTTGAATGAACTATCAATGGTCCATGATACCCCACCAGCATCTAATGTGCCATATACTATATTTTAGGAAAGTCTCAAACCCATCATAGATAAAACCAGGCAGCAGAACCACAATGCAAACTTACACACAACATACCTTATATACTCGAGTATAAGCCGAGTTTTTCAGCACATTTTTTGTGCTGAAAAATGCCCCTCTCGGCTTATACTCGTCGGTGTCTGGGGGGGAAAAAAAAATCTAAAACTTACCTCTTTGCTGCTCCGTCTCCCGGTGCTCTGAAGGTCCGTGGCTGTGAGGAAAGCGTTGTGCGCTCCCCTCCAGCCGTGCGGTCAACAAAGTGTGAGTTTTTTTAAACAAACTTTATTGATCCGCGCGGCTGGAGGGGAGCTCACAATGCTTCCCTCACAGCCGCGGACCTTCACAGCACTGGGAGACGGAGCAGCAAAGAGGTAAGTACTGGGGTCTGGGGAAGGGGGGGGGAGGAGGGTGGCATAACGAGCATACTAAGGGGCAATATCCTGGCATTTTAAATGGCATATTGGGGGCAATATCCTGGCATATTAAAATGGCATATTGGGGGCAAAATCCTGGCATATTAAATGGCATATTGGGGGCAATATCCTGGCATATTAAAATGGCATATTGGGGGCAAAATCCTGGCATATTAAATGGCATATTGGGGGCAATATTCTGGAATATTAAATGGCATATTGGGGGCAATATCCTGGCATATTAAATGACATATTGGGGGCAATATCCTGGAATATTAAATGGCAGATTCGGGGCAATATTTACCAGCAGCTGCCTCATTTCCCACCCTAGGCTTATACTCGAGTCAATATTTTTTCACAGTTCTTTGTGGTAAAATTAGGTGCCTCGGCTTATATTCGGGTCGGCTTATACTCGAGTATATACGATAACTGGAAATATGCCTTGTGCACGATCTGTATGAACGTATATCAGTTATTCAAATACACCTGAAATGTTATTTATTTCCTTACTATGATGGCTTGTCATAGTACATATCCACATAACCAAGACACAGAAATCCCCAGATTTAAAAGTGTTGCAAGGGATTCTGGGTAAGGATATGCAAGTAACATCTGTATGACTGCCCTAGTTACCTTATTTGTAAATCCTTACCCAGAAACCCTTGCAGAATTTTTAATACTGGAACTTACTGTGGTAAAAAAAAAAAAACAGACTTGCAGACTTGTCTTGGACATGCAGATATGTTCTGCGATTACTTTGGTTTATAGAGCAAGGGTTCCATGCTGCCTTTACTCTCCACCATAAGTAACAATATTGGTGCATTGCACATCGGGTTGAGTACTGTATGTGTCCTGTTAAACTAAATTAATAAATAAAAAGTAGCATTCCTGTTCCCCAGGTCATGTGATTCTCTAGCACATTACAGACATGTGTGCTTGTATGCTTACTTTCGTTTTGTCCAGTGCAGGCCCCCCACCAAAATCAAAGCCTCCCCGCAAAACAGAGAAGATGACGTTTTTACACAATCAACAGGCAGTATGTGAGTAGTTCACAACATTATCAACCTGCTAAATGTTCTTAACAGAGTAAGTGTCAATACAGTAATTATAGCGTGTGTATCATTGCACGCCTGTATAACATTATCACTGCGACACTCTTCTTTGTGTTTATCTAATTTTTGTCTTTATTGTAGTGTCTGCATGGATGACTTCTGTCTTTAGCGTGCAGAATATGATGGTGCTGTAAATAAATCATATTATCTTGTGTGCAGCTGTGGAATTTCTCTGCACATAGTTATTAATTCCAGTTTTGTCTTTTACTGACCCCTTCCATTATCTTGTATTGTGGACAGCTTCACACAATCTCCCAACCACAGTCAGCATGAGCCATGTTGATGGAAAACCTCTGACCCTCACAATTAGCAGGTCCGTGACCAGCTCTGGGGAGAACACAGGTGAAAATAGATGTGGTTTTCATACTATGGCATCTTTATTGTTCGCATGTGGAATTATTTACATCCATTTTCCTGCTGGTGCAGATACTTTAAAATGGATGTGCTTGTGTCAGTAGTTATGTATGAGAGCTGCATGCAATTGTAATATAATAGCTCATAGAACTGTATGACTGTCCTTGACATCAGGTGTACGTCCTCAGAGTTATATTATTGCCTGTTTCTGCTTTCTGATCCAATATTTGTATCATGTAAAAGTACAACATAGTATACATTAGAAAAGCATACAACTTTTAACAGTTAGGAAGGATGACTAGTGTAGCAGAAGTGAATGTAAATGTGAATTCACATATTAACAACCAGGGAAGGGCTGGCAACTATTGGCACAATGGAAAAAACAACTTAGTGGCCAATAATGCAACTTCACCAATCTATTCTCAGAGAAAGACACAAATAGACAGGAAAGACAGCTAAGCCACAGATATAGAAAGACAGACAAGACATATAAACAGACATATAGGTAGAGCAGTGGTTGGGCTTGAATGTATGTACCCATTTCCCACTGACCTATCTCTATCTCACATCCCAAAATGCAGCGGGGATAAAGGCTGTGAAGGTAGAGACTGGGCTGGGCTCTTATACAAGTGTACGGGATCTGCATGGAAGACCAACCTACGGATCATACTTAACCTTGGTGCTTTCTATCCCTATCTATTGATCCCAGATTGAGCATCGTCAGAGGAAGCTTGAAATAACAATATTTACTAAACAATAATATTTAGTGCAACTGCTGTGCAAGTCACACTACATCTAGATCAAAGAGACACTGGAAATGTATACAAGTGACCTGTGCTCAGAGCTAGGGTTCTGTATAAAGTCTCTCTCCCCATAATGTCTTATGTTAGTGTAGGTAGCACTGCTATGTGTGTATATGTAGTACTCCTTTCCTAAAGCTCTTGTACCTTAGAGAGTCATGTGGCGAAGGAAACCAAATTGGATGCCATAGAGAAGAGCCAGTCACAACCTTTGAAGCTGACTATACGACCCAAGCTGGCCTCCCAACATGTAAGTGCTGGTATACTTTGGTATATGAAGTTTAAGATTAATTTGGTGATTTACATACATCTCAGCAGTACAGGTCTATGTGAGATTCCCCTGTTAGTAGGTGAAGCTGATATTAAGGTATCCTGGGCTGGGACTCCTATCTTTATAAATGTGCTCATCACATGGAGGGGATTTCCCATCACCTTTACCCCACCATTACTTAAATGATTTGTTCTTCATGTATCGCTCAAAGACTCAAGCAGAAAGCCAACCTCATGCTAACGAGTCCCATTAAGGACGAAACAGTGATGTTCAGGCTTTTGCACCTCTGTCCTGAGTTTAAAGGCTGTCTACAACAGCACGCATTCTGAAGGGGGTCATGTTTAAAATGGATTAAGAAGTAAAATGTGATCATTGTCCACTGGATTTGCAAGCCTACCCAGAATCCCTAGTAGTGGTGGTAGTACTGTGAATGCGTGATTACTGTCTGAAATGCAAGACTTCTGGCTTGCTTGGTCTGTGTAGATTTGTGTTTGATAATGCCTCTGCTACACACAATAAGTGATAACATGAACTGTGTCTTATATTCTAAAAATGTTACTTTTCTATGTGTTTTTGATATTTCTAGTAAGGGCTAGTTTGTGACCTCTCAAACACGTGAGAGTATCAGCTGTGCTGTCCGAAAATATTATCATAGTAAACGCAGGGTGACCAGACGTCCCGGTTTTCCTGGGATAGTCCCAGTTTTGAAACCAATGTCTATGTGTCCCAAAAATTTTTGGGTACATGAGGATGTCCCAGTTTTTGTCCCGGCGTCTGCTGCATGCCATCCTGGATACATGTATCCCTGCAGCTTCCAGTCTGTGCGCTAAACACACACCTCAGTCAGTGCTGCCTCGCACTCCCCTCCCTAATCACTAATGATTCCGAGCATCGCGAGGAGCTTGTACAGAGCTGACAGAGGTCTGTGTTTAGCACAAAGACCAGAAGTTGCCCTTGGTGCCCCAAGATAGAAAATGGAGGGGAAGGTGGTGCTCAAAACTATCACAGAACACATAGGTGACACTAACACTGACTTTTGTACCAAAGCATTTCCTGCTGTTTCTACCCCTTTTCAACATCTTTCTCTGACTAACCCACAAACTGTCCAAAAACTAACAGAAGGTACTTTATCCGCCATTTTGTCAGAGCAATGATGATGAATGCTCAGTGTGTCGTGACGGTGGGGAGTTGATATGCTGTGATGGATGCCCACGTTCTTTCCACCTATATTGCTTGATGCCACCCCTAACCCACATTCCAAGGTATGGGATCTACCACTGAACAAACTAAAAACATAAATCTTTAGCTGAGGTTTTTGGAACATAAATAAGGAAAACAATTTTGTTTGAATTATTTATCATATATATATATTTATTATGTATCAAAGCCCTTATACATGGTATACTGGTATATTACTGGCATATTATTATCCAAGGGTTGGGAGAAATGAGTCTCTGTCTGGTTCCTCAATTGTTTCCTCTCACTAATACCACAGCCAAGAAATATTTAATTCTGAAAGCTACTGCTCACAACATCTACTTCTCTTTATCACATGGTCCTAGAGTCCCCCATATTTCTTATTTAATCCTTCTTAACCACTCCCATGTTGTATCTTCCACCTACAATACTATAAGTGTCAAACCACATGTCTTGAGTTTAAGCTCTTATACATGGACTCCAAACACTATTATTCTCATCCATTTGATTCTATATCCTTAACCTAATATTTTCTATTCATATCCTAACTAACTAACTTATCATTGTTATTATCTTTCCCTATATAATAATATACATATTACAAATCAGGTGATACCATTTTTATACAGTCAAAATGGTATATAATCTTATATAACAAAAATGTGCACATTAAGTGGAATATACTGCATTTTGAATTTGTCCCTTTAATTACCCCTTCCTGAGATATTGAATTTGATTTATTTAAGCTTTTGTTTTTAAAGAAAGGCTCCATTCCAAAAGGCTATGCTTTCCTACATAATTCCCTGATCCCCTGTGACCACTGGGAGAGTGACACGTAGAAACCCTTCACTTAGAAGAAAATAATAACATCAGAATAGTAAGTTATAGAATGATTATTCAAAAAGCATTTCACTTCTCTTAAAGCAGTTATTCATTTAATAAAAGAAAAGTTTATCTTTACTCCCATTCTAAGACAAACATAAGAGAAGATATTATATTATTAGCTCCTATAGAGCTGAATGGAGATTATTTAACAGATCTCCTTTTGAGATAGAGAGACAAAGAATTCAATAAATTGTGACAATCCAGTTCTCAAGATTGAGTTACTACCATAAGGTAAATACAATGTATAGATTTAGGAGTAGACTCAATAATACCCCTTATAGAGCTTGTAGCTGAATTACCGAGAAATCCACTACTCATGACCGATCTTCAGCCATATTCGGTTTGGGAAACTATGGATTCCACCAGTCTTAAAAGGTCAAATGACCCCAAAAATTGCCCCAAATTCACCTAAAATAGACGAATTTCAGGCATTTAATTCTCCAGTTAATAGCTGGCAAATTGAGTGTAATAGTTAACAAGTATAAAGAAAAATGATTGAAAAAGAATAAAGATAACACTAATATTGCAATATACCAATAATATTGCAATAATATATCACATTAATATATGTATTTATTTGTTTATATTTACTTTATTTATGTGTATTTTTATCCAAGTTATTAATCGTATAAGTTTTCTTTTACTTTATTTATTTATTATGTTAAATACATTTAAAAAATTTAAAATTAGCCTCATTTCGGGAGGACACTGACTATTTTCGCAATAGCCAAGGCCCCACTATTGAATTCTATGAAAGGCCCCTATATAAGTCTGGAATTTGGCATGAGAATCAGCAATCATGGGCAATTTTCTTGCCAATTTGGGATCACTTCATTGATCACTGAGTAACCCAAAATAAGGGACCATTCGAATTACCAATGTGATCCGATTTAGGTAGGATTTCAGCTCTTTTTTTTTCTTTCGAAGCAGACCATTTAGTATTATGTGGTAGTATTTACCAACACCTCTTCTCCTATTGCCCCCTAGTGGTACCTGGAGATGTGACAATTGCAATGCTGAGGAACCAACGGAAACTGGACATCAGAACAATCCTGCGGACAAAGATATAATGTTATGTATAAATGTAATGCTGTTTAATCACTTTCACCTGAATTACTTTTATGTCATGCTCAAATTAGTTCAGTTTACAGATTACACTTTTTTATCTATACATTATATTGGCCAAATTGCTAGAACAACCACTTTCTTCAGAACCTGAGCACTTGAACCGGCACAGCTGTATGTCGGGCACCTACTGCTGACAGAAGTGGCCAGACACATAGCTGCAGGGCTGGTGAAGCACACCTCAAACTATTTCAAATAGTCTTAGCTGGACACTTTAGGGAAGTGGCCAGTTGTAGGGCAATTCCAAAATGTACACATAGCTATGTGATTAAAAAGAGAGTAAAAGAGAAGGAAACTGGAAAATTGGTTGAAAACAGGGACTGCTCCTCCAAAATCAGTATGTTTGGGACATATGGTAGGTTAATGAGTAATTCTAGGATATGAAATGATATCAAGAACTGGTTCAAGATCTTAACAGGTCGGGAATTTAAATGGGACTTAGACTGGAACAAAACTAGATCAGGAAGTGGGCAAATTTGGCAACAGAGCTGTGTATGGGCAAGACGAAAATGAGGATCAGGAAAAGGACAATGTCCCCATTAAGAATTAATAGAACTCATGCTAAAATCAGGACAAATATGGACAGTTTAATTGTTACTAAAAGGTCATAATCTTGCCTTATGTCTGCCACTCAACAGGAGTCTCTAGAGAACAGAGTTAAAAAGAAAAGTGAAGACTGCAACAGTTATCCTGATAATTCAGAATCTCACAGGTAACACCTTTTATCAATAAACCCCAAAAAAGGTCAAAATATTACCTGAATATCACGGGGAGGACATGTTGTTTAGAATTTTGGGTTGGATCTTCCTTCATCTTGGTTTCTTCAGGTAAACAATAGTGATGTATACGAATAACAAATACAGGTTGTTTTTTTTTTTTGGGCATATTAACTAAACCCTTTTCTTGGTTTTTTTCCCCAGTTTCCTACAGAATATAAAATCCTCTTCAGATCAGCCTCAGATATACCCTCAACTTGCACCTCCATCTGAGATCTGCCCCACTACCCTAAACTGCACACCACAGAAATCACAGGGCAGCTGCCAGCTCCCATCTAAATCTGCAAACTGCCCCCCATCACTTTTACACATATGTACAGCTCAATCTCCTGCACACCAGAAGTGTCCAGAGGTCCCACCTAAATCTCAGATAAAAACTTCACACCAGATTCATAGTTCTCAATATGTGCCCTATTGTCACAAGAGCTCCACTCCTGTATCACCGGTTCCTCATCCGGACACTGTTCAGGCACAGAACTGCCCTCAACCTGGGCCCCATGCACGCATCTGTCCCACACCAACTGCCCACATACTGCATAACACAGTATCCCAGCAAGACACATGCTCCTTCCCACAATCTGAGGTCAGAGTCCCTTCTAATAGAGTATACCCTTCTAGTGAACCTCAGTATAGTGTCACTCCTGTACCTTTTTCTCAGTGTGACAATCACTGTGTACCAGTATTGAGGACAGACGCCTTCCCTGCAGCATCTTCAGCTCCTGCAGAGATTGGACTGACTTCAGGGATACTGAAGACGAATATGGCAGAGGTTAAGGTGAGTTCTGCCATGACAAACTGCTGAGATCTAAAATATCTCTATTACTCTATTAACTGAACTAATTAACCTTGTTACATTGTTTAATACATCAGTGCATTAGCATTGAAATCCATGTGCACATTTGATGGATTCCACCAAAGTCCTCGTGAAGCTTAGTAAGAATAGAGAATGAACATAAAGGGAATATATTTAGATAAAATATGTTTCATATCTTTAAATGTATGTAGTCCCAAACTTTAGAAATTATAATAGCTGGTTTTATTTCATTTTATTATACTTGTTATTTAGTTTAATTGCAAAAATAAGACAATAATATGTGACCTGCATACATTCTCCATTTGAGACCATTATCCAGCGATCGTGGTTTAATTCTCTGATGTTCGGGATACTGGTGAACAAATACTATGCTTATGCAGATTTTTTTTAACATGCACTGCTGTGCACATGCCACTCCACCCTGGTGCCATGGCATTGCCAGTGGAGCATGTCGGGAGGCATGCAAACAGGTTACTTTATTACCACAATGCCCAACGGATAGGAAAACATTATTGAAGGGGTACAAAAAGCTGACACAGGAGTCCTATTTGTTCTATCACTTGGAGTCCCCAAACACATAGAACCACCCCTCTTGAGGTGGCTTTGTGGGCTACTACATGGTTCAGTTCCCAGGTTTAATCAGCCTTTCATACTACTAACGGGGTCTTTTTTTTCTTTCCTGTTGGTGGGTGTCCGCACATGATGAACATTATGCTCCCCTAAGAAAGGATCAATAAACAATCTAACTCTCGCAGATTCTACTGCCCTCCTTGTGTTACTTCCTGTTTTGTATTTTTTTGATATTCATCTGGGATGCCGAAGGCTTTCTTCTGTGCCGATCACAAATTAATCACAATTAGGAAGTTTTCTACTATGTATCTAGAAATAAAATGAGTATCATTAATGGATAATACTATCATCCCCAGAAAACAAAGGAATATCTCAAGGGATGTATATAGAATAACTTCTAGAGTATCTTCAGAGCTTTTTCAGTTGTATTCAAACAATGGAGTACACTTAAAAATGCATCTTGGTGTCTCACACACTGTATGTAAGTTTCTCATTTGTCCACAGGTGCTGGCTGAAGCCACGGGACACAACCTGACATTGAGCCGACATGAACTCGAATGTCTGATCACTGAGGTGAAAATTTGTATTATACTGATAGGAGACTGCTTAGCTGGGTAATATGCCTGGTGTGGAGCCTGTTCAATCCCCAAGATCAGCAGTTCAATTCTGGATAGAGTCAGCTCAGACTCCCTTTCCAAGATTGATCAAATGAATCCCCAGGGTGTTAGATAACAGTTACATCCCCAAGAGATGTAAAAACAAGAGAAATTCCTGGTAAAATACTTTGTTTACATGCATGGAATTACATGGATCTGTGCTTATGATCCTGTCAGTGCAGTTTAATTATATTCAAAATTAAATAAGAAGCACATTTCTTGGTGCATATTTAAACTTCTGGGTACTGAGAACCAATAGAATTGAGAGATGGAAAGTTTGAGAATGACAACTGCTGTAGAGCACAGGAGGTAACGTGTTGTCACTCTTCAGTTTTGTACATCTCACTTTAATGGCTATATTCATGAAAGAGAGAATTGTAAAGTAGCTGAGTTGGAAGCATCCAGTTGAATGGGAGATTTCCAAATTCAGCTATTTTGGCCTTACCTTTGAAATTCCCTTCTCAGTCAATTCCCTCCATTTCTCTCTTTCTTGAACAAAGTCCTACGATATGAAAGAAAGGTCTACTTTTACTTTATTTACCTCTAACATCACTCAATTACATCATTTATCGCAAAGGTATGTAATACAGATTGCCCAGAATGTCCATCTCACTGTATTCCAAAAGTAGTTTTAGTTTTTCCCTCAGCCTCAGTCAAGTTAAATGAGTGGGTAATTGTGTGCTTCTTTTGTGGTTCCTGCCACTCTCCCTCTGTTCTGCCTCTGTCATAGCAGCCGTTTACCTCCTACCATACCGCTAGCTTGTATTATAACCAAGGCTTAGAGCGACACACAAAAAAGCAGGACGTAAATCGCAAATGCTGCCAGGAATAAGAAATCAATGATTTGGGTATGTTCAAAACAGAACATGTAATAAGACTGGAATCAGTATACGATAGGGCATCGATCACCATCACAAACACATCAATATGGGACTACATCAGTATGGGACTATATAGCTCACAAAACAGAGCAGAACACAACCTCCTGAGAAGGAAGGCCCCGATTTCAGACTTAAATGACACACTGCTCCATGTCTCCTAAGGCAAATTACAGAGTGTATTAATAAATGGGGGGCCAAGCCGAGCAAAAAATGCTTGTTATTTATAATTGCCTACTAAAATAGTATTTGTTTTGCAGCTTTTGTCACGATGAAGACCATTTTCCATTTTTGATGTAATTCGCAAGGTTCAGTAGAGAAGACATGGTTAAGAAATATAACTATTTTAAGAAAAGCAAGACTAATCTTCAATTTCATAACAAGATCTACCGCTTATTGGACCACTCAATGCCTACTGTCTGCTGCGCCCATGTACTCTGTAGACATCAGGATGATGCCACTGTTTGCTATAACTGTGAATTTCACTGCTCACTAATTGTCAATGCTTGTGTTATTGTGTAGTTCCAGTGTCCATGGGGGACAGGATTAAAATGCTTCAAGTGTGTTTGTATGTTGTGTCCAAGAAGGGAATATGTCTGAAAAGAAACCTTGATGTCCCTCTGGGAACTGTTTGTAAATGTTTATTACGGCTGGAACTTCATGTCGTTTTTTTGCCATGTTACCCGTGTGGAGTAGGCCCTGGCTTTATTAGAGTTAAAATAGAACACAGAAATGTGTTCCTTATGGCCTCTCAGGACCAGTTGTTACCTGCCTGAAATTACAAAACAAAGTGGTAACAACTGATAATTGTGGACAAGATTAGTGTTTCAGCGAATACCAGTTCTCAAACTCAACGTTACATACAGATATGTTAAATAACTATGAAGTATTTAGTGCTCTAATCTTACCAAAGTAACAAAGTCCACTCAAACCGACAAGCTAGCTTCGTTACGGAGGGAAAATAATGGAGCTTTGGCTACTAAAACTCAAATGTAACAAAGAAAAACAAAGGTTACAAGCGCTTAAACTCAGATCAGGTTTAAACATTCAAAGCATAAAACATTTAAAAAAACCTGCTTGAATTGACAAACAATGAACTAACAAATTGTAATTTTATAGGTTTTATTATGAGGTTTAATACATTCATGTATTAGCCAGAATTCATATTTTGAAACTAAAATATTTCTTGCTTATAGTCCAGCAGGTCTAAGAAACAAATGTTTTCTGCTGCATGTGTAAGATGGGTAGAGTGCCTTCCCTTAAAAAAAGACTTGGAAATGGAGAGTATTACAGAGAGTGGACTGTTTTGCTTTTTTAGGCTTTGTGGCTTTTATTTAACAGTTTATGTTCATTTTGGTTATTGAAATGACTGAAAGCAGTTTTTGTTTTAATGTACACTATTGATCTTTCTTTCCCTCCATCTTCTCAATTCAAATTAAAAGTGGTTGTATTGTAATTTGTGTGCATTAAAAATCCGAGATTTTCCTAGGTTGGCTACTGTTTTTGCATTGGGCTTTTTTCATTTACTTTTCGTGCTTGTCCAATTCATAGCAGCGTCGCCTTTCGGATGTAACTTGTGTATTTCCGGGAGTTTGTGTGCTGGCTGTTCTCAGCACACAAACCCCCCCGGAAATACACGAGAGACGTCGTACCTCCGAGTGACAGGCGTGCTCCGGGCTGACAGCGCGCCTGTCACTCAGGGGCACCTGTCTGACCCAACACTTGCCATTCTGCCACCAGCCTTACCAATCTGCCAGGGCATCCCCAAATTTCTCTGGTATTTAGTGGGGGCAGCACGAGGATTTCTGTGCACTGCTCAGCGTGCAAAAAAGACACTTCCACCAGGACTTCTGAGGTGAAACGCCGGGGGTCACATGAGCTGCCATGAGCTGCCAGTGTATCACCTCAGAAGTTCTGTCTGAAATGTCAGGCAGCATTAGAAGACTTCGATGTGCACTGATCAGCACACAGAAATCCACCTGCTGCCGGCAAGGAGGATCCAGGTCCCCTGCAGCTCTGTATTCTGATGTTTTTAAAGGGGAAGGGAAAAATCCAGGGGACGCCTATGATCAGCATAACAGCATTTGCAGAGTATTAAACCTTCCTCCGACAGAGGAGGGTAAAACACACACACACATGCATAGGACATTTTAGGTGTGTCTACATTGCCGCCTGGCTTGCCTGGTGTTTGCAGATTTGTGCTTAATAATGCCTCAGCTATACACACTTTACACACTTTCGATGTCTGTAGAACTATACAAGTAACCACATGAGGGTGCTGGCGAGCTATAAAAAATATGTCATTGATATTAGATTTATTCACTGTTTTCAACATCCTTTTGTTACTAGAGCATGTTTCATGAATGATGATGCCCAACGCATCATCTATTTGACATGATAGTGGGATACGCATTTTCTATCATTTTTTTGAATGGTAACTGCCCTTTCATGATCTAAAATTAAATCCGGAGTGAGTTTAAAAAAAGTTTTATTCTGAAATAAATTAATTTCTACTTTGAAATATATAAAATTCTTGAATTAACCCTTCACACAATATTCATTTTATTTGTAATCTATATAATGTAACGGCAGGTTACATTTCAAATAAAGTTTATTTGCTTGGAGATTTTGATGATCCCCAGTGACTTTTCAGTGTTTTGATTTTCTTCTCAAAGTACTGAACTTTTCTTTCTGAGACACACAATGACATTGTCTGCATTCACGAAACAATTAATAAATAACACCCAGCCCAGAATATTCATCTGTTAGTAATATTGGAAAGATAGGTATGTCACAGGGTTGTTAATGCCTTATTTTTACATTTTACTCACTTTTTTACTTTTTAGTGAAGAGGCCCCAGTATTACACAAATGTATATAACATATACATTTCTTTCTCATTTAACCGCTTGGTGACCAGGCTTTTTAGCCATGTCTTACCCTTCATGACAGAGGCTGTTTTAACATTTTGTCGGCGTTTGTTTTTAGCTGTCATTTTCCTCTTTCTCATTTAATGTATTCACACATATTACATGTTATTCTTATCAGCACAACAAGGGCCTTCATTAGCTACCATTATTTTGATCATATCATGTAATTTACTAAAAGAAAAAAAGAAAATATGGTGAATATTTTTTAAAAAAAACCTTTTCTAAATTTAAAATTTCTTTAAAAAATCTTTAACACATCCACAAAAACAAATTAAAAACCCCGCTAAATAGATTCTATTATTTGAGTTTAGAAATGTCCTATGTTTTCATATGTTTATGCTGTTTTTTGCATGCTATAAGGCAATAACTCTAAGTAGTGCATTGTGTTTTCCTAACTTTTCCCTCCCAGGATTACCTTTAGTGACATTTGAACCCTAAACCAAAATACTAACCCTAACCAAAAAAAAAAAGTTCTTTTTTCTGACTGCCTCTAGAGGTCACATCCCCAGATCAACAGAAGCAATCATTGATCGCTTCTGAAGCTCTTGCCCACAACACGGCAGCTCCACAGCCTTCTTTTGGGTGTTTTTTAATGATTCAACATTGAGGCATTACAGCAACAGTGGATGGGTGGTGTAAGCAAACACTTATCAGTTCCACTTTAAACAGAGAATGTGCCTGGCACCTTAGGTGGGTAAGGGAAAGGAGTGTTCAGTGACCCGGTCACACCAGAGAATGAAAATTGAGACTGCAGGATTGCAGTCCTAAATCTGGACTGTCACGGTTAAAGCAGGATTGTTGTGGGCGGTGGCATACCAGAAGGGGATTGAGGAAGCAGTTAGCCCAGGTGCCACCATTTAGGGGGGTGTTCGATGGCTGCAGCTCGATGTACTTGACACTGTCAGACCTCACCCAGCGCTGCCTTGTGCAAATAATGATTCAGAGTCATCACTAAATGCGGGGAGTACAAGGAAGCGGTTCCATTTTTTTTGCAGTTATAGGCATCAAAAGCAGCGGGAATCAAGGCATGAGGCTACTGCTGTAAGCAAAAGACACAGGAGACAATCTCAGGGTTATGAGTAACAGAAATCTGTTAGCCAATTTAGACAAAGCACAGAGGATCTGGAAGCTGGTCTGGAATTTCACCTTTTGGTCAGTAGCTGCAGAAAACAGTTATACAGCAACTAGGATGAACTAGTTTTGCTAAAGTGCAACTTGCAGGTACCTCACTGTGCTTCAAGCATCATTTGTTTTGTTTGGGGGTTGGCTTACGGATTAAAGACAGTATAAGTCCTAAAGGGCCAATCTTAACATTGGTCATACTGTAAATGTAAAAAATAAAAAATGATCTGTACATTGCATTAGTAGAGCAGCAAATGCATCATTAGGAGAAAAATTTATTTTAAATGTATCAGTGGTGTCTTCTTTTTCTGACACCATCTTGTGGTTTGAAATGCAAATTATACATTTCCCATCAAGCCACAGGTGATGTCATAAGCAGGAGTCGCCACACATTTAAGAATACATTTTTGAATGTCATTGTAATAACACAATTGAGATTATTTATAGATAAAGGTATTGCTTTTTGTCTGATCCTTTAGTTAGGTTTTTTCTCTTATGCCTGTATGGTATGTTTAAAACTATCAGAATGGGTTTTATACATAGCAAAAAACTGTTTCATTCTCAAAATGCACTACTTAGCCTCTAAATTATTGAATTCATGTGTTTCAATCAGATGCATTGCCACAGGCATATGAACTCAAGCACCTAGCCATGCAGTCTGCATTTACAAACATTTGTGAGAAAAATGGATCGTACTGAAGAGCTGAGTGAATTCAAGTGTGGTACTGTGATAGGATGCCACCTTTACAAGTCAGTTTGTTTAATGTCATCCCTGCTAGGTATTCCATGGTCAGCTGTAAGTGGTATTATTGGAAAATGGAAGCATTTAGGTAAACCAGCAACTCAGCCATGAAGCGGAAGACCACATAAAGTCACAAAGCAGGGTCATCTAGTGCTGAGGCGCATCGTGTGTAAAAATCGGTGATGCTCTTCCACTGGTATCAATATGCGTAAAATCTGTGCGGCGGGAGCTTCATGGAATGGGTTTCCATGGCCTCACATCACCAAGTACAATGCCAAGCATGGGATCAAGTGGTTTAAAGCACGCTGCCACTGGACTCTAGAGCACTGAAACGTGTTCTGTGGGGTCTTTACTGTTTGCCAGTCTGATGGGTGAGTCTGGGTTTGGTGGATGCTAGTAGAATGTTACCTGCCCGACTGCACCACGCCAACTGTAAAGTTTGGTGGTGGAGGGATAATAATGGGGCTGTTTTTCAGAGGTTGGTCTAGGCCCCTTACTTCCAGTGAAGGGAAATCTTAATGCTTCCCCATACCAATACATTTTGGGGAAGGCCCTTTTCTATTCCAGCATGGCTGTGTTCCATTGCACAAAGTAGAGATTGCAAGCTAGGCCTTTACATCAACATCAGTGCCTGACCTCAGAAATGCACTACTGGATGAATGGGCAAACATTTCCACAGTAACACTCCAAAATCTTGTGGAAAGCTTACAGCAGAAGAGTGAAAGTTCCCACTGATTCTGCTTTAGGTTAAAAGTCGCGACCGTGCATTTTTCTATTGGGGGTTTTCTGGTGAAATCGGTTCATACATAGGGGTTAACAATTATTATGGCAGATTTGCACTAATTTTATAACGGAATCTCCTTTATACATTACTTCCAATATAAAGAGAATTTTTTAATTTATTTGTATTATCTACATTCTTACTGTATACAATGTTTAGGTGACAGAGTCCCTTTAAATATGCACATTGAATAAATGTGAAAATATGATGTTTATTCACAAATAGTTTATACAACTTGCCAGTTTATGACTCTTAGTGGTGTATACCCCACACAGTGGCATACCTACCACTAGTGCAGGGGTCGCAGCTGCGACTGGGCCCGTCACTCCAGGGGCCCGGCCGCCCTGCGACCCCTGCACAAATGTATTTTTTTTTTTTTTAATTTAAAAAAAATGTGCGGGCAAATGGGGCAGCTGCCCAGGGCCCATTCATTCTTGGGGCCCAAGGCAGCTGCCCGTGGGCCCCCGCTACCCGTGTGACTCCCCCCTTCCCCAGCCAGTACTTACCTCCTTGCTGCTGTCTCCCGGTGCAGGTTCGTGGCTGTGAGGGAAGCGTTGTGCGCTCCCCTCCAGCCAATGCACATTCAATAAAGTTTGTTGGAAAAAAAAGTTTAAACAAACTTTATTGAATGCGCACTGGCTAGAGGGGAGTGCACAACGCTTCCCTCACAGCCACGGACCTGCACCGGGAGACAGAGCAGCAGCGAGGAGGTAAGTACTGGCTGGGGAAGGGGGAGGAGGGTGGCATAACGAGCATACTGAGGGCATTATCCTGGCATATTAAGTGGCTATATCCTGGCATATTAATTTGCAATATCCTGGCATATTAAGTGGCAATATTATGTCATATTAATTGCCAATATCCTGACATATTACATGGCATTATCCTGGCATTTTAAGTGGCAATATCCTGTCATATTAATTGGCTATATCCTGGCATATTAAGTGGCTATACCCTGGCATATAAAGTGACATTATCCTGGCATATTAATTGGCATTGTCCTGGCATATTAATTGGCAGTATCCTGGTATATTACGTGCCATTATTCTGGCATATTAATTGGCTATATCCTGGCATATTAAGTGGCTATATCCTGGCATATTAATTGGCATTATCCTGGTATATTAAGTGGCAATATCCTGGTATATTAAGTGACAATATCCTGGCATATTAAATAGCAATATCCTGGCATATTAAGTGGCTATATCCTGGCATATTAATTGGCTATATCCTGGCATATTAAGTGGCTATATCCTGGCATATTAATTGGCAATATCCTGGCATATTAAATAGCAATATCCTGGCATATTAAATGGCAATATCCTGGCATATTAATGACAATATCCTGGCATATTAATTGGCAATATCCTGGCATATTAAATGGCAATATCCTGGCATATAGAGTGGCAAAATCCTGGCATATTAAAATGGGAAAAGAATGGCATACTGAGGGGCAAAATACTGTAATATTAAATGGCAAAAGAATGGCATATTGAATGGCTAAATTCTGGCATATTGAGGGCACATAACACTGGCAAATGGGCACATAACACTGACAAATGGGCACAAATCTGGCAAATGGGCACAACTGGCAAATGGGCATATAACACTGGCAAATGGACAAATAACACTGGCAAATGGGCACATAACAGGGAAATAACTGGCAAATGGGCACATAACTGGCAAATGGGCAAAATAACACTGGCAAATGGGCAAAATAACACTGGCAAATGGGCAAAATTGGCTGTGGCAAATTGGCTGTGGCCAAATTGATACTGTGGCATGTTCTGTGGGGCAAAATAACATGGACTATGGGGTAAAAGGAACACTGTGGCATGTTCTGTGGGGCAAAATAATGTGTACTATGGGGGAAAGTGACACTGTGGCATGTTCTGCAGGGGCAGTTCAGTGGGACAAAGTGACACTGTGGTATGTTCTGGAGGGAAAATTTATACTGCAGCATGCCAAATCGTGTGGGTGCAATATGAGTACAAGCCAAGTGCTGTGGGTACTGTATAGTGCTGTGTTAAGACCTTTAGGTGCAATGTGGGTGCAGGGAAACATAATAAAAATAAGAAATTAACAATTTTTCAATAACATTTTCATTACATATGAAAATAGTTTAATATAATATTAAAAAGTTAATTTAAGTATACATTCAGCTAGTTATATACATATATTTGGGGTCCACCTCAAGATTTTGATAAGGCTGGAAATATTTTAACGGTTTTTTTTGTGTCCAGAAAAGTAATATTACTTTACTGAGAGGGTGGTGGACGAGAGGTTAATACAGTGAAGGTGTTTAAGCATGCATGGGATAGGTATAAGGCTATCCTAGATATAAGATAAGGCCAGAGACTAATGAAAGTATTATGTTACTGAGAGGGTAGTGGATGTATGGAATAGCCTTTCAGCAGAAGTGGTAGAGGTTAATACAGTGAAGGAGTGAAAGCATAAGGCTATTCTAGATATAAGATGAGGCCAGGGATTAATGGAAGTATTACTTTCTGAGAGGGTAGTGGATGCATGGAATAGTGTTCCAGCAGAAATGGTAGAGGTTAATACAGTGGAGGTCAGAAACTTTGTATTATTTTACTGAGAGGGTAGTGGATTTATGGAATAGTTTGCCAGCAGAAGTGGTAGAGGTTAATACAGTGAAGGAATTTAAGCATGCAGGGGATAGGTATAAGGCTATCCTAGATATAAGACAAGGCCAGGCACAAAGCGGAACAGTAGGGAGGCATGTAAGTGGCATTTCTGGGGTGGAGTTGCATGGTTGGGTCGGGGGGCCCCGAGGCAATTTTTGCACCGGGGCCTGGTGGTTTCTAGTTACGCCACTGACCCCACAAGAAGGAGTTTAGTGGTATGTTGAGTCCTTGAAAATCTTTATCACAGCTTTGCTTTAATTAGTTTCTCCATGACCATCAACAGTGCTGCTGTAACAAATGATTTAACAATTCGAGGAAATAGTTTTAGAAAGACAATGGCTCCTTTCTCCCTGTCGTCGTATCCTACGTTGTAACCACACATTGGATCTTAAGAGATGTGACAGTACATTTCCATTGTACTTTGTGAAGATCCTTATCTCACTGGCTTTAAGGCTGCAGAAACTTGCCCTATCCTGTTTTATAATGTCTGAAAGTATTTCAGCAACTCATTCCCTGCCTATATCCCCAAAAAGGGCAGAAGGTTAAACAGTTTAAACTTACACAGTGCAAAACGTATGTCCATACAGCCCATTTCCCCAACTTGTTAAGGCTTGTGTTAGGAGGACGTGGGAAACATGACCAAGGTATACCTGATAATACATTCCCCCCACCAATAAAAGAGACAGACAACTGAGTGGCTAGAAAGGTCGCAGTCTTTAATGAAATGCTGCAACATAAATTGACAGCTAAATACATAGCTGAAATAAATAACAAGTATTGCTGTAAACCAGATATGGTTAAAACTTTATAAATAATTAAATAACCGGGCATATAAAACTATATATATAAAATTATATATATATCTATATATACCAACTCACACATGTTTATATAACAAGACATATAAACAACATGAACTAATACTAATGAACCTTAGCGGTAGCGTGTGACTCATCCTAGACCAGCTAGGATCAGGACCCCGAGAATCTGGCGCAGGCGTATCACATGCCCCACGGCTACTGACGTCCCTGTTTTGCACAGTAGCCGTGCCTCACTCCCCAGGGACGAGCCCATGGGGAGCCCGTGCAGCTAGCTTCCCACAGCTACTGCCCAACCGGGTTGGCCATACCCCAGATGACCAACCCCCTGCACTAGCGCCAAACCTCGGGGACCCCGCTGCCACTTCCTTCTTCGTCACCTAGGGATGGGAGGGAGGGAACTTGTCATTTTTTCTTCAAACAGGAAATCATTCCTGGAAATCCTGCAATATATAGCCTAAGGCCATCCCCCTTTCCAATCATTGCCACCTCCCTGCCGTGCCCCTATTGGGCCCTTGGCTTAACTGACAGGGTGAGGGAAATGACAGGAAACCTTTGTCATGATGGCCTTCTATATATTGCATTATTCCAGGCCAGAACTTGACCAAGGTATACCTGATAATACATTCCCCCCACCAATAAAAGAGACAGACAACTGAGTGGCTAGAAAGGTCGCAGTCTTTAATGAAATGCTGCAACATAAATTGACAGCTAAATACATAGCTGAAATAAATAACAAGTATTGCTGTAAACCAGATATGGTTAAAACTTTATAAATAATTAAATAACCGGGCATATAAAACTATATATATAAAATTATATATATATCTATATATACCAACTCACACATGTTTATATAACAAGACATATAAACAACATGAACTAATACTAATGAACCTTAGCGGTAGCGTGTGACTCATCCTAGACCAGCTAGGATCAGGACCCCGAGAATCTGGCGCAGGCGTATCACATGCCCCACGGCTACTGACGTCCCTGTTTTGCACAGTAGCCGTGCCTCACTCCCCAGGGACGAGCCCATGGGGAGCCCGTGCAGCTAGCTTCCCACAGCTACTGCCCAACCGGGTTGGCCATACCCCAGATGACCAACCCCCTGCACTAGCGCCAAACCTCGGGGACCCCGCCATAGCCAATACGCGTGAACCCTTACGCGCATTGGCTCCTCCAAACAGCTACCGCTTTTTCCAAACTTGTCTGGATCGCCAGGTTCCAAAGATCCAGACCCACCGGAGTAAGATGCACTCCATCTCTCCTATATAAGGAAGCATCGGCCCCGTTAAGGTCAAGATGCCGAGCAACGATCCCACCATTAAACACAACAAAACGAGAGATGGTCCCGTTCAGCTTTTTTCGGGCACGTTCAATGCCCTGAGGACTCTTCGCTCCCCTCCACGACATCCTGGACACCATATTGGACCATATTATAATTAACTCGGGATATTTGAGCCACAGTCGAAGCATGTCAGCTTTCATATGACATATCAATTCCCTCAACGGAGTGGAACAGAGGTCATTGCCACCCAGGTGTAGCACCAAGACCTGGGGCTGGCCCCACCTGGCTACCGATTGGGATAACAGCTGCGGCATAGCAGCCCATCGTAATCCCCTAACGCCTATCCAACGGACCTCGACTCCCACAGGACCCAGGCCCAACTGTTCGCCGTTGGGGCGTAAAGCCGCCCTCTTAGCGGCCCAGAAAACAAACGAATGGCCCAGTATCCAAGCACTGCAACGCTTGGAACCTGCAAATTGAATAGATACAATCAAACAAATCGAATGAACACTCCGCCATCCTTCTCAACGTAAAAATAAATGTTTTTTTTTTTAATTTTTTTTTTTTTTTTTTTTTTTTAACAATCAAACCCCAGAATCATTGCACCTCAGGACACCAAATCAGACTAGATGCGGCCTAATATACGTACGAAACCTAGACGACTCCCACCGCCCAATTAACTTTACAATATCTTCCCCTAAACCCCAACGCGAGGCCTCCGTGGCCGCCCCTATCCGGAATGAATGAGAACCAAACATCCGCGGTTGCAACCCGAGCGCCGAGAGACAGCGCCGGAATATGGTAATAAATTGGTACCGAGACAGGGCTGTTCCGTCTCCGTGCAGCAGCAAACTAGGGGAGCCCATAGGGCGCGCATGGAGAAATTGACGCAAGCAAAATACCGGGCAAGCAATTGAACCGGGCAAAGCTAACATAATGACTTTTAAGCCCCGCCCACCCTGGTCTGTTTTGGACTTACGAATAACTGTCCAGATCCTGCCCTGCGAGCTGTGGACATCCTCAAACAAAATACCCCCATGTTTATGCTTAGTGGGAGAAACAAGTTCACTGATCCTAAAGGCACCAAAAAAGGCCCATGAAAATGCTATGCTAAACAACAGAACCTCGTAACTAGACACACAAATGGCTGGCAAACATGTGAGCAAGCGCAATAACAACTGAAATGTCACGGGGCGCCTGGTATCCGCCTGTTTGTACCCTCTCCTATAACCCCGCAAAGCCATCTTAACCACAAAAGCCTTTGTCAAGTCAGGAAAACCCTCAAATTTAAACAGGGCCGCTATCGCAGATATTTTCCTATTCATGGCCGGTACAGAAATGTTGTCTGCAAACATTTGTCCGATGAACCATAAAAGAACCGTGCGGACCCCTTCCACCTCCGCCGGGCTGCCGGCCTCAAGCAAAAAGGAACGCCATTGCTCCCACACTTTTTTATACGCAGTCCAGGTAGCAGGTACCAAAGACCGGTGTATCAGAAGATCCGCCGTCCGTCCGCAATTCCCCAAATCCACTGTGGTACGGGAGTGGCTTCTCCGTCCACCCTTGGTGCCAACAGCCGGAACCGTTCCCATTGCTGCCGAGATAAAGAGTCAGCCACATCATTCTTAATCCCCGGAACATGCACCGCCTGCACCAGCAAGTTCCTTTGAAGGCATATCAAGACCAGCTCCCTTAACAAGCGTATAACCGGGGGGGATGAAGCCGACCCGTTGTTAATAGCTTGCACCACCCCCAAGTTATCGCACCAGAACCTGACTTTCTTATTTTCAAAACAAGGGCCCCATAAAATCACTGAAACCACTATCGGGAACAGTTCCAGAAAAGCCAGGTTTTTAACCCAGCCAGACTGAAACCACTTCCGAGGCCAAGAGGCCCAACACCATTTTTTCTCAAAAATGGCCCCAAAACCCACAGACCCAGAGGCGTCTGTCCAGAGATTCAAGTCCTTGTTAGTGATCGCCCTATCTATGATCAACGATCTCCCATTAAACGTTCTCAGAAAAGAGTCCCACACCATTAAATCAGCCCTGTGCTCCTGCGTCAGGCGTATATAATGGTGCGGTGCGCGGATCCCTGCCGTCGCCAGTGACAATCTCCTGCAAAAAATCCTGCCCATCGGGATGATTTTACAAGCAAAATTTAGCTTGCCCAGCAGCGACTGCAGCTGTCTAAGCTGGACCTTACGCGCTGTCTTTAACCCAGACACTATATCCCGAAGGTCTACCACTTTGTCAAGGGGAAGGCGGCATTCCATAGACACAGAATCGATCTCGATCCCCAAAAACGTAATAGTAGTAGTGGGACCCACAGTCTTTTCCTGTGACAATGGGACCCCAAATCGATGCATCACATGTTCAACCGTACGCAGCAGTGTAAGGCACAGTGAGGAGTCGGGCGGACCAACACACAAAAAATCATCCAAGTAATGAATTATGGATGCCGAACCCGACTCCTCCCTGATAACCCATTCCAAGAATGAGCTAAACGTTTCAAACAGTGAGCACGATATGGCACATCCCATTGGCAAACATTTGTCCACATAAATGCCACCCTCCCATTGACAACCCAATAAATAAAAAGACGACGGGTGAACGGGCAGTAGACGGAAGGCCGCCTCTATATCGGTTTTGGCCAGTAACGCCCCTTGTCCCATCTTGCGTACCCACCGCGTCGCCTGATCAAAAGAAGTGTATGACACCTTACAAAGCTCATCATCAATGCCATCATTCACCGACCTCCCCCTTGGGAAGGACAGGTGGTGAATAAGGCGAAACTTTCCCTGCTCTTTTTTGGGAACCACCCCGAGAGGCGATACCAGCAGGCCGGGAATCGGAGAGGATGGAAACGGACCCTCCATCCTCCCCAATGCTACCTCCTTTTGCAACTTTGCATACACCACTTCGGGAAATAGGGCAGCCGATTTCAAATTTGTTGGCACGGGAAAACCTCCCTCCAGTCTTGCCGGGATAACAAAACCTTCCGAGAAACCCGACAGGAGTAAGGCAGCCGCTTCCTTGTTCGGGTATCTACTGAGCCAAGGGACCATTGGCTTTACGGCCACCGGCGTCATCCCCTTTTCCACCAGACGGGTTAAAAGAACCCCCTTTGTCTTGGCGCTGGCGTTTAAAACATTTAAACACCGGATGCCCTCCGCCGCAACCGGAGCACTCGTGCCTGAACTTGCACGAACCTCCCCTCTTGCAGGAGGAGTCGTTAAACTGCCAGCACGACCCCTTTTTTGCAGCAGAGGCCGAAGGTCCTGAGGCTGCCGGACCTGCGGCCACTGCCAAAAAGGGCTGTACCGCATTGCGGCCGGGAGCCATAACCCTGAGCCATATCGCAATGTCTTTGTGGTGCCACTGAATGGACTTCCGAACTGCCAAACGCTGACGAAACTGTTCGTCGTATCTGAGCCAAGCTTGTCCCCCATATACCCTGTATGCTTCGTGGATGGAGTCCATGTAGCAAAACAAACCCGTACACTGTTCCGGGTGTGTCTCACCAATTACCCCAGCCAGGATCGCAAAAGCTTGCAGCCAATTCGAGAAAGTCCGAGGGATGAGGCGATACCGCCTCTTCTCCTCGTCTTCCTTCTTATGATAGTTAGGCTTCGACACAGCATCTAAGTTAAATTTTTCAAGGGGCAGAAGGGAGAAGATTTCCACAAACTCGCCTTTACTTATCTTATCCCTCACCTCTTGCTTTAAATGAGCCCCCATTGGGCCTTCATAGCAGACATATATGTCCCCCCTAGCCGCATCAGATAAACGGACCGTGTCCTTCTCCCTGTCCCCTGACCCTTTCTGGGACGTGTCCGTGGCCGGAACAGACATACCCATGACAGCTGATGTGGTGGGGAAAATTGGTTCCACCGTGACCACAGCAGATGACGCACCCACCCCACCGCTGACCTGTTGAACACCCGGGACCTGTGCCCCGCTATTACCTGCAGACGCATATGCGCCCCAAACCTGCGCAGGGGGAGGGGGGCCTAACGGTGTGCTAGCCTCTACCACTTTTAACATATCCCTAAGCCCACCCACCAGTTGTGACAATATAAGGGACTCCCTCTGTGGTGTCTGTGAAGCCCGCCCCCCATCCACCCTTTTTTGGGAACCTCTATCCACTACAGATTGTTGCAAGTGTGTGTCGTGCAATGGTTGTGAGATAGAAAAAGATGATATTGGAGACTCACCCGTGGACAAGCCCCCGACCTGCGGAAGTGCCGTGGGCACCGGAACCTGAGAATTCCCTGGAGACTGCGAGAACAGCAACGGGCTGACATCCGAAGATCCTCTACTGCGGTGGCGGGCCGGCTCCAAGGGCACTGTGGGTCCGACCGAAGACTCCCTCGACGAATGACGCCTGGACCTCCTCGAGTCCGCAACTTCTCCTCTTCTCCTCGAGTAACCGCGCTGCCGTGGGTTAATGGACTCCGGTGAAGAAGAGCCAGACCTGTGCAAGGCAGCTGACATACGCCTCCTTCCGGCGGCACCCCGTGTCCCGCAGACTTGCCTGTCACCACTGCTGTCTCCCCTCTGTAAAGTAGGGGAATCACCTTCTGAAGACAACACTGCCATCTGGTGCCTGCTGCTGCTCGGCTGAGGGGACCTCCTTCTGGCTGGCTGATGAGACCTCCGTCTAGATGTCTGAGTAGAACTCCTTCCAGCTGGCTGAGGGGACCTCCGTCTCTCCATCTGAGTGGTCCTTCGTCTAGCAGGCTGAGGAGACCTGCTGCTGGCTGTCCCTCCATAACCACGAGCCTCCCTGGCATCCCCATGTCGGGAGGTCACGTGGTGCGTCCCAACCTGCCTAACCGCTACTCTCCTGTCAGAGTGAGAGTCAGCGGCATGCAGATCAGCTGCGGAGGGAGAGGGAGCAGGAGACAGCACGCGAGAGCTGCTCGCCGTGCGTCTCCTCCCTCTTCTAAGGGACTTAGCCGGCATCGCGCTCGTTCTAGGGGGCGGAGCCACCTGCACATGGCCGGATCCACCGTCGCGCACATCAAGCGAGCTGCCCGCTCGCACTGAAGAGGCAGCTCGCGTTAGGGGGTGGATAATGTAATCCACACCGCTCCCTAACACAGAAAGGGGAGTGGGGATAGCCCCCACCTGCACAGCGCTGCTCTGACTTAACGGAGCAGCGGGGGCCCCGTGGGACCCAGCATCCAGTCTAGGATGCTTCAATAAAGCTTTTCTAGCGCGCTTAGGGGGGGGCTGTGTGGGGGCACACACCACAGGGTGTCCATGCCCAGCAGCATCAGGGCTAAATCGAGCTGGGGGTCTGGAGGCCCTAGCTCTAGTAGGCCTAACAGGGGCTGCAGTTAAGGGTGGTGTGAGGCTGGACACAGTTTGTGCAGGGGCTAACAGCTCACCCACTCTATTTTTCAGCCAATCTGGACCATGGATGGAAGCAGCAGTCCTGAGCTGGGCCAGGAGGGCTTCCATGTCATCAGGTAAGGAACTTGTCATTTTTTCTTCAAACAGGAAATCATTCCTGGAAATCCTGCAATATATAGCCTAAGGCCATCCCCCTTTCCAATCATTGCCACCTCCCTGCCGTGCCCCTATTGGGCCCTTGGCTTAACTGACAGGGTGAGGGAAATGACAGGAAACCTTTGTCATGATGGCCTTCTATATATTGCATTATTCCAGGCCAGAACTTTTACAAAAAAAATAAAACCTACTGTGAATTGGTAAAATCCAAATGAAGAGAGTAGTAAATGTGGCCTATTTCAATAATTGGTAACCCTGATGAAGAACCCTGATGAAGAAGAGGATGTAGAGTTATTAAACTGCCTTTTCCCACAGGGACCAGAGACCAGGGCAGGCAGCAAACAGGAATATTTAAGAAAAGCCAGGGTCAGAAATCAAAAAGATCATACTATAATTACTGTGCAATATCTGTTAAAAAATGCACCACCCTGTATATCGTAGCGCCATGGTCAGAGGCCTGAAGACAAGGAGATGCTCATGTGCAACCTTGTCCATAGACAAGAATTATGGGTAACGGGAAGGCAAAGCGATGTCACCACATTGGTGGAAGAAAGGAGGACAACATGCTAAATAGGAGGTGGCACCACATACTGCACTGTAACAAATGCCTGTGTCATAATATGGTTTTATACCTGTTTAAATTCACTTTGTTAATAGCTCTGGTCAGTATCAACTAGATACATAAGAATAAATCTGGACAAATAAAAGAACTAATCTACTAGTTGAGGAAATAACTCAAATGTTGTTGAAGGGTGAAGTTATCATCATGGGTGACTTTAATCTTCCTGATGTTAATAGCTGCTTGTGTCAGGAGTACACGTATTCTAAATTGCCTACCAAGATTGTCTCTTAAACAGGTAGCTGAGGAGTAGTGTGGAGCGGACACCTGGATGTTCGGGTTTGGCGGGTTCGGCCAAACTTCGGAAAAAAGTCCGGGTTCGGGGTCGAACTTGACCCCGAACCCCATTGAAGTCAATGGGGACCCGGCGTTCGGCTTATGGAATACATGTAATACTATTGGCTTTCTATAAACCGAAATAGAGTCCCCATTAATAAGAATTTCTTATGAATGGGGACTCTATTTCGGTTTATAGAAAGCCAATAGAATTACATGTATTCTATAAACCGAAAGTCTATAAACCGAAAGACATTCAGTTTATAGACTTTCTTTTTATAGAATAGCACTAGCATTACATGTATTCTATAAAACGAAAGTCCATAAACCGATTGTCTTTCGGTTTATAGACTTTCGGTTTATAGAATACATGTAATGCTATTGCTATTCTATAAACCGAAAGTCTATAAACCGAACGTCATAAACCTCGAACTCCAACCCGAACATACAGTGAAATGTTCGGGTTCGTGGCACGGACACCGTAATGTTCTTTACGAACCCGAACAGTGCGGGTTGGGTTCGCTCAACACTAGATTTAGTGTTCACTAATGGAGATCAAATATTACTGTAGGTGAAAGTTGAGGAACTAGTAATCACCAGTCAGTGCGGTTTTATATAAGAACAGTGACGCAGTCACACCACACAAAAACAACATTTTTGAAAAACTGGCTATTCTAAAATTAAATACACGTAAAGGAGTCATTATCAGACAGAAGAAAATGCTTTGCAGAAGTGGCCAAAATAGTCAAAAAAAAAAAAAAAGTTAGCCTTTAGTAATATAAAAAAAAAAAAAGAGTGTGGAAGATAGACAGATCTATAAGATTAGGCAGGAAGAGGCAAAGCAAGTTATAAGAACTTCCAAAGTACACACAGAAGAGAAAGTAGCCCAGTCAGTAAATATGGGGGATAAAATATTTTTAGATCAATAAATGAGAATAGGAAAGTAATGAAAGGATTAGTTATATTGAAAGTAAAAGACGGAAGGTATTTGAAGAGGATAAAAGGTCAACTTCACTGCCTCGGTAAATATTTTGTTCAGTTTGTACCGATGAAAATGAAGGAAATGGACCTCAGTTAAGAAAAAAGACTATTGAGTGATTTGATACTGTACATGTGAATTTACAGAGGAAGAGGTTCTATTCTATTCAAGTAAAGACAAATAAGTAAATGGGGACTAATGAAATACAGCCAAAGTTATTTGTAGAACTTAGTGGTGTACTATCAAAACCATTAAATAATTGAGTTAACCAATCATTAACAGGAACAGTCCCAAAAGATTGGAAATCAGCGAATGTTGTGCCCATTCACAAGAAGGGTAGTATGGGGTAGTGGTGCAACTATAGACCAGTAAGTCTTACTTCGGTAGTGGGGAAAGTAATGGGAACCATGTTAAAGGATAGGATTGTTAAACATCTAAAATCACATGTATTTCAAGATCAGAGACTTCAGGGAGATTATGCCATCTTATTAATATTATTATTTATTTTTTTTCAATTGGGTAACTAAAATAATAGATCAGGGTGGTACAGTAGACATTTCTTACCTAGATTTCAGTAAGTCTTTTGACACTGTCGCAAATAGAAGCCTTATCAATAAACTACAATCTTTGAATTCTAATATTTCTGAATGGATTAGGCGGTGACAGACAACAGAGGGTTGTAGTCAATGGAGCATATTCGAAGCAGGGTCTTGTTAATACTGGGGTACCTCAGGGATCTGTCTTGGACCCATTCTTCCAATTTAATTAGTGATTTAAAGTTTGAGTTAAAAAACATTAATTTGTGTCAAAGAAACGGGCCCTGTATATCCAGAAGGCAGGGCCAGCCTTAGGGGTGTGCGACCTGTGTGAGCGCACAGGGTGCAACACCCCAGGGGACGCCACATAAAAAAAAGTTTGCCGGTAGAGGCACTGGCTGGGGATCAGAAGATCTCCTCTAACCAGCCCTCTACACGTCCTAACTGATGGATCCGGGGAGGGGGCAGACCTTACTGGGTGACAGGTGAAGATCAGCCCCCACCCACCTTGTGAAGCAGAGTGCCGTCTGCTTCAAGGGGGAGCCGCGCGTAGCATAGGTAAGTGCTGCCGCTCTAACCGCACGCAGTGATCATCACTAAGTTGGGAGGTCTTCCCCCTCCCCATAATTAAGAATGGGAGGGGGAGGGAGAACAGAGGAGGGGGTAGAGAAGAAAACAGATAGGGAGGAGGAGGGGACAGAGAACAGATAGGGAGGAGGAGGAGGAGGGGGAGAGAGCACAGATTTGGGGGAGGAGGGGGAGAGAGAACAGATATGGGGGAGGGGGGAGAGAGAACAGTTATGGGGAGGAGGGGAGAGAGAACATATATGGGGAAGAGGGGGAGAGAGAACAGATATGGGGGAGGAGGGGGAGAGAGAACAGATATGGAGGAGGAGGAGGAGAAAGAACAGATATGGGGGAGGAGGGGGAGAGAGAACAGATATGGAGGAGGAGGAGGAGGAGGAGGAGGAGGAGGAGGAGGAGGAGGAGAAAGAACAGATATGGGGTAGGAGGGGGAGAGAGAACAGTTATGGGGAGGAGGGGAGAGAGAACATATATGGGGAAGAGGGGGAGAGAGAACATATATGGGGAAGAGGGGGAGAGAGAACAAATATGGGGAGGAGGGGAGAGAGAACAGATATGGGGGAGGAGGGGAGAAAGAACAGATATGGGGGAAGAGAGAGAACAGATATGGGGGAATAGAGAGAACAGATATGGGGGAGTTGGAGAGAGACAGATATTGCAAGGAAGAGGAAAGGAACAAACATGGAAACAGAGAAACACATACATGGAGGGAGAGGAAAGAGACAGGCATGGGGAGGGGGAAGAGACAGACAGACATGAGGGTAAGGGAGGACGCCACAGGGGAGGCCAGCACAGGGCGCCGGAAAACTTAAGGCCGGCCCTGCCAGAAGGCCATAGATACTTTGGAGAGAGTTCAAAGAAGGGCTACTAAACTGGTTTATGGATTACAGGATAAAACTTACCAGGAAAGGTTAAAGCATCTTAACATGTATAGCTTGGAGGTAAGATAAGATGGGGGAATATGATAGAAACATTTAAATACATAAAGGCAATCAACACAGTAAAGGCGGAGGGTATATTAGAAAGAAGAAAAACTACTACTAAGAGCACATAGTCTTTGAGGGGTAAATGTTTAAAAGTAATAATATTGAGAAGTATTACTTTACTGAGAGGGTAGTGGATGCATGGAATAGCCTTCCAGCGGAAGTGGTATAAGTTAACACAGTGAAGGAATTTTATTACTTCTATTCTATGTGTAGGATAGGCATGAGTCTGTCCTAGATATAAGATAAGACCAGGGACTAATAACTATATTTCTGTTCATATAATGACAATTTGACCTGAAGGATATCACTATCAAGTTTCTTGAAATCTGTGTGATGGAAGAAAGGTTTTTGCATTCTAACTTGTCAGAGGTGTCTCAAGGAAGAGTGAATGTGCCATCATTAATATAGCCACATTAGAACGTAACTTGTGAACAGATCTATTGGGCTACAAAATCATCTGACATTTCCTGGTGATGTGTCGAACATGCTGTCAACATAGGCTATTATTATGTTGATGGTATAAAACTGACTGTTCTTCCTAGGTAGGTGGTCTTCCTGATTTGTGCAAGCTGGGAATAACATTTTGCACCAACAATGAAAGTTATGTGGCCACTCTCTATAATTTTATCTCCACCCTCTGTTAGTGCTGCCTGTACCTGGGCATCTCTCCAAAATACAATTAGCACTTTGATAACAAACATAGAGAATGCCTCATAAGAGATTCCACTGACTGGGAGCAGAAAATAAAAAAAACTGGGGTTTATAACCACTTTGATAAAGACCGTGACATTACAATTCATTTAAATAAGATATAAACCTACACATTTTTTTAAACTAGTACTTGAAAGGGACTCAACCATACGGTGCTAGAGTGTAGGCCATAATAACAATGTTCTGTTCTTTTAGAATGGGAAAATGCCATCTGTGCTTTCTCTGATTGTGAGATCATCTCAAGATGATCACAGACACATACAAAAAAAACTAATTTGTATTCATACTGCTAACAGTTATTGAACTTTCTGCAGTTAATGAGTTTATAGCTCCGTCTGTGAGAAAGACACAGCATTGATACGGTTGGTCTTCTCAACTTGGCCGTACGGCTGGATTTCTTTCTGGGCATTTTGCCTGCATAAAAAGGGAGCGTCCTGCTTAGTCGTAATTTTATCTCACTTGAGAAATAATTTAATAAGCACAAGAGATAGGCTAAATAAATATTAACATCAACAATAACTTGCTTAATAAAATATTTCATTAGAACCATCAGCTTCTCCCAATCAATTTGTATATCCGCCAAGTGTATTCTGGAACACTTCTGGGGGCATCAACAGTAGTGTAATAGTTGGCCATAGTGTAAAACTATGTTGGCGCATTTGTATTCTAAATTCACTATCCAAAAAGAACATGGGTCTGATGCATCTACAACTCCTACCGTGCCTGTGTGTGACATTGGAGATGCATGCACATGCATTGGAAACCCCCATGCGCTAGGGCTGCCACCTTTTCCACACAAAAATACATGCCTTCCTATTACCTCAATAGACCTAACATTGGGAGCAAGCCATTTTTACCGGCCTGCCTGCATTTCATTTAATTTTCAAGTAAAAACATTTTTTTTTATATATCGGCCATAATTTGTAATCAATATTGATAATGTAATTATGAAGTATTCGTCTATATACATACATACATAAGTCTTAGAAATTTGATACCTGTTATATCTTAAGATATTCATGTTTTAATTTCATATTGTACGCAGTACTGGAGACCGTATCTCCAGAAGGATATTGATACTTTGGAGAGAGTTCACAGAAGGGCTACTAAACTGGTTCATGGGTTGAAGGATAAAACTTACCAGGAAAGGTTAAAGCATCTTAACATGTATAGATTGGAGGAAAGACGTAACAGGGGGGATATGATAGAGACATTTAAATACATAAAGGGAATCAACACAGTAAAGGAAGAGAGTATATTTAAAAGAAGAAAAACTACCACAACTAGAGGACATAGTCTTAAATTAGAGGGGCAACGATTTAAAAGTAATATCAGGAAGTATTACTTTACTGAGATGGTAGTGGATGCAGTGCTGTATTTACCGCGAGGCATCCTAGGAGGATGCCTATGGCAGCAAATTTTGGGGGGCGGCAGCGCCCCCCAGCACTGGTAAAAAAAAAATTAAAAAAATTTTAAAAAAAATCCGGCCCTTTAAAAAAAAAAAAAAAACCACCGCGCTTGCAGGCAGAGACGGAGGTGAGAGGGGATCGGAAGATCCCCCCTCACCATCGCTCTGCCTGCCAGGCTGCACGGGGAGCCGAACAGGCAGCACAGAGAAACCTCCGTGCTGCCTGTTCGGCTCCCCGTGCAGTGTGCCGACACGGAAGTGCCCACAGTCACGTGACGGGCGCGCTGACGTCATACGCGCGCCCGGTCACGTGACCTGTCGGCACAATCGCCGGGAAGCCGAACAGGCAGCATGGAGGGACCATGCTGCCTGCCTGCCAGGGAAAGGTAAGTGCTGATGGGAGACTGTGTGTGTGTGTGTGTGTGTGTGTGTGTGTGTGTGTGTGAGTGACTGGTGTGATGTGTGATGGGAGTCAGAGTGTGTGTGATGGGAGACAGTGTGTGTGACTGAGTGTGATGGGAGTCAGAGTGTGTGTGATGGGAGACAGTGTGTGTGACTGAGTGTGATGGGAGTCAGAGTGTGCGTGATGGGAGACTGTGTGTGACTGAGTGTGATGGGAGTCAGAGTGTGTGTGCTGGGAGACTGTGTGTGACTGAGTGTGATGGGAGTCAGAGTGTGTGTGATGGGAGACTGTGTGTGACTGAGTGTGATGGAAGTCAGAGTGTGTGTGATAGGAGGCAGTGTGTGTGACTGAGTGTGATGGGAGTCAGAGTGTGTGTGATGGGAGACAGTGTGTGTGACTGAGTGTGATGGGAGTCAGAGTGTGCGTGATGGGAGTAGGAGTGTGTGACTGAGTGTGATGGGAGTAGGAGTGTGTGACTGAGTGTGATGGGAGTGTGAGCTTGATGTGAGTCTGAATGATGGGGCATGTCTTAGGTGTGTAACGTGGGTGTGCAGCTTGGGTAGGGGGGTGCCCGGATTTTGTCTGCCTAGGGCAGCACAAAATCAAGATACACCGCTGAGTGGATGTATGGAATAGCCTTCCAGCAGAAGTGGTAGAGGTAAACACAGTCAAGGATTTTAAGCATGCGTGGGATAGACACAAGGCTATCCTAGATTTAAGACCGGAACAGGGGGGCTAATAAAAGTATTCAGAAAAATTGGGCAGACTAGATGGACCGAATGGTTCTTATCTGCCGACACATTCCATGTTTCTATATGTATGCACATTTGTCTTTTTATGGAGCTACAATTAGTAAAGCAAGATATTTGTTTTATCTTAGGGCAGGATTTCTTTTTCATCTTCTTCTTTGACCTGTGAAGAAGATTTTAAGTTTTTATGATTCGTATGGATTCCATTTATCCATATCACTACACCTAAAAGTTTTCTAGATATATGAAATGTACACTTATGTATTTGTGTCTTTTACTTTTTACTATAATAAAAATTAATGATTTATATAAAATTCTCCTGCCTTAGATCAGATTTTATTAAAATGTATATTTTACGTATATTTATTATTATTTTTATAGCCATTTTATTTGTTGTCTTTGTTTGTTATGCTCGTCTTTAGTTGCTCTACTTGTCCTTTTTATCACTTACAGCTCAGCCACCTAATTTGTTAATAAGCTCTTAATTACCATCCTCGGCAATCCTTCAGACATCTTGTATTCACATGCTGCCACATTTTTCTGTTGCTGGACATCATCTGCCCTGTATATTACCCATATATCATACCCATTTGTTTCCTTTGCCCCTTCCTGCCATCATAAGTCACATTTATTCTTCTGATGTGCCCCAGGAGTGTCCTGGTAGCCAGCTGGGCTCTCCTTGTAGTGAGAACAAATAATTACATATTTATGATTATTATTTTATTTATATATATACTTCATTGGCATCTCTTTTCCAGTTTATAAGTGTGCATGAAGTGGCTATGTAGATTGTAAGTAGGGTTGCCACCTGGCCGCTATTTTACCGGCAGGCCGGTAAAAAATTGGCATCAGGCCAATGTTAAGTCTATGGAGACAGTACCAAGGCCGGTATTTTTTTGAAGAAAAGGTGGCAACCCTAATTGTAAGTTATCCAAGTTCAGTTTCACCCAATATATCCAACATCAAAGCAGCTGGCAAGGTGAATATGACTCGTCACAAACAATCCTGGTATTTTCATTCAGGTATATACTTGCTCTTGTTAGGGTTGTATTGGTTTGTCTTGCTCAGGTTGCTTCTGATCCCTGAAGGTCCTTAATGAATTCTGAGTAGTTCTGTCACTTCCTGGGTCCTTGCAGTTTCAGTACAACCTCAACATGGCCTTGCAGAACATGTCCTCACAGGGCAGGCATGAAGGAAAACAACATAGAAAACAAATCACACACCTGAAAGCGGGGCAAACTAGAAATATCTTTTACTCACATGTTCACAATGGCAAACAATGAAAATTGTTAGCAACAGAAAGACACAGATATAATGATTAAGCAGAAATGTGACACCCTTAACACCAATGTCAGTAAAGATTTCTAGATTTTTTTACGTAGGAAGTCACATTTCTATCACTACGGAAGTCATAAGGGTTTCAAAATGTAAAGTAAATTCAAGGGTATTACCTCAAGGGGAATCTAGCAGCAACATTCTGTATACACATACATATTTAAAAAAAAAAAAAAAAAAACTATTGTTAGTGCAGTGCTATTAGATAATCTATAGTAATGTAAAAGAAGAACATTAACCCCTTAGTGACATGACTTTTTTGGCTTGTCTGACATGGGCTGTTTTAACATATATGTGGTGTTTGTGCTTTCCTGTAATTTATTTCTCTCATTTAGTGTTCTATATATATAGTATAAACTATATATTTTGTTGGCATAAGAAGGCCTTTCTTTTGATTCCATTATTTTGATAATAGCATATAATTTTATTTAAAAAAATAAAAAAAAATATGGCAAAAAATTGAGTACGGGGACACCATCCATGTATAGGTTTGTCAGCTCGTTTGGGGGTTAAAAGAACACATTTGAGAGGTCCGCATTTTGGTTTTCCAACTTGGAATTCTGACATGCAGAAAACCTGCGCCCATGTTCCATCTGGGAAATTTTGTAAGCCAGCCAGTGTATTCTACCCCACAAAGCCATATATTTTTAAAAACTAGACACCCTAGCATATTTCAAATGGTGGTATTTTAACACTTTCCATGCACTAATTCTACCACCAGCCTATGTCAAAGTTTTGGGTAGTAATTTTATTTTTACATGCATTGTACGGGCATGAATTTACAGATCATGTTATGTGCCACTGCCAAACATCACCTTAGTATGTGTTCAGCAACATCTCATTAGTACAGAGATACCACCCATGCATAGGTTTGTTTGGAGGCTAAAAAAAAAAAATCACATTTGGGGGGTGCGAATTTCCAACCTGAAATTTTGACACTCACTCATGTTCCATTCGGGACATATTTGAAGCCAGACAATGTATTTTACCCCATCAAACCATATATTTTTGGAAACGAGAAATCCTAAGGTATTACAAATGGTGGTATTTTAACACTTTAGATGTACCACTAGATGATGTATTAGAAAGCTGACCAGTGTCAAAAGCGAACCCTGAGTCAGCCGCCTCAGAATCAGTGCCTAAGCAGTGATCTATGGCAAAGTAGGGGTTAATAGCGCTTAGAAGAGCCTGTAATAAATTACAGTACAAAAAAATACACCCCTAAAAAATGCAGTAAAAACAGCAAAAAAATGCGCAAATGTGCAAGATCACTGCTTACACATGATCAATGCTTTTATAAATCCATTGGGTCTCAATTTTTTTGTTTGTTATTTTATTTTTTCTTTCTACTACTTCCTGAGCTCTTGCCCTTAGAAGGGCAGCCCCATCTTGGTCACACCCTGACCAAGATCGTGCTTTTTTTTAGTTTTGCTCACTGCCTCGACTTGCAGTGCTCATTTTGCTGCAGGATGGTCCTGTGTCACTAACGCTTTGCCACACAGGATGGACCTAGTCCGTCCTATGTCAGCAAGGGGTTTAGGTATCACTATTACCGTATTTGCTCGATTATAAGACAAGGTTTTTTTCAGAATTTTTTTTCTGAAAATTCCCCCTCGTCTTATAATCGAGGTCTTCTTATAATCTGACCTCAAATTGAGGTCAGATTATAAGACAGCGATCCAGGTCCCCAGCAGAGCTGCAGGGGACCTGGATCCCCCTCTCTAATAGCAGGGGATGTCTGCGCGACGAGCGCAGACTCCCCTGCTTCTGCCCGGCACGACCGCCGGGGCTTCTATGAAGAAGCCGGGTACTTCCGGCTTTGTCATAGAAGCCCCGGCGGTCGTGCAGGGCGGCAGCAGGGGAGGTCTGCGCTCATCGCGCAGACATCCTCTGCTGCCCCACTAGCCACCAGGGTGAATCGGGCAGCTGGGGGATGTCTGCACGATACGTGCAGACATCCTCCATGCTGCCCGACACCTCCGTCTATTATGATGGACCAGCTGTCCGTCATAATAGACGGCGGTGTCGGGCAGCATGGAGGATGTCTGCACGTATCGTGCAGACATCCCCCGGCTGCCCCCACTAGCCACCAGGGATCTAGGTATAGTTAAGGGGGAGGGAGGAGGCAGGGAGACAGGGGGAGGGAGGGGGCAGGGAGACAGGGGGAGGGAGGGGAGCAGAGCAACAAGGGGAGGGAGGGGAGCAGAGCAACAGGGGGAGGGAGGGGGGAAGAGACAGAGGGAGGGGGGACAGAGCAATAAGGGGAGGGGGGCAGAGAGAAACAAGGGGGGGAAGAGACAGAGGCGAGGGGGAGTCAAAGGGAGGGGGAGAGAGACAAAGCTGGGGGCAACGGAAAGAGAGAGGCAGCATTGGCACATAAAAAGGAAATAAAAAAAAAGAAATGCACTTTTTGATATAATTTTTTTATTAAAAAAGCAATTTACATGTGAATATATACAAGTTTAACTTTTTTTCTATAAGGTAGTCTTATATTCAGGCTTTTAGTTTTTTTCCTAAAGCAATATCCAAAGTTTGGGGGGTCGTCTTATAATCAGGGTCGTCTTATAATCGAGCAAATACGGTACCTACCATTTTCGTGCATTCTAAACATGTTAAGTATACTCACAAATATCACATATGCAGCTTATACGGACCCTGCCACTGAGGTCTCTGACTTAAGCCAAGGGAGGGGGGAATTGAAAAAAAAACAACTTTTTTTGAAGTGTTTTAAAGACGTAGAAAGTGGTGTATCCCAAGTAGAACTATAGGATCTACTTAATAAAGCATGAGCAACACTTTTTCTCTGATGTCCTAGAATCTCTTTATAGCACAGTTGTGTGAGTTTTAATCCTGCTACCCTGCCGAACTCTACCTCTTTCCCGAAAAACATGACTGTCCCCCAAAATCGGGACTGTCCCACCGGAATCAGGACAGTTGGAAGGTATGGTAAAGAGAGAATTGCAGAGAATTGAGATTGGAATTTCAAACTTGAGGTCAAAGTAGATGAGCTGGAAAAATGATCCTTTTCTGCTGCATTGGAGAATTTTTCTTACTCGGCTACATTGGCCTAAAGTTTGCAATTTCCATCTCAATTCCCTCTTTATCATACCTCCGGTGATTTGGGGGGTCTGTCCCAGCAATTCTCTTTTTATTGAGTATACCCTCATAGTTGTAATGTGTGCATACTATTAAATTGCATAAGAGCCTGTACAGCGGATATTTCCATCCACCATAGCTTCCAAAATTTCCCTCCGGCGCCCCAGAAGCCAGAGCTTGGGAGGTCAAGCACTACCACGTATGAGCTCTAACTCTGTCCAAACAAGCGGGACAGAGGTAGAGCTTGGTGGGACAGGGTCAAAATCATGACTGTCCCGCACAAAGTTGGAAGGGGGGGGGGTATGAATTGTCCAGCTAGGGTTGACAGGTCAGCCATTTTTTTCTAGACAGAATTGTGCAAAAGTTTTAGGCAGGTGTTAAAAATGGTGTAAAGTAAGAATGCTTTAAAAAAAAAGACAGCACTCAACACTTTTTACTTAGTTAGCATGCAGTGGTGTATTTAGGTTTTGTGCTGCCCTAGACCTGACTAATATTCATTTGTTCCACCCTTTCCTGCCCAGGCCCTACCTGTGTGTAAACTGCCCCTTCCTCTATAAACTCCACCCTTTCTATTTTGACCCTATCTCTTCCGCCTATTTCTCTCTGTATATTAAGCATGGATACCAAGTACCTGCTTGTACATATCGTTATCTTGTACATTATTTTAAATGTTTTATCTATTATTGTAAAAGAGAATAATCTTTAAATAAAATAATGAAATTAAATAAAAAAAGAAATGCAACCGTTTCCCCCAAGATCAGTCATCCACGTCAACTATGAAGGATCACTCAGTTGATTGAATTAGCACATGGACAATCCACTGTACATTCACACAACAATTGTGCCATACATACAAGACAGTGCAACATATTTAGCAACACTAATTTAGCCATATCACTAATTACATAGTAACATAGTAATTTAGGTTAAAAAAAGACACAAGTCCATCAAGTTCAACCCTTCTACCTATCATTCCTGCTTTTGATCCAAAAGAAGGCAAAAAAACCCTAAGGAAGCTATTTCGAATTTTTTTTCCTAGAGGGAAAAAATCCTTCTTGACTCCAAAGGGTCTCCTTGGATCAATAAGCTCTATTATTAATGCTTATTCTGTTATCAATAGCCCTGTATGTTATGTTTTTCTAAAAAAAAAAAACATAGGCCATTTTTAAATACATCTATTGGTTGATAGCACTACCTCTCTTGGCAGTGAGTTCCATAACTTTATTGTCCTTATCGTAAAGAATCCATACCTTTGCTGTCTATGAAATCTTTGCTCTTCCAAGCCCCGCGGGTGACCTCTTGTTCTTTGTACATTTCTGTTAATGAACAGGTCACTGGAGAGCTCTTTATATTGGCCCTGCACATATTTATATGTTATTATATCCCCTCTGAGACGCCTTTTTTCTAACGTATATAAATGCAATTTTTAAGTCTCCAATCCTCTTGAATTTTGTAGCTCTCTTTTTCTAGTTCCATAATATCCATTTTAAGCATTCCATTGACTTATAAAGAGGCATGATGATATCCTACTCCCGTGAATCTATACCTCGTTTTATACATGCAATATCTTATTGGCCCATGCAGCTGCTGACTGGCATTGAGCACTGTTGCTAAGTCTGTTATCTACAATTATTCCTAAATCATTTTTATTAGTAGTTTTTCCCAGTTTTTCCTATATATAGATATGGATTTTGTTATAGATCACTGGTACATGTTTTAGGGAATTGTACAGCCTATTATCATAATAATGTTTTATCATTACTTTCTTTTCACCTTATGGTGAGCTCTTTTAAAAAATATTTTATTATGTATATGATGCTTTAGTGGGCATAGAGTTCACCCATGAGGTGAAAAGAAAGTAATAGTTTGTTTTAAACATTGTTATGAAAATAAGGTGTGCAATTCCCCAAAACATAATATGCTACCATTGACCTATAATTGACTTGATCAAAGTTTAATTGCGTTAAATGCGTGCAGTGTGTGTGTATGTATCTGACAGAGACAGTGTGTGTGTGAGCGAGAGACAGTGTGCAAGTGAGACGGTGTGTGTGGGAGCGAGACGGTGTGTGTGTGTGCGAGAGACAGTGTGTGTGTGTGTGTGTGTGTAAGTGCGGGAGACGGTGTGTGTGTCCATCTGCCACTAGGGTTGCCACCAGTGGCGGATCTTCCATTGGTGCTAGGTGTGCGCCGCACACCTATGGATTTGAGCCGCCGTGATAAAAAATAATTTTTTTTTCAAAGTCCAATTCTCGCGAGACACAAGATTTCGCCCGTTTTTGTCTGCACGAAGGAGGTGTCCGTCCGGGGACATGGAGCAGCAGCTACAAGGTAAGTGATGGGGAGGAGGGTGGTTAAAAACTCTGACTGGCACACTATTACTGGGCATCTGACTGGCACACTATTACTGGGCTCTGACTGGCACACTATTACTGGGCATCTGACTGGCACACTATTACTGGGCTCTGACTGGCACAATATTACTGGGCTCTGAATGGCACAATATTACTGGGCTCTGAATGGCACAATATTACTGGGCTCTCAATGGCATAATATTACTGGGCTCTGAATGGCACACTATTACTGGGCTCTGAGTGGCACAATATTCCTGGTATCTGACTGGCACACTATTACTGGGCTCTGAGTGGCACAATATTACTGGGCATCTGACTGGCACAATATTACTGGTATCTGACTGGCACACTATTACTGGGCATCTGACTGGCACAATATTCCTGGGCATCTGACTGGCACAATATTCCTGGTATCTGACTGGCACACTATTACTGGGCTCTGACTGGCACACTATTCCTGGTATCTGACTGGCACAATATTCCTGGGCTCTGACTGGCACACTATTACTGGGCATCTGACTGGCACAATATTCCTGGTATCTGACTGGCACACTATTACTGGGCTCTGAGTGGCACAATATTACTGGGCTCTGACTGGCACAATATTACTGGTATCTGACTGGCACACTATTACTGGGGATCTGACTGGCACAATATTCCTGGTAGCTGACTGGCACACTATTACTGGGCTCTAAGTGGCACAATATTCCTGGTATCTGACTGGCACACTATTACTGGGCTCTGAGTGGCACAATATTACTGGGCATCTGACTGGCACAATATTACTCGGCTCTGACTGGCACAATATTCCTGGTATCAGACTGGCACAATATTCCTGGTATCTGACTGGCACACTATTACTGGGCTCTGACTGGCACAATATTACTGGTATCTGACTGGCACAATATTACTGGTATCTGACTGGCACAATATTACTGGGCTCTGACTGGCACAATATTCCTGGGCTCTGACTGGCACAATATTCCTGGGCTCTGACTGGAACCAGGGCCGGCCTTAAGTGTTCCGGCGCCCTGTGCGGGCTTCCCCCGTGGCGCCCCCCCCCCCGTCTCTTTCGCCCCCCTATGTTTGTGTCTCTCTCCCTTCCCATGTTTGTCCCTTTCCTCTTCCTTGCCATGTCTGTCTCTCTCTCTCTCTCTCCCTCTGTTCTGTCTCTTTCCCCCCCGTCCCCTATTCTGTCTCCCCCCCCCCGTCCCCTGTTCTGTCTCTCTCCCCCCGTCCCCTGTTCTGTCTCTCTCCCCCCCGTCCCCTGTTCTGTCTCTCTCCCCCCCGTCCCCTGTTTTGTCTCTCTCCCCCCCGTCCCCTGTTCTGTCTCTCTCTCTCCCCCAGTTCTGTCTCTACCCCCTGCCCCTTTTCTGTCTGTCTCTCTCCCACCCCTCCCCTGTTCTGTCTCTCCCCCCTCCCCCTGTTCTCTCTCTCTCCCCCTCCCCCTGTTCTGTCTCTCCCCCCTGCCCCTGTTCTGTCTCTCCCCCCTGCCCCTGTTCTGTCTCTCCCCCCTGCCCCTGTTCTGTCTCTCCCCCCTAACCCCTGTTCTGTCTGTCTCTCTCTCCCCTCCCCCTGTTCTGTCTGTCTCTCTCCCCCCTAACCCCTGTTCTGTCTCTCCCCCCTAACCCCTGTTCTGTCTCTCCCCCCTAACCCCTGTTCTGTCTCTCTCCCCCCTCCCTTACCTTTGGGAGCATGGGCAGCATGAGAAGGTGCTGCTCGGGCTCCCCATGCTTAATGCAGGCATGGGGAGCCGAGCAGCACTATCTCATGCTGCCCGGGGCTCCCCGAAATGCAGACTCTGCTCTGCTTCCCGGGGTGGGGGCGGAGCTACACCGCTGTGCCGGTTAGCTCCGCCCCCTCCCCGGACCAAGCAGAGAATGCCGAGCAGAGGGCTGGTGAGGGGGGATCTTTTGATCTCCCCCAGCCAGTGCCACTACCGGCTTTTTTTTTTTTTTTTTACTTTTTTTTTTTCTATCTACCGGCCGGCGGGCGCCCCCTGGGGTGTTGCGCCCTGTGCGGTCGCACAGGTCGCACACCCCTAAGGCCGGCCCTGACTGGAACACTATTACTGGGCTCTGACTGACACACTATTACTGGGCTCTGACTGGCACAATATTCCTGGTATCTGAATGGCACAATATAACTGGTATCTGACTGGCACAATATTACTGGTATCTGAATGGCATAATATTACTGGTATCTGACTGGCACAATATTACTGGGCTCTGAATGGCACAATATTACTGGGCTCTGACTGGCACAATATTACTGGGCTCTGACTGGCACAATATTACTGGGCTCTGAATGGCATAATATTACTGGGCTCTGAATGGCACACTATTACTGGGCTCTGACTGGCACAATATTCCTGGTATCTGACTGGCACAATATTACTGGTATCTGAATGGCATAATATTACTGGTATCTGAGTGGCACAATATTACTGGGCTCTGAGTGGCACAATATTACTGGGCTCTGACTGGCACAATATTACTGGTATCTGACTGGCACAATATTACTGTGCTCTGACTGGCACAATATTACTGGTATCTGACTGGCACAATATTACTGGGCTCTGACTGGCACAATATTACTGGTCTCTGACTGGCACACTATTACTGGGGATCTGACTGGCACAATATTCCTGGTAGCTGACTGGCACACTATTACTGGGCTCTAAGTGGCACAATATTCCTGGTATCTGACTGGCACACTATTACTGGGCTCTGAGTGGCACAATATTACTGGGCATCTGACTGGCACAATATTACTCGGCTCTGACTGGCACAATATTCCTGGTATCAGACTGGCACAATATTCCTGGTATCTGACTGGCACACTATTACTGGGCTCTGACTGGCACAATATTACTGGTATCTGACTGGCACAATATTACTGGTATCTGACTGGCACAATATTCCTGGGCTCTGACTGGCACAATATTCCTGGGCTCTGACTGGAACACTATTACTGGGCTCTGACTGACACACTATTACTGGGCTCTGACTGGCACAATATTCCTGGTATCTGAATGGCACAATATAACTGGTAGCTGACTGGCACAATATTACTGGTATCTGACTGGCATAATATTACTGGTATCTGACTGGCACAATTTTACTGGGCTCTGAATGGCACAATATTACTGGACTCTGACTGGCACAATATTACTGGGCTCTGACTGGCACAATATTACTGGGCTCTGAATGGCATAATATTACTGGGCTCTGAATGGCACACTATTACTGGGCTCTGACTGGCACAATATTCCTGGTATCTGACTGGCACAATATTACTGGTATCTGAATGGCATAATATTACTGGTATCTGAGTGGCACAATATTACTGGGCTCTGAGTGGCACAATATTACTGGGCTCTGACTGGCACAATATTACTGGTATCTGACTGGCACAATATTACTGGGCTCTGACTGGCACAATATTACTGGTATCTGACTGGCACAATATTACTGGGCTCTGACTGGCACAATATTACTGGTCTCTGAATGACACAATATTCCTGGTATCTGACTGGCACACTATTACTGGGCTCTGAGTGGCACAATATTACTGGGCATCTGACTGGCACAATATTACTGGACTCTGACTGGCACAATATTACTGGTATCTGACTGGCACAATATTACTGGGCTCTGACTGGCACAATATTACTGGTCTCTGACTGGCACACTATTACTGGGGATCTGACTGGCACAATATTCCTGGTAGCTGACTGGCACACTATTACTGGGCTCTAAGTGGCACAATATTCCTGGTATCTGACTGGCACACTATTACTGGGCTCTGAGTGGCACAATATTACTGGGCATCTGACTGGCACAATATTACTCGGCTCTGACTGGCACAATATTCCTGGTATCAGACTGGCACAATATTCCTGGTATCTGACTGGCACACTATTACTGGGCTCTGACTGGCACAATATTACTGGTATCTGACTGGCACAATATTACTGGTATCTGACTGGCACAATATTCCTGGGCTCTGACTGGCACAATATTCCTGGGCTCTGACTGGAACACTATTACTGGGCTCTGACTGACACACTATTACTGGGCTCTGACTGGCACAATATTCCTGGTATCTGAATGGCACAATATAACTGGTAGCTGACTGGCACAATATTACTGGTATCTGACTGGCATAATATTACTGGTATCTGACTGGCACAATTTTACTGGGCTCTGAATGGCACAATATTACTGGACTCTGACTGGCACAATATTACTGGGCTCTGACTGGCACAATATTACTGGGCTCTGACTGGCACAATATTACTGGGCTCTGAATGGCATAATATTACTGGGCTCTGAATGGCACACTATTACTGGGCTCTGACTGGCACAATATTCCTGGTATCTGACTGGCACAATATTACTGGTATCTGAATGGCATAATATTACTGGTATCTGAATGGCATAATATTACTGGGCTCTGAATGGCACACTATTACTGGGCTCTGACTGGCACAATATTCCTGGTATCTGACTGGCACAATATTACTGGTATCTGAATGGCATAATATTACTGGTCTCTGAGTGGCACAATATTACTGGGCTCTGAGTGGCACAATATTACTGGGCTCTGACTGGCACAATATTACTGGTATCTGACTGGCACAATATTCCTGGGCTCTGACTGGCACAATATTCCTGGGCTCTGACTGGAACACTATTACTGGGCTCTGACTGACACACTATTACTGGGCTCTGACTGGCACAATATTCCTGGTATCTGAATGGCACAATATAACTGGTAGCTGACTGGCACAATATTACTGGTATCTGACTGGCATAATATTACTGGTATCTGACTGGCACAATTTTACTGGGCTCTGAATGGCACAATATTACTGGACTCTGACTGGCACAATATTACTGGGCTCTGACTGGCACAATATTACTGGGCTCTGAATGGCATAATATTACTGGGCTCTGAATGGCACACTATTACTGGGCTCTGACTGGCACAATATTCCTGGTATCTGACTGGCACAATATTACTGGTATCTGAATGGCATAATATTACTGGTATCTGAGTGGCACAATATTACTGGGCTCTGAGTGGCACAATATTACTGGGCTCTGACTGGCACAATATTACTGGTATCTGACTGGCACAATATTACTGGGCTCTGACTGGCACAATATTACTGGTATCTGACTGGCACAATATTACTGGGCTCTGACTGGCACAATATTACTGGTCTCTGAATGACACAATATTCCTGGTATCTGACTGGCACACTATTACTGGGCTCTGAGTGGCACAATATTACTGGGCATCTGACTGGCACAATATTACTGGACTCTGACTGGCACAATATTACTGGTATCTGACTGGCACAATATTACTGGGCTCTGACTGGCACAATATTACTGGTCTCTGACTGGCACACTATTACTGGGGATCTGACTGGCACAATATTCCTGGTAGCTGACTGGCACACTATTACTGGGCTCTAAGTGGCACAATATTCCTGGTATCTGACTGGCACACTATTACTGGGCTCTGAGTGGCACAATATTACTGGGCATCTGACTGGCACAATATTACTCGGCTCTGACTGGCACAATATTCCTGGTATCAGACTGGCACAATATTCCTGGTATCTGACTGGCACACTATTACTGGGCTCTGACTGGCACAATATTACTGGTATCTGACTGGCACAATATTACTGGTATCTGACTGGCACAATATTCCTGGGCTCTGACTGGCACAATATTCCTGGGCTCTGACTGGAACACTATTACTGGGCTCTGACTGACACACTATTACTGGGCTCTGACTGGCACAATATTCCTGGTATCTGAATGGCACAATATAACTGGTAGCTGACTGGCACAATATTACTGGTATCTGACTGGCATAATATTACTGGTATCTGACTGGCACAATTTTACTGGGCTCTGAATGGCACAATATTACTGGACTCTGACTGGCACAATATTACTGGGCTCTGACTGGCACAATATTACTGGGCTCTGACTGGCACAATATTACTGGGCTCTGAATGGCATAATATTACTGGGCTCTGAATGGCACACTATTACTGGGCTCTGACTGGCACAATATTCCTGGTATCTGACTGGCACAATATTACTGGTATCTGAATGGCATAATATTACTGGTCTCTGAGTGGCACAATATTACTGGGCTCTGAGTGGCACAATATTACTGGGCTCTGACTGGCACAATATTACTGGTATCTGACTGGCACAATATTACTGGGCTCTGACTGGCACAATATTACTGGTATCTGACTGGCACAATATTACTGGGCTCTGACTGGCACAATATTACTGGTCTCTGAATGACACAATATTCCTGGTATCTGACATTGACATTACATTGTTACTGTTTTTAAGTAGCAGCACACCTGTCTCTCATAACCAGGATACGCCCCTGGTTGCCACCTTTTCAAAAAAAAAAATACCGACCTTGCTAGTGCATCAAGCCAACTTTTTATCAGATAGTCTGTTTAGCGCTAGAGTTTAGTTAGTACCCTAGCTTTGTCAGCACAGAAGCTTCTGGACTGTGTGAAGCCCAGATCCTAATTTTCAATTCTATTCCATGCTGTCATGGGTAGAATTATTTAAAAACCCATTCAGCAGGGTCAGATCTTACTCCCAATAGTACGACAGGATCATCAAATTCTCTTGAACTCGGAGATCCTGGTCCTCCAACCAGATTCAGAAGCCTTGGTTTCACTGACAATACTACTGGTAGCTTCAGAAGGGTCATAACTGCATGTAGCAACTACATCAATGTCACAAACGTGAAGACTGTTCAGTCTCCTTGGTTGTTTTTTCACGTCAATTGTTTTTTTTTCTGGAGACTGCGTCGCAAATCCTTTTTCGCTCTTCACACATGACTGCTCAGGCTGGTACCAATGCTGTAACATACTGTAGAAATAATTAAAAAAAAAAAAGATTTTGAAAACACATTAGGTGCTTTTACCACAATTTATGTATGCGTAGTTACATACTTGACCATTAATACTTACCTAATTTATAAAAAAGTTTTGTCCATAGAAATAGGAAAAGAAAAATGTTGGTGCACTAAGCTAGTCAAAGGCTCAGATAATATAAATGTATAAAATGAACCCTAGCAAACAGGTGTAAGTATGCTGCAATTTATTGTTTTTTTTTTTGTATGTTTGGAGTGTCGTTGCTAATATTCGCATGATAATATTCTGCCAGTGGCTCAACCAAAGGTATGCTAACATTCCTTCACTGTGCTACCGTGGAGCCCAGTTTACCATATCTCATCTGCCTGGTGGATATTCAGGAGCAAGACTTGTTATTTTTAGGAGCCAGGGAAATGTCACTTCTATAGAGTCCCATATATAAGAATATAACTGAAAATATGAGCCAACACTAAAGGGTCTACTCAACAAAGAGAAAATTGCATGGAATTGATACAAGGACCGCAAAATGAAGGTCAAAGTAGCTGAGTTGGAAAAATTCTCCCATTCAGCTGCACTGGAGAATGTTTCCAACGCAGTTACACTGGCCTTAAGTGTTCCCTCTCAATAGACACTTAATTATTTAGGATCCATGGCTCAATGGCTCCTGGGATTTGTCAAGCTCTGGCTTGAATGGCTGCTGAAAACTGCTGGATCTATAAAAAGAAAGGGACAAATATACCCTATAATTGCCATACACATGTATATTACATAAGACATTAGTAACTGGACTCTTCACACATTATATGCATCCTTATCCTGATGTCCAGTGTGGCCTTGCTCTTTTTTTTCCACTTGTGCTTCTAATATATGAGCACATGTGAGGAAACGAGTGCCACTAGTAGGAGAATAAGCTGGCATGTATTTTTTTTACTTCTCTCCTTCAGACTGTGGGAATCCTTTGGTCCTGTGGGATCATCACAAGGTGTTGCACCCCCTTAGAAGTAGTGGTTGGAAACCTCGGTGCCTTAGAATTCCCTGTGTTCCTGGTTATATTCAATCTCGCTCCAGGGCTCTGCTTCAGCAAACAATTGTGACATAAACAAACATAGCATCAGAAAAAATACACAAATATTAGATTCAACTGAAATAAATAGACACTGCATCATTACAATTAAATAACATAAAATACACTAGTTATAGCTAACTCTCACCAAAATGGCTTGCTGAGCATAATGGTAACTGTAGTCCACAGTAGCTGGAGTGTCAAAGCTATACATTAGGGTTTCCATAATTCCTTCAAAAAAGAAAAAAAGAAATTATCAGTGCCCAAAAAGCAGGCATGAGAAATATTTGTTCCCAAACAGCTTCCAGTACAATTTTGTCCCCAAACAACTTCCCATTGTCATAGATGTCCCCAAACAACCCGGCTCTGTCATAGTTGTCCCCAAACAACCTGGCTCTGCCATACTTGTCCCCAAACAACCTGGCTCTGTCAGTTGTCCCCAAACATCTTGGCTCTGCCATAGTTGTCCCTAAACATCTTGGCTCTGCCATAGTTGTCCCCAAACAACCTGGCTCTGTCAGTTGTCCCCAAACAACTTGGCTCTGCCATAGTTGTAACCATGCACCCTTGTGCAAGCTCATCCAGGAATTTCTATATCCTTCTTGCTTTGGTTTCTTGTTTACTATTTTTGCCTATTCCTGCCCTGTCTTGTATTCCTGCCCTGCCATGGAATCCTGTTATTTTTTCCTTTCTGTCTGTCTTTGTTTCATTCCAGTTTTCTCCGCTTCCCTCTACCTTGTTAGTTTACTTCTATTTAAACCACACCCGTTTCAGTTCATCAGGCTACAGGTATTCTGTTTGTGTGAAATGTTAATCACTTGCCATTTCAGTTGCTTTTCTTTTTTATCCTCTGCTTGGCTGACATTTAGTTTATGTCCTTACCTAGCCATGCAATCCTGGATGCAGCAGCTGTTTCCCAGGAACTGGGACATGGCTGCATAAACTTGGGCTTCCAAACCTCTGAGGGATTGCAGTTACCCAGCACCAGGTCCCGTGTCTCCATCCTGCTATGTAGCGCCTGATATCGGGCGCTCAGGGTCCTATACCATCCTGGACCCCGTTCGTTACAATAGTTGTCCCCAAACAACTTGTCTCTGCCATCTTTGTCCCCAAACAGCTTCCCAGGGCCATATTTGTTCACACACAGCTTCCCAGTGCCATTTTGGTCCCTAAACCGCAGTCCAGTACCAACATTGTCCCCAAATAGTTTGTCTGTTCCTCATTCCCTGCATGTAACATCGTCCTCCTTGTTTAGTTGTTTTGGTATTTGCCATAACATTCCAATATTGCTTGTTACGCTGCAGTTTTATAATTTATTGCCTCCATAATTGCTAATGCACATTTCTCTGTTATGGCATGGTACATTTTAGCACTGTAGAACACCACCTTTAAATGTTTCAGCAATTGGAAACAATCCATGGCAATTAGTTGCTATAAAATTTGACTACATAGGTTAAAGTGCTGTTTAATCAATGAATGGTTGATGTCTAAAGCATTTTTATCCACAAGGTTGTCATCCAGTTTGATATATATTTGTATCTCATTATGTAGCAAACATTTACATTAAGTTGATTCATTTAAATAATCTGCATGCTAATTTACATGGGTCTATTTATTTCTTTTCAAAATGTTAGTCTGTTGTATCAGCTAATAATAGTAAAAAGAATAGCTTTTACCATTATTTTTTAGATAAAATACATGTATTAATGGAACTTGAAATTAATCCCATTTTAAGTGTGTGAAGAAATACAACTGGAAGAGCGAGATGGACTGAGAGATTACACTGCTGCAATATTTTGATATCTTTGACATTGTTTATACAGTCTTACTGTAGTAATTACAGCCATTATTACTGGAGTGATTATAGTTTTTAAAAGTTTTCAGAAGCTATTGATATGATCCTTATTGCAGCAAGGTAGTCACTTCTATCCTATTTAGCAACTGCCATGCTAGATATATCTGGTTGTATACACTAATGGGGTGGAGAGGACAACGCCAACCAAATGGTCCAGTGACGAGTCGCACATTTTATTCCAGTAAGATTATCCCAGCGTAATATACGCTTTTCAGAGTCAAAACAACGTTGCACTCTCCAAAACATTCAGTCTAGACAGAAATGCTGTACAACCTCCTGGTAGAAAATTACCCCTCAATCCTCAAATGTACATCGGAAGGTAAATAAACGCTTATGACCTTAATTCTCCAGATCATGGTAGTCTATAGAGCAATTGTCTCTTGCTGGCTGTTCCTAAGCAAAATATCTCCCCACAAAATATTAAAAGGACAATTAATTTTGTTTGAACCCTTGCTTCCTTATTTTTCAATTCCATTATTTTGTTCATATCATTATTGTATTATGAAAAATAATATATGGTGAAAATCTAAAAAAAAAAAACACTTTTATTTGTAAAATCTTTTACTAAACTCCAAAAGGTAATGGGAAAAACCTGCTAGATAGATTCCAATATTGGTACCAAGTTTAAAGAAGTAGTACCATGTTAGCCATGGAAAAACAGGAAACAAGTAAGGTTAAAATGATACCATTTATTGGTTCACTGAGAATTTGGCTGCAAGCTTTCAAGACCAAGTTGCTAGGTCTAATTACAAAACATAGCTGACAGCTTTAAAAAAGAGGCAAGGAAAACATAGGGTATTGAAGAATGTTCTGGTCTTGAAAGTTTGCAACCAAACTCTAAGTTAGCCAATAAATGGTATCATTTTAATGCAACACTTTTCCTGTACTGAGTTTAGAAATACCTAATGTTTATATGTTTTTTGTTGTTGTTATATGTTAAGAACTACAAGTAGCACATAGCTGTTTCAAAACCATTTTTTTCTTAAAATTAGCGTTGGTGACATTGTAACACCAATATCTGTCATGAACCCTGAATAATCTGAGTTACTCTGGTCGCATTTTTTTTTTTAACAAACTTTATTGAAGCCACGCGGCTGGAGGGGAGCGCAAAACTCTTCCCTCACCTGCTGTGACCTGGGCCTGCCGAGACCGGGACGCCAGTATCGCCTGTCACCCCCTGATGGCGAGCCTGGGTACCCCACATGTATAGGTTTGCTAGTGTTATGTGGCAGGTACAGGGTCAAATTTAGGATACTGTCATTGCAGCTTTATAACGTGTATTTTTTTTATTTAATGCTTGCGGCCAGCAACTCAGCCAGCCAGCCAAGCGCAGCCAGCCAAAACCATCATCATAGGAAATGTAGTTAATAGTACCCTGTGGCTGAATGGATCATATATCTCGCTGCTGCGGGCCCCTATCTTCTTCTGGGGGCCAGTGCAAAGCAGTGGCCCCACTAACAATCTTTTTCGTTTTAAATAAAATATCCCTAGCGGACCACCGACAGACCTAACATGTCACTGGTCCTCTATGGAATAACTTCTTATTTTTATATAATTTATTTAAAAACTTTTTATATTATATTTATTTAATTTTTATATTTATTTTACTTAACCCTAGGGTTAGTTCAAACCCTAATTCTAACTCTAGGATTAGGGTTTTGATGAACTCCAACTAGGACAATCACAGTAAAAACACAAACACAAACAAAAAAACCACTTTTTTTATTACAAATCCTTGGGTGGGAGGGCTGAAGGTGCTGGGGGGGGGGGGGGGGGGACCAGGGGAAGACTTGCAGCACTACATTTAGTCTCTCCCTGCCCCACTATCGCTGTGGAGCAGAAAGAAACTATAGCTACCAAAGCAGGCACCTGCTTTAACAGCTGTTAACATCCGGGTGCTGTGATTGGCTGTCACAACAATCCGGGGGGCCTCAATAGACATGGCTGAAGTGTATCAGTATCGAGACACTTAGCCATTTCTTTTTTATTGCAATCACAGTATGCCAGCGCACATCCGCGATTGGATCTGCATGACAGTCCTGGACCGTCATCGGTCACCAAGGAAGTTTTTCCCCATGATGATCCACGACCGCCAATCGATCACAAAGGGGTTAAGGAAAGATCCATTCACGTTAATAGAAAGAAAACTTTAGCAAATCAGTGTTCAAGTCATAAAACAGTACAACTATGTTTGCTTGAAATGACCTTTTAAGAATGTTTTTACATTTCTCCGTCATTAAGGTTTCGAGGCTGATGCTTGGCAACTCGAACCTTCAGCTTCCTCCACAGATTTTCTATGGGGGCACGACTTTGTACTTTTTTGTAATTATCTTGATTTGCAAGAGCAATAAACGACTTCAATGATTACAAGTGTCTGGTGCCCACTGCTATTCATCCTACATTTGCCCACACAGTTCTAGGCTTACAATCTATAACTTCAGACAGGAGGCCAACATTCATGGTCACATGGGTCACTACTGCAACCGGTCCCAGCGCCTTTGGGGGCACGACCGACTCCTGTGTTCACTTGCCTAGCCACCCCATTTAAGCCTCTAGCTGTAGCTAATCCACAGCTAGTTGGACCAAGTGTGCAAATCATTTGATCGGATAATCTTTATCACAATCTCTGCCTGCGACTTTTGCATCAGTGATCTAGCATGAAGGAAATTACGTCATATGCACTTCCTGCATGCTGGGTCAGCCTTCCTAAAGTGTGCAGGCCAGGACCAGACACGAGGTAAGTGATGTGGGGCAGAGAGTGTGGAGATCATGCGGTCGGTGATCTTTATCACTCTTTCATCTGCCAGCTGTGTATCAGTGATCCAGCGCACAGGAAATTACATCATATCCATGCTGGTCAGTTTTCCTATAGTGTGCAGGGAGAGAGACACACAGGACCCGACACGGGGTAAATGATGTGGGGCAAAGGTGGCACTGATAACTGATTTGGGGGCAAATTGCCACTGAAAGGTAATGTGAGAGGCAAACTGGAAAATTTTGCACCAGGGCTCAACGGTTTCTCATTATGCCCTTGATTCCAGCTCATTTTCTGATGTTAAGAAAAAAAAAAAGAACTGTTCCCAAGATGGAGTGGGGGCAAAAAAAAAAAAAAACATTACACAAAATGAAATACATTGTCACAATTCGCCTAACAAATAATGGCAAATTGATGGACAAAATACCATGAAGAATGTTAATCAACATTCTTCAATATCAAATACATTTGTCTGCATTAAATTTATATATATATATTTGCATCATTATATGTATTAGTAAGTAAATCTAAGAACCAATTTGTACTGGGATATAAATAAAAATCTGCTGCAGCTTCTAGCTACATAACAAGCCTGACAAAAGCTACACAGTAATTTGAAATCTAAACTGCCATCTGGAAAGCTTGATACAATCCTGACTTTTAATCCCCTTTACGCAACAAGATTGGGTCGTAAATCCCACAATGCTTTGGGCTTGACTTGGAAGAGGAGGAATACTGGGCAGGATCAGCCAATTCTGGTAAATAAGATCAGTTTATTTCTGACAGTCTTTCTGTCTTCTTAGGCAGGTGAAGATTTAATCCTTTGAGTAACCAGGTGGCCTGTTGGAAAAGTATTCCTCACCCTTTTGGCATTCAAATGGTTAACCGTTCTAAGATACATTTACAGTGCATACGCTGCATTCCTTCCTCTTCATAACACTAATGTAGGGTTAGAGTCACTGGTTTTAGGAACACAGTCTAAACCTGCACACATTCCAGATGTTAACAGAGAAGTTTGTCACTGACCAGTCACATAGGTTTCCTATGGAACATGGAGACCGCAGAGGTTCTGGATAAACAGATAGCTAGCTGAACTTGTGTAACAGAACATAGAGGGAAATAAAGTAGGTTAACCCTTTAATCATCCACGTTAATGAATATGATGGTTGAAATCCAAAAGTTAGATCCTGAAAAGCTTAATGGCTTCAAGGACATAAGGTCAAATTTCCACTAAAACTTTTTTAACACGCTAACAATTCAGTTAGCGTAATTCATGAATATCTTCATACTACCTTGGTTATGGATGGATTAGGATGCTGTTCACGAACGAGTGAACTAACAAGGAAATTGTGAAAAACAGGCCAAGATAGCCAAGTTGAAATGTAATTATAAATTTATTAATATTGGTGGGAGTTTGTCTTGTGGACTTCTGGGGGAAAAAATGGGTCCTGCATAATTGCCAACATTGGCTCTTTCCAGGGACACATATTTGTTCCACATGCTGCAGAAAGACCATGCAAATTGCAGCCCGGTAGTATGAAGGATGTATATACACACAGACAGAATCCAATTAATTAATCAGGGTGGAGATCTCATGGAAACTGCCATGATGAATTAATTGGACTGTGCCTGTGCGTATATGCATTCTACAGATTGTCGGGCTGCACTTTGTGTCCCTGGGAATTTGGCCGATGTTGACAACTATGGCCCTGTGGGAAAAATTGCCAACTCTTTTGGAGCCTGGAGCTGGTCAAATTTAACCAAATGGTGCATACCTTGATTGCTTAACACACAGAACAGTTCCACCAGTCGCCTAAAGCTGATCTCCTTTGTCAAATCCCCATTGAACACAATGAAATTCAGTTCAGGGAACTTCAGGAAAACATGGAATTTCTCAATAGTGAGTTTACTAATGTTTGGAAATGGTACCCACATTCACTAAGTTTCCAGTATGAGTGGCTGCTGCATTAATAAATATATACTTCTATTTACCGTACATAGTTTTTCTTTAATAATGCTATGGGTAGCTACATTTTATACTGGTTATGCGTTTGCCTCCATACAGTGGCGGAACTACCGTTGTCGCGGCTGCGACTGGGCCCCTGGAGTGGCCCACCAGGGGCCCGGCCGCCCTGCAACCGGTCAGCTCTTCAGCACTTTAAGTGCGCGAACGGGCCCCAGTATGACATCAGCAATGGGAGGAAGCCATCACTTCCTCTTCCTCCCAGCTAACAGAGCGCCGCGGGAAGAGACAGCCGGGGAGGGAGTCAGAGTGGGTATCTGTGCATGTGTGTCTGCATCTGTCAGTGTGAGCCCCTATGTACTTGTATGTGTGTCACCATTTATATCTGTATGAATGTCATTCTGTGTATGTGCATCTACATGTGTGTGTCTGTCTGTATGTATGTGTGTATGTGTTTGTATCTGTAGAAGTGTCATTCTGTGTATTAGCATGTGTGTCAGTGTAAGTATCTGTATGTGTTATACAAAAGGATGGGCGAGGGAAGATGCATGGGGGGGCACTAGGGCACTTTTCGCACCGGGGCCCTGTGGTTTCTAATTACCCCTCTTCCTCCATAGACTTAATATTGGTCTTGAGCCCAAATTTTACTGGTAAAATATCAGCCTGGTGGCAATAATTGCTCCAAAACACAGTTTGCTGCCATATTACATTTTGGACAACAAAACAGTGAACTTTTACCACTTAGTAGTCACTCTGGATCTTAACCAGCACAACCAAAGCTGGGGTAAAAACCTCCACTACCTCATGGGTGGGGCACTCTCAGTCAGTCCCATAAAAGTGTTGGGATGTGTGTGACAGGTACCACTTGTGACTGTGCACCCATTTATATAAAAGAGTAGATCACAAAATATAAAGGTGAAAAAAGAAACATATGAAAGAAGGTGCTTCCTGAGACTGTTCACAGATTGGGGTAGTGGAGCTGTGTTACCACACCTGGAACAGCAAGCTTTGCTGTGCAGTCATGGATCCTCTTCTGTTTTAAGGTGTGAGGTTCTTAAAACAATATGTCTGTCTAGAAATCATGGCCTCGGACTGGTTGACTTTCCATTGTTTGGAAGGATAAGTACCTGATATTAGTTGTGAGCAAATGAAACATATTTGGAATGCAGATATTTAGATTTAAACTACATATATTTTTTAAATGCTTTAGGTAGATTATTTTCCAGCCACTCTAAATACTTCATCTCTTTAATTGAAAGGGTTAATGACGCCCCCCAGCTTCGCGTTTTGGTTTTCTTGTAGTCACTATTGCGCTCTCCCATTGCACCTGTTGATGTAATGCTGATACTTTGGGGCGGAAGAATTGACTATTTTTTTTTGTGTTTGCAGAGAAAGTTGCCAGTAATGTCTCTCCTCCTCCCCGGCTGCTCCTCCCTTCTCCCTACAACTCTTGCTGCTCCTGGAAGTTTGCGAGCACTTCAGTGCACCCCTCCCGCCTTCTCACTGCCCCTGCTCGCTCTCCCATGGCAGAAACAGAGCTCGCTTTAAAGCTCCAGCGCCGCTTGGTACTGGAGGACACTGAGCCCCAGGAGGAAGGTGCAGAGCCCCAGGCAGAGCCTAACGGAGATGAAGAGGGAGAGAAGCTGAGCACGTCCAATGCGGACTCTGAACTGAGTGCCAAGCTGAACAGAAGACAGGACATCAACGCGGGCAATGCGGTGCCAGCCAACCGCACCACCAACTTCAACCCATACACTGAGTTCAAGGAGTTCTCCCGAAAACAGATCAAGGATATGGAGGCCATGTTTCGCCAGTGAGTGGGGCCCTATTGCTGTCAGTGGGGAATTAATGGGCATGGGAAGCTATATATTTGTTTAGTGATCCTTTTTGGCAGTGGTTCTGGGTTCACTGAATGTATGGCACTATAGATTGGGGGGGTTGTTTTTGTGTGTAATATAAAATACACGTTATATGTGTGTGTGTGTGTGTATATTTTATTTATAGTGTAAAAAAAAAAATATACATACAGACACACACACCCACCCATTAAAATACTAACTTTAGCAATCGTCCTTAATGGATGTTCCACAAAACTATTACAACTTTTAAATGCCAGAGGGGTGAGCAATGGAATGCATTGATTCAAATTCTGGCACACAATCATCATTATACTTAAAGAAATAGTATACTGTATGGTGTTTTTTTTTTAAATGCACTGGGTAAAGAAGTGACATTTTGAATCGGTTTCCATTATTTTCTGAATGATATTGCAGGGTTTTTGTTTTTTTTAATAAAAACATTTTATGCAACGATCTCCACCCCTGTTTCTGACATCTAAAGCTTGTTTTGAAGGTAATTGTTTAGCTGTAATGTAGGTTGTGGTTAAATTAATGTTCTCTGGGGCCATTGGAAAAGTAATGGAAATATTGCATGCACATTCTGTATACCTGGGTAAGTAATGGAAATGCATGCATGCACATTCTGTATACCTGGGTATAGTGATTTGCAGGTTTGCAAACACCCTACCTTTTAGACTGATCATGCTCCTTTACTAAAACTCTGACTTTATGAGCGAACATGAGGTAAGAAACCTGAAAACCTAACACAAGTCATGATTTGTTTAATTTTTTCCCTACAGGGAATTGTTCCTTACTTCCTCATGTTAATAACATGCCCTACTTTTTGAAAAAGTAAAAAACAAAAAGCTTTTGCATGATCTGTGCATTCATACATGCGTGTTTAGACATATTACAAAAATGCAGTAGCTGCTGAGAAAGCGGTTGACGGAGCAGTTTATTAGTATTCATGTGTGGAAATGCCTGTATAAATAGTGTGTGTGTGTGTGTGTCTAAGTAATGACACACGCAGCCAGTATTCATATACGTGCCAGTCTATAAATCTAGCCTAGTACTAGATAAGTAAAGACATTTTAAATGCTATAGGTTTTGATTGAGTTAAACATAATTTTTTTTTTCAACCTTTCTTTCACAATGGGGCCTATTCACTACAAGGACATGAACATTTCATCTCCCCAATTTAGCCATCCATTGTGCAATGACAAACCTGGTGAGCTTTTCTCACTGTGCAAACGCACCAGGTTTGTACAATGTATAGCTAAATTGGTGAGATGACTTGCTCATCTCACTTCACCTTTTAGTGAATAGCCCTCTATGAATGAGTACAGTTTTGGTGCTACCAGTTATTTAAGGGGCTTTAAGAGTCTCTCCCTTTCCATCACAGTGCAAGTTTCTCTCTGCTACATATGTCCACTCTCCCCCCTCCCCTTCTTTTCCGGGGTGAGCCTTGGTCTTTCACCACAGTCCTCTCAGGCTGATTCATGGTCTAGTTCCTGCCTCCTACACTCATTCTTATAACTTCTCTTTTCGAATAATCATGTGCTGGATTGACTTAATTCCTCATCCTGAACTGCAGCCCAGTGTTCATAAATGGGGAATTTGAAGTTATTTTGCATAGTTGCAGTAGAAGTCTGTGGACTGTAAACTCTGTGTGCTCAGATAGCTAAGGGGCTTGCTGGGCGTGCCTGGAGCTGTAGTCCAATAACAGCCAGATGGCCAACGTTGACTCACTGTACAGTGCACAACAGTGTGTTACTAGGAACCGCTGGACCTCAGTGAGAGAATTGATTATGGCCAACCTACACACATTGCCTCACCAGTGCTATAGATGCCTCCTCTTTGCACAGTCCCATGCATATCTCCATCACGTTGCATGGAGTCAATGGTGTCCTACCTCACTTCCTAGACTGCTATACTCCTTACACCTCTTACTACAGGGCGCCACAAGTTACTTTTACACTTTAAGGAAGATGGTGAAAGATGAGGAAATGGTCAGATACGATTTACATTTATACAAATGAATTAATCTCCTTAAAAATGCCCTACATCTCTATTTTTTTTAAACAAGTTATTCTTTGGAGTGAGACATTACATATTTATTTATGGAATAGAGGTGTACAAGACAGAATAAGGTTTTTGTTTCTCTCTATGCGTTAACCTTAAATGTATAAATCTACTCCAGTGTATTTACACTGTAAAGACTAGTGACTATCTGTGCTATGATTGTTAAAAGACAACAAAACTTTTTTTTTTTTTTTTTTACACTATTCAATAATTAACTTAATTAAGCCTTGGGGGGGGGGGGGGGGAATGTTACTTTTTACTTTATTTTATTCATAGAGTCCCCTCTATGAATGTTATATCTGAATTGCATTGATGACAATTGTGTGAAAGGTGAACTGTGCTCGTATACACAATTGAGGCTTCCTCCATTGCAGAGTCATGGGAAATGTAGTTCCCACTGATTATTCTGTAGTTTTACAAGCCTCAAAGGGTGTATGTGCACGAACCCAATCACACATGCACGTGATGACAGTCTACTGTTTGGCATCTTACAGAACTGCATTCCCGACACAGGCTGTGTCAGAAATGAAATTCGGATGCCACATTCGGCCCCTTGGCTCAGTAAGAGGGGCTGGGGACTCTTTAAATGAAATAAAGAGTCCCCTCCCAAAAAAATGAAATAAGTTCAATTACCTTAAAGCAAGTGCTTTATGGTGCTAAATTCTCCAAAAAGGTTGTTTTGGGACGGTGAGGATTTTGAACTGAAGGCTTCAGGAGGTGGAATGAGGACAGATTTCTTAGGATAAAGGATGCAACTGCCCAGGAGACCACTGGGGAGGAGGGCGTTAATATAAGTAATATTTGTAATAATTTTGTGTTTGATAAACACAAAAATGCAGAAGGTTGTGTGATCTGTGTTCTAGAAAGGAAAGATGTCAGGAACCTGTTGGTGTTCATTTTTGTGAATGGAGTATCAGACGGATTCCTCAGTGAGCAGGACTTTCTGTGATGGAGTATGTATAAGGACATGATTGTTATGACCGCACAGTCATTAAGGGGTTAAAGTAGATGCTGGCAAAGAGCAGAAAAGTACCATAAATAACATAATCACTGGTAAATTAGTCCTGATGTGTCTGATACAGAAGTTATGTACTACTTTAATTGATTTGTAAAACATCACCAAATTCTGTAGTACTGTCAATAGGATGTGGACAAAAAGCCATTTACCTATAGAGGTATATGTATACATGGCTTGTGAAGGTTAGAATTAGGAGAATGTGTTTGGTTTGCGGTGGGAGGGAGGTGGGGGCAGAGAGTGTGACTACTTGTTCTGCTTATGGCTTCACAGCTCTGTAGGGATGTGGGTGTGTTCGTCAGACACTAGCTGGCTCAGCCTCTATCCACAGACTAGATATGGGTGGACTGTTGGGTCAGTGTGCATGAGGAAGCCTGGCACCACAGCTATGACCTCCGCCCTATAGGGTATGGTGCAGGGTGTGAGTCTCCTCCCCAGAACACTTGTTGTGCAGCAGCTGTGAGTGTGTCACTGACAATCAGAGCCTTGTGTAGCTGAAGTGCTGTGGTTCTGTTAGCAGATGCTTAACCCTGTCCCTGCTGTCTGCTCCTTCCTACTCTTTATGCCACTCAGTATATCTTTTCACACTAAGCCCACTGTCTCCCCACATTCCATACGTTTTCGTTGGCTGATTGAGGGATATGGGACATGCGGTCAGATAAAAACATCATGGTACACAGGAGAATATTTCACTGATTGGGGCCCCAAAGTCATGTGGTCTTAAACTCTTAGAAGTACTAAAGGCAAAAAGTAACCAGTCATAAAATGAATAGCCACATTAAGCTCCTTTAAATATTTGGTAAGCATTTATAACCCTTCATCTTGTGTTTATCTAACAAAATGTGTGTGGGGGGTAGGAGGACTCTTTTTCAGTCACAGTTTCTCTCCTCTTTCCATTTTCTGATACACTTATCTCTTGACCTTCTTATCTCGGCTTTCTTGACAAGTTACAACATTGAGTGCTGCATACCTGGGCGTGCCGGTGTGAATCATTGACTCATTCATCTGGCTGTGTCACATACTCTCTACCTGCTGTGTACAGAGAAGATCCATAATGCATGTGGCATGAAATTATTATTTTTTTCACTTAGTGTCCAAATAATATTATTAGATAAGTGCCACTTCATCTAAACAAAAAGAATCCAATAGTTTTCCCCTCATTAAGATTCTAGGTTTTTGGGGGGATGTAAGCAAGAAATCATAGGAAGGAGTGGGGGCTTACTAGCTGTTTGCCCCCCTTTTAGGCACTCTGTGGGTCCTAAGTAGCCACCTACATGGTAGCACCACCACTTGCATAGAGAGAAGCATGAAAGCCACTGCGGAGCGCTCTAGCCTGTGCACGCACAGGTTACTATGGGGGGGTGTACATGCATATGCAGAGTCACTGAATTTAGAGGCCCAGACGACAAAATTACTTTTAATGGGGGAAAAAAGTACAGTTGAACTGTAATTTTGTTTTAAAGAAGCAATACGTTTACCATACATACTAATAATGTGTCCAGTAGAAAACCAGAAAAAAAGGTGTTGGGAATATGGTGGGATTTTTGTGTTTTTGGCTTGTCTTGCCTATCTGGAAAATGACATTTCTGAATTCTTATTGACTTGGTTTCTTACATTTCAATGTTTCAACATAATACTGTTTTGTTTTGTATTTTTAGATCCAGTGCCTCACATAAGTTTAGATATAAATTTAATATTGAAAATTTCTCTGCTTATGGTTCTCCATTTCTGGTGTTTTTGAAGTGGCAGGTAGTTAATTTATCATTATGTCTGCTTCATAAAAAATGTTGGCATTTAAGTTCTTAATAACCATAGATTTTCCCATCAATATTATTTCTACCTATTAAAGCTATGCAGGGCTGGCCTGGACGTCAGTGTTGTGCCCTATGAGGTCGCACAGATCACACACACCGTGTGATCTGTGCGACCTCATAGGGCACAACACTGACGTGCTGGTTGGAGAGATCAAAAGATCTCCCCTTACTGTGCGGGGAGGGAAGGAGGGAGGCAGGTGCCCAGGTACATACACATTCTCTCAGGCTTCCTCTTGTGCTCCCCGCTTGTCTAATGAAATCAGTGTTGGGGGTCACATGATCTCAGACCCCATAGACCTCAGGCAGCCTGAGAGTGATGTCTGTGTGGCTAGGCAGCACACTGGCATCAAGCTGCCCAGCCTTAGACACCATGGGAAGGTCCAGGGTAAGCCTGGGTGCTGGGGCATGCCCTGTGCGTGCAGCCTGGGTGCCGGGGGCATGTACTACGTGGTGGCACTGAGGTAAGTTATGTGGGTTCAATCAGGTTCTCACTGGAAATGACAAAAAAGTGTGTCGCTTCTCCTTAAGTGCTGAATGAGTTTAATTCTCTGCAAAGTAAGCTCTTCAGACTAGCTGCTTCTATATTCTATATCCTGACTAACTATATCACTAAGTTTCCATGTATACCCCAAGACCTTTGTTACTACAGCTCTCTGACTAATAATTAAACTGATACAAAAGATATCTGGCAAGCTTTATAGTTTTTGTTTGGTTTTTGCCTGGTAAATACCCAGCGGAAAAAACTTCTTAACTTAGCTTCGTATAATTTTCTGCCAGCTGTGCTTTCTTCTCCATTTATCAGTGGCTTTATCCTGATTGGAATTGGTTCATGTAACAGCGTCTACATATTGACTCTTGTGGATCCTGGAACTTGTAACAAATATAGCTTTACGGTTCAGCCATGTAACGTTTCTATAGGAGCCAAATGCTTGTGTATACGTTCAGTCTTCTCCCCATGCCAAAACTCTTGTCTATAAATGGACTTTGGTATGTTTCATGATAACACGGCCCTCCTCCTATGACACAATCTGTTCTTCCCCTTTTGTTTTAACTTCCAATTTAAGAAAATGGAAAAAAAAATTCCACCCTAGCCTTGCTCTTTCCTGGGTTGCACTATTTTGAGCTTGGGACCCATTTCCCAGGGTGTTTGTGCTCTGCTAGAACTTTGTTTCCTGTAGGACTGAAATGTAATGACTGTTTTAGTTTATTTCAGTGTTAAACATACAATGTGCACTTTACAAAGAGGTTTAAATACTTAAAATAAGATTGCTAACATGAGACCTTAAAGGGTAACTAACTTAGGGACATTGTTTTTACTGTGACTGTAGGGGTGGGTGGGGGGATGATTGCTAATTATCTATACATTGTGTTGGCAAATTAGGAGAAAAATATGGTCTGATATGCTAATGAACAGGTATTCAGTGGCAAATGTATGTGTCCTTTGTATATCAGGGCACAGGTGATGTCATAAGCAGGAGATTCCACAGACACATTTAAAACACTTTAAAAAAAAAAAAAAACAGAGAGAGAGAAAATAAATTAGGTATTTGATTGCAGTTTTGATAACAATGTAAAGATCATTTGCAATAATTTTTTTTTTTATTCTCTACATGTACCTTAAAAACCATGTTTAGGTGATTCAGTGCCTTTAATTTTATATCAAGAGCAAAATTAGTACTAAAATTCTATTACATTGATAGAAGCTGATCTCACCTAGTTTGGTGCAGGTGAATGTGTAATTATGCAGCATTTTTAATAAAAGAACCATTAATAACCAACGCTTTTCTCATCATAGTTTTGGAAACTTAGCTTAATGGGCTAATCAATCATACTATTATTAGTGCTTTATTATTATTATTTTTTTTTACATTTTTTTTGTTTTGATATTTCTCACAGATTTTCCTCTTTTCTAATCTCACTATCTTTGTCAGCCCATAAACTGGTAAAACCCTAATACTTAGGTTTCATGGGTAAGCACACAAGCTGATCATTATTTTCCCATGATGCCCAGCAACCAAAAGACTGAATGAACATTGTGGGAAAAGTAGTTCATAACAGCTTGAAACAAACTTCACCCACCGCCCTCCCCCCCAAAAAATAATCTTTCCTGGTTGCAGTGGGCCCTTCTCTAGACTGAAAATAGTTCACTGCTGTGTTTATCCACCAGTTTGGGCAGGAAAGGGTTACACTTACTGTAATACTGTGCACAGATGAGCAAAGTACAGTAGGAAGTATTACAATAATAAAACCCTGGTTAAATAACAAACATTGTTTTTTTTTTGCATCTCAAAGATTCCTAATGAGCTGTTTTAATCTCCCAGGAAGTTGTTCATAAACGTTGGATCTAATTAGTTTCATATCGTTATATGTTCTAGTTCTGCTGTGGCTGAAGTCCACCCAGTCACCATTGTCCTTTCAATGCAGGTATGATGCTGGTCGAGACGGTTTCATTGATTTGATGGAGCTGAAGCTGATGATGGAGAAGCTTGGAGCCCCACAGACTCATCTCGGTTTAAAGAACATGATAAAGGAAGTAGATGAAGACTTTGATTCAAAGCTCTCCTTTCGAGAGGTAACCAACCCCATGTCTTCAATGACATTGAAACAACCATAGCAGATATTACAGACACCCGCTCATTTAGCGTCCATTAAATGTAACCAGCTTACACACAAAGGGCTTTATTCATGAACGAGGTAACTGCATGGCAAGAGAGTCAGAGATATAGCTGAATTGGAGACATTTTTTTTCCCATCTCTACTACTTTGGTCTTATGTTTGCAACTTCATAAATAAAGCCCTAAGTTAATAAAATTATTTTTGACTAAAGAGCATTAATAGTTGGGGCCAAAGAGAATAATTTTATAATGTTTCCACTTTAAATGTTAATTTATACTTTGCTCTTTTTAAATTAACAGGTTAACCTGTATTAATTGCATCTATAAAAGGGACACTACCTGTATTAATTGCATCTATAAAAGGGACACTAAACGTTTTTTTTTCACTTCTGCTTTCAATATAGAAGCACAAGTGAAAAGTTAGTTGTCCCAAGTATGAGGATGAACTGGTGTGCACTTTTGATAGTACACGCCAGTTTATCCTCTGACAGACAACTGCCATGCTTCCATAGGAAGCGGGCAGCCTTCTGGTCGGCAACTTAAATGGGTCCCCCCTGCTGATTCTATGCAAAAATTAGGGTCTCTCGCTGTGCTAGCTGAGAGAAACCCTCACATTCAGGTGTCATAGCGGGGCCCTGATTGGCTGTGCGCATGCTGACGTTTTGTCAGCACGCGACAACCAGGAACTAATGTGTCTCACATGTGAGACACAGCTGATAGTAAACCCGCGTGTATCTATTAAGAGACACGTCAGGTTTACTTCAATCTACCGGCACATGTATTGTTTAACCCTTGCTTCCTTCAGGGAAGCAAGGGTTAAACAACGTTTTAATCTTCCTTTAATATCCACATGTGCCTGGGCTGGGAGCCTGCTTAGCTTTTTTCTTTCAGCTAAATGTTGAGAGCTGAGTGGGAGGGTCCGTTAAAGCTGCTGCTCTGATATGTGAAAATAAATGATAAATGTATGTATTTTTGGAAAATTAACTCTTTATTGAAATTTGCACTTCCCCAAGACTGAGCGATTTTGGCCAGGAGCCATGTAAAAGAAGCATTTCAGGTTTATCTGTCTGGACTGCAGTTGTGCTATATGTATGTACTTTTTGTGCCTTACAAGCTTGTAACGGGACGGCTACCCAAGGTCGGTAGCACCTCTTCCCGTTATAGGAAATCACCTCCTTAGCCCCCCAATTCAAACATTTACCCAGCAAGTCTTTCTGGAACCTTGCTTTTTGTACCCAAATAGTAGGCAGGACTACTAGCAGTTAGGTACAGCAAGAATGAACAACAACTTTATTTGTCAAACAGCCCAGACTTATATACACACAAATATGACCAACTAGGGGGAGGCACAGGGTAACTAATTATAACATGTAAGCCTCAAACAATACAAAACCTAACGTAAAACAGGTAATTAAATAAAGTACAACTTTAAATAAAATAAAGATGCCATCTTTAGATTGAGACATCCAGACTACAAGGGACAATAGATGGCTCACAGGACAGTAAACACTTATTGATTGGATAAGTACACATTTCAACACTAACCTATAATAACACTTCTTAACCTGGGGGAAACACAATGAATAGAGCAAAGGCTTGGATCTCAAGGTACACATCCTGAGTGAGCCTGTGTTGAAGTCCAGCTGTATTGAAGCAGGGTGTCACTGATGCCTCCAAAGCATGTACCCCCAAACTAGTATATCCACAGACAGGGTTCATAGTCCACAGGCCCTCCAAGAACCCTTGTCACAGTGGATCTCCAAATCCATTTAGTGACCAAGCTAATTACCGTATTTATCGGCGTATAACACGCGCTGGCGTATAACACGCGCCGGCGTATAACACGCGCCGGCGTATAACACGCGCCGGCGTATAACACGCGCCGGCGTATAACACGCGCCGGCGTATAACACGCACCTCATTTTAAGAAGGAAATTTCAGGAAAAAAAACTTAAATTTCAAATAAAGAACTTTGAAGCCCAATATGCCATTTTAATATGCCAGGATTTTGCCCCCAATATGCCATTTTAATATGCAGGATATTGCCCCCAATATGCCATTTTAATATGCCAGCATATTGCCCCCAATATGCCATTTTAATATGCCAGCATATTGCCCCCAATATGCCATTTTAATATGCCAGCATATTGCCCCCAATATGCCAGGATATTGCCCCTTAGTATGCCCGTTATGCCACCCTCCTTCCCCAGACCCCAGCACTTACCTCGTTCCTGCTCTGTCCCCCGGTGCTCTGAAGCTGCGTGGCTGTGAGGGAAGCGTTGTGAGCTTCCCTCCAGCCGCGCGGAACAATAAAGTTTGTTTTTAAAAAAACACACTTTATTGACCGCGCGGCTGGAGGGAAGCTCACAACGCTTCCCTCACATCCACGGAGCTTCAGAGCACCGGGGGACAGAACAGGAATGAGGTACGTTTTAGATTTTTTTTTTTTTTTCGGCGTATAACACGCACACACCATTTCCCCCCTATTTTCAGGGAGAAAAAGTGCGTGTTATACGCCGATAAATACGGTAATTGGAGTTTCCATATTTTTCATATGTTCATTACAAATGCTTTTTTTTTTTTCATCAAAAGTATGGTTTTGACCCTTTATATCTTATAGTGAAAGATTGTAAGCAAAAAAAATTCCCATACTGACTCGCAGATCTGAACATTTTTATGTAATCAAGATACTCCAAATAGTCCTATAGAAACTAACAAGTGTGATTTGTGCCCCAGCTTTTTCAATCCTCACTGTTGATATCAAGTTGGATAAACTTTTAAAATGAGGGTCATTACATTGGGTATTGGTAACCTATACATGACCTACTGTAAAACTATACCAATCCTGGTGACCTACTTTTTATTGTTAAATATAAGATATATTTTTGCTGACAGTTGTCCTTTTAACCATTTAGCCCTTTAGGATGTTCTATGGCGTTCTCACAGACGTAGCCCAAATGATCATGTTGACAGCATAAAACTTTCTAGGAACAGCAGCTAATCACAGACCCCCACCCCCTTTCCCCTATTATATGTGCTCTGGATCCATCTCCAGAGACTTGCAGCGGGATCTCCTCCGTCAAATAAGTCTACTTTGAGTGGCCTCATTCTGACAGACTAAATGTAACTGACCTTCAAAGTGAGTGCCAGTTACATTTAGCAAACTCTCCCGATGCCCAAAGTGATATTGCAAGGTCTCGCGAGTTTTCTGCAGGGACCCACAGGGTCTATTGAGACCTGGATCGGGTCTTTGCCACGCTGTCTCTTGCTGGGGCCAGGTACAAAAAAAACCTCAGAGCTCCCTTCCTTTAGTACCATATGTCATGAAGGGGTTAAGTAACCCAGGTATTAAAGTATGTGCTGTGCCTTGTCTGTGTTTAAAACCACATGACTGTAAGAAGGTCCTTGGGTCACAGCTGTTTTGTTTGGCTTTTCTGCTTTTGTCTGGTTCCCTTTCTGCCTTTAAATGTGAATGTCATTTCCTTTTTTTATTTTAAAGCTGTATTTGGACAAGAGGGAATACAGAAAGCTGAATCGTTAGCAGAGAAGCAGAACTTACAATGCAAAGTTTTTACGTTTTTAACCCTTTCTCGTCATTTTTTTAAACGGTTAAAATAAATCTCAGATTTCCAAAACCTAATCTCAAGGCATATGCTGTGCACTGCACAGTTTGTCATTTTGGTTGCTGTGAACAATGGCTATTTAAGGCATGCTAATGTGCGGTGCCTGATCTGGAGGCCATTTTGTTAATCCGTAGCTATGTGTCCATTTGAGCTCCCAGTGCTACTTACATAATAACAAGCATTGTTGCGCTATATCACACACACACACGGCACCTCTATATGCATGCAGCAAAGGGAAACTGGGATACTGTTCAGGACAGCTAACCAGCAATGCAGACGTCTGTTCTGTTTGCAAGGTGGAATTGAATTAAAACACTAGTCAGTAAGACTATTTAAACTGTGTGATTTTTAAATGTAAAAGACTCACTCTTTCTGGAGTGCTATGAAAAAGTCCCCTTGTCTTGTATTCGAGCTTCGTCTTATAATCAGACCACAAATAGAGGTCTGACTACATCAAAGACATCAGACTAGGATCCAGGTCACCCACAGAGCTCCTGGCGACCTTGATTCCCCTGGCATGCAGCTGGGTGGATGTCTTTGCGATGCTCGCCGACTTTATCCGATGCTGCCCTGCACTTCCTCCAGGACTTCTATGACTCAACGCCGGAAGGCCACGTGATCCCGGCATTCCTTCATAGAAGTCACAGTGGAAACGTCGGGCAGCAGTGGAGGATGTCTGTGCGCATCACTGTCTGTGCGCACCGGCTGCATCCACTAGACACCAGGGTGTTGGGGGGAGGGGGGGGGGGGAGCAGAGAATAGCAAAATCGATGAAAATTGTGAACTAAAATCAAGAAATGCATGTGAATTAATTAAAAAAACATTTTTTTTCCCCCTATAGGATGTTTTATATTCAGTCTGCCCCCCCCTGAAATTTATATCTAAAGTTTGACAGGTTGTCTTACATTCACGCAAATACGGTACTTAAAATGTTTTATTTCACTAAAACAATAACATGGCATGCACCAAAGTGGTACTGTGTTGTTTGTTTGTAAATAGGTTATCAGAACAACAATGGGATTAAGGTCGATCCTGAACTTCTTTTTTATACCATTTGTACAGTGACAAAGTGCATGTTATCTCAGCTTGGATAACTTGGATTAATTTAATTTGTTTACCAGAAATGTAAATATTGCATTAATATACAGCCTCATTCTACATATCTAAGCTCTCTTTCATGCTGAATAACCTTTTGAACTATAATATATCTAAAATAGAAAACCATTTTTAGATAGACTTTTCCTCCAAAAGCATTTCCTTTAAAATAAATGTAATTTAATTTAAAAGAAACAACTTTTTTAAAATCCAACCTGGATTTTTGCAACTTTGCACATCCTTCATCCAGAAATAGAAGAGCAAATATTTGTACCCAAAGCGTTCATTCCTCCTTACCACATAAACAGAAGATGTATGAGGTGGCTGAAGGAGAGGGCAAACCACAGATGCAGCAAGGGTGAAATAGTAAAGCACAACACTATACAAACAATGACAAAAAAAACAAGTATTAATCCTGTGCAAGGGTAAGGACACACTTAATCCACCAGTACTTGACAGATGTAGCCTCAACTTCCGGGCTGTCTTACCATCTAACAAATATCACTGGCACCGACATAGTGGGTAGAAATGGCCACATCCATTTTTATTATATCATTGTCCCAACAATAAAACATGAAACACAATTAAACATGAATATACAACCATATAACATAGATAATGACAATCATTATTTTGGGACACAAGCTTGCTCCCATGAACGCCCCCGATAAAACCATCAATCATTGATAGGGCATAGCCCGATGCCCTACCACCAAAGTCGGGTTATGAGCTAACCACCCAGCTCTAACAGTCATCCCAGCCATAATAGTCTCACACCATGAAATTTTAAGCATCAAGCACCCCTAGGAGCAAGCTGCTGCCATGTCTGTGACAATTGGTTCCATACAGCATCACTCCTATAACTGGATCACCAATCTGAAGGAAAAATCAGCAGCAAACAGCCGTAACATGAAATCAACCAATAACTTTAGAGAGGAAGGGTGGGACATACTTTTTTATTTTTTGCTTCTGGAAAATAAAACTGGACGGTTAGAACAAGCCCAACCCTCACTATGTATACGCCTTTTGCCCATTCACCAATCGTATTGCCCTGTTCGGCCCTCCTGTCAGGGCTCTACTCCTCTAGGGCTTCCGTAGGCTGTAGTTCACTTTAACAGTAGCTGTAAAAAATGGTACGCCCAAACAATTATAAACTATAAGTTATCGTGAGCCAAATTCCCTCTATTTTGTAATCCATATACAGGTTGAGTATTGCTTATCCGAAGATCTAAAAATGGAAATGACCCAAAATTGGGGAAAAAAATTCAGATGTGGGTCAATTCGCGTAAGGGATACTCACCTTTCCTATTGTCCGGTGATGAAGCTCCTTTGCTTCACCCTCCCGGGTGTCGTAAATGAAGAGTCAGCCCTGATGGGGAATATAGTTCCCAGAGCGCTGCAACGGGAGGGGCTGACTATCACGCAAAGAAAGATCATCTTGGCAGAACCACTGCTGGAAATTGTCTATATTGCCTAAATTCAATGTGAGCAAGTTGATGAGAGAAAGTTGTTCACATTGAATTTAGGTAATGTAGATCATTTTTCGGTCTGGTGCTGCCGAAATGATCTGTTATCCATAAATATCCATTATATGAAATGCTGCCCGTCCCGAGTATTTTGTATAAGGGATACTCAGCTACTAGAACAGATGAGGAGACTTCCGTTTCATTAGGCAAAATACTTGAATAAAATAAAAGCACTTGCTGTAACGGATTCTTTAAACTGAAACTGGATGTACATCGCTGTGCCGGACTGAACAACTCTCCTTCAGTTGCTTCATTGGAATGTCTCTTCTTGGTTGATTTCACTGCAAATATTTTAACTTATTTTGCCTCCTGAAGCTGAAGTCTCCTCATCTGTACCAGCATATCTATTACAAAACAAATGGAATCTGGCTCATGATAGCCTGTAGTTTATAGAGCTTGGGTGGTAGTGTCATGCGCTGTCTCCTGTATGTATTGGACACCGGAGAATACGATCAGGACCATGGGATGGCGATCCTGAATCCTGCTGTCCTGCCAAACTCTACCTTTGTATTGGTTAAGGGAAGGTGCAGCATTGGTTAATGGGAGGGGCAAGAGTAGCAGCATTGGCTGGGGGGCAGATGGCTGTGTGGAGGACAATATTGGCTAAGTCTGGGGGTCAGATTGGCAAATAAATGGAAATAAAAATAAATCAATTTTTCTATCATTTTATTATGTATGGAAAAACTGTTTACATGTTCATTTTTACAAGTAAAACTTTTTATTTAGGGTAGTCTTTTATATTTTATATTTTTTCCTAAATTAATATTTACAGTTTGGGGGGTGGGGGGGAGGAGTCGTATTTTAATCAGGGTTGTCGTATATTCGAGCAAATCCGGTGCATTTTGCAAAAGTGTTTGTTATTGGTTGTTAAATCACTGAAGGTTGGGGATGTGAGGGGAGTGGATAAGGTAGGTGAGAAGAGTCAGGATTTGAGGAGAGAGGTAGTTCAGGATTAAATATTTACTTTGTAATTTATTTGAGAAAGTGGTTAATCCAGGGGAGCCAGATTTTAGTGGGAGTCTCATGTAGTATAGCGATCAGTTGAGCCATGTCGATTGTGTCTTCGTTCAATGTTGATATTGTTGGGACTGGCAGGATAGGGAGGATTGGTTCCAGACCTGGGCTAAGGCTCGCTTGGCTGCCAGTGATATTCTAGCTATACAGCTACTTTTAAAGTGGACAGTACTGTATTATACTATTGTTTGCTCTATATATATATATATATATATATATATATATATATATATTTTTTTTTTTTTTTGAGTGAGAATACATCTGCCCATCAACTACAGTTCATATCAAACGGAAGTGTGTGTCATTATTTAAGCACCAGTGGTAGCTTCTTTGGTCCTCACCCTTGCACACAGTTAATCTGTGGTTGTTTGCTCTTTGCCACATTATCTGAATGGCCACCACTTCCTTGCTGTTAATTTGAATATATTATAATCCAAGCATTCAGCTATATGATCACTCAGGTTTGTGAGGGACTTTTGCATGGTGATGCCCTGCAGAATATATGATGCTCAGAAATCCATGACTAGCCTGCCAGCCCTAACTGGAAAGAACCTGCAGATGCATTCTTTGGATAAGAGTGTGATTTAGATTATTTTAATTACATTTATTAATTAAGAAACTTTTTAAAAGAGAAGGCTAGATGGCACATTAACCAAGGTCTTTGGCCTCAGGGTGTCCTGTAACGGAAATGTAAATTGTACCTGTGCTTGTGCTATGAATCAATGAGCAATAATTACCATTGTCTGTTACACCATCTGCTTGTTGGAGCTGAAATGGACAGTGTTATTTGTGGAACATTGAACTTTTATATTGTTTAACTTTGGATCAACAGCAGTAACAAGGATAGGCAAAGGGTTGAATTAGATGTGTTTTTTGGACGGGGGGGGGGGGGGGTTGGGTTCTGTGTAAATGTCTGTTATTTTTGAACTTGTAATTTTAAATGGTTTGATTATGAATAAAAAAAAAAAATGTGCAATTAATTTAAGGTTCATGAAAGCAAATTGCAGCTTACTCCCAATAGGATATTTCAAAGTATACATGAACAAGAATGCACTTAAATTGGTTTTACTGTGTGTGTCTGTTCTTGCATCCCCTAGAACAGTGCTTCTTAACCCTGTCCTCAAGGACCCCCAACAGTCCACAATTTAGGGATTACCCAGTTGTGGTTAAATGAGAATATGTAGAACATGTGGTGTGGGTCCCTAATATTTAGGGAACCACACCAGCTGTTATACATATTCTTATTTGAACACAACTGGGTAATCCATAAATCCTGGACCGTTGAGGGTCCTTGAGGACAGGTTTAAGAAGCACTGATCTTTGAATAGGATTTCACATTGTTTTTATATGGGGAATAAAGTTCTTTGGACAATGGGAAGCTGTGGTAATTCTGTACACTTCCTATTCTGTTTTTAATAGTGTATGTACTGATAACATACTTCCTTTTTCTTCTTACCCCAACTGCTCTGCATTGAAACCCTGTCACACATTCCATCTAAGGTGCCCTACTTCTATGTGTGGGCAGATGTGTGATGGTTGGGGATTGCATGAACTAATGCAGATCCTAAATGCTCCTGTGATGGCCAATTGAAGGTCGGTATGTAGTAGCAGCCTATGCTTCTCTGTTTAATTCAAAGAGGTTTTATTGGCCTAAAAAGAGGAATTTGATTTTCTGTCCTACTTCTTGTTCCAGTAGAAATGGGAATGTTGGTATATTACAGAAAGGTTGGATGGTCTCTTAAACTAGGTAGCTTTTGGCATGTTAATCCCAGTGTTTATTTATCTGCCTGCGTACAGATGGAGCAGTGGAGTAAGGTGAGGATCGTGGGAAGCTGTGTGCATACAGTACAGTTTCAGTGCGGAGTAATACAAAATGGGTCCAATTACCTGATACAGGAATGCCAGTCTGACTGATTTCATAGGGGCTTTGTGGTACTGTGGATCCTCTTGTGAAATTGTAATAAGATAATGGTGAGAAATGCACTTTAGGGGCCACATTGACTGTGCAGGCGTGTGCTATATTATTGTTATAGGAATTAAAGTGACACTGCCACTTACATAAGATGACACTAGATAACCTGGTCATTTTAAAACAAACACACAAATAAAAATCATATGCACCTGTTTATATATATATATATATATATATATATATATAATTGAATAAATTGCATTTAAAAGGAAAAATAAAATTAGGTGTTTATCTCCTGACTCCATTTTGTGAATATTTCCCATGCTGCAACATCGTCCAAAATCCTACAGCAAGTCTCACTTTACAACTGTGGCCAAAGCCTGCATGATGATGTCCTAAGATACTCCCCTGCTCTCTTACTGGCTCCTGTGTATGGCAGGACTAGGTGGCTTTGTACTATTTTTATTTTTTTACTTGCCTTCCAACACAAAGAGAGGAGATTAACCTCATCAAAGAGGATCATAACTCTGCCCCCTTGTGATGTAATAGTTGCATTACCCTCCCATTTAATGCAGTCTGTGTCCCCAGCCCCAAAGTGAGAAATTAGTTCTGTAAAGTCACCAAGGGGTGGAACCCAAAAACACTATTTCACAAAATGGGGGCACCCAGTCACACTTGTTTAGTTACATATTTTATTTAATGCAGTTACATAACAAAAACAAGACATATCTGAAATCAACAATGAAAAATAAAACCTTTTCATTTTTTGGTGGGAGTGTCCCTTTAACTGTTTAACCTTTTTAGATCTACATTTGGGGAAATCAAACTCCTGAGTTACCAGCATATAATAATGCTCCTACAGGCAGAGGTTCATCAGAATCTCATCCTGTTCATTCAGATCTTCCCGTGCTTTCCAATTATACATTTTACAGTATTTTGGTTTTGTTGAGCATTCTTTAAGCAATGTGTAGCTTAATCCATGTCTAAAGGTGCAAAACCTGATCAAGGTTTCCAAAGATAAAATCGTCTGCTCTGTGTGACCCCTTCATTCATTTTATTTATTTATTTACCCATCTCTACAGTTCCTACTGATCTTCCACAAGGCAGCAGCTGGGGAGCTAGAACAAGACAGCGGCCTGATGGCACTGGCTAAACTCTCTGAAATTGATGTCTCCAGTGAGGGTGTGAAGGGTGCAAAGGATTTCTTTGAAGCCAAGGTGAAGTGCTAGGAGACGTGGGAGGCAATGTGAAATGAGGAGACAAAGAGATTAAATGCAAAGATGGGTATCTCATCAAACCTAGGTGCAAAGATGGGTATCTCATCAAACCTAGAATGTGTCGGCAGAACCATTTGGCCCATCTAGTCTGCCCAATTTTTGAAATACTTTTATTAGTCCCTGGCCTAATCTTATATCTTGGATAGCCGTGTACCTATCGCACACATGCTTAAATCTTCTATGTACTTCTCTGCATGACCCAGCCAAGATCTGTGAACAGATCTGGTTTTAAACATAGAATATGTTCATATCATTTTCAGCCTACCATTGGCCTAATGAATACTTGTTTTATAATTTAGAGTTTTCTATTGCCAAGCAACTTCAGATAAGATCTTGAAATGTATACTTCCTCTTTTCATTTGTAGATGTTGGTCTCTGTTTTATTACCATTATTGTAAACAACTCAATATATTAGTTCAGTAAATATGTGTTTTACAAACCCAAATATGATCCATTGCCGACTGGTCCAATACTTTGGGCCCCTTGGACAGAGGAATGTTTCAGTTTTTGAGAACTTTTTTGTCAAGCTTTGAAGGGGTACTGTAACTATGCCACATAAAGGACAATAGTTCTGGATATCTTTATAACTATAATATAACATTGCAAATTATTTGCTCCTACTGATTCCTGTCCTCTTCTATCCCCCTTCCTTTTGTTGTTTGTTTTTTTTTGTGGTTTTTGTTTTTTTGCGCCATCCTGTCGGCTCCCTCTGGTGTGGTCACAGGTCCAGGCTCTGTCTTCATCCAGCAAGTTTGAAGCCGAGATCAGAGCTGAACAAGATGAGAGGAAGCGACAGGAGGAAGAGAAGAAAAACCGCAGGGCTGCCTTTAAAGAGCTGAAGTCTGCATTTAATTAGTAGCTGACCTCTTCCCTGATGCACACAGGCTTGCACCTAACCGCTCTGTTCTATTCACCTTAACCAAGGTTTAGCTTGAGAGGATCTATAGCAGGGCTGGTCAACCGCGATCTTGCAGCGTTTTTTGAATTCCAACTCTCAGCAGCTAAGTGCATGGCTGAACATACTGAGAGTTGTAGTTCAATAGCCAGGTGTCCCCTTATTAGTCAACCTTATTTTGTGACTAATGAATATTCCTGACAAGGTAGCAAGCTAGCGCACGTAAAACCTACCAATTAACGTACAGAGCTCTACCATTCCACATGGGCGTAGCCATATCCAGCCACACGAAGCCTGAAGATCTACCTGTGATTGATCAGTCATCTGTCCTTATTTTGTTTTCCATTCCCGTCTCCCTTATCTATGATGTCCCAAGATACTGTGACCTGTGACTCATTCCTTTCCATATGTGATATTGGATTACGCAAAACCAAGAAAAGCTACAGCCCCCCGGGAACATGTCATTGCATTTACTTGGTGAGCTTTTATAATAAATTTGTTTAAAACCATTGCTTTTCACAAGCAACATTGAGGACCTATTGCTAAAGTGTATTCAGCTCGGCTCGCCGCAGGTTACCCAGTCACTTAATAGGTAGTTTTTTAATTCTAGAGATTTGCACGCTCTGCACGGACATCTTTAGAAACCTGCATCCCTTAATCATTCCTCGTTAAGGTGGTCTAATGAGCCCTGTCCCCTCGCTATTCTTGTTCAGTTGACCCTCTCTGTGACAGTCTGTTGTGTTGAGCAAGGCAGAGGTAGGCGTGCAAAGCTTGTGTTAATGTATGTGAAGCTGCCGTGTGTGTGCAGGACTGTTTGAATAACATCAAGGACAGTGTTTGGTCATTGGTTTCCAATTACTGGAAAACCACCCAACACACCGTGCTGGGCAACCTCCGCTCCCAACTGTTGCTCGGCTAGAACTCGAAGTCTATTCACTGGCTGAGCATAATGTCATTTGTAGTACAGCCACAGTTGAAACCTGCTATGCCCACTGTGCTTTATTGTTTTGTGTAGTGTGAGTGAACTTGAGTGTAATAATTATGTATATAACTTGATGCAGAATATAACTAGGGCCTTAATGAGTCCTGGCAATATACACTGTGCTTGACAGTAGGCACACAACACTGTATAATGAGTTTCTCTGTGCATTGCTGACTGCTGGTTGATTGTGGCCCATATTTATATAGCCATGCTATTTCATACAATTCCTTGCAATATCATGGCTCATCAAACCTTCGCCTCTGCAGCCATGCTGTGACCAGGCAAGTTATTTTAGAAGGGGCCAATGTTTTGAATGCAAAATCGGTGGGGGGTTTCCCCCCCCCTTTTATTTAATTGATGAAAGGATCTGCAAAGGCCTCCTCCAAGTAGGAAGTGATTGCTGATCTAGGCATGTTTGGTACTTTAGGTGTTAATAATTATACTGTTGTCTCTTTTTTTCCTCGGGAAGTAGAGCCCACGATTTCTGTGCTAGAACAATCTTCAGTCCCATGCACACCCAGGTGGGATATGCCAATGTTAAGCTGCATTTCTGCTGGCTGCTGTTTCTATACACATTTTTATATTATTAAAGTAATAAATATGTTTTACTAATGAATATTGGCTGCTCATATATTTGTTTTCTGTAAGTTTGTGTCTACATGTTTCTCAGTCCGGATAATTCTGCTGTAAGTCAGAAACTCACAACTATTGCCAAGTTATACAGAAATATACCATCTAGCCTTTAGAAATTAAAACTGTGTTGAGAATTCTGGTGGAACATAAGATCTGGTTTATTTTTCTTTTCCATGTTTCAGTTATGATTTTAGTAGGATGTGTCACAATGAGAAAGGTACAGTTATATAAATTGTACAGGACAGAAAGAAAGCATAAAACAATCAGGCTAGTATTCCGATCTTTACAGCTGCAAGGTGAGTAGGGGAAAGTCTCTTATTTTCTGTAAAATGGAGGCTTATACAGTCAATTAGGCTAAAAAAAAAAAAAAAGGTAATAGAGCATGTTCACTTTTTTTTACATACCTGTGTGTGATGATCAACCAGAAAGAATGCAAAAAAAAAGATGCCTCTAATTATATCTCAAAGGGAGAAAAAACATAGTCTACTCCAAAGGCATATGGATTCTTACTGGGTCATCATGGCCTAAGCCCCTTTTAATTGTTGCAGCCCCGAATGCCCAAAAGCATTCAACTTTTTCTTAAAAATATTGATTGAACCCACCAAAACAACATCACTTGGCAATGTAGCCTGTCCCTGATCCCCTTCCAGTTCCATGGTTTTTTTTTTTTTTTGGTTTTTTTTTTAAAGAAATGCTGCCCCAAATTCCAGATGTTACCAATGATTTTTAAGGAAACCAAATTATGTTCTGATCCTGTCCACTTATTTTCCTTTTAATACAGCATACATTTACAGCTGCAAATATTTCACCAGAGCAAATTTCCCCAACAAAATAATATTTTGAGTATAATTACCATTCTTGCATATTGTATACTCAATGTTGATAAAAAGTCCATTCTTTGTTTTTTGTCTAAATCTATTTGAAGACAAATAGTCAGTGCAGGAAGTTATCACATTACATAGTTTTGTAAATGCAAAAATTGAGACATTGATTTTAGTGGCTTCTTTTCAGGGCATTAATAAGTAAATTGTAATTTTTCAATGAAGCAATTATACAAACAAAGCACCATAGCTTTTTGACCACTAGACTACAAATGTAGTGGGGGGTCAAGGAGAAATGGCCACTTGACCATCTCCGCCCCCTTCCCAACACCACCACCACCATACCTGCAGCTCTCTTGCAGGTTGGCCCCATACAAAAAGTAAAAATAGACTTTTATCTAATTGCCAAACAGTTTAAGGTCAGGTGCTATATGCTAGGAAAGTTTTCCCCATTGTGTGAAAACATGTTTTGCTTACCATTGTTTATTTATATTGATTTTTATTTTGTATATAAGTAGTATGTATGAGAGAATATTTCTTTTAACACGCAGAATGGACTGGATCAAGGCAGTTTTTGTTTTGCTTACTTTTCAAAGGGTATAAATAACAAGGAATGCAGCCAGCTACTTCCCATAAAACAAAGAACTTGAAAGTATGTGATCCACCTCTTAAACACTGATAATAGCAGTTTGTTTTTTTGTAAAACTACTTTACAGAAGAAATTCTGCTTTACGGTCTAATGAACATGTAAAGTATGATGCAATACTGTTCATGTGGGAAAATACTAGAGGACTGCAACCATTGTGTTCTTAACTGCTTCATTATTGGACTTTTTTAACATTTAATGGTCGTTCTTGACCATGACTGCCTTTTTTTTTTTTTTTTTTTTTTAACACTTCTGCAGTGTTTGTGTTTAGCTGTAATTTTCCTCTTATTTACTGCACCCACACATTTATTGTTTTGTTTTGTTTTCAGGAGAAGGACTTTAAATAACATTATTTTGGTCATATAATTTATTATAAAAAAATTATGAAATGATGGGGAATTTGAAAAATCTTTTACACATCTATTATTGCAAGTTATGAAGCAATAATGACAAGTAACACATTTCTTTATTTCGGAATTTCAATACTATTTACAATAGTGACATTGTAGTCCTAAGACCAGCTTAAAATTTGATTTATTTTTAAAAATCTAGTGGTGGGCTTGTCGGAAATGGGCAAACTGCCCATACTGTAATTAGTCCCTTCCTGCCCAAAAATTCTGTGGGTCAGCGAGAGTCAAAACAACCAGATGTGAATGAGGGGGCTTCCACAAACATTACTTGAGTCCCTGTCCCAAGCCACTCTGACATGTCTGCAGCTGTCTGATCATTGCATGCCAGTGGGTATACCGTGAACAGACACGGCCACTGTCAATGTTTTACTGCGATGTGCCTGGCACGTATTTTGTCACGAAGGCGTTAAAGTCGTGTTTACCTCAATTTTACTAATTTATAAAAAATAAAAAAAATCTGATTATTTGAGTGCTGTTGGAATATACCTACGTTTGGTGTGTGGTTTATCCCATGCTATGTTTTTGGAACAGCCCCCGGAAGTGCTTGTTTTATCCGTATCATTTACACGGTACACTTGCAGTGTGGTGAGTTATGGACTTTGTGGCATCTGAGCCAGCAACATTCGTATGTTCATTAGTCAAAGAAAAGCCAGAAAGTAAATTGTCTAGATCAAGGGTGACCATCAGGGGCCCCATATACTTATATCCCTATACATTGACTCTTATGTTTGAATAAAGTGGATTTAAACTTGTATTTGTATTGATTTTGTGTTACTGCTAAATAACCAGCCATTTTTCTATGGCTAACAAGCTCTTCTTCAACATTACTGTAAATGTAAAAAAATGAATGCAGCCCAACACGCACAGACATTTGTCATTAAATGGCCCACTTAAGAAAAAACCTGGTCACTCCTGCTCTGGATCATTGACTAAAATGCGATATTTACATTTAAATACTGCAATGTTTGCATACATGTATAGCTGAATGGTGGCTTAATTAATAAAAGGAAAAATACATGTTGCTGAGACAGATGAACGGTAAAAGGGCAGTGATTTGTTACATTAGTTACAATTTGGTAACCGTCCATATATTAGATTTATTTGATGCAGAGTTCTAAAATGGGAGCTTGTCCCGCCATCCCTCTTGTTCACCTGCACAGTTCACACTATGTATGTACCCAATCAATTTATGTGTATTGCTTATTATGTGATCAATATTTTAATTGTAATATATGTATATTTGTAAAACACTTAAGAAAAAAAAAACCCCACAAAATGATCGAACATTAACTTTTTCCTCATAACACCTGCTCTGTCTCACCACAAGCTCATTGCTGCTCCCCCTTTAATTCCCACCCCTTTCTGTTGTCCTAACATGCAGGAAATCTGGGAAAGAGCATTCATACAAAAAAATTAACCCTTACAGCCATGGTTTACAAAATGATAACCTCATAAAAGAGGGCTTCACTTTTTTTAATGACTTGAGCAGAAGGCTATTCTATCACAGACTGAAAGGTGACCTAAAGAATATCTTGTGCTCCATTAGTATAACCAGCAAATATGTTTACATATTTTTTTAACGTATTTCCCTTAACCCCTTAGTGACCGAGTGCTATGCTGCATTTGATGTACCTTGAAGACCAGAATTCCATTATTTTTGTCATATGTTTAATGAACTGGGAATTTCTTCCTTTGTGTTCAGTCCACCCACACAAATTATATATCATTTTTTACAGTACGGATAGGGCTTTAATTTGATACTATTATTTTCATCATATGATATCATTTACTTTTTAAAAAAATATATAAAATATGATGAAAACATGCCATAAAAAACACTTCTTCTAACTTTGACCTGATTTTTTTTTTTTAAACAATTATAAAATGGTAAAAAAGACCCAGTCTATATATTTCTACTGTTTGTCCTAAGTTTAGAAATACCAATGTTTCCATGTTTGCCTAGGTTTTATTTCAACTAATAGGGCAATAAACAATATTAGTGGTTTTTTTGTTTTCTAACCATTTTCTTCTACAGTGACCTTTTAACCCCAACCCTAAATCTACCCGAACCCCTTAATCTAACCCGTGTCCTCACCCGAACCCCCCCCCCTGTAACCTTAATTATAACCCTATTTATGACCCTAACCCTAGATCTAGGTTTAGTAGCTCAAGGGTTAGCTTTTTTTATTTATTTAATTTAATTATTTATTTTCCCATTTCTAACTGTAATACCTCTAGGGGCAGTCAAGTAGCGGTTCTCTCTTCTGTCGCTCTGTGCTGGGCACGCTGAATTGGAGGAGCATGCGCCTCCAATACAGCACCTACCCGCGATCACCGGGTGATCGTGGTGCCCAAGGGGGCACAGAAAGTGTTGCATGATGTCTCTATCACTGCCTATGTGTGTAACGCGCAAACGATCACATTCGTGGTGATCGTATGCGGGCAGGGGAGGGGCTGAAAGCACTCTGAGGCGGCTTTGAATCCGAAGCAGCCTTTGAGAGTAGCTGCAGGCATGTAGCATTGCGCTAAGGAGCGCAACGCTACATGTAAACGGAGGACGTATATTTATGTTTTCAGGACGTGTATATATACGTCCAAATGCGTTAAGGGGTTAATCCCCATGACGCTAGGACATTCTAGAGTTTAAAAGCACATCACTGCTCCACATGATGAGCTGTGCTCGGATTCCGCTGCAGGGTCTTGCAACGGGATCCAACCTGTCAGATGAGGTCACTTTGGGTGGCCGCAGTCTGACACAGAAAATGTATCCGATGCGCAATGCGATCATCGGCTACATTTTACTAAATCATGCCGCGCTTGAACTTCCGAGTTTGGGCACACCGCCTTGGTGTCAGGAGGTATTGCGTGTTTTTGGCAGGGAACCACAGAGTTTAAGACCCTGATTGTGTCTCTGCCATTATGTTCGTGGATCTAAAAGTGGCGTTTTGGTGGTTGCGTTGTCTGGGATGCAAGCATCATGCGTCACGACAGGTTAAACACAGATTAACTATGTATGCAAAAATGTCATGTAAGAAATGCCTGAGCTTACCAGGGAAGTATTCTGCCCCTGAGTGACAGGTGTGCGCCAGACTGCCAGCACAGCTACACAAAATATATCCAAGAGGCCGACGGCAGAAGCGAACTCGGCATCCGAGTCACTCTGTTGTCAATTCGACCAGCACGTCCAAGACATTACATTAAATATATAAAACAGGTCTAGCAGATTTCAAGAGCAGCCTAAGGCGCTGAATAAATAGTCTTCTGTATGCCCCTTGTGGCCATTTCTGGAAATGCAATCAGCAATATTGCTGGTAGAAAGGTTAAAATTATTTGCTGACCTGGGCCTGCAACATACATAGTCAGAGCTGCTCTAAGTTGACCCTAGTTGGCCCAGAGCAAAGTCTTTAGCAGTGTCCCACCCCAATTTTTCTAAAGTCGCAATGTAAAAAACTATATATAAATGTAAACTTTTTAATATTATATGCAACTATTTTTAAATGTAATAAATATGTTATTGGAAAATTACATTTCTTGTTTTTATTCCCTTTTTCTGCACCCACATTGCACCTAAAGGACACTTTCCCTCACAGAACAGGCCCTGCAGAACATGCCAAGTGTCACTTTGCCCCATAGTACATGTTATTTTGCCCCACAGAAGATGCCACAGAATCACTTTGCCAATTAAAATGAGCCATAGTGATTTACCAATTAACATGCCACAATCAGTTTGCCATTAACATATGCAAACAGCCATTTTGCCCATTAATGTGCCACAGCCAATTCGCCTACTAATATGCCACAGCCAGTATGCCCATTAATATGCCACTATTTGCCCATTAACATGCCACTGCCAGTATGCCCACTAATCTGCCACTGCCAGTATGCCCACTAATCTGCCACTGCCAGTATGCCCAGTAATATGCCACTTTTCATTTGCCCACTAATATGCCACAGCCAATTTGCACAGCCAGTGTGCCCAGTAATATGCCAAAGCCAATTTGCCCAGTAATATGACACTTCCAGTATGCCCAGAAATATGCCACAGCCATTTTGCCCAATAAAAAAAATCCCTACTCCCCAGGCCCTAGTACTTACCTTGCTGCTGCTCTCTCGGCCACGTCCTCCACGGTCCGCAGGGACAAACAGCTGCCGGATATGACTTGCTGTCATATCCGGTGGCACTAAGTGAAAACCGGAGCACATCCGCTGGATGCGGCTGCTGCACAGGTGACTGTCTCCGTGCCCCTTTAACCATTTTGCCCATTGGTTAAAGTGGCCCTGTACAAAGTGATTGGACATGGCAAGAATTTGGGAATTCTGGCGGCTTATATAAACCTTTAGAACCTAGATCGGGGGTTTCCAAACTATGGCCGTGGGAAGTTTTTACCCGGCCTGCAGCTTCTGGGGCTGCTGTGGGATGAACTGTTCTTAGGGTTTTGGCTGCGGCATCCGCCTTAAGTATTTTGGGCCCCAAATGGTTTGGAGACCCCTGATCTAGATGATAGGACCTAGAAACACCCACATGTGACCCTACAACTGCTCATGGACAGCACCTCCCCTTTTTTGTTCCCACACTTTCACAATGGCAGTGCATTGTGGGTGTTGTAGTACAGGGATGCAGTTGGATGCTTCAAGGTTAAAGTACTTGAAAGGTCTTTGTGGATCTTCCAGCTGCAGATGTTGGATCAGGAGGTCTTAAAGGTTCTGGGAAAGAATACAAGTTTGGCCTGAGCAAAGATATCACAGTGTGAATCAGACGAAGCAAAACTGCAGCTGCAAAAATTGAAAGCTGTTTTGAAAACCTACTTGTATTATTATAAAAGGACAGAATGTTAGCAGAGAACATACACTTTTATTCACACAGTAAAATAAAAAGTAACAGAGTTTACCACACTTCAGATGATGACACGAAACATGCAAATCTAGGGTTGCCACCTTTTCTTCAAAAAAAAAAAAAAAATACCGGCCTTGGTACTGTCTCCATAGACATAACATTGGCCTGATTCCCATTTTTTACCCACCTGCCAGTAAAATACCGGCCAGGTGGCAACCCTATTGCATACACCTCTTCTTAGAAACATTTTCAGGGCTTTAACTATGTAATTATTTTGACAAAGGGGTGATTGCTAATCCTTGCACATTTATAATGATAGTGTAGATGTAATGTTTGGATTGATTTCACCTTTTGTCTATGTATATATACTGAGTCTGTTTTACAGCAGACAGGGGATCTGTGCATTTTCTTGGCCTTTTATTATGCTTCTAGTGGAATCACACTACACGTGGCAATAATGAATAAAAGTAGTAATACTCCCCCCACAAAAATGCAGCTTGCCAAAGAATACTCCTCAAGTACTCATCAACTGCATAAACAAACAGAGTGCAGGTACATAGAAGGAGAAAAACAAAAACAAATATAGTGTAATACAATAAACACGATATGGGAGTTGCGCTGTAATAAGTGCACTCACAAGAAGCTCTCTAAAATGACACCCATCAACAAAGATGAAAGGAAGGATCAATCATGGAATACTGTATCCAATCTTCTTTAATCAGAACTGTAAAAAATATATAAAAACAGCCAATGTACAAACAGTACATGCACATGGAAAATGTGCAAACACGCATGAAGTAAGCAGTGGGTGGAACTAGTATTATGTTTCCAATGTCACCGCATCCACAGCTCCAAAAGATAGGCAGAAAACTGATGTGTTCAACGCATTTTGCCAGATATGTCCAGCTTCTTCAGGAGACAAAATGTGTATGAAAGTGCCCAAGTGCCATCCAAAATGCGTGTAATTTTTCTTAAATCAGCACATTTTGTCTAGTGGTTTAGCAGAGGCTGGTGAGGTCTGTCTGAGGTCTAATGTGGTCTGATAGTAGATCTCCAGGACAGCAACAGAGGGTCCTGCGATACTCCCCGAGGTTGCAGGTAGACATGAGGGGATTCTTTAATGATCCTGGGGACCCATTCATTGACATGTGGGCCTCTGACAAGGGTGACAATTACTAACACTTTAATTACAGGATCTGCTTGCTGTACAGGAGGCAAGGAACAATTAGCACCAATCTGGAGAAAAGGTAAACTTAGCTAAGTACAGTGATGTTCTGTATATGATGAAACCAAGGAAACCGTGTTACCATGGCTGTATTTACAGCTCTCTTGGCAGCTCCTGCATGTGTAGAGCTGTTAGCAACCTACTAGTGTTTCTTGCAGCACACACCAGCTATTTATTTATAAAACAAGGAAGAACACATTGAGATTTCTCTCATTTTCAAGTGCTACTCCTTGACTACAACTTCCATAAGTCTGTGCCTAATAGGCTTGCTGTTGCTGTGCGCTGAGACAGGGTTTACACCGGACGCTGAACAATCTGTTTATTGTGCCAAAGTATAAAAAAATGACATACATAAATAACACACAAGAAAGACAATACATTTTATACATTTTACATTTCTTCCGGGAATTCAGAAATGGACAGCTGATTGCTTTTTCCATTTTGATCTGATAAGTCAATTGCCCACTACTGATGACCATTGTGTGGCCAAGGGTGGCTTCCAGTTGCAAGCTATTACAATTTTGGTGGCCACAAACCCATGAATACCGTATGCTTTTTTTTATTGTTTATAATAAATGAACATTTCTCATGTTGATTTTTTCAACTCTTATGTAGTTGTGATTCTTGAAACAGATGAAAGTCACATTTACATTCTCTTTGACAATAACCTGGTAACCCTTCATTTTGACTTATGTGTATCTGTTCCTGATTATTATTTCTGTTCATTTGTGAAGAAAACTAATTAATACTTAGTTTCGGGGAAAAAAATTATGCTTTTTCATCAAATCTGTATGGAATGTGTCACTGTGTGAGGAGTGCCGTTTTTTGTGCCTTATTACCCAATACAAGTGAAAGACCAGCACTCGGTTGTAAATTGATGAATTTTTAATCACACATAGGCAACGTTTCAATCCTTGCAGATCTTTCTCAAGGCTTGAGAAAGATCTGCAAGGATTGAAACGTTGCCTATGTGTGATTAAAAATTCATCACTTTACAACCGAGTGCTGGTCTTTCACTTTTGTTGCTATTTGAAGATTTGGGAGACATCTTAAAGTCCGTGCACCGGGACTTTATATCTTGTCCGGATCTGGCACTATTTTCTATTTGTTATTACCCAATACAGCATGTGCAATCTGGGTGCTGGAGCAAGTCCTGTTAGTGCAATGTGGGTGCTGGGCCATGTCCTATGTACTATCTGGGTGCTGGAGCAAGTCCTGTATGTGCAAACAGGCTGCTGGGGCAAGTCATGCCTGTGCACGAAGGATCTAGCCTGTGGATCTAATCTGGGTGATGGTGCAAGTACTGTGTGCATAATCTGAGTGCTGGAAAAGTCCTGTGGATGCAATGTTGGTGCTGGGGCAAGTCCTGTGTGTGCAATATGGGTGCTGGGTAAGTCCTGTGGATTCAGTCTGGGTGCTGGGGCAAGTTCCACGTGTGCAATCTAGGTGCTGGAGCATGTCATCTGTATGGCAAGTACTGTGTGTGCAATCCGGATCCTGGGCAAGTACTATGGATACAATCGAGGTGCTAGGGGCTGTGCATGTGACATTGCATGTGTGACTGTGTGTGTACATGTGGCTGCATGTGTTTGTGATGCTGCATGTGACTGTGTGTGTGTGTATGTGCCTGAGGGCGGGATCAGTAATTTAAGTTTTGCCTTTGGGGGCATTAAGACTTGCACCAGCCCTTACAGTTTGGCAACCCTGTCCTAACTCATTGAACATCAGCATTTGGCTGATGTTCATTGTTTTTAATATATCTTAATTTAATTACAATCGTATTCATTCATTCCATGCTTTTATATTTCTTAACAATTCTAACTCCTGACTGTCAAGACCTAGATAACACTCCCACTGCAGCCAATTGCCCCCCAAAAAATATACACATAGACCATATAAGTGGTGTAAGTGCGTTGGCCACAGCTTTATTAATTAACCACCAGCAACTGCTTTAACCTTTACCACCTAAGTTTATTGGGCAGACTAGATGGACTGAATGGTTATTATCTGCCGACACATTCTATGTTTTTAAGTCTATGACCTGCGATCGCATTGTCACCCAAATATGTCCAAGAGCCCAGTCGGGCTGCCGCACCTTTAGCCGCTGCAGATCGCGTCTCCCCAGCCCCGGCGGGCAACTTGCAGCTTTAATCTTTTTCAAACAGCGCTGGTCATAACGCAAAGCTGTGACTATAACGAAAATCAACAATAGGGAGGGAGGGAGGGGAAAAGATGTGTGCCAGGGACTGGCATATAACAAGGTGAAGGTACACAGGTAATGAACCACTATATTTAACCTTTAGAACACCATGTATCGTAACATAACATGTGACTGAAAACACCCAATAGAACTACTGGGGTTGCCAGTCATGCCCTCCCCTTCCCGAGTTGGTCCAGGGAGGTAACTTTCTAGTAAACCTTGAACAACCCACCCACCCGAATTCAGAACAAACCCTACTTGAAATGAGTAGAAGCAGAATATTCCAAGCTAAATGAGAAAATAAATAGGGTTAAACTACTGTCCCCTCCCAACACCCCATCCCTTTTAACTATGCCATGGATTTTTGGTCTTATGGTTAGAAAAAAGTACTGCAGCTTCACAGTTTTCTTCTTGGATTAGGGTAATTGTTGCCTACATGCATGGTGTTCTGCCTCTCAGTAATTGAGTTGCATTGACTGTGGCATATTAATAGGCAAACTGGCTGTGGCATATTAATGTCCAAACTAACAGAGATATATACATGAGGATATGGGGGAGAGAGAGATATATACATGAGGGTATGGGGGGGGGGGGGGGGGGGAGAGATATATACATGAGGTTATGGGGGAGAGAGAGATATATACATGAGGTTATGGGGGAGAGAGAGATATATACATGAGGGTATGGGGGGGGGAGAGATATATACATGAGGTTATGGGGGAGAGAGAGATATATACATAAGGGTTATGGGGGAGAGAGAGATATATACATGAGGTTATGGGGGAGAGAGAGATATATACATGAGGGTATGGGGGGGGGGGGAGAGATATATACATGAGGTTATGGGGGAGAGAGAGATATATACATGAGGTTATGGGGGAGAGAGAGATATATACATGAGGTTATGGGGGAGAGAGAGATATATACATGAGGGTATGGGGGGGGGAGATATATACATGAGGTTATGGGGGAGAGAGAGATATATACATGAGGTTATGGGGGAGAGAGAGATATATACATGATGATATGGGGGAGAGAGAGATATATACATGAGGGTATGGGGGGGGAGATATATACATGAGGTTATGGGGGAGAGAGAGATATATACATGAGGTTATGGGGGAGAGAGAGATATATACATGAGGATATGGGGGAGAGAGAGATATATACATGAGGGTATGGGGGAGAGAGATATATACATGAGATTATGGGGGAGAGAGAGAGATAGACATGAGGTTATGGGGGGGAGAGAGAAAGACATGAGGGTATGAGTGGAGAGAGAAAGACATGAGGGTATGAGTGGAGAGAGATATACATGATGCTATGTGTGGAGAGAGAGATATACATGACGGTATAAGTGGAAAGAGAGATATACATGAAGGTATGAGTGGAGAGAGAGATATACATGAGGGTATGAGTGGAGAGATAGATATACATGAGGGTATGAGTGGAGAGAGCGATATACATGAGGGTATGTGTGGAGAGAGAGATATACATGAGGGTATGAGTGGAGAGAGAGATATACATGAGGGTATGAGTGGAGAGAGATATACATGAGGCTATGTGTGGAGAGAGAGATATACATGACGGTATAAGTGGAGAGAGAGATATACATGAAGGTATGAGTGGAGAGAAAGATATACATGAGGGTATGAGTGGAGAGAGAGATATACATGAGGGTATGAGTGGAGAGAGAGATATACATGAGGGTATGAGTGGAGAGAGAGATATACATGAGGGTATGAGTGGAGGGGAAGATATACATGAGGGTATGAGTGGAGAGGGAGATATACATGAGGGTATGAGTGGAGAGAGAGATATACACAGTGGTGTATCTTGATTTTGTGCTGCCCTAGGCAGACAAAATCCGGGCACCCCCCTACCCAAGCTGCACACCCACGTTACACACCTAAGACATGCCCCATCATTCAGACTCACATCAAGCTCACACTCCCATCACATTCAGTCACACACTCCTACTCCCATCACACTCAGTCACACACTCCTACTCCCATCACACACACTCTGACTCCTATCACACTCAGTCACACACACTGTCTCCCATCACACACACTCTGACTCCCATCACACTCAGTGACACACACTGTCTCCCATCACACACACTCTAACTCCCATCACACTCAGTAACACACACTGTCTCCCATCACACACACTGACTCCCATCACACTCAGTCACACACACTGTCTCCCATCACACACACTCTGACTCCCATCACACTCAGTCACACACACTGTCTCCCATCACACACACTCTGACTCCCATCACACTCAGTCACACACACTGTCTCCCATCACACACACTCTGACTCCCATCACACTCAGTCTCACACACACTGTCTCCCATCACACACACTCTGACTCCCATCACACTCAGTCACACACACACACACACACAGTCTCCCATCAGCACTTACCTTTCCTTGGTGGCTAGTGGCAGGCAGCATGGTCCCTCCATGCTGCCTGTTCGGCTTCCCGGCGATTGTGCCGACAGGTCACGTGACCGGGCGCGTGTATGACGTCAGCGCGCCCGTCACGTGACTGTCGGCACTTCCGTGTCGGCACACTGCACGGGGAGCCGAACAGGCAGCACGGAGGTTTCTCTGTGCTGCCTGTTCGGCTCCCCGTGCAGCCTGGCAGGCAGAGCGATGGTGAGGGGGATCTTCCGATCCCCTCTCACCTCCGTATCTGCCTGCAAGCGCGGCCTTTTTTTTTAAAGGGCCGCGTTTTGTTTTTTTGCTGCCCTAGGCATCCGCCTAGGATGCCTCGCGGTAAATACAGCACTGGATATACATGAGGGTATGAGTGGAGAGAGAGAGATACATGAGGGTATGAGTGGAGAGAGAGATATACATGAGGTATGAGTGGAGAGAGAGAAAGACATGAGGGGATGGGTTCAGAGAGACACTTGAGTGTCTGACATGGTGAAATATTATTTATCACTCCTTGTGTACTTCTTTTCCAGTGATGCTCAGCCAGACTAATGGGAGACTTTGGCTGGTTGGGCATCATGGCAATGGTAGTTCAAACTCACTCTGCTAGCCAGGAAAAAGTCTCCCATGTTGCTGGCTGAGCATCGTAGACATAAATAAACCCACTACATTGTTTTATGGCCAAGTAAATATCTTTATTTCAAATAAAAGTTTGTGTTGGTCCTTTGCTTCAAAATCAAGTTCTGAATCTGCAAGTAAGTGAACCAGGGAATCTTTTAATATTTTTAAGCTTTTCTCTGCATGACGTGAGAGGTAATAATTTTAATGCGTGAATGACAAAAAAGGGTACTAGATTTCTGAAACCTCTTGATGCCCATCTTAAAAAGGGTTCCAAAGGCAGATCCTTCCTGAAAAACTGGATTTTTGCACTGCACGCCCAAACGAATCCTAACAAGTTTCCAAGCTCATATAGAATTAGGAAGATGATTAACCGGAGTATGTAGAAGGGCTTGTAGAGCAATCAAAGTGATGAAATATTGTTCCAGGACTGTATTTGATATGTGTTAGAATAGGAGACCCAGTCTAGTCTCTGGCCACAGGTCAGTTATAGCCTAGATTATGTTTTTTTGTTCTAGGTTTATAATAATAATATGTATACGGATTGGAAAGAAATATATTAAGAACAGTGGGCACCTTGTATTCTGCCCCTACAGGGAGAGTGGTTGGCCCGGGGATAAGATCACCATGGTTTGAATTAACCAATAGAACTCGTCATGGCTGCCGGCTCTCCCCCACTTAGTACCTCCTGACCCTCGAACCCTTGGCAGCAGAAATAAGGCAGAATCCTGACATAAGGTGATATGCAGGGAAAAATACCCATAAGATTAAACTATACGCAGATGATATCCTACTTATGATATCCTCCAAAGTCTGTAGATGAGTGCATGAAAATAATAACAAGATATGCTTACTTAAACAACTATAAGCTAAATGTTTTAAAAACAAAAGCAATGTCCCTCAATATGCCAGAATCCCAGATAGAATACCTGGACAGGATATATGGGTTCTCATGGGTGAGGACCCAAATAACATACTTGGGAATAGAGATATCAACCCCAGCTAATTCGATGTAGATTAATATTCTTCCACGGATTCGGAAGATGAATAAGTCTTTCTCCACCTGGAAATAAGCCTACATTTCCTGGTGGAAGGAGATAAATACCGTCAGATCACATGTCCTACCACAATTCTTGTATGTCTGCTGCATGATACCACTAAAAGTCCCAAAACCGTGGATCAGGATGATCCAATCAGCTATTTCCAGTTTCATATGGGCATTGAAGAAACCTAGGGTAGGGGTGAAGACACTTGCTAGAAGACCCAAGGAGGGGGGCTTGGGCATTTCAATAGTGCAAGATTATGCAGAACCTTCCCTTTTTTCACACGCCATCTGTATGCAAAAACTAGAAGCTATCAATCAGGGATGGTTGGAGTTGGAATTAAATAACCAGAAACATGGTCACAGAATTCTGGAGACCAGGAAAAGACAGAGGGAGAACCAGTACAGGGGAATACCCCATGACACCCGCAGCCATCCTTGAAATATGGTATAAAATAAAGAGATCCATATTAGATACCAATAAAATACTGCCCAGTGTACCTTTAATTGTCATAAACAATCTGATAGAAAATATAGATATAACTACCTGGGTAGAAAATGGCATAGGTAGGATCAGTTATATGTTGGTAGGGTATACGGTCATGTCTTTTCCTGAGCTTCAGAAGGAATATACTGTATTTGCTCAAATTAAAGACGACCCCCTAAACTTTGGATATTCCTTTAGGAAAAAATTAAAAGCCTGAATATAACACTACCCAATAGGAAAAAAGTTTATGCATTTCTTGTTTTATTTCCTTTTATTTGCCCATGTGCCCCCCACAGCCATTTGCCCACCAGACTTAGCCAATGCTGCCCCTACCCCCCCAGACTTGCAAAATGCTTGCTCTCCCCCTCTCCCTCCCCCAGACTTGCCCAATGCTGGCTCTGCCCCCTCCCTCAACCAATGCTTGCTCCCCCCCCCCCACAATGCTGCTCTCCCCCCTCCCTCCCCCCCCCCCAACATAGCCAATATCCCCAGTGGCTAGTGGGGGGCAGTCATGCTGCTGTCTATCTCCCTGGTGGGTAGTGGGGGCAGCCGGTGGATGTCTGCCCAATACGCGTAGACATCCTCCGCTGCTCCCCGGCACTTCCGCCAGGACTTCTATGACGGACCGCTGGAAGGTTACACGACCTCCCGGCTTCCGTCATAGAAGTCCCGACGGACGTGCCGGACATCAGTGGAGGATGTCAGCGTGCATTGCGCAGACATCCACCGGCTTGTTACAGGGGGGCGGGGGGATCCAGTTCCTCTGCAGCTATGCGGAGGACCTGGATCCCAGTTTTATAGTCAGACCTCGATTTGAGGTCTGATTATAAGACTATCCTCGGATACAAATTTGCTCTTAAAAAAACCTCATCTTATATAGGAAGGGAAAGGAAAGGAAAGGGAAAGGAAATAGGGGAAGAAACTCTAACATGTAGGATTTTAAAGAGAGATTATTGCATAACATGCATTGCCCTGCCGCACCTCCCCCTTTTCACTTCTACAATTGATGTGCCGAAATTCACCTAGTAAAAGCACAACCCCCCACTGTAACTGAAATTTTAACTGTAATTATGATTGTATTGTATTGTATTGTAATTGTCCGTTATATGTCAATATATATTATGTTAAATAATAGAAGGTAATGAATAAAAAAAAAAACTCTGTAACCTCAATGGAATTTTATGAAGTCAGTTGATGTGTACATTGATATAAGTTTATTTGAAATATTATATGTATACTTAAAAGAAAACTCAATAAAGATTTAAATATAATCAGATACATTTCCTAAATGCAATTATTAAAGCCTTATCATCTTTTGGTCTGTTCAGCAAACAGGTCAGCCCTGTGATTGCTGTACAAGTCCTTCTACATACTCTGGTTAATCATCTCCCCAATTCTTTGAAAACCCTGAAAAAGTTAATGGAAGTTTGCGCCATCTCTGCGATTGCGTCATAATCTTATAAAGTAGGGGTCTGTTTAGGGCTTAAAGTGTTGTAAGGGTTTTGGGTATTTTGATTCCTACATTTTTATTGGTTTGGCACCCCTTTGCATACCAAAATTTGGCACGTGTGGTGGTTTTCTATGGGAGTAAAGGCTTAGAGCTTTTTTTTTTTATTTAGTGATGGAGAAGCCTGTGATTGAGCCATATGTGTCCAGCATACTTAATGTCCGTAGTGTAGCGACTTGCGGATGTCACATGAAGAAGGACATCATCCGCAAAGCCAACAGGGAGAGGAGGCATCACTGTATCACCTCCATCGCATGACAATTTGGGCGGAGTGCAAACCATTGGTTGAGATAACTGTCACGGGGGGTTATTATATAGATGGCGGATTAGTGTTAAAAATATCTGTCCAAAATATTGTTGTTTTAGGACTTGGAACAGATGCGACCAGGATTTATGGTTGAAAGCCTTTTCGGCATCTAAACTTAAAAGTGTATTATGTGAAACAGGTTGATGTGTTTGGGCGTCCAAAATAGATGCAAGCGCTGTTCTTATCCACTTGGCCGAGTGTCTACCTCTAAGGAATCCCAGCTGGTGAGTGCTTAAAATATCTGGGAGAATGTTTTGACGATGATTAGCGTCTATTTTTGCCAGGATATATATCCTGATTTAAAAAGTGTAATAGGACGATAAGATGGTATTCGGTCCTGGCCGTTTTTGGGTTACTTATATATATGTCATCCCTAAGTATACTATTGTACATAGATCTGAGGGTACCTGAAAAAATGTGGTTTCAACATTGGTAAAACTGGGCTAGGTTTTTTTTTTTTGTTATGTAGAGTTGAGATTGTTTATTGAACTTCTAGTTCAGAGATTTATTTTCTTCCTCTAAAATCTACCTTTAAAATCTTCTCTGGCTGATGTAAATTGGTGGCAGCATCCATAAGGATAAATTACAAATACAGAGAGCTGTGCAAAGGTTACTAGCTAGGTAAACAAATGTACCTTTGTATTATTTGTATTATTCTGGCTATATTGACAGATTACTGATTAACTTTCCACAGTACAGAATAGTGTCACTTTACCACTCTATTTTAAAGTCTACTAATTAGCCTGTCTTTCTGTGTTTGACATGCGCCCATGAATAGCCAAAACATTGAAGCTAAAACTTTTATTGCCAAATGGGAAGGGGTCATCCGGTATATCACAGTAACTGTTCAACATGTAATTTAAAGTATCATTTGTATCCTCTTATAAGCATGCCTCCCAATATTCCATATGGCAAAAGAGGGACAAGTTTGGGTTTACCAGGAGGATGTAAGTGACTTTAGTTTTTTTTTATGGCTATCTATATAATTTGTTAAGTAAATAACAATAACAATTTTACAAAAACTAATAAATAAACACACTACTGCAGTTAAACACTTTATTGTTGTAGCGGTCTGGGGATGTACTCAAACACACTGAACATTTTGTGCTCCTATAAAAGAGGGACAACAGTGGAGGAAAATGGGCAGATTTGGGTGATGTCACATCAAGACCACGCAATGAGGATAAGGTTGTAGTTTTTTGTCAAATGATTGCCCATTTGGTTGTGATCAGGGCCGGCCCTTCAATGGGACAGACTGGGGCAACTGCCACAGGCGGCACCCTGGCAGGTGGGGGGCACATTTTGCTCCCTGCAGCGTCTTTTTTTGTTGTTTTTTTTCTTTCTGTATTGGAAGCCTCAGTCTGGGACAATACAAAGTCCTGTATTGAGAGCTTTGCTAGAACTCCCAACTCTCCTGATTGGCTGAGAGTTCAGAAGCCTCTCTTGATTGGCTTTGTGTATGTGTGTATGTGTCAGTGTGAGAGGGTGAGTGTGTGTGTGTGTGTGACTGTGTATGTGTGAGTGACATACTGAGTGACTGTCTAATTGAGTGTGTGTGTGTGTAATGGATAAATGGGTTAACTCCTCTGACACTGCCACCCAGGGGTTAACTGCATTTCATTGTTTGCCCCAGGCAGCACAATGTCCTGGGCTGACCCTGGTGGTGATTGTACCAATGCAGCTTGAATATCTATTTATAAGAAAAATAATGCATGGACCTCTCATACCTGTTTTTTCTTATGCAAACGGTGGCTCATGTATTAAGAACGTGAACGTGGTATATTTTTTAATCATTATTCTTTCTTTTTTCTTTTTATATAGCAAAAAAATATAAATGTTCATTTAAACATTTAGGGTTCAGTAGGTGTGACAGTAGGTACACAGTAGGTGTGCAAGTAAACTGCAAGATATTGCAAATACAACACAATTAACGTCTAAATAACCTTTTGAGAAAGAAAGTCTCTTCTCTATTGCAAACAAGAAATCGGTATCCCAATAATATATGGATCATAAAAAGATGAATTATTACACTTCCCTGACTCATAATTAACCGTCTGTGTACTAATAGAACATAAATGACCTTATGCAGATATGGCTCTGAGTTTAAGAAATGTTTGCGATCTTTAGGAACTTGCATATTTAATATTTAAAAGTATCGCTATGAGTAATAAATCATGGAATGGTTTGTGTCATATGTAGTGGGTCTTCACAAGGTTAACGAAACCTTAGTGCTAACCTGTCTGCAAATAATCCAACGGTTCATGGAGCGGGGTGACGTTCGGTAGTATCTTCCTGCTTCTAGAGGGCAGAGTTTTCATCTTCTGGGGTTGCCCACAGATATAATCTTCTCTGCTGCCCCATGATCCTGTAATGACTGGAGGTGGGTGTTGAGTGAATGCAGAGAATGCCGCTATGCAACCATGGGTGGGACAAGAATGGGAATTTTAGTAATTTAGAGTACTAAAAAAGCACAGGGTGTGAGCTTTTAATTTTTGTCAGGAAAACAGTCTTATCAGCAAAGCTCCTAAATAGTATTATTGTATCCCGTGGTGAATTGGATGGTTCAGTTAGAGCTTTTGCTACTTGGAATACATTTTCTGTTTGTGTAAACCTGACTTGAATGTTGGGGAAGAGATGTGCCATCAGCCTTCAGATAAAATGATGCATTTCTTGCGTGTGTACTTCCTCAGTAAGCCACATAGCCTTATATTTTTAGGACATGACCAATTTTCCTGTTCTTCAAGCTTAAAGTGAAGAGACGCCCTGTTATGTTTCTCCAATGTGTCCAATATGGAGTCTGATTCCTTCTTTCCACTTTCTAGGTTTATCACCAGTGCTTGCACTTTAACTCCGCCACCCCACGGTCTATTATTTGCTTCACTTCACAGAGTAGTTTAATGTCCTGTCTCGTGACTAGGGAGTCATCCTTGGCCTTGGTTGTGGTTGGTGTTGGATAGTGGTCAGAGCATGTCTTCATTAGATGAGAGTCTGCATAGTCAGAGTCCTCTGAGAGATCTGCCGCACAGCCGGGTGGGAGCATACAGTGACTCGATGTACCGGGGGCCAAGACAGCAGCACTCCAATGTCATGTGACTGAGCCAGGTTTAGGTTTTCTGGACCTTTTGCCCATGATTCTTTTTAATGTATGGTTAGGGGTAGAGTCCCAGTGGTTCCCTGCTCCGTAATACCTGATGGTCTCTTACTTACTGATACTTTCCGAGAGAGTTCAGAGAAGGGCTACTAAACTGGTTCATGGGTTGAAGGATAAAACTTACCAGGAAAGGTTAAAGCATCTTAACATGTATAGCTTGGAGGAAAGACGGAACAGGGGGGATATGATAGAAACATTTAAATACTTTTCAGCTGGGCTGTGTGCCTTGAGGTGAGCCAATACTACAAATAGTAATTGCTGTGAATGCCAGTAGTAGTTGCACTTCTTGCCAGGAGCCATTGTGTGTAAGTTATTGAAACTGGGCTCATGTATTAAGGAGATAGAGGGTGAATTGCTGGGGCTTCCAGGGCTTGTCCAGTTAGTGTGGGACTATAGGCAGAGGTGGAAAAATATGGTATAGTACATTTTATACAGTTATGTGGATATATTCCCCCATAAAGAAACAAACTCACAATCTTTTGAGCCTTCAATAAACAGGCTCAGAGTGTTATCGCAGAAGGTGAACCACCAGGAATGATCTGGTATCAGGTGGCATTAAAGTTGATTTTCAGAGCATAAGAACGATTCTAAGGGTGGCAAAAGCAAAGAACAAGGAGGGAAAGAGACAATATAATCAGATATAAATGTGATTTTAATAGGCAATATACTCTCCGCTTACATTTAGGGATCAGTTGCTGTGAATACAATCCTGTTACACATGAAATGTCTCCGCAATAGATGATTATACGTGTTGATTTGGCTCCTCCCCCTCCATTTTGCGCAATGCCGTTGACGCGTTTCAGCTTGTATGCCTTCATCCAGACATGTGATTCAGGACTCAGCCTCCTTTGAGTCCTGAATCACATGTCCGGAAGAAGGGATACAAGCCGAAACTAGTCTTTAGCCGGGGACTGTCCTAGCTCCCACACCCCTCAATCACGGTTGTGCCTGTGCCGCAATTCGAGCTACCCAGTATGCCCTGATGTGCCCATGAATTTGTCTGCACTTCTAGCATAATAGCCGATTCTACGTCAAAATCTCCTGACACTGAATACAGCCGAAATGAAGTGGTAGCCTTGGTCCTCCCCATAGACTTCTATGACGAGGACTTCAGCTTATTTCAGGAGGCCCTCAGCTATTACGGTAAACTTAGAAGTCAATGGGAGAACTTCAGCTATAGCCACACATTAATTAAAAACATTCAAATAAATAAAATAAACAAAATGAAATAAAATATTGTTTTATGAAAATGTATATTAATACTCTTATAGTATATAACATTACTATATTAGGCTTCTATAGAAATATTTTTGTGTTTAATATATGTTTTGGACAGTGTTTGGCACACATTGGGTAGCCAAAATTGTATGCTGTTAATAGCGTCCAGATCCAAATACTTCCATGCTTAGGTACTCAAACAGGCCAAACTGCCCATTATTCCACATTCGGACCTGAATTCAGGGATACTGAGTAGCATTATTCAATTTGGGACTAACCTGTGAAATTATAATTAAAAACAAAAAACACAGAAGTGAAAAAAACAGCCCCTGTCACTAAGGGGTTAAAACTACTAAACTATTTTAGTTGACTTAAACAAAGGAATGTTAGGAAAAATGACAGTGGAATCTGGGTCCAAAGCAGGGGTACCTGAAAATTATGCAAACTATAAACCACCTGTCCCTCTTTCCTAAGCTAGTCTTGTCTTATTTCAGGATTTTTGGTATTTATAAGAGGTTAGCAACAATGTGAAAATATATGTGCTTGAATTAGTTTGCACAGATTTTTACTTTGTTCTTCTTTTAAACGACTTCACCAATTGCACAACTGGCTATCTATAGGATTTCAGGTCACCTACAATTTATTGTCACTACCAATGATGATCACTCCCTTAACCACTCCCCTAAAACCAAAATTTCCCTCTTTGGCCATTTGAAATGTTGTGAGAGAGGCACTATGGAAGTGTCGAGTCCTGGATGCTTACAACATGTAACATGTGTTACAAATGGGAACTTGCCATCATCTAAGATGGTTACCGCATTGCTGCCTGGTCGTCACGTGACCTACACTTCACGCATTGATGGCGACACTGATACCAATGATTGTGCGCTTTAAGCCTCCCATCTACCAATGCAACAGAGTTGTGTGGCTTTTCATGCGGCACATTGTTGTAAACACATGAGCCAAAAACACAGACTTCTCTTTTTAGGCTCCCTTTTTCATAAACCATAATGGCAGTGACAACTGCGTAACTTCCAACTGAATATAATCGTAGACATAAGTTCTATGGACAGAACTGGAGCCATTTCCCAGTAGGAGTGCTTGCTCTTGGTTACACCCTCTGGTATTTAGAACTCTGTAGTGTAACTGGGTAGACCTCTGTGTCATTGGTGACGTCGCAGAGCGTGGAGTCGTCAGGTGACGGTGCGTGGCATCAGCCATCTTGTGTTGTTGGGTTTGTGGATTCGCTTCGGGTGTGAAGCAGAGAGAGAGAGAGGTACAGAGAGATTTACTATACTGTCCGCTTTATTACCGAGTCACCTAGGCCGGTACTATTATAATCATAACGTACTCATTGTAAACATTAGCTCAATTTCCTCGTATGTCCGCTCCTATAGAAACACAGACACAGAGAATGGAGCATGATACACACATGTGCAGGAGTCTTTTAAATCTTTCTCTTGTACTCAAACATGTTATAATGTGTTATCTAACTCTCTCTCGCACGTCTTAAGCGTACTTTCTATTTTACAGCCTTATCGCACTGTCAAATTATATAAGTGTTAAACCCTATAAATATATATTTTGTAATGTGACGGTAGAAGTGCAGCACACGCTGGTCTACTTAAATAACATCTGGGAAATCAATCCAGAGTTTTTCGGTATGTTGGAGTTATCTGACATGGTTATATATTAAAGTTAATATGGTTTCATAGTCTGCCGCCCGCATAGTGTTTATAAAGCCAAACTAGTGGGTATCCATATATGCACATGTGTAGGAATTCAAACATTTGCTAATGTTGCAGGGTGGAGGGCACTGCGGTAATTTCACATTTTGTGAACTTTTGGAAATACGCCTTTGAAACTAAATGATCTCAACGTCAATTAAAAGTTCATATTAAATTTCAGTTACAAATTGAACTTAAAATAAAGTTTAAAAGCATGTCATACAAAAAAAAAAATGTGTATGTCAGTTCTCTGAACCTGCCTGATAAAAAAAAAGTACATTTGTATGATCTAAGTATGTAAAATAAATAAGATGGCTGAAGCCATCACTGATTATATTTAGTAAACAATCAGAGATCATGCAGGACAGTACTGCTGCAGTAGGAGTTCACAGAACTTCCTCTGAAAGTTTGCAGTATAATAGGAGAAAGTTATGTTACCAGCAAGGGAACTTTGGCATTTTGATGTCTGTGAACATATTGGAATTGTTTAGCTTTTGCCTCATACTTGCTAAAACAATATATAAACAATGTCTTAATATATTTTGCGTAAGCAAATGTCTATAATATAATAGTTGTATTATAATATAAGTTGGTAGTCCTTTACTGTGTTGAGTGGATATTTGGCCATGTATAGTAATGGGTACAACCCCAAGATTACTGTGATATATGTGCTGTCAGCTGTTACACACTTGTCATGCGAGACTGTACAAGCAATGGTTATGGAGTTGTAGTTCCAATTGATTTGTAGGTCATGCATGTAGACTGTCCACACCAACAGGGGTAACATGGAGTCCAGGGTGGCTGCCATATGTCACCACAACCCTCTGCATGGTATTCAGCCACCATAGCCAACCCTCCAATTATCTGTGACTGCATTGATGGCTTTGAGTGATATGCAATTTACTTTATATAAACTATGCATTAATTACACTGTTTAAGCCATCTCTTTATTTTATATTTGGCCAGCCAAAGGACCAAGTAAAGCTTGGTATTAAAATACTGTATTTTGTTGTTGTGGTTATTGTCTATACTGTTTAGTTTTTCAGAGAGGAAGGTTAGCCCTCTAGGGGCCGTTGGTATTGGTAGCAGACTCCCATATAAATGTACTAAAACCTGGTTACCTAGAAGTTGAGTGATGTGGGGGCTAGCTAGAGTTTTAAAATTTAACTTTTAATCAATTTTATTAAAATAGCACAGTTCGCTTTCACAGTTCACATACTTATACTTATTTGTTATTGTTGATAATTGACAAATGTTAGCTTAGCTTTTTGTTTAATCCTTCCCAAAGTTGAATTTTGGTAATTCTGATAAGCCTAGTTTTCCTTGGACCAAAATGAAGGACTTGACCTATACTGGAATTCTACTTAGTTAAAATAAACATAAATAAATATATAGTGCAATAGGTGATATGCAAATAGGTGAGGGTTATGGCCACTCTTTTCAGATCAGTATACTGCTCAAGAATTCGATTGGCGAAAAAAGGCCCCTTGGGTAACTGTATTTTTCATTCAAGGATTAGATATCTGGGTCATTCAAAAGACAGAGTAGTGTTTGGCATTAATAAAAACTGTAGATCTTACATTAAAATATTAAATGATCTAATTCTCAATTGTTGGAGTCCCCATACAAGATAATAAAATGTCTATGCTCCACTTCCACCCTATGCATTATACTCCCTTTTGGGATTCCTATGGTGTAAAGTTCAAGCATGACAAACCCAAATTTATACCAAGGTTTCTTCTGGTTTTGATCATCTTAATATGAAGAATATCCAATCCAGAGCTCTGTAGACATCTCAAATCTTGCTTGAATATAACTTTATACTGTCCTTGTGCATTCTTGTTACTATGGAGTCCACACTCTGCAAGGTCTCAACGGTCAATAGATGCATAGATAGATAGGTGATAAACTATTTCATGAATAAACTCAGGATAATAGGGAAAACATTCTTTTATAAAATATATAATCATGTTTTTTTTCAATGCCAAACTCTTCTATGCCTCTTTTGAGCGACTATATCTGGTCCATGGTTTAAAAATACAGTTACCCAGGGGGTCTTATCTTCAGGTGAATTCCATGAGTAGTATACTGATCTAATATTTGTATATCTTCTATTGTACAGTCGTATTACACTATATATTATGTTTATTTTCCATGCTTAAAAGGACACTACCACTTACATAAGATGTAACTAGATAACCTGGTCATTTAAAACAAATATATATATATCATCATATGCCTAATAAAATTAGGTGTTTATCTCATGGCTCCATTTTGTGAATATTTCCCATGATTCAACATCGTCCAAAATCTTCCAGCTAGTCTCATTTTACAACTGTGGTCAAAGTCTGCATGATGATGTCATAAGATACTCCCCTGCTCTCTAACTGGTGCCTATGTATCATAGTGGGCACACTGGATTATGGCTTGAAAAGATTTAAAGGAACTCTGTCTACCGAAACACTGCATATACGGTGAATGTAGAGAATACAAAATGATGAGAAATGATCTGTACATTGTGTTGGCAAAATAGCAAATGTTTTAAATGTCTTTCATAGCAAAAGTAGTTCATTTGCATTTTAAGCCATAGGTGATGTCATAAACAGGACTGGTGTGATTAAAGGTGCATTGCACACAACTTTTACTGTAGTAGGTTACTTTTAATGAATATTGAGACAACTTTTCTCAGAATTTAAGCATGCGGATTTAGAAAAGAGGTAGCCCAAGAGGCATAGATCGTACAGTTTTACAACTAGCATGTATCGTTTTGAGTATATTGTATGGCACTCTGGGCTTTCGTCAATACTTGGTTGGCTCCTTAATATGTCTGACTGGCATCAAAATGCTACTCATAAGTGGAATATATATCCAGTAGATGCAAAACAAGTCCCTACATGCACAGTTAAACAATAGACCTGCCAGTTAAGTCTAGACAAAATAATGCCATAAAACATTTAAAGGTACAAAGCAGGATAACATATTTACAAGATAGATGCCCTGTGATATGCTGAAGAGCAGAGTTAGGCAGTCCACTTGCCATGTTAATAAAATGCTCGCTCAGCACTCCCAAGCTTTAGAACAGTACCTTCTCTAATGGTGAAATAAGAGTTATTTGGTAAACTGCTCTAGTTCATTAATCCTATATTGTGCATAGAAAGTTACACTCGGGTAAGAAAAAAAGTCAGAAATACACTAACATCTGTGAAGGGTTAAACTCCATGTTACTAAGGAATCTGAAGGTTTTACTGCTATTTATAGAAGTTTACTATTTACTTAGTGGCCAAGAGTAGAACTGTAGGGTTGGCAAGGCATTATAGTCCTAAATACAGCATGTTTGATATGCAGTGTAGACTTCTTTGATTAAGAAAACCAAGATGAGAAATGTATTAACCTGGCAGTCTTAATTTAGTTTACACTACTGTTCAAAAGTGTGGGGTCAGTTAGAAATGACATAACACATTGGAGAGACAACCATACAGGACTGTGGGTGGCCACAGAAAGGAAAACACCTTATGCTGTAACAATTCTTGGTTCAGAAGAAAGGTGGGAACTCCACTCCCACCTGAATCCCATTCAGGACCGACTTGCTAAATTTCAAAGGGATTGAACCCATGCAGGTTAAAAATGTAGCTGGGAGAAGTAGAAAAGTAAAAAATCCATTTATTGCAGCACTTGGCTAAATACACAAATATTTCATGGACACACTAAGAAATGTCCTTGTTTTCCATGAAAACCTAAAACAAAGGAGTATCAAATGAACAGGAAAAATCACAACATTAACTTTTTAAATGATAAGCTTGGCTTAGCGAACACTACATTCCGATGGAACACAGGTTGCTAATAATGGGCCCTTGTATACAAAAGTAGATTATTCCAATAAAAATCAGCTGTTTCCAGCCTCATTTACAACATTAACTATCTAAACTGTATTTCTGATCCATTTTAATGTTGTTGTAATGGACAAGTAGTGTACATATTTCTACGACCTGTATTCTTGCTGGGTGACACAATGCTGGTGAACATGTTATGTTCGTGTAATTAGGATAAATGATGGTCCCTCGCAATTTCACACCTAGGTAAATGGTAATGTAATCTTTCCTGCTTACCAGCTAATTATAATGCTTGACTGCAATAATGACTACAAAGATCTTCACTCTGGCAAGAAAACATTGTATAGCACTCCCATTTGTATCTTATTGGTTGAGTGCCTCGATCACTACTTGTCCCACATCTATATATGATTCACCCTCTGAGTGTCTGATACCAGCTTTATTAAATTACTGTCTACAGGACTACTTTCTCATGGTGGCAATGTATTAATAGCAGCGTATCGCACATGCCGCAAATTACTCAGGGAGTGAAATAGGAAAAAAGAAACCTGACCAATACTAAAGATTAGTAGGTTTTAATAGGAAAATCTCCTCTTTTTAAAATAAAGATAATAAACCTGGCCAATAATAAGGTTCAAAAAGTGGCATTGCCCTTGTAAGTCACCGCTCTACCTAGGTTTTATTTTGGATGGTTCCTTTAGCTTGAGAAAATAACACTGAAAAGTAACTTGATTTGTGAAAAAAAGAGAAAAGCATTGTTGCAGTTTTGTACGTTTGGAAAGTCAGCCTTCACGTGTCACCTATCTATCTTTCTGTGTGAGATAATACATGGATTATATGTGCATTCATAAGAACTTCCCAAAACAGAATTTTAGTAATTGAAAGCGCCATGAATTATGTATTTTTTAAATACACCCATTGTGCTGGTACGGTATGATCCAGTGAAGTGTAAGACCCATTCAATAACAATATGGATGCTGGATATGCAGTTTTCATTGTTCATGTTTTGAGAGGAGAAAATGCCTGGTTTCAGATCTCTAATTGTCCATCTAAGGATTTTAACACATAGTATTCAATAACTGAATTATTAATGCATGTAACTTGCTGTAGCTCCTGCCAGAGGAGATGCTCAGAAAGTAAAGACTCTCAGATGACAAAGATGTCTTGAAATCTATTTCTTGAATTTTTATCTTTTTCTTATTAAAGGGACACTATCAACCCAAACATTGCTTAATGTAGAGAATAACTGATGAAAAAATATTTATACATTGTGTTAGCATAGTCGCAAGCAAATGCATAAATGAAATGTGTTTTTAATGTCTGCAGTGTCTCCTTTATATGACCTCATCACCTGTGGCTTGGTATGGAAATGAACTCATTTTCAGTGGGATATTTGCAAATCAAGCACAAGGTGATTTTATAAGCAGGGCTGACCACAGACACATTTCAAATATACTTTTCTTTAATGCATTTGTTTGCAATGTATGGATATTTTTTTATTAGTTATTCTCTACATAAACGGTACAGATTGACTATCCTTTGTCCAAAATACTTGGGATTAGAAGTCCCAATTAGGTCATTTGTGATAACATATCATTTTCACAATAATATGTCATGAAATACAGTAGTATCAGTGCAAATAAATCACTTTCACTGATTTGAAGCATTGTTTGGAAGCTGCCTTTGGTGCATCAGGCCTGCACATGTGCCATTGGATTACTCTTTGTGGGCATGGGAAAATCTGAGCATGCGTGCGCTTAAAGGGACAGTCTAGTCCCCAAACTCGCTTTGGTGCATGTTGAAGACTACCGCTTGTATAGTGCACAGGCTTTTTCCCAGTGTGATTTGATGCTGACATTCTGCATAAATTACATTTTTAATATTTGACTCAAGCCCTCCCCCAGTGATTACTCTGCATGTATACTGCTAGTGCGGCAGCACTGATTATATAGACACTGAGCATATAAAGTTTTGTTTCATTTAGTCACGTCCTGTGCTCTTCCAATTGAATACATTGTATGGACTGTGATAAACTTGCTCTTGTACACTGTAGGATCTCTTAACAGTGCAACACATTGTCTCATGAGATCAGTAGAGAGACAGGAAATTCCATTCATTTGAATGAAAATATTCTCAATGGTCCCTGCAGCAAAAAAAAAAAGGAAATTACTTTTACACCACTAAAGTGGGCAGTCCTGGTTTCTTGCAAACTGCTGTAATTTCACAGTTCCTCTAGCTGTAAGTATTTTATATTTTAAGCAATGCAAAATGTAAAACATGCATTTTAACAGCTTCGCGACAATGGATCAACGATCGCGAAAACCGATTTAATGGTGCTGGTCTATTGCCTCGATGTCGAGGCAATAGCCAGCACCAAAATGTATTTTCTGGGGCAGCATGTTCCGTCAATATGGCTATGCCCTCTGGAGGTCTGAGCTTCGGAAGTGAAAGTAACTTCACTTCCGTCGCTCTAAATATGCTGCTTGACTGCCCCTAGTGGTAGCCAAGCAGCATAGCAATGTAAAATAATTAAAATAAATATTTAATTAGTATAAAACTGGTTAAATAGTTAGATTAGCCTATAGAGTTAAGATTAAATATTTTTTAGCATAAGGGATAGGGTTAAAATTAAATTAAAATATATTAAGGGATAGCATAAGGGTTAGAGTTGGGGTTAAATTTAGTGTTAGGGTTAAATTTTGGGTTCGGGTTGGGGTCAAAAGTTCAATATAGTAAAAAAACAAAAAACACTATTTTTGTTTTTTGCCCCATAACTCGCAGAAAAATATGGAAACATGCATATTGCTGTACTGGGGACAACATTCAGAAACTATTTAGACGGGGTCTTTTTTTAAATGATTGTATTTGTGTAAATTATATTTTAGGTCAAAGTTAGAACAAGTGGTTTTTTAAAAAAATTTTCATCATATGTTATGATTTTGTTTGTAGTAAATTATAGGATATGATGAACATAATGGTATCTAATGTAAGCCCTTCTTAAGACTATAAAAAAACCCATATAATTTGTGTGGGTACAGCAGGGCTCGACAAACCCCGGTCGCCATGGCGACCAGGAAATTAGACCTGGCGCCTGGGTGCGGTCAGCCTGATGGTCCTCTTGGCGCTGCCATCCGATTTATTTTTTATTTTTTTCCGCAGCGCGAGGGGCTAAAGTCTGTGCGGATGGCACAGACTGCAAGCTCCGCCCCCTTGCGCAACGCGTGTCTGAGTGCCGGGTGTCGTCACGTGACATCCTGGCACTTAGCAGGCCGACCACCGGAGACCAGCTGCAGCACGAATGTCCCCCTCCCCTGCAGTCAGGTAAAGCAGCAGGGAGGGGGGACACGTTAAGAAAAAAACCTCAAGAAAAGACTGTGTAAGGTGTGTGTGTGTTTGTATATATTGTAAAGTAGGTGTGTGTGAGGTGTTTGTATATATTGTAAAGTAGGTGTGTGTGAGGTGTTTGTATATATGTGTATATGTAAAGTAGGTGTGTGTGAGGTGTTTGCATATATGTGTATATGTAAAGTAGGTGTGTGTGAGGTGTTTGCATATATGTGTATATGTAAAGTAGGTGTGTGTGAGGTGTTTGCATATATGTGTATATGTAAAGTAGGTGTGTGTGAGGTGTTTGCATATATGTGTATATGTAAAGTAGGTGTGTGTGAGGTGTTTGCATATATGTGTATATGTAAAGTAGGTGTGTGTGAGGTGTTTGCATATATGGGTATATGTAAAGTAGGTGTGTGTGAGGTGTTTGGATATATGGGTATATGTAAAGTAGGTGTGTGTGAGGTGTTTGGATATATGGGTATATGTAAAGTAGGTGTGTGTGAGGTGTTTGGATATATGGGTATATGTAAAGTAGGTGTGTGTGAGGTGTTTGGATATATGGGTATATGTAAAGTAGGTGTGTGTGAGGTGTTTGGATATATGGGTATATGTAAAGTAGGTGTGTGTGAGGTGTTTGGATATATGGGTATATGTAAAGTAGGTGTGTGTGAGGTGTTTGGATATATGGGTATATGTAAAGTAGGTGTGTGAGGTGTTTGGATATATGGGTATATATATATATATATATATATATATATATATATATATAATGTGTGTGAAGTAGGCGTGTGTGTTTATGAATTGCGTTTATGTTTGCGTGATTGTCTGACTCCTAAAAAAAAATTCTGGCTCCTAAAATTAAATTAAATTTGTCAAAATTTCTGCGAGAAAGAAGAAAATTGCAGCTAAACACAAACACCCCAGTAATGTAAAAACGACCATTGTCACCAAGGGAAAGTCAAGGTGAAAATGTCTTGTCACTAAGGGGTTAATGTACTTTGAAAGCACTTTAATATGCATTCATATTCGGAAGATGCATTTTTTTAGATCATCTAATCACACTGATGATCTACAGGTGTGGAGAGGAGGAACAGTTTAAAAGACCGGCCTTCACTTGTGCCCATGCTTGATTGTCAAACAAGCTTTTGGTGTTTGTACCTGTGATTCACCATTCCCTCTGACCTGCTCTGTGCTGCTGCATATTGACTTTGCTTGATTCCTGTGAACCAAACTCAGCTTGTCTTACCGATTACATTGATTGTCTACTACTTTCTAACCTTGGCTTGTTTAACTATTACCCCACTCTCCTATGTCCTGACCCCACCTTGCTTACGGACTATCCTGTTTTGTCTCTTGTCCTGACTACGGCTTGTATTTCCACTCCCACACCTCTTCAGTCTTCCTTCCTCATAGGACTATGAGTACTTTTATTGAACTCTAGGGTCCTGTTGGTCTTTACCCTCTGCTCTGTGGTACTTTGAAGGAAATTACGGACAGTATGTGTTCAGTCATACTATTTGGATCTCACTCCCTTTTATCCATTTTACCGCTGCTGTTAAGACTGAGATTCTTGTTACCAACCAACGTTTTACATACCGTATATACTCGCACAATTATTTTTGTGCTGAAAAATGCCCCCCTCGGCTTATACTCGAGTCGGTGGGGGAAAAAAAAAATCTAAAACTTACCTCGTTCCTGCTCTGTCCCCCGGTGCCCTGAAGCTGCGTGGCTGTGAGGGAAGCGTTGTGAGCTTCCCTCCAGCCACGCGGTCAATAAAGTGTGTTTTTTTTAAACAAACTTTATTGACCGCGCGGCTGGAGGGAAGCTCACAACGCTTCCCTCACAGCCACGCAGCTTCAGAGCACCGGATGACAGAGCAGGAACGAGGTAAGTGCTGGGGTCTGGGGGAGGAGGGTGGCATAACGAGCATACTAAGGGGCAATATCCTGGCATATTGGGGGCAATATCCTGGCATATTGGGGGCAATATCCTGGCATATTGGGGGCAATATCCTGGCATATTGGGGGCAATATCCTGGCATATTGGGGGCAATATTCTGGCATATTGGGGGCAATATTTATCAGTAGCTGCCTCATTTTCCACCCTAGGCTTATACTCGAGTCAATATTTTTCCCCAGTTCTTTGTGGTAAAATTAGGTGCCTCGGCTTATATTCGGGACGGCTTATACTCGAGTATATACGGTAATTATTAAAAGTTTGGCCAGTAGTAGCGGGGTGGACAGTATTAGCAGGAACAGGACAAACATCTCTAAAAAAAAATTTCTTTCTTTCTAAAAGTTTTTTTAGTTTAAGAAAATCATTTGTTGACCAAAAACCACAATACCTCTGAGGAAGCCCTTATTGTAGATCCAAACACGTCAGCTCTTGATCGGAAATACTTCCTCAAGATAAAATAAAATGGTTCACTTAAAACTTTTATATCTGTTTTGGATATACTGTTATCTTTGTTTTTATAATGCAATAATCAAAAGTCACTGTATTTTTACAACCTGTTTAATTGTTTTACTGTTTGTAAATGGTGCCTGCGACATTCTTTTGGTTTATATTCCAAGCAGCCACTACCCTCTCTGTAAAGTGATACTTGCTGATTTCATGTTTAAACCTCTGTAATTTAAGACTGTCCTCCTGTTTTGGTAGCTTTTGTCTTTTAAATATACTCTGCACCTTTACTGTGTTGATTCCCTTTATGTATTTGAATGTTTCTATCATAATCCCCCAGTTACGTCTTACTTCCAAGCTATACATGTAAAAATAATGTATCCTTTCTGGTAGAGGAAGAGGACAGTATTAAATTAGAGAGGAAAATGTTTAAAAGTAATATCAGGAAAGCACAAGTGAAAAAAAAAAGTCTAGTGTTCCTTTAATAGATATACGTGGGTTTACTCTCTATGCCTCACAGCTGAGACACTGCAGGTCTGAAGGCTGGTGCGAGCTGACAGTGTCAATGTGCACACAGCTAATCAGAGTGGGGGCTCACCCTATTTGTCTGGGGTCTTCAGAGTTTGGGAGACTCTCCTAATGCAGAAGGCCCTCGTTGACCCCAGTTGAGATCCTCTCTCCTGATCCCATGCAAAAACGAGGGTCTCTCTATACTAGCAGAGAGTCACTGACCAGACCACGCTGCCTGCTTCTGAGGATAAACTGGCACAATTATTTGCACTCTTTAAGTCAATACTTTATGCTACCTCCCTTTGTCAAGATAATGGCGCTGAGTCTTCTCCTATATTGTGTGATGAGGTTGGAGAATATCTAAAATGTGTACTTTAAAGGAATAGTTATTGATTCAAATTATTTTCTTGGGTTTGTGAACTTTCCTCTACATTAAATAGATTTTTGTAATGATGTTGACACTCTTGCTCACCTATCAAAAACACCTTATAGTGTCTCCAACATGATTCCCCAAGCATTTCAGTGTGCTCATATAGCTTAGCCTTAGAGCAAATTATTAACATCCTGCAAATTGTGTAATTGATGGTATTGGGTAGGGCCTTATTAATTATAACTTTTTAATCTCCTTGTATCTTTTGCTCTGGCACATTGTTCATGTATTAAAAACAGGAAGCTGCTAAAGCCCAATAGGATCTGTCAGTCCTGGGTGGGGAGTTGTGCAATAGTTGCATGAGTGTATTTAAATGAATCTTGTTCATTTTCTTCCGTCATCATGTTATAGATCACTTAGTTACATAGAAACATAGAATATGTCTGCTGATCAAAAACATTCGGCCTATCTAGTCCCTGTCCCTTACCTTATATCTACGATAGCTTTATGTCTGTCCTATGCATGCTTAAAATCCTTCACTGTATTAACATCAACCACCTCTGCTGGAAGGCTATTCCATGCATTCTCCACCCTCTAAGTAAAGTAATATTTACTGATATTACTTTTAAACATTTTCCTCTCTAATACTGTCCTTCCTGTATTTCTTCTTTTTAAATATCCTCCGTTATTGTGTAGATTCCCTTTTTATCTATTTAAATGTTTCTATCGTATATCCCCCGTCTCGTCTTTTTTGTAAGTTTAAATTTTTTATCCTGCAATTTGTGAACCAGTTTCTCTAGTAGTGCATACTATACACCAAGTAAGATACCTCTCCCTATACAAAGTATCCCCCCCCCCCCCCCCAACTCTTTACTGAGAGCATTTGTTCCCTTTTGAGAAAGATGGAAACCATCTTTTTTTTATTAAGTCCATAGTACGTGTGCCTGTCATTCTGAATGTTATACACAGGCAGAAAATGACTGTGTGGACACAACCTGCTGTATATCATTGGCAAGAACGCAAAGTTAGTATAGCAAGTACAATTGTGTTAATTCTTTCCTAGCTGGATAAAAACTGTATACATGAATAAAGAGCTACGGGGCAAATGAGGTAAAAGGAGGACTTGGCGAAAGTACACATTCATTGACATGCCTGTCACATAGTATACAACATCCAATTCCATCCCTAGGAATTACCAAGGAAATATCAGAATAAGTGGTACTGTACACTGGCTTGGTTTTGGACATTTTTACTTAATTTATGTGCTTTTTTGTTATGTGCCGCTCTTCAGTACAAAAGCACTATTGGATCCTGAGGCTCAATACATTGGGATTCTTCTACCATCTTTCTTTCTATCACCTTGTAACTGTCCTCTTTACTGCTGGTTTAAGAGCAGATTAATTGTAGTCCCTCATCTAAACATCCTGGATTCCATGAAACTATTCTATGTTTTCCATAATGTCTCTTCTAGCATAATGCAGTGTCAGATGTGTGTGTGATGCATATGATTAGGCATAATCCCATGCAAAACATAGATAATAACTGTTCGGCCTATCTAGTCTGCCCATATGTTTACCTATAAGCACTAGGCTCTGTTCATATGTGTTTAGGCTACAAACAATTTGTGAAATTGTAATTTTATTACAAGAGTATGAATATATCTTTATTTTTTTTTTCTGAGTCATTGGATGTGTTTTTGTTTACACAAAAAAAAAAACTTTTTTCATAAAGATCCTGAATTTGTTTGTCTCCTAAAGTCTATACATATTTCTTAACCTCTGCCTTCTGTGGTCTCCAGATACAACAAATTACAATATCGTATTACAGTAATATTCTAGTAGTTAAAGGATGACTAGATCGTTTTTTAACACTTTCTTTCATGAAGGAAGCAAGGGTTAAAAAATATTTCCTGCTGGTCTGGCGTAAACCAGATGTCTATCTTAATACAGGGCTTCACAAACTTAATTTAGTTTCAGGAGCCAGCAAAATGTTTTTAGAAGCCAGACAATGACAAATAATCACGCACAGTCACATACACACACCTCACAGGCATCCAATCAGTCACAGGCATTGTCTCCGTGCAGACACAGACTATCTTAATTTTCTTCCTGCTGAGTGCAGGGATGTCACGTGACACTTGATTGTGTTGCGCGAGGGGGCGGAACTTGCAATTTTTGTGCTTTGTGCATAGTCCACCCCCCACCCGCTCTACGCTTTAAAAAAAAAAAAAAATCCGGATGGTAGCGCCAACAGGTGTTTCCTGATGCCCTGGGTTAATAGAGCCCAGTCTTAATAGATACACGCATGTTTACTCTCTGCTGCTTACTTACACAGCAGTTCCAGGCTGTCGCCCTGTCTGATCGAGGCGTGCAGAATGGGGGAGTCTCTTGCTGCTAGCATAGGGAGTGGCATTGGTCTTCCCCCTGCAGCCAGTCAAGAAAACGATAAAATTTCACTTTTTTTTAATGATCGTTTTCATAGATTTTTTTTAATTCTTTGCATTCCCAGTAAGAATAATGTTTAGGTTTTACAGTCCCATTAAGTTTTATTGCGTTAAAAACATAAATTGCATACAAGCATAGTATTCACATGAAATTAGAGCTAAACATGTGGTATCCCACTCAGAAGAAATATAAATATGACATGCGCATGGACAAAAAAAAAAACAGGCCTGTTTGAAGTTCAGGGGTTAGGAAGGAAGTTAAAATAAAGGGAATGTCTATTTTCTAAAATGCATATTAAAGTACTAGCAAATTACTTCTTGGTATCTTATGTATGATACCTTGGTACTTTTCATTGCATTTTAAGTAAACCCTCCTGTCTTTTAAGTAATTGTAAGCGTTATTTGCTGTGTTTAGCACTTTGGAATTTGATGCCTCTATGTATTAAAGGGACTGTCTGGTGGCCAAAATGCATCTTCTAAATGTTAATGCATATTAAAGTGCTTTCAAAGTTTTTTTTTAAAATGCATGTTTTACATTTTGCATTGCTTAAAATATAAAATACTTGGATCCAATGAGAATGTCATTCAAATGTTTGCAATTTCCTGTCTCTAGTGATTTCATCAGACAATGTGTTACACTGTTAAGAGATCCTACTGTGTACAAGAGCAAGTCTATTACAGTCCACACAATGCATTCGATTCCAGCAGCACATGAAGTGACTAAATGAAAAACAACTTTATATCCTCGGTGTCTACACAATCAGTGCTGCCGCACATGTAAAATACTTACAGAGCACTGGGGGAGAGCTTGAGTCAAATTAATATTAAAAATGTGGTTTATGCAGAATGCCTGCATCATATCACACTGGGAAAAAGGCCTGTGCATTATACAAGCAGTAATTTTTATCTTGCACCAAAGTAAGTTTGGGGACTAGACTGTCCCTTTAATCAATATAGCTGTGGATAGGGAGCATAAGGAAGTTAGTATAATGGGCAGGAGCAGACTAAAGAGAATAGAGAATGGGATGCAGAGGGCAAAACAAATGAGTGCTTTAAATGCTAATGATGAGTGGACAGTATGTTGTAGAGCAGGGTGGGGAACCCGGGGCCCTCCAGATGTTTTGCAGGACTAAATTTCCCCTACTCCTCTGCCAGCTGAAAGAGCAATATTGGAGATGTGGTTCATCAGCAGCTGGAGCACTGCAGGTTCCCCACCCCTGTATGTAGAGGGACAGAGATGGACAATGTGAAAGATGGAAGCAAGCCAGCTTTAGATTGCAAAGTCCTTGTTCTAATGATCATGATTCTTATTTTTTTTTTCCAGCTTATCAAGAGAATAGTTTGCTAGTTCGTTTTATATCGGTTGGCAAATGGGCAAGGACAGGGCAAAAGGAAGCCTTGAGTGACTAGGAAGAGTAGAGTTCTAATCACCACTGGTCATCATGTGACATTATCCTCCACATTCACCACCTGTTGATATAAGTAATAGAAAGTAAAGAATAGTTTTACACCTGCTGCTTTGCCATTTGTCATTGTCTAATTTACACAGCCAGCTGTATGTTCGTAATAGGAATTATAAAGTCTGCAGCCTTGTTAATGAATCCATACGCTTCTTACACATATCATTGAGCATACTTCAGTTATTACATTACATGTTACATTGCCTCTCGTGTGTTTCCAGAGTGATTCCTTCCTGCTCATTGTATTACACAGTTACACCTCCCTTTGCCTTCCTGTGATGAAATGATGTGTGGGGGGTGTTTTTTTGAGAGCAATAGTGTATTGGGAGAATGCTATACTGGACAAAGTATGAATTCCATCCAAAGTAATCTCATATTCCCATGTTGGTCTCCTGTATGAATAATACAATTAATCTGCATGTTGATCCAGCAGGGGGCAGCACTAGATCACAAGTCCCATCTGTCTGCCTTACTTTTTAGTATCTTTACACCTGTTATACAAAGGGAGGTGTAGGCAAACATACAAAACAATTATGGCAGACTGATTGTTAAAACTAAGGTATGGGAATAAGACTGATCCATTCTTTACTGATGGTAGGCAAAGAATGAACTAAGTAAAAAAAAAAAGAAACATAGGGTGCAGGATGTAACTGTGGTGTTAGAATGAGAGTAAGGATTAGGGTTAACTGGTGGGGGACGGTTACACTAAGGGTTGGGGTTAACTCTGCAGATTACAGCTAACCCCAACTCTAATCCTCTTGGTGTAATGTATGTACCTGGGTTTAAAATCACAATTAGAGTTAACCCTTAGCCTCACTCTTACCCCGCCCCTCCATTTTATACCATTGAAGGAGGGAGGCATCTCATTTGGAACCAGCGGAGAGGGGTGCCATGCACGTGTGTGTGTAATTGTGTGTGTAATTGGCTGTGTGTGTCTATTCGACTGTCTCCGTGCGTGTATGCTTTCGTGATGTGCCATTGTCTGGCTCCTAAAACTAAATTGCGTTTGTCAAGCACTGATTTACACACTGCTAGAAATCCATTCAAGTAGTCATGGCAGCAATTTAGCATCCTCAAAGCTGCCTTTAGTTCGATTGCACTGGAATGTAAGCCATTAAATCAGGGCTTGACAAATTTAATTTAGTTTTAGGAGCCAGCTAAAAAATTTAGGAGCCAGACAACGGCACATCACAATATCATAAACGCACGGAGACAGTCGCATACACCCACCTCACATACACGGCCAGTTACATTCACACACGCCACATACAGTCAGTTACATTCACACACACCACATACAGCCAGTTACATTCACACATACATACATAGCCAGTTACATTCACACATACATACATAGCCAGTTACATTCACACATACATACATAGCCAGTTACATTCACACATACATACATAGCCAGTTACATTCACTCATACATACATAGCCAGTTACATTCACTCATACATACATACATAGCCAGTTACATTCACTCATACATACATACATACATAGCCAGTTACATTCACTCATACATACATACATACATACATAGCCAGTTACATTCACTCATACATACATACATACATACATAGCCAGTTACATTCACTCATACATACATACATACATACATAGCCAGTTACATTCACTCACACATACATACATACATAGCCAGTTACATTCACTCATACATACATACATACATAGCCAGTTACATTCACTCATACATACATACATACATAGCCAGTTACATTCACTCATACATACATACATACATACATACATAGCCAGTTACATTCACTCATACATACATACATACATACATACATAGCCAGTTACATTCACTCATACATACATAGCCAGTTACATTCACTCATACATACATAGCCAGTTACATTCACTCATACATACATACATACATACATAGCCAGTTACATTCACTCATACATACATACATACATACATAGCCAGTTACATTCACTCATACATACATACATACATACATAGCCAGTTACATTCACTCACACATACATACATACATAGCCAGTTACATTCACTCATACATACATACATACATAGCCAGTTACATTCACTCATACATACATACATACATAGCCAGTTACATTCACTCATACATACATACATACATACATACATAGCCAGTTACATTCACTCATACATACATACATACATACATACATAGCCAGTTACATTCACTCATACATACATAGCCAGTTACATTCACTCATACATACATAGCCAGTTACATTCACTCATACATACATACATACATACATAGCCAGTTACATTCACTCATACATACATACATACATACATAGCCAGTTACATTCACTCATACATACACAGCCAGTTACATTCACACATACATACACAGCCAGTTACATTCACTCATACATACACACAGACCAAAGAACAAAAATGGTATTTCTTACGGTGTCCTCCCTCCCTGCTGCTTACCTCATTGCAGGGGAGGGGGACATTTATGCTGGAGCCCGATCTTCTTTTGGTTCCTGCTAAGTGCCGTGTTGTCACGTGACAATCGGCACTACAGCGTGTTGCGCGAGGGGGCGGAGCTTAGTCTGTGTGATCCGCACAGACTTTCTCCCCTCGCGCTGAAAGTTAAACGGATGGCAGCCGGCAAGGGCTCCCTGTGACAAACAGCACCCGGGCGCCAGGTCTGATTTCCTCGTGTCTGTATGCGGATCAGTTGACGATTTAGTTTAATAGACAAAGGTGGGGCAAAGTTCTAAAAATGGAGAGCAAGGAGTATAACATTCCTTTGGTGTGTGTGTATGTATAGGTATATATATGTATGTGTATGTATAGGTGTGGATATATTAGACACACGCACAATCTCTAGAGATATAATTTAGCTTTTTTTTCTGCTTCTCTTTATGATATATAGCTTTTTCAGGGTGTCTTGGAATATGGTACTAACTATTGTCTACTTTTCGATTTTTTTTTTTTCTTCTTCAGATTTCCATCCTCCTATTAAAAAAAACTAAAGGAAACAGAAGTCATTATGACAGCCGAGACTCAGACACTGAACTTTGGCCCTGAGTGGTGAGTGTTGTTTTTACTCCATTGATGCTGTATTTACTCGTGCAAAAATTTATATAGTGCCAACAATTTACGTAGAGCTTGGTACAGAGGGGGAGCTACATACTGTGTTAGATGAGCGGGGACAGACTGTAAGCTTGTGAGCAGGGCTCTCTACCCCATGTGACAATCTAGAAACAGTTGGGGACAGGCAACACATAAGGTGAGTGAGGCGGTCAAAAGGAAGGTGGTGGTGGTAGGAACAGTATTGGGGCGGTTCAAGCTGGGTAGGTTTGGCCAGAGGTTAAGTAATGTGTGTCGGAAGCTTCCTTATGCCTAACAGTATTTGGGGACAGTGAGAGCTAGTTGGGTTTTGCTAAAGGTAAATCAAACAGAATGAGTAGTAAATTTCCATAAATTTTGAGGGACTTCAAAGATTGAGAACAAGGGACAGAGCTGCTCAATGGAAGAGTTCCAGAGGAATTTGACAGCTCAGGTAACGTCCCGCAGGCGACAATCAGAAGGGGTGACGTGGTCTTCCAATTTAGTATCAGTTAATAAGGGATGCAATATAGTGAGAGGCCGACGAGTGGAGTGCTTTTGTAGGTTAAAGAGAGAATTTAAAATACTATTCTAGAGCAGTTGGAAGCCAGTGGAGGGCTTTGCAGAGAGGAGCAACCAAAGCAGAACGTTGAGTGAGAAAGATGAGCCGGGCAACCGCATTTTGAATAGATTGCAGGGGAGCAAGATGAACCAGATGTAGGCCACTCAGGAGAGTATTGCAGTAATCAAGATGTGAAATCACAAGCGCGTGTACTAGGATTTTGGCAGCCTCTTCACTGAGGAATGTTCCTTAGGTGCAAACAACAGGATTTGATCATTCATGGCCTGAACATATGGGAGATGAAGCAGAGAGCTGAGTCAAAGACAAGCCCCAAGAGATTTGGCTTGGTCAGCGGGTACACTCGTAGCACTTTTTGATGGTAACAGCGTAGTCAGGTACAGGAACGGAGCTCGAGTGAGGGAAGATTATCAGCTCTGTTTTTGGGAGATTACGTTTTAGATAGATCTGGCAGAGGTAGATTTGAGTATCATCCACATACAGGTGGCATTGTAAGCCAATAGAGTTGATGAGTTTTCCTACAGATGATGTGTACAAGGAAAACCACAGAGAGCCAAGGACCGACCCTTGCGGAACGGGCAACAAAGTCGCGCCAGCAAACGACACTGTGAAGGAGCATCCATATAAATACAATTCAACCCAGAAGAGAGCATTGCCACCAATGCCGATCAAGGCTAATCCGTTAAGAATGAGGCGGTGGTCAACAATGTCAACGGCTGAATTATCTACTAGGATCAGTACGGAGAAATGGCCTTTAGATTTGGCAGATATTGTCATTTGACTCTTTAGTGAGGGTTGTTTTGGTAGAGTGTAAAGGTCTAAAGCCAGATTGAAGAGGACCAAGGAGTTAACTGGTGGACAGAGTTTCTGATGCCATTGTTGAGAGAAGTGGTCAACCTTTAAGATTTGAAAAAACAAGTTTTTGTAATGATTGAATAAAAAAAATAAAAAAAACCATTAAAGGTGAAATTAAACGTTGTATAACCCTTGCTTCCTTAAAGGAAGCAAGGGTTAAACAATAAATGTCCCGGTAGAATGAAGTTAACCCGACGTGTATCTTAATAGATAAACGGGGGTTTACTTTCCCGGTTGTCGCACGCGTACAGCCAAACAGAGCGGGGGCTGAATGCTAGCACAGCGAGAGACCCTCATTTTTGCATGGGATCAGCAGGGGGGAGCTAGTTAAGGTTCCCCTGCTGATCTCATACAAAAACGAGGGTCTCTCTCTGCGCTAGCAAAGAGAGTCAGGCGCCGACCAGACAGCTGCCTGCTTCCTATTTTTTTTGTTATTTTTTTTACATTGAATCACCAAAAAAGAGTGTGTGAAAAGGATTTAAGTACATTTTGTTTCATCAGAAACAATTTTTTTTTTTGTAAGAATAGTTTTTATTCAAGTTTTTACATATACATAGATAACAGACTTTATCTAAATTGTTTATCCACAAAATATATCTTGCAGGATTGTAACAGTACCGTACAATAAAACTTTTATATATAGAGCACAGTCCTATTTGAGATCTGTAAAAAACTATGTTTGTATTCATTTCACAATATTAAACACAAAAAGAAGAAAAAAAAAAAAAAGAGAAGAGGAAGATAGGAGAAAGAGTAGACATTAGGATAATAAAGGTGGGTGGGATGATAAAAAAGAGATTTTAAGGAAGGCTGGGAGAGGGAGTGTTCCTCGTTCACGTATTCTTTGTGTCTTTTCTTTTACTTTTGTTTGTGGTTAACAGTGTCAGTTTGTTCAAAACATGTTTCTTTTTTTTTTTTTTCCAGTTAGTCATCCTCCAGATTGCTATCTTCTTGAGAGAAATATTGTATCCATGGTTGTATCATGTCCTCATATTTTTTAAGATTCCCTGTATTATAATAGTGTAATTTCTCCATGTGCAGATTTGAATTGATGAGGTTACGTAGTTCTTGAGATGTTGTGACTTTATTCGATTTCCAGTTCCTGGCTATAGTGGTTTTTGTTGCTAGTAGAATATGGCTTGCAATCAGCCTTGTTGGCCAATGGGTTTTATTCGGGAACACATGCAATAGAGCAATTTCCGGGTTTTGTTGTATGTTATAGTTCGTAACTGTTTGGATCATTTTAAAAGTATCTTTCCAAAGTATTTGTAAATATGAGCATGTCCACCATGTGTGTATCATGGTCCCTGGAGATTTGCATCCTCTCCAACAGAAATTGGATGCTGAAGGGTACATTTTCGCCAGTCTAGTAGGTACCAAATACCATCTATATAATATTTTCTTGGCCAGTTCTGAGTGGTTTGCACAGTGAGAGAGTTTCTTGGGGAACCAGAAAGCTTGATTCCATTCTGTGGGTGTAAGATTCTTTCCTAGATCCTGTTCCCATGCTTTAATAAAAGGGAAATTTGTGTATACCATGGCTTGCCAAGAGGCTGAATAGCATAGTGTTAGGGTTTTTTTTGTTTTTAAAATATTTCCGCATGCTGCCGTTATTTTATGGGGTTTATATAATGGGTCTTTGAGAGTATTTGGAATAGATTGCATTGCATGGTGTATTCGCATATATTTGTAAGTCTGTTTGCGGTATACAATATTGGGTAGAGAGAGTATTGAATGATTTCAATGTAGAGTTAAAATACAGGTCGCCCAATGTGGAAATCCCTTTCTCTTTCCAAGATGATAGATCTATGTTTGGTATACAGAGTTCCAGACACTTAGCGGGAGTAACTGGAGTAAGTTTGTTAAGTTCACTGATGTTCAGTGCAAAATTTGTCCACATGATTTTGGATAATTTAATACTTGGCAGGGAGTGTTCTGTATTCCACTTCAATGGAGTATTTGTCCATAGAAAATCACATACTCTGTGTGGAGCTACCAGTGAATCTTCAATGTCCACCCATGCTGTCACCCCTGGAGGAGCGTGGTGTTGTAGAGTTTGTGCCATCCTGGCTGCATAGTAGTATTTGGGAAAGGATGGAATACCCAGGCCTCCCTGTGTGGTATTTATTATTAGCCACTTATTAGCAATTCTGGTTGGTTTATTGGCGTGGATAAATTTTTGTATGTAAGATTGGATTTCATTTAGTACCACCAGTGGTATTTGAAACGGTATGGTTCTGAATAGGTATAGAAATTTGGGTAGTATTGTCATTTTTATTGCCGCTATTCGTCCTAGCCATGTAAGGAATAATTTGGACCAGTCGTGTAACTCTTGTTTTATGGTTTTCCATAGAGGTTTTATATTATGGTCTAGTAAGTCTTTCGGATGTTTAGTTAATTTGATACCTAGATAAGACACATGATCAGTTCTCCAATCAAACGAGTATGCTGTTTTGAGATTGTCTACTACGGATGTCTTTAGGCCAATCGGTAAAGCTTGCGTTTTTGATTTATTCACTTTATGGTATGCCACATCGCTGAACTCTTTTAAAATGGTTTGAAGGTTTATAAGGGACTGGCTCGGCTCAGTTAGTGCGATTAGTATGTCATCTGCAAAAAGAGCAAGTTTCGACTCTTGCTGTGGTGCAAAGGGGACACCCCTGATGCCCGGGTGGGCTCTAATAGCAGCCGCTAGCGGTTCCAATGCCAATACATACAATAATGGGGATAAAGGACATCCCTGTCTAGATCCATTAGAAATCTTGAAAGAATTGGATTGAAACCCTGCATATGTAACTATAGCTGTTGGTGATGAGTAAAGCGCGAGTGCAGCTTTGATAAATATTTCTGGGAATTGAAACTTCTGTAGCACTTTTTCTAGGTACCCCCAATGTAATCTATCAAAAGCCTTTTCTGCATCTATGGCTAATAATAGGCTAGGAATATTTTTGTTTCGTACCCATGATATCATGTTTATCACTTTCCTTGTGTTATCTGATGCTTGACGGCCGCTCACAAACCCCACTTGATCATAATGTAATATTGTAGGTAGAATATCTTTAATTCTGTTTGCTAGTATCTTGGCGTAAATTTTCATGTCAGTGTTTAATAACGATATCGGCCTAAAATTTGGGCAGGATGTCGGCGGTTTACCTTGTTTGGGAATTGTGGATATAAAGGCAGACAACATGGAAGAGGGGAATTTTCCTTTCGTACTGCAGGTATGAAAAACTTTAAGAAGATATGGCGCTAACGTCTCGGAGAATTTTTTGTAATATAAATTGGTGAACCCATCTGGCCCTGGTGCTTTATTGAGCGGGAGTTGGGTCATACATTTTGTTACCTCTTCAAGTGTTATGGGTGCTAGTAGAGTGGTGTATTGTTGTGTACTGAGAGTAGGTAATGATAGCTTGTGGAGGAATTTATCAATGATCTCCATTGTGGGTTGCTTTGTAGATGTGTCTTCAGATAGATTATATAATTTGGAGTAATATTGTGCAAATGTGTCGGGTATGTTTGCTGGATTCAGTATTTTTTCTCCCGTATGTGAGTATATGAAGGAGATGGCTGATTTTGCCTCTTGTTTACGGAGGCGTTTGGCTAGTAGTTTACCTGCTCTGTTTCCATGGACGTAATATTTTTGTTTTAATTTTCTGAGCATCATTTGTGTTTTATAAAGTTGCAGGTTGCCTAATTCTGTGTTTATTGATTGAATCTTTTTTGTTCTTTGACGTGTAACCTTATTTTTATTTAGCTGTTCTAAGATACTTAGTTCTTCTTTAAGCGCTATTATTGTTTTTTCTCTTTTTTTTTTTTCATATGAGGCTTGTGATATAAAATGGCCTCTCAGAACCGCCTTATGGGCCTCCCATCAGAAACAATTAACCCCTTAAGGAACAGGAATATTCTGGGTCAAGGACCAGAGCGATTTTTACATTTTTGATATGTGGTTGTTTACTTTCAACTCTATCATTTAACGCACCCATACAAGTTATGTGTTTTTTTTTAAGGACAGTTAGAGCTTTCTTTTGATACCCTATACATAAAAATCTACAATTTAGTATTAAAAAGTATATTTAACGGGAAAAAAATCCCAATAATAATCTACACAACTAGTGCAACACTAACCCACTTATCCAAACTAATTAACTAATAATAAAAAAAAAATATAGGTTCCCAAGGCCCCCAACAAAAAAAAACTGTAAAAACAACCCTCTGACCCGTGCAATGTCAGAGCTGTAAGAATCACAGAACAGGCATGCAGGGGTTAACTGTAATTAAATTAATATATTACAATAATATTTATTTAAAAAAAAAAAAAAAAAATTTAAAATTACAAAAAAAAAGAAAAAATTGTGAAGAAAATTACAAAATGATGTGTGAACACTGACTTTGCCATCTAATTTGCATGTCATTGAGGTTATCACTCGATCTCATACCCGGAAACCCGCCGTTCGGGTCCAGGAGCTTTGCCTCGGGTGCGAGGCATAGTACTGGACCCGTTTCAGACCGCCAGCTAGACTACATGACGAGCTAACTCGTCATAATGTCGTGAAGGGGTTAATGTCTACCAGTGCCTATCAGAAAAAATATATAATATCTTCCCGTTATAAGTCAATCAAAAAATGTCAATTGGTTTTTTTACTTATTACTAGTAGATAATGAACTGTAAAATTGATCTAGAAAGTATAGTAGTAATCTGATAAATAATTATGTGAAAAAAAAATTCAATAAAAATTGAAAAGAACTCTCTAAAAAATAATCAGTGAATGTAAAATAACACCATATGGACTGAAAATAGATTGTGGGAAGGTAAATTAATTAGTATTTGCATCGATCTCTCAAAATGGGCAAAACTGTATAAATCCCCAAAATATAGTATAGACGCACAAGATCAGCATAGGAAATAACCAAAATAAAATGTATTTATTAAAATGTATAATATAAAACAAAGTATTAAACGCACATGATAATGCACATATTTTGGAGGAAATGTCTTCACCTGTATATGCTACACAACTGCAGACACTTTGAATAGATTTTGTTAACTTGCCTATGGTTCCAGACTAATGGATCATCCGGTATTATGTTCCCTCTCCGCAAGGCTTGGCAGTGAACCATAATTTACCCCTCATTTTAATTTTTGAATTGGACAATGTGATCTACGTACATTCAATTTGTTTACGACTGAGTTATCTTGATGTGTTTCAGGCTTAGGGCTCTGTCTAGTGGGGGCTCTGTTATATCCCCACCACTCTCCCCGGCGCTGCCAAAGTACAAGCTTGCAGATTATCGGTACGGACGGGAAGAGATGCTAGCACTTTACATAAAGGACAATAAGGTAAGCTGTGAATTGGCGGTTTATTGTGTATACCTAGAGCGCATAGTGTGGTTAGTTTAGTGGTCATCCTTTTTAATAGCAGAAAAATGGTAATGTTCATGTTGCTTGAGTGGGTTATATAGCATTATATGGATATTGATTAACCATTTAATATAGTACAACCTCAGGATACAGGGAGCCAACACTGCTAAAATTCCAGCTGCCGTGTTAATTAATGCGCTACATAGCATGCCACATATTCATTTTAACACGTCCTTTGCTAAAATGAAAGCTAAGTATGACATTATTATTTTAATATGAAGTAACACAAAACCATGTTTCTGTTGACAAATAGTTTGCACATGGTGCCTGTGGCTCCATGTGCAAATTACACATTTCCCATTGAAAAGTCTGCCATATGCATATCAATCCACCGGTGATGTCATAATCCGGAGACACCACAGTCACATTTAACCCCTTAACGCATATGGACGTATATATACGTCCTGAAAAGCATGGTCCTTGAGGACCATGAGGACGTATATATACGTCCTCCGTTTACATGTAGTGTTGTGTTAACGCAACACTACATGTCTGTAGCTATTCCCAGAGGCTGCTTCGGATCCAAAGCGGCCTCTGAGAGTGCCTTCAGCCCCCCCCCCCCCTCTACCCCCCCGAGCGCATACGTTCACCGCGAATGTGATCGTATGCGCGTTAACACACATAGGCAGTGAAAGCTGATCACTGCCTATGTGTGTTAAAGTGTTGCAATGATGCCTCTATCGAGGCATCATGCAACACAATCTGTGCCCCCCAGGGGACTGCGATCACCCGTGATCATGCTCCTCCAATACAGCGTGCCCAGAGGAGAGCGACAGAAGAGAGAAAAAAAAAAATCTTTCGTCGCTCTGAAACCGCTACTTGACTGCCCCTACAGGCAGTTAAGTATATTACAGTTAAAAATAGAAAATTATTAAATAAATAAATAAAATAAATAAATGTAAAAAGTTAACCCTTGATCTACTGAACCTAGATCTAGGGTTAGGGTCATAAATAGGGTCATAATTAGGGTTAAAGGGGGGTTCGGATGATTACAATGGTTAGATTAAGGGGTGGGGTCGATTTTAGGGTTAGAGTAAATTTAGAGTTGGGGTAAATTTAGGGTTCGGGATAAAAAATCACTGTAGAAGAAAATGGTTAGAAAACCAAAAAAACACTAATATTGTTTATTGCCTTATTACGTGACATAAAACATAGACAAACAAGGAAACATTGATATTACTAAACTCAGGACAAATAGTAGAAATATATAGACGGGGTCTTTTTTACTATTTGTAATTGTGTAAAAAAAAATCAGGTCAGAGTTAGAAAAAGTGTTTTTTATGGCATATTTTCATCATATTTTATATATTTTTGAATAGTAAATGATATCAAATGATGAAAAGTATCAAATGAAAGCCCTATCCGTCCTTTAAAAAATGATATATAATTTGCGTGGGTGGACTGAACACAAAGAAAGAAATTCACAGTTCAGTAAACATATGACAAAAATAATGGAATTCTGGTCTTCAAGGCACGTCAAATGCAACATAGCACTCGGTCACTCGGTTGCATGCATTTCTGCTAACAATAGAGCATTTCCCAGTTTGCAATGTAAACAGTATTTAGATGATGGAGTCCCTTTATTATGGGTTCTTAAACACCAAATACATACCTCACAGGGAAGTAGTTATTTTTTTTTACTAGTTTGCCACTGTATTGATTAATGTTGCATGTATTTGAATTGTTTACAGATGTATGTAGATGTGTCATGCAGCACTGCTGATTTCATTTGATGCCAAGATAGCGGCCTTTCTGACTTCCCATTAAACCATTGAATTTTCTCTATCAGGTTCCTTCAGATCTGCAGGACAAAGAGTTTCTGCCTATTTTGAAAGAAGAGCCCCTACTACCATTAGCACTTGTTCCATTCACTGAGGAAGAACAGGTAAGTTCTCCTATAATAAATTACTTGAACCCTCGCCCCATCCCACCTCAAGCCTTTATTGGGGCCATTTATACATACAGGATGTGGGTCAGCTTGCAAATATTTCTATGCTCTTGACTTTGGGGCTGGTCACCTCCTGGTCTCTCAATAGTGATTTGCCTTATTGGTCCTGGAAGAAAGTGTTTTCAGTAGACATAAAGCAGAATATTGAGTAGCATGCAGTGCACTCTTTGGATGTAGCCACTATATGAATGTGTTTGCCCACTGAAAGGGTGAAATTTGATTTAAATATATCCCACACCACTTGTGTCATAACTAACTATTCCTTGTAAAACAGATATAGTGGGTAGAATTAAAGAAGGTACACTTAATGGACAAAACTATTGGGAGACCCCCCTTGATTATGGAATTCAGGTGTTCCAGTCAGACATATTGCCACATTTATAAACATTTGAGAAAAAATGGGTCATTCTGAAGAGCTCAGTGAGTTCAGGTGTGGTACTGGGATAGGATGCCACCCACGTGTGGTACTGGGATAGGATGCCACCCACGTGTGGTACTGGGATAGGATGCCACCCACGTGTGGTACTGGGATAGGATGCCACCCACGTGTGGTACTGGGATAGGATGCCACCCACGTGTGGTACTGGGATAGGATGCCACCTTTACAATAAGTCAGTTTGTGAAATGTCATCCCTGCTATATATTCCACGGTTATCTGTAAGTGATATTACTTGAACGTGGAAGCTTTTAAGAACAGCAACATAGTCGAAGTAGAAGACCATGTGAAGTCACAGAGTGGGGTCACAGAGGGCTAAGGCACATGGTGGGTAAAAGTTGCCAATGCTGTGCTGATGAGTTCCAGACTTCCACTGGCATTAATATTGGCACAAAGTATGTAAGTAAGCTTGAAATGAGTTTCCATGCCAAGCAGCTGCCTGCAAGCCTCACATCACAATCCCAAGCGTCTGATTGAGTGGTGTAAAGCACACTGCCACTGGACTGTGGAGCCGTGGAAATGTATTCTGGGGAATGACGAGTCACGCATCACTGTTTGGCAGTCCACTGGTGGACAGCCCGTATTGGGTGTATCTCAGGGCTCGACTAACCCCGGGCGCCAGGTCGCCATGGCGACCTGGAAATGGAGCCTGGCGCCCGGGTGCCGTTCCCCTTGCCGCTGCCATCCGTCTTTTGCAGCGCGAGGGGACAGACAGCAAGCTCCGCCCCCTCGCGCTACACGTGTGTATGAGTGTTCAGCCGAAAGAGCCATGAGGATCGGCTGCGGCACGAATGTAACCCCTCCCCAGCAATGAGGTAAGGCAGCAGGGAGGGGAAACATTCGTGCCGCAGCCGATCTTCATGGCTCTTTCGGCTAAGTGCTGGGTTGTCAACCCAGCACTCAGAAGTTAAGAAGGGAAAAAAAAAAACTTGTGTATGTTTGAGTTGTATATGTGAAGTGGGGGGGAGGGATGTATATGTGAAGGGGGGGTATATATGTGAAGTGTGGGGGGGAGGTGTATATGTGAAGGGGAGGTATATATGTGTGAAGTGTGGGGGCAGGTGTATATGTGAAGGGGGGGAGGGATGTATATGTGAAGGGGGGGTATATATGTGAAGTGTGGGGGGGTATATATGTGAAGGGGGGGTATATGTGTGGGGGGAGGTGTATATGTGAGGTGTGGGGGGAGGTGTATATGTGAAGTGTGTGTGTGTATTTGTGAAGTGGGTTGGTGTGTGGGGTTTGTATATGTGACGTGGGTTGGTGTGTGTGGGCTGTATATGTGACGTGGGTTGGTGTGTGTGGGCTGTATATGTGACGTGGGTTGGTGTGTGTGGGGTGTATATGTGACGTGGGTTGGTGTGTGTGGGGTGTATATGTGACGTGGGTTGGTGTGTGTGTTTATGAATTGCGTGTATGTTTGCGTGATTGTCTGGCTCCTAAAAAATTTTGCTGGCTCCTAGAATAAAATAAATTTGTCAAGCCCTGGTGTATCTAATGATATCACTTGGGCTATACTACTTACTTCCAGTGAAGGGAAATCTTATTGCTTCAGAATACCAAGTCATTTTGGGTAATGCTATGCTTCCAGCTTTGTGTGAACAGTTTGGGGAAGGCCCTTTTCTATGCCAGCATGATGTGCCCCAGTGCATAAAGCAAGGTCCATAAAGACATGGTTGGATGAGTTTGGTGTGGAAGAACTTGACTGGCCCACACTGACCCTAACCCCATCAAACACCTTTGGGGTGAACTGGAATGGAGATTGAGAGCCAGGCCACCTCTATCAACATCAGTGTCTGACATTACAAATGCTCTATATTGGATGAATGGGCAAACATTCCCACATTAAACCCTCCACAATCTTGTGGAAAGCTTTCCCAGAAGAGTGGATACTGTTATATCTGCAGGGGGGGACCAACTACAGATTAATATCTATGTATTTAGAATGCAATGTGATAAAAGTCCCTGTTGGTGTAATGGTCTGGTGTCTCAATACTTTAGTCCATATAGTATATGTTTATATCACCAGTCAGTGTACATCTGTTAACTCATAGTTCAGGTGCACTATTTATTAAATGATTGCACTGAATACACCCCCACTTGTGCTTCTGATATAAAAGCACAAGTGAAAAATGAAATGACCCTAGTACAAAGATAAACTGGCAGGTACTTTTTAACGGTACATGCCAGTTTATCCTTTGAGCAGCTGCCATGATGCTTCCAAAGTAGGGGATGGGACTCTTCATCGCAGCTGCTTCACCGCCGACTCTACAGCACAAGACAGATCATCGCTGGAGATTTCATCGCGGGACATTTCATCGCTAAAGGTAAGTATTTTACCGATTTTAGTTTGGTTAGAATTAGGGTTTAGGTGGTTAGAATTAGGGTTTAGGGGGTTAATTTTAGTATTGGGGTTAATTTTAGTGTTTGCTAGTATTGGGGTTTAGTGTTAGTAAAATTAACCCCTAACACTAAGCACTAACACTAAACCCCAATACTAACACTAAAATTAACCCCAATACTAAAATGAACCCCCTAATACTAACCCCTGACCCCTAATAGTAGAATTAACCCCTAACACTAAACACTGTTAGGGTTTAGGGGGTTCATTTTAGTAATGGGGGTCGGGGGTTAGTATTAGGGTTAGTATTAGGGTTTAGGTGGTTCATTTTAGTATTAGGGGTCGGGGGTTAGTATTAGGGTTTAGGGGGTTAATTTTAGTATTGGGGTTAATTTTAGTTTTAGTATTGGTGTTTAGTGTTACTATTGGGGGGGGAATCATTTATTAGGGGGGGTGTTTTTTTCGTTTTACTTTTAGATTTGTAAGAACTGACAGTTCAGCGCTGAGCTCTTACATAGCTGCAGCCGCGGTGAAACGGCCGCGTTATACATCATTGCTGACAGTTCATCGTTCTAACTGCCGCGCTGAACTGTCAGCGATGAAGATGCAGCGAAGAAGAGTCCTAGACCCCCATAGTAAGCATCACTGCTGTGGCTGTCACAGACATTCTGTCACTGCTACTGCGTTGCGTGACCTCCGTTTTCATACACCTTGGTTAGGTCCTCTCTGTTGCTGGCATTCAGAAACTTAGGTCTGGCACTGCACTAGCAGACGCTGCCACTGTTATCATGTACCATCATCATACAAGCTCTGCCTCACATGACATGTCAGAACTCAGAGTAAACCTGCTGTATTTTCAGAGATACATGTCTGGTTTACTTTGGAAACGTATCCAAATATTTTTTTAACTTTTTCTTCTAGTGGTGAAGCAAAAGTTAAAATAACTTTTAGTGCCACTTTAAACTCTGGACAATGCAAGAGTGTGTGAATCCACCTAAATGACTCACAAATGACAGATTCATTCATATTAGTCCTCACGCTGTCCTATGATCTGCACTGAAAATACCCCCGCCTACCCCAACATCTACCCTCTGCCTTGGGACCCAAACTGACAGTCACTCATACCTAATCTTGTTATTGATGCAGTATTATGCAATAATACAAACCAGAGTCATTTGTTTTTTTGAGAACACTGATAAAACGGCTTTCTCAAAACAAATAAGTGAATTTGCATGTCCGTTGAGAGTGTTTGTGTTATCATTAGAGAATTATAACAGCAAGAAAATGATTGATTGACTGATCAGCAGCTTTGATATAGGATGGTACGAGCCAGGAGCACAAGAGATGGGACTGGTGTAAATGTAACCCACTGTCTGAGGAGGTCCAGAGTCCCTCTAAATTATAGTATTAAACAAGAGCGAGGTTACCATTAACTCACAGGGGCTCATCCATGGGTACAACTCAAAATGACAACATGTCCATTAAATTAAGGTAGTGAGGTGACCTGTGGATTTTGGGGAAAATAGGGAATTTTACCCAATTCTTTTTTTAACCCAATTTTAATGCTGTTGGAAGATGATTTATTGAAATATTTAGAGTTTAAACAAATAATCTACTTTAGCAAATATGATAGTTAAACGAACATCCTATTGCTGAGCATCTAACCTATGAAGTAAATGTTGTTTTTTCAGTTCCTATTCCATGTTAATACTAATTGACAATGCAATGCAGCCAGCACGCAGCACGGATGTATACATACACTGCAATGGAAAAGTTAAACTTGAGGAGAGGAGGCAGGGATTAATGAAGTTTAATAATTTGGAGAAGAAGAGAAATGTAAGCACGTGAGGTCATTCTTTGAAGCAAGCAGTTTTAAAAGTAATTTATTAAAATACCATTTAAAAAAAAATGGTAGTGGATATGTGGAACAGCCTTCGAGCAGACGTGGTATGGACAGTTAATTAAAGGAGTACTTAAAGGGAAACTTGAAGCTGTCAGGATGTCTCTTGTAATACTAATGTTTTTTAAAATTGCAATAAAAAATAATGGGACACCAAACGTTTTTTTTTTTTTTTACCCTTGTTCCCTTAGAAGAAGCAAGGGTTAAAAAAGCACTATGCCATCTCCAGAGCAAATCCGACATGTATCTTTAGAGGTATCTAAAGATCAGCTGAAGCAGAGCTGATCTGGATACTGGTGTCCCCTGACCGTACACTGAGAAGCCTTTGCAGTAAATGTAGGCTATGAGATGGGATTAACTAAATGAAACGGCAATAAAAAGTAGCAAATTAGTTAGCTAGAAGGAAAACTGACATATTGAATGCTACACATGTTACAATGAACACCGGAACCAAAAGTACCATGTGTCATGCTAATGGCTTACAAATGTAATGTCTCAAAATTCTTGCTATACTTATTCTAGCTTTAGATTTGGATTAGATCGAAGGCTGCTCCACAATATTTACATGAACTGAAAATGCGCAGTTAAGTTATCTACAGTCCTGTATGTTGGAATAGAGGCCACTGCCTGAGATGTGCATAAGGTTAGCCTATAATGACCACTGCCTGAGATGTGCATAAGGTTAGCCTATAATGACCACTGCCTGAGATGTGCATAAGGTTAGCCTATAATGACCACTGCCTGAGGTGTGCATAAGGTTAGCCTATAATGACCACTGCCTGAGATGTGCATAAGGTTAGCCTATAATGACCACTGCCTGAGGTGTGCATAAGGTTAGCCTATAATGACCACTGCCTGAGATGTGCATAAGGTTAGCCTATAATGACCACTGCCTGAGATGTGCATAAGGTTAGCCTATAATGACCACTGCCTGAGATGTGCATAAGGTTAGCCTATAATGACCACTGCCTGAGATGTGCATAAGGTTAGCCTATAATGACCACTGCCTGAGATGTGCATAAGGTTAGCCTATAATGACCACTGCCTGAGATGTGCATAAGGTTAGCCTATAATGACCACTGCCTGAGGTGTGCATACGGTTAGCCTATAATGACCACTGCCTGAGGTGTGCATAAGGTTAAGCCTATAATGACCACTGCCTGAGATGTGCATAAGGTTAGCCTGGCGCCCGGGTATCGTGAGTCCCGCGTGGTGCCCTCGGCAATAAGATCGCTTTTTCCCTTCTCTCCAGCAGCGGTGCGCGAGGGAGCAGAGTGAGTGCACCGGCTGCACAGACTTCCTGCTCCGCCCCCTCGCACACCGATATAGTGCTGATCGGGGAGCTCAGCAGGAAAGCTGCTCTCTGCCACCAGGCTGGAACGCCCCCCCCCTCCCTCCCTTTATTGAGGCTTGAACGCCCCCCCCCCCCCCCCAAGTGTGTGTGTGTGTATATATGTGTCTGACTGGATGTGTATGTGTGTGTCTGACTGGATGTGTATGTGTGTGTGTCTGACTGGATGTGTATGTGTGTGTGTATATATGTGTCTGGATGTGTTTGACCACTGCCTGAGATGTGCATAAGGTTAGCCTATAATGACCACTGCCTGAGGTGTGCATAAGGTTAGCCTATACTGCACGTTCATTTTGAGCAGACTAGTTTGGCCATTAAGATCTTATCTTCCGTCCTCATCTTCTGTATTTACCAAGCATACCTGCTAAGAAAACTAAAATATTAAAGACACTACCACCCAATCATTGTTTATGCTGTGAATGTAGAGAATAATCATTGTGCTATGAAGTTGCAATCAGTAGCATTGAGAGACAAAAACGCTGTCTATGGTATCACCTGTTTGACATCACTTTATTGTATTTTTTTTTGTCATAGTAACTTAATGTAGGTATGGACCATGTGTAATGTGTTAAAGGATTTGGATTTTCATTAACTCTCATTTCTCAACAGAGGAACTTCTCAATGTCTGTGAACAGTGCAGCTGTACTGCGCCTCACAGGGAGAGGCAGCGGTGGAGGCGGAGGAACGGTAGTAGGGGCCCCTAGAGGTCGTAGTTCCTCCAGAGGCAGAGGTAGGTTTGTCCTTGAGGGGGGGGGGGGGGGGGGGGACCATAGAAACAAATTAAAGATTCCACAATGTATTTGAACTGTTTCTGTTGAAGATGAGTCGCACAAACAGTATGCAAACCTATTCACTGTTTACATTTCTATCCTGTTTTGTGAAGTTGCTCAGTGGCTAATGTACTATCTGCAGGACCTGTTCGATTCCTAGGGTTGCATGTTCAATTCACAGCAAGGCTTATTCAGCCATTCATTCTTCCAAGGTAGATAAAATGAGAGTACCAATAAATTGGGTGATAGTTATCCCTAGATGTTGAGCACAACATAGCGAGGCACTTAGCAGCACCTTCGGCTGCCCCAGAACCGATGGTGGTCGCTCTCCTGAGCGACCCCATCAGCTTAGTAGAAGGGAACGCTGCCTGTACAGGCAGCGCTTCCCTTCTAATGGCAAGAGCATCGGAAGTGAATGTATTTCACTTCCAATGCTCTAGGGGGAGCCAATCAATGCCGGCACAGCAGGTGTGTGATCTGTGTGCAGGCATGTAGGGTAAGTGCTCTGATGAGCACTTATCATACAGTCAAAGGCAATATTAGTAAATATTGCCTTTGACAAGTATTGATCTGCCTCCCTCACCTTACTAGTTTTCGTAAGGGAGAGAGACAGATCAGATAAAGTAAAAAATAAAATAATAAAATTAAAAATATTTAATAAAATTTTAGTAACCAAGGGCTTTTATAAAAGCCATTTAACCCCTTCCCTGCCATTGATCGCTGTGTACGCAGTGATCATACACAGCAGCACATTTTTTGCTGTCTGCATTTTTTAGGGGTTAATTTTTTTTTACTGTAATTCATTACAGTATAAAAAAAAGCTCTTTTAAGAGCGATTAACCCCTTGCTTGATGTAGATCACTGCCTAAGCAGCGATCTGACGCAAATGCAGCAATCTCGCTTCAGAAGCATTTTTACTTTTTTTTTTTTAAACTTTTTTATTACACCTGTCACGGGTTAATTCTACCCGCTAGGGGATTACGTTTAACGTAACAAATTTTACACAGCAGCACATTTTTTGCTGTCTGGATTTTTTTTAGGGGTTAATTTTTTTTTTACTGTGATTTATTACAGTATATCAAAGCCTCTTTTAAGAGCTATTAACCCCTTCCTTGCCGTATATCACTTCCTAAGCAGTGCATATGGTCACTTCCTAAGCAGCGCATATGGAGCAATCTGGTCGCAGAAGGATTTTTTTTGTTGCTATCAGCATTTTTTTTTGTCACACTCACTAGGGCTTAATTATACCCACTAGGGGATTACGTGTATTCCTTTTGAAGCTGTCTGAACACGTGTATAGCGATCAGTGGCAAAGGTGGTTTGGTGATTTCTCAGATGAGCATCACCATTCGTCTGGTTAGATCAATATTGGTAAATATTGTTCTGACCCATATGGATCTGCCTCCCTCTCCTCACTTGAGTTTTAGTGAGGGAAAGAGACAGATCTGTATAATATAATTTTTTAATTGTAATAAATTAAATAAAATGTTAAAAAATTGTGAGTCCCAAGGGCTTTTATAAAAGCCATACCCTTTGTATAGTGTAGCCTGTGTATTAACCCCTTCCCTGCCACTGATCACTGCACAGCAGAACATTTTTTCTTGTCTGTGCATTTTTAGGGGTTAATTTTTTTTGTACAGTAATACAAAGGCTCTTATAAGAGCTATTAACCACTTCCTTGCTATACATGTCAAAATTACAAGTTGGAAAATCAAAAAGCGCACCTCTCAAATGTAGCCTTTCAACCCCCAACAAAGCTGACAAAGCTATGCATGGGTGGTATCCCTGTGCTCGGGAGATGTTGCTGAACACATATTGTGGTATTGTTTGTCAGTGACACATACCGAAATATGTGAATTTGTGTCTAAAGTACAATGTATGTGGGAAAAAATTCACAATAAAATGACTACCACAAACTTTGACAAAGGCTGGTGGTAGAATTGGTGCATGGAAAGTGTTAAAATACCACCATTTGAGATAGCCTAGGGTGTCTACTTTTACAAAATATATACTTTTTTGGGTAAAATACACTGTCCTATTTTAAAAAAAAAAAAGTCCCAAATGAAAGATGGGCTCAGGCTGACTACACGTCAAAATTCCAAGTTGAAAATGCGCACCTTCAAAATGTGTCCCTTTAGCCCCCAAACAACCCAACAAACCTATGCATGGGTGGAATCCCTGTACTCAGGAGATGTTGTTGAACACATATTGGGTTATTGTTTGGCAGTGACACATACCAAAATCTGTGAATTTATGTCTGAAATACAATATTTGTGAAAAAAAAACCACAAAAAAATTACTACCACAAACTTTGATAAAGGCTGGTGGTAGAATTAGTGCATGGAAAGTGTTAAAATACCAACATTTGAGATAGACTAGGGTGTCTACTTTTAAAAAATATATGGGTTGATGGGTTAAAATACACTAGCTGGCTTCAAATATGTCCCAAATGGGACATGGGTGCAGGCTGTCTGCATATAAAAATTTCAAGTTGGAAAACAAAAAACTGCACCTCACAAATTTGGCATTTTAGCCCCCAAACACCCCAACAAACCTATGCATGGGTGGTATCCCTGTACTTAGGAGAAATAGTAGAATCTATTTAGCAGGTTTTTTCGTTCACTTTTGTTGATGAAGAGAAGATGTTTCAAATAAAAGTCAGGAAATTTGTGTTTTTTTTTTTTTTTTACCATATTTTATTATTTTGTTTTTATAATATTATAAGATATGATCAAAAAGATGGCATCCAAAGAAAGCCCTTCTTGTCCCGATAAAAACAATATATAATATGTGTGGGTACAGCAAATGACAAAGAAGAAAATTACAACTAAACACAAACAGCACAGAAATGTTAAAATAGCCATTGTCCAAAATGGACAAAAATGTTTCAAAGGCTCTGTCCTTAAGGGGTTAAATATACAACTGATTAGGCTGGAAAGTAACGAGGCATTAGAACACTTCATCCAGTGTCTGCTTTTGGGCACGCCCTGTGAAGGTGCTTCCCTAATTTATACATTTCACTGCTACTACGACTACACATTTTAGATTAAAACACAAAACAAAACTGAAATTTAACCATTTCCAATCCTCTTAAATTTTTTTTTGCAAGATGCTGTCACCTCCACCCTGCATTGCCATGTGTTAATCATGTACCCTGCATGCTAGCTTGATGCCAGTCAGGAAAGTTACAGGTCCTCATGTCACGGATGTTATGTTGAGCTTTTATGTGATTTTGTGTGTGTATTTTTTCTGTTTTGTCATTAAACGTAGTGATGTAAACACATGATTGTATCTGATGTCCCTGCCCCCACAAATCTTAACAGTTGTGGTGTGTATAAACCCAAAGCATATTAAGTGACATACATGTTTTATATTTCTCCTTGTGTCCGTGGCACAATCGGCCTGTGCTCCTTTGTTCTGACAGTTTCTCTTTAAAGCTCTCCGCTTTAGCCAGATTTATAGGCAAAGGTTTGGGTAATCTGTTCAGTTTCCAAAGCTGATTACATAGTAACATTTCCCGGCACTCTGTGATCTAAACCTCCTTGAAATTAGTGAATTCGTTTTGGCAAGTGGAGAATAAGCGAGGGAGGTGGCATGTTATCTGGTGGCCAAGTGGTGGATAGAATCACATGGTAGAACAAGCTGTACAAATCACAGTTCTTTGACTGGGTACATCCACAGGGAGCTAGTCAGGCTGTCAGGACAAGCAATAGGAAAGGCAAAGGGTTGTGTCAACAGCCCGGGGCAGTTATTTTTATTTTTTATTATATATTGATCAGTATTAAGATTGTTGGTTTAGTGATATGATAGACTCTGATATGGTTTAGTGATTAATTAAAGGTTCAGTTCCACCTTCAGTGTTCAAACGATATTTATATTTATGAGTGCTGTATCAGTAAATAAATTCTTACTGTTTTTCCCCCCCCAACTCATCCCCATCTTTTAAAAACTATAAATAAAGTGTAATAGTTTTAAGTGCACTTTCTAGAGCAGCAAACCTGCCCATACTTCCAAACCCATCTTATTGGATGTTAATATGTCCTTGTATAACTAGAGCTAAGCCGGCTATAATGCTGGGCTTACACTAACCAATTCTGGCAGGAACAGCACTCTTTTAGGACAAGTGGGCTCCACCAGCTCCCAAATAATAATAGTTGCACTGTCACTTTAAATGACACACTGTAATTGAATTGTCTTACCCCAACTACTATATATTGGTTTGTAATAAACTCACCTCATATCTACCCCAACTACTATATATTGGTTTGTAATAAACTCACCTCATATTTGATGTGCTGAGCGATTTGTGTGGTTTTTGCTGGGCTTGGGGTCCACGGACTAACATAGAGATCTAAATGGGATTGCGATGTTAGTCCCGAGATCTCACTATACTTCCGCTGCCAGTGCCCCGATAGTTCTATGAGAGCAACTATACAAGTTAAATGACGCCATGTAAATGTTAAATAACGGATTCACATTAAATACTTCAGAAATACATGTAGTTTTGCCAGTTATGCTTTTCTGGGAATGTGAGCTATGGTTCATATACTGGCAGTGTTCCCAATACAGAGATGGTGCAGGCAACCTTTCAATATTTCCTCTTTAGTTAGAAGATTGTAGATGGCATGATCATACATTTAAAGAAAGATACACGCATGGCAAAAACAAAACCTTTATAATATTTTTGGGATCGGGGCCTGCTTGAGTTTTTCATATTTACTCATATCTCCGGTAGATGGCGCTGTTCTCTGAAAGATGCTCCATGTGAGTGTAGCAATTTATGTAGAAAAGTTTGTTATAGCTGCTTGTTATTTTAAAATGTAAGCATATGCTTATGATCAGGAAGAACATTTATACATATACAATATTAAAGTTATTTATAAGGACCCAATGACCAGAGATGCCAAATTCATAATACGAGGCAAACATTTTCAAATAAACCATTTTATTTTCTGATTAAGATCTTAACATCTAAATAATTTTAGGGAGTTCTGGGAAGGGGTTACATACAGGACTGTGTTTCTTGCTGTAAGCTGCTTTCACCCTGTGGACCCCAATGCATAGCAAAACTGGTAATTCCACCCATTGTTTATCAGGGTCTTCTCATTCTGTTATTCCTGTGCAATACCTGCACGTCTAATCCCACTGCACACACCAGGTAACTTGTAGGCTGTTGAGGTAGAGCATTGGCGACTATTACACACCATGCGCCTCAGCACTCTGTGATGCCCCCCTGTGACTTTACATGGTCTTCCACTTTGTGGCAGAATTTCCTCTGTTCTAAACACTTCCACTTTCCAATAATATCACCTACAGTTGACTGGAATATCTAGCAGGATTGGAATTCCACAAACTGACTTATTGCAAAGGTGACATCCTATCACAAGTACCACACTTGAATTCACTCTCTTTTTAATGACCCTTTTTTCACAGATGTTTGTAAATGCAGACTGCATGGCTAGGTGCTTGATATTCTGTACCTGTGGTAATGGATCTGATTGAAACACGTGAATTCCCAATACTTCTGCCCATATAGTATATCTAGGCTAAGGATCACCAGTAGCTCTTGAGGTTTATCATTTGTTTTGTAGGTTGACACATTCATGACCAAAAATAATGCACTTGTATTTTGTGTAATTGAAAATTATATTCACCTTCAATTCCTTTATATCTTTAATTACATATATCTATATATGTATTATATTTCTATATGGTTATCAAGATACATAACACCACACATTAATAGTAGGCCCAGCCAGTGCTTCATTGTATATGTATTATGTATGTACGCATAGGAATCATCTCAGTACTGCCAAACCTCTTTATGTGGGTTTAGTGCACAGTACATTCAGTGTCTTTACTAAAGAACTCCAGAGTTTAGTTGACGTTGGTCTGTTCCAGTCCAGAGAATGAGAGCAATTCACTGAAACATTATTTAACTTTTACATTGCTCATGGTATCCTGGTGATTAATCTTCCCAATCATAAATACTCCAAACAAGCTTTCAGATGTTTGCTTGGTGATAATCCACCGCTGTAGTTTAAAAGTCCTCTACATTCTTGTTGCTGTTTGATTATACATTTCGTTGCTGCAGATCATTTAACATATGTTTTAATAAATGTTTTTTTTGTAATGTGAAATTGTCATTATTGTCCAAAGCAACATGCATTCCATATCCTTTCAGCATATCAAAATAACACGGCATTAAAGTTTACCTATATATTTACATATAGGTTTATAAAGTGTACCAATGACTTTAATGAAGGGCCATACCATTGATATGGACTGAATTTGCAAGAAGAATATTTCTGCCATATTTAAATTGCTTTTTGAACAGTGTTTGTATTATACCCCATTTAACTGATATTGCCCTGTAGAAAATAAAATTGCCTATATTTTCCTGGGTACCTGAATTGAATACATTCTTTCCTCAGTATTAATCATAATTATTATTAAATAACATGAGAGTAGCTTTAAAAACCTAGTTTGCCTTTTTATGGGAAGTTAGTGGACAGCACCTGTATATTTTTAAATTGTACATATCGTACTACAGCCGAGTGGCCAATGAACTATACAAATGGTTAATTGGAGGGGAGCAATATGTCTGTGGGTTATGAGGTTGGGTGAACAGAAGAGGAACAACTTCTGTGCTGTTTCTGTTATAGTGTCCTGTGACATATGCAGGCATTTATTAAACCACTAATATGAATGGGCTTCAGAAATTGTCTTTTTCCCTTTTTTGAGACTTTGCTCTTTGTGTTTCTAAAGGCAGAGGCAGAGGAGAGGGGGGTTTCTACCAAAGAAGTTTTGATGAGGTTGAGAGTGGATTTGGTCGAGGAGCTCGTGAGATGCATCGATCACAGAGTTGGGAAGAAAGGTGAGTGTGGGGCAGTATTGCTGTGTAACTTGCTGTGAGTGGCAGGCTCTCTAAGAACACTCTAAAAGAATTGGGCCATAGGCACTGTAAGGCTGCCAGGTGTATGGGTACAGGGGAGAACTGCATGGGGTCATATAACCCATGTTTGTCGGCAATTTGAGGAAATGCATTATAGGTTGGGATGCTGTTTTGGCATTTACTGTAAAGAGACTTCAAAGGGTATTTTCTTTGCGGCAGGGGGATACTTCAGTCTAATGTGACGTATATTGAAAGCTGATAGTACTTCAATCTAATGTGACTAGTATTGAAAGCTGATAGTACTTCAGTCTAATGTGACTAGTATTGAAAGGTTATAGTACTTCAGTCTAATGTGACTAGTATTCAAAGCTGATAGTAATTCAGTCTAATGTGACTAGTATGGAAGGCTGATAGTGCTTCAGTCTAATGTGACTAGTATGGAAGGGTGATAGTGCTTAGTCTAATGTGACTAGTATGGAAGGGTGAGAGTGCTTCAGTCTAATGTGACTAGTATTGAAAGCTGATAGTACTTCAATCTAATGTGACTAGTATTGAAAGCAGTACTTCAATCTAATGTGACTAGTATTGAAAGCTGATAGTTCTTCAGTCTAATGTGACTAGTATGGAAGGGTGATAGTTCTTCAGTCTAATGTGACTAGTATGGAAGGGTGATAGTACTTCAGTCTAATGTGACTAGTATGGAAGGGTGATAGTACTTCAGTCTAATGTGACTAGTATGGAAGGGTGGTAGTACTTCAGTCTAATGTGACTAGTATGGAAGGGTGATAGTACTTGTCTAATGTGACTAGTATTCAAAGCTGATAGTAATTCAGTCTAATGTGACTAGTATGGAAGGCTGATAGTGCTTCAGTCTAATGTGACTAGTATGGAAGGGTGATAGTGCTTAGTCTAATGTGACTAGTATGGAAGGGTGAGAGTGCTTCAGTCTAATGTGACTAATATTGAAAGCTGATAGTACTTCAATCTAATGTGACTAGTATTGAAAGCAGTACTTCAATCTAATGTGACTAGTATTGAAAGCTGATAGTTCTTCAGTCTAATGTGACTAGTATGGAAGGGTGTTAGTTCTTCAGTCTAATGTGACTAGTATGGAAGGGTGATAGTACTTCAGTCTAATGTGACTAGTATGGAAGGGTGATAGTACTTCAGTCTAATGTGACTAGTATGGAAGGGTGGTAGTGCTTCAGTCTAATGTGACTAGTATGGAAGGGTGATAGTACTTCAGTCTAATGTGACTAGTATGGAAGGGTGTTAGTTCTTCAGTCTAATGTGACTAGTATGGAAGGGTGATAGTACTTCAGTCTAATGTGACTAGTATGGAAGGGTGGTAGTACTTCAGTCTAATGTGACTAGCATGGAAGGGTGGTAGTACTTCAGTCTAATGTGACTAGTATGGAAGGGTGGTAGTGCTTCAGTCTAATATGACTAGTATTGGTGCTCATGTTGTAAAAAGCTTTTGGTGTGTATGGATGGTTATGCTAATCGAGGAAGAGTGGTAGTTAAATGGTGGCACAGTCAAGGAGTTTGTGGTTCTTAGCACAAAATCCTTGACAGCATCAGGGTTGAACAGGGTCTATAAAAACGGTTTCTAACATAGAGGTGGTACTAATGGTTGCCTTTGCTTGGGAATTGGCATTAGTTTATAAAAGGACATTTTGTATTGTAATGTTATGTGGAACAGATCATGCTGTGCCAGCAAATCCAACAGGGATTAACCTCCAGATGATATAAATGATTACAGTATGGACGCTCTTTTTTTTTCTTTCTTTCCATTTTATACATATTTTTTTTGTCTCTACCTTTTCAGAGGAGATCGTCGGTTTGAAAAACCAACACGAAAAGAACCTGGTAAATATCAGTTCATTGCTTGTTCAGATGGGTGGATGATTAGTATATGACTTTTTAAGAATGATCGAATGTTTGTGGAAGGGATAATGTGCTTAATGGTTAAAATATGGCTTTAGAATGCTGGTCCTAGAGGGCGTCAATTACTTGTGCGTATATCACTGAGGCTGCCATGTCATGGAGCAGGAAATGCTCCTCTCCTTCCATGCTATTGGCTATGTGTGGAGCGATTTACCACATGCACCCACAGAGCTGGCCTGGAGTGCTGCTCTCTCAAGTAGCATCCAGTAACTGCAAACCTGTGGCACTTAGTATCTGACTTCAATGAAAACCGGGAGAAGAGGAAACTAAAATTAATATGAAAGACTGGGAGCAGAACACAAGGAACATGGCACTTTAAGATCATTAACTGGCTTTCCTGTTGGGCACTTGGGTTCAAAAACCTTTGCCATCACCCCTCTAGTCTTTCCATCTGCAAAAGAGTAGGAGACAATATTTTCTGATTTAGGCACCATTCTAAATGCAGTTTTAATGAGGAGGAAGTGGCAATCATTAAATGTATCGTTTTGGCTTAGTCCCTCTTTAATAGAGGCGTTTGCATTCTCTGAAACCTCGGACATTAGGAAGATTGAGAAGAATTAGATTAGTAGAACAATAGTGTATATTCACCCACATGGAAAACATATTTCAATTACAGGGTTAAAATGGATCAGTTACTGCCACAGGTTATATCTCCATTATATATATATATATATATATATATATATATATATATATATATATATATATATATATATATATATATATATAAAGCAAAACTACCTATAGTTTGTGTTTTTTTTTTTTTTTGTTCAATGTTATCGTTTTAAATACATTTGGTTCCGTGGCATATGGTGTAAAACGTTCATTAAAATACTGCCTTTCCATCACTTTAAGACAGCCAGACAAGTAGGGGATTAACGTTATGGAAAATCATGCTTTGGGGAAATGGTTAAAGGGGCTGCTTTTTAATGCATACATAGTGGTTACCTTATTCTGTGGACAGTACTACACAGGTACACAAGTGCACAGGAGTGACCATTCTGAGAAAGCCACAATTACTCTTTACCAATGTGAAGCAAGTTTGGGTCTATAAAATGAAGCTGAGTCTAAGCAATTGGATAGGTGTTTATACTATATCCAGTTTAAGAAAGCCTGCTTATAATTAACTGCATGAATGTCTCTCTCTGGACGTATGTGTCTGGGAGCTTTCATGGTATTTGTTGTATTTGTCGTATGTAGTGTATGTATCTGGAGAGGCTTTAAGGCGTCTGAATGCTGTGGAATGATTGCTTGCTCTCGGATCATGATCTTGGCATTGTACATGTTGAACACACGTGCTTGAGTTTATGTTCATGTTTCCTAAAGGTATGTGTTTTCTGAGCTTACATGCAAAATACTCTATATTTTCTATAACTGCATGCAAACTGCCTTGCCCTCTCTGTAGTTTGTCATAGACATATCGTCCAGCAACAGGGAACAAACCAGACGCATGCTGTTTATTGAGGTTTATTGTCAAAGTATATTGAGTGGGTGTTGCAGGGCCAGCCTCTGAGCAGTCCCATGCTTCCTTCCTGCTCTAACATTGAGCATCTTTCTCTGGTTATCTGCCGGCTGGGAACTGAGGGTTAGTGCAGCCATTCTACTAAGAGCAGAGTCTGGTTCATGAAAAAGACTAGACAATTATTCTGCATGTTTCACATTATCCATGTACATATTGTACACCTGTACCTATTCCTAGAAAAAGCAAACAGCTTGCATGTGTCAAAGTGCTTCTGTTTTTAGGTGGATAAGTATGTCTTCATGTACCGCCTATATGAATGTACCTGGATTCATCTTTACTTTCTGCACACATGTTGCATGTATATATCCGTTTATGTTTTGAGTGTGGTGGTGATATTGTGCCTTTTTTTTGTTCGATATATTGCTCTCCACTTTAAAAAGGACAGTCTGCTAACAACCAAACAAACCATTCTTGTGCATAACAATCAGGATTTGCTTCTCAAATATGTCCATTGTATCATGTGCACTTGTCTGTAAATTTTCCTGCTTTACATAGGTAGACTTATATTTTATCTGCTTGTCCACAGTTTGTGTACAACATTGTCTCTTAAACCTACTCTGTCTTTCTCTCTGGAGAGCTCTCACTCCTCTGAGCAATTCATTATTGTTTGATAGTTTTTCATGTCAGCAGGGCAATGCCCAATAGGCCCCTCATACGGCACAAGGGGTACAGTGCATGTTGTACTGCACAAAGTTATCACAGAACAGTCTTTGGAGCCTTATTAACACCAGCCTCATTTCCAGTAGGAGTTTCCTTTAGAGAAGGGTCAGCTTGGTTATCAAAGTGAGGGTGGCTGAAGGGGATAATGACAATAGTACAATCGCTGGATTTTTACTCCCCCAGTCCAGTCTCGCAGATTTGAAAGGTGTCCCCCCTTTGCCCATTAGCACAGACCTCCAGCTCAGTTCTGTACGGCTGTCTGTGTGAGGCTTGGGGTAGCTCAGGAAGGGGACGTCCAAATGTTTCCATACAGACCCGGTATCCTCCCTCAGCCTGTCGTGTTAGGCACGGCGCAAAACGGTGACCTTGAAGAATCTCACTTGGTAGATAGGAAGTACGACTCTGGCAGATTTCCCCAGAAGTTTCCTGAGTAGCTGATAGACAAACAACAAGTTCCAAGTGACCAGATGTGGATAATGTTTCACGTTGTAGCAGGGCTGCCAAAGGACTTCCAAGAGATAAGCTGTGGTTGTATGTAAGGGGGAAGGAGAAGAAAGGGCACTCTGCTCCACTGGTTTGGCTGTCCAATGAAAAGTCCACACTGGTCTGCTGGATTTGTCCATCACCCCTCTCTTGGTAAAGGATTCCATTGACTCTCACCATTGTTAAGGGGCTTGGCCGTGTATTTGCCACTTGGAACATCACACATGGTTTTCCTTCAGGACTCCCCACCACTGCCAGCCTGGAGAACATGATTGTGGGAGATCGATTCTTAGGTCTTGCAATCTTGGCTACAAAAACACCTGTGGAATATATAGTTTAGGGTTAATATCAAGAAATAGCAAAAGATGCAAGTAGTATAACCTGCTTCCCTCACCATTAGTGTAAGAAACTCTGACCTGTAATAAAGGCTTCCAACATGAGTCCTAGCAGCATCTGTACTGCTAGTAGAGCAATAGCACTTGGACAATCCCCACTGGGGAACATGGTTCCATATCCAATGGTGAGCTGTGTCTCCAGTGAGAAAGAAAATGCGGCAGTGAAGCTAGTGATGTATTTAACACAGATAGTATGATTCTCCGGAGGGGCATCATGGTCCAATGCCAGATCTCCATTCATCTCGGCAAGAAGATACCAAAAGACAGCAAAGAGAAGCCAGTGAGCCAGGAAGGAGGCAGAAAAGGCTAGCATCATCCAGCGCCAACGCATGTCCAGCAACAACCCCCAAATGTCACGCAGGTAAGACAGGCCTTGCCCCTGCATTCCTACTGCCTTAATGGTGCTATGTCCATCCTTAGTCACCAATCGATGAGAACAAGAGCTGAGTAAAGTGCATCTTGGGGACCTGCTGTGAGGTTCTTCCTCCCGGTCTGTGCTGACCTGTAGCACCACTGAAAAAGGAAAGAATCTATGCTGTAATTAATAAGCATAATAGATTCCTCCAATGGAAGAGAGATCCAACATTAAAGAGTTAAAATGTGTTTTAATGGGATCAAATTAACATTTAACACCAAGAAAATACCTGCCTGATTTTATGTCGCCTTGATACATTTCATATTTAAAATGGACATGCCAAATGCCGTCTAGGTACTAGATTCCTGCAGTCTAGGTACTAAATCTTTATTTCTGTGGGTATACTGAATAGTGAACCCACTTTATAAACCCACAATCATAAGAAGTGTTTAAAACATTTAATTTTAAATATAGGCTCCTAGTAATAAGTTTTAACTAATAAACACATATAAAATACAAATAATATATATAGTTATGTAAAATATAAACGTGTGTCTAATTGAAGTTTTGGAGGAACGCAAATAACCAATGGAAATGTGGGATAATGACAAACATCGGATTTGAATGCAAGATGGATATGACGCAGCAAATCCAAGAAGCAATTAAGCAACAATAAACAATGTTTATCTTTCTGCTCTGAAAAGCGGTAGAAAGCACTGTGCCGCAATATGGCAGGCCATTTTAATGTTTCAATATATGGTGACCTCTAGTAGTCAGCTGTTTTGAGGGCATTATTTAAAGTGAAACATTGCAGAGATGAAGTGCTGTATCCTTTATTAGCGTTGAAGAACTAAAGCTCGCTGGATTTAGTATTAAAATTCATTCTTAATTTCTAAGAAGTCATCTACAACATTAGATTTTGCCCAAAATAAACATAGCGATAAATACTCCGAAAAAGGATTTAAAGCAAATTTACTGTAGAGAGGTCAGGGAATATTGAACATGCAAGATGAAGAAGGGGCAACTTCATAACAACCACTGAATGTGAAGACATGATTAGACGACAAGATATTTATATAAAAAAAACATTCTGGAAGTTTAATAAAAAGTGTGCAGGATTGCGTAAGTACTGGCAGCATGTAAGTCCATAGAGTTATGACAGTTTTACTTACTTTTCATCTGATCAGACACCGGATGCTCCACGTGTGTCCCTTTAATCCGATCCTCCCACCAACATCCGGTGTGATTTGGTTTGTATGTGCACAGCAGCTGTAGTGTTACAGGGGTCCTTCTTCCGCTCCTTTACTCTACTGCTTTCTTAATATCGTGTTTATTCACGAGCCTAGGCAAATACAAACCAAAATGTTAATATCGGCGTTATTTCATGCACATGCTTTTTACCGCTGTGGCTTTGCTCTTAACCCAAGTTGGATCTCCCCATTTTCACGGGTGTCTGCCATTTATCCCACTCCATACCCTCCCCCTACCATAGGCACCTGAGTTGTCTCTGGCTTTATTCCCTCAAGGCAAGCAGGGGCCTGTGCCTGCCTAACCCCAGTGTTCTGAATTGTTGCCAGACTGTTAGAGGGAGGGCTTAGGGGGGAAAGAGTGTTTGTGTTATGATTTCACGCTCAGGGGTAAGCTGCTTTCAGACGCACACATCATGATGCTCATGTGACATGCCCTGCTGCGGGAAAATGTCCTGGCTTTGTTTGCTCTGGGATGCATGGGAGGGCAGGTAGGATTCACCTGGACCTGACACCAACCTTTCTGCCTTCTTACTGCTTACTCTGTCACCTCGCTGCAGGCTCTCTCTCTGTTAGCCGGTAATAATGACATTCTTGTCACAGTGTGACTAGTTAGAACAAATACACCATTCTGTCAAGCTGTGCTTAAACTCTTTCGCTGCCACTGAGATTATCCAATACAAAAAAAGATCCCTTTGAAATCTGTGCTCACTGCTAATTTTCCAAGTCTAGTTTCTTACATAACTTCCTAGGCTCAATTCTCAAAAGCCGGTTGGTGCCAGGAACGATAAACATCTAAGCTATTGTTACTATTACAGGGATAATAGCAGAGTGCATTACAGGTGCATCATAGTTATTACCAGTGATGGCAAAAAAGTACTATGCGTAGGGAAAAATAACTTCCTTTAGTTGTAACCAAGTGTATAAATTTAGCAGATCAATCCGTACGTGAATAACAAAATTACAGCTACTCTTTTTAATGGACAGGATGCTGTTGGAAATAGTCAAGTTGCACAAATTAAAAAGGGATTATCCATCACTTCGCTAGCCTGATTTGGATGGTTAGAAAAGGCCGTAACCAATTACCAAGAAGAAAGTGACTCATAAAGCGAATTATGGAACAGTTCTCCAATGATCCAAATAATCGGATTCTGGAAATGCACTCGACAATCACAAGTCTGCTAACTTCTGACTTAAGCAAAGCACTATGAATACGTTTGAAATGATATACTGCTTGGATGCAAATGATCACTGCTAATTTGATTAAGGCAGTTCTTGCAGTCATTCTTTTTTTTTTTTTTTCCAGTTTGCCATGAATGAATGCTATATTCAGATTGTAATCGAGCATCACAGGGGTTAAGCTAAGGATTTCCTGAGGTTTAACCAAAGTTTGTAGCCTGACTTGCTGGGCTCACACAGACTCTTTTCACTGAAGGACAAATCACATGGTCAGCATGTGTTGTCTGTATACCGGCTGGAATAAGGGATGTGAGAGCCTAAAAGCTCACTGAGATATTCCAAGCGAGGCAAGTACTGGGCCCTGCCGAAATCAACTCTGATAACGCATTGCGTTGGAAGATCACTTAATTCATGCTGAAAACCATAAATCATGGCATTAACCATCTGGAACACAAGCTTGCAGTAACAAGGTAATAAAAAAACTCAGACTGTTAGTAAATGTATTACAAATATTTAGAATGGACCACAAATGGGAACTTACCAGATGACTGGTGTTAATGTGGTCTACGTCTTCACTGTTTAGAGCCTTTTTCCTTTTCAACTTCTTATCCAGATACTGATTTCTTGATGACCTGTCTTTTACAGTCTTTAATACATTCTCATATCCTCTGTGATTTGTATATAATATTAACTTGATTTAACATATACAATTTATGATTCCTCTTGTGCGTTCGGTCTCGCCATCTGTTTGCTGGTGCTTTTTTTTTGGTGTCCTGTCCGGTATCCTTATCACACTTTTTTCCCCCGGCCTCCGGTGCACTCTGGCACACGCTCTAACTATGGGGGGAGCCCTTGCTGGGTCTGAAGTCATAACCCACATTCCTGTGTTTATAAATCAGGGGGCAGGGCTTCTCCATTGTCTCATTTGATTGGATGTCGGTCTATTGGGGAGATGCCAGTAAGGGGTGGTATGTTGAGACAGTGGTCCCCACCCCCCCAATTATTGGCTGTGCACAGTAGGTGTACATTATTTTCCATTAACAATCTCATTACTTCTGACTTGAAAAAGGGGTTAATGGAGCAGTAATTTTCAGATTTATTTAAACAAAGAGACTTATCATTTTTACTAATCGGAGATTAAAATTTGTAGCATGTTGCTTATCTCTTCTTGATAAAAGTAAACCGAAATGTGTTCTCAATACGTTTTGAATTGGTTTAAGGAGGGAACATAACTATGTGACTGGGAGAATGCTTATTTCTTAAACATTGAGACTGTAATGTTGTGAATGAAAGTGTTTGAACAACGTGTTAATAGCGACTGCAGGGAAAAGGTCACAGTAAAATGCCTGCAGGTCTTTGTGAGAAATGTGGTCAATAGACTGCAGGATGCTTGGATTAAAATTGGTTAAATGCTACAAGATAGCATTTAGTGGTACTTTGGAAAGAATAGAGTTCTGTATGAAACAATGCTAAATAATGCCTTCACCTCACTAGTAAAGACTAATTATCTTTTTGTAGTGTTAGTCTTATACTCGAGTGTCTTATAGGGCAGTTTTCTAGCAAGGTAGCTCTTCATTCTTTAGGCCTGAGGATGGTTTATTAAGTTTGATTTGTGAATCTGCTTGGAGAATCAGACAAGGCAAAAAGTGCCTTGTACATTTTTAGGGGGAGTGTGTGCTTGTTTTCCACCGGACTTTGCTCGCCTCTGTCCAGTTAAGCGGATTGGAGAAAACAGAGCCCCATTGTTCTGGAGGAGCAAAGCCGTCTTCAGGCCTGCGGTGTTGGATATTAAAGTAATGACCCAAATCCCACCCCCCTCAGGGCTTCTGTTCTGACGCCCTGCCCAAAGTTTGGACCTCCTGCCGTCCATGGCACGCCAGTGCATGCCCAAAACTAACAGAGGAAGGAGAAGCTACGCAGGAACTTGTCACCTTGGCGGTTCCATATTACCTGAAGAACTTAACCCCTTCGGTTCTGGCATAACACAGTTGTACTTTTTTATGACCCACTGTTACCTTTTAATCTAAATTTGTATATATTTTTTATACGCACTGAACACGTGCATGAAATTGATGTGTCTGGGTGTCTGTGAGCACCCAACCTCTCGAAGCTCCTCCTCCTTATAGAGTATATCATCTAAAGTAGTCACATGACCTGCAACCTTGCCAAATCGTCATTGTTTTGTTTCCTCTACCCTCGACTTTGGATGTGTGTTAAGAATGGATTTCATGTTTGAAAACCAACGATTCGGTCTTGACTGAAGGAGGGGGTCATCTGTGTACATTTTCGCCTGATTTTCAGTTTTTTGGTTTTCATTTGCACAATGCCCATGAATTGCATCCGAACATGAAACTGAGCCACAATCAAGGCTTAGCATGTTCATTCATAATTTTTTTTTATTATCAGAAATTGATATATCACTGAAATCTTGGCTGTTTTCTGGACGATATTAAAATTGGGCTCCAGCCCACGTTTAGCCCAGCTGTCTGACAATTGGTCCCTCCATGTAATGTGTTTGATGCTGTTTGCTTTGGTAAAATAAATTTGGGGATGAAGTCTGTTTGGGTACTAAAGTATTGCCTAATGTATTTTTACACTAGTGAGATGAATAGCCCTATTCATACTGGTGACAACAGACAATTACGTTGTAGTTTTTTGTTTTTTTAATCTGTGTTTGTCTTGTATCTTCTCCCCCTAACACCCTGCATGTAAATATTTGAACTAACTGGAACAACACCTTTACTACACCTGTCTAAAGAAATTTTCAGTGGTTTGTGAACTGAGTGGATGTACAGCTGCTAATAAATGAAATCTGGCAGATAATCATACACCACTTCAATAATTCTATTCAAGACTTTGATATAACATATAACTATAGGATCGTAATATGCATAGCTTGGAAGAGAGACGAGACGCGGGATATGCTCAAAACATTTAGTAAGATTAATGCAGTCTGTTAATAAAATATTAAAATGTTAAAATATTTCCATATTTTATGTATATTAATTCACTAATATACATTACAAAAAAATAAATACGGGTTGGTTTAAAGTTTAGAACAACATAAAACAATTCAAAGTTCTAAGGTAATTAACAATGCATACCTTGTTTGGGATTCAGGGTTTTGTACACAAAGTAATTTGGGTAATGCAAACAGAAGACTGGAGCAGTTCAGCTTACAACAATAACAGCAATAAACACACAGAGGAACCAACTATTCAGTAAAATCAGATAAGTGTTGATTGGCACCCAAGTATCAAAATAAAATCCTTAAAGGGACTCTAGTGCCCAAAATGCATCTTCTAATTATTAATACATATTAATGTGCTTTCAAAGTACTTTAAAATTCATTTTTTCATTGCTTAAAATATAAAATACTTACATCTAGATGAAACTGTGAAATTACAGCAGTTTGCAATAAACCTGGACTGCCCACACTAGCTGAAAGAGTAATTTCCTTTTTTTTTTTTATTGCTGCAGGAACCAATGAGAATAATGCCATTATAATAATTGGAATTCCCTGTCTCTCTGGTGATGTCATTAGACAATGTGTTGCACTGTTAAGAGAGCCTACTTTATACAAGATTAAGGTCACTTAAAGGCCACACAATGTATTTAATTCGAGAAGCACAGGAAGTGACTAAATGAAACAAAACTTTATATTCTCACTGTCTATATAATCAGTGGTGCTGCACCTGCAGTAATCATGCAGAGTAATCACTGGGGAGGGCTTTGTCAAATAATATTGTGATTTTATGCAGAATGCCTGCATCAAATCACACTGGAAAGCAAGCAGCAAGCTTCATCTTGTCCCAAAGTGAGCTTGGGGACTAGACTCTCCCTTTAATTGACCTCCCTCCAATTTGCAAATGTACATTACATATCTATACAAATAGAGGTATATGTATAGATAGCAATAGTCAGATTAATAGTCAGAATACTTAATAGCAGAGTTGGAGAGATATGTAGCTTTGAGAATTGTTTCATCCCTGCAGATAATCACTGCTTTTTACTGTTCCATTGGCAGTTCACTGGTCAGTGAATAGGTTGCATTATCTTTTAGTTCAGTCTACTTTGTTTTTTTTGTTTTTTTATACCCTTATCCTTTAAACTACCCCATTTATTTGCTATTTCCACATCCAAAATTGACCATAATTGAAGACATGATCTGATCTTGTTACAGCACACACCTACCTAAATAATAATTAATTACATGTTATTGCTTGGATTGTGAGATTGACCAATAATGGTGTCCATGACTCACATCACAAAATTATCTGGACTCTTAATTTGTATTAAACACGCCAATATAACATTGTAACTTGCATTCCTTATGACTACTTCTATATAAATAGTTCATAGTACATTGAGCTAAATGACTGTATATTGTCAGTCTAATTCCAGGCTTGACAAATTTCTGTAGCCTTTAGGAGTCACAGACTAATTCAGGAGCCAAACTGGTTGTTTTTTGGAGCCAGGAAAATGGAACTTCCGTTTAGAGCCAGCAGTAAGGATTTTCTAAGCCCTGACTCCTGAGATTTGTCATGACCCTATTACAAGCTTTTACGGTAAATCAGTCATATAGCACCATATATATTTATATTTTCTATTATTCCTGATTTCGAAGTTATGATTGTTATGAACAAAGTTGCCTATCACCTTAATAAATTATCGTTTTACACAAGTAAATTGCTGCTTTATGAAGTTCTCAAACCGCAATAATGATTTTTTTTTCCCACCTTGGCTTTTGTTCTATTACAGTAACTTATAGTGCAGTGGTGTCCAAGTTTGTTTTGCAGTGGGCCACCGTAAATTTGTGTGTGCCGCATTTTTTCATTTTGGGGAAAAAAAAAAAAATGTGTGTGTGTATATATCTATATATCTATATATATATATATATATACACATACACATACATACACACACACACACACACACACACACACACACACACACACCATAAATACTCAAATTAAATGCACACAGTCATTCTTACACAAAGTTACACATACATACACACACTCAAATACACACATAGTTGCATTTAAACACACACAGTATCACACTTATTTACACACATAGTTTTGCTTCTTTTTTTTTTTTTTAAGAAAGAAAAACCCCGTTATTTTGTTTGCAATAAAAAAACCACTCACATTAAATGCACACATTCAACGTGCATACACAGACACACATACACAAATACACAGTCACTCTAACACACCATGTTACACTTACATACACACACACTTTTACAATAAATAAAACCATGTTGTTTCCCCTTCCTGCTCGCTTACCTTATATCTGCAGGGAGGGGGATTGTTCCATCTGAGCACCGGGATATCACTGACACTCGGTGCTCCAAACAGGGACAGAGTGCGAAGGGGCGGAGCTTTCTCCCCTGCGTGAGAGGAGAAAGCCCCGTCCCCTTGCGCTCTGACTGTGTTGGAGCACCACTCGAGTGTCAGTGACATCCCGGTGTGCACTTTGCTGCACATTTGGCCCGCGGGCCGCACGTTGGACGCCCGTGTTATAGTGGATAAAATAGCAATTACTTTAAGACACTTTCCTTTTTATCTTTTTCCAGGAGCGTCCATGCTTCATTGGTGTATTAGCAGGAATAGACACTGACACAAGTGGCAGCTCTGATTGGCTAAGCATAGTGTATACCCACATGCATCTGTAAATATATCTATTAAAAGAAGCTAAACTAAAAAAAACACTGTGGAAAGCCACTGGACTGAATAGTCTTTTAGATAATAAAAATATCCATTTGTTTTTCATGGACCTTTATCTTGCTTCCACGTAGATATTTCCACATAAGTTGAGATTCTCTGAAAAGGAGATCTTATATAAAACGTACATTCACTGCATGTGGTAAAACATAATCACACATATTTTACTTTGTAGCCACATGATGTGCAAATCCATAGGCAAAAGGTAACTGGTCCCCGCCATGTAAGCCTGTCTGAATTTGCTGCACCATCAGTCATAAGTGTTCTTAAATCTGGTACCCAAAATATATTGTGTTGTTTAGGCATCTATGACCCTCTTGCGTGTGTGCTAGATACATTCAGCCCCTTGGTGCATTAGTTTCATGAAAGAAGATGTTTTATGTGGCGCTCGTTGGCTACTAAGCCTTTTTTTTTTTTTTTTTTTGATCCTTCCAGGACATGGCTGGCAAATGTGACCTCATGCTGTTAAAATATAACTTCCATACTGAGGGTGCTAAAATAGATAGCTTGGTATCATGGGGCCTGCGGGGGCTACTTGTTACCCCAGCTATAGTATAATGGGAAATAGAGCAAGTGAGTTAAAGTGTATTGGTATGACTTATCAATGACTTAGTTAACCAAAATATTATCACGGTATAAAGATCATTTTTGTTATTCTCAGGTAATGCAATCATTTCTCTTGACAATTTAATTTGAACACTCTATAAAATGAAATTCCTATGGGAATTGTGCTGCATTGCATTGGGGGTATAAAAGAAGCTGTTGCCAACTATTGCAATAAACTGCAAATACATTTTATTGCATCAACATGTTTATGGATTAATATTTGTAACCTTACAAGTATTACATGATCCATTCATCTTCACATCCTTAACATAAGGACTTCATTCCAGGAAATACTGGTGTGTAAATCTGAGGTTTTCATATTTGACACACACTAGATAGGGGATGGGACACTTCATCGCGGCTGCTTCCGCGCAGCCGCTTCACCGCCGACTCTGCACCACAAGACAGCTCGTCGCTGGAGATTTCATTGCGGAGCATTTCATCGCTAAAGGTAAGTTTATTTCGGTATTTTAGCTATTTTAGTTTATTTTAGTAAGGGTGGTTGGAATTAGGGTTTAGGCGGTTAATTTTAGTATTGGGGTTTAGGGGGTTAATTTTAGCATTGGGGTTTAGGGGGTTAATTTTAGCATTAGGGTTTAGGGGGTTAGTATTAGGGTTCGGGGGTTAGTATTAGGGTTTAGGGGGTTATTTTTATTATTGGGGTTTGGGGGTTAGTATTAGGGTTTAGGGGGTTAGTATAAGGGTTTAGGGGGGGGTTAATTTTAGTATTGGGGTTCAGGGGTTAATTTTAGTATTGGGGTTTATGGGTTAATTTTAGTATTGGGGTTAGTTTTAGTATTCGGGTTTGGGGGTGGGGGAATCATTTATTAGGGGGGGGTATTTTCTTTTTACTTTTACATTTGTAAGAGCTGACAGTTTAGCGCTGAACTGTCAGCTCTTACATAGCCGCGGCCGCGATCAAACGGCCGCGTTATTCTTCATTGCTGACAGTTCAGCGTTCTAACTGCCGCTCTGAACTGTCAGCGATGAAGATGCGGCGAAGAAGAGTCCTAGACCCCACTAGATAACCCGACCCCTTCCATTTTCATGAGTGACCCCAGCCTGTATGGACAGGCCTCTGTGTCTTCATAAGTCCATTGCAGAATTCTTCCACCACAGAAATTAATTGGGATTGAAAGGTCGCTCGCATAACCTGTGAAATCAGGAAGCAGGCAGATAGACATGACTACATTGGTTATAAGTGTTTTTGTATGGCAAACATTTATATGTATGCATTGCAGTGAAGAAAAGAATTGTGCTAGTGCCAGCAATTTCCAAAATTTAGGGTAAGAATCTTTAACGGAATAAAAGCTTATTTCTCATCAAATTAGTTTTTTTGTACATAAGATTAAACCAAACCGTTCTTTGGAAAGTAATCAGTTGATTTCCATAATTACTCTCTGGATGTCTTATATGAAGGTGAGAAAGCCGAGATCCATTGCTGCTTGGTGGCAGTGGGTTTACGAGTTCTTTGCAATGCCCCCGGCCTACATGTACCAACGGAAAATGTCAAATTGGCTCGACATAAACACCAATCACCACCAGTTCGTGCACTCCAGTCATGTGATGCTAATAAACTGGGTGGTGTTTAACAGGTATTGCTAAGTAGCTAGCTTTGGATGACACCTCTAATATATGAAAAGTGGGCTGTAAAAATTATTTTACAGGCGCCTAATTTCATTTTTAGTTCAGTGGTCTTCAAAAGGCTTTTAGGGTAAAGAAAAAGAAAAAAAAACTGCATTTCAATATCCTTTGTTTTAATCAATTGGATTTTGCTACATATGTCCCATCCAGCAATGAACAGGTGAACATATCAACCATAAACATTGCCCAGACAGAGGTCTTGATCCTGTGTTCTCCCCCCCTGCTGTAAAGCGGCCACTTCACACAGCTTCCGACACACACACACTTCTGGTAACTTTTTCCATAAACAGATTTCTGGCAACACGTCAAAACTGCCCCACTAATGAGGCCTGGGCAGGATCCAGCGTTTTTTGCTCCTACTCTGACCAGCTGCGGAGGAGTGCTAAGACTGTGGTAGAAAGTGACACGAGTGTAATGTAAGATATAAGAAATGTGGGAAGTGATGAAAAGTGGAATGGTGCATATTGAAACGGGGTCCGGCTTTAGAATAAAATACTCGATTATGGGCTGGAGGTAACTTACTTTCTGCGAACCGGCAGCAGGATGAGAATTCAGATTGTCCCTGGGTTACAACATATGAATTTCCCTCTGTGGGCTGAGGTGACCAGCTGTTTTTTTTGCTTGCGACTTGAAGCTCACTATGGGTGTTGCACCTTTATGTTAATACTCTGAGAGCCAAACTGACACATCATGTAGTGTTTAACCTGTACATTGTACAGATGACTTTTGCATTACAAATGCTTGCATGGAATCCTTGGGAAAAAAATCCTACTCCAGCCTTCTTTTGTTCATATTACAAAAGGATCAAGGCTGATGAACTGGAACCTCTATACTTGAACATGTGAAGTAACTGTGTTGCATTTGATTTAAGGCGTAATTGGAGGGCTGGACAGCTGTCGAGTGACTGAAATCCTGCATATCCACATGCAGGAGGTCAGTGGGCAATCTACATGGGGCATTGCATCTACATGGGGCTCCCAGGAGATTCTGTGGATGCCCTTTTTTTTCTTTGCTTGAGCTGGAGATGTATTTCTGGGAAATATTAATCCCCATGTAGAAACCTGCATAAAGTACGTTTTTTTTTTTTTTCCAAGATAAAAAAAGCCGGAAAAATAAAAACTGGGACAACTGTTGTTGAAAATATAACGGCATACACATTTTTAAAGATTAAGAATACTTTTATCGTTACTCTGCTTTTAAGCTTTAAAGATTAATAACTGATTTAATTTAAACTTTTTAGAGAGGGAGAAGTTTTTAAGTCAGAGAGTTCTAATGTATGAATTGCACATGTGTGGATGTCCATGTAATGTATGTGAATTGCACATGTGTGTGGATGTCCATGTAATGCCTGTGCAGTTTGTTATATTAGATTTACCTTTTTCAGTAGTTCGACCAGCATTTGAAGATGGGAGCACAGCAGCAGCAGCTACAGCAGCAGCAACGACTGTGCGAAAGCAAGAGTTTATACGCTCAGAGAGCGTAAACTGGCGCAGCCTACGGGAGGAGTTGAATGGTGAGGAAGAGGAGGGTGGAGGTGTGTGGCGAACTGCAGCTCCAAGAAGGGAAGGAGAAAGATGGCGCTCCAATAGCCCAGGTTAGTACGAAGGGCTGTAGCCCTTCAGTGTAAAATATTCAACTCTTTAAAGCATTGATTGCTTGAAAACTTGCATCCCCTCCGATTCCGTTCCTGATCAAAAAGGCCTGGGGTTTCTGGATATTTTGTGTAGGTGGAACTTTCCATCTGCATTCTGGGTCACATTTTAGGATTGTGGTTACTCGCAGGGCTGGTGCAAGGATTTTTGCCACCCTAGCCGAATCCTCATTTTGCTACCCCTTAGCTCCGCCGCTTGCCCTGTCTACTTATAACAGCTAGACAACCGCGCACCAATCGTGCAAATACACACGCGGTCTCTTTCACACAGTCAGTCACACACACAGACACATACACACAAGCCACCATTTTAAAAAATTTCTTGTTAAAGAAAAAGTACATTTCTTAATTTGTCCCACTGTCTCCTCTCCCTCCTTATGTCTGTCCCTCTCCATTCCATTGTCTATTTTTCTCTCCTATCCCCCCCTTCCCATGTGTGTTGTCTCTCCTCTCTGCACCCATGCCTTTTGTCCCCCCTCCCATATCTGTCCTCCCCCATATATGTTGTAGGTCCCCCCCTCACTTCCATGTCTGTTCTCCCCCCTCCCAGTCAATTGTCTCTCTCCTCTACCCTTATTTTCATTTTTTTAAGATTCGTGCATCACTGTGATCTTTGCGCACACTGATGACTCGGTGCATAAGAAATACGATGCTCTGAATCATGTAGGCTAGTGTGTGAGTAGCACTGTCTGAGCTCTGTGTGTGTATAACACACACAGCTAGTACTGCCCGCTTCTTCCAGCGACGCACGAAGCCTCGCTGCAACAGGAGGTAGGTGCGGACCTTCACCTTGCACCTGGTGTGGTCCGCCTCCCTCCTCCTGCCACAATTTCCCCTCTCTTCATAGCGTGTGGGCACCCCTTTGAAAAAGGCGCTTTAGGCCAGTGCCTACCTCGTCTATAGGTGGCGCTGGCCTTGGGTACTCGAATTAAACATAAGCATTAAATGCTTCTAAGTGGGAACCTGCCTTTTAAACCTGTTCTTTTGACCTATGAATAGATATGTATGTGCACACACACAATCATACAAACTACAGAGCTTTAAACCCAGGGATAGGAACTGTCCATCATAATGTGTGTGAAGATCCAAAGAGCATCATTAAATTGTCTACCACAAGCAATGTTGATGCCAACCCCTGTTTTCTGTGTTTGTTCTTACTGTTTGTCAATAAACTAGACAAATGTCTATGGCAGTTCTATAACTGCAAATTAAGTTCAATTGGTTACAATAGATGAGGTGGGCCTTAGTCTATAAGGAAGTGGTTACAAAAGATGAGGTGGGCCTAAGTCTATAAGGAAGTGGTTACAATAGATGAGGTGGGCCTTAGTCTATAAGGAAGTGGTTACAAAAGATGAGGTGGGCCTTAGTCTATAAGGAAGTGGTTACAAAAGATGAGGTGGGCCTTAGTCTATAAGGAAGTGGTTACAAAAGATGAGGTGGGCCTTAGTCTATAAGGAAGTGGTTACAAAAGATGAGGTGGGCCTTAGTCTATAAGGAAGTGGTTACAAAAGATGAGGTGGGCCTTAGTCTATAAGGAAGTGGTTACAAAAGATGAGGTGGGCCTTAGTCTATAAGGAAGTGGTTACAAAAGATGAGGTGGGCCTTAGTCTATAAGGAAGTGGTTACAAAAGATGAGGTGGGCCTTAGTCTATAAGGAAGTGGTTACAAAAGATGAGGTGGGCCTTAGTCTATAAGGAAGTGGTTACAAAAGAATGAGGTGGTGATTTTTTAATTTCCCAAAGGAAAGATTTGAGCCCCATTTAAAAGCACTGTTATTAAATATACGGATACAAATAACTACAATAAAATGATTGCAAATGTTTTCTGTGCAGTTATCTAACCACGTGCTCGTTTTGCACAGTGGCCAAAATACTGTATTTAGTTCGAATAGAATACACGTTTTTTTTTGTAGCGCAAAAGCTCTTATATTCAAGGTTAGTCCTATCAGATCTCAAATAGACATCTTATTATAAGACTAAGATCCCTGGTTCCCGCAGTTAGCTGGTGGATGTCTGTGCACTGCCTGACACTTTTCCTGTGGCACAAAGACACCAAGGAGAGTGGTGGGAGCATTTGGCAAGTCTGGGGGCATATTGGCAAGTCTGGAGACACATTGGCAAATAAAAGGAAATAAAATAGAGTAATGCATTTTATTTTCAACTATATTTTTTCCTATAGGGTCGCCTTATATTTAGGCTTTCTTTTCCCACTAAATTAACATTCAAAGTTTGGGGCGACGTCTTAGTAGAGTTAAAATGGTTATCTTAAACCCCCGCCCCTTTTTTGTTCTTCCGCGACGGCTCGTGTTGGTATTACATAGAGGATATTAGTTATCATTTTATTTATTATTGGGATGCATCTTAGTAATTTGTGATCTTTTCTATTGGGAATAGTTTACTCACATTATAAATGTTGTCAAGTGCATTTAATTTAAAAAAATAAAATAAAAAGATTGTGTTACCTTTTGTAACATATTAAGAAACCTAGAGAGTCAGTTCCCACACAAGTACTAAATACATGCATTGGCTAGCTTTCTAATTAATACATTGTCTATAAAATTCACATGCTTGAAAAAAAAAAAACAAAAAAAAAACGCTCCCCAATTATTTTCGTGCTATACCTCTTGGAGTTGAAAGTATTCCAGGTGAGAAAACTAAAATTAGTAACTTAAAAGTTAATATTGCAAAAAGCAAAGCAATTTTATAAAGTAGGGGAATCTGTGGTGAATCATATACCTTCCCACTGGAACTTCCCTTCTTGATCTTATTGTATTGTGATCCTTTTCATTTTTGGGCAGTGGTTCTATTGGTGGGTTTCTTCCCCCATGATCAAATTGTATCAATAATGGGGAAGCAGCCAATTAAGAAAATATGTAAGGTTGAATAAATCTTTAGAAGATGGAAATAAAACCATACAAAACCTGATGGTTGGGTGGAAGGATTAAAAAGAAAGGTGTTTTTTTTTTTTTTTAGGTTTGTCTATTCCAGGTCATTGTCTGTTTGCTAGTAGATATTTTAGGCAAGTTGGTGCAGTTTCAGAGAAAGTAGTGCGTGAATAGGGCTTCATACACCCAGCATGCAGTGTGTGTGGAGTGGTAACTAAGAGCAATATTCTAATCTTTTGTGATAAAATTGTAAAGAAGTCTTTGATCAATTGTTATATTTTTAACATGCTCTATTAACAGGAGGACATTTTTCATTATCATATAAATCCAGATGAAAGCCAAGTTACATTGTTTATTTGGGTTACCCATTAAAAGGGACACTCCCACCAAAAATGAGTAGGCTTTATTTTAAATTTTTATTTTGCATTGTTGATTTCAGCTATGTCTTTTTTGTTTTTATTTCAGTTTATTTAATATTTTACTAAACAAGTGTGACTAGGCACCTCCATTTTGTGAAAGTGTTTTTGAGTGCCACCCCTCAGTGATTTTACAGCACTAGTATCTCACTAGGACTGGGGACACACCATGGGGAAAATGTACAAAATGGATGCTGATAGATACCTAATTTTATTTTTTTACTTTTATATGCAATTAATTCAAACCTAGAAAAACAAACATAGGCATATATATGTTTTTAAATGCATAGGTAATCCAGTTAAATCTTATGTAAGGGGTAGTGTCCCTTTAAGGTTTGAATTTAGAGCTTAGCAAAATAGAACGTTGTTCATTACTTATCAATGGTTATATTAATAATGGGGACTGTCTGATAAGAGGGAAGTCACATTGCATAGCAATAAAGAGGTCGTTAGAAGTACTTAGGTTTCTGATGGGTGTTATCCAGACCACAAAACGTCCTGCTATTTCTCTTACGAACCCTCAGGATGCTTGTTTGACACTAACTCTTTGTTGCAAATGCATGATGGTCAGTTGGTCATGCGTATTTGACAGGGAATACAATATGGTACTTATGGGTGAAAGACACTGACTGATTGTTGCAAATAAATAATGGTCAGTTGGTCATGTGTATTTGATTGGGAATGCAAGAGGATACTTATGGAGGTTTTGTGTAGAAAATGTTTGTTTATCTGTGGCATCTTTTAGCCTCGTGTGTAAGAGTAAATGTAATATTGTGGTGAGATGGAAGACATTTGGAATGCTAATATAGCCGGCGGTCAGCCACATGGTGGAACATCACAACTCAGTTTGACACTGGATACAAACCGCTTCCAAGACACTAAACTTTTATTTTAATAAAGGAAGCACAAGGGAAAATATGACTTACCCTAGTATGATGATAAACTGGCATATACTTTAAGCTCTCCTCATTTTTATTTTCATGATGGAATATATATTTGACAGAGTATAATGCTAGGGAAGCAGTTAGAATATGTGAGAGAGCTATCTAACTGCCTGTAAAATAAGATATTTCATAGATCATCATAGAGCATGGCTAAAATACAAAATTAATGGTTCTTTGCTTTTACTCAGGGTTATAAGTCAAGTATTGACTTACATCTGAAGAAATCATTTGACTGATGTTTAAAGATGTATGGCACATTTAACATGTATTTGAAAATTGGGAAGGGTAAACACACAAAAAAAGGAATCTAGTAATGTACGTTAAGTTGATACTATGACCAAGTCTTCTTAAATTCTCTCCTGCAATTCTTTAAGTGAAATCTATTTGTAAGGATTTTCCGTGACCTAGGTACCAATATATTGAACTGCATTCTTTAGAGATACAATTTGTCATTATTTGTGTTGACTCTTTGTAAGTTTTTATGGATTTCTAAAAAGGCACAGATGGAATATATGGTAAAACCAGAGAAACGGCACGTTTAATATTTACATGGTTAATACAAACCACTCTCTTGGGACCCACGCATGAGGCTTGGACCCAGTCTATTCCTAGATCGGTGAGGGATTGGCTAAATGTGTCCCATCCAGGCAAATTTACTGATGGCTAGTTTAAGAGCCATGAAAAGGATTACTGCAATGTGAATCGGCAGCAGGGCCGGCCTTAAGTGTTCCGGCGCCCTGTGCGGGCTTCCCCCGTGGCGCCCCCCCCCCCGTCTCTTTCACCCCCCTATGATTGTGTGTCTCTCTCTTCCCATGTTTGTCCCTTTCCTCTTTCTTGCCATGTCTGTCTGTCTCTCTCTCCCTCTGTTCTGTCTCTTTCCCCCCCGTCCCCTATTATGTCTCTCTCCCCCCGTCCCCTATTATGTCTCTCTCCCCCCCGTCCCCTGTTCTGTCTCTCCCCCCCCCCGTCCCCTGTTCTGTCTCTCTCCCCCCCGTCCCCTGTTCTGTCTCTCTCCCCCCCGTCCCCTGTTCTGTCTCTCTCCCCCCCGTCCCCTGTTCTGTCTCTCTCCCCCCCGTCCCCTGTTCTGTCTCTCTCCCCCCCCGTCCCCTGTTCTGTCTCTCTCCCCCCCCGTCCCCTGTTCTGTCTCTCTCCCCCCCCGTCCCCTGTTCTGTCTCTCTCCCCCCCCGTCCCCTGTTCTGTCTCTCTCCCCCCCCCCCGTCCTGTCTCTCTCCCCCCCTGTTCTGTCTCTCTCCCCCCCCGTCCTGTCTCTCTCCCCCCCGTCCTGTCTCTCTCCCCCCCGTCCCCTGTTCTGTCTCTCTCCCCGTCCCCTGTTCTCTCTCTCTCCCCCGTCCCCTGTTCTGTCTCTCTCCCCCGTCCCCTGTTCTGTCTCTCCCACCCCTCCCCTGTTCTGTCTCTCCCCCTCCCCCTGTTCTCTCTCTCCCCCTCCCCCTGTTCTCTCTCTCTAGCCCTGTTCTCTCTCTCCCCCCTAACCCCTGTTCTGTCTGTCTCTCTCCCCCCTAACCCCTGTTCTGTCTCTCCCCCCTGCCCCTGTTCTGTCTGTCTCTCTCTCCCCTCCCCTGTTCTGTCTCTCTCTCCCCTCCCCTGTTCTGTCTCTCTCTCCCCTCCCCCTGTTCTGTCTCTCTCTCCCCTCCCCCTGTTCTGTCTCTCTCTCCCCTCCCCCTGTTCTGTCTCTCTCTCCCCTCCCCCTGTCTCTCTCTCCCCTCCCCCTGTTCTGTCTCTCTCCCCCCTAACCCCTGTTCTGTCTCTCTCCCCCCTAACCCCTGTTCTGTCTCTCCCCCCTAACCCCTGTTCTGTCTCTCCCCCCTAACCCCTGTTCTGTCTCTCCCCTAACCAGTGGCGGATTCCCCCCCCCCCCCCCCCCCCCCCCCCAGAAGAGAGGGGGAAAAAAAAAAACACTTTAAAAAAAACAAATTAAAAAAAAACGCGCTTGCAGGCAGAGACTGAGGTGAGAAGGGATCGGAAGATCCCCCTCACCTTCTCTGCCTGCCGGCAGGCTGCACGGGGGGCCGAACAGGCAGCACAGAGAAACCTCCGTGCTGCCTGTTCGGCTCCCCGTGCAGTGTGTCGACACGGAAGTGCCGACAGGTCACGTGACCGGCGCGCTGACGTCATACGCGCGCCGGGTCACGTGACCTGTCGGCACAACCATCTGTGAGACGAACAGGCAGCATGGAGAAGACCATGCTGCCTGCCACTAGCCACCAGGGAAAGGTAAGTGCTGGGGAGATGGGGGGAATGTACTGGGGAAAGAGGCAGGGGCTTATTAATGATAGGAAACACTGGCATATTACTGGGCAAATTGGCAGGGGATATTAAATGGCAAATAACTGGCATATTACTGGGCAAATTGGCTAGGGATATTAAATGGCAAATAACTGGCATATTACTGGGCAAATTGGCAGGGGAAAATAAATGGCAAATAACTGGCATATTACTGGGCAAATTGGCAGGGGATATTAAATGGCAAATAACTGGCATATTACTGGGCAAATTGGCTAGGGATATTAAATGGCAAATAACTGGCATATTACTGGGCAAATTGGCAGGGGAAAATAAATGGCAAATAACTGGCATATTACTGGGCAAATTGGCAGGGGATATTAAATGGCAAATAACTGGCATATTACTGGGCAAATTGGCAGGGGATATTAAATGGCAAATAACTGGCATATTACTGGGCAAATTGGCTAGGGATATTAAATGGCAAATAACTGGCATATTACTGGGCAAATTGGCAGGGGAAAATAAATGGCAAATAACTGGCATATTACTGGGCAAATTGGCAGGGGATATTAAATGGCAAATAACTGGTATATTACTGGGCAAATTGGCAGGGGAAAATAAATGGCAAATAACTGGCATATTACTGGGCAAATTGGCAGGGGATATTAAATGGCAAATAACTGGCGTATTACTGTGCAAATTGGCAGGGGATATTAAATGGCAAATAACTGGCATATTACTGTGCAAATTGGCAGGGGATATTAAATGGCAAATAACACTGGCATATTACTGGGCAAATTGGCAGGGGATATTAAATGGCAAATAACTGGCATATTACTGGGCAAATTGTCAGGGGAAAATAAATGGCAAATAACTGGCATATTACTGGGCAAATTGGCAGGGGATATTAAATGGCAAATAACTGGCATATTACTGTGCAAATTGGCTAGGGATATTAAATGGCAAATAACTGGCATATTACTGGGCAAATTGGCAGGGGAAAATAAATGGCAAATAACTGGCATATTACTGGGCAAATTGGCAGGGGATATTAAATGGCAAATAACTGGCATAATACTGGGCAAATTGGCTGGGGATATTAAATGGCAAATAACTGGCATATTACTGGGCAAATTGGCTAGGGATATTAAATGGCAAATAACTGGCATATTACTGGGCAAATTGTCAGGGGATATTAAATGGCAAATAACTGGCATATTACTGGGCAAATTGGCAGGGGATATTAAATGGCAAATAACACTGGCATATTACTGGGCAAATTGGCTAGGGATATTAAATGGCAAATAACTGGCATATTACTGGGCAAATTGTCAGGGGATATTAAATGGCAAATAACTGGCATATTACTGGGCAAATTGGCAGGGGATATTAAATGGCAAATAACACTGGCATATTACTGGGAAAATTGGCAGGGGCATATTAAATGGCAAATAACACTGGCATATTACTGGGAAAATTGGCAGGGGCATATTAAATGGCAAATAACATTGGCATATTGGGAAAATTGGCAGGGGCATATTAAATGGCAAATAACACTGCAATATTATTGGACAAATTGGTTGGGGCATATTAAATGGCAACTAACACAGGCATATTATTGAGAAAATTGGCAGGGGCATATTAAATGGCAAATAACACTGGCATATTATTGGGAAAATTGGTAGGGGCATATTAAATGGAAAATAACACTGGCATATTACTGGGCAAATTGGCAGGGGCATATTAAATGGCAAATAACACTGGCATATTACTGGGCAAATTGGCAGGGGCATATAAAATGGCAAATAACACTGGCATATTACTGGGCAAATTGGCAGGGGATATTAAATGGCAAATAACTGGCATATTACTGGGCAAATTGGCTGGGGCATATAAAATGGCAAATAACTGGCATATTACTGGGCAAATTGGCAGGGGCATATAAAATGGCAAATAACTGGCATATTACACGGGCAAATTGGCAGGGGATATTAAATGGCAAATAACTGACATATTACTGGGCAAATTGGCTGGGGCATATAAAATGGCAAATAACACTGGCATATTACTGGGCAAATTGGCAGGGGCATATTAAATGGCAAATAACACTGGCATATTACTGGGAAAATTGGCAGGGGCATATTAAATGGCAAATAACATTGGCATATTGGGAAAATTGTCAGGGGCATATTAAATGGCAAATAACACTGGAATATTATTGGACAAATTGGTTGGGGCATATTAAATGGCAACTAACACAGGCATATTATTGAGCAAATTGGCAAGGGCATATTAAATGGCAAATAACACTGGCATATTATTGGGAAAATTTGTAGGGGCATATTAAATGGCAAATAACACTGGAATATTATTGGGCAAATTGGCTGGGGCATATTAAATGGCAAATAACACTGGAATATTATTGGGCAAATTGGCTGGGGCATATTAAATGGCAACTAACACTGGCATATTATTGGGCAAATTGGCTGAGAGAGCCATACATGGGAAGGGAGAAGAGAGAGACATAAATGGGATGGTAGAGGAGAGAAGACAGACATGGGTTCGCAGAGGAGAGACAGACAAATATGGGAAGGGGAGAGGAGACAGACATGGGAAGGGAGAGGAGAGAGACATAAATAGGAAGGGAGAAGAGAGGGACACAAATGGGATGGTAGAGGAGAGACAGAGAGATGGGAAATGAGAGAAGAGACAGATGGACATGGGAAAGAAGAGGATACATAGACGGACATGGGAAGGAAGAGGAGAGAAACGGGCATGGAAGGAAGAGAGACAGAGGGACACGGGGAGTGAGAGGAGTTCGACAGACATGGGAAGGGAGAGGAGCGTGACAGAAGGACATGAGAGAGAGGATAAGACAGACGGACATGGGAGAGAGGATAAGACAGACGGACATGGGAGAGAGGATAAGACAGACGGACATGGGAGAGAGGATAAGACAGACGGACAAGGGAGAGAGGAAAAGACAGACGGACATGTGCCCCTCCCGAGATCAGACTCTGGATCCGCCCCTGCCCCTAACCCCTGTTCTGTCTGTCTCTCTCCCCCCTAACCCCTGTTCTGTCTCTCCCCTCCCCCTGTTCTGTCTGTCTCTCTCCCCCCTAACCCCTGTTCTGTCTCTCCCCTCCCCCTGTTCTCTCTCTCCCCCCTAACCCCTGTTCTGTCTCTCTCCCCCCTCCCTCCCCTACCTTTGCATGAAAAGGTGGCTCCAGGGAGGGGGCGGAGCTAACCGGCACAGCGGTGTAGCTCCGCCCCCACCCCGGGAAGCAGAGCAGAGTCTGCATTACGGGGAGCCATGGGCAGCATGAGAAAGTGCTGCTCGGCTCCCCATGCTTAATGCAGGCAAGGGGAGCCGAGCAGCACTATCTCATGCTGCCCGGGGCTCCCCGTGAAGCAGACTCTGCTCTGCTTCCCTGGGTGGGGGCGGAGCTACACCGCTCAGCCGGTTAGCTCCGCCCCCTCTACGGACCAAGCAGAGCATGCCGAGCAGAGGGCTGGTGAGGGGGGATCTTTTGATCTCCCCCATCCAGTGCCACTACCGGCTTTTTTTTTTCTTTCTACCGGGAGGGCGCCCCCTGGGGTGTTGCGCCCTGTGCGCTCGCACAGGTCGCACACCCCTAAGGCCGGCCCTGATCGGCAGCCATTGATTAGGTAGACATTGTTTGGCAAGAATATATTGTGAAAAGCACAATGAATGTGTTATTGTCTAGTGGAAGCGTTTCATGGGAGTCAAAATCCCAGCTTTGCCCTATGCATCTCTAATGCAACACTAGCACTGTTAAGATGTTTGTCTTAGATGAACCACCATTTCTGTGTGCTTAAAGAGAACCTGAAAGTCCTGTGCTGGTGCCAGTTAGGTACTGCCAAATGTTGAATAGTTTTAGAAATCGTGAAACTTAGGTTATTACTCTCACGCATCCCACTGACTGATATTAACCTGTTATTAAGTTTTAAGATCTTCCACTTAGCTCGACAAGTGGCTATCTACTCAGTGTAGTCCATGAAAATGTTGCTGAGGTAATGTTGGTCACGTATGTGCAAACACCACGTGGCCAAGGTCCTCACAGATATGAAATCCTTCTAGTAAGGTACAAAGAAAAAAAATAGTAGTGCGATCAGGAGGAATGCTGTCCATGCAGTGTGTCAGATGGATGCTTATAGTACACTAGCCAAATGCAGACGGCACCAAATTGTTTCTCGGACTTTCAGGATCTCGGATGTAAAAAGTTCTGGAAATTTTGAAGCCATGAAAAAAACTTTGTTTTCCTGGAAAAGTTTTTAAACTGTTTGTAGGCATAGTTAAAGAACTGTTTGATCAGACAATTACAAAATAAATATTATTTTTTGTGTCGTCCTGATAAGGAATCCTACTTGGTCTTGCTTGTTTATGAAAAGCAGGCAAAAAAAAAACCAATATAAGCAGAAATATGGGGGTGACTGAGTTTAATCTTGTAATCCACACATTGTTAGCGGCTAAATTGGAAATAGTACAAATTGGAGATCTTCTAATCCCTTGAGTTGGGTACAAATTGAATTACAGGTGGAATATCCACAATGTAGAAAGTTTTTATTTTTATTAATAAGGAATCCATGGATTAAAGGTTTAACACCCTGGCACCAAACCATGGTAAGGATGTATGTTAGCACAAGGTAGAATTTGCTATGCTTGAGCTGTGTGTGCAGGATTCGAATGGAAGGGTATATAGTACATCTGTATATTTGTAAAAAATATGTATACAATATTTATTGTTGACTAGATTGTCTATAATACATTTTCTAATTTAGAAAGGGCTGAAAAGGGAAGATACTTATTGTATTTTCATTTTTTTCGGTTATAAAATATTTTTTTAATACCAATGTAAAATAAGATTTACCGTATTTGATTATTTAGCTCTGTTCATTATTTTTGATATTTATAATATCCAAAGACATGGCATAAAATACGCACAAGTGCTAGACATTGAAAGTAATATTTCCTGGGACTGTTATTCTCTGGTTCCTATATTTTGTTGGGCCCTGCCTACTGTAAGCCAGCGCACACTATACTCTTTGTTTCATAAGGGGTTGTTCTATTGATAAGAGTCTTTTTCTAGCAAAGTTTTATGTAATGTTATTCTGTAATGTTTGATGAAAAAAACTGTATATTCTTCCTCTGTATTCTTATTCAAACAAACGTGGGACTGTTACCATTCATGAAGGATGCTTAGCACTTCAATATGTGATCTGTTTTATTTTACATAATGTTTTGTTGTGTGAAACAAACCCAATTATATATTGGGGTGATGATTATCCACAGGGTTTTATCCTATGGCTTGAAGACACAATAAGATTAATCATATCCCCTTACACCTATCTTTGAAGAGATCTGCACTATTTTGCAATTGCACAACTGCCAAGCAACAAGTTTTTTTTGTCTGTTGTTTGTATTACGGACTATTGCGATTTAGGTTCTTTAAACCCAAAGGTTCCGTCTCCTATTGCCTTGCTAGAGGATGCATTTGGCAGCATGCTCAAGTTCTCATTTTACTTTTTATGGATCGCGTAAAGGAGGAATAAGCAGTCGGGCACAAAATGCATGTATCATTCATGTGTAAAATACTGCAGAGCCCACTGGACAGTGAGACAGATTGGGATTTCCCATAGCTTCCTGGTCAGTTAAGAGTAGTGATGGTGAACCTATGCTGTGAATAGATATGCTTTGGCCAGTAAACATTCCACTTGGGTTGGGGAAAATAACTGCAAGGGTAGAGACAACCAGCTGAGTCGATGAGGGAGCAAGGCAGCTGAAATGAAGTAGGGAGGTTACGGAAGGGATGCAGGAACTGATATAAGGCTGAGGTGGGCTGTTATGTAGACCAGCAAACAGACTGATATGGGACATGAGGCTGAGGTGGGCTGTTATGTAGACCAGCAAACAGACTGATATGGGACATGAGGCTGAGGTGGGCTGTTATGTAGACCAGCAAAGGGACTGATATGGATAAGTTGGTGACTAAAATGTTAATGATGACATTATCTTGGTTGCTGACAGAATACTGGGCAGGTAAGCAATCACTGACTTAGAACATAAGGTTGCAAAAGATTAATAACCATCATCTGATCAGGTTAAGAACATGTAAACCTGAAGGTCAGGCTTTGGGTAATTTATTTGTAGCACTGACACCTTGTAGAAGTCACTTTACCAGTGGATTATATTCCTAGTTCTACACACACCAAAGGAATTCTAGTTATGTATAAGCACCTTGCCGGGCTGATTAAAACCTCATTTTGGATTCGGTGGGTTTTGCGCATTGGAGTCTGATATTTAACTCCAGCTTATCCATGCTCGACAAACAATGTGAACAGCAGCCTGGTAGTTCTTTAAAAAAATAAAAAGCAAGCTAGTAAAGACCACAATTAGGCAGAGGGGTTTCTCTTAATTACTTCGCTCAATAAAACCCAAGGGTTACTCACACAATATTTTGCTGAAGCAGTGCCATCGCTTGAAATTAATCTATTTCTCTGATAGATATTTTTTCTCATTAATGGAAACTATTCTTCTCATGAACACAATGGTTTTTGGAAATCGCCAAGGATCCAGGTTAAATGATTAATTACAGCACATCGTGATAAATCCTGGGATATTATATTGCACACATGGTCTTTTACCATGTTTTAATTCTTGTATGTGGTAGTACACTTCAGAGCGTGTTCCACTGTACAGTTTACTGAAAAATTAATTACATTCAGTACTGTGTGCATGATCATTTTGGATGTCAAACCCTTACTGAAAAAAACTTCCCGACTCTTGTGTAAGAAAAACTGTATTCCATTGCTCTATTTTATTGGTGCACTGATCTCTAGAAAAAAGCAAGGACATTGTACATGTAAGGGTTAATTACAATTTAAATGAGAAGACTAGACTTTCCTGTTACCATTAACTTTGATTCAATGTGACCGGTGCCATCTGTGCCCAGAGACTGCTTATATCTGTTATACTCGTGTAGAGAAGATCATATTAAGGCAGGGGCAGAGATGAAGGGATGTGGTAGGAATGTAGTACCTGGTCTATTAATGTTCAGGATAGCACTGGTTACTTGGCTTCCTGTTAATCATACTAAAATGACAATGTATGTATTGCTTGTAACTTGTGAAAGGGTCATGCTTGCTGCCTCATCCATGACTTTCTTGAAAAATAATCTAGCTGCAAATGTATTATGACATGTATATGTAATCAAAATGCCTGAACAGAAACACTATGTATTTTATAATAAAAGCTCTTACCTAACCTTATTATTTAGATACAATTTCTTTTTACACTTGACCTATAATTACATCATCTTTTTCCAGAGGTTTTCCCTGTTTTGTTCATTAGTTTCTTTTTTAATTCATGGCAATATGTAGAGCATTTGTGTGTAAAATCAAGCAGATGTGTTTGGAAGGATTTCCTGCAGGCTGATATTGAGTGAAGTGCTGATGGTTTGGGAGCTCTGAGTACCAGACACTACTTGTTGGCTCACTGTGCCAAAAAAATGTTAATCACTTAATTTACAGTTGTAATTTGTATAGCTTATGTAGTGTAATTACTAAGCTTATTAAGTTGGTGAAAGTGCAACAAAGTTCTTGGACTGTCAAAATGTGACTTGTCAAACTGTAAAAATGTTCTGTTTCTACAAAGATGGTGCCCGGGGGAGCGTCTGGCGGGAGCATCCAGAGCGCCGAAGGCGGTTTGACTATGACTTCCGAGAACGTGATGACGAGCGTGGATACCGCAGGCCACGCAGTGGCTCTGGCAGTACTGAGGATGAGAGAGACAGCTTGCCCGAATGGTGTTTAGAAGATGCTGAAGATGAGACGGGCACTTTTGACTCGTCGGGGGCATTCCTGCCTTCTAAGGTACCCGCTTTGGTCATTTTCTCAGCGCTTCGCTTTATCGTAATGATTTCCTTCCCCTGTTTTGCTTTTTTTAAATTCTGTAATGTCATCACGTTCTGTTTTCTGAGATACTAAGAGGGTTACGTATGGCATAGATAATGAAAATCAGCGCTAACAGATGGCATAGTTGTGGCAAAAGTGAACAGCTTCACCTTGAAATTGCGGCTCATCTCCCAACACAAGTACAGAAAGTGCATAAAATACACAAAAGGTGTGCTGTGTTCACAAATCCATGGAATCACACGTGAAACAAACAATATACTTCTGATGTTCTTTGGATAATGATGTCACTCTCATACATAAAGAAACAAAAGAAATATAACATAAAAATATAGTGTAGAAGTATATTGGATAAATATGCAGACAAACACACATTTGGTGGTTGAAAATGCTCGCACATATGAGAGAGCAAAAACTTGCTCAAGTAAATGAAGATCCTTCCTTGTATATAAGGCCGACACGAAATAACAAAAAGGGCTCTTCCAGAGAGATATGTTGGAAATGATGGTGAAAAAACCCCACAAGAAAACATCCAAGAAAAAGATTTTAATGTGTAAATAGTATCTTACACTGTAAATAGATGTGATAATCTTGATGAACAACAAATGAAACGGAGTGAAGATGAAAACTTGAAAGTTCAATATTGAACAGATGTATAGATCAACACAGTGCATTTTGCTATTAAATGGCTTCCTCAGGTGTGTAAGGGCTATTTATAAAAATCAGCTCTGGGGCAAAGCTCTTAAAAGGAAAACTAATGTTTTTTTGTTTGTTAGTTTTTTGTTTACCCATTGCTTCTTTAGAGGATGCATAGTTAAAAAAAATAGTTTCCCCTTCTCCTAAGTAAACCCGACGTGTATTTAAATGTGGGTTTACTTCGGCTCTACCTCGTGACGGACGCTGACACTCACTGACAGTGCATGCATAGCCAGTCAGAATGGGGACTTGTCCCAGCTCGCCTGATTGAGGTTCACACGGACTGGGTCTCTCTGATAGTGGAGAGAGAGATGCTCATTTTTACATATGATTAGCAGAGTGGACAGCATTGTGGTCCCCTCTGTTGATCCCATGAGAAAGGAGTGTTTATCTCTAGTCTTAGCAGACTGCCTTAATGAATATTTTTGTTCAGTTTTTACAAATGAAAATGAGGTTAAGGGACCTCATTTAGGGAAAGAGACTGAGTCTTTTGATGCATGTAAGTTTACAGAGGAAGAGGTTTTACTTCAGCTGTCTAAAGTAAAGACAAATAATTCGATGGGACCTGATTGGATACATCCAAAGTTATTAAAAGAACTTAGTGGTGTACTAGCAAAACCAGATTTATTTAACCAATCATTGTTAACGGGAGTAGTTCCAGAAGATTGAAAATTAGCTAATGTTGTGCCCATTCACAAGAAAGGTAGTAGGGAGGAGGCGGGCAACTATAGACCAGTAAGTCTTACTTCAGTAGTGGGGAAAATAATGGAAACCTTGTTAAAGAATAGGATTGTTGAACATCTAAAGTCGCTTGGATTTCAAGATCAGAGACAGCATGGGTTTACTTCAGGGAGATCATGCCAAACTAATCTTATTGATTTTTTTGATTGGATGACTAAAATAATAGATCAGGGTGGTGCAGTAGACATTGCTTACCTAGATTTCAGTAAGGCTTTTGACACTGTCGCACATAGAATGCTTATCAATAAACTGAAATCTTTGAGTTTGGATTTCAATATTGTTGAATGGATTAGACAATGGCTGAGTGACAGGCAACAGAGGGTTGTAGTCAATGGGGTATATTCGATGCAAGGTCTTGTTACTAGTGGGGTACCTCAGGGATCTGTACTTGGACCCATTCTCTTTAATATTTTTATTAGCGATATTGCAGAGGGTCTTGTTGGCAAAGTATGTCTTTTTGCTAATGATACAAAGATTTGCGGCAGGGTTGATATTCATGGAGGGATAAGCCAAATGGCAAATGATTTAGCTAAACTAGAAAAATGGTCAGAGCAGTGGCAACTGACATTTAATGTGGACAAGTGCAAGATTATGCACCTTGGGCGTAAAAACCCAAAAGCAGAATATAGACTATTTGGTACAGTCCTAACCTCAACATCTGAGGAAAGGGATTTAGGAGTAATAATTTCAGAGGACTTAAAGGTAGGTAGGCAATGCAATAGAGCAGCAGGAAATGCTAGCAGAATGCTTGGTTGCATAGGGAGAGGTATTAGCAGTAGGAAGAGGGTAGTGATCATGCCATTGTACAGAGCACTGGTGAGACCTCACTTGGAGTATTGTACGCAGTACTGGAGACCGGATCTCCAGAAGGATATTAATACTTTGGAGAGAGTTCAGAGAAGGGCTACTACAGGGCTCGACAAACCCCGGGCGCCAGGCCGCCATGGAAATCAGACCTGGTGCCCGGGTGCTGTTTGTCACAGGGAGCCCTTGCAGGCTGCCATCTGTTACATTCAGCGCAGCGCGAGGGGGAGAGTCTGTGCAGATCACTGTAAGCTCCGCCCCCTCGCGCAACACGCTGTAGTGCCGTTTGTCACGTGCATAAATGTCCCCCTCCCCTGCAATGAGGTAAGCAGCAGGGAGGGAGGACACCGTAAGAAATACATTTTTGTTCTTTGGTCTGTGTGTATGTATGAGTGAATGTAACTGGCTGTGTATGTATGAGTGAATGTTACTGGCTGTGTATGTATGAGTGAATGTAACTGGCTGTGTATGTATGAGTGAATGTAACTGGCTGTGTATGTATGTGTGAATGTAACTGGCTGTGTATGTATGTGTGAATGTAACTGGCTGTGTATGTATGTGTGAATGTAACTGGCTGTGTATGTATGTGTGAATGTAACTGGCTGTGTATGTATGAGTGAATGTAACTGGCTGTGTATGTATGAGTGAATGTAACTGGCTGTGTATGTATGAGTGAATGTAACTGGCTGTGTATGTATGAGTGAATGTAACTGGCTGTGTATGTATGAGTGAATGTAACTGGCTATGTATGTATGAGTGAATGTAACTGGCTATGTATGTATGTATGAGTGAATGTAACTTGCTGTGTATGTATGTGGGAATGTAACTGACTGTATGTGGCGTGTGCGAATGTAACTGGCTGTGTATGTGGCGTGTGTGAATGTAACTGGCTGTGTATGTGGCGTGTGTGAATGTAACTGGCTGTGTATGTGGCGTGTGTGAATGTAACGGGCTTTGTATGTGGCTGTGTGAATGTAACTGGCTGTGTATGTGGCTGTGTGAATGTAACTGGCTGTGTATGTGGCTGTGTGAATGTAACTGGCTGTGTATGTGGCGTGTGTGAATGTAACTGGCTGTGTATGTGGCGTGTGTGAATGTAACTGGCTGTGTATGTGGCGTGTGTGAATGTAACTGGCTGTGTATGTGGCGTGTGTGAATGTAACTGGCTGTGTATGTGGCGTGTGTGAATGTAACTGGCTGTGTATGTGGCGTGTGTGAATGTAACTGGCTGTGTATGTGGTGTGTGAATGTGACTGGCTGTGTATGTGGTGTGTGTACGTATGTGTGAATGTGACTGGCTGTGTATGTGGTGTGTGTGTGTGTGTACGTATGTGTGAATGTGACTGGCTGTGTATGTGAGGTGGGTGTATGTGACTGTCTCCGTGCGTGTATGATATTGTGATGTGCCGTTGTCTGGCTCCTAAATTTTTTAGCTGGCTCCTAAAACTAAATTAAATTTGTCAAGCCCTGGGCTACTAAACTGGTTCATGGGTTGAAGGATAAAAACTTACCAGGAAAGGTTAAAGCATCTTAACATGTATAGCTTGGAGGAAAGACGTAACAGGGGGATATGATAGAAACATTTAAATACATAAAGGGTATCAACACAGTAAAGGAAGAGTATATTTAAAAGAGGAAAAACTATAACAACTAGACGACATTGTCTTAAATTAGAGGGACAACGATTCAAAAGTAATATCAGGAAGTATTACTTTACTGAGAGGGTAGTGGATGTATGGAATAGCCTTCCAGCAGAAGTGGTAGAGGTAAACACAGTCAAGGATTTTAAGCATGCGTGGGATAGACACAAGGCTATCCTAGCTATAAGACCGGGAACGGGGGACTAATAAAAGTACTCCAAAAAAAAATTGGCCAGACTAGATGGACCGAATGGTTCTTATCTGCCGACACATTCTATGTTTCTACAGTAGCAGAGAGACGCATTTGCCTTACCAGACCAGGCTGCCTGCTTCCCAGCAAAGTGTGACAGCTGCTGGTCAGAGGATAAACTGGCATGTACAACTAGCAAGTAAATGCCGGTTTATCCTCATACTAGGGTTATTACATTTTTCACACGTGCTTCTATATTAGAAGTTTATTTATCCTTAATATGGTGTAAACTACAGGACCGTTGCATTAGTTTACATGCTAATTTCTTCATTTTTAGAACTTTGGCCCGCAAGTTACTTTTCTAAATAACCCTTGTTTGTTTCCTGTTTCCTTCACACTTGTTGTGTTGTTTTTTTCCTTTATACGGATAATAATTGTATTTTTTGCCAGAAGGTTCAGAAGGAGTCCATCCCTGAGGAGCAGGAGCTGGACTTCCGCCCCTCAACAGAGGACTCTGATAGCCATGCAGAAGATGCCAAAGAGGCAGATCAGAGTCAGGCAGCAGAGCGGGTGAAAGAGGCTGTCAGAAAAGACACTTTTGGTAAGAGAAAACAACCTGCTGCTGATTATTAATTCAGGACTTGAAACATTTTATTTACATTTAGGAGCCAGCAAAAACATTTAGGAGATAGACCATGGCACATCAATCATGGAAACATGCAGACAGACATGTGACACCCAGTGGTCTCACGACTGTCCCACTGCCCACTTGCGCTGAAAGGAAAATAAAAAAAAAAACAATCCCAGCAGAGGGTGTCATGTGGATGACAATACCCAGTCGTCAGATCTAATTTCCAGGTGGTGCCCAGGAATTGTAATGGCAGGATTAATTCCAAGTATAATTGATTTCTTGTGTTACACTACAAAAGCCACACAAGAAATTAAACTTGTTCAGTTTAAGAACAAAGTTGTTGCTGGAATATTTTTGATCGTGCCCCAATCTCTCCCCCTCTCCACCTTTTTGTTTTCAGTAAGCCAGTGATTGGAAAGGAAAGAGGACATGGGCAAAATATTGTTCTCCCATGTTTCCATTCTCACCCACCTGTTTCACTCAGCCGACATGTCTTGGGACATGCTACTCTGTCCCTGACTTAGTCCAGGGCTTGACAAATTTAATTAAGTTTTAGGAGCCAGCTAAAAAATTTAGGAGCCAGACAACGGCACATCACAAAACCATAAACGCACGGAGACAGTCACATACACCAACCTCACATACACAGAAAGTTACATTCACACATACGCCACAAACACAGCCAGTTACATTCACACATGCCACATACACAGCCAGTTACATTCATACACAGCCAGTTACATTCACACACACCACATACACAGCCAGTTACATTCACACACACACACCACATACACAGCCAGTTACATTCACACACACACACCACATACACAGCCAGTTACATTCACACACACACACCACATACACGGCCAGTTACATTCACACACACCACATACACGGCCAGTTACATTCACACACACCACATACACGGCCAGTTACATTCACACACACCACATACACGGCCAGTTACATTCACACACACACACCACATACACGGCCAGTTACATTCACACATACACGGCCAGTTACACTCACACACACACACACCACATACACGGCCAGTTACACACACACACACACACACACACACACACCACATACACGGCCAGTTACATTCACACACACACACCACATACACGGCCAGTTACATTCACACACACACACCACATACACGGCCAATTACATTCACACACACACACACACACCACATACACGGCCAATTACATTCACACACACACACACACACACACACACACCTCACACACACACCACATACACGGCCAGTTACATTCACACACACACACCACATACACGGCCAGTTACATTCACTCATACATACACACAGACCACATACACAGCCAGTTACATTCACTCATACATACACACAGACCACATACACAGCCAGTTACCTTCACTCATACATACACACAGACCACATAGACAGCCAGTTACATTCACACATACATACACACAGACCACATAGACAGCCAGTTACATTCACTCATACATACACACAGACCACATACACAGCCAGTTACATTCACTCATACATACACACAGACCACATACACAGCCAGTTACCTTCACTCATACATACACACAGACCACATACACAGCCAGTTACATTCACACATACATACACACAGACCACATACACAGCCAGTTACATTCACACATACATACACACAGACCACATACACAGCCAGTTACATTCACTCATACATACACACAGACCACATACACAGCCAGTTACATTCACACATACATACACACAGACCACATACACAGCCAGTTACATTCACACATACATACACACAGACCACATAGACAGCCAGTTACATTCACACATACATACACACAGACCACATAGACAGCCAGTTACATTCACACATACATACACACAGACCACATACACAGCCAGTTACATTCACACATTTTTGTTCTTTAAAAAAAACACAAACATGGTATCTCTTAGGGTGTCCTCCCTCCCTGCTGCTTACCTCATTGCAGGGGAGGGGGACATTTATGCTGGAGCCCGATCCTCTTTCGGTTTCTGCTAAGTGCCGAGTTGTCACGTGACACTCGGCACTACAACGTGTTGCGCGAGGGGGCGGAGCTTACAGTCTGTGTGATCCGCACAGACTTTCTCCCCTCGCGCTGCATGTAACAGATGGCAGTCGGCAAGGGCTCCCTCTGACAAACAGCACCCGGGCGCCAGGTCTGATTTCCTGGTCGCCATGGCGACCTGGCGCCCGGGGTTTGTCGAGCCCTGACTTAGTCTCTAGCTCATTGTCTCTACAAAGCCTAATTAAAAGCCGGCACTTAGGTCATGTCTGGGAAAGTAGAAGGTAGGTTTGGGCTGTCCATTGCGTATAATTAGACATATAGATCCAAATAATTTACACACCCCTAGTTTGTGAGTGTGTAAACCACAACCATTTCTTCATCTTAAGCCACCATCCAAGGAGATGCCACGCTGTACTGAGAGTTTTAAAAATCTCTAATGTGGTTTAACGTTTTGCAACATCATCTGAAACAGAGAATGTTTTGTACCAGAAATGTGCAATTCTTGACTTATTCTAAATAACAGACTCTCCTAAACAATGCCTGAAATCTATGAAGGATCTGATGTATCTGCTTTCTGTACCTCCAGTGGTGCAAGCTGCCCCGGTTTCAGAGTATGAGCACAGAACTTCCTCCCCAGCTAAGTGGACTGAACCTTGTTCAGAGCCGCCTCCTCCTCCTCATAAAAAGAAGAATGCAAGTCCTCCTCTATCCAACAACACTGAGCAAGTAAAACCACCAACGCCCCCAGCACCTGCTACCCCACCAAACCATAAAGAAGGTAAACACCTTTCATTTTGTTGTACCACCAGTGTCTAAAATACAGTAAACAAATTTTCCACTTATGTTCTCAACAGGCAAACAAAACTGATGTGAGTGTAATTGGTGTTTAATCAAAACGTTGGCGTATGTGTTCTCGCTAGTGTGATTACAAATCAAGGCCAATTGGCCGCATGCAGTGCTGAGCATTTCCATTAGTGCAGACTCAGAAATGCATGTGTATGTCGGGGCTGCGTCAATTTTTCTTTCCTTACAGTAATGAAGAATAGCTTGTTTGCCATAGAAAAAGATTTGGTTATTTAGCAGTAGTAAAAAAGCAGTTCAAAATTAGCTTAAATTAACGTTATTCAAAAATTTGTATAAGTAACGAGAAAATAGGCGGTTACATCAGGTTGGCCGTAGCGCAAGTGCATTAGTGGGTTCGCTCAAGGCATTTTGACCTGTAACTTTCCCAATTTTCATGAATATCTTCTGGCAGACAAACCCTTGTTGGTGTTTTTCTTTGCCTGACCATACACATCTAAATCAAAATGTTTTATAGTTTGCCTTGAGTAATCCAGGTCTTTTAAGATAAAATGGAAGAAGCAGTGGGGCCTAGTGATTGCCTTGCACAGGATGGGTGCTGCTTAAAGGGACACTACCACTTGCATTTAAAACAAACCCAAAAATATGACATATGCCACTGTTTTTTTTTTTTTTAACATTTGAGTTAATTGCATATAAAAGTAAAAATAAAATTAGGTGTTTATCTCCAGCATTCGTTTGGAGAATTGTACCCATGATGCAACATTTTCCAAAATCTTCCATGTCTTATGACATTATGATGTCATAAGATACACCCCTGCTAGGTGGCTGTGTACATCTTTTTTTTTTACCTGCCTTCCAACACAGAGAGGAGATTGACCTGATCAAACAGGACCATAACTCCGCCTCCTTGTGATGTAATAGTTACGTTACCCTCCCATTCAGTGCAAGTCTATGATCAGAACTCTGACTTATAGAATGCATTATGTGTCCCCAGCCCCAAAATGAGATACTAGTGGTGTAAAGTTTTTGGGGGCACCCAAAAACACTGTCACAAAATGGTGGCGTCACACTTGTTTAGTAAAATATTTCATAAAATAAACTTACATAAAAAAAACAAGACATATCTGAAATCAACAATACAAACTAAAAAAATAAATAAACCCTTTTAATTTTTTGGTGGGAGTGTCCCTTTAACCTTTCCCCAGCTTTGGCTGTTGAAGGGCCTGCTTTTACATGTCGTGGCATAGTGTAGCTGATGCGGGCAAGTTATTATTATAACCTCCTAATGGTGAAGAAAACCTTCTAGTAGTGCTTGGAATGTAAATCCAGCCCCTCCATACAGTCCTGTGTATTACATATGATTAGTTTGTTTTTTATTTTACCATGCTTAGTAATAATTTAAGGGAGTACTTTCTCTTTTCAGATTCTGCCTCACACAATCATAGGGGCACAAACCATGAGAAACCTGTTTCATGTATACCTCACTCACCATCTCCTGCATTCAGCCAAAGCACTGCTGTTCGACAAATCCATGACCCTCATCCGGGCCCTCCTATTCACCCTATTCCTAACCCTCAGTTAGACAGCACTACAGGGCTTATCCCTCCCTCAGTCTGTGGAGCACCTGGTATGGGAGCTGTACCTCAAGAAACTGATGAAGAAGATGGACTAGAACACTTAGAGCAGGTGAGAGGGAAAATGACTGGCCGATTAGGTCATCTATTTGAGGTGGAGGATATTTTATGTGTGTGCGTGTTTCTTTTTCTTTGAGAACTTAATACTCGAGGCTCCTAGATAAATTCTAATTGTGCTAGGGAAATCTAAGGTTTCCTGCAAATTGTTATTGGTCATAGTAATGCCTAAACAAATTAATGTGTCAAGACAGTAAAATAGCCATCAAAGACCTGAGAGGATTATTTAAAGTGGACTTATTTCTCCCTGACAGCAGGCACAGCAGTTGGTGGCGTACCTGCAGGACGGGACGCTAGATGATGACCGACTACCAGGAAAATTACCAGATCACAGAGTCAAAGGACCTTCTCCAGACAACCAGCAGAAGTGGTACTACAAAGATCCACAAGGAGAGATCCAAGGCGAGTGAAAACACTGCTGTTTTGCACAACACTCTCTTGTTGTTCTTGTTATCCTTTCTTTTTTCCAAATGTCTTTGTGCCGAGCCTTTATAAACTACAAAGTTTCTCTTTTGTACAGGTCCATTTAGTAATCGAGAGATGGCAGAATGGTTTCAAGCTGGGTACTTTCCTATGTCCTTGTTATTGAGAAGGGTGTGTGATGAGGCCTTTCAACCACTTGGTGAAATAATTAAAATGTGGGGGAGAGTTCCTTTCAACCCACCTCCAGCACCCAGACTAGTAAGCATCTGTTCTCGCTATGGCGTAAATTACTTTGTCTTTTGTCTAAATTTTGATATTAACAATGTTTCAGTTGCTATTTTGTAGTGGTAATATAATGCAGATATCTCTTAATTTGTGTAATTGTTTCCATAAAAGAGCTTCCTGGATAATTTTGTTTGTTTCCGTTGAGACAGGTTGAGTATCTTTTATCCGAAGATCCAAAAACCAAAATAACACAAAATCAGAATATTTTTTTCTCTGTATGTGAGACAGTTTAGATAAGGGATACTCACCTTCCTGGCGTCCAGTGGTGAAGCTCCTTTGCTTCAACCTCCAGGGTGCCGTAAATGTAGTTCAGCAGTATGTGGAGATCCACCTTTTGGCTAGGGGCAAGAGAATTGTAGACACAGACAATGGCAGAGCCGTAGACACTATCCATCCATTTAACATATACAAATTGTATGTAATCGTTGTTCTTTAACCTACCAGGGGGAACTGGGTCCTGAACATCTGAATCGCCATCAAGAGATCACTGCTCTATACCAGTTACAGCAACTACACTATCGGCAATTCCTTATCGAGTGAGTCACATATAACTCCTTGGTTTGAGGAGTTTGTTTTCACCCATATTGTGCCAGTTAGTCACTCTGTCCTCCTTTACAGGCAGCAATATGCTCAGGTCCTAGCACAACAGCAGAAGGCTTCACTCTCCTCACAGCAGCAGCAACAGCTAGCTCTTCTCCTGCAACAATTCCAGTCTCTAAAGCTAAGGTATGTGCATTGACAGAGGCAGCATGTCAAACAACTGTAAGAGGATGCAGAAAGGAATGAAATACAAAATAACTGGACACACATTCTAAATTAAATTCTCCACTCTAGACTACAGTAAATTCAAATCCGGGTTTTATCTGGATAATGCATGTTGACATGTTTGCTTTTTTTAATTTTTTTTTATTGGTTGTCCGATTTCCATTACATATTTGTGTTGGTAAAATGAGTTACACATTTGTATTCACATTTGTATTAAAATATTTCCAGTTTAAATTGTGTCATGGTAGCCATTGTATGGTTATTTTCCTGTGCATTGTGCTAGCTGTGCTGCCCGCAGTTGTATAAAAAAAAACTCAACTATTTTAATTTTCTCATTTTAACTTTAATTCAAAGTTTGTGGTTTTTATATATGTTTTATTACATGTATAGATAGAAATACATAAACATACCTACATACATGTATAACATATGTAATAGTCTCTAGATCCAGGCAGTTTTTAACATGCTAGATAATAAAAAGCGAGATCATTTTTACTATTAGAGCTATATGATGGTTCAAAGAAAGATAGCTACTTTAAATGTGTCATTTCGTGTATAATATAATGTAATAATAATTATGAAAACATTTAAGTGTGTACTCAATAAAGAGAGCATTGCACGGAATTAAGATGGGAATTGGACGTTTTTGGCCAATGTAACATGAGTTGGAAAAATTGTCCAATGCAGCTGAATGGGAGAATTTTTCTATCTCAGCTACGTTGGGCTTAAGTTTCAAATTACCATTGCAATCCTCCCCTTATTGAGTAGATCCTTAGCGTTTATTTGCCATCCAGCTGATTTTAAGAAGCTCACGAAATTTGATACAATGTATAGTTAAGGTGTTGACCTTTTTAGTGATGGCGGGTATGTCTTGCAGGATATCGGAACAGAACATGGTACCTGCAGTGCCGAGACCTGTGTCTGTGCCAGATAACACATCAATGTGGGACCTTCAGTCTTCTGCTCCTCCACCTCCAGGTAAGAAGCCCTGGAACACCTCTGTAGGTACATAGGTAAAAAAAAGAGCAAGTAATTATACATAAAACGAGAAGATCTTAAATATTAAAACAGTTGGCGTGTAGATGGCCCCCTGGTCATGGTTTTTGTTTACACAGAGCACTTGTCTTAACTAATTTGTTTGCCATTCCTATTCCTTCATGATTTGTAGGGATTTGTTCCGGAACAATAATAATAATTTGTACTATGTTTTATTTAGACTTTTTTTTGTACAATTCTAGCTCCGCTTGACTTTACAAGAGATTCTATCAACCTATACATTGCTTATACTGCAATAAAAAAAATAATGAAAAATGAACTATAAAATTGTATGCTAATGTATAAAATAAGAGAATGTTTTAAAAGTGTGATGTAGGAGACATGTGTAACCACAAGGTGATGTCGTCTGTGGCGACTCCTGCTTATGACATCACCTTGGGGCTTGATATGCTAATGAACTAATTTTCAATGGGAAATGTGTAATTTGATGATCAAGCCACAAGGTGGTGTCATAAGCAGGAGTCGCCACAGACACTTTAAAAACGTTATTTTATGCATTTTTCAGACAATTCTGATAACTTTTCATTATTTTTTATTCTCTACATTGACAGTAGGTTTAAATTCCTTCATGGAAGTGATGTGTGTAATTAAGGCATTCCTTGTCCATTTCAGACAGTATAAAACCCCTAGACATTCTGTACAATGCCTGCATTTTTATAGGTGGATTGGTTTGTCACATGTATGTACAGACACTATGGAAATAGTTCTGCTATGTAAATAATAATATTTAACCACAGCATGTGATTTTGAACAAACTTTGCATGCTGCGATCAAATAGTATGTGAAATGGCTTTCTCTTCTGTTCACAAGATTTCTTTTATAAGAGATGTGGACTCATACATTAAGGAAGCCACTTTTCCTTTTGTTTTAAATGATTGGGGCCTTTTTCCGAAAATACTTGTGAATCACAAAAGATCTGATCTGTTCTTGTTTTATTTGAATACAATATCTGCGATCAGTTAGTGCATTTATTTCCAAATCCAGCTAAATGAAAGTATGTGCTGCTTTAAAAGTAAAACAGGAGCACTAGTACTAATGTACTTCACTTCCAAACAGACTGTGTGGTGGATTGTTCACTTTTCTTCTATGCATATCTTGCAGTGTGGGAGGGCAGCAGTGTATGGGACCTGCCAGTAGAGCCACCATCTCAGGGAGCAGCTCGAGAACAGCTTGAACAGCTGGAGAAGGTGAAAGCTGCCAAGGTCAGTTGTCTACTAACTGGGTGAGGGAACCGGTTGTTACTGGGAAAAGGCCAATGGAGTATTAATCACAGATGTCTTACAGAGAAATTCTATCCAAAATATACACGAAGCAGAAATAAACTATGTGTATGTTTAAAATGTCTGTTACGTGTTTAAGTATATTTATCTGAGCTTTACGTTTCTACTTGATAGCATGGCTCCGTTTAGAATATTGCTAAAACCAGAGATTGCTGTTTATACAGCTCTTTACAACCAATTCATAGATATTATTTAGTGACGTGGACTAATTAAATAGTGATGAAGCACAACCGACTGCTACGGACAAAGATATGCCAAGTTCATACCTCTCTCCCTCTGCAGCTGTACCGGGTTTCTCGCCTCAATCACGCCAGATTATCCAAGCCTTAGGTAAGGCTAGGTGGGTGTTTTTAATACTCCATAATCTCACGTTAAAGACAGGTGACCGATAAACAACCACCAGCATAATAGCCTATGCGTTTCGTGCCTCTGGACACTCAGGTTCTTACTCATAGGCCCAGAGGCACGAACCGTGTATTATGCTGGTGGTTGGTAATCTGTCTTTCTACGTGTGATTATGGAGTATTAAAAGCACCCACTTACCTTTAAACCCATCTGTGAATTCACGTGTACTAATTAGTTAATTTTTTATGTTTGCTTGTTGGCAAAATTGATTTTAAGGAGTAGAATAAAACATGTTCTATAATCAAATGCATAGAGTACCAGAAAAAAATATATATTTTAAAGAGGGGCTAAACCCAAAACATAGTTTTACTCTATTAAAGGACAACTGTCACCCCCATTAAAATGTTTCTGTAAATCAACACTTATGTATTAACACTTGTACATGCGCCTGATCTCGAGTGACGTCACACGCATCAAGTGCCAGGGCTGCTGGGAGAGATCTCTCCCTTGCAGCTGTGTTTGAGTAAACGGAGCTGTGTTATAGGAGAATTCTGATTTTTATTGTGATCACAGTTCTCCTTTAATACAGCTCTGTGTTAGAGCTGGTTAGAGCCTGTTTGTGGTTTTCTGTGAACTGAGTAGTACACAGTGTTGTACACTATCTTCAATTTCTTGCAAGGGACAGCCTCATTTCTCAAAAAACAATAGACTGACAAATTTTAGAAGAATATCCTTTGTTTCAGGCTATTCCCTATTATCAAAACCCAAAAATGGCCAGTTTATGGGTTCTTAATCCGCACAACAGTTTTCATATGTGCTAACATTAGCCTTTTAAAATTATACACTTGGATTTGCCTACACAATGTGCCATGGGAACACAGGAGTGATGGTTGCTGATAATGGGGCTTTATATAATTTTTTTTTTTTATGGGGGGAGGAGGTTTCTATATTTTAGTAAATTGTAATAAAAACTATTTTTTATCAAGAACTTTTTGTTGTTGCTTTTTTGTCTTTGAAGTGTGTTGTGTACCTCGGGTCATCTCTGATTTTCTGTTTGGGTATATGCAGCAATCTTTGATCTATATACTATGATTAATCAGAAACCTTGTATACTCCTGTAGTATGTTAATTGCACCAGCTCTATTCCCTAGAGTGGCCCCAAGCTCCCAAAGTATTTTTTACATTTTAACAACATTGCTGCTTTGTGGGTTTCTAATATGAAGAACAAAGAAGTACAGTAATCGGAGACATCAAATGTAAGCATGCAGAATCAAATACAAACAAATGGTTCAATGATCTGCAGTTATGAGCGGTATAAAAAGAGCCCCATGTGATCTGTAAAGGAGAAGTTCAATATATCTTCAAAGATGGCATTTGTCCCCTCTCTTGCCTTCACTTTACTACCACTATTCTAGATGGACATGCAGGGATGATGGGATTTACTTACTGTTCATCCCTGTTTTTCAGATGGAACAGGAAAGAAGGGAAGCAGAGTTACGGGCAAAACAAGAGGAAGAAGAGCAGCGTCTGCGTCTTGAAGAAAAGCGGAAAATACAGGAAGAGGAAGAGTTGGTGCGTCGAAAACAGGTGTTTGCTTATTCTGCTTTTTTTTTCATTTGGAATGGTAACAGTTTCTTAAATCTCAGCATTGCACAGGGGCTAACCACTTATAACTCTTGCAGGAGGAAGCTCTTCGACGACAGAGAGAGCAGGAGCTGGCCCTGCGAAGGCAGATGGAAGAAGAAGAACGTCAGCGAGAAGAAGAAAGGCGCCAACTAGATGAAAGGAGAAGGCTGGAAGAGGAGAGGAGAAGACAAGAAGACGACAGGAGAAGACAGGAGGAAGACAGGAAGAAGGCCGAAGAGGAGAGGAGGAGAAAGGAAGAGGAAAAGAAAAGGGAGGAGGAAGAAAGGAGGCAAAGAGAGGAGCTTCAAAAAAAGCAGGTGAGTCTCCTTATCTACTGCTACATGTCTGTTTTTTGCTATATCATATTTGACCTAAGTGTCCTCCTCTTGTTAAAGCTCCGTGCTACTCCAGAGCTCCGTTTGCTAAAGCTCCATGCTACTCCAGAGCTGCGTTTGCTAAGGTTCTTCGCTTATCTTGTATCTGCTAAGGCTACGTGCTAGTATGGCATTCCGTTTGCGAAGGCTCCGAGCTAGTGTGGCATTCCGTTTGCGAAGGCTCCGAGCTAGTGTGGCATTCCGTTTGCGAAGGCTCCGAGCTAGTGTGGCATTCCGTTTACGAAGGCTCCGAGCTAGTGTGGCATTCCGTTTGCGAAGGCTCCGAGCTAGTGTGGCATTCCGTTTGCGAAGGCTCCGAGCTAGTGTGGCATTCCGTTTGCGAAGGCTCCGAGCTAGTGTGGCATTCCGTTTGCGAAGGCTCCGAGCTAGTGTGGCATTCCGTTTGCGAAGGCTCCGAGCTAGTGTGGCATTCCGTTTGCGAAGGCTCCGAGCTAGTGTGGCATTCCGTTTGCGAAGGCTCCGAGCTAGTGTGGCATTCCGTTTGCGAAGGCTCCGAGCTAGTGTGGCATTCCGTTTGCGAAGGCTCCGAGCTAGTGTGGCATACCGTTTGCGAAGGCTCCGAGCTAGTGTGGCATTCCGTTTGCGAAGGCTCCGAGCTAGTGTGGCATTCCGTTTGCGAAGGCTCCGAGCTAGTGTGGCATTCCGTTTGCGAAGGCTCCGAGCTAGTGTGGCATTCCGTTTGCGAAGGCTCCGAGCTAGTGTGGCATTCCGTTTGCGAAGGCTCCGAGCTAGTGTGGCATTCCGTTTGCGAAGGCTCCGAGCTAGTGTGGCATTCCGTTGGCGGAAGGCTCCGAGCTAGCGTGGCGTTGCGTTGGCGAAAGGCTCTGAGCTAGTGTGGTGGTCCATACTAAGTAGAAAGGCAGTCCCTATTCAAAATAAATATCACAGTCAAATAATCAAAAAATGCAAAACTATTTAAACTTATTCTAATAACCATTTGTTTGATTCAAATTTTCAATAAAACACTTTTACTCCAAAGTTAAAATATATATTTTTTAAATCTTATGTACAGTGAATGCAGCGAATACCATGAATTAATACAAAGCACAGCCCATAAATTGCCTGTGTAAACACCAGATTTTTCCTGGCAAAAAGTCAAAGTGGCAATGACAGCTAATTAATGTAACTGAGTTACACTTTATGTCTGTTATCCCAAGTAACACAGCCTGTGCTAAAAATGAAATCAGTCATGGGACAAATGACACAGTTCTGGTGAATTATATCCAAACCATTTGGAATCCAGTATTACAGATTACTCAGATTGGAATATTGCATTACTACAACAACAAAGACAAAGATCATTTCATGTGTAGCATCCATTGTGAGCGTAAATAAACATGGGCAGGAATAGCTGTTTTCACTTTGAAAAATCATTGTGCTGGTAAGAGCTAGAGCTTGTCCATCATATGTGAAGCAGCGTTCATGTGAAAGAGGTGCCCATAAGTAATGGCAGAGGATATGAGCAGAAGTGCACATCTCAATGGTCATGTCAAAGCCAGCCTTCCACCTCCATTCCTGCTCACATTATCTGGATGTTGTAGATTACCTTTGTTTTGATGCTCAGGCAGATAGGACAAATGCATCATCATATTTGGTTTTTTTTAATGACTGAACTGGGACTAATGGAGAAGGGAGCTTATGACAGAGAGGACTGCCAAAGGTGGCAGACATGCTGGGTTATACAGGAATGAAGAGGGGTCAGGTGAAAAGGACCCCAGGATTTCTGATTGAAACCCTGAACAGTAAATGCCAGACAGAACACTGATGTCTAAATGCAAAGTAAGTGAACATGGGTTGGAGATTGAAACCGGATAACACTGGAAACCTTCATGTCCATCTACTGTCCCAGATTAAGATACAAGGAAACACTGCTTTGGCTTATGGAAGTAAATGATGAGCAATACCAGCCAGCATATCACAGTATCGGACTCTTATGACCAAATAGAAACCGATATATAACAATATATAAAACCTCCACATATAAGCAAAACATAATATTACAAGGCATTACGAACTGTACACAATGATTTCTGGGTTCTTAATCATTTATTCTAAGTTAAAGTCCTTTTTTTTTTTTTTTTTTACATTAGTCATTAGTCTAAAAGAAATGTGGTTCATTTTAGGAGGAGGCAGCTAGATGGGCACGTGAAGAGGAGGAGGCTACACGACGGCTCATGGAAGAGACTCGCTTTAAGCAGGAAGAGGAAGAACGCAAGAAACGAGAAGAGGCCCAAAGGCAGAAGGAGCTGCAGAGACAGCGGCAGCAGCAACAAGAGGCACTGCGACGGCTGCAGCAACAACAGCAGCAGCAACAACTAGCACAAATGAAGGTACTGCAGTGCCTCGCGTTTATATCTAAATTATACAGTGCATTAAGCAGTATGGTTCATGCTTTGCAATTTGTTCATTTTTTCAACTTGGGAAAAGCATTAAACACACACACGCCCAAGTTCCACTCTTGTATTCCAAACACTGGAACTGTAGGAAGATCCAGGCTCGGAAACCCCCCCAAAAACCTAATATAACCTCTTACAGAAAACATTAATCAATTACAGGCTTCTTACACATCCTGTCATGTTCTGACACATGGAACTGCATGTTAATTGTCTATTATAATGCTGAAGAATGCTCTCATCCATGAACATATTGACATCACATCCTTCTACAGCCTATTGCTGTCCTTAGATACACACAGCACTGAACATACGTCCACTTTACCATTATACATTAGCTTGTTTTTCTTATATTCCTTAGTCTGTACTTTGCATAGCATGGCATGCTTTATTTCTTCCCAACCTTGCCTTCATCTAATGTCATTCTCCTTTGTATTTTCTTCTAGTTACCATCATCTTCCACATGGGGGCAGCAGGTGAGCCCGGGAGGTGTGTCTCAGTCAGCACTGTCACTGGCAGAGATACAGAAGCTAGAAGAGGAGAGGGAGAGACAACATCGAGATGAGGTGTGTGTGTGTGTGTGTGTGTGTGTGTGTGTGTGTGTGTGTGTGTGTGTGTGAGATTCTGTCACTCAGACCAATAATACATTTAATATCTAGCACACTGATGGTTCAGAGACAGCATTTGTTGCAATCCACTCTACATTGTCATGTTTCTGTGTTTGTTGAAAATCTACTGAACTGCTAACATAAATTGTGCAGTTAGCACTTTCCAATCCTTTAAATCAATCCATATTAACCATGCTTCATAAAAAAGCAACTTTAATGGATCCATTGTAAGTTATTAAAAAAGGTTCTGTACCAGTCCTTTATTCTCTTAGTGATCACATTAATATATGTAGTAACTGCTGCAGATACTTCTACCGTAAGCAACACTGTGCACTTGTGATCAGAGCAGACTTTTTTTTTTTTTTTTTTTTTTTTTTTTTTTATTATACTGTTGCCATATTTTTCTGCTGATTTGATGTACAAAATGCAATCTGATATTTGAAATGTCTGCCTTCTCTAATTATCACTAGCTCAGGCATTTTGGTCCTTGACTTCTAATGTTGTAATATTAATATCTACCCTTGAGGTTTATCAATTTATCCTTAGCCTTGTTCCCTCTTAAAAATGGATCACTGACTCCTGAATCTTTTTTTGAATTCAGACAAAAACTTAAAGGACTAAACACCCCCCATACAAGATTTAATTTGACAGAAGCCCATTTCTGTCTGATTTAAAATGGCTTTTGAATAGTCACTCAACTCTTTGCTGCCTTGGTGCACTACCCTTTCAAATGGCGCCCCTAGTCTAAGGGGAAATAACTTGAATGTGTACAGTCAAATGCCAGTATTAATCATGGCAGAAGTAGTGTTCTACCTGGTTAAAACTAACGAAAAGGTAAATATAAAAAAATAAATAAGTAACTTATAACTAAACTTTTGCCACCAATAATTCCCAAAAAGTCCATACATATTAATAATAAAAGAATCCTATGACAATTATCCAATAGTTGAATTCCCAAAACCTAACTATTGTGACTGAGCGAGAACAAATATGTACGCAATGGCCACAAATATATCTTCTACAAGACACATTTTCCAGTTTTGTATGGATGATACGCAACGCCAAAGGTTTCTACAAGGACATCCTGGTGATCTGATGGAGCTCTGCTAGTGTGCATTTTGTGTACTGTTACCACTAATGCTTTGTGAACAGATTTTGCACTTCTGTTACGTCTAAATATTTAAGATGTAGCATGAATTGTTGAACCTTCCTTTTTTCATGGGAGAGGATTCTTTCAGCTCAAAGTTGAGACATATTTGCTATCATCCAATTATATAATGTGCTTCCTATTAGCATGCCCTGTATAGGGCCTGTATAGAGCTATTAGAAATATAATAATATTGATTCAATAATTGTGATGCAGCAACGGCGCCAGCAGCAAGAGATGAAGTCTCTCCAGCAACAGCAGCAGCAGCAGCAAAAGGCGCCTGGTTGGGGGAATGTGAGCAAGTCTACTGGTACCACCAAGTCTCTATTGGAAATCCAGCAGGAAGAAGCCAGGCAGATGCAGAAGAATCAGCAGCAGGCCAGCCATGCCCGACCGCCAAACCTTACTATGCCAGCTGCACCTGTTGTCTCTGTGAGTACCACCTCTTCTGATTAAATGCCACATGTTAAGCACCCATGAGACACTTTCCTTGCATCGGATCATTACCATCAGTACCCATTTTCTGATTATTGCCACTTTTTATAAATCATTTAATATAAATAAAGTTTGTATTGTGCCAACAATTTACCAGCACTTGATATAGAGCATTAAAGGAATTATAATCTACATTAGCCAAAAAGAGACCGTTATGTGAGATTTAAAATACATATGTGTTTTGTACATGTGTAGTGAAATGCTCAAAGTCTCAAATAAATCTAAAAAATCCATAGTGAGACATATAGGTAACATAAATATATCCAAACCCTAGAATAAAAACACATTTCACACTCCCCTAGGCAAGTAGTTTATATTACTTGATGCACAGTTAAGTAAAGATCCAGACGATTCACTAATCCCAAATTTAATTTAGTAATTACTGAAATTCTGAATCCTTACTAAAGTTACAATTATTTCTCACTACCGCCAATGCCGTGATGAGTACGTGTAGTTGTATACACTCAGGATAAAGTGGAACATGCACTTTCAGTCTTGCAAGTCAAACTGGCCTCATCAGGAAAACCTGTCTAGTTAGTGTGCAACAATCTAGTGGAGTCTGGGATTTGTTTGTATGTTTTGAATATATTTATATATTTGTGCAATTGACCTGTTATGAATTCGGTTAAGCAGGGAGATCCAATAGATCACTTTTATCCACAATCTCTCTAGATTAAAAAAACTGCCTTGTGCATGCAAGTCCTGCTAACACAGCAAGAGAGGAACTTTCTGTGGCCCTATAATTTTGCAAATGCATGTCAGAAGATCATAACCGTGTGTATCAAAAGGAACAGTGACAGGAAGGATAATTTTGTGAGGTAATTAAGACCCACTTATTTTTGAGGATAATTTCCCTTTAAAGTGCAGATGTCAAAAACATTCCCCAAGTTCAATCTTTAGGCAATTATGTTCACCTTTTTAAGGCTCATTTAATCTGGGAAGGGAAATTGTCCTGTTCAATTTGCTATACATCACAGAGAGCTGTGCATTTGTTACAAGTGCAAAGAATGACAACAGGGAGTGAAGGGCCCAATGCATGGAAAAGCCTGGGATTTTTTTTTTTTTTTACTCTTTTACCATTAATGAAGCTTAATGTATTAATCTGTGTTCCCTTTTTTTAGCCTCCGCAGCTCAGTAGCAACAGCAGTGGCAGCAGTGGCTCTGGAAGCTCAGTTTGGGGGGCTCTGAACAACAATTTGAGCCCACAGTGGACAACTGATTCGATAAACAGCATCTGGAGCAATACCGATAACAAGGGTTCCAGTGTGGGATTCTGGGATGATGCCGTTAAGGATGTGGCTCCTCCCAAAAATCCTGTCAGCAAGAACAAGAATAATGCCAGGTGCAGAACCATGTTAAAGGCCTTTTTGCTATTGTGTTTCTGAGATTCTGAGATTGATCAAACTATCCAATTCCTGCAGGAAAGTTTTTTTTGTGAAGTCTTAACTATTTATGGGATTTTCAACTAACTTACATGTGCGTCTGATGTCAAACTATGACATGCATGCATGTGAAATCATAACTACACCATGCATGTACATTTTACTCTCACACACTTACCGTGAAAGCCAGATGCACACTGGGTATGTTTTCAGTGGACATTTTGGGTTTTCCGTATTCTAGGCTAATATCTTTGTTTTGCTGTAATGTTTTTAGTTAGCTAATGGTGGATTGGTTTGTAATGAAATTAAGCCCGGCTGCTCCTGTACTCACTGAATGAGAAATGCGGAATGGAAGCTGTAGTAGAATATATATATATATATATATATATGTTTTTACCAGGCAGAAGGCTCCTTCCCCCAGTTGAATACTGCCTTTTGATTGGTGCTCCAATAAAGATTTGAGTGCTGTAATTTGAAAGAGCAGTGCTCTGTGGCAGCAGAAAGCCCAGCCCAGTGACCTCTTCTCCCAGTCATTGGTGTGTGGACGGCTCGACCATACACTTAGTAGTTGTGGAGGAAATTATCATGGACGTTATGTCATGATACCAGTCTTACTGAGACTTCCAAAGACGACATAACACTTTTACACAGCAGATCCCATTCAAAAGCAGTTTTAATCAGACAGATCTTCCAGTCTTGTGTGGGGGTATTTAGACCTGCTTTACTGGTGTACAAAAGTATTATAATGCAATAATTGACACTGATCATTGAATCAGTGTCTTAGAGCTTACAATGACAATAAAATGCCGCTCCACATGGGAAAAATAAATCAAAAAAATACTACTTCTTAATAATCACTTGTGTCAGATCCTTCCAATCACACAATGAAGCACTGGAGAAGATGCCTATTACAATATGAAATGAAAGTGATTAATAAGTACTTTTATTTTTCATTTGTGCTGATTCTTTTTAATTGTATGTTCTTTTAGCACGCTCCCCTCCTGCCTTTCCCCTCAACTCTACCCATCCTCTCTCTCCCCAGTAAACCAGCGGGTGTAAGCAGTCGGCAGAATAAGAAGGTTGAGCAGGAGGAGAAACTGCTAAGACTTTTCCAAGGAGCTACGAAGTGTCAAGATGGCTTCACTCAGTGGTGTGAGCAGACACTGCATGTGCTCAATACTGCACACAGCCTTGATGGTAAGACAGAGCCTTCACCTTTCTATCTGAATTGTACTTTGGGGTCTTGTTGTGTCTGCATACAATTCTCTTACACTGAAACATTTCCACAACAGCTTGTCATTGTTTCAAACCAGTGATGGCAAACGTTTTTAAGTCAGAATTCCCATTGTCCTGAATTATACAAGTTAAAGATCTCAAAGTGCTAGCTTCCCTGAGGCTATGTGTCCCTCTCCCATCTTCATTGCCCACTTTTCTCATTTTAGTGTCCCTATTTCCTTTTGTTGCCCCATCTCCGTGTTCCCTCATATACTTTACCTCCACGTACTGAGATGCTAAGTGCTACCTCCGAGGCTCCTGATTGCCATGGGTGGCCCCTGTGCCATTAGTTTACTGTTTTAAACTATAATATTTAACTCCTTATCAAGAAGTCTGATTTATATACTGCAGTTGGAGAAGCAGCAAATGATGCATGGAACGAGGAGGTCAGAGAGTGTGTAGTAATATGCATTTTATAAAATGTCAAAAAGACAGAAATAGGCAACTAAGGTGTATGTAGAGGCCAGGGATCATCTTGATGTGCATTTCATTTAGCAACCCCTAGGTGGCATTCCAGTAGAGCAGCACTAGTAATGTTTGTTATTCTGCCCTTAATGCACCGTTGACTTCTCAGACATCAAAACAGCCTACAAAGATCCTTGTGATGTCAAACAAGGAAACATTATTAAGCCATCCAGACTGCTTGAGGTTTACAAGCAAAAACGAAAGATTGGGCAATAGGTCTGTTTTTAAACGTTTAGCTTTTAAACCTATTTCTCCTAGGTTATTTATACAATTTTAGTCCGCACAAACATTGCCTAAAATACATATACTTGTTGGCATTTGACTTCATAGAAAATTGCCTGAAAGCTAATCTCTTGCTCATGTCAGTATGGAGTTACCATGTATTACATACCACTTTATCTTAACTTCCCAGCAAAGGACATCTGTTGGTACAAATAAAGTACCTTAATGAGCCCACTTTGCTTATAAAACTGTCAGTGGGCGGCCATGTTTAAAATATTCACATGAAGGCAGATGTGACCCATGATGTTCACCCTCTGATGGTATTTTCTTAGTATTGTTTCATGAAAGTATTTCTATGTAAAATGTCTACACTTGATGCCATCTTACAATTAAACATAACTTTTTTTGTTGACTGTTGTCCTTTATTTGTTTTATAACTATTAATTCTCATTTTATTATCTATTCATTTTCTCATTTTAAAGATCTGTTTTGGTGGTAAATCTCTATTTTTGTATTGTGTTTTTGCCCTTTAGTGCCCACATTTGTGTCATTCCTGAGGGAAGTGGAGTCTGCTTATGAAGTACATGATTATGTCCGGGCATATCTTGGAGACACAGCAGAAGCTAAGGATTTCTCCAAACAGTTCCTGGAGCGTCGGGCCAAGCAAAAATCTGTCCCACAACGGCAGCTACAGGTATAATACAGTGTCTGGGATGCAGAAGGATATGGGTGATCATTAGAATTAGAGTGTGGCAAGCGGGGTTGAAAAACACTTAACAATTTGTTTGTGTTCGTAGGACTCTGGATGGGGCATGTACCAGACAAATCAAAATAATGTACAGCAGGTGTCACTAGAAGCTGCACAGTGCGCTGTGCGCAAGAAAAAGAAACAGAAGATGGTTCGAGCAGATCCAAGTCTACTAGGTGAGGATCTACTTACCTGGCTGTATATCTCACAATGCTTCTAAAAGGGAGACTGTAAGAGGTGCATTAGACTGAATGAGTCAATGTTGGATTGGTAATGATATTAAGTGAATACAACAGAAATCGTATCTGAGCTAGGAGATTTTTCCCTGGGGTTTGGTTCCCCACCACTTACCATCCTGTTCTTTCTATTTTTTTTCCAGGATTCTCAGTGAATGCTTCCTCGGAGAGGTTGAATATGGGCGAGATTGAGACTTTGGAGGATTACTGATCGTCATAGGGGGGAGGGGGGGAGTAGGGGGTACCATCCCCTCCCTACCTCGGCTCCTCTAGGAAGGGGGAACCGAACATGTGATTCCACCTACCCCAAATACACACTCCCAGGGTCCTGCTGGGGTAATCCCAGGGCACCCCCTCCCCCCTGAGAACTGCATGAGCAGGACAATTGGAAAGCTTCCTTCCCCCTCCACTCACCCCATTACACATGGTCTTCCTGATGGGGTTAGTGGAGAGGGCATTCAGGGGGGCACTGAGTGCGTTATGGGGGATATTACCCTCCTCCATCACAGCACTGCACGGTCTCGTTTCAGAGGCTTGCAAGTTCTGTCACTTTACCACCGTTATTAGGTGGAGAGAGGAGGCTTTTGGGTGGGACTTTGCACCTCCCCTCACTGCCTGTGTTGGGGTACAGCTCTGCGGATTCAGTGGAAGGGCAGCCTTAAGTATGTTTGGAGCTTTTGTAAGTGTGCTCAGTGCATTTGACACTGAAAGAGAGGTTACGCTGTAATAAAGAGAGGCGAGAAAACATCTCGCCCCTTCGTTAACTAACCTCCTCAATCCTGTCCTCCCACACCTTTTTTGCAAGCTTTCCATTTCTTTAGTAACTTTTTGGGGAAACATTTGCAGATGGGCCCAGTAGCAGGTTAATGATGTGCTCTCTTTTGAAATGGAAATTTACCTATGCTGTCTGCGGTGGCCAAGTGTATCATTTCAGTACTGTTTGATGGGATATATCAAACAATACTCCCCTGCATTGAATACTCACATAGTGCAGAGATGGTGTGGGTAGGAGGGAACACACTTATGTTTACATAGCTCCAGGACCACTTAAAAGATTTGCCCCAGTGTGCAGTGACTTGTGGGGAGGGGAGGGGCTAGGCCTGACCTTAATAAAGCGCTGGTTGTATTATATCACATACCTGATTTGGATGCCTTATTGCTTGGTGAAACTGTGGGTGATCAGGAAAGCTTCTATATCTTCTGAGAGACGCCTGCATGTATGAACCATCAAGCAAGCATACAAACCCTGTCCTGTTGGCATAAGACCATTGATCTTTTGAAGGCTGCATCACCAGGCCCCACCGAGCCCTCAGACTTGGATTGGCAATCTATTCTTCCTTCCGATATTTCTATAAATCATTTAGGTTTTGCAAAGAAATCAGATGTTTAATGTAAAGACTTCTGGCCCAGGCGGCAGGAAGACAGTGCTGCTTGGCATTGTGAATGGTATTTCACGTTATATTTCAAGGTCATTACATACACAAAACTTGCTAGAGACATGAATTATATTAAAGTCTAATTTATTTTACTTGTTAGCACCACAGGGTTAGCATTTTTATTTTCTTAGTATTTGAGCTGCTCAGAGGTGACATTCTTTACTGATGGACTCTGGGGGGACACGAGATTATGTGACATGTTCTGTATTAAAGAAACTTGCTTGATGTCACCTGAGAAATGATACACCATAAACCAACCAAAACAGAATACGAGCCTAGGAGTGGAATTTTTATTTCTCAAAAGTTGCTGTATTTCCAACTCAATCATACACAAAGTGTAATGAGGCTTCCTAGAGGTTCTAGAGTTTGGACATGTTCTGATAGCGTCCACCTTGATAGGCCAATTGTTGAGGAATTGTACAGGACAGCAGTTGCAGGTAATATACCACTCGGTAATGAAAAGAGCAGTATACTTTTTTTGAAGTTGTGTTTCAGAAAAGGAATTTTGATGGGTGGCTCTGGTTCTTGACGTGACTGAGGAGTGGGAGGGCTATGAGGGGAGTGTGAGGTGTCTGAGGGCTGTGTGTGCTTCTCTCTCATGATCCTCAGCTAAACATTTCCATCCTCACTAGACAGAGACACCTTTGTTAACCCAGGAGCAGCAAGGTCCTCATAACGTCTCACCTCTTTCTCTCACTCTGCATCTTCCTCTCCGTGTCCAAAGACAAACATGCCTTGCACAGCGCCTCCACAGCTTCTGCTGCTGCTATTTGCTGGAATCTTACTCCCTGCGATGCTCACAGGTAATCGAAAGGTTGGGAGAAATGGAAAGCATATCAAACTATTCATAGGCCTGCAGTATATTGATTAGATATACTAGGCCTGTTACTGCTATAGCATTTTATGGTTATGATTGATTAGAAGTGGGAAGGAGTTTTCTGCTTAGATTGACTCTGAATTTGCCATCATTTGATTTCTGAGGTGATTAGTTCTGTTTTGTGATTACATTACATAGTCTAGGAGCGATTTCTAAACTGGACAGCTCTTTAATAAGGAAAAAATAAATGTCCGTTTCCTACGTAATGATACTTAGTAGGATAAAGTAATGAGATGTATTTTCACATAAGAGTGTTCTATATCTTCAGATACAAATCCAGACTCACACCTATGTATTACCTTCATTTTCTCTAAATAAATTGATCTAACGGTTGCGGCTGGACACAGGGCAGGGTGTGCGCACGACTCTCCAAGTGGACAAGGTGGCCTTTGTGTAAGTTAACAGGGCGCCTTTCATACCGTCACTGGCCATTCGCCCGCTGTGGCTACTACCTCTGCAGGCCGTGGCTGCTCAGAAGTCTGACCAACAGCACTGTCCAATCCGCAGTCTCCGACTTGCCCTCGCACCTTCACCCTGTAATGCATAATGCAAGCCCTGTTAACTCTTTCACTCATTGAGTATTGGAGGTTTTTTGGAAAAATTTTACGTGAAATATCTGTGCACAAAGAACTTGCTTTGATTGAAATGTTTAGCAACACTAATTCCAGGTTGGGTAAATAGATACTTTAATATATATATATATATATATATATATATACGGTATATTAAAGTAATTATCTTAACAGATGCTCTGAGTATGTAGGTAGCCATGGATAGCTGTGTGGCTAGCTTCACTGAGTTTTTAAAGAAATCCAGTAATTGGTGAGAAATGTTACTTATTTTCTGTAAGATTTCATAACGTCTCCTCTGACATCATACATTCGCCTTATAATAAGATAGACTTGCGCAGTCAATCAGGTCTGATATATATTACGGCTACCCAAATAATGTTTCACTGACAATGTTTAATGTGGATTGTGTATAGAGAATAGATATGACTGACTGATTTCATGCATATCGGACATTTCCTCATTTATCCAATGCTTTGCACAGCTGATAAAATATACAATTCTCCAACGCTTTTAACGCCCACTTTTTGTGATGTTAACTAATGACATCACCAATATATCAAATAATACTGTGTAGATGGTTCTGTCCAGTCAGAATGTATTGATACATAGTCTAGAGGAAGAATCCCCTCCGCACAGTGTGTACTGCTCACATGTGGACTATGTGCAGTTACATGGGATTTTCAGTCCTCCCTTAAAGGGAAGGACAAGCGCAAACTATAATGAACCTAGTATGGGGTTTAACTGGCTTGTACCTTTTAACATACTCAAAGTTTAATTGTCTCTGGAGCCTCCATGTTTCACGGTCTTCTCTGGCCACTGTTACTCACTCACTGTTACTCACTCACTGTTACTCACTCACTGTTACTCACTCACTGTTAATGTTATTTATATATAGATCGATAGCTAGTGAGAGAGAGAATGATTACCTTGGTTGAATGCTGTCTTTGGCCACTGTTGCTCACTCACTGCTAATGTTATTTATATATAGATTGATAGATAATGAGAGAGAGAATGATTACCTGGTAGCATTTTCCCCTTTTGCTTCTTTTAGTGACTGTTTAATCTGATTTAATACATGATCTTTCATTACATACATGTTAATGTACTAGTGCAGCAGTGTCTTGGTTATTGATGGCACCAACAGACTTGAAAATGGCCCATCTTTTTATTTTTTTTTAAGATCGTATCAGTTAAATAATTATAAAAATGTATGTATTTATAAAAAAAAAAGTAATCTGTTTTCTAAAAACGATTAATTTACTGACCCTCACGTTCAGCACTGGGAGATACAATGGAACATTTTATAGTGTTTCAAACAGTAAAGTCTCCAAAATAGATAAGCGTACTTGTAATGTGTGCACACTGTATTGTACGCAATCCCTGCAAAGTACATTAGTGTAGGTTTGTTTCAGGTTTACAGCTAGGATTCCCAGGTCAGCCAGTCTTTTACTGGACACATGAGACTTTCACAAGATCCCCTGCAGAATGTAGTATATAAGTGTGTCCAGGACGAATAGATTAGTTAACCAAGGAGAGAATCCCATGGGAACTACCTTGGTTAATTAACTGATTACCCTCTGAATACATGAATGAGAGATTCAGCAGGGCATTGCAATGTTTCCCTCAACAAAAATGAATGAAAAGGAGGAGTTAATATAAGATCTGTTGAGTTTTTGTTTTGCTTGGAGTGTGCCTTAAGATTTCCCTGGGGAAATAAAGACTTTCCTAGGTTTCATGTGTTTATTCCCTATCTGCTTTATCACAGCATCTTGGGCTTCATAGGTGGATGATCTGACAGTGGAGGGGGGATGGGGTTGGAAAGATTCATAATAAAGTCTGGCAATCTCCTGTAGCCAGCCAGCCAGCTCTGTCAGCAGAGTGTAAGATCTCCCAGTGCCATGTGGAATGTGTGTGCCTGTGTGTACTGCATTCACTGCAGGTGTGTGAAGAGAGAGCTACATTTCCACAAATGACTCTGTGATGCTAATGGCTGTTTGTTTACAGATAAATACTTTATCTCTCGAAGTTCCACCTAGGTGTCCCATACAAGAGGGATTAACGGGACCTGATCAGCATAAAAAAAATAATCGTCTGAACACTTGCTATTCTTTATCACTTCGCTCTAGTTGGAAATTCAGTTTTCTTTTGTCACTTTTGGTCTTTTCAGTACAAGAATGGCGGAATAGACTGTGATATGTATAAGTCTGAGTACTGCCTGTCATCACTAAACACTGACAAGTTATTTATTAAATGGAATCCACATCAGAACCCCTGATGCCCATGCATGCCATTTATAGTACATTTCTGCAGTGCAGCTGAGGATTAAAGGGAAAGCTGTCACTGTAATCATTTTAACTTGTGGTGCCATAGCCGTCTCCCATGATGCACTGAAACAGCACTTGGTATATAGATGATCTAAAGGCAGAGGGTTAAATTCACATACCTCCCTACAGGGACTCTTGTGGAAGTGGCTGTAGGTGTCTATAGGCATTACTGGGTCCTTATGACTGACTTCAGGGCCAGTTGATAGCTATTTTAGTAGCTTTATAAGTACATTCATTACTTTGTTATTCTGAATTAAACAACTAACACATTGACACATTTATTGCTGTTTTAAACACACTCATTGCTCTGATATCCTGATAAATACCCCAAATTCTGTGCTCATAAAAAAAAAAGGAAGGAAGGAAGGAAATTAAGGGACAGAGTCATTTGGCTCCAAACTAGTGACTGTCTCTCCTAATCAGGGACACGTGGCAGGTATAGGTATGCACTGAAGCACTTACAGGGGACACTGTGACTCTCTATTGCCCTATGCAGCCAGGAAGGGGAAGAGACTATGGTATGATATGAGTGTCCTCTGTGTCTGTTTGATTACACTTAATGTAACACCATGCTAATAAAGGGGGGCAGACATGAGTAAGAACCATTGGGGCTTCAAATGTGTTAGGCATTTAATTTCCTCTCTGAACGTCTTTGCCATGTAGATGTAGAGTAAACTGATATAAACACAGAAGACACTCATTGCACCTGAAGGTGTAAACACGTCATTTTGCAACATTTGTAAGTTGTATTGTTATTTGAGATCATAGTCAATGTTAAACATACCGGTAATTGTATATAAGCACTATCCACAGGCTTACAAACTGCTTGTGTTCATATACTTCACTCTTTATAGTTCAGAGCTGGCTTTCTGCACAGGATAGAGAGATTTAGGGGCTGACCTATTTCCTCCAATTAATTATTAAAAAGATGTTGCTGATTAAAATGATGTGCTCAGGTAAGATTTGATTGGCTGAACCACATAATTTGTAAGATCGCTTGAAGACAGCATTCACAGTGAGTTCTGTTTTTATCAAATGCGGCATGCCTATTGCTCTAAAAACTATTGCATAATGAATTTGATTGTGCGGATAGCTGAATAGAATAATATAGTATCGTTTGCAGATAAATGGTTTGTTATCAAAATGGCTGACTTTTATTGACATACATCAAAAGGTAGAACACAAGAGGGCAACATAATGATATGTCTTAAAGATGCAGGTAAATGTGCTGCGCAGACATTATAGCACACATTTTAAAGGGATATCATAATGGTGTTATTGGGACCCCAGAACTCAAATTCCTAATTACAATTATTTATAATGATAAATCTGTGAGTGGCGCAAACCACAGTGAAACAATGACCATAAGGTAAAATGGAAAGAAGAGACAATGTTACGCATTCAATAAAACCAAAAATGTATACTTTCCCTTAAGTAGTTCTTAGATACAAGGTTGATTCCTTCTAGATATACCAAAAAAATGATAACAGACATGGCAATCTTTTTATAGTGCAGTATTTATAGCATTCCAATGGGAATATTTGGTAAAAAAAAAAAAAAAAAAAAGTGGATCTGTATAGACTGGACATGCATCGTGAAGAAACTTGTAGTGTTTGGTACGGAGGCGTCTTGACGTCTCTCTGGGGTGGGCGTCCCACATGTGGCTGAGTAGATGGACTGGCCAAGCATGTCTCCAGACCTAAACCCTATTGAGCATCTGTGGGGCATCCTCAAACAGAAGATGGGGGAGGTCTCTAACATCCACCAGCTCTGTGATGGAGGAGTGGAAGAGGACTCCAGTGGCGACCTTTGAAGCTCTGGTGTACTCCATGCCCATGAGGGTTAAGGCAGTGCTGGAAAATAATGGTGGCCACACAAAATATTGTCACTTTGGGCCCAATTTGGACACTTCCACTTACTGGTATATTCACTTTTGTTGCCAGCGGTTTAGACTTTAATGGCTGTGTGTTGAGTTGTTATGAGGGAACAGCAAATGTACACGGTTATACAGGCTGTACACTTACTACTTTACATTGTTAAGGCCAGGTTCCGCTCTCATGCTTGTCTGCTCCGTCCTTGAGGAGCAGTCATCAGTGGGTAAAAGACAGGCGCCGCTGGTTATCTGCTCCTTTCCCCGATAATCAGGCACATGCGTGCTATGTGGAGAAGCGTTCAAGTTGGAATGCAAACGTTTAATTGCTTTCTGATTTGAACGCTTCTCCACATAGCGTGCATGTGCCCAATTATCAGGAGAAGAAGATGATGACCGGCGGCGCCCATCTTTTACCCATGCAAGTGGTGAGAGCGGGAACTGGCCGCGAATCAGAACCGAGGGCTCAGCGTGCCATAGGTTTTCCACCGCTGATATAAATTAAATAGTAATAAACTGGAATTCCGAAACTTCATACGTGAGAAACCAAAACATTAGAAGCACCTTGTCCTTTAAGGTGGATCAGTGGAGAGGTTTGGAGCTTACCCAATCCAATAAAGCCGGAGAAAATGAAGTAAATATAAAGAGTTAAAGCATCAGACAACGATCATTCTCAAGACCCATGTAAAAAAAATGTCCTTTATTAGAGAAGCATTAAAAACAACTTATCATGATTCGTGTTTGCAGGGCCGCATTCAGGGGGGAACGAGCGATACTCCCGTCCCTGGGCTCGGAGCCCAGCCCTTTAAAAAAAAAAAAAAAAAAAGCATGGGCAAACGGGGCAGCTGCCCAGAGCCCATTCATTCCTTGGGTCCCAAAGAAGCCGTCCCATGTACTCCACCCCCCTGCCCCCGCTGCTTGTGACTGTAGAGTCACAATTGGGCTGCAGCTGCTGAAAATGACAAGAAGTCATATCTGGTGGCTGTGGAAACACTGCTGTGGAGACGACCGATGAGTAGCATCCAGGTAAGTATGGGGGGGGGGGGGAATTATCAGTGGCAAGTCAATAAGCAAATTATCAGTGGCAATTAAAGAGCAAATTATCAGTGGCTATTAATGAGCAAATTATTAGTGGCAATTAAAGAGCAAATTATCAGTGGCTATTAATGAGCAAATTATGATCAGTGGCTATTAATGAGCAAATTATGATCAGTGGCTATTAATGAGCAAATTATCAGTGGCATATTAATGGATAAACTATCCGGGGGGCCCATAATTTTTTTCAGTATGGGGCACTGAAATTTCTGTTGGCAGCCCTACATGCATGTAATCAGAGCTTATGATTACGTGCTACAGGCATGTCATGTGTAAAGCTAAGCCAGCTGGCCCTTATTTTTCTTCCAAACATTCAACATAGCTAACCCCTCATGTCTTCATTTGTGACACAAACTGGGAAAAAGGTCTGAATGTAAGTCATGTTTGTTACTGGTTACTTTTCCCCAATAGTAGATGGGCAGGATGTCTCACCATGTCAAGAGATAACACATATCTTCCAACCAAACCATTATACCCTGCACAAATCTGAAGATGGTTTAAAAAGTATGATTCCACCAACTATTTATCCTCCAAATGTCTTGATTAGTAAATAGCTTTCCACTTTTTCCTGTACAAAGCAGTGGTTTCAGAACAGGTTGTCGTGTTCCAGATAAGTCCAATGTCTGCCAACTAATAATTCATTAAGTGGTGTTCTGGATTTTAATAATATTGGACCACTACTCGTTTGCTTTGGGAGAACCACAGAGGAAGTCCGTAACAGTTCGCTTTGTAATTTATTTGAGTCACAGCAATAGGTTCTGCGCTAATTTATTCACTAGTAAAAATTACAATAATAATCCACCTTTTTGCTCTGTAATTAGGTAGGTCCTAATTATAAACACAGCTCTACTCCTGCCTTATACCCACATCACTCCTGTTTGTTGTAAAATATACCAATAAAGCATATGCTGCAGTGACGCATTTACTTCCGGTCCAGTATCTTTGAATTTGAATACATTTTCGAGAGCGGGAATTTAATGTTATACCTCATACCTGAAAGGAATCATAGTAAAGGGTTTTTTTTTTCAGGAAACTATAGATTTATAGAAACCCTGTGTGTATTGCTCATCCCCACACTGTGTGGCAGCCTTGTTCAGGTGGCATTGCACTCTGTAAAATAATATACATTCTAGAAAGCAAAATAAATTGTACCAGGCTGTGACCAAAGACATCATTAGGGCGGCAATCCGTGAAAAAAAAACAAAAGTTCAAAATAAATAGTTTGTGGTGAATCACTCCTGTGTACTTTTTATTACCCTATTTAGAGATTCTTTAGTCAGACTGGGGTGAAATGCTCCATAATACACCAGCCAGAGTCAAAAGCCAGTGATTTAATGCAAATACTATAATCAGAGCGTTCAGCTGCCATAGTGAAGGGTGTTTACTTGGTAACCAGTCAGTCTGACATGATACCAGAAACTTGGAACAATAGAACAATCGCAGTAAAGCCTTTCAGGAATCTACATCTAATAACAGTTCTCCCGTTGTTTGAAATATAAAATAATCTCTGAATTTAGTGACATCAATAAGGAGGGCTTTTGCAATAGAAAGTGCTGTCGCTATAGCAACAGCAATAACATTTACACTATGTTTGCAGTTTTCAGGCAATGGGAAGTGTTAAAGAAAACACTGATGAGACAGATCATGCTTTACATGGTTGAGTATGTTTTCAGACACTAGATGGAACTGTTCCCTTAATACATGCTCCATTTTCTCTATACTCTTTTTTTGTCATTACCGATTGATTTGTATAGAGCTTTAGCTGAAGGAAAATTCTATTTAGTTATTTATTATTTTGAAATGGAGGATTGAGGTTAAATTGAGCAGAGAAATACAATCGTGTTGGGATGAAAAACATTACTGTATATATACAACAAACAAAAAAAGTCGAAATAACTACAAAACAGTCCAGTGGAATCCAAATATGTGTACACATTTTGACCAGGCCCATTAGAGCTCTGTAGAGTGGAGCAACTATGGTAATACTTTAATGGGATTTAACTACACCCGTCAGCTGGGTATGTGTCGTTTTCCCTTTTGTATATATAACTGAACATACAAGAAAGCACAAGGAAACGGTATGTTAGGCTGTAGAATAGCAAAGGCATATGATCGAAACATTTAAATGAATAAAGGGAATCGACACAATAAAGGAGGAGAGTATATTTAAAAGAAGAAAAACTACCACAACTAGAGGACATAATCTTAAATGTGAGTGGAAAAGGTTTAAAAGTAATATCAGGAAGTAAAGAAGGTTGTGGATGCATGGAATAGCCTTCTAGCAGATGCGTTGGAGGTTAACACAGTGAAGGAGTTTAAGCATGCGTATAAGATAAGGCCAGGGACTAAGGAAAGTATTCACAAAATTGGACATACTAGATGGGCCGAATGGCTCTTGTCTACCGACGCATTCTATATTTCCATATGAAATGATCACTTGTACAGAATCCAAAGGTCAGTGGAAAAAAAGAGAGAGATGAGTAGGTTTGTCACATGGAAGGAGATGTTAGCAGGAGAGAAATCTTTGCATGTGTGTACAGAGAGAAAAACTAACTGCTGTGTGCCATCATGCACAAAGCCCAAACTGTCTGAGGCAAGAGGCGTTTGAAGTTTGTGGAGGCAGAAAATTCTGTGGAAGTGAACTAAGTGCCAGTATGTTTTCCTCAGTGTTTGCAGCTCAGTTCTAGAAGGATAGTCACTTCTAGTGCAAGAAGACAAGGCTTACTGTAGTGTTTCATAAGGACAGCGTTATATGTTTCACCACCTCAGGAATGAATGTGTGCAGAAGAAATGTACATTCTGTTTTATAAGTGTGCAGTGCAAGAACATTTCCTCTTAACAATTAGATTACTAACTCCAAAGAACACCGAGCTGCATATAAATGGGCAAATATACAGACCCATGCAGTCCAACCTGCAGTCCATCTGACTTGTGGGGAAAAAAAATAACTTACCATTATGTTTAATTGAAACTTTGAATCAAGTGTAGATATTTTACATAGACAATGCTTTGATGATAGAATATAATAAAAGTACATGATTGAGCCCTATCTGCTCCTGTTTAGAATCTTGGGGCAGATCTTCTTTCATCTAACCCAGGGCTGGCCATACTGCAGTTTCACAACGGCTGCAAGACTGCATCTCCCATACTCCCTTTGCCAGCCATTTAGCTAAAAGAGCATTATGGATGATGTAATCCTGCAACAGCTGGAAGGCCGCAGTTTGCCCACCACTGATCTAACCCAAGATGACGGAAGCCCTATACACGCATATATTTCTGGTCATGTGGCTCATGTCACAAAGCTCATGGATATCTCTGGTGGGGTAAGTTTAAAAATGGACAGATACACTTAAATGGAAGGTTACGTGCGTCAGAAAGACGTTTTCCAGTCTGACAACTTAGTTGCCCCGACAGTTCTTTAATAATCAAAGAATACATGGACAGACCTACTGGCAGTGCACCCAATGCAAAATACTGGGGTCTACATTAGACATATCTCCTACCAACACAGTACTGGTGTCCTACATATGACCTTGTGACAGCATGCAAAGGTGTGTGTGATTGACATCCTAACACACACTGTCAGTAGTAACCTTGCAGGATGTTCAACTGACCAAACAATAAGAGGAAAGAGCAAAGAAAACCTGAAATATTTCTGCAGCAGGGTCCTGTATTGTTTTGCCAGTAAAAGGGTCCTCTGAATATTTCATAAATTGACGTTTGAGTTCAGAATCTATTTTAAGACATTTTAGGCTGTGTTTTCATCCTTTTACTTTTCATGAATTAAAAAAAGGATTGCAAAAGTGCATATGCTGTTCCAGGGACACTCCAGGCATCAAACTAAACTTGATGTTCCTAATCGTGTCTGATCTGTATATTGTACAAAAGGATTTAAGGAATCCCTGTAAATCCGGTTCACTGTTTCCCATTCTAGCCCTCATTTGTTTACATTTGCTTTTATTTATTTTGCAATAGGTTCAGTGCAGATGCACTAGGTCAGTGATCGTGAAAACAATATAGAAATAGTGTTGTGCAAAAAAAGGTGATATACTTATCTCCAGTGAGGAGTATTGATGGCTAGTTCATTTAGTGATCACGAAGCTATGGCACTTGGAGACCTTTGAGATGGCAGTGAGAATGTATCTACAGTGTCACCATCAATTATGAGTTAAGACTGACAGTGCATATTAGGCATTTTAGTGCACAGTTATTACTTGAACTTATTGGTGCAAGAGAAATTATAGGAGAGGAAAGGAGCATGGCAGCTGGTATTTATGGACAGAAAAGTGCCTGAAATGAGAGGATACTTTGAGAGCTTCATCTTGGATTCCTGTAGTAGGTCATCCTGCCATGAGAGCAGTGGTTGTGAAAGCAGGACAGTTGTTTGATGTCACTAGTGATATCATTCAATAAATACGCAGCACTTTAGGAAATATTAACCCCTTAACGCACATGGACGTATGTATACGTCCTGAAAAGCATGGTCCTTGAGGACTAATATATACATCCTGAGTTTAACGCTACATGCTGGCAGCTATTCTCAGATCCGAAGCAACCTCCAAGAGTGCCTTCAGCACCCCCCGCGAATACGATCACCGCAAATGTGATCGTATGCGTTTCAACTCACATAGGTAGTGATCTGCTTTTGATCGAGGCATCACGCAACACCCTTCTCTGCCTCTGCTGTAATGAACAGGAGCATGCTCCTCCAATATGGCGTGCCCAGCAGAGAGCGACGGAAGTGATTAAAAAAAATCTATTCTGTCGCTTTGAAATACAATTAGGGTTAGGGTTACAATTAGGGTTAGTACAAGGGTTAGATTAAGGGGTGGGGTAGATTTAGGGTTAAATTTAGGGTTAAAGTTGGGGTCAAAATGTCACTGTAGGAGAAAATGGTTAGGAAACAAAGACACTAGTATCGGTTATTGCCCTATTACTTGAAATAAAAAAAGAGAAAAACATGGAAACATTGGTATTTCTAAACTCAGGACAAATTTTAGAAAATATATAGACTGGTTCTTTTATACAGTTTGCAATTGTGTAAAAAAAAACAGGTCAAAGATTTCATCATATTTCATATTTTTTTAATAGTAAATTAGATCTTATCATGAAAATAATAGTATCGAAAGAAAGCCCCATCTGTCCTTTAAAAAAATGATATATAATTTGTGTGGGTGGACTGAACGCTAAGAAAGAAATCACAGTTAATCAAACGTATGACAAAAATAATGGAATTCTAGTTTTCCATCACTGGTGGATACTGCTGGAAAAAAACACCTAAAACTAGAAATACAAACAAAAGTTTTATCAAGTAAAAACATAAATCATTGCTAAATAAGGCTTTGGAAATATTGATAAATAAGATCAGCATTGCACTTATTATTTAAACTTACAATTTACTCTGGTAGATCATTAATTCAGCTGAACATTTTTGGCTATATTTTACAAGCATCATATAATTAATAAATAAATGATATGTATATGTAGCCATGACACAATTACCTACTGGATCCATACAAAACAATTATATCCCAAAAAAAAAATTACAAAATGAACATTAGATGTATTTTGTGAGCTAATACAGTTCTAAACAATTTACTACATTTGTAATTCATTCAGACGCATTATATCAGGCTAAGATGACTTGTAATAGGGATCTTGAACATTCAAAAATACAGAATAGAGAGGTATACACTACTGTTTTAAAGCAAATGTCTTTGTTATTTTGGTTTATACTGTTGGTATTGTATTGTATTCAAATTGCATGTCAGTCACCTTTCAGTGAGAAGGGTATTCCCTATGCAGCCTCCCTGGTATCCCAGAAGTATACACTTTGCTACAATATCAGTGTGTACTGTGTGACATCACAAGGCTTGCCCCCCAGCCAGTAATTTAATGACAGGCCGGTAACAAATGAATGTGAGGCCTTTGTTAAGTCTATGGAGACAATATTAACAAGGTCTGTGTTTTTTTTATTTTTTGTAGAAACGTTTCCAGCCCTATTAATCAATCCAAAAAGATTTGGATACATCTTGTTCGAGGCTTTTTGAGTAGGTGGCAGATTGACAACAACGTATACTGGAAAGTCTGGGTGCAGCTCATGTTATTTCGCTGCTTCAAAGGGTTAAACTTAGGGATTTATTCATGAAAGAGGGAATTTAGAAATTGCAAACTTAAGGCCAAAGTAGCCGAGTTGGAAAAATTCTCCCATGTAGCTTTTCGGTTAATTGTGGTACATCCTGCAAACAACAACACAGCTATCCAGTGGTGCATTCCTGTAGATGAGTCATTAGATCATGGCTGTTACCAGATCACATTGTTGTTCATGTTATGAATTTGGTACATTAACAATAACGTGTTTAATCTGATAACTATTCTGTGTTTAAAGTAATAACTCATATTCAGATAGGCTCTTTGCATTTAAGGTTGCTACCTTTTCTTAAATACCGGCCAGGCTATTGTCGCCATAGACTTAACGTTGGCCTCAAGCCATTTGTTTACCGGCCTGATGCTAAAATACCGTTTGGGTGACAACCTTATTTGCATGGCAGCCAAACTTCCTCTATCCATATACTATTATAAAGTGTGTGGTTTAACAATGGAGAACAATTACTGCTCCATTACTGCAGCCTAACAGCCGTGTCTCCAGAAATCACTGGATGTCATTTAATATAACTTTACCTTTTAAATATCAGAATTACTTTAATACATTCTTGCACAGGTATAGATGTTTCTGTACAATTAAATAGAACCCCATCCATACCATCTAAATGGAGAGGTGTCTGGCCAGCCACCAGATACCAACAATAATATAAGCTTCAAAACGAATGCTTTCAATCGACTGAACTCTTTGTAATGCTGCCTGAGGGTGGCAAGGCCACTCTCTCTCTCTCTCATAAGAAAAATCCTCCTCACCACAAGGAAATCCTAGCTGCAGCTTGCTGGCAAGAGAAACAGTCTTGTACAGCTCACAGATAAATTCTTGCTTGAGTGCTCAGACTGCCGCTGACAAACGTAGTAGAACAATGCAACAAATGAGATCTGCACTCTGAGATCATGGTTTGCATCAAAGGTAACAGTTTATTTTACACTCACATCCATAAAGAAACACATGAACAGTAAGGAAAGGGACTGTCTGGCGCCCAAAATGCATCTTCCACATGTTAATGCATATTAATATGCTTTCAAAGTACTTTAAAATGCATGTTTTACATTTTGCATTGCTTAAAATACAAATTATTTACAGCTTTATGAAATTGCAAAATTACAACAGTTTGAAAGAAACCAGGACTGCCCACACGAGTAAAAGTCAAATTTTTTTTTTTTTTGCTGCAGGAACCAATAAGAATAATAACATTCAAATGAATGGCATGTCCTGTCACTCTAGTGATGTCATCAGACAATGTGTTGCACTTTTAAGAGATCATACTATGTACAAGAGCAAAGGTCACATAGAGTCCACACAATGTATTCAATTTCAGCAGCACAGGAAGTGACTAAATGAACCAAAACTTTATATCCTCAGTGTCTATAGAATCAATGCTGCCACACCTGCAGTAAACTTGCAGAGTAATCACTGAGGAGGGCTTGAATCAAATATTAAAAAAGTGATTTATGTTTGCATCAAATAACACTTGATAAAAAGCCAGTGAGTTCAGTGAGTTACCTTTGATGCAAACCATGATCTCAAAGTGTAGACTTTCCATCATTTTTTGCACTCTCTCTCTGAGATAGGAAGGACAACTCCCACAGAGGCAATGGTGTCTTTTCACTAAACCATGAGTTAAGGTGAGATGAACATTTCATTGGTCTGATTTAACAATGCATTGTGCAGGGACAAACCTGGTGAGTTCTTCCTGCAAAAATAACAGAGTTGTCTCTCTGTAAAGAGATTATTTTTTAAAAAGACTATGCATTATCTACTGCCAGCCGAGCTACTCTAGATTGAGAACCTCACCAAGCTCGACCCTGCACAGTGTTCATCTAATCTCAACTCACCTTTTACTGAACAGATCCCAGAGTAGCTTTCTGTTAAAAGGGCATGGGGATGAGATGGCATCACTTCCAGGCAGGTGCTGTACTCGTGGAATGATGTAACATAAGCAGTGTTTAGTATGTTTGTCTCTTTCTTCTTCCTTGCCATGTCTGTCTCTCTCCAATCCCCCCATTTTATGTCTCTATCCCTTCCCATGTATGTCTCTCCTCTCCCCACCCCAATGTCTGTTTCTTTTATCCTCCCCCATATCTGTTCTCTCTCCTCCTCCCCCCAAATCTGTTATCTATTTCTCCCTTTCCATATCTGTTATCTCTCCTCCCCCTCGTGTCCATTATCACTCCTTCCCATCCCCATACCTCTTTCCCTCTCCCCATATCTCATATCTCTCCTTCCACTCCCAATATCTCTTATCTTTCCTTCCCCTCCCCATATCTCTATCCCTCTTCCTATATCTCTTTCCCTCGTCCCCTCCTCTCTTCTCTCCCCATCTGTTTTCTCTCCCCTCCTCCCCATCTCCGTCCCCCCCCCTTTTTTTTAAGTAGGGCCCCCTGGGGTGTTGCGACCTGTGCGCCCCAAAGGCCAGCCCTGATGACATGTCTCCATGTCTTCCATGGTTTGGAAGCTGTGATTTTAAAGCAGCACTGCTTTGTACACTATCTGTAATTGTTCTATTACTGGCCTAGGATTACCTCTCCAGATGAGGTATTAATAGATTATGTGAATGAACTATAGTGCTGGCTACACAATTCATACACAATATGTTGAGCTCAGTCTGACCCAATGATCAATACATTCACTTCAACTAAATATGGTTCAGAGACTGGCAATTTTTCTACCAGATCCCTACACAACATATATTCTACATGCTGTTAAGTGACTCATGAAATGTTCTACCTGAAAGCATGTACAACTTACATGTCACTGTAAGGAGGACAACTTCCGAAATCAGTCATTTGCAGGATGTCAACTTTTGACCCAAAAAAAATCCATGATGAAAGAAATTAGAATAGATAAACTGCAAGACTTGTTAATGAATTGTTGGCTATTTAGCAATCTCTCATGTTGTTCTGAACAATTTTACTTGTATGGATCCAGCAGGGTACCCCCAGGCAGCTGTACCTACTCTTTGGCAGGAACCTCCAGAGCTCCCTTCAGGAGTGGAACCCATTGAGACCACACCGTCCGTTCGCCTTTCAGATGTCACAGGTGTCCCCCCGGATACTTCTGACCCAGATCCAACACATGAAGAGCCCCTCGGTAATGGGGATGGTATGTAAACATTTCACATCTATACTATACACTCATTATGCTCTGGCACACCCTGACAGCCCTCATATAAACTTTAGGTTTCCAAGAACAAATGATCTCAAAGGTTTCTGAAAACTTCACAATGTGACATACTGTTGGATATGTGCAATATAATATAAGTGGCCTGCATTTGTTCAGTCTTAGTACAGCCTGTATATTGTGTTATAGGAGTGTAATAAATATTACATTATGTAACCAACAGGTATTAACAATATATCAGCAGGAGTGTAAACTGGAAACGAGAGAGAATGATAGCGCTCCTTAACAATTATGTCTCATCAGCAAATGTGGAGTAGACTCAGAGGGAGCCTGGTATTCCTGAGAGCATAAGGATGTTACTAAATATCATATATTAGAATTATTTTGATAATACACTGCTACTGGAATATTGGTTACATAAACAGCATTTTGGGACCTAAATTCATCACTTAATGTTTTAGCACATGGGGTAAGCAATAAATATATTTAGATATAGGAGTACTAACTGGTATAGTATGTTCTAAAACCAGAAATACAAACTTATAATACTATATAAATAACCATCGTCTTTCTATGCACTGATACATTTCCAGTTGCATCAATTGTCCCACCTGGGGTGTTTGTAACTATGAACATATGCATGGATGGCACTGCACTGAAAGTGCCATTCCTGATAATTATTTAAAGGAAGACCACCACTGTATCCTCAAATAAATACTAGAGACGCAAGTGAAAAATGTCAGGTTGTATAATCAGCCTGAAGGTAACGTGTTAGAAAGCATTACAGATAGTGTGGTGGATTTATGAAATAGTGTTTTAGATGATGTGGCTGAATTCAGGTAGGCTTGGCACAGACATTAACTCTAAAAACTCAAGGCCAGACAGAAAATAAGACTTTACCAGGTAAATTGGTAGACCAAGTGTCTCTCATAATGAATCCGTCAGGCCAGGCAAAGGGTATAATGAGAACATTTCCATCAGAAAGTTGGCAGATAGTCTTTTATCTCTGTTTCATAACCAGTTGTTTTTTTCTTTGTTCACCCGACAGCTTGATATCTAATGTACCTCTGACAGTCGCTCATGCTGCCAGGTGGAATAGATAACAGTCGGTATCTTGTGGTCTTACTGGGACTGTCTTTCTCCTCTGCAGGTTCTCTGGGTCCTGGTGCTGTAGCTGCGATAGTCCTGGCTGCTCTGCTGGGCACCTCTGTGCTTATCGCTCTGATAGTGATCACCCTCCGAAAATTCTCAGCTCCATAAACCAACAAAGTAAAAAACTGTGTGCTGACCTTGATGGTCCATGTGCACATGTCCTAAAGAATACAATATTCCAACAGCTAAACTGCAGATGGACCCTCTCTTCCACGCCCATGGCTTTATATTTCAGTGTGGGAATGTACGTTCACTGAACCCAGATGTTTTCAATACAAGCTATATGTTCTGCAGCAACAGGTTCTGTTTTGTATTAAATGTACTTAAAAGTATATAATATGTGAAAATGATGGGGAAAAAGTAATTTTTTTGAATGCTCCTGTTGATCAGATAAATAAATCTGCTGCTCCCAAATGCTCCTTATTCATTCACAGGTTATAATTGGCATAGAAAGGCTGGCATCTATTTCAATTCCACAAATAACTCCATCGCTCTATGGGCTGCTTTCAAATAATCGGGTTTAGGGACCCTCTAAACATAGTGCTGTGAATTCAGTGACCATGAAAATGGTCTTTAGTTTGTTTTAGCAGAATTGCATGGAAAACCATCGATTAAGAGAAAAATATGTTTTAAATGTATTTCTCCCATTTATGAGATCCCCTTATGGGGTAATCTGTAAATGACACATTTCTCACGGAAGGCGATTCATTTGTATATCAAAACACAAACTTATGTCATAAACAGGAGATTGCACACACGTATTTAAAACATATTTTCTCTTAATGTATACAAGTGCTTGCAATTCTACTAACACAATCTATAGAATTGTTTTAAACCCTACATTCACAGTGCAAATGTTAACATAGTCCCTTTAAAACCGAGGTAGGTAACTAGGATGTTGGTGAACTACAACTCCTATGATCCTCATTCAGCCTGAGAAGAGTTTTATTTCTATATATATCCATATCCATTTTATATGGTATCATGTCGCTTCATCAGTAGAAGAGTATCTTCAATCTTCAGGCTGCTTAAAAACTCATTCAAAATAAGAAGATATAGAGCTTCAATAGAGGGGGTAACCCAAAACAAATGTTTACAAACTCGTTAATTATGATATAATGTCCCATATTCTCTGCAGGTGCATCCATCTTTGCTTCTCTAATTCCTTGTCTGTTCTAATATTACATACACATACACACATCAAGCAGCATCCAGTATCCATGCTAGAGCATCACGTGCTCTACTACACCACTGTAATCCTGTTAGCACAGTGCTGCCCACCATTAACACAATGCTGGCCATTCCAATGTTTAGATAATATACATATATTTATAGAGAATGTTTGCATCGCGTCACAGACACACTGCTCAATTGCCCACCCCAACCCTGTGCATGCTGCCCAGAATCTCTTCAGGGGTCACTGCCGCGTCCGGCTTCCCATCTTCCTTCTGTCCTTGTTTTGGCTGCCATCATCAGCTTTGTGGACACGGAAGCATTCCTTCAGGTTCTGCGTCCGAATGTCTCGGTTCAGTATTTCTTCAGCCACAGTGCTTGGGAACCAGCCCTTCTCCTGGTCATGTAAGCGCTCTCCAAAAACCCAACCTGCAGCACAGAACATAGGAGAGATAAACAATGTTATATCATCAGGAAATATCCTTAGATCTTTCACATAACAAGCTGGTATATACATAGTCCTTATTTGAATAATAGCAAGTTACATGTACTCCGATAACAGAGGGTCTATTTGTGACACATGAGAATGGACCAGAAAACTACTAATCTAGATCAACAATCAATTCAATAGGCCGTAAAGGACAGCTGTAGCAAAAAAAAAAAAAAAATACCTTTTGTTGAATTGAAAGATTGTATGAAGTATAGATGCCATATTAAGTCTTCTTTACTCCATATAGTTCTCTCAGGGAACAACAGGTTGCTTAGAATCTTGGTCAGATCTTTACTCACCTTGGTTCAGATGAATAAAGATCTGACGCATCTGACAAAAGATTCTAAACAAAATGTCTGACTCCTGGTAAAGCTATATGGAGTAAAGATGACTCAATAATGTACTTTATTTGTATTCTTTCATTAAAGCATTTCTATATACATTGCCTACACTTGATGCCTTCTTTCATTTAAACAGAACTTATTTTTTACTACAGTCGTCATTTTAGTAATTTACCATGAGCTTCAGTATCTACATTCCAATTAGCCAGGTCCATATATCCAATAAAATCTCTGGGTCCATTGCAAAACCTCCATGAGAATATCTGAGCCCCATAAAACAGTGATGGCGAACCTATGGGATGCGTGGCACAACTGGCACCAAGCTCTTTGTTTGCGGCACGCGTGGCTAGGGGGAGTTGTGGGGCTGAAGCCTCTAATCTTATCTCCATTGGCCCAAAGTGAAAATTCATTGCAAAATGAATATTTACAGAAATGCCATCCTGTTCCCTCCTGGAGCCAGCAGGATAATTTCTGTAACTGTACACCCCTCCAGATCGCAAGTTGGTTTAGCCTGCCAGTTCCTCTCCAAACATCAGCTTTACAGCTAACATGCCCCCTCTTCACACAGCAGTGTAGCAGCTCTGCCAAGGAAGAGACTTCCTGCAATCAATGTGTGAATAGGTGTGTATATATGTGCTGTATGTATGTGTGTGTGTGTATATGTGCTGCATGTATGTGTACATGTGCTGGATGTATGTGTGAGTATGTGTGTATACATGTGCTGTATGTCGGTGCATATAGATGTGCTGGATGTATGTGTGAGTGTGTGTACACATGTGCTGTGTGTATGTGTGAGAGTATGTATGTAGGTATGCTGCTTTACACATTGGCGCACCAACCGATTGCGCCAGAATTTGCCGCAATCTGCATGTGCGTCATGACCCCAATGTGCCTGTTCCAAGAAGGAATCACAATACTAACTAGCAAGACTGTGACAAACGAAAACTAAATTACAAACAACAACACAAACACCTTCAATGCCACCTTGTCTCCAAAATGCAATGTTACCTAAAGAGGTGGTCTGTTCTATGTGAAGTGCAAATGAAAACAGTCATTTGTTTTTACACTAATATTATATCAGGTTGGCTGAAAGCACCTTTTAATGCCCCTGTCAACAAGGAACATTATGTAGACTTCTTGATGGCAGATCTTGTTCAGACCTTTACCGTTACATCATTTTCAATCAAATGGCTGTGGAACACAGTCCCAGCGCCTTGTGAACCACAGATAGCAATCAAGACACTATTTCTGCAGCCATTTTACCCCGAAAAATATGCAGATAACGTGTCATCATTAATACTGGTGTATATTAATACTGATGTCCATAAAGTCTATTAAAGCTGGAGAACTAAGAAACCTTTGTATTAAACAAATCCTCAGTATTGGAAGCCAAATGTGTGGAGCACAAATAAAGGAAGAGTGTAATCAGTGGGCACAGCACACGCACCAAATACAAAGGAAGAACCTTTCACTAGAGAACTGAACTGACTCGCTGTCACTCTCCTGCAGACACACACATGCTATTAATAAGATTTGGGAGCTGTCATTATTTTATCCTATCACTGCACTGAGAAAAAGATTCCTTCTGTATTCAGCAAACCTTCTTTTCTGACAATACATCCTTCCACTGTCAGCACCCAGTCATGCTGGATTTAATTGATCTGTCAGGTAAACTGATGTTGCTTAAAAATGGGCAAATTCACAAAATGATGCATCACATTTTCTAAATATATTTCATTAAAACCAAATTAAACCACATATATTTTTGTACCTCTCAAAAGAGCTGGTATTTCCTTTTAAACCAATTATCCCTTTTAAAGGAACTATGTCAACCCATCATGTTTATACTGTGAATGTAGAGAAGAAAAACATGATGTAGAGAAGAAAAATGATCTATACATTGTGTTGGCAGAATTACAAGCAAAAGCATAAAATAGGAGAAAATTATGTTTTAAATATGTCTGTGGTGTCTCATATTTATGACATGAATTTGTGGTTTGATATGCAAAGTGCACATTTCCCACTGAACATGACTTCATTTGCATATAAAGCCACAGGTGATGACAATACAGTAGACACCACAGACAGGTAAAACATATTTTTCTCTTATTTTATCTATTTTTGGCCAATTCTGGTAAACAATGTTTAGATTATTTTCAACATTTTTTATTCTCTACATTCACAGTATAAACAAGTTTTAGGTTGATATAGACCCTTTACGTTTAAATACATTCCTTATTACTTTAAATTGCCAGTATTCATGTTTCAATAGATTTTACTTACTGGATGGATTTCATTTTGATGAAGTTTTAAACAGATGTCATGGAGTCAGGTAGGTTAGCTGGCTTACAAACATAATAAAGTCTGTTTACTAAACAGTGAGCTGTGGTGAACTGACAAAGGAATAGCACAACAAACCAAGACAAAATAGTAGAAGCTAGAAATGTTTCCATGTCAGAGGTTCTGGCTGATATTTCACTATTCTCCTGTCAGTTTGATGACTAGATCTCAACATATTATCAAAGATCATTGCTAACTACAGCTAAAGAAAGAAATCTAAACTGAAGTACACTGCGTAGAAAATAAAACCAAACAAATTCCAATTTTATGCAAGGTATATTGCTCTAACAATTTCTTACAATAATTTACATTGGACTTACGGTTAAATAACATAATAAAAAATGTTATGTAAATACAATCTTATTTTATATTTTAATCGAAATGCGGCATATTATGTAACTGAATTCTGGGTATCCATTTGATTCGGCTGTTATGCCTGATCTGAATCCATTTAGGATTCAAGTGTGGTACCGAGACAGGATGCCAACTTTGAGGTCAGTCCGTGAAATTTTGTCCCTGCTAGGAAGTGTTTAGGAACAGCAGCAACTTGACCACGTACAGTCACAGAGCAGGGTCACAGTGTACTGAGGAGCATGGTGTATACAAGTTGCCAATGCTCTCCTGATTCCATTGTGGAAGAGTTGTAAACTTCCACTGGCATTAATGGGTTTCCATGGCCAAGCAGCTGCATGCAAGCCTCACATCACCAAATACAATGCCAAGCATCTGATCAGCACTTAGTTCTGGAGCAGTGGGTCAGGTTGATTGCCCCTTTAATTTATATTGGTTTCATGAACCTGGGCCATTTTCCTTTTTTTGCATGTCAATTTTTTTTTTGTAGTATTTCTGGGCTATTTTTGCGAAATTTCCCATAGGATAAAATGTAGCATTTTAGGCTACCACTTTGGTTCAGTGCATTTTGGACATGTTTTGGTAGATATTGGTGTGAAATTGACTATGATTTCAGAATTGCGTGGTAATAGAATCAGGTACCGATGTCATCCGAATTCAAAGGCACCATTTCAGTGCCGAAAACCAGTGCTACCTGATCTTACACCCTACAGTAAGTTAAATGCTTCACACGGCATAGAGGTTGGTAAGTACGGTATATCCTTATTTGCTGCTCTCTAACCTGCACATCCCATCATCTGTTACTGTGATTGCAGCTGCCTTCAGCCCCTGTCTCCCAGTTTACAAAAGACTCTGCCCCTGTCATTGTGCCCTTTAAGGCTGTCACTGACTCGATTTCAGGCCATTCCCCCCTAGGGACTAGAAGTCACTGCAGCAGAAGACATACCATCATCTGTTTTATCCAGGACATTGAGAATCTCAGCCAGGTCCAGGGACAGCTCATCAGGCTCCTGGGAGACATATGGATGGACACACTGTACCTGAGGGCAGTCTAATAGAAACAAACATGTGTAGACAATGTTAACATTTAGGCATCAGACACAACTTACTCTTCATTACATTGACAAATAAAACTTGCAGTAAATGGGCAACGTTTGCAGTTCTACTGAGCCAGCTACAGCTCACCACAAATACTCAATTATCCATAGTGAATGGAGAGGTTTCACTAAGTTATCCTAGTACTAGACTAACTTGTCTTTCACTACTTATACAAAGTTACTTCAACCTGAACTTCCTAATATATGTATTAGTCTATACATACAAAATTGGAAATGTTATTGGGGGTGTCTATTATTGGGGGTGTCTATTATGGAACAAGATGCAGAATGTAGTTGTCAGTATGGTCAGGTCACTAGTGAATTGTTGAATATCCCAGACCTGTTCTTCCCACAGAACAATGTTCAGGCCAAGTAATTCCTGGTAAGGATATACAAAATAAGGTTAGTTGCCTATTATATGTAGTATATTGTAAATATGGCATTCGGTGTACTATATATATATATTAGGTTGGACTCGATGGGAACTGTGGAGAATATGTGTTATCATGACTTGTATTTCCAATGTACCAAAGGTCATAACTAGGGATACTGCTGCCTGTCTTTGTATTGGAAACAAATAGAGTGAGGAATTCCAAACACAATGCAAGTCTGTAACTCCATATCATACAGGTAATGGCAGGCTGCACGGCTCAAACATTTGCACTTATATGATCCTAGCCATCTAATAATGAATATATTGACAGTCCTCTAATGTCTACTAGTATTTGTTATTTATTAGTGAAACTATTTACTTAAGGCCTATATATATATATAGTTAGATTGAGAACCTAACAAATCCGTTTATTGTTGTTGGTCTCACTATAATCTCTCTATAACAGCCATAAATGACCGGCAGATATCCAACTGCTGCTGAACTTCTACATGATCCTCAGCCAGCAAAGTTTTACCTGGGGTAATAGGTGCTGTAGTTCAACAACAGGGCAGGCCCGCCATCAGTGGGTGACGGGCGATACTGGCGTCCCGGGCCCGGCACAGGTCACGCCAGAAGAAAAAAAAAATGATTCTCTCCTGCACGGAGGAGGGAAACTCCGGTCGCATTTTTTATTTATTTTTTACTTTATTGAAGTCGCGCGGCTTCCGTAAAGTTAAGAAAGAAGAAAAAAATGCGACCAGAGTTTCCCTCCTCCGTGCAGGAGAGAAGAATGCATGGAGGAAACAACCGGAGAGCAATAAGGAGGTAAGTACTGGGGAAGGGGTGAGGAGGGTGGCATAAAACGAGCAAAATCCTGGCATATTGAGTGGCTAAATCCTGGCATATTGAGTGGCAATATACTGGCATATTGAGTGGCAAAAACCTGGAACATTGAATGGCTAAATACTGGCATATTGAGTCGCTAAATCCTGGCATATTGAGTGGCTAAATCCCTGAAATTCCTGGTGGCGGCCCTGCAACAAGGTAACAGCTACCCTGGCTATACATGTTTTTATACATAGACAGTTCACATGGACAAAGCCTCACTAAACATTTGAGGATCTACTCAATAAAGAGAGAACTGCAGGGAGTTGATATAGGAATTTCAAACTTAAGGCCAAAGAGAATTTTCTGGCCTAATGATTGAAATTCCCTTCTCAATTCCTTGTAATTCTGTCTTTATTGAGTAGACTGTTTAGTGTCACATTAATACATTAGAGATTTATATAAGGCACTCTCACTGCAGCAAGGGTCATTATCCATCAATACAGGCAAACACTGTATGAATGTCGTGGAATCTGTATGACAATGCCGCACTCACCTAAGAGTTTGGAAGTAATTGAAACGAACTTGGTTCTCCTGTTTGGGACTAAGGAAGTCATCCATCGTTTCATCTCACTCCTAAAAGGACAATACAGGTTAGATGCAAAGCACTCTGCACAGGTAACAATAAGGTGATGGCTAGTGGAGAATGTGTCACATTGTGAGTCATTAAAAGCCCCATTACCAGCCTATATATTAAAGTCGCTCTGCCCCCTAAACGCTATCTAAACTGTGAATATAGAGTGGATTGACATCTACCAGCTAAAAGTAGTTCCTTAGCATATCAAGGCACAGGTGATGTCAAACAGGTGACACCACAGATACATTTAACCCCTTAACCCATCTGGATGTATATATACGTCCTGCAAAGCATGGTCATTGAGGACGTATATATACGTCCTGAGTTTTAGTGTAGGAGTGCAACGTTACATGCGGGCAGTTATTCTCAGAGGCTGCTTCATATCCAAAGCAGCCTCTGAGTGCATACGTTCACCGCGAATGTGATTGTATGCATTAAAATGCGCACAGGTAGTGATGAGTTTTGACTGCCCGTGCTTTAAAGGTGTTGCAATGGTGCTTCGACATGAGGCATCATTCAACAACCATTTTCTGTCCTCCAGGGCACTGCGATCTCCCGGTGATTGGGGGTGCCATATTGAAGAGAAGCATGCTCCTCCAATATGGCTTGCCCTGTTCAGCAGAGAGCGACAGAAGTGATAAAAAAAAAAAACTCTTCCGTCACTCTGAAACTGTTGCTTGACTGCCCCTAGAGGCAGTCCGCAATATTAAAGTGAAAAAAAAGGAAAAAAGCTAACCCTAGATCTACTAACCCTAGATTAGGGTTAGGGTTAGAATTATGGTAGGTTTAGAGTTAGGGTTACCAGTGGTTTAGTACAAGGGTTAGATTAAGGGGTGGGATAGATTTAGGGATAGGGTTAAATTTAGGGTTAGGGTTGGGATCAAAAGGTCATAACTAGGGATACTGCTGCCTGTCTTTGTATTGGAAACAAATAGAGTGAGGAATTCCAAACACAATGCTAGTCTGTAACTCCATATCATACGGGTAATGGCAGGCTGCACGGCTCAAACATTTGCACTTACATTATTCTAGCCATTTAATGATGAATATATTGACAGTCCTCTAATGTCTACTAGTATTTGTTATTTATTAGTGAAACTATTTACTTAAGGCCTATATATATAGTTAGATTGAGAACCTTTATTGTTGTTGGTCTCACTATAATCTCTCTATAATAGCCATAAATAACAGGTAGATATCCAGCTGCTGGATAGTGAAAAAAAGGAAAAAAGCTAACCCTAGATCTACTAACCCTAGATTAGGGTTAGTAGACTAGGGTTAGGGTTAGAATTAGAGTTAGGGTTACAGGTGTGTTAGGGTTAGTACAAGGGTTAGATTAAGGGGTGGGGTAGATTAAGGGTTAGGGTTAAATTTAGGGTTAGCGTTGAAATCAAAAAGTCACTGTAGGAGAAAATGGTTAGGAAACAAAAAAACACAATCGGTCATTGCCCTATTACTTGAAAAATAAAACACAGAACAACATGGAATCATGGGTGATTATAAACTATATAGACGGGGTCTTTTTTGCTGTTTGTAATTGTATAAAAAAAAATCAGGTCAAAGTTGGAAAAAGTGTTATTTTGGCATATTTTCATCATATTTTTTTTTTTTTTAATAGTAAGTTATCATATGATGAAAATAATAGTATCGAAAGAAAGCCCCATCTGTCCTTTAAAAAATTATATATAATTTGTGTGGGTGGACTGAACACAAAGAAAGAAATCACAGTTAAGCTGTGATTAGTTAATCAAATGCAGCATAGAACTGTTACTAAGAGGTTAAAACACATTTCTCCTAATTTATTCTCCTTGTACTTTTAGATTATTTTTCATTCTCTATAATCACAGTATAAACAATATTTATATGATGGAGTTCCCTTAAGTGCTTTGGACACTTTGCTGGCTTTGTGTGGTCAATACTTACTGTGATGTGGCCTTCAACATGTAGGTAAACTCCCTCTCATGAGCATTCTCCAAGAGCTTCAGGATGAAGACATTGGCTAGTGACTGCCCCTGATCCTCCAGCTCCTCCACACGCAAAAGTCCACGTGCAGCCACATCAAACACCTGATATCGCTCTCTGGAGATGGACACACAGACACACCAGTTATGTTTATTCTCCAATAAGTTCTGCGGGAAGTGGGGCAGTGACATAGTGGCTAACATAGCCGTGTTTACAAGTATTCCACATGCTAGGGGAAGAGCGTGCACAGTACAGCCCAACAGCATGTAGGATGCATATACTTACAGACAGAATCCAATGAATTAATCAAGGTGGAGATCTCATCGGACTTTCCATGATTAATTAATTGCATTGTGTCTGTGTGTATATACATCCTACATACTGCCGGGCTGCACTTTGCATGCTCTTTCTGCAGCATTTGGATTACAAAACATGGTCAATGTTGGTAATCATGCAATGGCCCTCCTTTACCTACCCTTATATAACAATACAGAGATAACACATGAAGAAAAGTGTATACACAAAAACAACAACAACAACAAAAAAGCCTTTGTATGGCCCTAGCTTAACCCCTTCGTGACGTTAGGATGGCATAGTACGTCCTTTGTTAAACAGCTCAGCTGGATCCCACCTGTCATCTGAGGCCACTTTGTCCGACAAAGCGAGCACCGGCTACATTTCTCTAAATCGCGCCGTGCCCGAAGTTCCGGGTTCGGGCACGCCTCCGTGACGTCACATGCAGGGCCGTCTTTAACGCGGGGCAAACGGGGCAGCTGCCCTGGGCCCATTTACTCCTGGGGGGCCCCAAGGCAGCTGTCCCGTGGGCCCCCAGCCCCTGCTGCCGCGTTCACAGCGCATTGCGCTTGTGAACGCTTTTTTCCGGCAAGCCGCATCCGATGGATGCGACGGCCGGAAAAAAAAACCAAAAAAAACTGACGCCGGATGTGACGTCGCGTCACATCCGGTTTCTGTTTCCCTCCTCCGTGCAAGAGGGAAGACTGCACGGAGGAGACATCCGGCGGGGGACACAGAGCAGCTTCATGTAAGTACGGGGGGGTGGGGGGGGGGGGTCTGGCTGGCACAATATTCCTGGTATCTGATTGGCACTATATTACTGGGTATCTGATTGGCACAATATTACTGGGCATCTGATTGGCACTATATTACTGGGTATCTGATTGGCACTATATTACTGGGCATCTGATTGGCACTATATTACTGGGTATCTGATTGGCACAATATTACTGGGCATCTGATTGGCACTATATTACTGGGTATCTGATTGGCACTATATTACTTGGTATCTGATTGGCACTATATTACTGGGTATCTGACTGGCACTATATTACTTGGCATCTCACTGGCACTATATTACTGGGCATCTGATTGGCACTATATTACTGGGTATCTGACTGGCACTATATTACTTGGCATCTGACTGGCACAATATTACTGGGTATCTGATTGGCACTATATTACTGGGTATCTGACTGGCACTATATTACTGGGTATCTGACTGGCACTATATTACTGGGCATCTGATTGGCACTATATTACTGGGTATCTGATTGGCACTATATTACTTGGCATCTGATTGGCACTATATTACTGGGTATCTGATTGACACTATATTACTGGGTATCTGATTGGCACTATATTACTGGGTATCTGATTGACACTATATTACTGGGTATCTGATTGGCACTATATTACTGGGTATCTGATTGACACTATATTACTGGGTATCTGATTGGCACTATATTACTGGGTATCTGACTGGCACTATATTACTGGGCATCTGGCTGGCACAATATTACTGGGCATCTGGCTGGTACAATATTACTGGGCATCTGGCTGGCACAATATTACTGGCCTCTGACTGCACACTATTACAGGCATCTGACTGCACACTATTACAGGCATCTGACTGGCATAATATTACAGGCATCTGACAGGCACCATATTCCTGGGCTCTGACAGGCACAATATTCCTGGGCTCTGACTGGCACAATATTACAGGCATCTGACTGGCATAATATTACAGGCATCTGACTGGCATAATATTACAGGCATCTGACTGGCACAATATTCCTGGCCTCTGACTGCACACTATTACAGGCATCTGACTGCACACTATTACAGGCATCTGACTGGCATAATATTACAGGCATCTGACAGGCACCATATTCCTGGGCTCTGACAGGCACAATATTCCTGGGCTCTGACTGGCATAATATTACAGGCATCTGACTGGCATAATATTACAGGCATCTGACTGGCATAATATTACAGGCATCTGACTGGCATAATATTACAGGCATCTGACTGGCACAATATTCCTGGCCTCTGACTGCACACTATTACAGGCATCTGACTGGCACCATATTCCTGGGCTCTGACAGGCACAATATTCCTGGTATCTGACTGGCACAATATTATTGGTATCTGACTGGAACAATATTATTGGTATCTGACTGGCACAATATTACTGGTATCTGACTGGCACATTATTACTGGGCTCTGACTGGCACAATATTGCAGGCATATGACTGGCACAATATTGCAGGCATCTGACTGGCACAATATTACTAGGCTCTGACTGGCACAATATTACTGGGCTCTGACTGGCACAATATTACTGGCATCCGAAAGTTACAATATTACTGGCATCTGAATGGCACAATAATTATGGCATATGTGTGTGTGTGTGTGGGGGGGGGGGGGGGGTAACATTGCGATGGATGGCGGGATTGCATGCAGGGGAGGGGGCAGGGTCCAGGGGGCCCAAGCAAATGCTTGCCCAGGGTCCAATCACTATTAAAGACGGCCCTGGTCACATGTGACGTCCGGAGGTCTCGCGATATTTTGGGGGGGGGCCCACAGGGTCTATTAAGACCCTGATCGGGTCTCTGCCAGAGTGTTCCTGGCTACCGATCACCTTGTGATCGGTGGCCAGGAACAATTTGTGACGTTTTGGTGCTTGCGTCGTTTGGGACGCAAGCACCTAGCGTCATGAAGGGGTTAAATTAGCAATATAAATATTATTAACCTTATCCCATGTTAACGCTCCATCTAATGCCAAGGTCATAAAGAAGGTCGTGTGTAACAAGACTTGAGTGCCATTATTTTTTACCCAATCTGGCATTGTGTCTTCCAGGAGCTGAGGTGATGGGTTTACACATAAGATCACTATATAGTTTCTCTTTGCAAACAGTAATAGACAGTGGATATAATATAATATTACAGGAATGACTTAGGTCAATTGCTGTGATTAGACAGACGTCACTTTCTACAGCCCACTTACCCTCCCAGGCGCTTGGTCAGCAGCAGCAGGTCGTTGAAGAGGAAGAGGTACACAGGGCGGAAGAGTTTCTTAGTGCGCAGGGTGCGGGAAGTGCGTGGTCCAGACATCTGCTGTAGCTCCCCTTGCTTTAACAGCCAGCGTGAGTGGGAGATGATTGGTACTGACTGGGAACAAAAAACGGTAAAGGAATGAAATGAATGGCAGGACATTAGAGGAAGTAATGTGAAAGATTACTAAACAGGAGGGATATGTGTTGGTCCCTTTGAGCTCCTGCCTAAATATTATCTATCATGAGCTGAGCCTCTTCCTCAAGAGTTATGGGAAATATACAGACAGGAGGCAGCGAGTTGAGAAAGGAGCTCAGGACATGCCTTATCCCTCTAGAAACCTTGTATTTTGGACAAATTAAACAATTTCATACCTTGATCTTAAACTCCAGTGTCTTCTCTATGCTGATAAGTTGTTCTGTGCGGCTCATTTTCCTAACGCCATCATTACAAGCTCGCACCAGCTGTCAGACACGAGATGGGTAAATAAGCATCACTAAGACTCATAACAATGGACACATGTAGGGCTAACGAGACAGGGTGTCGGCCTCCCTTACCTTCTCCAGCTCCCGGTGTGCCTGCAATGCTGACTCCTCTCGTTCTGATCCTTCTTCTACCTTTGTCAGAATATTCTGTATAAACATAAAAGAAATGTAGCATGTCAGTCATTGTTGGCCTTCCTTGGAGGATGGCATATTAGTGTGCGTGCAGGATAATGCAAGGCACAGAAAAAAATAGAAACATTAATTACTGGCATGGACCAATCAGTAGTCACATGGCAAAGGACCTGACAGATGTGACCCAAGATTCTGAACATGTCTGCCTCCTGATAGAACTATGTGGAGCAAACTTTATTTGCATTCTCTCATTAAAGTCTTTATATTTAAAAACATACACTTGATGTGATGTTTCAATTAAACTTTCTTTCATCTTTTTCCTCGAATTGTCCTTCACTTTTAGTCTCCCGTCGGACTAAAAATCATTTTCAGCTTACCTGATTCATCACTATGCTAATTATATTTCCAAGTGATTTGACATTTTAGACAAGGTAAAGCACTATTGTATACTTTAACTATTGTATACTTTGTGTATGGCTTAGCAGGTGCTAACGGCATTGTATCCGGATTTAGTCATAATGCGTCAAGTCGTCTGAGTACAGAGAATGTAATGTGTGTCAGAGTACAGAGAATGTAATGTGTGCATCACTTCTAACAGCAAAGATCACACAGTTTAAATAGAAAACATCTCGCACAAATAGGAGACGTCTGTGGAGGAAATTACTTCTACAGGAAAATAATCTCTGAACAATCAGAACTATATTAGCAGCAAACAGAAACCTTTCTCAAATTATACAGTCTGCACTTGCACACTGCTTCAACCCTTGCTACGCTAATACTCTTCCAAAATGTAAGACAAAACCACTCTTATCAGCTGCTGAGGTACTATGGGCGTTCAAGGTGAGGCCCATGGGCCAAATGCGGCCTGTTTGACAGCAAGGTGTGGCCCACCTGACTTAAAGGATCATATTCTCATTATGACGATGAAAGTGGTGGGAGCCGAGAATGGACAGCAATGAAAAAAACTGTCATTATTTTCATGTTGTCAACCATATGTTTTGACATTTTTACTCCCACCAAAAAATTAAAAGGGTTTTTTTGCATTGTTAATGTCAGATATATCTTTTTTTTATTTTTTTATGTGAGTTTACTTTATGAAATATTTTTCTAAACAATTGTGACTGGGTGCCACCATTTTGTGAAATATAGTGTTTTTGGGTACCACCCCCTAGTGACTTTACAGCACTAGCATCTCACTTTGGGGTTGGGGACACAGAATACAGTCTATAAATTAGAATTCTGACCATAGAATTGCATTGAATGGGAGGGTAATGTAACTATTACATCACAAGGGGGTGGAGTTATGATCCTGTTTGGTCAGGTTAATCTCCTCTCTTTCTGTTGGAAGGCAGGTTAAAAAAATTGTACACAGCCATCTAGTCCTGCCCACTAGTGATACACAGGAGCCAGTAACAGAGCAGGGTTGTATATTATGACATCATCATGCATATTTATATATAGATGTTTGTTTTAAATGCACAGGTAATCTAGTTACATCTTATGTATGTGGTAGTGTCCCTTTAAAAAACATTTCTTAAAGCTAACTAACTCACACTGGTCAGAGCTGACCTGTATTAAATCTGTCAATCAAATGGGTTAAACATGAGTTTAACAGAAGTAGTTACAGCAATTATTCTCAAATCTCTCTTTAGTAACCGGACATGTTTTTCAGGGTAACCTGGTGATATCTTTACTTAACATGAAACTATGTAGATGAACCTGTTTTTTTTTGTGTGATGCCCTGAAGTCTAGAAAATAACAACATAATTGCTGAGTCCATTTATTTATACATAATGATCATCCAGTAGATAAAAGACATCCAATCTTTCACAGAGCCTGTTTATACATAGCACACCAGTCAAACCTTGACAGTAAAACAATGGAATAAAATAGAAGCACTAGGCTTGAAGACGGTTACAGGTATTGGACAAAAATGGAAAGCCAAGGCTTGCAAAAAAAGAAAAACGTTATGCTAAATGGTAATGCTTACATGCTGCTGGTATGGATCATGCAAATGATATCCTAGCATGAGCAGGTCTGGATGGGAAAATGCAGACTAACTTCATGGGATTATTGGTACTGTGTTTTCAAGAGAGGCTCTTTTGAAAGTGGGGTTGGCTTTCAGGTACTGGTAGGCTGTATGCCATGATCTATACAAACTGTACTGGACTCGAGTCCATGGCTTTGTTCATTATTTTATGTTGCTGTTCCCATTTGTTTTTGTCCATTACCTGTAGGGTTGCCATCCAGCTGGTATTTTACAGGCAGGCTGGTAAAAACTTGGCTTGAGGCCAATGTTAAGTGTGTGGAGGCAGTAGCATGGAGGCATTTTAAGAAAAGGTGGCAACCCTAATTACCTGTAGATTTCATTACACCTAGGAATACATACATATAGCTCAATGGAAAGACAGGTCAGTGATTATTTTCCTTGAGTCTGAGTACTGACAATAAAAGGGCTCTGTTAAGGCAACAGGACAGTAACAATGCCTATGTCTTCTGTGCAGTGTCTATTAACAAAGGGGTTCATTGGTGTAATCCTGATGAAACAATACAGTAAAACCAATTCCTTTTTTGGAACATCCATGATCCTACAGTCAAAACTCTTGGGTGGCTTTATCTGGACTGTAGCAGCCTACTTACTCTTGCTTGCCCAATACACAAGCATGTTGTTAAGTAGCATTCGTATTCTGCCACTGCAGTAAAATACAGGGTTTTTTAAAATAGTTTTAATAGTCCACAGCCTACACCCTATATCAGTTAGTAATGTTTTTTTGGAATAATTATCCAGATTCTGCTGACCAACAGAAATCTCCATTACCAAGAGATGACTAGGTGCCCGTCCCTGACAGATTTCAATGATCCCAAGGAAAATACAGATATCTTTCCAGCAAAAAAACAAAACAGCTGTGGCATCAGAAATCAGAGAGAAGACGTGAAAGGTCTGATCTGACAGTGTGTATTTAACACCTTGCTTGTTTCTGTTTAACATTGAGCAGCATAAAGCCTGGCACATTTTTCTCAAGTTTGTTTGGAAGGAACACAACGCTCCATTTATTCAGCACCAATCAGCTCTTTTTGGATGTTCTAAAAGAGGCGTCTGGCTGTGAATCCAGCATGGCTACCAAAGTCAGCTTCGCGAGTGCTGTGGTTAGTAAATGACTAGGCAGCATCTCTAATGATACCATGTTATATGTTACACAGATCTGTGTTTCTTACTCTAGTGAAAGATGTCTCTCTCCTAGAGCTTCTGTTTAACTATTTTAGTGCAAAAGTTGTTGGCATAATACACTTTTAAAGTCTGTGGAGAGTAATGCTTAACTTGTGTGCTCATTCCTACAGACAGGGCGCTGCCATCATGTCTATCCCCTTGACACATTCTATTTTGTGCAGATTATGTTGCCAGTTGCTTCTATCTCCAATGTTTAAATTAATAACAGAACAAGTGAAGTCTCTGCGTTTTTGGGAATCCAAATCTCATCACACCCAGACCAGTCTGCATATTCAGTGACCTGTCATTTTAATCTGATAACATTTTTCTTCTCCATGAGCACAAATGATGTGCCTAAAACAAATTACATCCACTGTACATTGGGAGTGAACTGAAAATAGAAGTTAATAAAAACCCACTGTGAATGCGTTTATGTGGGCACTATTTTGATCGGCCACTAGAGGGCTGCTCTAAATTGTTATTGGCACTTCATGAGTTGCCAATGGAAAATGTGTATCTATGTTATCTGTCACCTCTGTCCTTTTGGTAGTGTCTGGTATCTGAAAGAAATTGTATATTGTACATTAGGTCTGATTGATTTTGGCGGAGACCTCACCTATTATGGCCCTTTCCCTATCCAAATGGAATTAATGCAAGTCTTCATCACAGAGAAATGCCCTTTTCTTTTTATAATTATTGCTACATTGTTATCACTGTTTGCTGGTTTTGTGTTCTCAAATGTCTTTTTTAAATAACTTTTTAATTATCCACCTGAAAGGGGCCTATAGTGGCGGTCTAGGTTGCGCAATATACAGACATAGAAGGTGAACTCCTGGCGTTTTTTTTTTTATTCACCTTTAACCATTGATGCTGTTGGCAATTCATATAGTCTGATTCTGTGTATTTAATATACCCCACTCTATACTCATCTTTCTATTACCTACTGCATAACCCATGACTGATCCTGAACATATCCTGTATGTTTTATTTACATATTAAGTTGTAAATATATTGTTACTACATTACAAAACCATTCTAAACTCGTTTTACTTTGGCATATTTATGTCTGTATTTTCAAAGTAATGCCAATAAACAGATTTAGAAATAAATAAATAAATAAAACCCACTATATTTTTATCTATCTATTGTGACCTTCAAAGCATAGGTCCTGGGGATGCTATGCTGCAGGTAGAAGTATGATTTATCCTACCCCTGAGGTACCTAGATCCTCTATGTCCCCCATAATGCACAAGTCAAATCTGCTGCACACATATAAAAGGCAGGATATTTGGTCATGCTCTAACAGAGGGAAGGACAGTATTATTTAAATCTGATAGGGGTGCCCACAGTCTGCTATCCCAGTTAGCAATCCTACAAGTGGATACATTCAGTTCTTTTGGATTTGCACTGATTTGATTTCCCCAAGTGATTGTGACTGGCATTAATAATGTTATTGATCTATGCCTATGCATAGGACTTTTCTGTACCTGCATTAATAGTTTGAGCCGCGTGATCCTCTGGAAGGGTAGAATTAGAAATGAGGAGAAGGGAAGCCCTCGGCAAATGGGATCTGTCTCCAGATGTCCTACTGCTTCCCGGAATTCTGGCCTCTCCTGACTGAGAGATGACAAGAGATTAAACAGAGAGCAGACGGTAAAGATAGATGATATAGTGTAGGAGGCAAATTAACACAGATACAAACAGGAAACACATGATGGGGAAAATGCCAATGCTTCTACTGTAGAGGCTGCGAGGAAGTTCTTTGCTACTAGAGTTCAGTATCCCTCATCCAAAAGTCTGTTATAACATCCAAACGGATTTTGTCACAAGTTGCAAATTCCACACACACCTGTCACACACAAGGCAAGCGCACAACACTTTATTAAGTGTTCGGCCCCCTTAAGCTTTGATAAAGCCTTTCCATGCATGCTCAGATTCCCCCACACCCACAAAGGGTAATACAATGGCGCGTGTGCAGGCCTGACGCACCCACAGCAGGTTCCCAGTGATGCCTCACATTACAACTACATCACAGTATAAGAAGTGGTGCGATTCAAAAATGTTAGTAACCATTACCAGTTCCAACTTTCAAGCATGGTGTAATATTTTTTTTCTCTAATGTCAAACAAAATAAAATAAAAACAACTTGCTTTTTGCTAAACAGCAAAACATTTTCTACAATTTAAATAATGTGGGCCATCAGAAATTTCAGGGCCCCTTACTGAAAAAAAAATCTGCCCTCCCCTCCCCCCGGATAGTTTATCCATGAAGTGCTGAGGGGCTTTAATGTCATTAGTGAAAGTGATCCGTTATCCAACATACTTCTGGTCCCAAGCATTTTGGATAAGGGATACTCAACCTTTACACTGTCTAGTGTCTAAAGACACAGCCCTGAGGTACTTCTCATGGGATTGTTATCACAACTTAAATGAGTCCACTTCCCAACACAAGGCACATACAAACAAAATAACTTAAAGGGTACAATCTAGTGCATGGTAAATAAGGTCACAATACTAGTTTGGCCAGTTTTTACATATGGTAGGCTATACAGGATGTTTCCAGCCTTTACAGAAAGGTCAGACCTGGGTGAAAATAATAAATCCAAAAATCTATACCATTCAAACAAATGGTGGGGATGACACATGACAGATCCTACTGGAAAAGAACATTAAAAATGTGGTATTTAAGAACAATGTGAGATCTACCCGGCCAGAACACATCCATTACCCCGGAGCACTGCAGGATTGGAGACTGTGACTGGGGCACAGAATTTCTCCTCATAGCAATGAACAGTAGAGAAAAAACAGGGAAGGAAATGTTCAGAAAGAACGGAAGAAGACCAGAGGTTACTTTGTTACATTTACATTTCTGCCAATGCTGAACTCACAGCAGCTTCCTGTACGCTCTTTCCTGATAGGTCTGGTTGCAGACATAGGTAACGTAAACTCCAAAGTGATTGGCTGCATGCTTGTACACTATGTCACAGACATCGGATATCACTATGTTCTCTTCAAACCGCTGCTCCAGGTCCAAGAGAAACCTGGGAGAGACACAGAACATGGGGTCTGCTAATTATGTAATCATGGCAATGTTATGTTATACGAGACTTTACTACATAGAGTAAATAACAATATGAGCTTGAGCCCATTGCGATGCTAAGTGGTTCAGCACTGGCTGGTGGCTCATCTGCCATATTTGTTTTCCACACCAAACAATTCCCCTCACATAGGGGGTTATGTATAAAACTCAGTTCTGGGACAATGTTCAATGGTTCTTTAAACAGCAGGAGATTACCCTTGGTTTCCATGGTAACTGATTAGAACCTTGCCCCATAATTGAATGTCTTGTACAGAATGGTGACTCTCACGCAGCTACTATCGGCTTCTGCATCATACAACACATACAAAACATAACTGTTGGAATTTCCCATTTCTTTGTAAGCACATTAAAATGTCTGCTTATTCATGACAAGATCTTCATCAGCTAGAATACATTTTATCTTTCCATTCCTAGCAAAGCTACAAATGAAAGGATATTTGTCTCTGAAGCAGTTCATTGGAATGCACGAGCAGCTTAATGTATAGCCACACTTGTAATGTTTTCCCGTATGCCAACAACATACAGTTAGAAGCTGCCATCTGTAATATAGATAAACAACACCTGTGATTGATAAAGTCCTATTTTGGATTTTTGTCATTTCCCACTCCCTGTACTTGCCAGTAGGCAGAGGCCTTCTCAAACAGCGTATAGACATAGATTGAATATTATCCCTAGACCTGATGTGAGAGTGTGATCCAGGCTGTTATGCATTAATCTTTACTCTTTCAGCCGACATTGCTCCACCCCTTCCTGATGTGTGCGAATACTTTTTACAATATTTAAGTGTGATGTTATCTTGCGTTTGGAAAACATTATCTTACTAGCTCCACTCAATTCGACTTTATTTTGAAAAGAAAGCAGAGGCATTCAGATAAAGTTACAAATACCTGACTCTGCTCCCCCCCCCCCCCCCCCCCTCTTATGGATTCATTTGAATTACAATAATCAAGAATTGTCATTTTAACATAGACTACATTCATATGTTTAAATATATCTCTAATCATCCATGATTAAACACAAGTTCTACACTTACAGTAAAGAGACATACAGAATCCAGTGCAGACAGGCACATCAACATGCTGTGAACTAGTGTCCAAACAGTTAGTGGCCTTGCTACAGCAAAGATGGTAATATTACATTGCTCTTTGCACTGCCTAAATTAGATGTGTTTGGGCTGTTTTTCTTTTCTTTTGGGTTCCACCTGCAGCCCCCAGGGGGTCTGAGGATCAAATGCAGGTAGGCCTTTTTTTTTTTTTTTTTTTTTTACAACATATATAACCTGTCTGGATCCTTTCTGTGCTCTCTCTGTGGATATTCTATACCATCAACGTTTGTGGGCCATAATGAATGTTGGAAGGTCAGAACTGTTTTTAAGGCCGTTAGGCTTAGCTTACTGCCTAACGAAAACTGCTAGCCTTTACCTGGGTGCTTGGAATTAATTAGCACTATGTTCCCTTTAATTACATTTGAAGAAACGCATGCTATCATACTGTTATTTGTGTTTTTCATTTATTAGTTTACAAGGAAGAAAAGTGTACTTAACAAAAAATCCTTTCTTTTTTACACAGACAAAAATATATTTTACTTCCCTGCGGCACAGTGTTTTACCTCTCGCTGGTGGCCAACACCTCCAGTACGTTGGAGAAGATGAAATGGGTCTCTGATTGGTGTACCGTGGCTCGGAGTCTGTCGCTGTCCATGAAGTGAGAAATTAACAGGCGCAGGCTCTTGTAGTAAGAGGCTTCAGAAGTCACCAGTTCAAACATGGCCTGGGAACCGCACAAGAGAAAAAAGCCCATTCAGAAGCTATAATAACATCATAACAGAGAGACGTCTAATCTTTAACAAATTATAATAAAGAGGGAGGAAACCCCCACCCCCAAAGATATATTTTAGAAGGCTACATGGGAATCATTTAAAGTGTAATATGATTGGTCACTAATTGTGCACCATTCACAAGATATAGTCCCCTTCTCCTAGTTTGCATCACACGAGGCATAGCTCCGTAAAAGCAGAGAGAGATGACCACCTCCTCCCCGACTGTAGGAGTGTTCAGCGGCATCGACGCGGCACACCAGTTAGCACTGTCAGTTAGCGGAGAACTATCTTCGCGACATGGAAGCCTGGAAGTGAGTTGTCTGTCTTCCATAACAAGTCAAAATGTTATTCTTTTATTCACCAAAAAAGTTGCCTTAAAAGATTCAAAGGAGGGCTTAGTCCCTCTTTAACACCCTAACTAGCTTGGAAAGCAACTTGTCGCAAAGACTGACACACATTTTTAGGGTTTAATAAACGATCCACATCTAGAAATATAAATACATGTAACTATATATTACATAAAAACCAGTATAAAGCCTCAGTTGAAATCCACAAAGAGGATTAAGTTACAGAAGGATATAATAAATATATACAGTGAGGGAAACAAGTATTTGATCCCCTGCTGATTTTGAACGTTTTGACAAATTAATGATCGGTCTATAATTTTAATGGTAGGTGTATTTTAACAGTGAGAGACAGAATAACAACAAAAATCTAGAAAAACACATGTCAAAAAAAGTTAGAAATTGATTTGCATGTCAGTGAGGGAAATAAGTATTTGACCCGTTCGACTTAGTACTTGTTGGTAAAACCGTTGTTGGTAATCTCAGAGGTCGGACGTTTCTTGAAGTTGGTCACCAGGTTTGCACACATCTCAGGAGGGATTTTGTCCCACTCCTTTTTGCAGATCCTCTCCAAGTCATTAAGGTTTCGAGGCTGATGTTTGGCAATTTGAACCTTCACCTCCCTCCACAGATTTTCTATGGGATTAAGGTCTGGAGACTGGCTAGGCCACTCCAGGACCGTAATGTGCTTCTTCTTGAGCCACTCCTTTGTTGCCTTGGCTGTGTGTTTTGGGTCATTGTCATGTTATAATACCCATCCACAACCTATTTTCAATGCCCTGGCTGAGGGAAGAAGGTTCTCACCCAAGAGTTTACGGTACATGGCCCCGCCCATCCTCCCTTTGATGCGGTGCAGTTGTCCTGCCCCCTTAGCAGAAAAACACACCTAAAGCATAATGTTTCCACCTCCATGTTTAACAGTGGGGATGGTGTTCTTGGGGTCAAAGGCAGAATTGCTCCTCCTCCACCACGGCGAGTTTAGTTGATGCCAAAGAGCTCGATTTTGGTCTCATCTGACCACAACACTTTCACTCAACACTTTCCCTTTAAGAGAGTGCTCCTGTATAAAAGACACCTGGGAGCCAGAAATCTTGCTGATTGATAGAGGATCAAATACTTATTTCCCTCATTGACATGCAAATCAGTTTATAACTTTTTTGACATGTGTTTTTCTGGATTTTTTTTTTGTTTTTCTGTCTCTCACTGTTAAAATACACCTACCATTACAGTTATAGACTGATCATTTCTTTGTCAGTGGGAAAACGTTCAAAATCAGCAGGAGATCAAATACTTTTTTCTCTCACTGTACGTTCATTTATATAATCTGAAAAATTAAAAAAAAAAACACCAGTGGTGAGCTAATTCTTTAGTTAAGGGGTGTCCACTTTTGTTCTGACATGGGCTGCATGTTCTGAAAAGCATTTGAGTATTGGAGTGTGCTAGTAATAGTGAAGAATAGCTACTTGGCCATAGAAAAATGCTTGGTTATTTTTCAGTAATACCGAAGCAATCCAAAGGCTGTTTAAATAAATGTTATTCAGACAGAACTACATATTTATAGGCATAAGTAGAATATGTTAGGTGGGCTTCACAGTTCGGTCATGGGGGCCACATTTGGCAGCACTTTGGACGCCTCTGTCTCTGTCTTCATCTCTGATGGTTTTTGTGCCACTCTTTCTTTTTGCTAGAGTTGTATATAACATTCCGAAAATACGGTACATATTTAAAAGAACAATAAGCCTTATTTCCCTATATTTTGTCTAGCAGTGATGTATAGCCATTATATAATCACTATCATTTACCACATAGCTCTCGTCTAGTGTAATATGGCCCTTTACCATAGACAGTTCTTTTATATGAGATGTATAAATGAAAATATAACCTTTTATTAAAGCACAGCGACAGGCACAAACTTTACTTATATTTTATTGAACGATTGTATCAAATGTAGGCATTTTAAATGGAAATGTTTTAATTTATGTACAAAAGTACATCATTGCCCTGCATAACTCTCTCCGGTGGATATGTTGTTCAGAATCTTATGTCAGATGAAGGAAGATCTGACCTAAGATTCTAAACAACATGTCTGCCCCCCCTTTTTTTAATTCTTTTATCAAAAGTACAAAATGACCATAAATAACACACATAAAGCAAGTCTAGAAGCATTGACAATTGAAATCAGCCGCTATCTCTATGCCATTGTTTCCATAATTGGTTAGTCAATCGTTTCCAGACCACATAGTAAGACAAGTTATACAAGACAATTGTGCGAGTCGCAGACGAAACCCCCACCCCCCTCCTACGGTCCCCACAGACCATTATTGCACCAAGGTTTCCTTACAACAGTAGATTCCTTTAGCTCTGTAGAACCCTCTTTCCATATCTCTTTGGACATTTATCTGTCTCTCTACTTGTGGCCATGTTATGGAATCCTGTTGAAGCCAATTTCTTGATATCATGATTTTCATTGCCAACAAGATCTGGTGAATAACCCCCTGGTGTGCTTTCTCCACGCCCCCCCCCCCCCCCCCCCCACCCCAGTTTATGTGGCAAAGTGCTTTCTGAGGACAAGGCACGAACTTTGACCCAGTAATTTCAGTTATTTTCTTAAACAATTTTGCCCAATTAATATTTTTTCATGAAACATTTCTATTTAAAATGTCTACATTTAAATCAGTTTAACATAAGTTACTCTTCTGCCTACAGCTCTAAGCAAACACCTCCCCATTCTATATCCCTGTCAGCTGTCCATCTCACCTCTTGCAATTTAACCTCCTCAGGTTGCAGAATGCTCAGGACATCGCTGTTCTTGATCTCTGGTAAGTCCTGCCACAAATTGAATCCAGAACATGAGCTCTGAAGACGACTAAAAGTAGAGTTAACCTTGCGTAGGCCAGTGGCCGGCGGGGAGTCTTCTCCTGGGGCGTGGGAACTGTCTTGGCTCTGTGTGGCTTGCACATAGTTATCCTGCAGTCTTCGAGCTTGAATCTCATGCTGATTGGATTTATCTCTGTATTCCTGGTACAGGAGCTCTCCAGAGGGAAAACAATGGTAATTATTATTAAAATGATAGTGATTGTATATCAGGACTGATGTTCTAAACAGGTTACAGCACCATTTTAAGTAAAAGATTAATTACATGGTTTGAATACTTTGTAATCTAAATAATTAAACTGAGGACAGGTATGCACACTAGAGGATTCCAAAACGAAAATTGTCCTCTGTTTATTTTAAATACTGCATGAGCCAATGTGAATGTACAAACATGCTGAAATCATAAAAGCAATCACAAAATCACTTTTATGCAAGGTTTCTCCTTGGGGTCTGTTCTCCCTAGTAAAAGTGGCCTCCCCAACACCTCTTGGGAACCACTAGGAAGTCTCCTATAGAATGCATTGACCCACCACCCTGTGCCATATCAATCAGCACCCATGCCAGTTGGGAGTTCCCAAACACCTCTACTAGGAATGTTTGCATGTTTGCGATGTCAGTTATGCATGTCCAGGTTTTCTTTCTAGTTTTAAGAAATCTGAAATCTATAACACTGCAAAAAAAAAAAAAAGCTATTGGACAATAATGTTAAATATGAAAAATAAATTCATTGCAATGTCCCTTTAAGTTAACCACTCCCACCAAACATGGCAGCCACAATGTTACTACTGCTGTTATTTTATTTACTCTAGCTAACATCCTTTGACCTTATTTAGTCACCCTGCCTGCCAGACACAGGGGAATAATGCAGGAGAGGGAACATTTTGTCTATGTCGCCAGCTTAATGGAGCTTGCATAGCAGAGCTGACAGATCGCTGCTGTGTTTTTGGCATCTTAGCTTTCTGGCCTGTTCACCAGATAATGAGTTTTATTTATTTTTTACATAAGAACGAATGAAAATATTGTAACAGCATGACTGGATTCGGTAAAAATGAATGGCGACAGCACGCGATAGTAATCAAAACAGTGCCTAAACGCCCAGACTGTATGCCAAGGTATACATGATGGCGACAGTGTAGTCTATTACTGGCAGGCAGCCGACATCTCTCTAATTATTGAACTCCCAGGATGTTCAGCACACCAAATAAAGTATTTAGTCCTAAACATTGTTTATACTGTGAATGGGGAGAATAAAAAAAAATGATCAAACATGACCTATTCATTGTGTTATCAGAATTTCATGCAAATGTGAAAATGAAGAGAAAATGGTCCAGATGCATCTTCGTCCCCCCGTTACTAAGAAAATATTAATCAAATTAACAGGCTAACCACACCCAGTACAAACCTCCATTCTTTATAGGGGGGATTACCAGGCCTGTAGCACTGTTCTGTGTGATAATTACTGGTCAAACAGTGATTCAATGACAACTATTAAAAATGAATGGGCAAGATTTAAAAAAAAAAATATTCCTACCAATTTAAGACAAAAAAAGGAGGACTGTGCATGGCTGCTTAACGCATCCAATATATGCATATTTTAACCCTTTCAGTGACCTAGGGAACACAAACAGTACTCCCTACAGCACTGAAAACATATTAAGGAAGCCACGGGGCTTCCCCATTACCCTCTACCCCCCCCCCCCCCCCCATCAAATATAACTATTGGCTGAAAATCCTGCCAATAGTAGGGTTGGGAAATTGAGGCTTCTGTTTGTCTGCGATTAGGTGAACCAGAGAAATGGAATGCGTGGGTAAATACGCTTATGTCAAACTGAGGCTGTAAGATATCCTTTTATGTATCTGATTGTAAGACAGGGTATAGGTTCATGTACCTATGTTTACAAATAGTCTATTGTTTATATATTCACTAAAGATTGTGTTATCTACCCCAGCCAAGCATACACTCAAATCCTGTACCCTGGTACAGAACAAATTTCCCAGCCACCACTAGGCCAATAATTTTCTCACATGCACTTTTATGTTCGAAAATAAAAAAATTTCAATAAGAAAGGGAAAGGGTCACTTGGCTGACTGAGTAAACATCACTTCACAACAACTGGAGTAAAATGGCTAACTGTGTCTGTGATACAGGACAGAGTGTCTGTCATTGGCCATCTTAAAGGGACAAGCCTGACCTCATAACTGCTGTACTCAGGGATGTTTGAAAGAAATGAATGTTTCAATGCTGCAGTTGGCTGCTCTACACTTTACCAGGCAGCAGACCATAGACTGTTTTATGTTTGACTGTGCATAGCTCTTGCGTATACATTGCTTATAAGCATCCCTGCAAAAATAAAACATTACCCTACTGACCAGGTATGAAAAAAAAAGAAACCAAAGGTTTTTGTCTGCATTTGGAGGTCAGATGGGACTATGTCTTAAAATATTTCATTTGAATCAGATAGTGGACTGGAAGACATGAACAGTAAGAAGAGTAATAGATGGAAAAGATGAAGGGAGCCCATATCTCTTACCTACGTGTTCCATTAATGTTTTCCATGAGTCTGGCTGCACGGGGTAGACAGTTGGCAGGGGTTCAGTATTAGAAGTGGCACACTCAGCTGGGGATGGACTGTCTTCAGAAGGATTGCCTAAATCTTCAGTGGGAGCATACTCTCTATGAGAAAAAACAAACATCATGTAAATGCTGATTGGAATGGACTTTGTCTATTTCTAGACCAAGAGTATTACAAAAAATATCTTAAATGTGGTCTACAAGCAACAAAATGTATAAAAGTAACCACTACTTGTCCCCAATCATCAGACTGCTCTCAACAGGGGCAGGATTGAGTACTGCAAACAAACATCCATAGGCACATTAGTATCCTATAATTTGTCATTAGATAGGGGCTACATTTGCACTTTAAAGAGCATACAGGTGTATGCAAAAAAGTGTAAAGCAAAGGCTGGAATAAAATCAGGTCAAAACATTTAGCATGCTAATAAATTTGAGGTTAGAGCATCCCTTTAAAACATTTATTTAAATTTCTTGCTACACAACACACTTCATTTCATTATATTGGATAAACCTAACATGTCTATAACAGTACCAAACAGCAATACTTCTCACACCCAAAATGGAGACTATAGTGAACCACTGCCTTAACAATCCCTGTGGCTTCCCATGCACAGTTGAAAATAGACAAAATCTTAATAGATAAGACTCAAGAAGTCTCCTATGGCAAGGACTTAAAAGAATTCACAAAAATTCATAAGAAATGTTTATATATTAAAAGTGGTATAATTTTTTATGAACTTTTTTTTAAATGTAATTCTTTATCCAGTTTTCGGATTATACAATTAAAAAACAGATTTAAAAAAACTAATAAAACAGGACAACCACATTGATAACATACAAATTTAAGATAAGGTGTTTATTATTGAAATCTTTTTTAACCTTGAGAAAAAAAAAGGAAAAGATTTCTCAAGGTCCCAACTTTGTATTACATATATTAGTAAATTGTTTTAAGTCCTCACCATAGGAAATGTAATGAGCACTCCCACCTTTTAAGATTATGTTTGTAACAGTAGTTGAGTTGCTGCAAAGTTTAAAGATGGATTTAACCTCAAAAATAAAATTTTCCATTTCAAAGAGTTCATGTAATTCTTACTTTTCATCTTGTCTCAATGTGTGACATCAAATAATATAATAATGAATCTTCTACTCCAGTGCCAACATCTTGTTCAACTCTTCTGAGGCTCTGCCCTCCCCCTCTTCTCACTGTCTTCCAACTCCCGACTACTTCACTGTTATATTTCCTACTACAAATTCTCGTTCGTGTTCCTGTTGGTAAATACCGTATTTGCTCGATTATAAGACGAGGTTTTTTTCAGAGCAAATGCTCTGAAAAATCCCCCTCGTCTTATAATCGAGGTCTCTTATAATCTGACCTCAAATTGAGGTCAGATTATAAAACATGGATCCAGGTCCCCAGCAGAGCTGCAGGGGACCTGGATCCCCCTCTCTAGCAGCAGGGGATGTCTGCGCAACGAGCGCAGACTCCCCTGCTTCCGCCCGGCACGACCGCCGGGGCTTCTGTGAAGAAGCCGGGTACTTCCGCTTTCGTCACAGAAGTCCCGGCGAGCGTGCCGGGCGGCAGCAGGGGAGGTCTGCGCTAATCGCGCAGACTTCCTCTGCTGCCCCACTAGCCACCAGGGTAAATCGGGCAGCTGGGGGATGTCTGCACGATACGTGCAGATATCCTCCATGCTGCCCGACACGGCAGACTATTATGACGGACAGCTGTCCGTCATAATAGACTGCCGTGTCGGGCAGCATGGAGGATATCTGCACGTATCGTGCAGACATCCCCCGGCTGCCCCCACTAGCCACCAGGGATCAAGGTAAAGGGGAGGGAGGGAGGGAGGGGGTTAAGAAGAGACATGGGGGCAAGGGAGGGAGGGGGTTAAGAAGAGACATGGGGGCAAGGGAGGGAGGGGGTTAAGAAGAGACATGGGGGCAAGGGAGGGAGGGGGTTAAGAAGAGACATGGGGGCAAGGGAGGGAGGGGGTTAAGAAGAGACAGAGACATGGGGGCAAGGGAGGGAGGGGGTTAAGAAGAGACAGAGACATGGGGGCAAGGGAGGGAGGGGGTTAAGAAGAGACAGAGACATGGGGGCAAGGGAGGGAGGGGGTTAAGAAGAGACAGACATGGGGGCAAGGGAGGGAGGGGGTTAAGAAGAGACAGAGACATGGGGGCAAGGGAGGGAGGGGGTTAAGAAGAGACAGAGACATGGGGGCAAGGGAAAGAGAAAGGCAGCATTGGCACATAAAAGGAAATAAAAACAAGAAATGCATTTTTTGATATCATCATTTTTTATTAAAAAAGCAATTTACATGTGAATATATACAAGTTTAACTTTTTTCCTATAGGGTAGTCTTATATTCAGGCTTTTAGTTTTTTTCCTAAAGGAATATCCAAAGTTTGGGGGGTCGTCTTATAATCAGGGTCGTCTTATAATCGAGCAAATACGGTACTTCTCTCCCAGATTAGTCTGAACTAAGAGTATGGGATATCTTTGAACACTAGGATCATTTGAAAACAATTTAAAATGGGGGGAAGTGGCCTTTCCTATTCAAACATAAACGTGTAAAATTACTGTGTCTGTTTAGTCCTGCTTTAATCCAGTTCTTCATAATAAAAATAAAGATTCCTTAATAGTATCATCATATACTTCTTAATCCGGCAAAATGACACAGGGAAGTAAAATGGTACATTGCCATTACCCCTTCAGAAAGGTTAATTTAAAGTTCAGTTAATATGTTTATAAAAGTTGCAGAAATAAAACCCTTTGCTCCTGATCTGAATGACTTACATAATAAAATGAACACAAATGCACATAAAAGGAACTTTTCTAAAGTCCACAATAAAATGCACTCAGCTGGTCCAAGGGGTTACTGACATATTAGATTTGTGATAACAGTCAAAACTATTCTAAAATATGACATTTTTGATTCTCCATTTATCAGAGCCCTCGCTTGTCATTCCACAAGCTGCCTTTACATAACCGTTTACAGAATGCTCCAAGTCTTTCTCCCAGGCGGTTGGTAATATCTCCTTTGATGTTTTTCATTGCGTTTATAGGATTAAAATGATTGAATCTGCACAATACATTTGACAATCATTACTGTCTCTTATTCCCCATGCAATGATACAGCTAGTGTATGTACATTTTCTGTTTGGACTTTGTGAGGATTACAGGAATTCCCTTTTGTCTCTTGTTACATAGTTGGTGAGACCTTGAAGTATTGGGAAGCTGAAATAGTTAGCTTGACTTTGAATTTTTTTTTAGTGCCCATCATATCACCTTTCTGTAACATTTCACTGTGGAATTTCCTTTTTACCACTTTTGTTGGTTTTCAATGTGTTTATTTGTAGTGTGTTATTTAGCTATTAATGTGGGACTGATTTTTTCAAAATATAATATAATCTCAGTTTTTCAATTAGAGGCTCTATTAAGTCTCCACAATCAGTAGATTTTAGCATGAGAAGACATTTGGGACATATATAATTAGTAGATGATTGGAAGTCCCCACTAAGTGCTCTTTCCTGTTCTTGGTACAGTATGACAGTAATTGGGAAGCGTTCTTTTAAAACAAGGTAGACTCACATGATTCATGTATAATAATTTATCTTCTATTTATATTACTTTAGATTAATTTATTCATCAGAAATATTTCATTCTTCAGATTACACAACACTATGTCAGAAACATAATGATATATTATGATACTTCTTCTTAGCGTGCTAGGATTGCCATCAAGCAGGTGTTGGCTCATAGCCGATTAGAACTGTGTGGTAGAAATAGCAAAGGCAGTATTTATCTTACAAATATGACCAATTTGTAGGGTTGCAACCAAGCTGGTATTTTACCGGCAGGCCATTACAAAAATGGTTTACAGCCAATTATAACTCTTTGGGAGCAATAATGAGGATGGTGTAGTTAAAAAACATGGCATTCCTATATTCTCCTTTATAGCATACTTGTCATCTTCTGTTGACAGGCTACATGGACACAAAGGGGGTGGAGCTAAAATTAAAAGAGTCACGGGACACTGCATGACATCACAGGACGTTCCGTGATCCTGGTAGCTCCAGCATCCCCAGTACAGATCTCAGATGCCTGGAGGTCAATTATCCTTGTTTAGTCTGTGTATGTCGGTCAATGCTGCCTGTACACAGCTAAATACACTGTGCACAAGCAGTAGTAATGATGTGACAGTCCCAAATTTGATGGGACAGGGCCCCCAAAAATGTTTTGTTGGCAACTATCTTATAGTAATCATTTATGACATTTATTACATATGGCATATTCCTCCCCATGTTTCTTGGTGTACAGATTTTTACATTTTGTAAAATATTAATTTCCTAAGATAAGACTTGCGTTTTAAAAAGTAATTATGTGAATTTGTTATATTCTGCATTCCTCCTGGACTGTAATGCCAAATTATCCCCGTGCCGACCCTGATATCATAGATTGAAAACTGCGGGCTAGAACTCCATTTTTTCTAACTGCCTTTCAGGGCTCTGAATAAACTTGTTACTCTCTGGCCTGGGACATTAATTTAGCTGTGCCCATGTGCTATCCAGTGCCACTTTTATGGTGGCACCATCCTTATTCATTGACCTCTCTTTCCTGTCTGCATGGTGAAAGAAAGATGGAAATCTCCAGTCAGTGTGCCATTAGAAGGCTCTCTCCCTAGCACCTCCTCCTCGAGGTGCGGCCTGCAGATTAGTGCCTGCGGTAACTGAACCTCCAGGTCATACTGAGCACAGTGCAACGGGTGCAAGCTCTTCCCATGGCGCTCTGCATCGCCGGATGCAGAAAAAACTGGATGATGGTGTTCTGCAGCTGCAGACACCATTAGAAACGTCCTCCTCCCTGCAAATAAAGGTAACTAAGTGTGTGTGAGAGAGAGAGACGGAGTGTGAGAGAGAGAGACGCAGTGTGTGTGTGTCAGAGACGCAGTGTGTGTGTGTCAGAGACGCAGTGTGTGTGTGTGAGAGATGCAGTGTGTATGAGAGATGCAGTGTGTGAGAGATTCAGTGTGTGTGTGTGAGAGATGCAGTGTGTGTGAGAGACAGTGTGCGTGTGTATGTGTGAGAGAGACAGAGTGTGTGTAAATATGTGTGTGTGACAGAGCCCATCTTGGCTCTAGCCCTATATAATTTGGAGCCCTAGCAACGCCCCTGGCTCTCTCCATCAGTCTATCACCAAAGGGGAACAGTGACAGTTGTGGGTGCTGAAGTAGCAGTAGATCCTCACTTACAGTTATTGGATAAGCATGAACAACATAGCAAGAGCCTGTGCTTGAGCGGCCTGTATTATAGAAACATAGAAACATAGAATGTGTCGGCAGATAAGAACCATTCGGTCCATCTAGTCTGCCCAATTTTTTTTTTTTTTGAGTACTTTTATTAGTCCCCCTTTCCCGGTCTTATAGCTAGGATAGCCTTGTGTCTATCCCACGCATGCTTAAAATCCTTGACTGTGTTTACCTCTACCACTTCTGCTGGCAGGCTATTCCATACATCCACTACCCTCTCAGTAAAGTAATACTTCCTGATATTACTTTTAAATCGTTGCCCCTCTAATTTAAGACTATGTCCTCTAGTTGTGGTAGTTTTTCTTCTTTTAAATATACTCTCTTCCTTTACTGTGTTGATTCCCTTTATGTATTTAAATGTTTCTATCATATCCCCCCTGTTACGTCTTTCCTCCAAGCTATACATGTTAAGATGCTTTAACATTTCCTAGTAAGTTTTATCCTTCAACCCATGAACCAGTTTAGTAGCCCTTCTCTGAACTCTCTCCAAAGTATCAATATCCTTCTGGAGATACGGTCTCCAGTACTGCGTACAATACTCCAAGTGAGGTCTCACCAGTGCTCTGTACAATGGCATGAGCACTTCCCTCTTCCTACTGCTAATACCTCTCCCTATGCAACCAAGCATTCTGCTAGCATTTCCTGCTGCTCTATTGCATTGCCTACCTACCTTCAAGTCCTCTGAAATGATTACTCCTAAATCCCTTTCCTCAGATGTTGAGGTTAGGACTGTACCAAATAGTCTATATTCTGCTTTTGGGTTTTTACGCCCAAGGTGCATAATCTTGCACTTGTCCACATTAAATGCCAGTTGCCACTGCTCTGACCATTGTTCTAGTTTAGCTAAATCATTTGCCATTTGGCTTATCCCTCCATGAATATCAACCCTGCTGCAAATCTTTGTATCATCGGCAAAAAGACATACTTTGCCAACAAGACCTTCTGCAATATCGCTAATAAAAATATTAAAGAGAATGGGTCCAAGAACAGATCCCTGAGGTACCCCACTAGTAACAAGACCTTGCATCGAATATACCCCATTGACTACAACCCTCTGTTGCCTGTCACTCAGCCATTGTCTAATCCATTCAACAATATTGAAATCCAAACTCAAAGATTTCAGTTTATTGATAAGCCTTCTATGTGCGACAGTGTCAAAAGCCTTACTGAAATCTAGGTAAGCAATGTCTACTGCACCACCCTGATCTATTATTTTAGTTACCCAATCAAAAAAATCAATAAGATTAGTTTGGCATGATCTACCTGAAGTAAACCCATGCTGTCTCTGATCTTGAAATCCAAGCGACTTTAGATGTTCAACAATCCTATTCTTTAACAAGGTTTCCATTATTTTCCCCACTACTGAAGTAAGACTTACTGGTCTATAGTTGCCCGCCTCCTCCTTACTACCTTTCTTGTGAATGGGCACAACATTAGCTAATTTCCAATCTTCTGGAACTACTCCCGTCAACAATGATTGGTTAAATAAATCTGTTAACGGTTTTGCTAGTACACCACTAAGTTCTTTTAATAACTTTGGATGTATCCCATCAGGTCCCATCGACTTATTTGTCTTTACTTTAGACAGCTGAAGTAAAACCTCTTCCTCTGTAAACTTACATGCATCAAACGACTCATTAGTCTTTTTCCCTAAATGAGGTCCCTTACCCTCATTTTCATTTGTAAAAACTGAACAAAAATATTCATTAAGGCAGTCTGCTAAGCCTTTATCCTCTTCTACATAGCATCCTTCTTTTGTTTTTAATCTAACTAATCCTTGTTTTACTTTCCTTTTCTCATTTATGTATCTAAAAAATGTTTTATCCCCCTTTTTCACTGACTGGGCTATAGTCTCTTCTGTGTGTGCTTTGGAAGCTCTTATAGCTTGCTTTGCCTCTTTCTGCCTACTCTTATAGATCTTTCTATCTTCCTCACTCTGAGTATTTTTATAATTACTAAATGCTAGCTTTTTATTTTTTACTATTTTAGCCACCTCTGCAGAGTACCACAGTGGTTTCTTCAATTTTTTGCTCTTACTGACAAGCCTTATGCAATTTTCTGTTGCCTTCAGTAGTGTAACTTTTAGATAATCCCATTTCTCCTGGACTCCATTTAAATTGCTCCAGTCTGATAATGACTCCTTCACACCTAATCTAATTTTAGAAAAGTCTGTTTTTCTAAAATCTAAAACTTTTGTTTTTGTGTGGTGTGACTGCGTCACTGTTCTTATATTAAACCTCACTGTCTGGTGATCACTAGATCCTAAACTTTCACCTACAGTAATATCTGATAACAAATCTCCATTTGTGAACACTAAGTCTAGTATGGCCTGCTTTCGAGTTGGCTCCTCCACTACTTGTTTTAGAGATAATCCCAGTAGGGAGTTTAGGATATGCGTACTCCTGGCGCAAGTAGCTGTTTTGTTTTTCCAGTTCACATCAGGAAGATTAAAGTCACCCATGATGATCACTTCTCCCTTCATTGTCATTTTAGCTATTTCCTCAACTAGTAGATTATCTAACTCCTCTATTTGTCCAGGGGGCCTATAAATCACACCTACCCGAGTTACCATATGATTACCAAATTCTAATGTAACCCAAACTGACTCTATGTTCGCCTCACTAACTTGTATTACGTTACATTTTAAGCTATTCCTCACATACAGGGCCACCCCTCCCCCTTTTTTACCTTCTCTGTCTTTTCTATATAAAGAGTACCCTGGTATTGAAATGTCCCAGTCATGTTTTTCATTATACCATGTCTCAGTAACAGCCACTAAATCTACATTCTCAGTTGCCAATATTGCCACAAGTTCATGGATCTTATTCCCTATACTGCGAGCATTTGTAGACATGACCCTAAGCTTATCATTTTTCAGCACACTGACTACAGGTAATTTATGTACCTTTTTTGGGGGGCAATTGGATTGATGTTTTATCGCCATTTTGCCCCCCTCTTTTAGTTTAAAAACCTCCTAGCAAAACCTCTGAACTGCTCACTGAGAACATTCGTTCCCTTTTGAGAAAGATGCAAACCATCTTTTTTGTACAGTTCCTTTCTATCCCATAGTGAACTTCCATGAGAAACAAAGCCAAATCCTTGCTCCCGACACCATTCTCCAAGCCACAAGTTGAAGTCCCTAATACGCATCCGTCTATCATTCTGAATGTTATGCACAGGCATAACTTCAGAAAAGGACAGTGTGGACACAACCTGCCGTATATCATTGGCAAGAACACGAAAAGCTTCCTTCACCTCTGAAACCTCATTGCAAGCCAAATCATTTGTCCCTAGATGAACCAGTACATCCAATTCTCCTTCCTGATTTGCTTGCTTAACAATATTAGAAATACGCCTCCTGTCTCTGCGAGCAGTAGCTCCAGGAAGACATCTCACTAAGCCAATACTGTCCAACTCCGCACCTCTTATGATAGAATCGCCCAACAACAACTGCTTTCTATCAGGCCTCACCTTCTCCTTGCACACCTTAGCCACATAGGAGAGTGGTTCATCAAACTCTGCGTCTGAGCCTGCCTCCACAACACCACTGCACTCTTCAAGTGCTGAAAATGAATTCTGGACAGCCACAGACTGCGGGACATGCCTTTTATCCACAACTCTAAGCCTACCAGATCCAACAGTAATCCACCTGCCATTCCTAGGAAGCCTCTGCGGCAATGGCCTCTGTGGCAGTGACTTCGCAACAGTCTCAGCCCGAGTTTGTTTTACAGATAAATTATGACATGCCACTGAATGTTATTTTCTTCAGGTAAGGACACTATTTGTTTTTTTTACAAGTTTGAATATATGAAAAGGTGTAACTCCATCCTAGGTTACTGTGGGTTCTTGTACAAGTGTGTTGTGTCTGTGGACTGAACTGAAAGTTCACTTCTACTTCGGCTATTGTTTTTTTCTCTAAGATCCCTTTATTTTTAGTTATTTTTTCCAGCCAGGATTTATTTAGCTTATATAACTTGCAATTCTGCCTTCACACTCGAGACGCTGAAAGTAACTATTGGCAGCAAGGTGAAAAACGTAATTTTAAGAGCTCCGTTTTGCAGTTACTGCATGGCCTGTCTTATAAGTACAGAACTGTTAATTCTTATAACTCTAGGGCCAGACGTCTACCAAAATAAAAAATGGCAATAACAGGGGACTTCCTGATCACATATTACATTAATTAATACAATTCATTCCGGATTATTGTGGCATATACATTTGCATGTGTCTTTTTTGTTCACCTGTGTTTGTAAACAATATAGCTTACTGATTTTTGTATATACCATTATCTGTGTGCAGTGTTATTTTGATATGCAAGCTGCCCTGTGTTTCCCTTTCTTTCTTTTTATTACTCTGTACTTATACTATGTGGCACCCGTGATCTTTTACTTTTGTCTCAGAAGGGCAGCAAATCCACGCAGTGGCCATTTTTCCTATCTACTTGCCCTATTGCATTGGAAAACAACACTAGCGTAATTAGATTTTTTACAGTTGTAACACCACAAGGCAAGAGATAGTAGAAATGATTAATAATGCAACACTTAACAGCAGTTAACTCAAAAAGCATCATGCTGCAGATTAATGTGTTTAAACACAGATGCACAACAAAATGACATTATATTATATTAGATCATCTACAAAAGCACTTATTGTATTTAGAAGAGTTAATTTCATTACTTCTAGTGATTTACAAACATTGCCAGCAGAGTTTATCAGAGCCTCATAGTTTAAAAAAAAAAAAAAAAAAAGATTTTACACATGATTCTGCCCTGATTTGCCCTATTTAGTTTGATGGATAACCTCTTTTAGTGGAAAATAAAACTACAAGCTGAATAATGTTACTGTGTTCATTCCACAAGGTGCTAAAGAAGCCATTAAAAATAACAAAAGTCAAACAAGATCTCAGAACGTACTGATTACAGTTTACAAGGACGGAGTGAGAAAGAACAGATGAAGTCATGGTTTTGAAAACTATGCCCCATTCTGGAAGTGGAATTTTTGGCAGCCAGATTATGTTGAAAGTATATTGTGCAAATAGTGTATTCAACTGATTCTTCAGCAGAAGACAAGGTGGAAGACGCCATAGTACGTACTGTGTTAAACAGCTCATCGTGGCTCCCGCTGCAGCGGGATCCCATCTGTCAGATGAGGCTACTTTGAGTGGCACCGGCTATATTTCACTAAATTGTGCCGTGCCCACCTGTGACTTCACACGTGACACCTGGAGGTCTCGCGATTTTTTGGCAGGGACCCACAGGGTCTATTTAGACCCTAATCGGGTCTATGCCATAGTGTTCCTGGCTACCGATCAACTTGTGATCCGTGTCCAGGAACAAATCGTGACGTTTTGGTGCTTGTGTCTTTTGGGACGCAAGCACCATGTGTCACGAAGGGGGTTAATAGAAGTACAAGTAAAAAAAAGTTTAGTGGCTCTTTAAGGTGTAATAACAAAAGGGGTCTGTGAGGTTAGGTGCACAATTGTATGCTAGAAATGGTATCCCTACAAATCATATATAAAATATTCTAAAATATACAAATCATCTCATCATATTCCATTCTCTTCAAATATGATTTTGCTGTACGTGTCACTTTCTCATGAGGTTGGGCTGAACGCGCCACCTTCTTAAAATCAGACATGAGTAGTTGTGTTGGTGACACTTTTCAACACTTCACTGTTTAATGAATGAATCTCACAGTCTGATAGAACAAACAAGTTCAGATATGTCAAGTCTACATGATGGACAGTAGTCATAAGATAACAGAAGCTTACATTGGACAATATGCTAAAAGCAAACCCCACCTACCCTATAAAAACAATTATAAATGTAGAGCAGCCATCAATAACAATCCACTGGTTTCCATGGTTACTGCTCCACAGTTAGCATAGGCTTCCTTTTCATACATATTGCTTATTGTTCTTACTTGCAGTATGACTTATATCAGACATTCATTATCAAAGACACACTTCATAGCTCCACATATCAAGTAATGGCATGAAGTATATTTAAGTGCATTCACTGTGTCAAAAAATAGCACACGTTTCTTGTAAAAAAGGACCATCTGTTGTAGGATTTTACGATATCACTGTTCTTTGATGTGTGTGACACTCCTAGCTGTGCCCCACATAATACAATATGCAAATATCTGCCTTCATATTTTTATGCATCTTTGCCTGCAATAAATAATCGTGTAGTAAGTAAATCTGCAATGCATTTCTGTTGATGAATCCATAACATCCATGAAGCTCTAAGAAGGACACATAACAGCTGAAACTTATCTATGGATTCTGACAAGATGGCTGCCAGTGGATTCTGATGTATGAGAGAAAATGGAAGCAGCTTACAGTTTAGTAGATTCTGTATTCAACTGAAACACCACTTTACATGGGACTGGATCTCTATGAAATCGTTTATTAGCAGGCACAATAAAGAATAAATCTGAAATATCATAAATATAATGATTGCTATGTCAAAAATGAGTAAAAGTAGGGCTGCTGCTGGATCTCAAATGGTGAGGAGAATAGCAGTTCTAAAATGGAGTCAGACGTTGGAACGTATATTATTTACTTTGGACATTGTACATTCCACATTGACATGTAGAGACAGAACAATCTACCAGGTTAATATTTTAAGAATGAAATTAGCCAACTCTGCCTTTGTGACTTATTACAAAGCCAGAATCAAAATCATAATTTTGGGCTCATCAGTAAAAGGACTTGCAGCAGGATCCAAATTGTCAGATGAGGCCTCAGTCTGACAGGAAAAATGTATCCGACATTCAAAGTGAGAAAGGTTGTATTTGACTAAATCATGCATTGGCCGAACTTTTGGACCCAAACTTTCTGATCAGGTCTCTGAAACTGTGTCCCTGGCTTGGAATAAAAAATGGCGTTTTGGTGTTTGAGTCTTCTGGGACGCAAGCACCATGCGTCATGAAGGGGTTAAAGGGACAGGCTTGGATGCATTAAATCTGCTGCTCACCCTATTGTTTTGCTCCTGCCAAAAAGGTTTATATAAAAGTTCTTAGAAGGTGCCCTGCATTATTTTGTGCAATGATACAGTATATGTCAATGACAGTTTAGCCCTCTTTCTAAGGTTGAGGATCTTACTTTTTGTTAATATATTAATTAATAGATGTGCACAGCCTTTCTCTGATCCTTACTACAGAAGGGTTATCAACATTATAATGATTCTAATGTAATGTGCACAAGTTCTGCAAAGGAGATGGAGCAGAATAGGGGTCTTTTACAGTTGTTTATATTTGCTGTAGGCCATGAAGGGATGGAATATTAAATCACTGTTCTGCACAATTTCACTCCATGAACAATCTGGATAATTATACAACATAAGCTTTCTTGAGCAAATGTAATGCGTGCTGTTTTCTTACTAACTATTTGGGTCAGAATTTAGCCTTAACCCAGTTTTCCGCCGGAGGAGCCAGTAATACTCTGCAAGAGAGATTTACAGAGAGGGCCGGAGAGAGTAGGGATAAGAGGAGGCAGGGGGACAGATAGAAAGTTATGCAGAGATGGCAGTCATGCTACAGACAAAACAAACTAGAATTCTAATTAAAGTTTAGCCCTTGGCATACTGGAAAAGAACAGAAAAAAATCCCAAACCCAATACACGGGCCAAATGAATAACAGCCAGGAGCTATGGTGCCTCTCTGCAGCATAAATCCGGTTAATGTCAGGAGAGAAGAAAATATGTGGCTTTTTTTTTTATTTATTTTTTTATATGCATCGCCTTTAATGGTTCTATCACAGATTTGATGAACCTGAGCTCATGGGGCTCATGTATACAAGTGCTGTGAATAAAATATGGCAGAACCAAAATCGAAAAGTGACCTAATTATTGTTTAAAACTTTCACTGCAGTCATGTAAAGTGAGTTGAGTCAATACACTTATGTAAACATCCTGTAAAATAGTATGTGAATCAACAAAATCAAAAAAACAAACCCACAAGTTGGACAAAAAAGGCCAATATTTTCTTAATATATATTTTTTTAAACTTTCCTACAGCCCAGCGGTATCACTAGGGAGATTTAAGGCCTCACAGCAGGGCCACCATCATTGGGAACAGGCGATACAACCGGGCCCAGCTCGGGCCCCGGCCCTTTTACATAGTAACATAGTAATTTAGGTTGAAAAAAGACACAAGTCCATCAAGTTCAACCCTTCTACCTATCATTTCAGCGTTTTGATCCAAAAGAAGGCAAAAAAACCCCTAAGGAAGCTTTTTCGAATGTTGCCTCCCAGGGGGAAAAAAATTCCTTCTTGACTCCAAAAGGGCAATCAGATTTCTCCTTGGATCAAAAAGCTCTATTATTTATGCTCATTCTATTATTAATACCCCTGTATGTTCTGCTTTTCTAAAAAAAACATCCAGACCATTTTTAAATGCATCTATTGTGGTTGATAGCACTACCTCTCTTGGCAGTGAGTTCCATAATTTTATTGTCCTTACCATAAAGAATCCCTTCCTTTGCTGCCTATGAAATCTTTGCTCTTCCAGTCTCAGGGGGTGACCTCTTGTTCTTTGTACATTTCTATTAATGAACAGGTCCCTGGAGAGCTCCTTATATTGGCCCTGCACATATTTATATAATGTTATCATATTCCCTCTAAGACGCCTTTTTTCTAAAGTAAAATTTATTAATTTTGTAGCTCTCCTTTGCACTTTTTCTAGTTCCTTAATATCCTAGAACTGGTGCCCAGAATTGTACTGCATATTCAAGGTGAGGTCTTACCATTGATTTGTAAAGAGGCAAGATGATGTCCTCCTCCCGTGAATCTATACCTCGTTTTATACATGCCAATATCTTATTGGCCCTTGCAGCTGCTGACTGGCATTGGGCACTGTTGCCAAGTTTGTTATCTACAATGATTCCTAAATCCTTTTCGTTAGTAGTTTTTCCCAGGGAAATACCATTTAACGTATATGTTGCTTTGTTATTATTTTTTCCATAATGCATAACTTTACATTTGTCTATATTGAACCTCATTTGCCACTTTCTTGCCCAGTTCCCTACTCTGTCCAAATCTTCCTGTAAAGAAAAAACATCAAGATTAGTCTTTATTACCTTACCTAATTTTGTGTCATCAGCAAACACTGAGACATGGCACTCAGCACAACGTGGGAGATCATTAATAAACAGATTAAAAAGAAGAGGTCCCAAAACAGACCCCTGAGGTACTCCGCTCACTACCCTGGTCCAATTTGAAGCTTTACCATTTACAACAACCCTCTGTGTTCTATCTTTTAGCCAATTTTCAATCCAAATACATACATTTGCCCCCAATCCTATTTCTCTCAATTTGTAGAGTAACCTTTTGTGTGGAACTGTATCAAATGCTTTAGCAAAATCCAAATAGATCACATCAACTGCCACACCTAGATCTATATTTTTACTGACCTCTTCATAGAATGTTATTAAGTTTGTTTGACAAGACCTGTCTTTCACAAAACCTGACAAGACCTGTCTTTCTTTTAAAAAAAAAAATGTTTTAAAAAAATATGTTAAAGAAACATAGGCAAACGGGGCAGCTACCCCCAAAGCTACCCCAAAGCAGCTGCCCCAGGGGCCCCCGCTGTATTTCCTGCATGCAGCTGCTGAGAGGATGAGCAGCATCCAGGTAAGTAGGGGGGAGGAGGGAAGGATTATCAGTGGGCTATTAATGGACAAATTATCAGTGGGCTATTAATGGACAAATTATCAGTGGGCTATTAATGGACAAATTATCGGTGGGCTATTAATGGACAAATTATCAGTGGGCTATTAATGGACAAATTATCAGTGGGCTATTAATGGACAAATTATCAGTGGCATATTAATGGACAAATTATCAGTGGGCTATTAATGGATAAATTATCAGTGGGCTATTAATGGACAAATTATCATTGGGCTATTAATGGAAAAATTATCAGTGGGCTATTAATGGACAAATTATCATTGGGCTAATAACGGACAATTTATCGGTGGGCTATTAATGGACAAATTATCAGTGGGCTATTAATGGACAAATTATCAGTGGGCTATTGATGGACAAATTATCAGTGGCTATTAATGGACAAACTATCAGTGGGCTATTAATGGACAAATTATCATTGGGCTATTAATGGACACATTATCATGGGCTATTAATGGACAAATTATCAGTGGGCTATTAATGGACATATTATCAGTGGGATATTAATGGACATATTATCAGTGGGCTATTAATGGACAAATTATCAGTGGGCTATTAATGGACATATTATCAGTGGCATATTAATGGACAAATTATCAGTGGGCTATTAATGGACAAATTATCAGTGGGCTATTAATGGACATATTATCAGTGGCATATTAATGGACAAATTATCAGTTTGAGTTTGATTTTTCCAAGTGACTGCTGTTTTCAAAGTTACAACCCTTAGTGAAGCACAGGAGTTAGATACACAGAGGTAAGTCCAGTTTTACTACTTTTTAAGCACTCAAATTCGCACCATACATGATGAGCAAGGTTATAGAGCTCACTCAGTGCACATCTTGTTATATGTATGAACACTTGGAACAGCAGTTCCAGAGTCCATGTCGCTGTGGCAAATGTGAGCAAGTGGCCTCACTGGAAGCTCAGATTGGAGCTCTAGAGAGGCATATTGCAACACTGAGGGATACTGACAACCTTGAGAGGAGTCTCTTGCTCACTAAGCAGAGCTTAGTGGGGTCACCTAAAAATGAGGGAGGAGATCAGCCAGAAGAGAGGGCAGCTAGTCCTGAGTTTCTCCACCCTAACAAATTTGCTCACTTGAGTGAAGATGTTGTAGCTGGGAGCAGGAATTGAAAATTATGACTTAATTGGTATAACCGAAACATGGTGGGATGACACACATGATTGGTCAATCAATTTGGAGGGCTACATGTTGTTTAGAAAAGAAAGGTCAAGCAAAAGAAGCAGAGGGGTCTGTATATAAACCAGTATTATTGCTTCATTTGAGGGAAGATGTATCTGATAACAGTATTGAACATGTGGAATCATTGTGGGTGGAGATAGTCAGTGGGGGTAGACCTGGCCAGAAATTATTAGTGGGTATTTATTATAAACCACGAAATATTGGTGAACTTGAAGAATCGTAGCTACTAATGCAAATCGAAAAAGGCTTCTAAAATAAGTTATAGTATCATTATGGGGGATTTTAATTACCCAGAAGTAGACTGGCAAAATGGAACCACTAATTCTGCTAAAAGCAGTAAGTTTCTGAATTTGTTGAATGACAACTTTTTGTCTCAGCTAAGTACAGACTCAGATTATAAGACATGGATCCAGGTCCCCAGCAGAGCTGCAGGGGACCTGGATGCACTCTCTAACAGCAGGGGATGTCTGTGCGATGAGCGCAGACTCCCCTGCTGCCGCCCGGCACGACCGCCGGGGCTTCTATGAAGAAGCCGGGTACTTCCGGCTTCGTCACAGAAGTCCCGGCGGTCGTGCCGGGCGGCAGCAGGGGAGGTCTGCGCTCATCGCGCAGACATCCTCTGCTGCCCCACTAGCCACCAGGGTGAATCGGGCAGCTGGGGGATGTCTGCACGATACGTGCAGACATCCCCCGGCTGCCCCCACTAGCCACCAGGGATTATGAAACAGGTGAGGGGGAGGGAGGGGGGTGGAGGGAGGGGGGAACCAGAGCAACAAGGGGAGGGGGGGACCAGAGCAACAAGGGGAGGGGGGACCAGAGAAACAAGGGGAGGGAGGGAGGGGGGAACCAGAGCAACGAGGGAGGGGGGAACCAGAGCAACAAGGGGAGGGAGGGGGAACAGAGACAAGGGGAGGGATGGGGGGAAGAGACAAGGGGCAACATGTAAATAATACACTGCTACGACATAATCACCTATTTACAAAAATACTGCAGTGCTAATCTCCATATTGGAGGTACAAAAATGCTTATTATATGGGCACAGATGTCAGATTTCTCAAAAAAAACAAAAAACACTACAGATATGAAACACTTCTGCGTCTGCCTGTGTTGGGGGTGATTACTGAAGAATTGTTTAAAATACATCTAGTTAGCAAATCCAAATGTATTCTAAACTGAATCTTTGACAGTATATTTAAAAGTCTTCATGTACAAACATGGAATCAGGGAGGAAATTACTGCACTGCAGGATGCTTTTTTTATATACATCACTTAATGATGATGAGATGATATATTCTCAGCAAGGAACATGATGCATTCTTGGCAAGAGAGAGAGAGAGAGCATGGAAGCGGTACAGCAAATATCTTTACAAATGTGCTCATTAGTTACGGTATATAAAAAAGCTTCCCTCCATGTCCATGGAGGTAATTTTGAAGAAGAAGAGTTGCCAACCCTACATGGCAGCCTTGAGATTTCAGTGAAACTTCCAATGAAAAAACATATAGCTTTTGAACTGTTCTGTCTAGCAGTATGTGTTCAGTGGCTCTTTTAATTAGACAGAAGTGGGCTTTAGAAATGTATTGGTGGTTAGTCCCACTTTGATGAAGAATTTCGCCCAGTAAAGATCCCGGTAATCATTGCATACGGAAGCTGGAGAAATATTGCATAATGCATTTAAAATGAATATTTTCTAACTTATCTAAAAATATATGATTTAAGAAAACCCAATTTTGTATCCAGTTCCTTTTAATACAATATGAATAAAGATATGCTTATGTTTAGAGGATGCCCACCTTTATTACCTACATGTTTGTCTTTTTTCTTAAAAATGCTAAATCATAGCTTAAGGGTTGACAACTTGGTGAACTTTGCATGGCTGTTGTCAATCATAAAGAACTGAAAACGCACGGTCTGCCTCCAATAGCACTATTTGTTTGTTAATCTATTTATATTTTTTAATAAATTTTTACATATATTGTTATACATTTTTGTATAAATGATAGGTGTTTTGTATTTTTATACCAAAGAACTAATTTATTTTATACACATTTTCAAATACTTAATATTATTATTATCTTACCTTAAACACAAAGTACTTCTGTGGTCCCCATTTCAGTGGAATATACACTATTCCTTCAGGAATAATGTGCGGTGTCCGAACCTTAACAACCCGCCATAGAATCTACCCTATTAAATCATAAGGTGTACTTAGCTTTTCATAGATGACTTCTCCATTTTGGCTTTATTGTTGTTAAATAAATAATGACACAATATGTGTTATTATTCATCTGAGGTTGTATTTTCCTAATTTTAAGTCCTGCTAAGGATCATTTGATTATTATCATGTCCTGATATGTACAACCATAGAAGTGGACTTTCTTTTTCCCATGACTGTATCTTCGTCCTTTTTTCCTTACATGCATATCTGATTGCTGAACCTCCTGCTGCATCATTATTACAGATCTTTAAGGTTATTATTGGTTTGACCTGAAGTTTGGTTTGGTTAGACACCAAGCAGACCAATAATCATTTCACTACTTTATTATTTGTAAACTGTTTTATGATGAAGGGAGTCACACAGATTCACTGTGCTGCTGGTCCAGGGTTATGTGCCAGGTATCTTTGTTTCTGGCCATATCTTGAAAAATATTTCTGAAACCAGCAATCAAGACAGTGCCCCAGATGGGGTGCATTCATTACTATGCAGGGATTATCAGCAGAACCTTCACATTCCATTTGTCTGGATATATATCATGAGAAAGAGTGCGAGACTGCAGAGCAGATCAATGCTTGATAACAAATTACACAGCGCCATAAGAAGGATGAGAAGATACTGCCTGAAAACCACTGATCGATGGAACAACAGCCATCCATAAACACATTGAAAATGATGCAGTACAATACTGAACATCAGATGGTGCACTGGTGGCAAACATATAAATCCTAAAGGCACTGTGAGATTATAAACTTTCACATACAGAGTACAGGTATAAAATGACTATTTTTGGAGGATATTTTGTATATAAATTCAAGTTTAAAAGTCTAGAGCTGTATTCATATCCATACTGTGTGAGTAATATCCACTGTATGTAACTATTAGATCCCGGATAGAAAAATCTTGATACAGTACACACATAGGCCGTGGCATAGCAAACACTCCAGCAGTGTACACACATGGATCATACTGTAGGAAGAGCCAATTCCACAGTGTACACACTGATCATGCTGTAGGGAGCCTTATTTACAGCTCAGTGTAGTGAGCCCCATTAACAACAAACAACCCACTCATCATTCATTATGAGTTTCACTTTCCATAGTGCATATACTGAGAATACCATATGGACTCCCAGTATGTGTAGTACACACACCATTTTACAGTGTCCCAGATACAACAGAGCATAGCATTCCTGTGCAATCATGGATACACATAAAGACAGTTTGTGAAAACCTGCTGCTTAGGCTAGTAGAGTGGCGGGCAACCAAAGTCCACAAGTGGCTTATTTGCCATTAAAGTATGACTAATGCTTTTGATGTCTCCCACTCGGAGGCTGTACTAGCTATAAAGAAGTTATATACGTCACATTTTCCCAGCCCCCAAAATATAGGCCACACATTTGCCAATTTTTTACTGGCTTGTTGAGTGGTAACTCTAGCGGGAGTACAGATCACAACTACCGCTGCTCTGTTCAGGACTGTGTGAATGAATCAGTACTAGTAGCGTGCTCATATCATTCAGTGCATGGGAATGTCAGTGAAAAGATCTCTGTGGCCTCATTTTTTTCATGCTATGGCTAATTCCGCTTCTCATTCCCCACTCTTGTGGTTACAGTAACAAAACAAAAATTGTTGCCCACCTAGGGTCCAGACTTTGCTGCCCCTTTAGATTGCAAGCTCTTGAGAACAACCCTCCTCACACATCTATTTTTCTTTGCATCAGTATGTAACGAAGCAGCAGACTTCCCCATTACACAGCACTGCTGGAAAAAAAAAAAACCATTGTACTGGATCCCTAATATAGCCAAGGTGTGGAAATAAGCAACCCACATATTGTTACCTGATATTTCTGTGAAGTAGTATTTTAAAATGGACTTTTATTTTTACATTTTCTGGTACAATATAACAGAACAACAGTCCATGCATTAATGATAAACAGAAACTGCCAGTGCAGACATGAAAGGGTTATGGTAAGTGCTAGCATTGACACTTTGGCAATTCTTCTCCAGCTGATCACAAAGTCCTTGCTGTTGACATGCATGTGACAAGATTTTCGCAGCAGTATGGATTAATCGTACACGACTGGTACTACTTTAAATGGTTTCATTAATTCATTATGGAGATGGCCCCTGGATGGGACAGGGTGTGACGCATGTAAAGATCCTTGCCAGTCATTTGTGCCTTGGTTCTCCAGTTGTACATACATGATACAGGCTTTCTAGTCAGCTAGCATAGCTTATAACGTTCTTTTTACAAATAAAATAGCAGTCTACTATACTCTAGCTGCACCATAACACCCAATAATTTAGGGTCACTTCTTAAAGGATATAGCCAATAAGGCAGTAACACAGTTAATGAAGTGTGTTTTTACTATAGCCATGCCATGTAAATATTGCTACCCTATCTCACATGCAAGATGGCTTATTCCAACCAAATTGTTATTCCTATAAATCAGAGCAGCTGTATACATCAAATGGGCTGATTAATGAGACACTGCACAGTGAAGATGTAATTTCTCTTTAATCTTCGCCATTTTAGCTGCTGACTTATTTCACTGATCTAGAGGTGCTGATCAGCCATTCTGACTAGCTGGGGCAAACTATATTTCAAATGTATACTGCACAGCTTTATTACCATTACTATCTAAGGATATGACCTTATAAACTCACTTCAGCGTGATGCCAACCTAGCTTAACCCTAGCTCTCAGGATACTACTTAAAATCCAACATGCAGAGGACTCTTAACAGTTGCTTGGAAATAGATGGAGGATAAGCAATAATGTACTAAACCACCATTCATGCCTCATAACAATTAGCATGTTGATGCCAAAAAGAAAATTCCTGCTCCGGCATGCTCCGGCATGAGAGGTGGAAGAACATATAAAAACCCTTTATCAAGAGTGTCATTAATTTACTCCTTATGCATATGGGCTTCGTGTTCTGACAGTGGGTAGATACGTCCGTAGGGTATAGGAGAACCCGGAAGGAGGTCGATGGGGCAGTCATACCTTCGAAGTGAAGGCCTTCCTGCAATACAGACACAGTTCATAGGGTGTGTCTTCTTGTGTGTTCCACCGCAAATAGAGGACCACTGAATATTCCTATCTGCATGGGTTCATCCTGATCTGGAACAGATGGTGGTGGAACAACAGGAGTAACACTGCTTATGGCATGCCCTTGACATTACTCCTGCAGTCATCTATTGATTTGTATAGACCGGTTCACGAGACCCTCAAAAATTGAAGGGTGATCCAAGGATGTCCTCATGGTGGCTTGACGAAACTCTGTAACCTAATCCTAGATCAGCCTCTTCTGTTTGAGGTGCCAGAAAGACTGTTTAGGCCCTGTGAGAACTGTTGGAGGAAGGCATGGGAAACCACAAGAGGGCTGGACAGTGGAAAATGTTGTGTTCTTTCTGTTATCAAACTGGCTTCACACCCAGCTTCGCAAGTAAAATGTTTAGACTATAGACGCCATTTTGTCCTGCTAGGCCAGGACATGTGCCTCATTATTTTGTCATGGCCTTGTTTGTTTGCCAAGAAATCAACTTAAGGTTCATTTATATTTTGTTGATTGACCGAGATTTACCCCAAAGTAAACCATAGTTACCTGTTTTAATGTATCATTTGGTATTTTTCCTACCCATAAAGGACCGGAAGTAAGGTTATCTAAAATCTATATAAACACCAATTATTAGTTAGTTGACACAGAATGAGGAGACTATGTTGATGCGACAGCATTAACACAAGAATGAGAGATTAACCTGTAAACAACCAGGAGGGTATGTGATTTTACTTATTGCAAGCATATACATTTAACTTTATTTACTCTGCTTTTATTATGGTTTCAATCTGTTTTTATACATTGTCTATATTTATTTATATTTAATAAAATATTTTAAAAGAAAAAAGGTTATTGCTTCCAACTCCCTATCTTTTACTGTATGCTCAATTATTTATAAATTTAAATAGATAAACCTGCCAATCTATATAATATTATTGTTAAAAGATATCTGTATGGTTAGCCCTGCTAAATTCTATGCAATCAAGACGTTATGGATGGAAATAGTGTACCAAGCGGTTACAGTAACAGATGGAGTGCTCATTGTTGGGGTTTCCCTGAGAGGAGAGTTATGACTTTATGGACTTTGACATGTTCTGTGGCATAGGTGCAGGGTTTCAGATCGAAGAGCACCTGGTAGGATGTTACAAAAGTCTTCTAATGGAACTGGTCCACTGTAAATCTTTCAGGTAACAGAATGCATGGTTCTTGTGTGGAGGCACCATCTGGTACCACCACAGGCAGAGGAAAACATGAAGCAGGATTAGGAACCGGATGACCAGAACGCAGGTCTGTTGTTGACACAGGTCTGTCTTCCTTGCTTGTAGGTCCTATACAGTTTTGATCAAGGCAGCAAGTTGTTGGGTCATTGCTATCAGCGCCACCATTATACCTGTGGACTCCATGTAGGCTCAGTTATTACGTTAGGGTCCGAATAGTGGAGTAGATGGACCAGGTACAATTAGAAACCACTTGTAATCCAAAGTAAAAAAAAAAGGGGTCAGGAGGTGGACAGCAGACAAGGCAGAAAAAAACAGTAAGACAGTCCAGGGGTTAGAAAGGCAGGCAGTTAGCTGAAGGCCAAATCCAGCAGACAATCCAGGTGTCAGATAGGCAGGCAGAATGCAATAAGGTCAAATCCAGTAATACAGACCAGGAGTCAGATAGGCAGGCAGAAGACAATAAGCAGAATCCAGTAGAAAATCCAGGGATCAGATAGGCAGGCAGAATCCAGTAGACAATCCAGGGGTCAGGTTGGTGAGCAGAAGGCAATAAGCAGAATCCAGTACAATCCAGGGGTCAAAACACAGACAGAAGGGAAGCAAGCAGAAACACAGGGACTGATCTGGTTAATATGAGAGTTCCAGGATAACTGAGCACTGACATGAATGAGGAATGGAGCTTTATAGGGATGAAAGGCATGATGTCATGTGTGTTGCCATCAGCATAGCCCCCAATACGTTCCCCTAGCACAGGCATCAAAGTAGGGCATTCTACAGGATTGAATGAGGACCCACCCCCTCTGCCAATGTCATGCATTCCTACTCCGCACAAGGAGGGAAGGAACAGAGGGCTGAGTCGGCATATGGTACAGCAGTTGTGAAGAGCAGCACCCCATCGTGCAGCTGTGCCCCCTCCTTCATGGTAAGTGAATGGGAGAGGGCCACAGCAACAATGTGCACGTATAACAAGCATAGAGTAGACAGTCATTAGTCTTTAATAGACTGTATTTAATCTTTAGAGCTCAACAATAAAACAGGTTGCTCTGGTGTCTCCTTAAGAGCTCAGCTGGCCTTTTTTATTGAATACAGATGACACTGACTGTTTGTGTGTACACATGGTAAAAGTGGAGAGTATATTTAAAAGAAGAAAAACTACCACATCAAGGACATATATTTTAACCCCCAATCCCACAAAGAGGGCAACAAACAAAACCCACAAAGTGACAGTACGCATGTGTATAGAGTTTAAAAATGAGTTGACAAACTATCAGTAAAATCGTTTTTAACTGTTTTATACTATTACATTTTCCCGTGATGGCTTCACTATAATAAGTTATAATCATAAAACAAATAAAAAGAGCGTAACTCCTAAAATAGATATATAAGAAAACATATAAAATAAGCCTAGTCACAAAGGTTTTGCCACAGTGTGGAAACCTCTGAACATTCTGTGATAAATGAAATTAGTAGATGATACATAAACATACACAGCTGCCCACATCCAAAAATAGCAATGCAGTACCAAGTCCACAAATATCCGAAGGAGAAGTCACATGTAGCTAAAAAGACATCAAATCTGATGCATTTTGTAGAATTAACTCTACTTCAGAGATACGGTGAGCATGTTTGGCAAATCCAATAGCTGATATCGAATACTTGCACTGCTCTGACGACAGTAAATAGTAACCAATCGACAGTCGGGTGGGGAGGAGTCCACGCATTCTACTTACAGTGAGAACATTGTCACTATATAACAAAGAGTAAACCTTGTGTACACCCATCAAATAGAAAGACAAATACAGAGCTGTATGTCCCATGGCTAACATGTATCGGAATACATTTACAACGTAGCAATGTGTGGCAAGTAGAAAGAAACAGTGAGCACAATATACAAATTTGAATGAAGGCACAGATAGGTATCAATATATACAAATTACAATAACCCTAAAACAGTGTATGTAATGCTGTGTGCTGCTGAAGTGACCACAATTTATACACAATACATAGCAATATCAGCGCACAACTAAAAAATGCTAATCTCTATTAAAGCTACTTTATCCTAGATGAGAGAAATAGTAGCGATTTTTGGTTTAAGGGGGGTTAGCAAATGTTGGTTGTGCGTGGATATACATATATATTTGTTGATAAATAAATTTGTATTTGGTTTATATTCTTATTTCTCAAATAAAGAAAAGTAGGGGGGGATAAGGAAATCCAAATATTAGATGTAACCCTTTCACCAGTGAATTGGACCTTACGGGATCATAGTTCTGGGTAGATTTTCAATCCATAATAATTGTTATTAATAGAATCAATAAAATTCTGCACACTCAGTTGATCACCCTCAGGAAGGATGAGCAGATCATCAATATATGTCGCATAGAGCACCAGCACCTCACTCATGATGGGATCTCTATCTAATAAAGATTTATTTGATAGCCATAAGTCCCTGATACATGTATAGAGGGAAGATACGTCCGGGGTTATCCTAGTATAACTGGTCCTCCACAATATGAAGTACGGTATGTCTCTAGGTAAATACTTTGCATACTTTTAGAGGAAATGATCTAGATATTGCAAGAGGTTAGACTGTAAATACCCTTTAAGATGGCTCTTCTAAGTGAATCTTCTAGATCAGTGATGGTGAAGCTATGGCAGAGGTGTCACCAGTGGAACTCTGAGACATCGGCGGTGGTACTCAGAACGTGCCCACAATAACACCATCAATTACGGAGGACCCAGTAAATGATCTCAGACAGATTTTAGTGCACAGTTTTTACTTGAACTCATTGTGCAGAAGAAATTATATGATGGGAAAGAGTGCAAGAATAAGCAGGGTGGCTGATATTGATGGGCAGAAAAATACCTGAAATGAGAGGACAATTTGAGAGCTTAATCTGGGCTTGCTGTAGAGGACACTAAGTTCAAAAATATTCACCATGTCTGTTCTAGACCATTCTGTACTTTTAGGAGATGGTACAAACAAGGCATTTTAGGTGTCTTAATACATATGTAGTAATAATCCCCTTACTCTCAGCAATATCTAAAATATCTTTCGACTTACTTTGAAAAGTGGCCGTAAGATCTCTAACATTGGAGCCATATGAATTTCTATCTGATAGGATGCGCAAGGCCTCTTTATGGTAGTTAACAGTGTCCTGATAAATTCACTGCCCCATTTACCAACTTTCCGGATTGTAATCTCGTTATTTCTGGAAAGTTGCTTTTAAAGCAGATATTTCACCTCTGCTGAAATGAATCCATGAGGCCCTCTTATTGACATATCTGCCATCGTTTCCTTCTTTAAGGACAAACCAATAAAACCCATCAAGATGATGTTCCCTTCTATGATTAGGGTCAAAGGTAGACCTAGGTTGGAACTGGGTATTAATGTATGCTTCATCAACTCACTCAATCATTAGAGTTCTCAATGGCTTCATCTAAAAGAGTTTCAGGCTCTTATCTAAGCGATATAACAATGTCTTAAAAATGTCTAAATTACACAAATTTGAAACCTGAGTGAATTTGGAAATTGTGTGTATCCATATTTGCAGACAATTATTTCAAGGACTTCTGTATTCTGAGGTCAACGTACACAAACTGGTTATTGTCCTCTTTAAAATGGAGTACAAAAATAAGTGGGTACACAAATAAAGCACAAATTTGTGACAAAAATTGTGAAGAATTTTGGTCTTAAAGGGTAAATGGCGTAATTGATATAATTCCTTAGGGGTTTATTTACTAACTGTAATGTATCAACAAGTGACTTGCTGAGTTCGACAAATTTTCGAACCTGTTTTTTTTACGGCCAAGTCCGCTATTGTGGCCTGGTTTTTAAGAATCATTTGCCAGTTCACCCCAGTTTAGTGAAAAGACCCTATTGTCCTTGAAATCTTCTGTGTAAAAAAAAAAAAGCAGTATAAAAATAGAGATTGCAGTATTAACAGCCAGCTGCCATCTAACTATTTTTGTAAGCACACTGATATAATCAGCATCGCACGCATGCTCGCAGTGCTTGGCTTTTATTTGCCCAGACAAGATCTATTCAAGGAAACACAAGAATAACTAATTTGCTTACCAAGGAGCAGGGGTCAAAACCATGCCAGTTTACTCTCGTTTATTCTGACACTGTGATCCATTTACATATAGACGGCATTATCTATATAACAAGGGACACGCGAGTATATGGATCAACAAGATGGCCCATTTTTAGTAAGCGGTGCTGCTTGTGAACTATCCACGAGACGTGTAGGAATCACTTCCACATGTTCAAATATGCTTCATGGAAAAAAAACTGATTGGCCATTTATAGATTTGGGTCATTATGTGTCACAGTGCACGTAGGTGTGAGCTCGATGCGTGTCACAGACAAATGCGCATACACAAAATAATATGATCATCGATATCCACCAAAATCTATGCACGCTGCAATTTACAGTAATTATATTAAACAGGACACCTACATGCTGACTTACACCCACGTTTCTTTAAACATAGCCAAATGTCTTTAATAGGGCACACAAATGTTCCTGAACAAGATCATGCACATTTACTAAGTGGTACACACCTGTTCAAAGCACACATGGTCCTGCAAACAGGCGAATTTACAGAAATACCTTCAGATAGACTAATGCACAGAGGGCAGGCAGGTATAAATCTATATAGAGGCAAGACTGAGGGACACAGAGAAATCTACAAACAAAAAGAATACCTAGAGACAGAAGGACAAGCAGAAATATACACCTACACTGTCACACACTCCCATGACTGTCAGCAGCTCACATGCCTCTATATTTAGCTGTCACCAATTTATTTTACCCCTACGCCAAATGTCTCTCACCCTTCAGTGTTGTCTCCTTCGCATGGGCTTGGAGTGTCACAAGCATCCGATTCTCCCTGTTCGGACACTGCCTGGGGCTCCATGCTGCACTCTCTCAGACAGTCACAGGGTGCAGAGAGTGCAGGGATGCTGCCTGACAACCAGAGACTGCACTCCAGTGGTTACCAGGGATACGGGAAGGAAAAGAGTCTATTGATGGGGGGGGGGGGGGGATTTCTAGAACTAAATGTGGAATATATATTTGTGTGTGTGTGTGTAAGAGGGAAAATTAAGGAGGAATGATCAGGGGTGAAGGCAAAAGAAAACAAGAGACTATAAAGGGAAAGACAGAGGTGTAAAGGAGAGATGGGAAAAATGAAACGAGAAAAAAAAAGAATGGGAAAAAAGACAGGGAAGAGAGAAAAAGGAGAGAGGAGGAGAAAGCAAAGGGAGGGGGATGATTATAGGAGGAGGGGTAAAACAGAATAGGTATTTAGAGAAAGAAGATAAAACAGACTGAGACACAATGTTTGAACATATGTGGATGATATTTTAATAAGGAAGGTGTGTGACTGCTCCTAATTATCCTACAGGACAGGATCTGTGACCTCCTGACCTATTTACGGTGATCACAGAGACTGACAGAAGGGAATACAAAACACATTAAGGAGTCTAACAGGTGAAGGGCAGGCAGGCTGATAAAAGTGAGATTTTGGAAATGAGCAGAAGAATCATGCAGCATTCCAGACTCAGATCGCTGCGAGGCAAATATAGAAAGTGTTCCATCCAGATCCCGTCACAAGTAAGATCAGCAGCTCTTGGCTTATTTTCAAGGGGCGTGCTGTATATTTATGTCTTGCTGTATCCAGTTCTCTCGCTGAACATCATGAATCAGTTTGTGGAATACACAGACACTTAAGAGGAGAAGCAAAACATCACAACACTTGTGTCAATGAACACCATTTCTTTCTTTTTTTCTTATTAGACTTTCCGCATGTGATGCAAGCGTTCCTGACCATATCAGTGTGGACATCGAAACTTTTAAATTGCAGATCGTTTACTAAATACATCAAGGCAGCAGAAAATGGATGACTTTTCTCACCTGACGTACACAGAAGATCTAACACAGACTTAGTGACTGTACCTGTATACTGTGGAGACTGCTGAGGAATGGGTCTCAACACGAAAACTGGGATCCCTGTGTACCTGGTGACCTGGGCAATGAGAAGAGTCCAGTTAGCATCTTATTAACCTTATAAAAATAACCATTCTACCTCGTTAATGAATGTATTACAGCTTTACTGACATGCTAATGCAGTAATGACTATTGATTAATCATTTATTTTTTTACATTTCAGAGTCTTTTATAATTATTCTGAACAACACAAACAATGAATATGCTGACTGTTTACTGCTATTAAATTATGGCAAATAGAATCATAGAATATCAAACAAACTATAAAGTCACAGCACTCCTATCAATAGCACTCCTATAAGTAGCACTCCAAATCTAAATTTATATAAAAAAAAAAAATATATATATATATATATATAAATACACACACACACACACATAAATATATAAATAAGCAAACAGAGGCGGCTCTCTAATTAGGCGAGTTAGGCAGCCGCCTAAGGCCTCGCACTCACGGGGGCCTCGCGTCTGCCTAACTCACCTTATTGCCTTTGATGTAACAGGGAGCTTAACGCTGCCGTTAAGCTCCCTGTTACACTAACCTGGGACGTTTCCTCCGTGCACCTTCTCTCCTGCACGGAGGAAGGAAGCTCCGATCGCGTTTTTTTTTTTTAAAAAACGTTATTGAACCAGCGCAGCTTCAATCACAATCACTGTGCATCCGGTGCTGTGAGGAAGAACAAAGTGGCAATCCTCTAGCACAACGTGGTCTGTGAGACCACTTTCAACATTGAGCACCTTTTCTTCTGGCTGGGTGTTTCTGTTAGTGTGTGATTGTGTGCTTTCTGAGTGTGTCTGTGAGTCAGTGTGTGCTGTCTGAGTGTATCTGTGAGTGTGTGCTGGCTGAGTGTGATTGTGTGCTGACTGAGTGTGTCTGTGAGTCAGTGTGTGCTCACTGAGTGTGTCTATGAATGACTGTGTGATATGTGTTAGTGTTCACATTTTGGACACAGCAATAACAATGTGAGTTAGTCAGCCGCACACAATTTTATCTATACCAAATGTTTATAGATGTTTGTAGAATAATTATGAGACAAATAAAATTCTAGGAGCTGTTCATTTCTAGAAGCTGGGATTTGAGTCGGATCTTGAAATATGCTATTTCTACAGTTCATTTTTATTATCACTTGCATATATTTTATTTAATAATGTGTGTCCGTGAGGGCCTCATGTTCGACTTTCGCCTAAGGCCTCACAAAGTCTAGAGCCACCTCTGTAAGCAAATGCCTAGTGAACACCCACCTAAATTAATTAAATACATATGCCTATCCCAATGAAGCATATGTATGTGCTACAAAGTGCATATACTAGACTGCAGCTACATATATATATATATATATATATATATATATATATATATATATATATATATATATCTATATATAATAATGGCAGCAGATCAGAATAAAAATGGACTGAATCTTCAAATCACATGAAAAAGTGCAATAGGCATTCTGCCATTTGTAATCTGAGATCTCCACTTTCAGACCAATATTTCAGAGATCTGTATATGGACACGTATAAATAGTGTATATATTGAAGAAACACAAGCTTAAAGTGGCTTGTAATTATCCAACAATGCAACTTAAGGAGCTGTTTAATTAATAGAAATTAGAAGGTGCTTAGCTTTCATTATTGCCGCCACATTCCTTGCCATTGCACCTACAGCACCCGATTGCTTCCAATTAACCAGAGCATACCCACAGCACTTGAAAACAGCACCAGCTTGCACCCACAGGTCTTGCTAGGGCACCCACATGTCTTGCTAGACATCTCAACCAGCACCCATATTACACACCCAGAACCCAGATTGAATACTCGGGACATGCCCCAGTACCACAGACCACACCCAGAGCATGCCACATCACCCAGAAAACACACTCAGGACATTCCCATAGCACCCAGATTGAACACCCAGAACATTCCCCAGCCAGCACAGAGATTACACACTTAGCACCTAGATTGAACACCCCGGACATGCCCCAGCACCCGGAGTGCACAACCAGGACATGTGCCAACACCTTGATCCTGAGATATGGGTTTACACTATTGCCTTGTGCCATCTTTTTTGACCCACCACTGCATGGAGTATCATTTGGAGTATTGTGTGGAGTACTGTTTGAAATACTGCTTGACATAGTGTTTGGAATGATTCCTTTCTGCATTGGACTTTGCCTTATCAATTTGTAAAGACAATAAATATTGTTCCTCTTCTATCCAGTCCCTGTTATATGAGCAGTACTGATAACTAGAGAGATGAAGATTGTCGTAATGTTAATTTCAATCTAGGCAGTCAAAACTATTCAGCCAAAACCTGAGCAGCAAGGTGTGAAAGGTAAACACACTGAGAAATGCATGGGTTCCACTCTGGTGTTCTTTGTTTGTGGTCTTGTCTGCACCATAAACAGCAACCTGTTTCTGATCTTACAAGGCAGCAGTGTATCAATCCAGCATGGTTTGTCAGAGCTCAACTGTCGCGCTAAACTTTTAGCGCTGTAACTGCAAGAATGGAACGGCTGCGAGTAACAGTCCTATATTCAGTGAAGTATAGTACTGCCAAGCCTTCATTTTATGTAGCAATTACAGCCCAGCTCAGGCTATTTCAGTTCAGGTCAATAAGCACACAACTTAGTATTGCTATGAAACACATTAAATGTGCCACTTAACTTCATTTTATCTCAAGTGCGACTCTATCACCTAACTCAACAACTACATTTAAGAGCTTAGAGCATATTATAATTACTGCTGTACACGAAAGAATTTGTGATCTTGGGTAGAGTGAGAAGCAGTTCATAGAATACTTAATACGACAGACATTGACAAACCAATACAGTTGTAATAGACCAATCGATCTCCATCGAAGGCTTGAAAAAATGCTACCCACTCCAACCAACGATACAAAAATACAGATGCTTTATTGAAATATAGTAAAAGACAAGACACCAGCGGGGGGGCAAGCAAAAAAGCTCTCACCTAACAAGTTTTTCGCGGGTAGCGCTTAATCATAATACAGTGTCTACTATTTTAAAGATATCGTGTGTCAACACACACAACAGAACCGGTCAAACAGTGGTTATTTTTATAATACTGCAGCTATTCTGCGAGGATGCTTCTACAGAAAATCCGACTGAGGGGGCTACATTAAAAATGAAACAGTACTGCGGTTTACATTTGTTTATAAAAGTGCCACAGTTCAGTTCAGGTTTGGCTAGATTATAGGCCTGTGTGCCAAACATGCTGGGACACAGCTTAAATTATGCAGAATTACAAAAATCAGGTTTGACACAGGTAAAGATAAATACACAGGAACACTAGTAATGATGTCAATAAGATACATGGTTATTCACATTAACAAAGCTTAAAAAAGACTGCAAAGTTCTGAAATGTTGCTTTACTCGTAGTAAACTCCACATTATCACTGAGTGCTGGTTACTGTTTGTATTGTATTGTATTGCATTGCATTGTATTGCATTGTATTGCAGCGTATTGCAGCCATTCATCCAGTGCAAATCTGCTACATTGATTCTTACAACTTACAGTACCAGCAACAAAATAAAATGAAAACCTGTCATGTGAGAATTGAGCTCTCTTATTTAGGTTTGTTTCCCGTATGTGTAGTGAAAGAACTCGGCTATCAAACAACTTTAATCCTAACATATCTGAGCACCATAGATTTACATGGTAAAGCACCCAATAAATAACAGGTACTGTACTAACATTGATGCTACTCTTTCTCCAGTATGGAAAAATGCTGGACTCTGTCATGGGGAATTATAAGATCAGAGAGAATTAGGAAACGTTCATCTGCGAGGAGAGAGTGTAAACCTCTCTCAATGCATTAGCTGTGGGCTAACTAGCTGCACAGTTGGAACACATTTTTGAGCATCATAGTGCGTTGGGATTCCTCTAGCTTCATCATCCAACATAAGAATATTTAGTTAATAATAAAAAAAAAAATGAAAACAGAAAAACTACTTTCTTACAAAAAGATCTATTTAATGAAACAGTACATAGATTACTAAAACCTCTAGTACATGTGTTCTAACAACTACATGCTAAAAATGAATATAACCTTTTGTTTAATGCCTTTCCTGGCTAAACATCAGACTGGCATTAAGTAGAACAAGGTATGTTTGTCAAAAAAGTGAGCACCAATCACGTGTTGATTCCAGATTCTTTGATGTGTATTATTCACCCCTGCGTGAGGGCAATTTTCTCCACTGTCTGCACATGAACTATAAAAATTATAGACTTCAGAATCACATGGGGTAATCATTCACTACAGCAATACTAAACGGATATTTAACTGAGCACCGGGGTCGCTTTACATCAAGTGAAAGGTCAGTGACACACAAAGGCAGGCCTGGTTGGGATTTTACTTTCAGGGGAACTGAAAACCCAACACATTTTATTAATGGAAAAAATGAATGTCTACTATTATCAGCATTCTCTTTTTTAGGGAAATGCTAAAGAAATCCAAGATCTGCTGATGTAGCCACACTCCAAGCTCTGCTGATGTAGCCGCACTCCAAGCTCTGCTGATGTAGCAGCACTCCAAGTTCTGCTGATGTAGCCGCGCTCCAAGCTCTGCTGATGTAGCCACGCTCCAAGCTCTGCTGATGTAGCCACGCTCCAAGCTCTGCTGATGTAGCCGTGCCCCAAGCTCTGCTGATGTAGCAGCACTCCAAGCTCTGCTGATGTAGCCGCACTCCAAGCTCTGCTGATGTAGCAGCACTCCATGGTAGATACATTGAGTTAGCAGAATTGCAAGCAAATGCGTAAACTAAGAGTATAAATGTGTCAAAGGTGCTTTCTGAATGCACATTACACATTTCCCACTGGAAGTAGTTCGTCTGAATATCAAGCCACATGGTGATGTCACAAATTGTAGACACCACATACACATTGGTATTGGGGGGGCCTTATTAGCAACCTCCAGTACCATGTTATAAGAGGGGCGAGGGGCTGAGGGATGTTTTAGGGGCAGGAAGAGAGAAGTGCATTTTGGCAGCCACCGACCCAAAGGTTTTAATGGGGGAGAAGGCTTGGCTCAGGGAGGATGATTTTTATTAACAGGTACATAGTTGCCAACATCGGCCATGTTTCCACGGACACATATTTGTTCCACATGCTGCAGAAAGAGCATGTAAAGTGCAGCCCAGCAGTATGTGGGATAGATATACACACAGACACAATCCAATTAATGAATTAGGGTGGAGATCTCATAGGACCAACCATGATTAGTTAATTGGATTGTGTCTGTGTGTATATGCATCCTACAGATTGTCGGGGTGCACTTTGCATGGTCCGCAGCATGTGGAACAAATATGTGTCCCTAGAAACATGGCTGATGCTGGCAACTATGCAGGCAGGGGTGGTGGTAACAAAGCTCCCATTTAAATGTTAAGAGATGTTTAACATGCAAACTGGAGTTGTCTGTTACCATTAACAGTACTTGCATAGTGTACCAGTGTGCCGTTACTGCTGCTAGTATGCTTTTGTACCATTTTCACACTACTGAACAACGCTCGATAAAAGAAATAATGATGGGTTCTTGTTGAATAGAGCCCATTGGCTTTAATTCCCCCTTTCTCTCGTTCTGAGTGGTCAGAATCAGAAAATGTTGAGATGGCAGGCATTATCACAATATGGGTATGACTGTGTCAATTCTTTCTCATCCTAAACCTTGGCTATGACCTTGGACTCATTCAGATGTAACTATCTCCTGCCCTACATCCCTCCTCCTTCTGGCTAGATTCAGCATAGATATTAAAAATCTTGTCCAGAGCTGGATTTAAATCTCATGCTCCCCCAGGCAAAGGATCTTTGGCTCGCTCACTCTCTATAGTTTTAATGCACACAAAAGCAAAGAGGATGGATTAAAAGTGACTTGTTTCCGTAGGTGTGTGTGCAAAACCACAGTATCCCAGCAATTTACACACTACAGTTTAAATTGCAGCATTAGATGGGACTCCCCATTTCAAAGATATACTGCTTGATTAATATTTTAAATACAAAGTGCAACAATGATAATGCATTAAACAGAAGCTCTAAAAGTTAGGATTTTACAAATCACAGACTCCTGTTTCAATCAAAGGAAGCCACTTACAAGCCTAATTAACACATCCTTTGTAGGACTTCTTTGCTTAGCAGTGGTGGAGGAAGAATGTAGCACCGGTAGACAGAGCAGCAGTGAGGAGGTAAGTAAGGGGGAATGGGGAGGAAGAGGGTGGCTAAATCCTGGCACATTGAGGGGCATAATCCTGGCATATTGTGGGGGAAAATCCTGGCATATTGAGTGGCATAATAATCCTGGCATATTGGGTGGCTAAGTCCTGGCATAATGAGAGGCACAATCCTGGCATACTGAGAGGCATAATCCTGGCATATTGAGGGCCAAAATCCTGGCATATTGAGGGGCAAAATCCTGGCATATTAAATGGCAAACTCCTGGCACATTGAGGGGCAAAATCTTGGCATACTGAGGGGCAAAATACTGGCATATTAAATGGCAAACTCCTGGCACATTGAGGGGCAAAATCCTGGCATATTAAATGGCACATTGAGGGGCAAAATCCTGGCATATTAAATGGCATTTTGAGGGGCAAAATCCTGGCATATCGAGTGGCACAATATTGTTATATTGAGGGGCAAAATATTGGCATATTAAATGGCAAAATAATGGCATATAGAGGGGCAAAATACTGGCATATTAAATGGAATACTGAGGGGAAAATACTGGCATATTAAATGGAAAAACAATGGCATACTGAGGGGCAACATACTGACATATTAAATGGAAAAAGAATGGCACACTGAGGGGCAAAATACTGGCATACTAAATTGCATATTGAGGGGCAAAATATTGGCATATTAAATGGCACAAGAATGGCATATTGAGGGGAAAATAATGGCATATTTAGTAGCTAAATACTGGCATATTGAGGGGAAAAATAATGTTTCTCAGGTTAGGTGTGTATTGGTGTCACTGTGTGTGTAAGTGGTAAGGGTGTGTGTAAGTGTGTCACTTTCTGTGTAAGGGTGTGTGTGTAAGTGTGTCACTGTGTCTGTGTAAGGGTGTGTAAGTGTATCACTGTGTCTGTGTAAGGGTGTGTGTGTGTAAGTGTGTCACTGTGTCTGTGTAAGGGTGTGTGTGTGTAAATGTGTCACTGTGTCTGTGTAAGGGTGTGTGTGTAAGTGGTAAGTGTGTCTCTGTGTGTGTCTGCAAGGGTGTCTTTGTGTTTAAGGGTTTCAATGTGTGACAAATTTAGAGCATGCAAGTTGAATATTTAAATGTATTTATTTTCCACACTAGACATTATACTTTTATGTATATAAAATTTATGGAGCGTTGGTGGTGTGGGAGGCGTGGCAGGTCAGAGGAGGGGGGCACCAAAATGCACCTTCACCTGTGTAGACGAAAATCCTTGCACCGGCCCTGTATATGTATTAATTAAAGCTGAAGCACACGTCTGCAACCAACTCCACACCAGTTCACCACCCACGTTTGGGTTGGGACCACCAGTTGAGAAACACCGATTTAGACTGTGTTTAAAGATCAAGATTGTGTTCCTTTAATACAACAAAAATGGCTGAGTGGAATTTCATAGAGTAGGAAAAACAAGGTGCCTCATCTAGGACTTAACCCTCACATTCCTAAAATCATATTTAGAAAAAAGCATCGACACTCTGAATAAATAAATACATTAAATGAGTGTTAAACCAAATGTAACATCTCTTGCTCACAGTGAGAAGCAGGGAAGAAAACAAACACTTATATACCCTCTTGCTGAGCTCAGATTCTAACAGAAAATGCAATATAAGAAATCTTTTGTAATGAATGATAGAATTCTGCAGGAGCTATTTTAGAACTAGCACAATGATTCTTCTCTGCAATATTTAAATGCACTCCTTACTTTACTACCAGATAATGAGCATTATGTAATGCCTATGTGTTCTGCACATTTAAATCAATAAATCTCACTTAAAAAGCATTTACAGTGTGAATGTAGAGCATAAACAATGACTAGCCCATTGTGAAAGCAGGATTGCAAGCAAATGCATAGAACAGGGTAGAGGGACCATGGCAAATAGCGGCATGCCATATCATTCTCACATTATGGTCACTATATTTTTCTGAGCATGAAGGGGAAAAAAAGTTTAGTAAATCGTTAATCTTTAAATAATTAGATGCCATGCAAATACTGATTGTACACATTTGCTTGTGTGAGTTAGTAGAGAGGTTAAAAGGTATGTGAAGAAAATACAGATCAGGGTGTCAGCAGATATACCCTTTTCACTGGTTTTATAGTGATAGACTGGGGTGTTTGTGTTTCATTTATTTTCATTTATGTCTTTGGTTTAAGTGCACACTTTTAGGTTGATGTTATTTTATAATCTATTTTGATTCAATTTTGAAGACTGAAAATGGTGCAAAGTGGTGCAAAGGGCAATAACTAAGAAATACACATATAAACATACGTAAAAAAACACACAAGACCAGAATTATGGGAAAGGCTTTGGATCTTTAATGAAGTTTTTGTCATAGAAAATATATAACTTAACTCTTTATTTTAGAATTGTAATTCCAAATCTATTAACCATGCCACTTAACATCATACCACGATGGCGTCTAGGACAGTTCAGCGCGGCTGTTTCACCGCTGACAGTTCAGTGAGACAGTTTGAACGCTGAACTGTCAGCAGTGAAAGTCAACACAATGTAAGCGCTGACACAAACACGAATTCCCCTAATACGAACACTACTCCAGAAGCCTAATACTAACACTACACCCCCGAACACTACCCCCCGAACCCTAATAATAACACTAACCCCCCTGAACCCTAATACTAACACTAACCTCCCCGAACCCTAATACTAACACTATCCCCGAACCCTAATACTATCACTAACCTCCCCGAACTCTAATACTAACATTAAACCCCCGAACCCTAATACTAACACTACCACCCAAACCCTAATACTAACACTAACCCCCCAAACCCTAATACTAACAGTAACCCCCCGAACCCTAATACTAACACTAACCCCCCGAACCCTAATACTAACATTAACCCCCCAAACCCTAATACTAACACTAACCCCCCGAACCCTAATACTAACACTAACCCCCGAACCGTAATACTAACACTAACCCCCCGAACCCTAATACTAACATTAAACCCCCGAACCCTAATACTAACACTACCACCCAAACCCTAATACTAACACTAACCCCCCCGAACCCTAATACTAACATTAACCCCCCAAACTCTAATACTAACACTACCACCCAAACCCTAATACTAACAGTAACCCCCCGAACCCTAATATAAACACTAACCCCCGAACCCTAATACTAACATTAACCCCCCAAACCCTAATACTAACACTAACCCCCCCGAACCCTAATACTAACATTAACCCCCCAAACTCTAATACTAACACTACCCCTGAACCCTAGTACTAATACCTAACTCCCCTGAACCCTAATACTAACATTAACCCCCCAAACTCTAATACTAACACTAACCCCCGAACCCTAATACTAACACTAACCCCCCGAACCATAATACTAACATTAACCCCCCAAACTCTAATACTAACACTACCCCTGAACCCTAGTACTAATACCTAACACCCCTGAACCCTAATACTAACATTAACCCCCAAACTCTAATGCTAACACTAACCCCCGAACCCTAATACTAACACTACCACCCAAACCCTAATACTAATAGTAACCCCCCAAACCCTAATACTAACACTACCACCCAAACCCTAATACTAACATTAACCCCCCAAACTCTAATACTAACACTAACCACCCAAACCCTAATACTAACAGTAACCCCCCAAACCCTAATACTAACACTACCACCCAAACCCTAATACTAACAGTAACCCCCCAAACCCTAATACTAACACTAACCACCCAAACCCTAATACTAACAGTAACCCCCCAAACCCTAATACTAACACTACCACCCAAACCCTAATACTAACACTAACCCCCCAAACCCTAATACTAACACTAACCACCCAAACCCTAATACTAACACTAACCACCCAAACCCTAATACTAACAGTAACCCCCCAAACCCTAATACTAACACTACCACCCAAACACTAATACTAACACTAACCCCCCCGAACCCTAATACTAACACTACCACCCAAACCCTAATACTAACAGTAACCCCCCAAACCCTAATACTAACACTACCACCCAAACCCTAATACTAACACTAACCCCCCAAACCCTAATACTAACATTAAACCCCCGAACCCTAATACTAACACTACCACCCAAACCCTTATACTAACACTAACCCCCCGAACCCTAATACTAACATTAACCCCCCAAACTCTAATACTAACACTACCACCCAAACCCTAATACTAACAGTAACCCCCCGAATCCTAATATAAACACTAACCCCCGAACCCTAATACTAACATTAACCCCCCAAACCCTAATACTAACACTAACCCCCCCGAACCCTAATACTAACATTAACCCCCCAAACTCTAATACTAACACTACCCCTGAACCCTAGTACTAATACCTAACCCCCCTGAACCCTAATACTAACATTAACCCCCCAAACTCTAATACTAACACTAACCCCCGAACCCTAATACTAACACTAACCCCCCCGAACCCTAATACTAACATTAACCCCCCAAACTCTAATACTAACACTACCCCTGAACCCTAGTACTAATACCTAACCCCCCTGAACCCTAATACTAACATTAACCCCCCAAACTCTAATGCTAACACTAACCCCCGAACCCTAATACTAACACTACCACCCAAACCCTAATACTAACAGTAACCCCCCAAACCCTAATACTAACACTACCACCCAAATCCTAATACTAACATTAACCCCCCAAACTCTAATACTAACACTAACCACCCAAACCCTAATACTAACAGTAACCCCCCAAACCCTAATACTAACACTACCACCCAAACCCTAATACTAACACTAACCCCCCCGAGCCCTAATACTAACACTAACCACCCAAACCCTAATACTAACACTACCACCCAAACCCTAATACTAACACTAATCCCCCAAACCCTAATACTAACACTAACCACCCAAACCCTAATACTAACAGTAACCCCCCAAACCCTAATACTAACACTACCACCCAAACCCTAATACTAACCCCCAAACTCTAATAGTAACACTAACCACCCAAACCCTAATACTAACACTAACCCCCCAAACCCTAATACTAACACTACCACCCAAACACTAATACTAACACTAACCCCCCCGAACCCTAATACTAACACTACCACCCAAACCCTAATAATAACAGTAACCCCTCAAACCCTAATACTAACACTACCACCCAAACCCTAATACTAACACTAACCCCCCCGAACCCTAATACTAACACTACCACCCAAACCCTAATACTAACACTAACCCCCCTGAACCCTAATACTAACATTAACCCCCCAAACTCTAATACTAACACTAACCCCCGAACCCTAATACTAACATTAACCCCCCAAACTCTAATACTAACACTAACCCCCCCCCGAACCCTAATACTAACACTACCACCCAAACCCTAATACTAACAGTAACCCCCCAAACCCTAATACTAACACTACCACCCAAACCCTAATACTAACACTAACCCCCCCGAACCCTAATACTAACACTACCACCCAAACCCTAATACTAACACTAACCCCCCCGAACCCTAATACTAACATTAACCCCCAAACTCTAATACTAACACTACCCCCTGAACCCTAATACTAACATTAACCCCCCAAACTCTAATGCTAACACTAACCCCCGAACCCTAATACTAACACTACCACCCAAACCCTAATACTAACAGTAACCCCCCAAACCCTAATACTAACACTACCACCCAAATCCTAATACTAACATTAACCCCCCAAACTCTAATACTAACACTAACCACCCAAACCCTAATACTAACAGTAACCCCCCAAACCCTAATACTAACACTACCACCCAAACCCTAATACTAACACTAACCCCCCCGAGCCCTAATACTAACACTAACCACCCAAACCCTAATACTAACACTACCACCCAAACCCTAATACTAACACTAATCCCCCAAACCCTAATACTAACACTAACCACCCAAACCCTAATACTAACAGTAACCCCCCAAACCCTAATACTAACACTACCACCCAAACCCTAATACTAACCCCCAAACTCTAATAGTAACACTAACCACCCAAACCCTAATACTAACACTAACCCCCCAAACCCTAATACTAACACTACCACCCAAACACTAATACTAACACTAACCCCCCCGAACCCTAATACTAACACTACCACCCAAACCCTAATAATAACAGTAACCCCCCAAACCCTAATACTAACACTACCACCCAAACCCTAATACTAACACTAACCCCCCCGAACCCTAATACTAACACTACCACCCAAACCCTAATACTAACACTAACCCCCCTGAACCCTAATACTAACATTAACCCCCCAAACTCTAATACTAACACTAACCCCCGAACCCTAATACTAACATTAACCCCCCAAACTCTAATACTAACACTAACCCCCCCCGAACCCTAATACTAACACTACCACCCAAACCCTAATACTAACAGTAACCCCCCAAACCCTAATACTAACACTACCACCCAAACCCTAATACTAACACTAACCCCCCCGAACCCTAATACTAACACTACCACCCAAACCCTAATACTAACACTAACCCCCCCGAACCCTAATACTAACATTAACCCCCAAACTCTAATACTAACACTACCCCCTGAACCCTAATACTAACACTACCCCTGAACCCTAGCACTAATACCTAACCCCCCTGAACCCTAATACTAACACTACCACCCAAACCCTAATACAAACACTAACCCCCCGAACCCTAATACTAACATTAACCCCTGAACTCTAATACTAACACTACCCCTGAACCCTAGCACTAATAACTAACCCCCCGAACCCTAATACTAAATACCTAACCCCTAATAATACTCACTTTGTGCGAAAGGTCACAGGGAACCACCCTATCCCCACCACGATGTCCCCAAGTCAGCCCCCTTTAGCCAGATTTGTCTTAAAAATAACTTCCAGTCCACTCCATTTAAATGGGTAAGCAACACTCCATCTGAATCAAAATGGGGCACGAAAGCTAATGAGATTACGGTCGCACCTGCCGTTGGAACCTGGCTCTATTTATAAGGTAACCCTGTGCATTCCTGACTAATCCACCTTCTAATCTCACCTGCAAACTACTTCATTAAATTAACTTGCCGCCTAAACATTTGATACAGCACACCCATATCCTCCCCTCATATAGTGTGTATCTAGGAATAAATGCCCGATGCTTTCAAAAATGGCAGAGTTCCTGGGACTTTTCTAACAGACATGGGACTGTTTTTAAGACATTAAATTGCAGGAGTCTTTTTAAACTTCAGCGGAAGTGGTAGAGGTAAACACAGTCAAGGGTTTTAAGCATGCGGGGGATAGACACAAGGCTATCCTAGATATAAGATAGGGAAATGGAGAATAATAAAAATATTTAGAAAATTGTGCAGACTAGATGGCCCGAATGGTTCTTATCTGCTGACACATTCTATGTTTCTATAATATAAATCGATTTAATACACTTTAATGCAATTCTACCAAAAACACAGCCAATTACCATACACATACTATGTATTACATATTGTTTTAAGTCACCTTGAAATGCTTGGGAAATACAATCTACCTATTTGTTCTATGATATGTGTCCAATAAATAGATAATTGGATGCAATTAGGACAAAAGAGACTGAGTTATAACTGTAAAAGAATGTCTCTCTTTAGACTAAAGGTGACCACACCTAGTAACACATCTAATGTGTACAATACACACAACCATGTCATTTGCTTTCTTATTTGGGCATGGGATTCGTTTTTTAAGCTAATGCCCCACCTACTTTGTGTCACATTATGAACTGAGAGATTCCTACCCATTAAGTCGAGTTAAAAATAAGCACAATGAAAATGTACAGCTGACAGGAAAGAGTAGTGAGGGGCACATTTATCCCTTTAGAAAAACTCCCAGCCAGCCATGTAATGATTGAAGCTGATGGGAGTTATATTGTTATAATAGCTGATGGACATAATATTCCCTTATTCATGGCATGAAAACTCCCAGGATATAGGGAACCCTGGCTCCTATAAAATAAAACTGTATGGAAGCACCATTTGGTCGGCTCGTGAATCAGCTTGTCTGGCTACTAAAACCTTCAAATATTTGTTAAGCCCGACCCTAGGGATGCAGTAGAGTAATGAGGCCAGAAGTAAAACAACAACAACCCATGACTTAGTTCCTGAATGAAACGGAACATGTTTATGGTATACTTTCACCTTTGCAAAAAACATGCAAAATCAGTTTTATATTTTCACTGTATTATTTTTGAAACTATAATTTTTTTACTCTCAGACTAAGGGAAATAAGTAAAAGTCTGTTCACACATACTTGATCTCATCCCTCTTGGACTAAGTCATTAATACTTCCAAAAAAACTGCATACTTTCTATAAATGAACTCAGTGCGCTAATACACCACTTGTAGATAAAATAAATAGCATTGAACTGGGCAATGTAACATCCACAGGACCTCCTTGAAAACAGGGGATTATCTCGATACAAGGTGTCCACACAAAGTCCAGTAATGTTCGCTATATAAACAAGGTTGGTGCCTTTGTTTGAGATGGGAAACATCCATGTTTAGGGTCATTTTTCAAAAGAAACTGATAGTAAAAGTCTTCATCTGGACAAACAGCTTTTAATAAGAGTTACTATTACTTGAACGGTTACGAAGAGAAATGAAAAACAATAATATACCAATATAGCAACGTCAAACAGAAACATTCTAGATGGAAAACATAATTTGTAGAAATAATAGAGACAATGACACTCTGTGCCTCAGGTGGCATAGCACATGGCAAAGTATTAATATTACAGTACACAGCTCAAGGTCAATTAGCTTTGACAACTAAACTTGTTTTAACCCTTGCGTCCCCAGAGGAAGAAAAAATAGTGTCCACTTTCCTCAAGTAAATCCAACATGTATCTTTACAGATGCACTCGGGATTACTCTGAGCTCTGTCTCTCAGTGGAGGCAGAGCTCAGGTGGATGCTGGCGCACTCAGTCAGTAAACAAGCAAGTTTTTCTATGCCCGTTATGCACAAAGACTCAAGATTGGATTCCATAACTGTTGCTTTTAACTCTCTGAGGCAAATACAATGCAGGTTTGTCTCACCCTAAAAGTTGGAAACAATTGTTTCTTCACCCTGCTTGCACAGAGTTGAGGTTGGTGGCGACATTTTGGTTGTGGTTTACTGTCAAGGGGTTAATTGGACCTCCGCCAACACCTAAAAAAAGGTGTTGCTAGCAGTATATTCAGCTTTATGTGCCACTAGATTTTACATTAGGTTAGGTCTCACTCTACTGAGTGCCTTGATGTGGTGGGTGAACTTGATAAAGCTTTGACCAATTAAATTAACCAAAATCTCTCATTTATATTATGTTTCTACTACTGTTTATTAGGGTGAAAAGCCTGGTATTGTGGTATTGTGGATTCATAATCCACAATACCAAAGCAAAAACAATTTCCTTGGTACAAGCAAGCGCAGATGTTCTCCTATGCAATTTCAACAAATGTTAATGGGTTTTTTTTATGCATTTTCATCGCAACAAAAGATCTGTGAGTGACATAATTCGTAATGCACCTTTAAGACCATCTGATCAGACGGCGTTGCCGTCAGCAACAGCGAAAAATCCACTCTGGCGCACATATGATGGCTCTCAGGAGTGAAAGTATGGGTTGAAATGTAGGGCTAGGGTTATAATAATATTTAGGGTGAGGGTTTCAGTAATCGTTAGGGTTAGAGTACAGTTATGGTTAGGGTTAGAGTACAGTTAGGGTTAGAGTACAGTTAGGGTTAGGGTTAGAGTACAGTTAGAGTTAGGGTTAGAGTACAGTTAGGGTTAGGGTTAGAGTACAGTTAGGGTCAGGGTTAGAGTACAGTTAGGGTTAGAGTACAGTTAGGGTTAGGGTTAAAATCAGAGTAAGAGTCAGAATTAGATTTAAGTCTAGGATTAGGGTTCAGTTGATAATCAGGGTTGGGGTCAAAATGTCACGGTAGAGAAAAAAATGCTACTTTAGGTTATTGTCATATGCAAAAAAACAACGGGAAAACATTTAAACTTGGTATATTTCTAAACTCAGGACAAATATCCCAAACTATTTAGACTATTTTTACTGATTGTAATTGTGTAAAAGATATTACAGGTCAAAGTTATAAAAAGTTTGTTTTAATTTTTTTCATTTTTCATCCTAATTTATGATCTAAAAAAAAAAAAAAAGCAAAATCTAAGGAAAATGAAAATAATGATATCTTAAGAAGACCTTAAATTGTTTATCAGTATGTGTCTGTGAAAGTGAACATTCCTCTGTAAGGTGACCAGCACATGATAATACTCTTGTAGAATTAAGAGATTTGGGCACAGGTTTATCAACAAGACAATTTTTTTTTTAATTTCATTTTTATCACACTTTCAGTTTACCAACAGTACAGCGTTCATGAGTATAAAACACTGAACAAAAGGATTCAAAGTATACAATTCTAAGACTATTTTTAATAATTTTACACAAACTGCGGAAGCTCTGTGGAAATCTCGCAACTGTAGTTTGGAACGGCCAATGGTCAGTGAAAGGAGCTTGGAACCATTCCACTCCAACTACACATATAATGTACCACGTGCACAAAGTGAGATAAACAACTCTATAATTAGAACACTTCTCTTTCACAAGAAAAAACTGCTATTTCATTTTACGTGCTTGTGAAATAAAACGGTTGAACTGCTAGGGTGATGTAACAGAATTGACAAAGCTCCAGGCATTCCATGATTTACTGGGATTTGAAGACTTTTTTGAGGAAGAGATGCGTTTTGGCTCTACATACTCTACAAGACTGTTTTAAAACCCTGGTCTATAAGGTTCTCTGATATCCTAAACCCAGGACAGAGTTGCATTTTGGAGACTAAAATAACCAAACATTTAGGAGACACGTGTACACTTCACTTCCTTTACTCTTTACTGATGCTAGATTGCCTCTAGAGACAGTCAGCAACATTACACTGTGGGGGGAAAAGGATGCTACGGTTAGCATCTAGGATTAGGGTTAGCATCTAGGGTTAGGGTTAGCTTAATGTTAGTGCTAGTGTTGAGGTGATTAGGTCTGGGGTCAAAAATTCACTGTAGGAGAAAAAGGATTAGTAAAAACACTACTTTGAGTTATAACTTGCAAAAAAAATACAGAAAACCATGTAAACAATGGGTATTTCTAAATGCAGGACAAATATTTGAATATTGTTTTATTTGTGTTTGTAAATGTGTAAAATTGTTTTTCATGTAAAAGTTATAAAAATGTTTTTTTTATCATTTTTTATCATTTTTAATGTTTTTTTTATAGTAAATTATGTGATATAATAAAAAATAATTGAATCTAAATAAAGCCCTTTTTGTGGTGTTAAAAACAATATATTGTATGTGTGGGTACAGTAAATAAGAAAGGAAAATTACAGCTAAACACAAACACCACAGAAGTGTAAAAACAGTCTGTCCTAAATTGTACAATATTCCAAAAACAGTTGTATCCTCAAGGGGTTAAATCGGACACAATTTCTTGTTTTGTAAATAATATCCAGTGTGTCCAAATTGTAAAACTGAAGTAATTTCAATTTTATGCATTTATCCCAAATCTCTTTACAACCAAACTGGTAACTACAGCGCAAATGGGAAATCATGGAAAGCTCTTTACTGTATGTTTTTCATGAACCAAGCTAAGATACACGAACCATGTAACTTTCTGGACTACAAGATAATTTTGGGAACAGAGCATTGACTCACCAGTATTCAGGGAATTCGTTTCCATGCCCTCCCTGGAGTTCACCCTGTCTCTTCGATGCTTCCGAGCTCTCATTGATGTGTAAAATCGAGAGTTCCTGCGGATAGGCATATACGGTCTCTGTGTGTCACTGTCCTCCATACTTTCATCATCACAGCCCTTCTCCTCAGGGATGTGATTCTTTTGAATCCCAAACACCTGAGGGGATGATTTGGTGTCTCGCCCCATTCTGTGGCCTATGCTTTCGGTCTCCCTAGTAAAACGTCTCATCTCTTCACCACTCCTTAGGATGTAAGTGCAAAGTGACGTGAAATCACCTCATGTTAGACCATCAGTATGTGAATGGAACCTGAGCGGGAACAAGAATAATTATTTAGCGAAGAAAAACAATTCACCTTCTTGAAATGATGCAGAATAATTTACTGTCCATTATTTGTTATCCCGTTCATTTTTTCTTCTGTAGAGATATAGGATATTCTACAAGAAACATCTGAATCATAGTACCATATTTCCTCACCCATTCATCTTATCTTTTTATTTCTGAAGTGGTTGTTGTACTTACTCTCCTGATATTTTGTTTATTTATTTTAGTTCCTATGCCAAGGTTTAAAGCCACATGACATTTCATTGCTTTAATAAAAAAAAAGTTATAGCCACATAGTGATGACCAACTAGTAAATAATGGTAGTTAAAGCACTGATGAGGGTATAGATTATAAATATGTAAAAATTATTGTATATTACCCATGTTGCACCAAATTATTGCACCCCTACCTCATCAAAACTACAATTGGAATAAGGGAAGGTGGAGCATCTCCTCTTGGCGCCTTAGACATCAAACAACAATCAAACTCTATATTTTAACCTAAAAAGTTAAAATATAGATGCGATTTTTCCGGCTTATAAGACGACTTAGTTGGGGGGTCGTCTTATACGCCCAGTCGTCTTATACAGCGGAAAATACGCGTATATATATATATATATATATATATATATATATAAACACACAATGACTGCATATAACTAATTTTTATTGTTTGTTCTCGAGAGGACCTACTGTATTAATATACATTTGTAATACTTATATTACACTCATGCAATGCATCTCTGCTAATGTGTGTAAGCTGTCCTGTTGTATAGTGTGTGGAAAATGTTAGCACTTTATCTATAACAACAATAATTTCACCAAGTAAAATGAATCATTTAGATTTTGTCAGTAGAATCTCTCCATACAAACATACATTTGTAAAGTTTAACATACATTATTTCTGTATCAATGCATTTTCTTCTGCCTGTAATTTAAATAACTCCTATGAAGCCATTTTGTCATGCTGGCAATAAATTGCTTTTTAAAATTATAGAGATGTCACAACTTAAATCTCCCAAAAGATGCAGAGGCTTATCTGCTGGCAAGTTGATTGCAAGTGTATTTACAAGGACATCATTCACTGTAATGAATTAGGCTGACATTCAGATGTCTCTGTTGAGTAGTGTTCATTACACAATAAATATCTTAATGATGCCAATAGAAGACATCTGATGCTTAATATTAGTATCCAGACCACCCTGTCCTGTTCTTTACATGGTCAGTATACATTATACAAGTTTATTAGCTAATGGCTGTATTCACGAAAGATGGAATTGAGAAAGGAATAGCAAATGTAAGGCCAAAGTAGCCTAGTTTTAAAAATTCTCCCATTAAGCTTTACTTCAAATTCTACTATTTTGGCCTTAAAGGGACTCTATCAAACTAAGCATGGATAATCCAATGAATGTAGAGAATAAAAATGATGCATGTAAATGCATAAAATAGGAGCAGAATATGTTTTAAATGTATCTGTGGTGTCTCCTACTTATGACATCACCATTGGCTTGATATGCAAATGAAGTAATTTTCAATGGGAAAAGAGAAATTTTAAGCCACAAGGTGATGTCATAAGTAAATTCTCTTTTTCTTTATGCATTTACATGTAATTCTGCTAATACAATGTATGAATCATCTGTCATTCTCTACATTCACAGTATAAACAATGTTTATTTTGACAGAGCTTCTTTAAGGTAAAAATAGAGTTTGAAGTAGGTAAGACTGACAGGGGAGGGGGGGGGGGGGGAGAGAAAACAAGGGGAGGGGGGAGAGGAGAGAACAAGAGGGGAGGGAGGAGAGGAGAGAACACGAGGGGAGGGGGGAGAGAAGAGGGAAAACAAGGGAAGGGGGGATAGAAGAGAGAACACTAAGGGAGGGGGAGGGAATAGAGAACCCAAAGGGTTACGGGAGAGAAGAAAGAACACAAGGGGAGAGGGCGAGAGGAGGGGAGGGTGCAGAGAACCCCAGCGGAGAGAGGAGAAAACATGAGTGGAAGGGGGAGAGACCAGAGAACATGAGGGAGGAGGGTGAGAGAGGAGAGACACGGGGTAGAGAGGAGAGAACACAGGGGAAAGAGAGGAAAGAACACCTAGGGAAGAAGGCAGAGAAAGGAAAGAACACTTGGGAAGGAGGGGGGAGGAAAGAACACTTGGGGAGGGGTGGGAGAGAGAGGAAAGAACACGTGTGGAGGGATCAGAGAGAGAGAGGAGAGAAGGGGGAGAGAGGAGAGAACGGGGGGAGAGAGGACAGAAGGGGGAGAGGAAAGAACAAGGGGAAAGAGGACAGAACGAGGGGGTGAGAGAGTAGAGAATGGGGGGAGAGAGTAAAGAACAGGGGGGAGAGAATGAGGGGGAGAGAGGAGAGAATGAGGGGGAGAGAGGAGAGAACATGGGGGAGAGAGGAGGGAATGGGGGGAGAGAGGAGAGAATACAGACGGGCAAGAGGAGGAAAAGAGACAGCTATGGGGAAGAGGAGAGAGACAACCATGGGGAAGAAGAAAGATTTATATAGTTAGAGGGACAACGAGACAGTCATAGGAGGAGAGAGACCTGCATGGGAACGAAGAGGAGAGAGAGACAACAATGGGAAGGAAGCTGAGAGAAAAAGAAATGGGAAGGAAGTGGCGAGAGAAATAAATGGGAAGGGAGAGGAGAGAGACAGACATGAGAAAGACAGAGGAGAGACAGACGTCCCCTGAGAGACAGACCAGGGAAGGCATAGGAGAGACAGACATGGGAAGGGAGAGGAGAGAGACAGAAATAGGAAGGGAGAAGAGAGAGACAGAAATGGGAAGGAAGAGAGACAGACAGACATGGAAAGGGAGAGGAGAGACAAACAGACATGGGGAGGCAGAGGATAAAGAGACAGACATGCGAAGTGATAGGAGAGAGACAGACACGGGAAAGAAGAGAATACAAAGACAGACACGGGGGAGAGGAAAAGACAGACAGACATGTGCAGTGCCCCTCCCGAGATCAGACTCTGGATCTGCCCCTGTCCAGACACCAGAGTATAAGATTGCTGTCCCAAATTCCACATGCCTGCTTAACTCTACCTCGGTACCAAAAATCAGAACAGAGGTAAAACTCAGAAGGATAGAGCCACGCAAAATAGGGCAATTTGGAGGCATGCAGTATAAGCAATTTTTAGGTTTACAGAGTCCCTTTAAGTTTGCAGTTCTCTTTCATGAATAGAGCCCTTCGTGTTGAGCATGGAGCTGAGTGAATATACTCATTCCTCTGGCATTTAAGTCCATTTCTAGTTGCATTTTTTTGACTCAGGTTTGTCCTAACCCAAACCAAAAATGATTACCAAACAGAAAAAAACAACTTAATTCTGATATGTTAGTTAATTACTAGCCAGACAGGTACTTCTGCTTTCCTTTGACCATTTCCTGTCATTTGGCTGACATTCAACGTCATGGGAAAGGACCCAATAAAATCCCTATTACCTGCTATCAATCAACTGTCTACTTTCCTTACAATGCCATTTATTTTTATAGAGCCAACAATCTACGTAGCACTTTTATAAAGGGGAACTACATACTATGTTTGACAATCTAGATACATGAGGTAGAGAGCCCTTGCTCACAAGCTTACACTGTAGAGACTTTTTCATCTTTAACTTGTGGTAGGTTATGTATGAAGGGAAGGCACACTAATAATTCTGTGGCCAGTGTGCCAGCTAATTAATATACAAACACAGCAGCAACAGCAGCGTCCATAATATTTATACACAGCACTAAAGTTTCCCAGAGGCAAATACACATTCCTACTTCCCAAAAGTGAATTAACACTGTCAAATACATATGTAAACGTTTCCATACATTGACTTATGTTAAAAATGCTGAAGAAACTAAGCTTCCTTCTGAGAACTGTTACAGTGCAGAGATACACACTGAGTAATGAGAACAGTCCCTAAGACCTGTCATTTTAATTCGTTGTACAGACCGGTCGGTGTTGCCAAATGTCCTTCTGCGGTAAGGTGGTCAGTTAACATGTTCTGGGGTCATATGGTATTGTTAACAACAAAAATAGTGAAAAAGTGCGCTTTAACCAACACTTAATATACAACAAAAAAAGGGATTACCCTTAATTCGGTAGCAATCCACTTGGTAAATACATGTAGGGAAAAACAGAAACAAAATAATGATAATATAGTGTAGTGTTTTAGTGCAAAAACAGGGAATGTGAAAAAGTGAAAATACACTCACATATCCCTGAGCAGTATACTGCTCAGTACATCAAGCCTCATGGGAGCCCACGCAGGGTAGATGATCCAAGCGTATCCCAGAAGATGAGAGAGCAGAGGAGAGACGTAAGTAAGGGTCTAAAATTTATTATAGACAAAATATAAAAGATCTTACATTAAAAATAAACAGGATCCAGCAGGAATATGCAGAATACAATAAGTCCCAATGTCCTCAGATAGTCCCAGCAAGTCTCCTCCTCTCCACAACGCGTTTCGCCCAGTAGAAATGGGCTTTTTCAAGTGTGCTCTCTTGGAGTTTACTGTACCGAACCAGGAGTGAAACACTGGTTGATTGAGTTGCTGCTATTACTATCACATTTTGGCGCAGTGTATTTCTTGTTTTTCTCTATATGGTATTGTTACTTTACAAACATAAATGTATTCAGCGGGAAACATTGGGTAAACGGGAGCTTATTAAGAATAAAGAAAGAAAACTTTGTAGAGTAGATAACTAGAACTGTACAACTTTGTAAATAAGAACATTTTCTTCACTAACTTTTGATTTGCTATTTTCTTCATAATCCATATTTCTAATATTATACATTGGCTACTTCCGCTCATTATGTAGAGTTTCAGCCCACAGGAAGAGCACTGTAGGGAAGATGTAAGCAATGGGCATCACATAACATTGTGGGAAGAGGAAAGTACCAAACCAGCGAGGGGGTATGATACATAGGGGTCATGTACTAAACTAGTGGTGTGGGGAAAAAAGTAGGTAAAACATGAGTAAGGAGCAATTTGCAACTATTTGTAACATTTTGCACTTTTTTTTCCTGATTTGCGTCTCTTCCGTTTATTTTAATTTTTCTGGTTGCGCTAATAAATTGCAATTATATTTGCGCACGCTAAAGAGCTTTGCGAATATTTAGTGAAAAATAATTCTTATTTGCATGTGAAAATTACACCAGCTTTTAGCAAGTGCTGTCAAAAGAAGTAGAAAAATTATTTGCAAAATTGCCTGTTTTTATCTCAATTATACCTGTTTTGCTCGCATGTACTATTTGAGTGTTAAATGTTTAGTACATTACAATAGGAGCAAAGCGCCAAAATAGTTTTGCACATAAAATATATTTGAATTTTTTTATGAGCAGGTTATGTATAAACATTCCTGCATTGTAAAGTGTTGTGAAGTGGAAAAAAATCAACTGCCGTTGATTATGTATTTTGGGTTATCTGCATGTGGGCCATGTTTGTGCATCTCCTCTTTTGTGCAGTAGCCATGCAAGTATTTCTAAACATAAGAAAGTTTAAAGGTTAAACCTTATTATATGTCTTCATGTGGGGATGCTCCAGTCTGCATATTGTTTCATGCAGCATGCTCCATCTTTTTGGAGTTTTGAGCGTTCATCATAAGCACTCTGAACTGTGTTTTCTCAGTAATATGCCCCTTAAAGACAGAGGGAATCACTGGACATGCGTGATCGCAATCAGAAAAGAAAACGGCAGAGGTTACACTGCACCAGTTAGGAAGGGTGAACAATAATGTAAGTTTTAAAAAACAACTGATGGGAAGAAATTACATTATGTTTACTTGAAAGATTGTATCAAGTGTAGGTATTTTGAGCACTCTATGGTCCATATTGTGGACATGTTGTTTAGAATCTTGGGTCAGATAAAGTGAAATTTGACCCAAGATGTCTGCCTTCTGCTAGATCTATACAGAGGAAAGATGGCTTAATAAGGTAACTATTTCTATTCATTCATTAAAGGTTTTCTATTTTCTACATTTGATCCAATGTTTCAGTTAAAGAAAACGTAATTTTGTGCTGACAGTTTAAAGCAACAAAAATATGCGTGCATTACCGTAATTATTTTAAATTGTAAGCTTTAATATGCATTCATTATTTTATACTGGGGGTGACTTGAGGTCGTCCTAGATGTAAAATGAGATTTTGGGTGGTAACCTGTGAATTAGACATCCCCTAACAAATAAAAAGGATTTTGGCAGCAGTATATATTTTTTTGTGTACCCACTAAATAAATAGAAATAGTGTTGTGGCATGTTGTTGTGGTAAACTTAACTATGCTTTGTCTAATAACTAAAAGCTCTCATCTTTATTATTATTTATACACTTGGCGCCAACTTTATAAGAGAAGTGCATTTTTTTGAAAGCAGTATTTCCCAAGTAGGATTGTTTGTGTGTCAGAACTGAGCTAAACAGCTGGCGTGTAGATTGAAAGGGCCTGGCAGACTGTGGCAGAGATGTAAGATGGTCTGCATCCATTATATAAGAATTTTTCACAGGCTTCAATGAATTAACGACAGGGCAGTATTACAGGGCTGTAATATTAATAGATCTGTCAATATGTGAGTCCCCTGTTCATTTTTATTACCGCGGAGCACTGTGATACACCCATTTATTAAAGTATTCCGGTTTGCCCCAGTACCCACATTGAACAAATAGGACTTGCCCCAGCAACTACATTGTACACATAGTCCTTGCCCCACCAACCAGATTGCATCTACAGGACTTACCTACCAGTCCAGCACCAAAATTGCAGAGTCCAGCAGCCTCCTCTCAGGCTGGCAGTTTCATAGTGGTAGACAGCCTCCTCTCAGGCTGGCTCTCACACAGCCGCGAACCCCTCAAGTCACTAGAGTCTGAGCGCTGGGAGGTCGTGTGAATCCTGACACTCTGACTTCTGCATAAGTAAGAGGTTTTCTGCTCGTCCCTTCACAGACAGGGCTGTTGAGGGGAGATCTTTTGATCTCCAAAGCCAGCACCTCTGACAAAGTCACAGAGGAGGTGCTCTGGTTTGCTGAGCCCTGTGATGGCAGGTGTCAGTGCCACCAAACCGCAGAGCTCTCCCCCCCACACCGGGATTTTTGCAGCCTCCCCCCAAGTTAAGCCAATGATGCAGACTTGTATCTATATTTAACGCTCACTCTCTATTTATAGAATGCTGTATAGATATATCGGTACAGATAGCTGTCTAGATATGTGCTGTGGAAAACAAAATAATCATTGACTAGGTTTATTTGATTATTTTTCCTGAAGTAGGTCACATGAACAGAAATGCATAGGTGTATTCAGCCACATTACATTTGTTTTATGGTAATCGTGAAGAACAGATAAATATTTTTACAGGCTACTAGAAATATGTTTGTTTGTTTTTAAATAAAGTGAGAAAAAAGTGCACTCTGTTTAAATCACATGCTACTGGTGTATAACCTACAACCTTAAGCAGTATTTAACTTTTTTCTCACTTACTTGTGTGTAAGAGGGAAACACACTGATTCAGCAGTGCTGGTGTGTGGTATCGACGCTGGACTGATCACTTTTGCTGCATAATGGGAATATGAGTAGCTAAGGCACTTGGAGCAATTCTCGCAGTCAGATGGGTTCATTGGGGCCACAGGTCACGGGTTGGACGTCCCTGACTCTGATGGTTATACACGTGAGAGAAGGTAATGGTTCAGCTAGTAATATTATTGTATGTGTCCTCATTTATTGCAGCATTGTACAATGGGGTAAATAATCACACAAATAATTTTGGATGCAATAAATTAGACCGATTTAAACAAATGGAGGTCTAAATGGAGAATGAGGGTCTTGTTAAGTAAAATGAAGTCAAATTAGTCAGCCATTGCTCAATATGGAAAGGAAAGATAGAGAGTCAGGTGTACAAGCAGTATCTTAAACATTATTTAAATACAACTTTTAAAAAAATAAGTAGTTAAAAGAACTTTGCAACTTTGCAATTTTATGTTGATTTCATAATACAGTTGAGTAACCCGTATCGAGAAATGCAATATCCAAAATGATCAGTTATCCAAAAAAAATTCAGATTTTGCCACAAGTTGCAAATTCCACACACACCTGTCATAAGGCATGCGCACCACAGTTTATTCAGTGTCCAGCCCCCTTAATCTGTGATATAGCTCAGATTCCCACATGCTTACAAACAGTAATACAATGGCGCGTGTGCAGTCCTGATGAACCAACAGCAGGTTCCAAACGATGCCTCACATCACAGCTACATCGCAGTAAAAGTGATTTAAATGCACTGATACTACTGTAGAAGCTTTAATATATATTATTGGTGAAAATGATCTGTTATCCAAAATACTTCTGGCCCAAAGCATTTTGGTTAAGGGATACTCAGCCTGCAGCTGCAAGCATTTTCTACTAAGCATCTTAGAACCCTGCAGCTACCACAGACTTAAAGAAGGAGTAAAAGTCCCCCAAGCTGCTTTCGATCTGTCTGATTAGAATGCCTTTTCAATGGTACCCTTCAGGAGACGGTTTGAAAAGAAATTAGATGATCTTTCAGTGAGACTTGCAGGCTACTAGAGTAGTCTACAGTAGTAGCCTTTGAACAGTCCAAAATCTGGGTACCTTTCAAAAGTCACGTTTAATCAGGCAGAAGTGACCGGACAACATTAACACATGTTCAGCCAATCACAGCTGCAGCTTTCCACTCACATCTGCCAGACTGTTTCTCTCTGCTTAGTTATGGCTCCCTCCCCTGATTACCTATATAAAAATAATAGCATCCCAGTGCTCTAGCAGAGAGTTACACTCAGTGAATGGATCAGTCTGCATACTTCATGGCTAAGCATGAAGGCCACTGGTCATAGAATCAATTATCTTAAAAGAATTTTCATACTACTGTAAATGTCTCTTTTTGCTTGGTAACTTCTGTTTATTACATCACCTTGTGGGTTGATATGCAAATATGATACTTTCAAAGATACATTTTTTAATTTGCATATTAAGCCACAAACGGATGTCACAAACAGGAAACACCAGTGACACATTTGAATAATTTGTAATCTTAATGTATGCATTTGTTTGCAATTTTGCTGGTAAACCAAGTATAGATTATTTTTGCTTCTCTACATTGACAACATAAAGAGTCACTTTAACATTTAGTTGGCAGGGTATCAGCGTTTGAGTTCAGGATAGTTCCCTTTTTCTTACCTGTCAATTATCTACCAAGCAATCAATTGTAGTCTTGCAACAACCGTCTGCTGTAGGGTTTGTTTATGATTCTTACCTACTGGGCCTCTGTAAATCTACTGATTGCTGCGTGAAGGATTTTTCAGAAATATCTTGCTGTGAAATGCAGAGCAGAAAGGGTTGTCCTGATTTTTTATTATTCAATACATATCAAATAAAATGTGTGTTTTTTTTGTTTTATTATTTCCATTGTACTGTAGGGCATTCAGAGAGGAATGTAATGTGCAGTGAAGCCATTAAACCCTGAGAAAATAGAGGTGGGCAGCCTCTTTCAATAAACATTGCATTCTTTTAAAATACTGATATAAAGCGTAAGCCTGTTAATCTCTTAATTAAATTAGGTGGCTGGGACTCTATTAGGCACTGGTCGGCACTGATGGGCCGAATGGTTCTTATCTGCCGACACATTCTATGTTCACATTTTCTTTGAGTTATCTAGCTAGCTCTCAAATTAAGGTCTACTCAGAGACTACAGAAGTGATCTCGAATCAGCCTGAAAATCGGAGTTCGGCTGATAAAATGACTATTGGAAGGACAATGGCTTATTTCAGGAGGACCTTGTCTATTGCGAAAATATCTGAAGTACTACCGAAATGGCCTGAACTTAAATAAAAAAAATCAAAATTGTTTTAACAATAATTTTATAATAGGTGTGAGCGCATGAGGAAAGGGGAAAAATAGGGTGCGAATAGTAGAATAACACTTATAATGAACATTCTACGCAATAAACCTCACGGAATATTTAAAATTAAATGTACATTAGTGTAGTAAGAATATCTCTCTCTCTCTCTCTCTCTCTCTCTCTCTCTCTCTCTCTCTCTCTCTCTCTCTCTCTCTCTCTCTCTCTCTCTCTCTCTCTCTCTCTCTCTCTATATATATATATATATATATATAAATTATACTTGTGTCCATATATATGATCATATTATAAATATACATGAAAACAAACATGAATTACAAAACACTTGAAATAAAATAATACAAATTACAATCAATTAGATAAGAAAAAAAGGATACTTGACAGTCTTGATGATTTTAATTTCTCTGATCGTCCTGACACATTTCACCAGATAAGGCTTCCATTTATGCCCTAATAGCATATTTTAATAAAATATATTATTATTAAATAAATATTATTATATTTATTTAGTAATAAATATGCTACTATGGCATATTAAAACTATTGACTAGTAACGCTTTTATCATGTTATATTATATATTACTATAATTTATAACATTAATATAATCTTTTTTATAAATATTTACAGTATATATTTTTATTTAATGTAAACATTTTCCTCAATATTAAACATTTTTTATATTTTTATTAACTTTTAAGTTCAATTTTCCAGCTAATTTCGGGCCAACCTTAGGGGTGGTTCAGTCCTTCGCTGTCTTAGACACCCCCCAACCAAAAGTGTCCAAAATCAGCAGAAATTGACTACCCTTATTGGGTAGCCGAATTGTAGATTTCTCTGCAAGTCAGCTTTATGCTCTAATCTGGGACGATTTCAGTGTAATGTTTATACAAAATAACATTTGACTAATCCTTCTTACTGGTGTACAGGTTTCCATTTTTTATGTTCCCTAATTAAGATTTTTTTGATGTGTACTTCATATTTTTTATGTTTATTAGAGATTTATGATATTAGTATTTGTATATCCTTTGCCTGGAAATTTCTCCCATTTATTGTATTATTTTGAGTTTGCGTAACTTAGGTATCTGTCATTCTCTTACCCTTCAAATTAGTACATTTGTTGTAATTTCTTTTTTTTCTTTTTTTTTTTTTACACTGGTTTGCTGTGATTCACACAATTAAAATCACATGATTAGCCTAGCTCAGGACTTATGCCAGGATACATGACATCACAAACGAAATTAGATTATGCAGTTTATTTTACATTTCCGCGTAAAGCCATAGCTTCAGAGTTTATATTCCTAGCTTTGCTTGGGTATGGGACATAATGGGATGTTACCAGCGGACGTACAGCAGATTTTTGGGAAGATAGAAACCACATGGAATAATATGTTTGTTCTCTCTCCCTAGGTCAGTTAACTAATCTTTCATATCTTTTGTCTAGAAACTGAAGTTCTGCCAAGGACAGACATTTCATTACTGGTATGAATTAGGACAAAATATTTTCCAAAACAATATTTCATATGAAATTCAGAAATCCACAAGAGGTTTTCCTTTGGAATCCAATGCAGATGATGTTACGAGGCACTTTGTCAGTATCAAAGGCATGCTACAAATTTCCTGCATCTCTCTCAAAGTCAATCATGTAAGGTTCTGTGATGAACATACCTTCTTCATCATGGTGATTAAATGAGTCTATGATAGTAAGGGAGGTAGTAAGATGGAATGGGTGCTGCCTTTGGTTTTCAATTCTTTTGCAGACCTATCTCCATCCAGCTCAATCATTGAATCTACTGTTAGTCTCTTGTTGTGGAGTTGGGGGGAGGAATATTTTGCTTCTGAAAATGGAATGGGTGCTGCCCTTGGTTTCTAATTCGTTTTCTTTTTGACTTCATTGAGTATCCTGACATGGACACATCTCCTGAATCAATGTGAATACCGGTGAGCATGTAATTGTGGGTGATGGGGTAGCATTTTGCTTCTGGAAATGGAACAGATCTTACTCTCGGTTTCCAATTATTTTTGCAGAAGGAATAGCTAGGGTTGTTCCCTTCACATATCCAAGTCAATCATGTATCCTAATCAGATGTCTCAGATCCATCAGATCCAAGTCATTAGTGAAAGAGCGTGCAGTGCACATGTCTCCTGGATAGAAGAAAGAACCAGTGACTTGGTTCTTCTCTGTATATAAAATGGGCAGTGCTCTGGCCTTCCAATCCCATCTTATTTTATTTTAAGGGTTTTTGCATAAAGTTCTGCCCAAAAGGGAGCAACCAGGTGAAGTACCAATCTGTGTTTGTGTAGTGGGTGTCCCTTGTGTAGATATGCTCTCTGAAAATAAAACTGAAGAGATTGTGGAGGCTATTCATGAAAAGATGAGATGATGTGAACATTTCATCTCACCAGTTTAACTAGACATTGTGCAGGGATTAGTCTGGTGAGTTTGCCATCCTAAGTCAATTCACCAGGATTGTTCCTGCACAATGTCTAGCTGGTGAGGTAAAATCTCACCTGCAACTCGAATTTTAGTAAGTAGACCACTATGTGTTTAACAGCTGGTTTTATTTCTTTCAGTGATAGTGTGTTACAAAATACATTCATTTTCATGCTCAGATTTTTTTGTCAGAGAATTTACTGAGAACTGGGGCTATCCATGGCGTGTAGGAAAGAAGAGCCTCACTGGTGGTCATCACATTTGGGCAACGATCACAAGGATAAAGGCTTGGGAAAAACAATGTACAGTGGAATGAGAAGCATTGCAATATCTGCGATGCAGTCAACACTAGCATCTGTAAAGCTATACAGGCAGAAACGCGTTGCAGCGTTGAAATTTTAACTGGTATCAGGAAGTGTATAGTAAAATTGCTTTCCATTTTGGTTTAGCTTTGGGACATTTAATGCAGCAAAACACCTCTGGACGATAAGGAATCTCTTTCCCAGTCATGTACCTGATTTACCCCGCAACCCATTTCCACAATTTAATCAAGGGGTCACATGCCTACCAGGTGTGGAGCATATCTCCTGTATGAGACTCCTGTATGGGACATCTACAATAAGTACTTGACTGACTACTAAGTTAAGACATTTCACTCCTTTGGACACTTGGCAATCCTTACTTGTAAATTAAATGTTTAGGCTGTTCTTCCATTTTCTGACAATGGGGACCACTGGGTCGCCATCCATATTCCTGATCAGGTCGATGCATCTTGACATTAACCCTTTTTTTGCCTTCCTTCCCTTAATCTGCTTTAGACTGTCGATAATCTCACATGGTCCCGTATATATGTGAACGGAGAGAAAGCCTTTAATCCGAAGATAATTAAAGATCTCACCCTTGAGAGATGGATAGCTCTCAGTAATTTCTGAAAAATTGCTTCATCCGTGTCCTATTCATGAGATCTCCAATCTTCCCTATTCCTGCCTCCACCCACCTACCGAAATTTAAATTGATGTTGTTATTCGATAAAATAGATAGTGGGAGGAAATCTACCACCTTATCCTTTAGTACAGCTCTCCTCCTGGATTTGCCCCAGTATGCTATTCATATTGAGTGTGGGATCCCCACCACATTTTTTTGTGGTCCAAAAGATGGAATCTATCCTGTCTATGTTGGTATCCATGACACAGTTAAAATCCCCTAACATGAGAAGAGAGCCCTGTCTAATGCTCTCAATCAGGAGAAGCACCCTGCAGATAAACCGAACCAGAGAACTGTTCGGGACATACAAGTTTGCGCTGGTGTAAAATATATTATTCACTTTACAAATTATTAGGATATATCTGGCCTCTGGGTCTACTACCTTTTGTAGAACCTCTACTGTGATTTCACTAGAAAAGAGGACTGCCACTCCTCTCTTCTTCTTCTTATTTAGACAAATCTTTTGCCCGACCCAAACGTGCTGTTGCCAGTGCCCCTGGGTGGTGACCTTATACAAAAAAAAAAGGCAAAACGTATGTCAATACACTTCTCTTTCCATTTTTTTCCTTTTTAAAAAGAATATTTACATCTAGTCAACAAGGACAGTTGCCCTGCATAATTCCTACGGTTTGGGCGTCATCCTTCCATTTTTAGGTTTAACTCTAAATTGGGACATCCAACTTTGGATTCAGTGAAACATCCTTAGGTATCCAACATGGTTTCTCTCCCTGTTAACCCTTAAGTCAATCCATAGTAAGTGAGTTTCCTCTTTTTCAATAGGGTTGTGTTCACCTTTTCCCAAATTAAATACTTCTTTTATGCACCCATCCTGATAGCCTGTGTTTCTGCAGCATGTGGAACACATATTGGTCCCTGGAAACATGGCCACTTATTGGCAAGTATGCAACGTACACCATGTTTTCTACTATACATTATGATACTGTTCAACACACCTTGTTTACTGATAGACTGTAGAAAATACAGATCAATATACCTACTTAGAAAGCAAATGTGTGTTAATGCAGGAACATTGTATAATATACTAGATGTCTCACACTTATTATGAAATTACCTATAGAAAGTACAGCTGCAAATCGTATTACACTGGGACTTGTATTTGTTGCCAAACAGGTGGATTTTGTATTCTTCATTAAAGTTGAGCGGACACCCGGATGTTTGGGTTCGACATGTTCGGCCGAACTTCGAAAAAAAAATACATTCGGTTTATCGACTTTCGGTTTATAGAAAGCCCATAGCATTACATGCATTCTATAAAACGAAAGTCTATAAACCGAAAGAGATTCGGTTTATAGACTTTCGGTTTCTAGAAAGCCCATAGCATTACATACAATGTATATGTATGTAATGCTATGGGCTTTCTGATTGGCTGCCCTGCAGCCTTTCAAAACGCGCCATTAAATCGCCGAACCCCGAACTCCAACCCGAACATACAGTGAAATGTTCGGGTCCGGGGTCCAAAAACCGTAATGTTCGGTACGAACCCGAACAGTGCGGTTCGGGTTCGCTCAACACTATTCTTCATTAATTTTACAGGTTTCAAAGCCACTAAGCCGCCTGAGACATTATTTTGAAGACAGACAGCAATCCAAGATTTACAGTACCTGGGCATACTTGTACCGCAAGTTTTCTACAATGTTTTTACTAGCATGAATTCTAATAGAAGGTTGTATTAAAGTGTTGCTATGTTGCCTGGTTCTAACAAAGACCAGAGCAGCAACCAGGCTTCCTGTGCAGTAAATTAGTTTTTTTATTTCTGCGATTCTTTCTCTGCGACAGGGGCAGGAAAGAGTGAAGGCTGGGATTTTTTTGTCAGTGGAAGAGTTAACCAATTCACTGTAGAAATCCCTGAGCAGGGATAATTTCTCAGAAGTATATAATGCACTATATATACAATTTTGTAGGCAAGAAATCAAGCAAATATTTAACAACATGCCATAGCGGTCTGGCCTACTTTACACGTACATTTTTGGTCCAAAACTATTTTAAAAAACGTAAACGTATACCATGTGCCCAATTTAGAAATGTCATGCACATATCTGGCGTGAAATTCACTTTGGATGCACAGGATACAAATACCATATCCCTGTCACTAATCACCTTCAGAACTATCACAAATAATGCATGGTTTCATGTGTTTTATGCTTTCCCCACCTTGATGACTGTCCCACAATATCAGAGGTAGGGGAAATTAGACCTGTTTATAACATTTGGGAATTAAACAGGTATTTTTGCTGGGATTTTTGCGCATCATACAATGTAGATGTATTTGGTTTTTTCTAAACTGTTTTGGGTGTGTTTGTGGTGTCCTGCATGATTTGCAGGGGAATTTGACTGAAATGTTATGTCGACTTGACTTGAATGAGCGTGCAGCTATGTTTATTCAGTTGTCTGTACACTGTTATTTTTATTTTTCATCCATTTTGCATCATTTCGATCCACCAAGCTGTGAATTGAGGGGATACGTGCTGGCTGTTCTCTAAGCTTCCATAGCAGGCTGGTTTATTTAGCCAACTCTTTAGCTCTTGCTGAACTGTAGGTCCCAGCCTACCTTTGGCACTTTTTTGACTTCCCTTACATTATGGGAGTTGTTGGTCACACTAGGCACAAGGGATTTAGTTATAAGTCTTTCCCCTTGCCCGAAATTCTTTGTCTATTGTGCAATGGCATATGGATATATGCATTAATTAGTACAGATCACTTGCATGGCACCCACGGATTTAATTTATGCAGCGGGGGGTCTCTGTAGCATGGAATCTATACAAAGGATCCAATGAAAGCAGGCACAACGAGTCAACATGGACAGACATAGCTTCATCATCACTACACTCACATTCTTCTGACCTGCAATTTTTGACTTTCTCCCAGCTGAGGCTGGAGATACTGGCAAATGTTGGTGTAGTGTACCCCCAACAGGAGAAAAGAGTCAAGCACACTGAATGTCAGGGAGTTCGCTGGGAGCCTATAGCAGGGTGAAAGTCCAAGAGTCCAGAAAGGGAAAAGTCAGGGATTTAAGCCAAGGTCAGTTCAGACAGAAATGGATCAGAATCATAAGCCAAGAAGGCAAGTCAGGATCAGTATAAGAGAAGGTAGAGAAGTCCAGTATTTCAAGTAGATCAATGCCAAGGTCAGCAGCCAGCAGGTTAATGCAATAGAAGTAACAAGGAAAGCTGAAGTAACTGGGGACTAAGAAAGAAATCCAATTTCAAAATCCAATCCAAGCTTAATACGCAAGCACTGACTTAAGTGCTTGTGTATTGCATGTCCCAATACCTCCCCCATGCATGAGGAGGACACTGGCCCTTCCTTACATTGTAGTATAGCACTCACCTGTTAAGTGCCAGCTTATTTCCCAGCCTCTGCCACCATCACCAATGGAGTAGCACCATTTGGCGCTACTCCTGCTGGCTGAATCCGGGAGGTTCTTGCTGACTGCAGCGCACGTGGTACTGAAGGCATGCAATGGCGTTGCCCTCATCGGACAGCCGTGGTGACCTAGGACACTGTGGGAGGTAAGAGCCCCCTGTGTGATGCAGGGATGGGGCCTTGGAGTCTAACCTTGTGTGAACATGTACATTTTGCAGTGATTTGGGTAGGTCAGTTGAGTGCATCACTGCAAGTTTCAGCTTTAAAGGGACTGTCTGGTATCCAAAATACATATTCCAAATATTAATGCATATTGATGTGCTTTCAAAGTACTTTAAAATGCATGTTTTACATTTTGCATTGCTTAAAATTTTTAAATATGTACAGCTGGATGTAATTGTGGAATTACAGCAGTTTGCAAGAAGCCAGGACTACCCACACTAACAGAGTATTTCCTTTTTTGTTTTGTTTTTTCTGCAGGGACCAATGAGAATAAATGTATTCAAATGAATGACATTTCCTGTCTCTCAGGTGATATCATCAGACAATGTGTTGCACTGTTAAGAGATTCTACTGTGTATAAGAGAAAGTTTATCACGGTCTACACAATTTATTCTATTCCAGGAGCACAGGAAGTGGCTAAATGAAACAAAACTTTATATCTTCAATGTTTATATAATCAGTGTAGCCACACCTGCAGTAAACATGCAGATTAATTACTGGGGAGGGCTTGAGTCAAATATTAAAAATGTGATTTATGCAGAATGCCTGCAACAAATCACACTGGAAAAAAGCCTGTGTACTACACAAGCAGTAACCGTCATCTTGCACCAAAGTGAGCTTGGGGACTAGACTGTCCCTTTAAAGAACCACACCAACTTGAAAAATACCCTCTTCACTCTTATTACAGCTAAATAATTCTAAAAATGTATGCATTTAGAGCTTCTACTGCCCCACCCACCAAGCTCTCAGCATTTGGTTGGGAAGACAAAAAGCAGAATTTTAAAGTGTTTCAAAATAACAATAAGAAAAGTCTCTCAAATAATAACTATGCTTGTAATGTGTGCATACACATATTGTGTTATACAAGCCTTAAAAGCACACATCTGAAGGTCTTTTTCCTGGGTGTACTGACATCACTGTCTCCAATCATCTGAGGCTACTTGGGGTTTGGACATTCTAGAACAGGACAACTAATTCTGATAAGGGTTAGGGTAGGTCACCTATTGGAGGGCTTCTTATTGGAAAAATAATGGGATTGGTGTGAAACCATTATTGTTTCAGCTCTGTATAGGATTTGGCAACAGAAAGAAATGTCTTTCTACTTCCTTGATGGTTATAACGAGACTGATTTCTAAGATTAGATAGACAGTGACCATTGATCCATCATCTTCTGCAGCTGTGGAAATGTTCCACTATTGCTCTATACCTCATATCTACTGGTTTCTGTACTATAATTAATCAATCTATGTAGAATGGTTAAAGATTATTCGGTATACTGGTTTGTATTGTTTGTTAACTGTGCGCAATGCTTTATTCTAGTTATAAAACAATTACACTAAATATCTTGCTAATGATATAAAATGGCCAGCTTGAATACATCCAATCACTGCTTGGCTATAGAGCTGGTCACTATACCATATGTTTTGTACTATTTAGAAAAATGGCTGTATACATAAAGTAGTCGTTTGTGCCGAAAATGTGAGAATGTGGTCTATGCCGTCCTGCAGGTATTTCTCACTTTGAGGTCACTCAAAGTGGTTTAATATGACAGTGGAGCAGCCCACTGCAAGTCCCTGCAGAAGGATCCGCGATGAGCTGTTTAATGCAGGGCGTTCTGTGCCATCCTACTAGACTTTAGGCAGTAAAAAGAAAGCATAGAACGTTCGGCAAACGGGAAGGCGTTATACGCAAAGCCTTATAACTGGGTTTACCTGTAGTTCATTTACATATCAAGCCATCGGTTCTAGGTAATAAAAACAGAAGACACCACAGACATAGTTAAATTATATTTTTCTCATTTATGCACCATTTATCTGCAATTCTACTAACAATGTATATGATTATAATGGATAGGTAACGGGGGGATGGGACACTTCATCGCGGCTGCATACGCGCAGCCGCTTCACTGCCGTCTCTTCACCACACGACAGCTCGTCGCGGGAGATTTCATCGCGGGACATTTCATCGCTAAAGGTAAGTTTATTTTAGTATTTTATCTATTTTAGTTTATTTTAGTAAGGGTGGTTAAAATTAGGGTTTAGGGGGTTAGAATTAGTTTTTAGGGTTAAGGGTTAATTTTAGTATTAGGGTTTAGAGGGTTAGTATTAGGGTTTAGGGGGTTAGTATTAGGGTTTGGGGGTTAGTATTAGTGTTTAGGAGGTTCATTTTAGTATTAGGGTTTAGGAGGTTAGTATTAGGGTTTAGGGGGTTAGTATTAGGGTTTAGAGGGTTAGTATTAGGGTTTAGGGGGTTAGTATTAGGGTTTGGGGGTTAGTATTAGTGTTTAGGAGGTTCATTTTAGTATTAGGGTTTAGGAGGTTAGTATTAGGGTTTAGGGGGTTAGTATTAGGGTTCGGGGGTTAGTATTAGGGTTTAGGGGGTTAGTATTAGGGGTCGGGGGTTAGTTTTAGGGTTTGGGGGTTAATTTTAGTATTGGGGTTTGGGGGGAATCATTTATTAGGGGGGTATTTTCTTTTTACTTTTACATTTGTAAGAGCTGACAGATCAGCGCTGAACTGTCAGCTCTTACATAGCCGCGTCCGCGATCAAACGGCCGCATTATTCTTCATCGCTGACAGTTCAGCATTCTAACTGCCACGCTGAACTGTCAGCGATGAAGCCGCCACAAAGAAGAGTCCTAGACCCAGGTAACGGAGATCCTTTGAAATACACATCTACACCTGTACAAAGAATCTCTGAAAGTTAAAACTATTACCTGCTTCCTAAATTGGTAATCCTTGCCAGAATATTAATATAATAAAAATATTTATCCGAAGACATCTCTTATTTTTATGGTCTAATATTCTCTTATTAAACAAACACTAGCAATACTTGAATGACTGTGCAAACAGTCTGTATTTCACATAAGAAATGTTTCCTGACCTGACAATCTAATACTGATTCAGAGATCAGCTTGGGGATTTTTTTTCTGTGATCCATATGGAATTACTATTGCCACATGATTTCCCATCAGACCCTATACACTGACCTCATTTAAAGGGGTAGTTCTACCTTCTGCTGTATCAAGTAAAGATTAAAAAAACAAACAGATCTGTCTCATGAATATTTTTTTTCCAGAACATGTCCCATCTCCTATAAACTGCATGGGTCAGATTTATTAGGGAAACAATGTTCTGAATGTGGAGCACATTGCCATAACATTCCATTGGTTTCCATGGTTATAACTACTATTTTAGCACCAGTTTTGTCTTGATAAATATATTTACCAAGGTCCATAATGTTTAAAATTATAGTAACAGTCCTGCCTGTCCAAAGGCTTCCTTGTTGTGTTACATTACAACTTGCATAGCTGGCAGAAAGCACCCCACCCTGCATTCCAAGCCCTTGAAATAGTAAGATTAATTATTAATATTAATTCCACAGTAAGAGCTGATGACAGCACTTCCTCAGCTACATAGGGAGACAGTCCCTTTCACTGAACTGCAAAGCCCTGCTAAAGTAATCTCATACCTCCAAGTGTCCCGTTTTGCGCTGGACAGTCCCGAAATGGGAGCCATGTCCCTCTGTCCCACCGCGCTCTACCTCTATCCCGCTTTTCGAGACAGAGGTAGAGCGTGGCGGGTCAGCGGGACTCAGGACGCAATCCCGTGGACCTGTTCACATTCTCCGGTGTCCCAAACACCAGAGAATTCTCACTGGGCATGCGCAGAATTGTACGCTAGGCTGGCCGGTATTTTACTGGCAGGCCGGTAAAAAATTGGCTTGAGGCCAATGCTAAATCAATGGAGGCAGTAGCATGGCCGATATTTTTTTGTAGAAAAGGTGGCAACCCTATTGTACGCATGAGCAGTAGCGATCCCTCCCAAGACTCCGCCCCTGTGCCCTGCTCCCTCACCAGACTCCACCCCCTGTGCCCCCCCCCTCCCCAGACTAGTCCCCCCTCCCCCCGGTGTCCCAATTCCCAAAGTTGGGAGGTAGGTAATCTTCAGTGTAAAACTACAGGACAACTGCAAATTGTGGTAAATTAAAAATAAATACATTTCACCTATATTGATATCTTGTGCAACAAACAAGAAATAAGCGAGGTAGAACTGGCCCTTTCAATGCCGATTGAGGCATCACTTAAAAAAAATTGCTATTGATATCACAATGATGATCACAGCACAAATCATGTAGTGACTAATTCATTTTTTTCTGCATGCATATGAATGTCATCTGCTGGGCAGCTCTTCCTTCTTGCACTGCCCAATATCATGTAGAATTTCTGAGGCCTGTAAAACATATAGCTACCGTGCTCCTTGTCCATTTTGTACTGATCTCATTTTAGATATTACTTTTTGAACACTGCCAAATCCAATACAATAACTGTATGATACAATGCTTATTATGAGATGCAGCTTTTGAATTGTCACTATTTTTTCAAAGTACCTAGATATTGTAGGTTGAGACATTTTCGGAGAAAAATTAAACTAGGGTGAGTCATGGAGTATTAATAGATCACGTTCTTTCTTAGAAATGGCAGGTTTGCATTAAAGTCAAAGTAAAGACAAAATATATTTTTTAAATGAAAGGTCACTTTAAGTTAAATATTCCTGTACCTTTTTTCCTACTAGCTTGTCTTTATTTGACAGATCTGATATCTCGTCCTGCCCCTGACCTCTTCATGTATCAAAATTCACCTCTTTGACAAGAGGTACATTTTCCTTTTAACCCCTTTGTGACCAGCCACGTCATGAGAAAATGTCCTGTTAATGACAATGGACGTGCTTTCCACGTCATGCAGATCTGATTGCTGGCATAGCACAATCAGGCTGTAATTCGCATGAGCTATGAGCTATAAGGGACACAGGCGCTCCAGCCATGACTTCAGAGGCACCCTCATACACATCCGATCAATGTGACAGCCAATCACTGTCCAGTTCCTGGCTTTGACAGCTTTCGTCTCCCCGCCCCCAGTGAGAGACTAATAACTGTTTCTGTTAGGGTTAGATACATAAAAAAAACTTCTCCCGTAGAGGACCAGTAACATGTTAGGACTATCTGTGGTTCTTTATGAACATTTCATAAAAAAAATATAAAAAAGACTGCCAGTAGAGCAGGTGCTTTGCAGTATGGGCAACCTGCCTATTCGCCAATCCCCCCTCCCCACCCCCCGAGCATTCCCAAGCCCTCCACAGGATTCTAAAAAAACGACACTTTGTTTGTGGCCAGGGTTAGATTTTTTTTTTAAATCTTTTTTATTTTAAGGTAAAAAAAAAAAAAATAGAACTAAAAGGTTATCCCATAGAGAACCATTACCATTGTCAGTAGTATAATATTTTATTGAAATATGCTTTTCACTGGCCCCCAATGGTAGAGCAGTCCCGCAGCAGCTGGATATGTCTGGATAGCGCAGCAATGGCCGTATCCCAAATATGGCCTTGTACCTGCCACATAAACATAGCAAGCCTATCCATAAGAGGTATGGGCATTTGGGCACTATACTCAGGGAAAGTTGCTGAACATATGACATATGTTGGGCTGCATTTGGAAGTAACACAGAAGAACCAAACCACAAACGATCCCAGAAATTCAGGGCTGGTGAGGCTCAACACAGAAGAACCCCTTTAAATTCATACCTGAAATACAATTCGTGTGACAAACAACTAACACACACAAAAAATTACTACTACTATCTTTGGCAAAGACGGTGGTAAAATAAACCTTGGGTTTTCTACGTTTGAAAAATATCTACATGTGGGGAGGGGGGGGGGGGTGATTCAGGGATTTATGACTGATATCAGTGTTACAATGTCACTGTTGCTAAATTTAAAAAAATGGATTTGAAATAGCAATGTGTTACCTGTACTTTTTGCCCTATAATGTGCAAAACCATTTCTAAACTCATGACATGAGCAAAATATTGTTAAGTAAAAGGTGGAAAAACATTTTCTTTACATTTTCCAGTATACATTTTTTTAATGTATTTTTTAAAATAAATTATGATGATCAAATAATGGTATATAAAGAATGCCACTCTTATCCTGAAAAATATATATAATTTGTGTGGGTATAGTAAATAAAAAAGATATTACAGCTAAACACAAACACGGCAAAAAGGTTGAAACACCCATTGCCCAAAACAAAACATTTCCAAAATGTCCAGTTACGAAGGGGTGAAAGGAGCATTCACTTTTTTTTTACGTGATACATTGGGAGGCATGTATAAATATGGCACACATGTAGGTTGTGCCAAATACTGCGCAACTGATGTTTGCGCAAATGTATACAGACTTCCAATAATTTCAGGTGTCTGCGCAACCTACACCCAATGCATAGATTTAGATTGTCAGAGCTCACTCTGTCGGAACAGCCTATGTATAAAAAAAAAATCAGGGACTGCAAAGCCTCTGATTTGTGTCGAGGAACCTTTCCCTTACTTCAAAGTGTCGGGAGTTATAAAACAGCGCAATCATCATTTGTTATGTATAACTTAACAGTGCATTTTGCAGTGCAGGCAGTTTTATACATAACCCTCATTGTATAGAACTCTGAGATGCGCATGTATCAGTGTAAAGATTGAAATATTGAAAGGTCACTGGGGATCAGCAAAACTTTATTTTTAAATGGAGCATGCCATTAGAAATAAGTGCTTATATAAAAAGTTATTATCTTGTGAATGCTAAATTACCGACACAAATTCGAAGAGCATGTTATTCTTCTTACTGCAGTCATCTTTTCTTTCTTTCTTTTTAACAGTCACTCCCATGTTGACGAATGATCACTCAATTGCTGTCATTAGCATTTGATGAAGTTAATGAAGGTTTCTTATAAGGAAGGTGCACATTGGGGATACTGCCTAAGACTGTCCCCATATGTGTATCTGTATAATGCGGGCTCCCAGCCTGTGATTGTCCCCAACCGCTGGGTTTCTTCGGCACTCTGTGTCCTGTTATACATGACGGAGTACCTAAAAAATTATGTAGGCCAAAGACGTAGCGGGTACTCAAATAAACTGAACTGATAAGTGAACTGTTCTTAGATACTGATTTTTGCAGATAACGTACTGTCCACTTTTACAGTCCTGTTTATTTGTGCCTTACTTTTGATGTAACCCCTGGAGACAGAAAGATTGAAACTACTGTCGCATTAACATAATCCTGATTATTTCGTTGGGAGTTCTGAGAGCCAAGCCACTGTGCAGTTGATCGCACAGCCATCTAAAGGAATAATAATCTCAAATAGTGATTGAAACAAAAAACCCAACATGTTTAAGGTCATGCAAAGTTTTCTAACTCACAGATGGAAACTATATTGATTAGATCTCTTTTTTGCATTAATGTTTGCAAAGCCTGAAAGCATCAAAGCTGACAGACAAGCTATGTAATGAATGGAAGGCTTGGCTTGTGCAAAGAAATTAAATATAATGGGTGCCAAATATTTTTTTGGCAAGTGCTGGTTAACTGTAAAACACAAAACCAGCGCCCTGAATGCTTAGCATGTGTGAAATTGAGCGGGCATAAGCTTCATAAAATTTCCATCCTGTTAATATTATGGCTGTGCATCCTGGGGGTCATCATTTAAATTAGTTGCCTAAGAAAAATGCCTGTTTGTTGAGAGTACCATGTACCGTATGTTATACTGTATAGCTGCTGGCAAATGACCAGTGTCAAGGGGAATTCTAACACCTGAAAAATTACAAATAAATAAGGATTATTAGAAGTAAGCCTTTTAACTTTCCTCCAATGTCTTATCTCCTGACATAATTTGGCATCCATTTTCGGAGTGCTTTAATGGGTGGTAGTCGTAGATCGTCTCTTAAGCGTTAAAACAAATAAACAAACTAAGAACTAAATAGTAAAAGGGATTGAAAACCCCCCAGCATAAGCTATCTAAATTGGAATGATAGTGGAGAATTATTTCAATGCTGCAATTAATGTCTGTTTTTTGCAGATGCCTCATTTATTCACCCCAGTTCATGGTTTCGTTCAGTGATGGCTATCCTTGGCACTGCATATGTGTGGGAGCTATACATGCCTTGATGCTCAGACAGCCTTAAAGCTGACAGCTGACTGAGTATCAGCCTATAAGCTGAGTAGAGTTCCTAGACATCTGCAGTGTCAAGGTTAGCTACCAATAGTTTAGTGAATAGATACCAGATTCATGTTGGAATGACATGTCTAAAAGTATGAAATTCACAAGGGGAAGTTATTGTTTCTATTTGCTTTTGTAAAGTTTAAACTTGAAGTAATAAATATATATTGTATATTTATGTGATAACAAATACAGTGCATATTGTTTAGCAAGCGAGTACCGTAGTATCTTTCAAAGAGTTAAAATTGACCAGTGACCCTGCTGCAAATTAGAGGACAATTAAACTTTTTATAACTCTTGGGTTCCTTGTAGGTCCCCTTCCTCAAGTACATCTAACGCATATCTTTAGAGATACACCTGCCGTTTGATCGGGGTCTGTTGGGGACCTTTTTGAATTCCACCAACAGAGGGAGCCTAGTTCAATCCCCTATATTGGTGGCATTCAAAAACAAAGGTCTTTCTCTTACAGCTTTTGTAAAATCAATATAGAAAACAAATGTAGTTAATGTAAACATTAATATACAAAATGCAAAAACAATGTACTGTCACAAAGGATGATGGGTAGAAACATCCTGTTACCAAAGACTTCACTCTAATCCCAAAAGCACAGGTGAACGGATGGATGATGGCATCAATGCTGACATCTTTTAGAAGGGTCTTGGAATATTACAATGGGATAAATTCCATTATTATATTATTATAAATATATGGTGGTATACGAAGGACAATTTATAGATTTGCCTTGCTCCAAAATCATTGAAACAGGGAAGCAACATAACACAATGCATATTACAAAAAAAAAGACCTTGACAACATGGTTATATTTGGTTGTATATGTATTGTCTGGCTGTTACTTTTTATGGTGTATGCTATGGGTTGTGCTTCCCATTTTATATGTTCTCTAGTACAAGAGTGACATTTGTAGGGTAAATGCGTAATGAATGGACATTCCTCTCCATAGAAAGCATCATGCATGTCTGTTACAGTCCTCTGAGACGGATCCTCCTTGTACAACCCTGCACAGGGTACATTTTAAAAGCTAGGCATTACAAAAGCTAAAATAATAAGGAATTAATAAACAAATCTGCATTTGAAAGTTTTGCTGTAATGGGGACTATTCAATGAGTCAGTGAAACCAAACTAAATACAATACCATGTATTTACCAATTGTAAATGGACCCAAAGCTGTCCAATGGCATTGGCTCCCTTCTTTATCCTGGGGCCAGGCGCTGCCAATAAAACACTGTCCCCCTTAAGAATCCGGTGCTAAGGTCTGCTGATAAGGCCCCCCCCTTTAACATCACAGGGACAAGGGCTACCAGATTGCCCCTGGCATCCTAAATGTCCCTTGATGAACCACAATAACCTTCCCTCCTCACTTTCAGCCTATGTAATGGGGCCATCCAAAAAATAATCCAACAAAAAATTATGACGAAAAAGAAAAATCCGCTGAAGATGAACGAGGATTAAAATCTCAACCCTTTAACACCGCAATTTCAAATGCTGCAGAATGACTTCTGATTAGCTAACTTGCGTCAACCAATCAGAGGCCTCCCTGGCTTATCTTAGTGGAAGGGTCCTTTAAGACCTATTAGGTTAGGACGGAGGCATCCAAAATGTGATCCATAGGCCAAATATGGATATGCACCACTAGGCCCAGCCCACCTGCCTTAACTAATGTATGAGCTATATAAATGAGTATATTTGTTTTTAAAACCACTTAAATCTATTTTATTCAGACTGCCTTTGTATCGTGGCACAATAAAGAAACATCTCTTATATTTCTAACAGGCTGTTCTTCAACATTGCAGTACATAAGGAAAAAAGTGAATGCATCCTATACACACATGCTTTACTAAGTATGTGGCCCACTTCAGAAAAAGCCTGAATTCCCAGGGTTAGGGAATCAATGTTGAATTGCATTACTATATGTCACTACATAGAATATTTATGGTAGGTTGTTAAATGTTCATTATGGTGTAGAATGAGATGATTTGGAAAGTTATTGGGTATGAATTTGAAAAATGAATTTCCCCAGACATTAAAACAGAACATAGTGTTTCAAATATCTCCAGATCTCACCATGTATGAAAATATAATACATTTCTAATAGCTTTAAAATCTATCATTCCCTATTGTACCTTGTTTCATAGTGTGGCTTAACTCTTCAAAGACTGGGCAATGCCACTTTTACAGTCAGGCCCTCAGGGATTGGTTCTCCTATCCATGCACTGGGCCGGCTTACTGGCTGCAGGGCTGTGTGTTTTTTTGTAAAATAAAAAAATAAATCAGGATGTTCCTTGCCACACAGCTAAGGATTGTAATCAAACCATCGACTATCATAGTATTTCATCACTTCTTCACCCCCTGTAACGTTCGATCAGATATATTTATCCACCTGTCGTTGTACAAAAGCTTAATTTTGAGACTGGGTCCTTCCCATGTACTGTCAAAAATGAATTGGAAAATATATGTGCCACGAGAAGCCTCATCATTGGAGCTCACTTAAATAGTTATGGCCATTATTGCTTGATCATTGACAGGAGTGCTGCTGGGCCCCCATCTGTCTGCCTGCTTTACCTGTGATAAAGTCTTTAGACAAGTTGTCCATATGTAAATGTTGGCTGACAACGTCTATGCCACAGGAGGCCTTGATAAGCTAAGTGAGTGCTAGACCTATACATTTGTTGCACAGCCAACAATATGCTCATAGAGAAGAGGATACTGGTTTGGAAAGGGGGCCCAGTGTAGTTCAGAAGTACTGGATCTCACAATTAGGGTTGCCACCTGGCCGGTATTTTACCGGCAGGCCAGTAAAAAAATTGGCATCAGGCCAATGTTAAGTCTATGGAGACCGTACCAAGGCCGGTATTTTTTTGAAGAAAAGGTGGCAACCCTAGTCACAATGACAGATGGCAGATGTACAAATGGTGCCCTGCAATTATAACTTGCACAGATTCCTATCTTATCACTGAACCCCACAGTTTAACATTATCCATTTCTACAGTGCGATTTACCATCCATTTGTGTTTGGTCATGCTCTGCCATCACTCCAACAGTGCCCGTCACAGACTGACCTAACTTGACGCTACCTGTCAGAGCATAACCTGATTCCTGTTAACCCATGAGTGCCATGACACAGTGGGATCTAACACCAGCAATGCTGGATCACTTTGACACCTTGTAGCAGTACTGGACTGTCAGCACACTTTTACTCCAACTGTGCCCTGACACAGTAGGAACTACCCCTGCTGGAGTCTCTCACAGTGACGTGTCCCACAGTACCCTGCCATGCTCTTATACCTCAGTGCTCTGTCACAGTACAATCATACTCCATCTTTGCAGTGCCACATTGTGTTATCCCACCTGTGCCTACAGTCAGATTTCACCCCATCTATACCCTCCTTCCCCAGCAATGCTTGGTGTTAGTGCAGTCTTACCTGTGCCGTAGAGTAGCAGAGAGACGTTACTCCATGCCAATGCCTTAACACAGTATAATTTATCCTTCAGCAGTGCCTGTCACAGCACAACTTGGGCTGGTGCCTGTCAGTGTTCTTGTCCCTGCTGTTTGCCACACAGGCTGTTTTCTGGTTTGATTTCTTTGCAACCTTCTTTCGAAGCAGCCAGTCCTGTGGTACCAAAGGTCTCTTTGTGTTTGTGTTGAGTTTCTTTGTGTAGGGGAATGCCAACTTAAAGGGACAGTACACCTGGTGAAAGGTAACTGCCGAGAACACAACCACTCCCAGTAATAGTATAAAGGTAATACCACATTCCTTTGGGTTATTCACTCAACCACTCCTGTCTAGTGTTGGTCCTGAAGAATGTCACAACAAACAAACAATATTCATACATATACAAGCACACATTTCCCAAACACTCGTCCATGCAGTAGAGATAAACAAGCCACAGTTAAAATCAAATAAACAGTTGTCTATAGTCAGATGTGCTTAAATTACTCACTCTCTGTATCTAAATTTGCAAATGGTGAACACATGTATAATATCTATAGTAAAACATGGGTAGTTATTATAAGATCAGTATATGGTTGCATACAACAAAGCTAATATAAAAAAAAAAGGTCACGGGTTAAGAATCACATTTAGATACTTCTGTTCCATGTTGTGAAGCAAAATTACACAACAGGTGACATCATTCAGTGCACTGCTTGTCTCCGCTCTGTGAGTCACAGATAAGGCACTCCTGCACTGTGCAATTTCCATCAACTCCCCACACTGGAGGGAGGTATGCTGACCTTACATTATTGTGTCTGCACAGCATTGCAAATGGAAGGCGTACAGCCATAGTTGGCTCTTAAAAAAAGTAACATTTGCTATTGATGTTCTCCTGCATATATATTAACTTTTTACATGTGTATTCATGATTGACGGCAGGGAATTCTCAGCTGGATTTTATCATAAAGAACCGTGAACATTTAATGTTCATGCAAAAATCGTTTGAAAAAGAATCCATACCTGAAAAATACATCATTGGGTCATTTGTCAAAGTGAATATCACTTTTAAATAAACCCAGGGTTAAATTTACATTCCATGGCACCTAAGCAGTTACAAAGTAAACCCTTAAAACCCAAATTTTCGAAAACAATGAGGTAAAAAAATGAAACTACTTAGTGAGTGCGGCCTAGGTCAAAGGTGACAGCAGTACCCCAGCTAGTGTAACAATATCACACATAATTCAGTGCTAAACCCTGCCACCATACAAAATGGAGTGGGAGGCTGATCTCCCATTACATTTTTAGAGTGTGCATGCACATTGTCTGGAGGAGAAAGATAGTTAGATTGAAGGGTCTTCTCAATAAAGAGAGAACTGCAGGGAATGGAGATGGGAATGTCACATTTTAGACCACTGTAGTCGAGTTGGAAAGATTCTCCAATGCAGCTGAATGGGAGAATGTTTCCAGCTCCTCTACATTGGCCCCAAGTTTGAAATTCACTTCTCAATTCCCTGCAGTTCTCTCTTTATTGAGTAGACCCTTCAATAAATCTCTGCAGTATTTCAATGTGAAACACCTCAGTGGTGTAAATCATGGCCTGATTGATTAACAAGGAATATTAAATGAGGGGTTTTCTATATCACTACTGTCTCTTGTTAGTGGAACACAAATGCTTGAATGACAGGCTCTGCTTTATGGAAAAATATAATACACGCATTATGCTAACCTAATCTCTAATCAGAGAAAACAGAGGTGCATATGCATACCGCCAAACATTTCAAATGGCCAAAGAGGGACAGTTATTTTGTGGGAGTGGCTGAAGGTGTGGCTGTGGGTGGGGCATTAAGAGAACATTTTCAGTGACTTTATCGCCAATTGGTAACTATTTATATAATTTGATTAGTCATTTAGAATAAATGAATGTAAAAACACATTTCCTGCAATTTAACCCCTTCCCGACCTTATGACGAGTTAACTCATCATAAGAGCCGCACCATTAGAGACCTTATGACGAGTTAACTCGTCATGCAGTCTAGCCGGCGGTGCGCTCCGTGCGCACTGCCAGCTAGTCTGCAACGGGTCCAGGACTAAGCCTCGCACCCAAGGCAAAGCTCCTGGACCCGATCGGTCAATTTCCGGGCATGTGATCGCGGTGATAACGTGATCACCGCGATAACATGCAAATTAGATGGCAAAGTCAGTGTGTTTACACGCTGACTTTAACTCTAATTCACTCTCTGTGCTTCACATTCTTATAGTGAAGCACAGACAGTGACCTAAGTAAAAATAAATTAATTACATACACAGAGGTTAAAAATTTTTTTTTAAAATTAACCCTTTCATTGCTGATCACAGTTTTTAACTGTGATCAGTTTCCTTCCACTTTATGGCCCTCATTTAGTTTTTTTTTTTTTACAGATTTTTTTATTTTTACAATTTATAAAGTTTTTTTTAATAAATAAAGGTAATTTTAATATATTTATTTAATAAAATGTAACCCCGGCATGCCTGTTGCATGATTTTTACTGATCTGACATCGCACTCTTCAGAGTTTTTTTCTGTCTTTTTTGTTATGGGGGTTTTGGGAACCAATATTTTTCTTTTTTATTAGTTAGTTAATTAGGGGGGATAAGTGGGTTAGTGTTGCACTAGTTATGTAGCTTATTATTGGGAAAATAATGGGGAAAAACTTTTTTTTCCTCCAAAATTTCCTCTTTTATATGTATTTTTTAATACTAAAATGTAAATCATTTTTATGTATAGGGTATCAAAAGAAAGCTCTAACTGTCCTTTAAAAAACAACATATAACTTGTATGGGTACGTTAAATGAGAGAGAGGAAAACTATGTTTCAAAAACCGCGTATTAAAAATTGAAAAACGCTCTGGTCCTTGGCCCAGGAAAATCCCTGGTCCTTAAAGGGTTAAACACTAATTTATTATGTTTTCTTGCTCTGTACCTCTGTGATACAATTATACAAACCAAAAATTCTGAGCTGTTAGATTTGGGTGTAAAATAGGGACTGTCCCTCCTACATAGGGACACTTGGGAGGTATGCATGTGTAGTGCTGTAAAGTGCCAGCATGGGCGATCCTAGCTGATCCTGAGAAGAAAAAAGGAAATGGCTGTGCCGTGGTAATATTGGTCTTTTATGCTTATCTCAGCAATATTTCACAACTAGCAAAATTTACATTAATCGACATAACGAGGATTTTATGAAAATACTCCTGACAAAGGCAAAAATCTGCCATACTTTGTTGTTCATGAAAATAATATTATTGTTTTTTATGCTTAAATGAACTTCAAGCAATCCCAAGAAACAGAGGCGTCGCGAGGGGTGGGCTACTGGGGCTATAGCCCCGAGTCCCCCCTTCATAGCCCCGAATGGAGACTCTGGGGCTAAAGTATTCTTTAGCCCCGAGACTCCAGGGCTATAAATATAAAAAAAAAAAAAACCCCCGGTGAGCTTTCCTCCGTCTGGGACATAGTCCCAGAATCGGAGGATTAACCTCACGCGGGGGTGAGGGCCGATTGGGAGGAGAGGCTGCTATAGGGAGCTCGCTCCCTAGCCTCTCCTCCTGGCCATAGAGATCACAGCGCGACGGGTGCAAGCTCCGCCCCCGTCGCGCTGTGTCAGCTGCTTGCCGGATGTCAGGTGGACGGACATCCGGCAGAAGGTCCTGGATGACGGACCAAGTGTAAGGTAAGTTAAAAAAAAAAAAAAAGTGTGACTGTGTATGGGTGTCTAGGTGTGTGTGTGTGTGTGTGTGTCAGGGTGTCTAGGTGTGTGTGGGTATTACTGGGTTCTGAGTGGCACAACATTCTTGGGCTATGATTGGCACAATATTACTGGGTTCTGAGTGGCACAATATTCTTGGTCTATGATTGGCACAATATTACTGGGTTCTGAGTGGCACAATATTCTTGGGCTATGATTGGCACAATATTACTGGGTTCTGAGTGGCACAATATTCCTGGGCTATGATTGGCACAATATTACTGGGTTCTGAGTGGCACAATATTCTTGGGCTATGATTGGCACAATATTACTGGGTTCTGAGTGGCACAATATTACTGGGCTATGATTGGCACAATATTACTGGGTTCTGAGTGGCACAATATTCTTGGGCTATGATTGGCACAATATTACTGGGTTCTGAGTGGCACAATATTCTTGGGCTATGATTGGCACAATATTACTGGGTTCTGAGTGGCACAATATTCTTGGGCTATGATTGGCACAATATTACTGGGTTCTGAGTGGCACAATATTCTTGGGCTATGATTGGCACAATATTACTGGGTTCTGAGTGGCACAATATTACTGGGCTATGATTGGCACAATATTACTGGGTTCTGAGTGGCACAATATTCTTGGGCTATGATTGGCACAATATTACTGGGTTCTGAGTGGCACAATATTCTTGGGCTATGATTGGCACAATATTACTGGGTTCTGAGTGGCACAATATTCTTGGGCTATGATTGGCACAATATTACTGGGCTATGATTGCCACAATATTACTGGGTTCTGAGTGGCACAATATTACTGGGCTCTGAATGGTACAATATTCCTGGGCTCTGAGTGGCACAATATTACTGGGTTCTGAGTGGCACAATATTACTGGGCTATGATTGGCACAATATTCCTGGGTTCTGAGTAGCACAATATTCCTGGGCTCTGAGTGGCACAACATTACTGGGTTCTGAGTGGCACAATATTACTGGGCTATGATTGGCACAATATTCCTGGGTTCTGAGTGGCACAATATTCCTGGGCTCTGAGTGGCACAATATTACTGGGTTCTGAGTGGCACAATATTACTGGGCTATGATTGGCACAATATTACTGGGCATCTGATTGGCACAATATTACTGGGCTCTGAGTGGCACAATATTCCTGGGCTCTGAGTGGCACAATATTCCTGGGCTCTGAGTGGCACAATATTACTGGGTTCTGAGTGGCACAATATTACTGGGCTCTGACTGGCAAAATATTACAGGCATCTGACTGGCACACTATTACTGGGCTCTGAATGACACAATATTCCTGGTATCTGACTGGCACAATATTACTGGGCTCTGAGTGGCACAATATTACTGGTATCTTACTGGCACAATATTACTGGGCTCTGAATGGCACACTATTCCTGGTATCTGACTGGAACAATATTACTGGTATCTGAAAGGCACAATATTACTGGTATCTGACTGGCACAATATTACTGGGTTCTGAGTGGCACAATATTCCTGGTATCTATAATTGTACAATTTTCAAACACTGAAAAATTTGTGGGTGTTTTCTTACATTTTTATTATGGGGTGGGGGGGGTGGGGGGTGCAACACTCAGGGTCCGCCCCGGGTGCCAAATGCTCTAGGTACGCCCCTGTGTGTGACCGAGCTCATCTGGGCTCTAGCCCCAGATCATCCGAAGACCTAGCAACGCCCCTGCCAAGAAATGTTATAGAAGAATGGTATTTGGAAATGTATTAGACTGTATATCATGCAGAAACTTAGGTTGGGCTGTTTGTCCAGTATTGTGACCACTTAAAAACCCTCAATGGCTTTATGCAGCCCTTAGGCCTCCAAATAGAGTTTTAGAGCATTCTAGTGCTGAAGGCCTGTGGTGAAGGCCTATGGGCTGGATGTGGTCCCTAGAAGCTTCCACTATGCCTGAAAACTGTTGTATTACAGGCTCCACTGGCCTGGTTTTGAATAGTATGTGGTCCTCTACAATCAAAAGATTGAAAAGGATTTAGGCATATAGTTGTCTTAAAAATAGGACCATATTTAGGTACTGCATTTTGAGAAATCAACAGGGCATACTGGACCATCAGACAATTACTTATTTTTTGTGCCCATGAATTGCTCCAGTTTTTAAAAAAAATTGTTATACTATATCACTTGTTTTGAGATGATTCTTATACATTTCACTTTTACTTACACATTGATATAATATTTCTGTATGTTTTGACACTAGATGTATATATTTGTAAGGTTGATTGGAGTGGGGGGGCGTGTCCGGACGGCCATGCGGAGAAGTCGCTGATCCTCTGAGCTCCCGCCACCTCAACACACTATAACACCCTGAACCACCAATAACGCACAGAAAATGGGGAAAAGTGGCAAGAAGATGCCCCCCACACCTCACAGCGCTAGATGCCCCTCGAAAACGACGGAAAACACACTTACCTCATTCCTGGTCCCGTCTGGGGCCTCGCAGCAGCGGCAACATAAAATAGCGCCGGCTGAGCGAGATATGTCCCCATCCTCACGCTCTGGCTCCTCAGACTCTGAAAAAGAAGAGGACAACTCACAGGCATGTATACACTGCGTGTCCAAAGCGGATCTACACACGTTCACTGCACAAATCACAAAGGACTTTGCCAATGCAGTTGAACAGATACGCTCTACAATTAGAGATGAAATATCTGACATAAAGACGGATCTAAAGGAACACAGCACGAGAATCTCGACGGTAGAAGAAGGTCAGGCTGTGATTAGGTCCTCAGTCTCTTCTCTAGCATCCCAGCTCCGTGAACAGAAAGTGTTAACATCGCAAATAACACACCAGATCCTGGACCTGGATAACCGTGGAAGACGAAATAACATGAGGATCAGGGGAGTACCGGAGAGCCAAGAGGAGGAAGACACCATCACCCTTACTAAAGCTATTTTCACATCCATGTGCTCCCACTCCAATCCCAAGAAGCCCACATTATTATCATCCCCAAGCCAGGAAAAGACCCAGAGAATTGCAGTAGCTACCGGCCTATTTCACTTTTAAATGTAGATGTCAAACTCATGGCCAAAGTCATAAGCACCAGGCTTGGTGAAGTCCTACCTTCTCTGATCCATAGAGATCAGGTGGGTTTTGTCCCTGGTAGGGAAGCCCGGGATAATACGGTTAAAGTGATCAACCTTATTCACCATGCTAAAATACACTCAACACCCCTGATGTTGTTGTCCACCGAAACACAGAAAGCATTCGACAGGGTGAGCTGGCCTTTCCTGAGGGCGGTCTTGAGACACATAGGCATCGGTGATGTTATGTATAATTGTATAAACGCCCTTTACCATGACCATCTGCACGGATCAGGGTAAACGGAGTCCTTTCGGACCCGCTCACACTGTCGAATGGTACGAGGCAGGGGTGCCCCCTGTCACCACTACTCTTTGTTTTGATACTGGAGCCACTCATTTCACACAATTTCGCATGATTAATACAGAGTCTTAAATCAGACATAGACAGATGGCATAAAAAGTTCATCTCCTGGTTTGGGAGAGTGGCCACGGTTAAAATGACCATTCTCCCAAAAATACTATATCTTATTCAGACCCTCCCGATTGCCCTCCCAAAATTATTTTTCCAAGAAATTAAAACCATGGTCACGAAGTTCATATGGAAAGGCAAACCCCCTCGACTCCGATATCAATATCTGACCCGACACAAGACTGAAGGGGGACTGGGGCTACCTGATATAGAACTATAGCCCCAAAGCTATAATTCAATGCCTGTTCCCATACCAATAGCGGCATGGGTCCCACACAAGCAAATGTCAGAAGGGGACCCCACCCATCCGACCATTGCTCCGACGCTAAAGATATGGAAACAGATTGCAAACAATCCTGGGGTCCGGAACGATCCATCACCCTTAATGGCTCTCTCACATAACACGCTATTTCCCCCGGGCATGACGGGAAGACCCTTTGATAGATTTTTTACAGAATACACACCATTCCCCAGACTTGGCCACTTTCTCAACGATGACGGATCCCTTAAGACACTAACAGACCTAGGCAAAAATGACCCTCCGTCCGATCTCATTTGGCTCCACACGCAGATGACCCACTTTTATCATAGTCTACCCCAGCCCTCTCCCCTGACAAAGGTAACGCTGACAAAGATAGAAGAACTATGCATGACCAAGATTAGGCCCACAAAATTGATATCAAACATACAAGCCCAACTAGCTGACCTACAGGCTGCAAAAAAACCCTACTACATCTCCAGCTGGGAGAGGGATTTCAATCTCACCTTCACAGACGAACAATGGCATAAACTCATCACTTTCACACACAAATGCTCCCCATAGGTAAAGATACAGGAAAACACATTCAAAGTTCTGACAAGATGGTACTACGTACCCACAACTTTGCACAAAATTTACCCTAGGGTATCAGACAGATGCTGGAGATGCAACAGTGAAAGAGGTACATTTCTACACATATGGTGGTCCTGCCCTATGGTCCAACATTTCTGGCAATGCATCAGATCAGTTATAGATAAACACTCAGACGTACCAATCCCCTACTCTTCACTCACATACCTAATACACCACAACTCACACCCCATTCATATTGTGACAAACTTACTTTCCTGTGTGTGTTTGTCCGGGATCTTTTTGGCAACCGCACAGCCCTCTAGGGTAAGAAAACCAGGTCCAGACAAAGTTCAGTTTCAAAAAGGCCTCTGGCCTGTTTATTTTCTGTTGTTTTAAGCAGTCACAGGATACAAAAAAAACCCAGCAACCTTCTCTTTCCACAAAGCACTTCCTGTCCTCCCTCTGCTTTAACTGCAGTTATATAGCTGCTCACAGCCCCTACAGGTGAGCTAATTACCTCGTTAGGCAGTGAGCCAGAACTCTTTACAAAACCTGGGCTGGACTCATGCACAACCACTCTGACAGTGGGTGGAGAATCGGCCCACCCTGCTCTTCCGAATACTCCACCCCAGGGACCCAAAATAACAACAGAGAAAAAAGCCTACATTTAAACTTAACTTTCCCTGGGGCTGCATGTGTTTACCCACATGTCAGGATAGTGGCTGTGCAAAAGTCTGGGTGCCAGATATACACCCCTGACCACCATCCCCAACACTCTGTTACAATATATATAAGACATCCCTCACGCCAAAATTGCTGAGTGCAGCGAAATCCCTGATACCTACCTTATGGAAACAATCGCGAAGCCCGATGTTCCAGGACTGGCTTGCTGCGGTGGCAGACATCCAAGCTGTGGAGGACCTCCTACACACCAACCTGGGGCACAGCAATGACCAGAGAAGTTGCTGGCTCCCTTGGACAGAATTCATAATGAGCCAGGAATGCATAGCCATTGCCACATAGGCATCATTATCTATGTGTATTTTTATCTATGTTATCTCACAACTCAACAACCTGTACTTGTCATGTTTAATCATACAACACCGCTGCAAATTGTTATTACCCAATTATATTATCCTCCCCTACCCTACTTACTCTGTTTCGTACCCAATCGCGATTCCCCCCTTCTCCTTTCCTTTTTTTTCTCTCTAGTTTTCTTCCTCCCTCCCCTCTCCCACTGCCCCCCCCCCCAAAGTTTACATGTATATTCCAATGAAAAAACAATAAACAAAGTTTAAACAAAAAATAGGTTGATTGGAGTGTGTTTAGTATTTCATTGACTCCACCCCTTCCTTATTATTACATGTTACATTGGATTGTCAAATTGCTCCCTTATCTCACTGACAAACTTTAATCTTCAGAGAGAGGAGAGAGATATACTTAGTCCCAAGAAAAAAAAACGAAAACATTATTTACATGCTTTATTACATTTTATACAGTACACAAAGAGTTAAGTCTAAAAAATTTTTATAAAAGAAAGCCCTATCTGTTCTTACACAATAATATGTAATATGTGAGGATTCAAGCGAGGCAGCAAGCTTGCACTTTTGTTTAAACAGACCATAGCTAAAGTTGTAAAAATGGCTCTTGTCCCGAACGAACATCAAAACTAAAAACGCTGAAGTGCTTGAGAAGAATCCCTAAAAAGTGAACTGTGATGAACAAACAAGTTCATTTTTTTACTGAATAGACCTCAGAATGAGACTTTTGAATGCTGCTCCATTCAAAACTTCCTTACCCATAGTATTTGCAATAGCTATGCTCTGTGTGGCAGTTCAGTACACGCAGACTATAGAGGAGAAGGAATACTGCATCTTCTCCTCAGCTGTAGACAGTGGTCTGTTTAGGTTGCATGCTGCCTTAGGCTTGAATAAACTCATGCACTGCCCATGCATTTGCCACACCCATTCCTTTGCAAGTTGCACCCTTTCCTTACACAACCTTTCCACAGCACTAGATTACCCCCACATCACTGTCTGCTGCACTATTTGTCCCCACATCTCTTTCCAGTACACCATATTGCCCCCACATTCCTTTGCACAGCTAGGGTTGCCACCTTTTCTTCAGAAAAATACTGGCCTTGGTGCTGTCTCCATAAACTTAACAGTGGCCTGATGCCAAATTTTTACCTGCCAGTTGGCAACCCTATGTGCAGCACCGGATTGCTCCCTGGTGATTTTGTGGGGGAATCCTAGATGTCTATGCAGACAGCTTGAGGTAGTGGGGCAAGGTCTATCACCAATAATGGTAGTGCTAGCTCTGCTGTCGTCAACTTTATTCTGGTGCCGCTCCCTTCACTCTCCTGCTTCCCCTCTACAGTCTGCTGCCCTAGGCTTCAGAAGAAATCCCAGGAAACCAAAATAATGGAGAAAAAAATACCAGTGATGCTGACACAGATCCAAATATTGGATCATTCAGGTGCCATGCTGGGGTTGGTGTAGACCAATTCAGGTGAGTATACATCCTAATCTATGCATTTGCTAGCACCATTGCCAGCAAATACATACTTAAAGTGCATGCACCTAGCTGTACCTGAATTTGTCATCCACAATTTTGTGGATGACTAGCACTTTAAAGTAGTATTGTTTGTGCTGTGAATATAGAGCATAAAACAATATACAATCGTAAGGACAGAATCATACAGATTTTGGATAATAAGGAAACTAGCATTTATTTTTAAATGTACATTCAAGAGAAGCAAAGGTTATTTTTAAAGTTTAGTGGTACTTTAAACATTGAATGCCTCTATTTGCCACTATTAAAAGGTTTGGTTGTGCACTGTTTACTTTGCAAACTCCACCCAGCGATTAAGGCTGATATTCTTCCACGGCCTGAATGTACCTGCATTTAACCTTGCAAGGGAACTACTTCTTACTCAGCCAAGTTCTGTGAACATCCTGATTTTGTGATAATTTGCATGACCACTGTGTCATGATGACAAAGACATGTTGGAAAGGACTGCTGGGCTAGTTAGAAATACTTCATTTAGTTTTAATAAAGTGTGCCCCCACATAGTATATATTTAAGGATCTGGGATTAGTAATTATATAACAGGTATGTGGTTGGCTCTCCGGCTCAAGTGAGACAGTGTGTGCCAAGGAACTTTAATGATGAGCTTTAGTCTGGAGTCTAAATACATCACATTGCCTGTTTTCAGCTTGTAATAGGCATATCCTATAATTCAGATCTAGAACTGCTGCCATTACAACATGGCTGGTGTCTGTGGCCTCAGGAGGCAAACTGTGCAGGTTAAGGAACATTTTTTTTTTCTTTCTACAAGGTGGTCCTTGTGGCTTTTGCTTTGCTAAGAATACTCATACACCACATTTTGGGGGTAGTGGCTACTGACAATCAATATTTCACACCCTTTTTAGGTTTTGGGTCATTGTTAGCTCCTTTTCTTGCTCTACTACTCAGTGTATGTTAAATGGGCTCCTCTGTCAGCAGGGGAGGACTGGTAAGGGGGACAGAGGGACAAATTCCCCAGGGTTTGGACTTCATATATCCATTTCATGAATGTATGTATATAACCCTATTTTTTCTGTACAGGCACATGCTTTTTAATATATTTCTTATTTGCATTTGATATATATTTTAGACATGTGCATTCGTTTTCGGACAAATGCATTTTCTTCCAAAAATAGCATTTTCGTCCATTCGTCCGAAAAACCAATAACGAAAATGTTATGCTAACGAAAGACGAATGAACGAATGGTTAATAAACGAAAATCATTCGTTCATTCGTAGTACTATTGGCATTCTATAAGCCGAAATAGAGTCGGTTTATAGAATACAATAGCATAGTACACTACATTCCATAAACCGACATAATGAACGACTTTCGGTTTATGGAATGCATGTAAGTCTATTCTATATACCAACTCTATTTCGGTTTATAGTACTATAGCACGAATGATTTTCGTTTATATTATACCATTCGTTCATTCGTTCAACTTCTTAGCTTTCTATAAACCGAAACAGAGTCCCCATTCATAAATTTTTATGAATGGGAACTCTAGTTCGGTTTATGGAAAGCCCATAGTATTACATGTAATCCATAAGCCGAAAGTCTATAAACCGAACGTTCGGTTTATAGACTTTCGGCTTATGGAATACATGTAATCCTATTGCTATTCTATAAACCGAACGTTCGGTTTATAGGCTTTCGGTTTATGGAATACATGTAATCCTATTGCTATTCTATAAACCGAACGTTCGGTTTATAGAATAGCAATAGGATTCTATGTATTCCATAAGCCGAAAGTCTATAAACCGAACGTTGGTTTATAGACTTTCGGCATTTGTAATGAATGTAATAATACTATTGGCTTTCACTACACAGAGACAGAGTCTCCATTCATAAATTTATGAATGGAGACTCTGTCTCTGTGTAGTGAAAGCCGAAAGAACGTTCGGTTTATAGAATAGAAATAGGATTACATGTATTCCATAAGCCGAAAGTCTATAAACCGAACGTTCGGTTTATAGACTTTCGGCTTATAGAAAACGAACAGTAGTAGTGCCTTTCTATGAACCCATTCATAATTCTTATGAATGGGTTCATAGAAAGGCACTACTACTGTACGTTTACTATAAGCCGAAAGTCTATAAACCGAAGGTCGTTCGGTTTATAGACTTTCGGTTTATAGAATACATAGAATTACATGTAATTCTATGTATTCTATAAACCGAAAATCTATAAACCGAACGACCTTGTAGTACTATTGCCTTTCTATGAACCGAACGAGAGCCCCATTCATAAGAATTTCTTATGAATGGGGCTCTCGTTCGGTTTATAGAAAGCCAATAGTATTACACGTATTCTATAAAATGAAATGAATAAAACGAAACGAAACAAAAATAATGAACGAATTTCGTCCGAAACGAATGTAGTAATGAACGAAATTCGTTTTAGACGAAATAAATAACATTTTCGTCCGAATGGACGAAAACGATATGAAAATTTTAGCTTTGCACATGTCTAATATATTTGCCTTTTATTAATCAGTGTACTCTGTATATAATTTCCCATAAGTGGAGACACTTCTTATTATCTTATTACAGCAATTTGGGATATATTCTTCCCTCTATATAGGAGAGTATGGAGGGGGTGGAGTTAAGACTTTTTTAAGGAATCAAATTTAATTATAAAAGTTCAGTAGTTGGTATTAAATGGAGGTTACACCTTAATTTGCAAGTACACTGATTTATAAACCATATAGTGTTGATTATGCCCGTTTTTAGAATGCTGTTTTTTTTATGTGCTCATTTACATTGGAGAAGAGAAGAAGTAGGAGGGACCCTCCACAGATGCTTGGCAAATCGTGTAGAAGTGATGACTGGAGAAAAAACGTGACCAGACTGTGACGTCAGAAGGAGGCGACACCCGGAAGTAACGCAATTAGCGTGAGGAATGAAAAGACTATATATAGGAATACACAAAGGACAGAAGAAACACTTTTTTAAGGCGAAACGCGTTGTGTGTGGGAGGAGAGCACTTTAGGAGGAACACTGCACTTTTTCTACAAGATTGACATCTCAAAGCACTTTATGCTGGATTTTGCCTTTTTTAATGTAAGATTTGAAGATATTTGTTATGTGCAATAAAAGTGTTTTTACTTAAGATTATTCTCTTTCCCCTGTCTTTCTGGTGATACACCTATTTTGGAGCTATTTCTGAAGTAGGATACCAGCTGATTTAAGACCCCACGAGGGGCTCCCAGATGCCTGTTATACTGAGCAGATTACTGCTCAGTAATATGTGAGTGGATTTACATATATCACTTTTGCTGCCACTCCTGTCACATATAGGCGCAGTGTATTCTTGCCTATTGGATCTATACTTTATGTGCCAGTATATCTGTTCTGTCTGTGATGATAACAGATGGACTAATGAATTGCAGTGTAGTTTCCACCCTACACTGAGTCTTGTCTAGTATCTGTCACACTAACAATAATAATATAGAGTATAAATACATGGCATACAGATCCATGAAAAGAAAAAAAACAATTAAAAAATATTATGAAAAGAACCGTGAACCATCAGCATTACAAATACAATCAATTATATATACAATTTACGTACTTTAAGAATATGGAACTGCAAAAAGAGAATGTTGAGAAATATTGTGTCCAATAATTCTGGATATCAAGTTAAAAATGGAAGTCATCCTTTTTCAAATATGAAATATTTAAAATATGCCATAGAGCGAGAATAAAAAAACATACAGCAGGCTTTTCTGTTCACCCTGATCTCTAGTCAGGAAAGATCAATTAACTTGTCCACTTAATTCTCTGTTCATAGAAACCTGATATTTTTTTTACTGGTTATGTAGATTTTTAATTTCCCTGCATTTCTATTCTGTACCTGATCTGTCTCTGCACTGGGCAAATTGACATCTGTGCCAGTTGGAGTTTTATTTAAATCAATTAACTAAATTTCCCTAATTCTACTGCTGCTGTAATTAAACATATGAGATACAATGTTGTTTAATTGGGTCATTGAATATACTTATCACCTTAATGATACACCCCGCTTTTTTTTATAATGGTAGGTTAGTTTCTCTCTCTTTTCATGAAGGGATTATATTTATTCATATATTAAATTATAGTGCTGGATTTAAAAACATTGTGTACATAAACTGTCACAGAAGTGATTTGGTCCAAAGCCCAGACCAGGTGTAATTAGGTCAGTTCATGTAACTCAAAAGGCTTTCACATTTCCAAGGCCAACCACAGCTCTACCACCAGAATTATCATGGCCAATTAGAAGCATGGTAAACAGCTATATGACCCATCAATGTTTAAAGGAACAGTCACCCCTATTTTTAATGATTGTATAATTAAATATGTTATTTTGATTCATGCCATTATACTACTTGGCTTTCTGAAAATAATATATATATATATATACATAAAATAATATATCTAGAGTGGGTCATTTTTTTCCTCCTTGGGGATAGTTCTGCCATATTTTACCGGCCATATATAAGTTTTGCAGGCTGCTTTGCAGTATGTAGTAGTCACATGTGACCAGAAGTAAATCAATTACCAAATAAAGTAGTGGATCCCACAGAACCACCTTGATTAGTTAACTGATTTCATTCTGGTGATATATGTCTTTTACATACTGCAAGGCAGCATGCAAAAGTTATATGTGGATGGTACAGATTGAACTCTTTTAGCTGTGATGCTCTGGGTTCTGTCAGGGCGACTTTTGCCCATTTGGTCAAAGCTGCCCTTTTTGTTGTCACCTGATGCTATTTCCTTACTGTGGGGCAATTTGGAGAAATTTACACCATGCATATAAATTTTAAAATCTGGCTGTGTACGGTGCATGTAAAACAAAATGAATAAAATGTAATCCAGATTTCAAAGATCTCCAAATGTTTTTAAAAAACGAAATAAGAGTTTAATAAATATAACTGGAAGAGCTGACGCTGGAAAGCCTGGGAAGAGCCTTCCTGTACTATTTTCCTCTCATGTTTGTGGTATTGTACTATAGATATATATCTATGTTCCCACTGTCGGCTCAATCTACATGTAAATCTATGCAGCATAACCTGTTTGGCTTTGGAGAAGGATTCTGTGCATGGTTCATTGAAGGATTCTGTGCATGGTTCATTACAATGCAAGGGCGCCCTCTACTGGTAATAATTATGACATGTGACTTGCAGTTAGAAATGAGAGGGTAAAGTGTTGCTGGATCCTTACCTAGTATCCTTAAACAAAAGAAAAATACATTAAAAATACCTGTGATAACTAATATAATGACCACATCCATGAAAATACCAAATGTTAAAGCGCATGAAAAATAGACATAAAACACACCAATCACAGTATCTCAAAATATAATACTGTACTTATAAAAAATAAAAATACCCAGGATTCTTAGACAATCGAAAGGCAAAGTTTTAGTGTCAGCCATTCGTAGCCCAGATACCCCAACACTGAAACATTGGGGGTATTTCACTAGCTTTGGTGTCCTCACCCTGGATTGTCCTGTTTAGCTGTTTCTTACAGATAATGGCCAGCATGCAGTCAGGCCCATGAAACTGAAGTTATCTTCTTATCCTGTCAGCTTATGATTTACCAGCGGAAGTTATCTTCTTATTCAGCCACCTTCTGATTCATTGACTGAAGTTATCTTCTTATTCGGTCAGATTCTGATTCACCGGTTGAAGTTATCTTCTTATTCGGTCAGCTTCTAATTCACCGGTTGAAGTTATCTTCTTATTCGGTCATCTTCTGACTCATTGGCTGAAGTTATCTTCTTATTCAGCCAGCTTATGATTCACCAGCGGAAGTTATCTTCTTATTCAGCCACCTTCTGACTCATTGACTGAAGTTATCTTCTTATTCAGCCACCTTCTGATTCATTGACTGAAGTTATCTTCTTATTCAGCCAGCTTCTTATTAATCGGCTGAAGTTATCTTCTTATTCAGTCAGCTTATGATTCACCAGCGGAAGTTATCTTCTTATTCAGCCACCTTCTGACTCATTGACTGAAGTTATCTTCTTATTCAGCCACCTTCTGATTCATTGACTGAAGTTATCTTCTTATTCGGTCAGATTCTGATTCACCGGTTGAAGTTATCTTCTTATTGGTCATCTTCTGACTCATTGGCTGAAGTTATCTTCTTATTCAGCCAGCTTCTTATTAATCGGTTGAAGTTATCTTCTTATTCAGCCAGCTTCTAATTCAACGGTTGAAGTTATCTTCTTATTCAGCCAGCTTATGATTCACCAGCGGAAGTTATCTTCTTATTCAGCCAGCTTCTGATTCATTGACTGAAGTTATCTTCTTATTCAGCCAGCTTCTGATTCACCAGCTGAAGATAGCTTCTTATTCTGTCAGCTTCTGATTCAACGGTTGAAGTTATCTTCTTATTCAGCCAGCTTCTGATTCACCAGCTGAAGTTATCTTCTTATTCAGCCAGCTTCTTATTAATCGGCTGAAGTTATCTTCTGATTCTGTCAGCTTCTGACTCATTGGCTGAAGTTATCTTCTTATTCAGCCAGCTTCTTATTAATCGGCTGAAGTTATCTTCTTATTCAGCCAGCTTCTTATTAATCAGTTGAAGTTATCTTCTTATTCAGCCAGCTTCTTATTAATCGGTTGAAGTTATCTTCTTATTCAGCCAGCTTATGATTCACCAGCGGAAGTTATCTTCTTATTCAGCCACCTTCTGATTCATTGACTGAAGTTATCTTCTTATTCGGTCATCTTCTGACTCATTGGCTGAAGTTATCTTCTTATTCAGCCAGCTTCTGACTCATTGGCTGAAGTTATCTTCTTATTCAGCCAGCTTCTGACTCATTGGCTGAAGTTATCTTCTTATTCAGCCACCTTCTGATTCATTGACTGAAGTTATCTTCTTATTCGGTCAGATTCTGATTCACCGGTTGAAGTTATCTTCTTATTCGGTCATCTTCTGACTCATTGGCTGAAGTTATCTTCTTATTCAGCCAGCTTCTGATTCACCAGCTGAAGATAGCTTCTTATTCTGTCAGCTTCTGATTGTTACGGTTGAAGTTATCTTCTTATTCAGCCAGCTTCTTATTAATCGGCTGAAGTTATCTTCTTATTCAGCCAGCTTCTTATTAATCGGCTGAAGTTATCTTCTGATTCTGTCAGCTTCTGACTCATTGGCTGAAGTTATCTTCTTATTCAGCCACCTTCTGATTCAACGGTTGAAGTTATCTTCTTATTCAGCCAGCTTCTGATTCACCAGCTGAAGTTATCTTCTTATTCAGCCAGCTTCTTATTAATCGGCTGAAGTTATCTTCTTATTCAGCCAGCTTCTTATTAATCGGTTGAAGTTATCTTCTTATTCAGCCAGCTTCTTATTAATCGGCTGAAGTTATCTTCTTATTCAGCCAGCTTCTTATTAATCAGCTGAAGTTATCTTCTTATTCAGCCAGCTTCTTATTAATCGGCTGAAGTTATCTTCTGATTCTGTCAGCTTCTGACTCATTGGCTGAAGTTATCTTCTTATTCGGTCATCTTCTGACTCATTGGCTGAAGTTATCTTCTTATTCAGCCAGCTTCTGACTCATTGGCTGAAGTTATCTTCTTATTCAGCCAGCTTCTGATTCACCAGCTGAAGATAGCTTCTTATTCTGTCAGCTTCTGATTGTTACGGTTGAAGTTATCTTCTTATTCAGCCAGCTTCTTATTAATCGGCTGAAGTTATCTTCTTATTCAGCCAGCTTCTTATTAATCGGCTGAAGTTATCTTCTTATTCAGCCAGCTTCTTATTAATCGGCTGAAGTTATCTTCTTATTCAGCCAGCTTCTTATTAATCGGCTGAAGTTATCTTCTGATTCTGTCAGCTTCTGACTCATTGGCTGAAGTTATCTTCTTATTCAGCCAGCTTCTGATTCAACGGTTGAAGTTATCTTCTTATTCAGCCAGCTTCTGATTCACCAGCTGAAGTTATCTTCTTATTCAGCCAGCTTCTGATTCACCAGCTGAAGTTATCTTCTTATTCAGCCAGCTTCTTATTAATCGGCTGAAGTTATCTTCTTATTCAGCCAGCTTCTTATTAATCAGCTGAAGTTATCTTCTTATTCAGCCAGCTTCTTATTAATCGGCTGAAGTTATCTTCTGATTCTGTCAGCTTCTGACTCATTGGCTGAAGTTATCTTCTGATTCTGTCAGCTTCTGACTCATTGGCTGAAGTTATCTTCTTATTCAGCCAGCTTCTGACTCATTGACTGAAGTTATCTTCTTATTCAGCCAGCTTCTGATTCACCAGCTGAAGATAGCTTCTTATTCTGTCAGCTTCTGATTGTTACGGTTGAAGTTATCTTCTTATTCAGCCAGCTTCTTATTAATCGGTTGAAGTTATCTTCTTATTCGGCCAGCTTCTGATTCAACGGTTGAAGTTATCTTCTTATTCAGCCAGCTTATGATTCACCAGCGGAAGTTATCTTCTTATTCAGCCAGCTTCTTATTAATCGGCTGAAGTTATCTTCTTATTCAGCCAGCTTCTTATTAATCGGCTGAAGTTATCTTCTTATTCAGCCAGCTTCTTATTAATCGGTTGAAGTTATCTTCTTATTCAGCCAGCTTCTTATTAATCAGCTGAAGTTATCTTCTTATTCAGCCAGCTTCTTATTAATCGGTTGAAGTTATCTTCTTATTCAGCCAGCTTCTTATTAATCAGCTGAAGTTATCTTCTTATTCAGCCAGCTTCTTATTAATCGGCTGAAGTTATCTTCTGATTGTGTCAGCTTCTGACTCATTGGCTGAAGTTATCTTCTTATTCGGTCATCTTCTGACTCATTGGCTGAAGTTATCTTCTTATTCAGCCAGCTTCTTATTAATCGGCTGAAGTTATCTTCTTATTCAGCCAGCTTCTTATTAATCGGTTGAAGTTATCTTCTTATTCAGCCAGCTTCTTATTAATCAGCTGAAGTTATCTTCTTATTCAGCCAGCTTCTTATTAATCGGTTGAAGTTATCTTCTTATTCAGCCAGCTTCTTATTAATCAGCTGAAGTTATCTTCTTATTCAGCCAGCTTCTTATTAATCGGCTGAAGTTATCTTCTGATTGTGTCAGCTTCTGACTCATTGGCTGAAGTTATCTTCTTATTCGGTCATCTTCTGACTCATTGGCTGAAGTTATCTTCTTATTCAGCCAGCTTCTGATTCACCAGCTGAAGATAGCTTCTTATTCTGTCAGCTTCTGATTGTTACGGTTGAAGTTATCTTCTTATTCAGCCAGCTTCTTATTAATCGGCTGAAGTTATCTTCTTATTCAGCCAGCTTCTTATTAATCGGCTGAAGTTATCTTCTTATTCAGCCAGCTTCTTATTAATCGGCTGAAGTTATCTTCTTATTCAGCCAGCTTCTTATTAATCGGCTGAAGTTATCTTCTTATTCAGCCAGCTTCTTATTAATCGGCTGAAGTTATCTTCTTATTTAGCCAGCTTCTTATTAATCGGCTGAAGTTATCTTCTGATTCTGTCAGCTTCTGACTCATTGGCTGAAGTTATCTTCTTATTCGGTCATCTTCTGACTCATTGGCTGAAGTTATCTTCTTATTCGGTCATCTTCTGACTCATTGGCTGAAGTTATCTTCTTATTCAGCCAGCTTCTGATTCACCGGTTGAAGTTATCTTCTTATTCAGCCAGCTTCTTATTAATCGGCTGAAGTTATCTTCTTATTCAGCCAGCTTCTTATTAATCAGCTGAAGTTATCTTCTTATTCAGCCAGCTTCTTATTAATCGGCTGAAGTTATCTTCTTATTCGGCCAGCTTCTTATTAATCGGCTGAAGTTATCTTCTTTTCAGCCAGCTTCTTATTAATCGGCTGAAGTTATCTTCTTATTCAGCCAGCTTCTTATTAATCGGCTGAAGTTATCTTCTTTTCAGCCAGCTTCTTATTAATCGGCTGAAGTTATCTTCTTTTCAGCCAGCTTCTGATTCACCAGCTGAAGATAGCTTCTTATTCTGTCAGCTTCTGATTGTTACGGCTGAAGTTATCTTCTTTTCAGCCAGCTTCTTATTAATCGGCTGAAGTTATCTTCTTATTCGGCCAGCTTCTGATTCAACGGTTGAAGTTAGCTTCTTATTTGGCCAGCTTCTGATTCATCGGCTGAAGATAGCTTCTGATTCACCAGTTAGAGTTAGCTTCTTATTTGGCCAGCTTCTGATTCATCGGCTGAAGATAGCTTCTGATTCACCAGTTAGAGTTAACTTCTTATTTGGCCAGCTTCTGATTCATCGGCTGAAGTTATCGTCTTATTCACCCAGTTTCATGTACACCGGTTAAAGTTATCTTCTGATTCGGCCAGCTCCTGATTCAACAGTTGAAGATAGCATTTCAAATCAATACAATTTAAATGAAACGCTGAATCCACCTTGGCCGTGTTGGTATAGATTTTTATTGTACTGGGCACCCCTCTAAGTCATACACGAATATTGAGGCTAAATGTTGTTGCATGACATTTTAGAGTTTGCATGAATCTTCTTATCACCTTTTGAGCAGAGAACACCTCCCCATCTGTGTTTGGAGGCATTTGTGGTCAGCGTTAAGGCAAAAAGAAATTAGAATCAATTGATGAGGTTCATCATAGATCCCAGAATTGCCAATAATTCTTCCCTGACTGTGTGAGGGAGAAACACCTTTGAGGACCAGAGACATGCCAGACTCAACTGTCTGCCCAGAAACAACTGGGGGAATCTTTGTACCCAGGGACATTGCTATTATCTTTCCTATGACCTTTGCAAGATCTCTCTGCATCAAACTGTGACACATTAGGGAAACTCCTAACTTTTCCTGCACTTTGTCCCATTTTTCTTGGGAAATTCCTAAAGACAACACTTTTTTGTCCAAAAGGAAACCTAGGAAGGGAATATTACAAGTGGGTGTTAGAATGGATTTCTGCAAATTTACTACAGAACTCATGACACAGAGAATCCATCCCCACATACTGTTAACCTTCACAGGTCAATAAGGTTTCCTAGATGTAATAAATAGCTGGAAAATATCCTGTCTAACCAAAGGTCTATAAGGCAGAACTGTTGTCCTGCTCATCTGATTGGCTGAGAAGTGCTAGTACCGTTCTGGTAACGTGCGGGAAATTGGCGCAAGCATTTCTCAGAGGCAATGATCTCTCCAGGAGGATGCCACCCACAGAGGCAAAGAGGAGTGCCAAGTGCATAGAAAGAGATGCCAAGATGGAGTCAGAATTTGTATTCATTTATACGGTATTGATTGGAAGGTGGTATCTTCCTGCCACCTTTTCGTGGCAAATGTGTTTTTTTTTTTAATTAAATGTAATTCTTTTCAGAAACTAGTGCCAATCTGAATGAGACAAGTTGTGTAGAAATACGCTTTGAATATAAATATTGTTTTTGCAAAGGTTTTATAGTTCATACTATTTACATATATTTTGAATAAATAAATATTGTTTTTCAATAAGAGGTTGGCAGAATAAGAACATTTATGTCAGGCCAGCATAGCAGTGACGTTTACGTATATTGTGATATTCCTTTTTCCACCTCTCTATCATCAGATAAAGCAGCTGTGGCTAGCTCATGGGATATAGGAGCTAAACAGCTGGCTCCTTCTCAGGGGGCCTTAAGGCAGCAGTGACCCTGGAGGTGTGCTTCTCTTTCCTGGAATTTGGTAATTATATTTGAGTTTCTCCCTCATGACTTTACATAAAGATAGATATAAATAAATTGTTGTTTAGTACTGTAACTCGCTCCCTGGTCTCCACTTCAGCCTTCTCAAAATGGCTGTTCTCATCAGCTGCTCAGTATTCTCATAACATATAAGTGTCATTCACACCTTACATTACACCCCATTTCTGACACTACACACATAACCTAAAATCTTATATATGCCTACAGAGACATTTAAATCAGCAAGTCTGCTTCACATGTTGGTCCACATATAACACATGAGATAGATTAACATCACTTTGAAAGTTTAAAATAGGTTTACAACCCTTAAAAATGAAAAAATAAAATAAAAAAATCTAACGTTTTAATTTACTGTGCATAGGGTTGGTGTTAGGATAGATCTTCATTAAATATTTTAATATAATCCTTTTAACTAGTGTTTAGTATGAACGACATTTATTATCTTAAAGACAAAATACATGCATATTGCATATTACTATCAAACAAAAAATTTGCTAAATTGTTTAAATTCTTAAAGTAGTCAATGATGCATATTTCAACTCTTGGAAATAAGTTAGACCAAAGAAAACCTGAGGGCTCCTGTTAAATAGATGTTGCTTGACCCATATTCCTGTAGAAAGGTCAGGCTTGTTAGCCACTATATGACCTTTGTCTGAAAACACAGTGCTGTGTGAACTGTGTTCCAATTCTGAAAACGAATCCAGGTTTTTTGTTAAAGTGAGTTAATAATCTGCAAAAACAACGGGCTGTTTTACGGAAAATGTTTTTTAATTGCGAAATCATAAAACAATTGCATAACATTCAGCAGTGATTTCTCGAGCTTGAAAAATGAAGCCAAATAAATACTAGTTATACAAACCTCCCAATCGTGATCATATCAGGCACTAATGGCATTTAGCCACTTGAGCAAAGCATTTGTTCTACCTACAGAATATGAGATGCTTGGCAACCTATTGCCCTCAAGATTCATTATCAGCCGTTGCTATTATTAATGCAGACGAATAGGAATAGAAAAATCCGTCATATAATAAGGGAAAAGGTACATTTTCCACCAAATATTATATCTTCACCTTTTTTGAAAAGAAACCTATTTTGGATTGCTATCCCCACCTACTGGTCTGGTACTGGTAATACAGGAGTGTTATTGTTTCCATTGGAACTGAGTTTGCTTGTTACCTAATGTTTCATTACAGATTACCATGCAGCATTAGGTTGATTTTCTCATTGTTTTCTGACTGCAAACCAGTGGTGTATTTAGGTTTTGTGCTGCCCTAGGCCTGAGTAAACTCATGCACCCCTCTCCTTCCCACTAAACCAGTTTGGCCCCACATTGTTCCCTGGATATCTGGTGGGGCGAGCCCAGAATGTGTGTGTAGGCAGTGCAGGACGATGTACCACTAATAATGGTAGTGTTGTCTCTGCTGTCACCCCTTTTCGTCTTATGCTGCACCCCCACCCTGTCTGCCACCCTGGGCCTAGAACTAGGCAGAAATACAACACGGTATTGTCCAATCCATATTGTCCTCAACTAAACGGTAAAGTTAATTTTCAATTATTCTCTACATCAGCATTTAACAGGATTCCTGGGGTATTGCCACATCCAATCACCACTATTGTCGGATACAGCCGAGATTGCGATCTTATTCATGCCCGCCGTTAGACTCGCTCAGTTATTTGTGAGCATTGACAGAGGTCAGTCGTGTGGACGAAACCTCCCAATCTTTCAGCGAATTTAATGTGCTGCTTTAGATTATTGCCCAATACGGAATCTTAGGATAGGTAGCTTTATTTTTTATTTTTAGTCTGACTGTGATTGTTAAAAGTGTGCTGCTGAAAATTTTTGTATATCAGACATTTGCCCTAATTTACTTGGTCTTTGTATATAACACTTTCCCCCTAATTTACTTGGTCCTAGCATATCACACATTTGCCTTAATTTACTTCGGTTGTGTGTTTTGGTTTTTTTAAACTTGGTTAGAAATTGTGATGGAACCCTCCATCACTGGGATACTTTTAAAGCCAGGGCCCTACAGATTATGGGCCCTTTTTAAACAGCTTTAAAATGGGGTTCTGTTTGGGGGAGGTGGGAATAGTGGGTAAGTTTGCACTTTGCATTGACTTTATAATATATATGCTGTTCTTACCCCCTTTACTCATGTCCCCAAATTGTACCCTCTGTAATCCTGTTGTGTTGCATGTAATTATGTGGGTTGAGTTATGTTAACTTGATTAGTGATTTGGATGACTGCAGAGATCAGGAGATCCCAGGGCTAAAATCACTGTTCTCAGCCCTTGTGAGGGTCCCTTAGGAAGCAGAGACTGATGGAGGAACCCAGCCTGGGTACCAGGGGATTCCACCACAGAAATCATGTAATAATAAAATAAACCTCTTAATCCATCTGTGAACAGAGTTATGGTAGAGGTATATTCTTTCCATTTGTCATATAGCTTTTAGAGGAACACTCCAGTCATTAAATTAATTTTGGTTAATCTGTACATTCTATTTTGCGTTTAAATGCATTCAGGCATTCATTAAGAATACATTGCAAAATTGCACATTCATAAATAAGCTAGATATGTAAAAAGCCCTACATGGATGGGCCGTGGGTGCAGGAACCAGTTGAAACAGGACTGTCTTTGCTATGGCTGTACATTGTAATTTGTAAAGGCATGTTTACTTGAGTGAAGCAGGTGATTCATTTATTGAAGAGTGGTTGATGTAAAAACTTGGATTGTCTCCAAATCCAGGGTGACATTTTACAAGCAATGCTTAGCGTTACAAAGTAATCCTACAAGTACTGCTGGGTGTGTACAGCAGTACAATGCACAAAAGACATTTGCTGTCAGAGCAGAGAATAATTTCCTTTGGAGTGTTTCTGTCAGGGCTCAGGGATTTATTTTACAAGGTCTTTCGCTGTATGTGCAGGATGCAGTTCAGCAGTGAGTGTTTGATGTGAATATAGAGAATCCATTTACAAGGACTGTTTGGTGTAAGTGCAGAGAATGATTTGGGTGGGAGAATTCAGTCTGGAGCAGGGAAGGAGGCAGGGAGGGGTGCAAGGTGTGTTTATGGTGGGTGCAGTACTGGATATAGATACAGAGACCAATTCTAATAACGTCTGCTGAAGGGTGTTTTAGTGCAAAATGTATGATTCGTCTTTACCACCCCCCTCATCACTGCTGTGGTTACAATAAGGAAGTCCCCATGTTTCTGTTTCCTTTGTATCTCTGTGTTTAAAACAGGAAACTGAGTATAACAGACACAGAGCAAGAGAAGTTGTGGAGAACAAGTGTAGTGTGGGGTCATTTCACTGAGCAGGGAAGGAGCAGTCAGAAGGGGGCATCTAGCTGACACTTCCTGAGATGTCTTACAGCTGGTACCATGGAAACATCACTCGCTCCAGAGCAGAGGATCTCCTGTCACAAGGTGGAAAAGATGGGAGTTACTTGGTGCGAGACAGTGAATCAGTTTGCCGTGCATATGCTCTGTGTGTGCTGTAAGTTACAGATCTTATCCTTTACGTATACTCATGTGTATACTCAAGTGTTTCTAATACATACATTTATATTGTTAGATTGATGTGCACATTGCTAGCGCTTTATAAATTCACCCGTGTTTTGCATGCAGGTAATGAACATTGGGACTTGTACCTTGTTTTGCATGCAGGTAATGAACAGTGGGACTTGTACCTTGTTTTGCATGCAGGTAATGATCAGTGGGACCTGTACCTTGTTTTGCATGCAGGTAATGAACAGTGGGACTTGTACCTTGTTTTGCACGCAGGTAATGAACAGTGGGACCTGTACTTTGTTTTGCATGCAGGTAATGAACAGTGGGACTTGTACCTTGTTTAGCATGCAGGTAATGAACAGTGGGACTTGTGCCTTGTTTTGCATGCAGACAATGAACAGTGGGACTTGTACCTTGTTTAGCATGCAGGTAATGATCAGTGGGACTTGTACCTTATTTTGCATGCAGGTAATGAACAGTGGGACTTGTACCTTGTTTAGCATGCAGGTAATGAACAGTGGGACTTGTACCTTGTTTAGCATGCAGGTAATGAACAGTGGGACTTGTACCTTGTTTAGCATGCAGGTAATGATCAGTGGGACTTGTACCTTGTTTTGCATGCAGGTAATGAACAGTGGGACTTGTACCTTGTTTTGCATGCAGGTAATGATCAGTGGGACCTGTACTTGTTTTGCATGCAGACAATGATCAGTGGGACCTGTACCTTTTTTTGCATGCAGACAATGATCAGTGGGACCAGTACCTTTTTTGTGCATGCAGACAATGATCAGTGGGACTTGTACATTGTTTTGCATGTAGGTAATGAACAGTGGGACGTGCACCTTGTTTAGCATGCAGGTAATGGACATAGGAATTGGAATCTCGTTTTGCATGTTGGTAATGAACAGTGGGACTTGCACCTTGTTTTGCATACAGGTAATGGACATTGGGACTGGCATCTTGTTTTGAATGCATGCAATGAACAGTAGGGCTTATACCTGGTTTTGCATGCAGAGAATGAACAGTGGGACTTGTACCTTGTTTTGCATGCAGGTAATGAACAGTGGGACCTGTACCTTGTTGTGCATGCAGACAGTGAACAGTGGGACTTGCACCTTGTAATGAACAGTGGGACTTGCACCTTGTTTTGCATGCAGTCAATGGACGTTGGGACTGGCATCATGCTTTGAATGAAGGTGCAAATATGCACATAACAGGGGTGTACCTAGAGCATATGCCCTGTGTGTTCTGTAAGTTACAGATCTTATCCTTTACGTATACTCACGTGTATACTCAAGTGTTTCTAATACATACATTTATATTGTTAGATTGATGTGCACATTGCTTGCGCTTTATAAATTCACCCGTGTTTTGCATGCAGGTAATGAACAGTGGGAACTTGTACCTTGTTTTGCATGCAGGTAATGAACAGTGGGACTTGTACCTTGTTTAGCATGCAGGTAATGATCAGTGGGACCTGTACTTTGTTTTGCATGCAGGTAATGAACAGTGGGACTTGTACCTTGTTTTGCATGCAGACAATGATCAGTGGGACCTGTACCTTGTTTTGCATGCAGGTAATGAACAGTGGGACCTGTACCTTGTTTTGCATGCAGACAATGATCAGTGGGACCTGTACCTTGTTTTGCACGCAGGTAATGAACAGTGGGACTTGTACCTTGTTTTGCATGCAGGTAATGAACAGTGGGACTTGTACCTTGTTTTGCATGCAGGTAATGAACAGTGGGACTTGCACCTTGTTTTTCATGCAGGTAATGAACAGTGGGACTTGCACCTTGTTTTGCATGCAGACAATGAACAGTGGGTCTTGTACATTGTTTTGAATGCAGGTAATGAACAGTGGGACTTGTACCTTGTTTTGCACGCAGGTAAAAACAGTGGGACCTGCACCTTGTTTTGCATGCAGACAGTGAACAGTGGGACTTGCATCTTGTTTTGCATGCAGGTAATGAACAGTGGGACTTGCACCTTGTAATGAACAGTGGGACTTGCACCTTGTTTTGCATGCAGTCAATAGACGTTGGGACTGGCATCATGCTTTGAATGAAGGTGCAAATATGCACAAATCAGGGGTGTACCTAGAGCATTTGGTACCCGGGGTGGACCCTGTATTTGGCACTCCCCACCTACCTCCTATCTTTAAAATATAAAAAAACGACACTTTGTAAACTTATAGACAGAGATGCACACACATACTCACACTTACACACACACAGACATGCATAGTCACACTTACACTGTAAGTGTGAGTATGTGAGTGTAAGTGTGACTGTGTGGGACGTGTGAGTCACTGACTCACACTTACACATATTTACACACACACACATTTACAGACACACACACACATTTACAGACTCACTCACAGTTACACACACACACAGTCACACTTACACAAACAGTCACACTTACACACACACACAAACACAGACTTACACACAAAGAGTCACTCTCGCATACAGACTCTCACTTACACACAGTCACACGTACACACACACATTCCCACTTACACACACACACAGACTCACATGTACACACACAGTCACACGTACACACAGACACACTTACACAGAGAGACTCCCTTTTTTCACGCACAGACACAGACTCCCACTTACAATCACACACACACACACACATACAGACTCACACTTACACACTCGCACACAGCCACACATACACACACACTTACACAGACACACGCAGGGTCGAGGAGGGAAAGATTATGCAGTGTCTGGGAACTTAGTTTAGTCTCAGGTGCGGGGGGGGAGTGGGGGTCTGGGGGTGCGATTTCCACTGCAGATGGGCTGCACCTCCATGTCCAGCGGGCTGTATTAGAGGGGTGCCATTGGTTGGGGTGCCCATAGTCAAATAAACTGTTTCGGACCCTGGGCACTCCTAGTACATTGTGAGATCATTCTCATTCTCTCCTCCATTCTGCTTCTTCTCGCAGATATTCATTCTCTTCCTCCATTCCTATTTTTGTTTCCAGTGTGTCCTGTTCCTCTTTCTTTTATTCTTCATATTCTGCTTAGGCTTTTTTTCTCTCTCCTACTTCCTCTCTCTATTCCATTCTCTCTTCATCCACAACCTCGTGCCCACCATGTGCCATTCTTTCTTTTTCCATCTTGTCCTATTCTCATTACTGGACCCTTCATTCTTGCCTCATTTCTCATATTTTTTGCCTGTGCCTTAAAAATAGGTCATGTTCATATTTAAAGTCAGAGGTTTTAATCTCTTTTGTACAAACATCAAATTGTGGGGAAGTAGCAACTTTCGTTAACTGTATGATGAAATAATCTTATATTGTTAATTTATTTGTGTTTGCAGATACCAGAGTTGTGTCTATACCTACAGGATCCTACAGAACACTGAGCAGCTGTTATCTGTGCAGGTGAGTCATCCACCGCCCAAATTTATTAAAACCCTGGTTGTGCTTTGGGTATTCAAAAAGGTTATATGCTGTAAACTGTGACTATACCAGAAGTGCTAAAAGTTTAAGTTGTGGAAGTTCATATTGCAATATGTAAATGATGTGGGTGTTTGCAATCAGCTTGTGCCAAAAAGGATGGGTGATTCTATCTATACCGCTTTACAGAGTATGTGGATCTTCTCAGTGGTGTATCTTGGTTTTGTGCTGCCCTAGGCAGAATAATTACAGGCACTCCCCCCCCCCCCCCCCCACATTGCACATCTAGGGCAGATCACTCACGTTGCACACCCAAGAATTGCATTGCATGCCCCATCACACCATTATATGCTCCATCACCCACATTGCACACACATTAAATGCCCCATCACCCCATTACATGCCCTATCACATGCTCCATTACCCCACTACATGTTCCCATCACCCCCATTACATGCTCCATTACATGCCCCATCACCCCATTACATGCCCCCATCACCCAATTTCATGCCCCATCACCCCCATTAAATGCCCCCATCACCCCCATTACATGCTCCTATCACCCCCATTACATGCTCCTATCACCCCTATTACATCCTCCCATCCTCCCCATTACATGCCCCCATCACCCTAATTACATCCTCCCATCCTCCTCATTACATGCCCCCATCACCCCCATTACATGCCACTATCACTCCAGGACTTAAAGGGACACCCCCCAAGGCAGACAAGGTAAGTGCCGCCCTAGGTACTTGCTTTGTCTGCCTCGCACTTAATACAGTGCTGGATCCTCTAGGAAACTCCCTTTATAGTCTTACCCTGTGAGAATAGAACTTTGTGAGAGTTGAAGGTTTTGCTTTAATTAAAGAAGGTAGAAAAATTAGGCATTGCTTCTTTTTTGGTCTTGAGTACAAATAGCACTGGAATGTTGGGTTCTGTGTTTACCTAAATATTAGGGTCAACTTATGGGAGCTCCGAGATTCGGACCGAATCACATCACTTTGGAGATCCGAGTAGCCCTCTCATTCAGGCTACTCAGAGACCACCAAAGTGATGTGAAATCAGCATGAAAATCAGTCAGTGTGGGTGATTTTCATGCATGCATCTTACAGGTTTGGCTGCCGAAATAGGAACCTTGGTCTTCCCAATAAATATTAAAAAAAAGCTTAATGCGTTAAATAAAATAAAATAAAATGTAAATGAACATAAACTGTATTAACATTTAAAAATGTTTATATTAATGTAAATATACTATTATAATATCTAACATTAATATGTTATAATTGTATATAAATATTTTTATGTTTGAGATATGTTTATTTTAATTCTATATTTTTATGTTAACTAAATTCCATAATATTTCCCTGCAGTTCGGCTTATTGTCCTGATCTGGCCCACCTTCTGCTCAGATTGGGACATACTGAGTAGAGCCTATAGCTTTAGCAAACACCAGATTGCTGGCTCCATAATAGTACCTGTAGCACAATTCCATTTTATTGTCGGTTTCATAATTATAAGGATATGATAGAGCAGCAGGTGAAACGAGAAAAGGAAGCAGAGTAGCCCAGGGGAATTCTAGGAGGTGATGTACTAGTGCAGTTCCTATTTAAAAGAAATGGTGAAATAATAAAGTTCTTTGTGGTGTATCTAACATAATGCTTTATGCCACAAGACCTCATGTGATAGACTGGGGGTACTTACCATTTCCATTAACAGTGCTCTGAAAAAAAACCTGACAAAACAATGCTGCAAAAACACACTACATATATCACTTAAATCACTTTTATTTATACACACAAGTATAGAAAAGACAATAAATATGGGTACATTTAAAATAATAATATTATACATTAGACAGCATATGGATTATAATAAGCTTCACAAAAATACTAGAAATACAAGAAAACATGTGCACATTGTCAAAGCCCAGACCCTATTAGAACCTACCACTGGTTCCTCTTCAGACATGAAGTCGAGCCAGCAGGCCCCAGTTGCTCTGACACTGGTCGCTCTTTAATCAGTAGGCAGTGCCCTTCCACTGCTCTTTTTAATAAGTATACATTATTTGTTTACATGATTAGCTAAAGTCTTTGTAATGAATATGGGTGCAAATTATGAAACAATCCCGACTATGTAGTGGAAACATATTTTGCATGAGAGTTGCCTTCTGTAAAGTATTTTATAGGCTGTGTCCTGAAGCATCCCTGATAGAGGTCTTTTGTTCCTCTTTTTTCTTGTTTGTTGACAGAAATTAATTTGCATTTCCTGTCGTTATGTAAGTGGTTATAGACATTAGTAATAGAAGAGATTATGGTGTCACTAAGTTGCTTGACAAGACCAAGGGCTTCAGTCCAAGGCTATAAATTATTAGCAACCACTTCTTCTTCGATGGCTGCATACTAACATAGAACCCAGGAAGTCTGAGAGCAGAATGGGATGGCTGCATATTAACATAGAACCTAGGAAGTCTGAGAGCAGAATGGGATGGCTGCATATTAACATAGAACCCAGGAAGTCTGAGAGCAGAATGGGATGGCTGCATATTAACATAGAACCCAGGAAGTCTGAGAGCAGAATGGGATTGCTGCATATTAACATAGAACCCAGGAAGTCTGAGAGCAGAATGGGATGGCTGCATATTAACATAGGACCCAGGAAGTCTGAGAGCAGAATGGGATGGCTGCATATTAACATAGGACCCAGGAAGTCTGAGAGCAGAATGGGATGGCTGCATATTAACATAGAACCTAGGAAGTCTGAGAGCAGAATGGGATGGCTGCATATTAACATAGAATCCATGAAGTCTGAGAGCAGAATGGGATGGCTGCATATTAACATAGAATCCAGGAGGTCTGAGAGCAGAATGGGATGGCTGCATATTAACATAGGACCCAGGAAGTCTGAGAGCAGAATGGGATGGCTGCATATTAACATAGAAGCAAGGAAGTCTGAGAGCAGAATGGGATGGCGGCATATTAACATAGAACCCAGGAAGTCTGAGAGCAGAATGGGATGGCTGCATATTAACATAGAACCTAGGAAGTCTGAGAGCAGAATGGGATGGCTGCATATTAACATAGAACCCATGAAGTCTGAGAGCAGAATGGGATGGATGCATATTAACATAGAACCCAGGAAGTCTGAGAGCAGAATGGGATGGCTGCATATTAACATAGAACCCAGGAAGTCTGAGAGCAGAATGGGATGGTGGCATATTAACATTGAACCTAGTAAGTCTGAGAGCAGAATGGGATGGATGCATATTAACATAGAACCCAGGAAGTCTGAGAGCAGAATGGGATGGCTGCATATTAACATAGAACCCAGGAAGTCTGAGAGCAGAATGGGATGGATGCATATTAACATAGGACCCAGGAAGTCTGAGAGCAGAATGGGATGGCTGCATATTAACTTAGGACCCAGGAAGTCTGAGAGCAGAATGGGATGGCTGCATATTAACATAGGACCCAGGAAGTCTGAGAGCAGAATGGGATGGCTGCATATTAACATAGAAGCAAGGAAGTCTGAGAGCAGAATGGGATGGCTGCATATTAACATAGAACCCAGGAAGTCTGAGAGCAGAATGGGATGGCTGCATATTAACATAGAACCCAGGAAGTCTGAGAGCAGAATGGGATGGCTGCATATTAACATAGAACCCATGAAGACTGAGAGAAGAATGGGATGGCTGCATATTAACATAGAACCCAGGAAGTCTGAGAGCAGAATGGGATGGCTGCATATTAACATAGGACCCAGGAAGTCTGAGAGCAGAATGGGATGGCTGCATATTAACATAGGACCCAGGAAGTCTGAGAGCAGAATGGGATGGCTGCGTATTAACATAGAACCCATGAAGTCTGAGAGCAGAATGGGATGGCTGCATATTAACATAGAATCCAGGAAGTCTGAGAGCAGAATGGGATGGCTGCATATTAACATAGGACCCAGGAAGTCTGAGAGCAGAATGGGATGGCTGCATATTAACATAGAAGCAAGGAAGTCTGAGAGCAGAATGGGATGGCGGCATATTAACATAGAACCCAGGAAGTCTGAGAGCAGAATAGGATGGCTGCATATTAACATAGAACCTAGGAAGTCTGAGAGCAGAATGGGATGGCTGCATATTAACATAGAACCCATGAAGTCTGAGAGCAGAATGGGATGGCTGCATATTAACATAGAACCCAGGAAGTCTGAGAGCAGAATGGGATGGCTGCATATTAACATAGAACCCAGGAAGTCTGAGAGCAGAATGGGATGGTGGCATATTAACATTGAACCTAGGAAGTCTGAGAGCAGAATGGGATGGATGCATATTAACATAGAACCCAGGAAGTCTGAGAGCAGAATGGGATGGCTGCATATTAACATAGAACCCAGGAAGTCTGAGAGCAGAATGGGATGGATGCATATTAACATAGGACCCAGGAAGTCTGAGAGTAGAATTGGATGGCTGCATATTAACATAGAACCCAGGAAGTCTGAGAGCAGAATGGGATGGCTGCATATTAACATAGGACCCAGGAAGTCTGAGAGCAGAATGGGATGGCTGCATATTAACATAGAACCCAGGAAGTCTGAGAGCAGAATGGGATGGCTGCATATTAACATAGAACCCATGAAGACTGAGAGAAGAATGGGATGGCTGCATATTAACATAGAACCCAGGAAGTCTGAGAGCAGAATGGGATGGCTGCATATTAACATAGGACCCAGGAAGTCTGAGAGCAGAATGGGATGGCTGCATATTAACATAGGACCCAGGAAGTCTGAGAGCAGAATGGGATGGCTGCGTATTAACATAGAACCCATGAAGTCTGAGAGCAGAATGGGATGGCTGCATATTAACATAGAATCCAGGAAGTCTGAGAGCAGAATGGGATGGCTGCATATTAACATAGGACCCAGGAAGTCTGAGAGCAGAATGGGATGGCTGCATATTAACATAGAAGCAAGGAAGTCTGAGAGCAGAATGGGATGGCGGCATATTAACATAGAACCCAGGAAGTCTGAGAGCAGAATAGGATGGCTGCATATTAACATAGAACCTAGGAAGTCTGAGAGCAGAATGGGATGGCTGCATATTAACATAGAACCCATGAAGTCTGAGAGCAGAATGGGATGGCTGCATATTAACATAGAACCCAGGAAGTCTGAGAGCAGAATGGGATGGCTGCATATTAACATAGAACCCAGGAAGTCTGAGAGCAGAATGGGATGGTGGCATATTAACATTGAACCTAGGAAGTCTGAGAGCAGAATGGGATGGATGCATATTAACATAGAACCCAGGAAGTCTGAGAGCAGAATGGGATGGCTGCATATTAACATAGAACCCAGGAAGTCTGAGAGCAGAATGGGATGGATGCATATTAACATAGGACCCAGGAAGTCTGAGAGTAGAATTGGATGGCTGCATATTAACATAGAACCCAGGAAGTCTGAGAGCAGAATGGGATGGCTGCATATTAACATAGGACCCAGGAAGTCTGAGAGCAGAATGGGATGGCTGCATATTAACATAGAACCCAGGAAGTCTGAGAGCAGAATGGGATGATACCAGTTCAACACATCTGTCTCATCACACACAGTTCCGTTCACATGCTGACAGTTAGATCCAGGGGTTGGCTTAGCGTTTAGGGTTAGGTGGCCACGTTGAATTTTCAGCAATTTAATGGCATTGCTGAACTGATGGAGAAGAAATGGCGGCTCTGAATCATCATTGACACTTATTTTAAATCGTTGGGAAACCAAAGAGTCTTCATATGTACTGCCTCCCAATTTGCAGACATCCTGTTTTAGTGCGGTTGGTGCAAATAGGAATCTTAGACATTCCCTTACTCACACACATGTAGTTTTTCTTTGGAATCATAATTCACCATTTTTTCTGGGAGCTCTGTGATGATTCGGAGCCACCATGATTCCATCTCTGATTTCCCAATGATTTCAAGTAATAGCTCATTCCTTTTAGTAAAGAAAACATAGTTTAAGCGCAAGATTATGTTTTAGGTCTATCCAGTAGCCTCATATGTAACATACAAAGCGCTCACACAAACTAAGATAATAGTCATACACATGTACGCAAAGTACCGTGTTTTTCGCTCCATGAGACACACCTGACCATAAGACGCACCTAGTTTTTAGAGGAGAAAAACACACAAAAAAATATTCTGAATCTCTTGCCCTCTGTAGTGCCTCTTTTGCCCCCTGTAATGTCTCTCTTTCCCCTGTAATGTCTCTCTTTCTTCGACATGTCTCCTTGTCGGTGGGGCATGGGAGCAGCTGCAGCGGAAAAGACTGCTGTCCTTCTCAGCGTACATCCGCGCACCGCGACAAGAAAGGCAGGGCCAGATGTACTCATATTCTTCTGCACAGCGCACAAGCATCACATAAGTACGCTATACCAGCTGGGGTTAATTGTCGGGAGGGGTAGGTATAATTATGGGGGGCCCAGACCATTTGTTCTGTATGGGGTCCCAACATTTCTGATGACGGCCTTGCTGCTCACACACACAGGGAACACCCCTCTCTCACATTTATTTGCACTCACTAACTCTCAAACCACCAATGCCACTATTACAACATATACACTATTCTCAAATGTGCACAAATGACTCACTCTTATAACACACTAAGCAACTGTCACTTGCTCTTCTTCCTCATTTCCAAAACCACAGGGACTTTACATGTTAAATATAGACGCAGGACAGCAAAGAGGCTGCAAAAGAAGTAGGAACTGCAGAGTAAAAATCATAGTGCAACTGCTTGTCATTTAACTTGCTGCATACAGAACATTGGGTTATCATTTTCCTATGTCATATTCCTGGGTTTAAAGAGCTTCTAGTATAGAGACACAAGTGAAGAGACTATTGGACCTAGTATGAAGATAAACTGGCATGTACTTTTTAAGTTTGTCCTTTTTATCCAAAATATTATAGGCCCCAACCTAAGCGTAGGTCTGCACTCAAGTAATAAAAAAAATGAAAATATTTGTTTTTTGTATTTGTTGTCCTTTCAATTTTTATTCTTTATTTTATCTTATTATAGACCTACTTTTTGTTTGGGGTCTATCCAACACTATATTTTATATATATATATTATCTTTAAGTCCAATTAGCACCCTTTCTCCCCAAGTATTCGTTTTTCTTTGGGGAGGTTGTATAGATACTGCGGAAGGTATTTTGATTGGGCTTCAGTAGCAACAGGTTCTTAGACGTAGTTACATGCCTGTTTAGTAGTTACTGTCGCTGACAGTATCTCACTGCTAGTGCATTGGAAGATCTCCATTTTCAGATGCCACCAAAAGAGGGGACTTTAACTAGAAGCATCATGGCTGTTGGTCAGAGGATAAATGGGCTTTTCCATGACATCGTATCCTCATCCCCTAGGGCCAAGAGTATTACTAAAGGTTAATTACTGATATGTGCGATAAAAGGGAGATGCTGGATCACGGCAGTTTATAGAATATAATATCATTTAATAATGTATAAAAACAGTTGTCAAAGACATAATTACAATTGCACACATAGAATATAGCACGGCACACATAAAAATTATATACAAATCGTTTTTATCACAAGTGGGCACTATACATTTTTGAAGACCTACCACCTAAAAATGCATAGTGACTACTTGTGATAAAACATTCTCTATATCATTTTTATGTGTGCCGTGCTATATTCTATGTGTGCAATTGTAATTATGTATTTGACAACTGTTTTTATAAATTATTAAAATTATATTCTATAAACTGCCGTGATCCAGCATCTCCCTTTTAACGCACATACCAGTAATTAACCTTCCATTGTACCCTTCTTGTCTCTAGAAAGTGGCCAGGACACCACTCACTGGTATTGGAGCAGCTTCAAAACGCCCCTTGTTTTCTCTCCTTTGTTTTTCCATACATACTGAATTGATTCTAAACCTCTTTGTTTCTTCTTTCTGTATAAACTCCGTAGAGCTGGTCTGTATCCATATTTATATAGGACAAAGACTACTGACAATGTGCTTTTATACATTGAAAACAGTTTTACGGGGTCTTCTTAATTCAGGGACATTTAGTAATGAGGACATGTTCCAACAGCAATAAATCTATTCCACTTTATTGCAGTTTTTAGGCTATAGGAAGAGTTCAGGAAAAAGAAATAAGACAGATCTGTTTCTTTTTCTTTATTGTACATGAGGCAGGACTTATCTAAAAAAAAAAATTCTGACAATTTCGATGGATCTGTCCCTTTAAAATTATCAGCTTGTATTGATTAACCAATGTGCAGAACAAAGTGCAACGTGTCCAGACCATTTCTCAGTGGCCTCAGACATGTGTATGTGAAAGAAGTATGGTGACTTAATACTCCTATCTTTGCTTCTAGTGCACACCGACATTTTTTCCATGGACGTATGCATGTGTGGGACCATAGACCAAGTCCTTTTTTTATTTTGTTATTTATTTATTGTTTTTTTTTATTGAGTTACTTGGTACACAACACAGATATTTTTAGGTAATAACTTACGCTGAGTGCTATATATGTTTACTAGCGTAGTTGAACTAACTAAATTAAAAGACAATAGAAATGAAAAAGGTATAAAAGGAAGAGAAAAGGTGGAAAGAAACAAACAAGGTAGAAGATGGTAACAAGGTAGCATATTAGCAAAGTTAACTTAGCTTTTTATAAGATGGAGCAAACAAGGTAATGGGGAATATTTAAGGAATTTAACAGGAGAATATTAACATAACATAAATATATAAAAATAAAAGAATATAAAAGGAGAATATTAAAATAAGATACAAATAGTTATTGTGAGTAGAAAAAATAGGGTGGGAAAGACCACCAGTGGCGTCGAGTTGCTACAAAAAAAAAGCCAAAGCTTCACGACTTCTGTGGTGTCATATCTTCTAAGAAATATCCCATGTCTGCCTGTACACATTACAGAGTTTTCATAAAATGGGGCAAGCAAGGTCTGATATGAATATCAAGATCAAGATACAGTGCCTTGCAAAAGTATTCACCCTTGACGTTTTACCTATTTTTACATTACAGCCTTAAGTTCAATGTTTTATTAATCTGAATTGTATGTGATGGATCAGAACACAATAGTCTAAGTTGGTGAAGTGAAATGAGAAACAAAATGTACATAAAACTATTTTTTAGAAATAGAAAACAGATAATTGGCATGTGAGTATGTATTCACCCCCTTTGTTATGAAGCCCATAAAAATCTCTGGTGCAACCAATTACCTTCAGAAGTCACATAATTAGTGAAATGATGTGCATCTGTGTGCAATCTAAGTGTCACATGATCTGTCATTACATATACACACCTTTTTTGAAAGGCCCCAGAGGCTGCAACACCTAAGCAAGAGGCACCGCTAACCAAACACTGCCATGAAGACCAAGGAACTCTCCAAATAAGTAAGGGAAAATGTTGTTGAGAAATACAAGTCAGGGTTAGGTTATAAAAAAATATCCAAATCTTTGATGATCCCCAGGAGCACCATCAAATCTATCATAACCAAATGTAAAGAACATGGAGGAGCTGCAGAGTTCCACAGCAGAGACTGGTGTATCTGTACATAGGACGACAATAAGCCGTATCTCCATAGAGTTGGCCAGAAAAAAGCCATTACTTTCAGCTAAAAACAAAATGGCACGTTTTGAGTTTGTGAAAAGGCATGTGGGAGACTCCCAAAATGTATGGAGGAAGGTGCTCTGGTCAGATGAGACTAGAATTGAACTTTTCAGCCATCAAAGAAAACACTATGTCTGGTGCAAACCCAACACATCAAATCACCCAAAGAACACCATCCCCACAGTGAAACATGGTGGTGGCAGCATCATGCTGTGGGGATGTTTTTCAGCAGCCGGGACTGGGAAACTGGTCAGAGTTGAGGGAAAGATGGATGGTGCTAAATACAGGGATATTCTTGAGCAAAACCTGTATGTGCGTGATTTGAGGCTAGGACGGAGGTTCACCTTCCAGCAGGACAATGACCCCAAACACACTGCTAAAGAAACACTTGAGTGGTTTAAGGGGAAACATGTAAATGTGTTGGAATGGCCTAGTCAAAGCCCAGACCTCAATCCAATAGAAAATCTGTGGTCAGACTTAAAGATTGCTGTTCACAAGCGCAAACCAACTTGAAGGAGCTGGAGCAGTTTTGCAAGGAGGAATGGGCAAAAATCCCAGTGGTGAGATGTTGCAAGCTCATAGAGACTTATCCAAAGCGACTTGGAGCTGTGATTACCGCAAAAGGTGGCTCTACAAAGTATTGACTTTAGGGGGTGAATAGTTATGCACATCGACTTTTTCTGTTATTTTGTCCTATTTGTTGTTTGCTTCACAATTTAAAAAAAACATCTTCAAAGTTGTGGGCATTTTCTGTAAATTAAATGATGCAAATCCTCAAACAATCCATGTTAATTCCAGCTTGTGAGGCAACAAAACACGAAAAATGCCAAGGGGGGTGAATACTTTTGCAAGGCACTGTATGACTGCCAGGAGAAAAATAAATCCACACGTGGTACAATTTTGAAAGCTCTGATCTTGTTGTGTTAAACAGTTATAATTGAGTATGGGAGAAATTTCTCAGCAATCTAATGGTGATGGGCATTATCTAATGAGTTAAGATGGGAGCTGCAGGTATGTTGACGTGGATTCCAATCAGGTTTGGGAATGTTTGGATGTAGCACATCACATCTCATGGTGGAGTCTGGGATCCACATGGATTATATCTAACCTGATGTGGGAGTCTACATTGTAGGATATTATTAGACAGGCATTGTAATATATGGGGATTTCCTCTAGTACTCCAATTTTGAGATGGCCTTGTTGTCTAGTTCCTCTAGTTGAGCTTGCATCCTATGAATAAAGGTGGCTTGTTGTTAGATACATGTGATTAAGGCATTGACCTTGGTGTGGAGAAGGGAGCTGTCTTTTTCATGGAAGGTCACACAATTATTGATCTGGTATATGTCATGCTTTATTCCCCGCAGTTCTTCATAGATAGGCTGGTTGGCCTTTATAATGATCTGGGTCAGATCTTCTTTTGACGCCTAGGAGCTTCTTTCCAGTCATCCGTGTGTGTATGGGTAACTATGCAGCCATTTACACCCTATGTTCAGGTATGTCCTCACCAGCCCAATTGGTGGTATGAGCTGCACAGGGCCCTCGTCTAGTTTGCCAAGTATTGTTGTGAAAAAGTAATTAATTGTGACTTGTTTTTTGTCCATGCACTTTTGGAATTGCCTGTAGTTCGGTTGTGTCTCCCCATTTTGGTCAAATTGCCAAAAAAGTAAGTGAAAGTAGTTCTGTTGTTTTGCATCCGCCGACAGTCGATTAAAGTGATATTCCAAATTAAGCTGATAGCTTATATAACAATATTTTTAAGTATGAGTTTTTAATATGTAGTATTTCATATATTTTCACATGGTCTTTGGTGAAGAAGAGATAATGGTATGGGGCTGTTTTTCAGGGGTTGTGCTAGGCCCCTTACTTCCAGTGAAGGAAAATTTTAATGCTTCAGCATACCAAGACATTTTGAACAATGCTATGCTTACAACTTTGTGGGAACAGTTTGGGAAAACCCTATTCCATATCAGCATGACTGTGCCCGAGTGCACAAAGTATGGTGCATAAAGATATGCAAATTGAAATAGAAAAAGAAGGAAGAATCCGCTCTCAGGATCTTTGGTGATAAATCTGTGATGATTTTAATGGCAAAAAATGGTGATAGATATAACAGCAGTAGACGGAGGGAAAAAAACTTGACGCGTTTCGCGTGAACACACGCTTAATCATTAAGCGTGTGTTCACGCGAAACGCGTCAAGTTTTTTTCCCTCCGTCTACTGCTGTTATATCTATCACCATTTTTTGCCATTAAAATCATCACGGATTTATCACCAAAGATCCTGAGTGCGGATTCTTCCTTCTTTTTCTATTTCAATTTGTTGGTCTTTAAAACGCTGGATAAAGCAAATAACAATCTTATATGAATGCAAACAGAATATTGCGATACCTAAGGTAATAAGGTTTTAAACACCTGTGTTTGATCGATAGCCATTTGTCTCTGCTGCAGGCTAAATAGATAAAGGATTTTGCCCCTCTATATGACAGGACTCTGCCCCTGCCCCTCTATTTGCCAGGATTTTTCCCCTCTATGCCAGGATTTTGCCTCTATATGCCAGGATTTTGCCTCTATATGCCAGGATTTTCCCCCTCTATATGCCATGATTTTGCCCCTCTATGCCAGGATTTTGCCCCTCTATATGACAGGACTCTGCCCCTGCCCCTCTATTTGCCAGGATTTTGCCCCTCTATGTCAGGATTTTGCCTCTATATGCCAGGATTTTGACTCTATATGGCAGGATTTTGCCTGTATGTGCCAGGATTTTGCCCCTCCATATGCCAGGATTTTGCCTCTATATGCCAGGATTCTGCCCCTCTATGTGCCAGGATTTTGCCCCTCAATATTCCAGGATTTACTCGTTTAATCCACCCTCCTCCCTCTTCCTCAGACAGTACTTACCTCCGGTCTTCTCCTCCGTGCATCTTCCCCCCTGCACGGAGGAAGGAAGCTCTGGTCGTCACGTTTTTTTTTTTTTTTTTTACTTTAATTAAGTCGCGCGACTTCAATAAAGTTAAAAAAAAAAAAAAAAACGTGACGCCCGGAGCTTCCTTCCTCCGTGCAGGGGGGAAGATGCACGGAGGAGAAGACCGGAGACAGAGAGCAACAAGGAGGTAAGTACTCACCATCTACTTGGTGCTCCCTGTCTATGACTTGTTGTCAAATCTGGTGGCAGTGACAGGAAAGGTGTGCTGCTACTTAAAAACAATAACAATGTAATGTCAGATACCAGGAATATTGTGCCAGTCAGATGCCAGTAATAGTGTGCCAGTCAGAGTCCAGTTATAGTGTGCCAGTCAGAGCCCAGTAATATTGTGCCACTCAGAGCCCAGTAATAGTGTGCCAGTCAGATACCAGGAATATTGTGCCAGTCAGATACCAGGAATATTGTGCAAGTCAGATGCCCAGTAATAGTGTGCCAGTCAGAGCCCAGTAATATTGTGCCAGTCAGATACCAGGAATATTGGGAATATTGTGCCACTCAGAGTCCAGTTATAGTGTGCCACTCAGAGTCCAGTTATAGTGTGCCAGTCAGAGCCCAGTAATATTGTGCCACTCAGAGCCCAGTAATATTGTGCCAGTCAGATACCAGTAATATTATGCCATTCAGATGCCAGTAATAGTGTGCCAGTCAGATACCAGGAATATTGTGCCAGTCAGATGCCCAGTAATAGTGTGTCACTCAGAGCCCAGTTATAGTGTGCCACTCAGAGCCCAGTAATATTGTGCCACTCAGAGCCCAGTAATAGTGTGCCAGTCAGAGCCCAGTAATATTGTGCCAGTCAGATACCAGTAATATTGTGCCAGTCAGAGCCCAGTAATATTGTGCCAGTCAGATACCAGGAATAGTGTGCCAGTCAGATACCAGGAATAGTGTGCCAGTCACATGCCCAGTAATAGTGTGCCAGTCAGATACCAGGAATAGTGTGCCAGTCAGATGCCCAGTAATAGTGTGCCAGTCAGAGCCCAGGAATATTGTGCCAGTCAGATACCAGGAATAGTTTGCCAGTCAGATGCCCAGGAATATTGTGCCAGTCAGATGCCCAGGAATATTGTGCCAGTCAGATGCCCAGGAATAGTGTGCCAGTCAGAGACCAGGAATATTGTGCCAGTCAGATGCCCAGTAATATTGTGCCAGTAAGAGACCAGGAATATTGTGCCAGTCAGAGACCAGGAATATTGTGCCAGTCAGATGCCCAGTAATATTGTGCCAGTCAGATACCAGGAATATTGTGCCAGTCAGAGCCCAGGAATATTCTGCCAGTCAGAGACTGGGAACGGCGTTCCTGCCATGAAAAAAGTACAGGAACGCCGTTCCCACGCGTTCCTGCAGGACTCGAGCCCTGAGTAAGGACGACAGGTTTTTTTGAGGGAGTTATGTACTGAATTTTAATGGGAAATTGAAAAAATAATGCTAATTTACTTGCTAATTTTATTACACACAACATTAGTGGGCTTTTTGGTGTCTACTGAGAAGGAATTACACGTATGAGAATAAACTAATGCCAGCACCCATTTTGCTCAAAAATTTACAGTATGTAACTTTACTTGTACTTTCAGTACTATAAATGAGCTTGGTTATACAACCTGAGATTTAGGGGCCACACGAATGAAAATAAAATACATCATTTCATTTAGTGGTGCATGTGTCGTGCTCATTTTTTAGAATAAAATATGCATAAATAAAATATTGCATACTTCAAATCATTACACATTTTGAAAAGTCTTGCTACTCTTTAAACCATCTACAACAGGGGTGTCCAAGTTTGTTCTGCAGTGGGCCAATTCACCGCAAATGTATTTGGGCGTGGGCAGCATTCATGTTTCATCGAAGAAAAAATAAATATGTATATATACACACACATAAATACATACACACACACACACACATATATATATATATACACACACACACACACACACACACACACACATATATATATGTATGTGTATATAAATATATAAAACTCACAGTAATGTGTATCACAGACACCTCACATTAAATGCACACACACATTCACACATGCATACACACTGTAACACACAGTAACTCTTACATACTCAAACAGTCTCACACACAGGGCGGTCTTTAATGCGGGGCAAACGGGGCAGCTGCCCTGGGCCCAGTTACTCCTGGGGGGGGCCCAAGGCAGCTGTCCCGTGGGCCCCCAGCCCCTGCTTGCCATGTTCACAGCGCATTGCGCTTGTGAACGTTTTTTCCGCTGGATGCGACGACCGGAAAAAAAAAAAAACTGACGCCGGATGTGACGACTGTTTCCCACCTCTGTGCAGGAGGAGACATCCGGCCGGGGACACGGAGCAGAAGCATTCGGTTAGTACTGGGGGGGTTGGGGGGGGGGATTACAGGCATCTGAATGGCACAATATTACTGGGCTCTGACTGGCACAATATTACTGGACTCTGACTTGCACAAAATTACTGGGCTCTGACTGGCACAATATTCCTGGTATCTGACTGGCACAATATTACTGGGCTCTGACTGGCACAATATTACTGGCATCTGACTGGCACAATATTACTGGGCTCTGACTTGCACAAAATTACTGGGCTCTGACTGGCACAATATTCCTGGGCTCTGACTGGTACAATATTACTGGGCTCTGAATGGCACAATATTACTTGGCTCTGACTGGCACAAAATTACTGGGCTCTGACTGGCACAATATTACTGGGCTCTGACTGGCACAAAATTACTGGGCTCTGACTGGAACAATATTCCTGGTATCTGACTGGCACAATATTACTGGGCTCTGACTGGCACAATATTCCTGGTATCTGACTGGCACAATATTCCTGGGCTCTGAATGGCACAATATTCCTGGGCTCTGAATGGCACAATATTACTGGTATCTGAATGGCACAATATTACTGGTATCTGACTGGCACAATATTCCTGGTATCTGACTTACACAATATTACTGGGCTCTGACTGGCACAAAATTACTGGGCTCTGACTGGCACAATATTCCTGGGCTCTGACTGGTACAATATTACTGGGCTCTGAATGGCACAATATTACTGGGCTCTGAATGGCACAATATTACAGGCATCTGACTGGCACAATATTACTGGGCTCTGACTGGCACAAAATTACTGGGCTCTGACTGGAACAATATTCCTGGTATCTGACTGGCACAATATTACTGGGCTCTGACTGGCACAATATTCCTGGTATCTGACTGGCACAATATTCCTGGGCTCTGAATGGCACAATATTACTGGACTCTGAATGGCACAATATTACTGGTATCTGAATGGCACAATATTACTGGTGTCTGACTGGCACAATATTCCTGGTATCTGACTTACACAATATTACTGGGCTCTGACTGGCACAAAATTACTGGGCTCTGACTGGCACAATATTCCTGGTATCTGACTGGTCTCAATATTCCTGGTATCTGACTGGTACAATATTACTGGGCTCTGAATGGCACAATATTACTGGGCCCTGAATGGCACAATATTACAGGCATCTGACTGGCACAATATTACTGGGATCTGACTGGCACAATATTCCTGGTATCTGACTGGCACAATATTCCTGGTATCTGACTGGCACAATATTACTGGGCTCTGACTGGCACTATATTCCTGGTATCTGACTTACACAATATTACTGGGCTCTGGATGGCACAATATTACTGGGCTCTGACTGGCACAATATTACTGGGCTCTGACTGGCACAATATTACTGGGCTCTGAATGGCACGATATTACTGGGCTCTGACTGGCACAATATTACTGGGCTCTGACTGGCACAATATTCCTGGTCTCTGACTGACACAATATTACTGGACTCTGAATGGCACAATATTAATGGACTCTGAATGGCACAATATTACTGGTATCTGACTGGCACAATATTCCTGGTATCTGACTTACACAATATTACTGGGCTCTGACTGGCACAAAATTACTGGGCTCTGACTGGCACAAAATTACTGGGCTCTGACTGGCACAATATTCCTGGTATCTGACTGGCACAATATTCCTGGTATCTGACTGGTACAATATTACTGGACTCTGAATGGCACAATATTACAGGCATCTGACTGGCACAATATTACTGGGCTCTGACTGGCACAATATTCCTGGTATCTGACTGGCACAATATTCCTGGTATCTGACTGGCACAATATTACTGGGCTCTGACTGGCACAATATTCCTGGTATCTGACTGGCACAATATTCCTGCTATCTGACTCACACAATATTACTGGGCTCTGAATGGCACAATATTACTGGGCTCTGACTGGCACAATATTACTGGTATCTGACTGGTACAATATTCCTGGGCTCTGACTGGCACAATATTACTGGGCTCTGAATGGCACAATATTACTGGGCTCTGACTCGCACAATATTACTGGGCTCTGACTGGCACAATATTCCTGGTCTCTGACTGGCACAATATTACTAGACTCTGAATGGCACAATATTACTGGACTCTGAATGGCACAATATTACTGGGCTCTGACTGGCACAATATTACTGGGCTCTGACTGGCACACTCATCCTGGTATCTGACTGGCACAATATTACTGGACTCTGAATGGCACAATATTACTGGTATCTGACTGGCACAATATTTCTGGTATCTGACTTACACAATATTACTGGGCTCTGAATGGCACAATATTACTGGGCTCTGAATGGCACAATATTACTGGGCTCTGACTGGCACAATATTACTGGTATCTGACTGGCACAATATTCCTGGGCTCTGACTGGCACAATATTACTGGTATCTGACTGGCACAATATTACTGGTATCTGACTGGCACAATATTACTGGGCTCTGACTGGAACAATATTCCTGGTATCTGACTGGCACAATATTCCTGGTATCTGACTTACACAATATTACTGTGCTCTGAATGGCACAATATTACTGGGTCCTGAATGTCACAATATTACAGGCATCTGACTGGCACAATATTCCTGGGCTCTGAATGGCACAATATTACTGGGCTCTGAATGGCACAATATTACTGGGCTCTGACTGGCACAATATTCCTGGGCTCTGACTGGCACAATATTACTGGGCTCTGACTTGAACAATATTCCTGGGCTCTGACTGGAACAAAAATCCTGGGCTCTGACTGGCACAATATTCCTGGTATCTGACTGGCACTATATTACTGGGCTCTGACTGGCACAATATTCCTGGGCTCTGAATGTCACAATATTACTGGGCTCTGAATGTCACAATATTACTGGTATCTGACTGGCACAATATTCCTGGTTCCTGAATGTCACAATATTACAGGCATCTGACTGGCACAATATTCCTGGGCTCTGAATGGCACAATATTACTGGGCTCTGAATGGCACAATATTACTGGGCTCTGACTGGCACAATATTCCTGGGCTCTGACTGGCACAATATTCCTGGTATCTGACTGGCACAATATTACTGGGCTCTGACTGGCACAATATTCCTGGGCTCTGACTGGCACAATATTACTGGGTTCTGACTGGCACAATATTCCTGGGCTCTGACTGGCACAATATTCCTGGTATCTGACTGGCACAATATTCCTGTGCTCTGAATGTCACAATATTACAGGCATTTGACTGGCACAATATTCCTGGTCTCTCACTGGCACAATATTCCTGGGCTCTGACTGGTACAATATTACTGGGCTCTGAATGGCACAATATTACTGGGCTCTGACTGGCACAAAATTGCTGGGCTCTGACTGGCACAATATTACTGGGCTCTGACTGGCACAATATTCCTGGGCTCTGACTGGCACAATATTACTGGGCTCTGACTTGAACAATATTCCTGGGCTCTGACTGGAACAAAAATCCTGGGCTCTGACTGGCACAATATTCCTGGTATCTGACTGGCACAATATTACTGGGCTCTGACTGGCACAATATTCCTGGGCTCTGACTGGCACAATATTCCTGGTATCTGACTGGCACAATATTACTGGGCTCTGACTGGCACAATATTCCTGGTTCCTGAATGTCACAATATTACAGGCATCTGACTGGCACAATATTCCTGGGCTCTGAATGGCACAATATTACTGGGCTCTGAATGGCACAATATTACTGGGCTCTGACTGGCACAATATTCCTGGGCTCTGACTGGCACAATATTCCTGGTATCTGACTGGCACAATATTACTGGGCTCTGACTTGAACAATATTCCTGGGCTCTGACTGGAACAAAAATCCTGGGCTCTGACTGGCACAATATTCCTGGTATCTGACTGGCACAATATTACTGGGCTCTGACTGGCACAATATTCCTGGGCTCTGACTGGCACAATATTACTGGGTTCTGACTGGCACAATATTCCTGGGCTCTGACTGGCACAATATTCCTGGTATCTGACTGGCACAATATTCCTGTGCTCTGAATGTCACAATATTACAGGCATCTGACTGGCACAATATTCCTGGTCTCTCACTGGCACAATATTCCTGGGCTCTGACTGGTACAATATAACTGGGCTCTGAATGGCACAATATTACTGGGCTCTGACTGGCACAAAATTGCTGGGCTCTGACTGGCACAATATTACTGGGCTCTGACTGGCACAAAATTACTGGGCTCTGACTGGAACAATATTCCTGGTATCTGACTGGCACGATATTACTGGGCTCTGACTGGCACAATATTCCTGGTATCTGACTGGCACAATATTCTTGGGCTCTGAATGGCACAATATTCCTGGGCTCTGAAAGGCACAATATTACTGGACTCTGAATGGCACAATATTACTGGTATCTGAATGGCACAATATTACTGGTATCTGACTGGCACAATATTCCTGGTATCTGACTTGCACAATATTACTGGGCTCTTACTGGCACAAAATTACTGGGCTCTGACTGGCACAATATTCATGGGCTCTGACTGGTACAATATTACTGGGCTCTGAATGGCACAATATTACTGGGCTCTGAATGGCACAATATTACAGGCATCTGACTGGCACAATATTACTGGGCTCTGACTGGCACAAAATTACTGGGCTCTGACTGGAACAATATTCCTGGTATCTGACTGGCACAATATTTCTGGGCTCTGACTGGCACAATATTCCTGGTATCTGACTGGCACAATATTCCTGGGCTCTGAATGGCACAATATTCCTGGTCTCTGACTGGCACACTATTACTGGACTCTGAATGGCACAATATTACTGGACTCTGAATGGCACAATATTACTGGTATCTGACTGGCACAATATTCCTGGTATCTGACTTGCACAATATTACTGGGCTCTGACTGGCACAAAATTACTGGGCTCTGACTGGCACAAAATTACTGGGCTCTGACTGGCACAATATTCCTGGTATCTGACTGGCACAATATTCCTGGTATCTGACTGGTACAATATTACTGGACTCTGAATGGCACAATATTACAGGCATCTGACTGGCACAATATTACTGGGCTCTGACTGGCACAATATTCCTGGTATCTGACTGGCACAATATTCCTGGTATCTGACTGGCACAATATTACTGGGCTCTGACTGGCACAATATTACTGGGCTCTGACTGGCACAATATTCCTGGTATCTGACTGGCACAATATTCCTGGTATCTGACTTACACAATATTACTGGGCTCTGAATGGCACAATATTACTGGGCTCTGACTGGCACAATATTACTGGTATCTGACTGGCACAATATTCCTGGGCTCTGACTGGCACAATATTACTGGGCTCTGAATGGCACAATATTACTGGGCTCTGACTGGCACAATATTACTGAGCTCTGACTGGCACAATATTCCTGGTCTCTGACTGGCACAATATTACTAGACTCTGAATGGCACAATATTACTGGACTCTGAATGGCACAATATTACTGGGCTCTGACTGGCACAATATTACTGGGCTCTGACTGGCACACTATTCCTGGTATCTGACTGGCACAATATTACTGGACTCTGAATGGCACAATATTACTGGTATCTGAATGGCACAATATTACTGGTATCTGACTTGCACAATATTTCTGGTATCTGACTTACACAATATTACTGGGCTCTGAATGGCACAATATTACTGGGCTCTGACTGGCACAATATTACTGGTATCTGACTGTCACAATATTCCTGGGCTCTGACTGGCACAATATTACTGGTATCTGACTGGCACAATATTACTGGGCTCTGAATGGCACAATATTACTGGGCTCTGACTGGCACAATATTCCTGGGCTCTGACTGGCACAATATTCCTGGTATCTGACTGGCACAATATTACTGGGCTCTGACTGGAACAATATTCCTGGTATCTGACTGACACAATATTCCTGGTATCTGACTTACACAATATTACTGGGCTCTGAATGGCACAATATTACTGGTATCTGACTGGCACAATATTCCTGGGCTCTGACTGGCACAATATTACTGGTATCTGATGGGCACAATATTACTGGGCTCTGAATGGCACAATATTACTGGGCTCTGACTGGCACAATATTCCTGGGCTCTGACTGGCACAATATTCCTGGTATCTGACTGGCACAATATTACTGGGCTCTGACTGGAACAATATTCCTGGTATCTGACTGGCACAATATTCCTGGGCTCTGAATGGAAGAATATTACTGGTATCTGACTGGCACAATATTACTGGTATCTGACTGGCACAATATTACTGGGCTCTGACTGGCACAATATTACTGTTATCTGACTGGCACAATATTCCTGGGCTCTGACTGGCACAATATTACTGGTATCTGACTGGCACAATATTACTGGCATCTGAATGGCACAATATTCCTGGTATCTGACTGGCACAATATTCCTGGGCTCTGAATGTCACAATATTACTGGGCTCTGAATGTCACAATATTACTGGTATCTGACAGGCACAATATTCCTGGTTCCTGAATGTCACAATATTACAGGCATCTGACTGGCACAATATTCCTGGGCTCTGAATGGCACAATATTACTGGGCTCTGAATGGCACAATATTACTGGGCTCTGACTGGCACAATATTCCTGGTATCTAACTGGCACAATATTACTGGGCTCTGACTGGAACAATATTCCTGGGCTCTGACTGGAACAAAAATCCTGGGCTCTGACTGGCACAATATTCCTGGTATCTGACTGGCACAATATTCCTGGGCTCTGACTGGCACAATATTACTGGGCTCTGACTGGCACAATATTCCTGGGCTCTGACTGGCACAATATTCCTGGTATCTGACTGGCACAATATTCCTGTGCTCTGAATGTCACAATATTACAGGCATCTGACTGGCACAATATTTCTGGTCTCTCACTGGCACAATATTCCTGGGCTCTGACTGGCACAATATTACTGGGCTCTGACTGGCACAATATTACTGTGCTCTGTCTGGCACAATATTACTGGGCTCTGAATGGCACAATATTACTGGGCTCTAATTTGCACACTATTCCTGGGATCTGACTGGCACAATATTACTGGCATCTGAATGGCACAACAATGATGGCATCTTAATGGTACAATAATACTGGTATCTTAATATGCAAATTGGCTGGGGCATCTTAATAGTACAATATTACTGATATCTGAATGGCACAATAATATTGGCATTTGAATGGGGAAAATGTCTGTGGCATATTAATGGCAAAATAATACTGAATATTAATGGCAAAATAATATTTGCTTTTTAATGGGAAAAATGTCTGTGGCATATTAATGGCAAAATAATATTGGCATATTGATGGGCACATTGACTGTGGCATATTTGATGGACAAACGGTGACAAACTGTCTGTTGGATATGCAATGACAAAGTAACTGGCATGTTCTCTGGGGGAAAATAACATGTACTATGGGGAAAAGTGACAATGTGGCTTTTTTCTGCATGTGGAGTTCAGTGGAACAAAGCGAAACTGTGGTATGTTCTGTGGGGCAAATTTACACTGTAGGAGGCGAAATTGTGTGGGTTCAATATGAGTGCAAGCCATGTGCTGTTGGTGCAATATAGGTTCATGACAAGTGCTGTGGCTACTCTATGGAGCTGTGTTAAGTCCTTTAGGTGCAATGTGGGTGCAGAAAAAGGGAATAAAAACAAAAAATGCAACTCTTGAATAACATTTTTATTACATATGAAAATAGTTGAATATAATATTAAGAAGTCCATATAAGTATAAATGCAACTAGTTAGAGAGAGTGAGATGTGTATAGATATTTATAAATATATATGAACATATGTAAGTGCTCTCTAATATCTGTGTATATTTTTGTCATTTGGGTAATGAGTAGTTGTAGTGCAGTGTTGCATAGTAAGATGGTATACATATTGCAGCCATATATACACATTTTGTATCCAAATATACAGTTTATACACTGCAATTATACACGTAATATACACATTTTATTCAATGCAAGAAAAATACTCACTGCAAGAAAAGTCCAATTGTGTGTGTGCTTATTTTTATGTTTTTTGTGTGTGGGGGGGGGGGGGGGGGGGTAACATTGCAATGGAGAACGTGATTGTATGCAGGGGAGGGGGCAGGGTCCAGGTGGCCCAAGCAAATGCTTTCCCAGGGTCCAATCACTATTAAAGACGGCCCTGCTCACATACCCACAGTCACACTTACACAAACACAGTGACACTTGCATACACACTCTCATATACACACATAGAGTCACACTTACACACACACTCTTACATAGAGTCACTCACACATTCTCACATACACACAGCATTGTGGGTGGGGGGAAGGGAGGGGGGGCAGCATTAGGGGGGGGTGCAACCTACAGCACTTCAATTTGTGCAGCTCACAGTGAGTTCTATTCAAAGTTTAATGAATTAACCCCATATATGATTGTGTGATTTGATTTTCAATCCCCAGTACGTGTACCTAGCTCAAGGCTGTGTAATGCAACTGTTGCTCTGTAGCCCTCTGCTGGTAAACAGCTAGGGTTGCCACCTTTTCTTCAAAAAAATACCAGCCATGCTACTACCTCCATGGACTTAACATTGGGGTCAGCTAGAAAAGACTTCCTTTGTTGGGCTTTACATTAACCCCTTCGCGACAATGGACGTGTCAGGTACGCCCGGCCGGGAACTCCGTTCCCAACTCTGTCAATATGGCTATGCCCTCTGGTGGTCTGAGCTTCGGAAGTGAAAGTAAATTCACTTCCGTCGCTCTGAATATGCTACTTGACTGCCCCTAGTGGTAGTTAAGTAGCATAGCAATGGAAAAAATTTAAAATAAATATTTAATTAATTAAAAACTGGTTATATAGTTAAATTAGCCTATAGGGTTAAAATTAAATAATTTTTAGCATAAGGGATAGGGTTAAAATTTGATTAAAATTAAAACATTAAGGGATATAATAAGGATTAGAGTTGGGGTTAAATTTAGTGTTAGGGTTAAATTTTGGGTTCGGGTTGGGGTCAAAAGGTCAATATAGGAAAAAAACAAAAAATACTATTTTTTGGTTTTTGCCCCATAACTCGCAAAAAAATTCTGAAAAATATGGAAACATGCATATTTCTGAACTCGGGACAACATTTAGAAACTATTTAGATGGGGTATTTTTTAATGATTTTATTTGTGTGAATTATATTTTAGGTCAAACTTAGAAAAAGTGTTTTTTTTTTAAATTGTTCATCATATTTTATGATTTTTTTTGTAGTAAATTATAAGATATGATGAACATAATGGTATCTAATGAAAGCCCTTCTTATGACGATAAAAACAACATATAATTTGTGTGGGTACTGTATGTGAGAAAGAATAAAATTGCAGCTAAACACAAACACCCCAGAAATGTCAAAACAGCCATTGTCACCAAGGGAAAGTCAAGGTGAAAATGTCTTGTCACTAAGGGGTTAAAGGACAACTGTTGACATAAAATTATGTTTATTTGAAAGATTACATAAAGTGTTCGCATATTAAATGGGAATGCTTTGATACTTGAATAGAAAAATGTTTCCTTATTGTGCCCTCTCTGCTTGTATTGGTGCATGTTGGGTCAGATCTTCCTTCATCTGACACATGTAAATGAAGATTCTAAACAACATGTCCGCCTCCTTTAATATTTGACTCAAGCCCTCTCCAGTGATTGCTCTGCATGTTTACTGCAGGTGCAGCAGTAGTGATTACCGTATTTGCTTGAATATTAGACAACCCTGATTATAAGATGACTCCCCAAACTTTTGATATTCCTTTATGAAAAAAACAAAAAGCCTGAATATAAGACTACCCTATAGTCTATGCTGCCTCTCCCCCTTCCCTCCCTCAGACTTGCCCAATGCTGCATGAAGTGAAAATAGCCAGAAGTGCGTTGTTACCTCAGGTCGTTTACTCTGGCAGTGCGTAAAGTCATCTACTGCGGTGTGTGGGAGGAAATGGCAGCTTCTGTAGAACGAATTGTGGTTTAAGCTGAATGCTATGAAAAGGACAATAAGTCAAACTAATGCTTTTCGGAGACTCCCCAATGTCACTGAGCAGATATATTGGGTTAGATTGTCAGACAGCCATAGCAGTTTTTTGGTAGTGTTTATTTCCAATGATACGTAAATTCTTTGGAAATCTACAAATGGCAGAAGTGATCTCACAACATGACTTATAGACAGCAATACTGAACACGTGATAAATTGCATGATTAGTCTGGAAACACCAGGTCGTATGTTTTCTTTTCAGTGGTGAATCATTTAAATACTTCATCAATATGCCCTAGAGTTCACATGATGATGCAATGAGCAGAACTCATTAATGAGCCTTGGAGGGAAAGTAAACTGTTAAAAAACTGTTGGGTTTGGTTGCAATATGAACTGCCGTGTGTACCCACTAAATATTTTGAGAGTGTGCCTTGACGTGGCGGGTGAGCTTAATTAAGCGTTGGCCATTTCAAATAACCAACACCTCTCATTTATATTATATTTATTCATGGACTTGCTACCTAGCTGGTATTTCACAGGAGGGCGATAAACAAAAATAATTAGGTTGCTGAAAATCTGTGCGAAAATATAATTCAGGGATATTGAGTGGCCACATTCAGGAGAATTGTGAAATTCAAGTGCCCAACCTGAATCATAACCTGAATAGATGAACTCAACTACTTCGGCTACAGCCAAAGTCCTCCCATTGATTTCTATTTCCGTCATAGCCAAAGTCCTCCCATTGATTTTTTTTTTTTTTTTACACTCAGATTTAGAGATTATGAACTTGTCAGATTTTAGTCTTGTGTGTCATCATTGTGTCAATTCTTCAGTGATAAAATAAGTGATTCAAATATTTATGATGCTGAAGGGAATGGATCGAAATGCGTAGGGAAATTAAAGTTATGGTTTTATTTACTGCGAGCTTTGTTCTTTTTACACACTCCTTACCCTCCCATTGATTTCTATTTCCGTAATAGCCAAGGTCCTCCCAAAATAAGCCGAAAGTCCTCCCCATAGAAGTCTACAGGGAGAGCCAAGGCTACCATTTTGCAGCCAAACTTTGGAGGTGATCACTTCAGTGGTCTCGGAATAGCCTGAATTTGAGGGCCACTAGGAACACTGAAGAGATACGATTAAATCTGAAACTTTTCTCAAGAAAATCAAAGCTTCCTGAGTCGACCTGTTAAGCAAAATTTATATAGTATTGTCCCTCACTGTACCCTTCTTTCATAGCTGGGAGCATATAAAACATATTCTAAGCAACTTTTCTGCCAGTCTTTGTGTTACCTTCTAGCTAAAATTAAGACTACTCTTCTGTGGTGTCCACATGCTCTTCCAATGGCTACATTTGTAAATGGATGATACTCATGCACCTTGCCTAGTGTTCCCTTTAGTAAGTATGTCTGGAAATATTTTTTACACAGGCCTCTGAAGGAGTTCCAATGCGTTTCTTTACCAGCCTGTCAGAGCTGATTGACTTTTACAGGAAGGAGAATGTGGGGCTGGTCACCAACCTGCAGTATCCCATACAGAAAGAAGAAGAGGGGCCCGAGGAGCCAGATGAAGAGCAGGGTAAGCCCAACCACTGGTCCCATATTGATTTACTGTATAGATTTTTTAAAAATGGCTTATAGAAGCACTTAAAATAAAAAAAAAAAAATCCAAATTGTTATGTCTGGAACATTTTTATTAAGTAAACAAAAAAGCAGATGTTTGGAATGAGTGAACCAATAAAAAAATTATTTGGTTACTAAACTGTTTTCAGCCTTATTTCAGGTTTTATTAAAAAAAAAAAGTAAAGTTATGGAACTCGCGTGTTTTACTTGTATCTCTATAAAAATGTCTGTATTGTGCAAAACACTGGTGCTTCCATTATTTATTTTATATTGTTCATTTAAACTTGTCTCTTTTGGTCCATTTTATCTTTGCATCTTTTGGTCCATGGTCATGATCTAAATTATGTTTGTATTCTGGATAGATTCTAGGATGGCAATTCTTAATGCAGCTTGGACTTGAAATATTCAAGTCCCCTATTTTCTTGTTTGTATCTTTTTCCACTCTCATTGCTGTTGACAAAAAAATGAAGTTCAACTTAATTGAAAGATTGCATGAAGTATAGGCATTTTAAATAGAAATACTTTACTGAAAAAATGTTCTCCTTTTGAACAATAATACAAGAGCAGTACAAAACAAGTTTAAATTAACTTTATTCATACAAAAGTATACATTTATAGTAATAACAAGAATCTAGGTCAGGCACCTTATTGTCAAATGGACCACGAGGGGCATGTTGGACACCCCTGCCATCGAAAAAATACTTACAATAGACTTAGCACTGGCTAAGTGATAGCTCAAGTCATTTAATTGATCACAATATGCTTGGGTTTGTTTGCCTTTGTTGCTTCATTGTTTATGTTTGCTGCATGCCTGGGTTTGTTCATATTTAACTTTACAGACTCTGGAAACTAAACATGCCCAATACTGGAATATAATCTTCTGCCCCTATGATTCCATGCATATTCAGATTTCCCCACGCCCACAAACGGTAATACAGTGGCTTGTGTGTAGGCCTGACTGTCAGGCCCCAGCCCCCCTGCAGGGACTCCCTACCTGGTCTGGCCGACTTCCAACCCCAGGCGTCCCGGCAGGGGGGCCGCACAATAAGGTCCTGGCACCCTATTTAAACAGCAAGCACTGTTCATTCAGTGCTTGCTCGTTTTCAAGCTTGTAGTGTGGCCAGTCTTCCTACAGTTTGTTTCTATGCAACCTACAGATCCTATTCCCTTACTACTGATTGATCTCCCGGTTCCTCAACCTTTCGGTTGTATTTGGACTTTGCTTCTCCAATCCTGAACTTGGCTTACCCATAACCGACCCAGAACCTTCTCTGCCTGCCTTGACCCTAAGAACTCTATTTGACAATACTTTGCCTCCTTCCTTGTTACTTTTGCCCTCAGGGCTATTCCTGGTGTGTGTACCACCTAGTGCCATCACCCCTGCGCTATGCTCCCGAGTACAAACCCTGACACTGACACACCAATGGCAGGTTCCCAACGATACCTCACATCACAGCTTTATCACCGTAATAGTGATTTATTTGCTCTATACAGTATTTGCATTGATAATACTGTATTTCATGAGTACTGAGAGGCTTTAATATATCTTATTGGTGAAAGTGATCCGTTATCCAAAATGATCCATTATCAAAAATACTTCTGGTCCCAAGGGACACTCAAACCTTACTGTTATAGCTCAAGCTCAAGTGATTTTGAAATTCAGTGGCTCTTTATAAACTTTCATTAGAAATCAGATAAAACAAGATTTTTTTTCTTTTTTTATGTCTTTGTCTACTAGGTTCTAGTGGCAAGGTTACAATTTTCTACATACACACAGTCAGTATGTTGGAGGAAAGTGATTGGTTAATTGTGGCACTGCAGTGATTCCTTAATTGGCTTTTCGTCTATCAGAAAATTAATACTATACACTGATTGCCAGTACTTCTCCATCAACCCTGGTCAGCATGTGAAATGTATGTGCCTGGCAAAAATGTATGTGTTTAGTAAACCTATGCGTGGAAGGTCATTTTCAATCTGATAATTAAAAAATCTTGAATAACATTTTTTATATATAGTCTGGCGTGGTGATAATGCTTCAGCATTGAAGTAAATGTATGGACACATTTGAGATTTATGATTAGGCACACTGTGCATGAAAGGTACACTGGGGGTAATAATAAAGATGTTTCCATCAGAAATATAGTGCATTACCGGAGTAATTCTCATCTACCCCGATGTATAAAATAGTTTCCACCAGAATAATAAAAAAAAGTGATCTAATTATTGTTTAAGAATTTTTAACGCAGACTACGACGGGCGTGTCCTGAAAAAACGCAAACACATTTTATGTGCAAAACAATTTTTCCGCTTTGCTCCTTTTGCAATGCACTAAACATTTAACACTCAAATAGTAAATATGAGCAAATTGCGAAAAAAAACAGACAAGTTTGCGAATATTTTTTCTACCTCTTTTATTAGTACTTGCGTCATTTTGCGTCATTTTCAATAGGAAAATAAGAATTATTTTTCACAAACTATTCGCAAAAGTCGTTAGCGTGCGCAAATGTAATTTATTATTCACGCAACCGGAAAAATGCACACTACATAAAAATAAATGGAAGAGGTGAAAATTGGGGGGAAAATGCAAAATGTTACAAATATTCACAAATTGCTTCTTTACCTCCTTTTTTTCCACTGCACTTGTTTAGTACATGACACCCTATGTATAAAAAAAAAAAGTCGCAAAATGGCACCTATTTTAGACCACTGTATAACACTACAGTTCTCTGTTAATCCTAATCTGCCATTATATGCACTGAACAAAAATTCAAAAAGTGAGAATAAAGAAATTGCATATTGGGAATAAATTTGGGCCCAGTTTTGCACCTTTTTTTCCTATGAATAAAACCCATTCTGAAAGTTTTATCTTTATACATAACATACAGGTGCAAGAGCAAAACCCTGACCAAAGGAAGCAGATTAAACATAAAACAATGCTTCTTTAAAATACATAACCCCCAAAATATTTTGAATGGAATGTAAGTCCTTTTCAGCAGGAATTCCAAGCCATTAAAACTTCCAGACAAGAAAATACAAGCAAAAGGCTCATTTAGATAAATGCTTTTGCCTTTCTGCAGTTCTTCACGGCTGTCTAATGGGTACAGCTTCAGTGTGACTGTCCCAGCCTCAATAGGTGGAGCTTTAGTAGGTTCCAAAGCTCCGCCCAATTTTTCTTGAGACAGACACGGACGTGAGGACAGCTCTGGGAAGCACAGTAGGTTATTCTGGCAGAGTCACAATGCACATATGACCTGCCACTTTAATTTACTGTAATAATGGAACGACTGGCATTGCCACGTATTTAAAGGTACATACAGTGATAGCAAAAATAATCAAGCCTTTAGCTTTTTTCCTAGTTGTGAGAAGATCAGATAAACACACAAAATGTTAACAAACTTAGTGGCAATTTAGGAAGATAAAAATGAGAAATGCCCATTTTTTTCATTCTTGGACATACCAAAGTAACACTCCATCTTTATGTAACTATACTTACCATCACCCACGAGCAAAAAGTGCAACAGCATGATGTCTGTACACTAGCAGCAAATGATGTGCCAGAATATGTTACCTGTGCTTGTATTTTAAGTTGTCTACCTAATAACATTTTGTTTATCCATCCAACATTTTAATTAAGGATTGACAAATGTTAAATATTATATGACTAATCATAAGTTACATACTTATATTAGTACATCTATACGTTAATCTTCGGGAGCACAGAGTTCTTTATCAGAATCCCCAAGAGGTAGTTCTCCAGCTGAAATTCCTTTCCCACAAGGCTTAGCAAGGATTTTCAGGAGAGCAGTTGGCTGAGCATCATGGGAGCTGTTGTACAGTGACAGCTGGGGAGCAATCTTCTGACTTAGCCATCCCTTTCTCCCCTGTGTACATCTATTACCAGTCTATCTGTCAATGTGCAGAGCAGTGTACTTCTGTTGTTTGCACACAATGCCATTGCAATGTCACAGCCCTCTCAGCAGCGCAGAGTATGATGGGACTTGTAGTTAAGACTAACTGTCAGGATTTGCTTGTCCTTGGTTATTTGAATTGAACACTAGCATTTTATTTTTGCGTCTGCACCTGCAGCTAGCCGGTTCTTCAGCCTGAGCCTGTATTTCTTTGAATATTCTGCAATAAAGCAAGCTTTTAGCTTTTTATTGCCTTTTCATTGTTCCCCACCTCTCTGCCTAACGTTTATGGAAAAGATGGGGGCGTCTCCTGCATTCACTAGGTCAGCTAATAGTTCAGATCCTTCTGTTCTGCCAGCTTGGTTCCAGCCACATGCTTCCTTCCTTTCTTATGGGAAATGAAGTAAGCTGCATTACTTTATACAGATTGCTTCATATTTGCCACAACACTTATGCAATGATGGTAATCCAACAAAAAAAGCCTGAATTCTGTAAAATAATGGTGTAGGAGAGAATATTAATATGATTGTCACCGCAGGGTTTGCTTGGAAAAAAATATATATAGTCCACTTGTTGATTGTCCAGAATTATTATTACATTTAGGTTCCATTTTTATGCACACTCCAAACTGCTCCCAGTAACTATGAACCAGTAAGTATGGAGGGAGTTCGTACAGGGCAGACCAGTGACTCAATGAATTATTATTTTCTAGAACAGGTTCTGTAACAGGTGAAAATGTAACATACGTTGATGTTTCACTTATTTGGTTAATTTGGTGCCTGGAGTGTCCCTTTAAGGTTAGGGTGATGTTTAAAAAACATTAATTTGTAACATTTTATAACTAGATCTGTGTCTTATTGTGTCTGTTTTCCAAAAACTAAATGGAGCTTTTGGTTACTGGATTTAAGGGCAGAACCTCTATTACTATTGATAACAAGTTGTATATCTTTATATCCTTTTTCCAGAGCCACCTCCCCCAAATGTACCACCAAGGAACTTTGCCTCTATGTTGGTATCAGCAGATACAAAGGAATCCCCAATACCTTCAGATAAACTGGGCCTAGTAAATTCTTCAATGCCCCTGTGTGAGACATTGCTACAAAGACTCAAGGACATTGACACTCGCAGGTACAGCCTCTTTCTCAGTACTTAATGCTCCATATTGAAAGAAAGTAGTCATTCATTTTGATAACAATACCCTTGTTCTTAGAAATGTCTGTTTCTTTGACAGAAGGACACATTAAGCTCACCAACTGAGTTTAATAAACTAGCATAGCGTGTCAGTGGCGGTCTCATACATGTCATTAGTGTTGCGCAGTATCCTTAACATAGGTTTCTATAAATATACATGAGGGAGTCCCCATGCATAATGCGGGAGGGGTAAGTGAATGCACTGCTAATATGCACCGTATATATATGTGTGTGCACCACATGCAGTCTGTGTGATGTCACTAATGCTACCCCCATTATTTTCAGTGGTGATAGTGATTGACATGTACAATTTTGAGCAAACAGCAGTACAATAAAGTTTTTTTTAAAAAAACCTGAAACGGGGGTATTTCTCTTTTTTTATGCTGTGCAAACACTTTGAGGATGCAAAAAAAGTGAGGCATGCTTAATTGCAAAATCAATTGACTGAATTGGACCTTTTAGGAGATAAATGAGATCTTTGTACCACTCCTGCTCCATTTTGTTCTTCATGTATTAACTAGTAGCCTGCAATTTACAAGTTCCTATTTAATTTCTGTTTAAATCCTTCACTGCTCTATGTGTGCCATAGTTTCAACCTGTAAATGCTTATTATTTAATATCTAATTCAGTGTTCCCGAGGAGCACTTGCAGGCCATACATCAGTATTTGTGTCTCCACATCGCGAGCGACTGTGAAATGGTACGGAATGGATCTCAGAGTCTCCCTCAGTTAAAGAAACTTCTCATGACTCTCTGCACTGGCCTGTACAGGTAATGACTAGAGTGAATCTTGGATAAGGTAACGACATCATTTAGGAAGAAACAAAATATTCATTTCTTGACAGGCTAAGTGCATACATTGATCACAGTTCATTTCTGAACTTCTTTGTGTAGCTCTTTGAGAGAATGCATTTTTTGTGATTTAGCCCATTGATGGCTAAGCTTGGCACTGCAGATGTTTGGAAATTACAAACATTGATGCTCTGTCAGCCGTATGTCTGATTGAGAGTCATGGAATATGCAATTCCTAAAGGTGCCAAGGGGAGCCATCACTGACTTAGCATGACTGTTTATTAGTTTATTTCATGACTTCTAAACAACTGTTTATATGGCATAAATAAATACATTCAGCTGAGGTGGTAGGGACATGCAATGAACTATAACATAAGCTTACTATAGACATGTGATTTTAGATCTTATTGACAAATACTAAAATCAGGCTACTGGTTTAATCATTGTACTATTATTTGATTGGTGTTGATTTCATGAAGTTGAGCTTCTTGACCAATTGGGAGTCAGCATTAGGAGATTCTTATTGGATATTACGGTATTAGATGGGAAGACTAAAGTGTTAAAAAGGTGCAGCAGATCTTTTGAAAGGAAGTGCTCTTGAGGGCGTGAAGAAGGTGCGACCAAAACGTAACATCTTTTAGTTCACCTCTAACTCTTCACCTTCCTACACAAAACCACTTCTCACAGCACAGAAATACTCACAGATATGGGAATAGATACTAATGTGGTACGGAAAGCAGAAGGAAATCGTTATGTGCTGTGATGTACACAGAGATGCTCTACAAAGCATCTGGACCACCAAATGGCTATGCTATAGGATATGATTAATACCTGACAAATGCATTGCATGAGACAAGCATTGTGTATTTGCTAAGGAAAAGAACTGCACAATCCTCTAAAACAGCTAAAATGAATGTTTCTTTAATATAAATGAGAATTTTGTAATATTTAGATGTAGGTATTTGGAAAGTCCCCTTACCTTCCCTGACTGTTGCAGAATAAACATGAGAAATATTGGAAATTATTATATTTATATTTTGCCTCTGATTGCTGTTTAGTAATCTTTGTGTACACTGCCTTATGACATGTGTCCCCATGTGTCCTCCTTGTCAGTGTAATTAGGTATACATATATATATATATATATATTTATTATTATGAAATTACAAATTATACAAAAAACATGTCATTGTATAGACTAACAATACTTCATATAAATATGAAATTGACCATAATTAAAGTCGATTTCTGTGCTCTTAAAATGGTCCTCCTAAAGTGCTTTTCCAACCTACCTACCAGACAAAACAGATACAAAATACTGTGTGGGGATCTGCTTATTATTTTTCAGCATAACATTATACTGTTCTGTTTCCCAAATAATATTTCAATTTCAAATACTATTATTGTTAATTAACCCTCCCTGTGTCAGGGAACTTACTTAGCCAACCTTCCCATATTGTGTTAGGTAAATATATTACACACCGGCATCCCTGGCTGGAGCATAATGGTATTATAAAAATAAATGTCTGAAAAGAAGCATGGTTTATTCACTAAAAGTATACGTGAAAAAAAATATTGATTTTAAAATCTACTGGCCCGTTTTTTTCTGCATTGTGAGGTCATTGCTACTGTGTATTACCGCGCTCTTTATGTTGTTCCATAGTGAGGTGACCCGCACATTGCCAACCCTGGAATCACTTCAGACTACGTTTGAACCTCAGCTGTCTCCAGGGTTCAGGCAGCGTTCTCCAGTAAGTTCTGTCAGACTCAATGTCCAACTTTGACTCATGCAACAGTGATCATCGCATATTACAATATTGTTTTGTAATGTGGGGGGATATGATAGAAACATTTCAATACATAAAGGGAATCAACACAGTAAAGGAAGAGAGTATCTTTAAAATAAGAAAAACTACCACAACTAGAGGACATAGTCCTAAATCAGAGGGGCTCCCCAGCAGTATTGGACTGCAACTCCCAGGATGCACAGCTGACCATGCTGCTAGTTTGTGGATTGATTTTGTCAAGATTCAGTGCCAAGGTCTATTGCAGGAGTACACACCCCAGGGACAAGATTTTCATTTTTGCTTTTTAAATATAAAACAAATAATACAAATACAGTATTTAAGTACTTATAACATGTGATACTAGAAACAAAAAAGGAAAGAAAAATCAAGATTTTTCCTATTTCCAAGCATGTTATTTTACTGATAATGCGGTTTACATTAAAATCCATCTGCTAGGTATTTCTTAAAAGAAGTTCATTTTTCCGCTCCTTGACAGTTTCCGTCATCACAGCAGATTAACCCCTTCCTTTAAAAATGATCAGCATGGTACTGAGGTGCTGTGCTAGTCAAAAAAAAAAATATATATAACACTTCTAATACTGATAATAGATATTGCGAACAGGAAAGGGTTTTTTATTTTGTTCTATGTCTTTAAATTCAGATGTAACACTACAAAGCGTGCAAAATGGTTTGCTGCCTCTGTGAACACAGTATAGATCTCTAATAGGATGTGGCTTATAGGATGGCCAACAGTTTCCATTATTCTCTATCAAGTATGCTTTCAGGGAAATGGTTTAAAAATTAATGAGAAATGCATTTTGCCCTAACTGCTCCATTATAACCCCATCCTAGAAACTCTTTGTACAATCCTTGTTTTCCTTTTAGCGAAGAAAATACATTTTAAAATATTAAACAGAGAATGGAATGGAAGAATAATACAATTTAAAAATAATTCCTCATAGACTGCTACTGTGCACAGAAATAATTAAAACAAATCATAAAATATTAACTAAGAATCATACATAAAGTAATCATACATTAAGCATGTGAACCATAAAAAGCATACAGATTGGGAAAAACAGAGTAAAAAAAAAAAAGATTTCTAAAAGAAATAAAAATACAGCTGAAATCCACATGTGATGGCATAATGCAGTTTGCTTGTTGTCTGATGAATGCTTCCTACACAGAGAAATAGAAAAAAAAAATAATGTGACATATCACATTACAGTGCTGTGTGGCTGACAAGAGAGGGAGACACCACAATCCAAAGGCCTCTAGATAATACTCACACACTGTTTTACAGTTACCCGGGGATTCTGCTAGCATGATGAACAAACTAACCCAGATCACCTCCCTTGTCTCAAGTCTGGAAGAGAAGGTAAAAATGTCTGCTGCATGAAGCATCATTATTATCTCATATCCCTGTAAGCAGTTGTCCTTTCTGGAAAAGATGCTATTTTTACCTCCTTTGGAAAACAGCATGTAATCTACTGATATTTTCTTTCATTTTAGGTAAGAACAGTCTTAATGGATGGAGCTACAGTGAAACACCGGAGATCTCTTATACCACCCATAATATTTGAGGTAATCTTTCCTGTTATCATCTTTATGCAGTATAACCTTTCTCTGCTTTAGGGAAGTGGGGGGGGGGGGGGGGGGGGTTGCAATGTGCTGCTCTATAGAATTAACTATGTATATTCTCATTACTCTAAAACTGAATAGATTTGCTTAAATAAAGTTGTTTTAAACAGTTTTTGGCACTGCTTGGACGCCCCTGCTCTACTTGTTATTGAATACCCATTGTCTTGTGCTGAATCTTTACATACAGATACAGTTTCTAAGTTCTTGAAGGGAACATATAGATTTATAGGGGCTTCCCTGCATGCAAGCCTGTGTTATTACGTAATGCTAAATGTGAAGCATGAATCACAATCTTTCATTTCATTCTATGCTAGTCATGGTATGTTGGGCTTAACAGATCAGGCATGGGAGGTGTAAAATGTAATATATATATATATATATATATATATATATATATATATATATTGAAAACCATTCAAACTATTGGGAAAAGTCTCCTTTATTCTATGGATCTTAATTATTAAAGCATGTAAGCTCTCAGCTAAAGGAAAAGTAAACTTTTTTGTTAACCCTTGGTTCCTTACAGAAAGCAAGGGTTAAAATGTCAGTTTTCTTTCTCCCAAGTAAACCTGACTTGTATCTATAGATATACTATGGTTTACTCTCAGTTCTGCCTCAGAAGTGAGGCAGAGCCGGTCGGGAAGTTGGTGCGCACTGAAAGTGTCAGTGTGTGCACAGCAAATCAAAGTAAGAGATCCCAACGCTTGTTTAATTAGGATTTGTCAGGTCCGGTGTTCTTTCTCTGCTATTACAGAGATAGACCCTCATTTTCAAAGGGAATTAGAGGGGACCTAGCAGACAGAGACAGTTGCCGACCAAACCGAGGGAAGCTGGCATGTTGTATCAAAAGAGAAGCATCTATACTGCCTGCTGGTCACAATACTAATTCACACTAATACATTCTTTTACACCCTTTTCTGTAGGTTAAAGCAGATTCTCTAGGTATATCCCAAAAAACTCACCTGAAAGTCGATGTAGAAACTGGAAAACTGATCATCAAAAAATCCAAGGATGGTCCGGACGACAAATTCTACCACAGCAAAAAAAGTATGTGTCTGGGATATACTGTACTAGAAAAAAAAAGTACTAGAATAGAATTTCACTTTACATTAATGTGATAACAGAGAAAGTCAATCTCATATACAGTTTTTCTTTTTTTACTGACACCACATGAATAAATGATACCCAACATGAAAAACAAAGTACTAGCCACCTGATGCATTTTGTGCATGATGTGATGAAGATCATATTTTATTCATATGATCTCGATAAAGAAGAAATATGTTAATTATAATTTACTTTTCCACATCGTGCCTGTCTTTTCTTTTCCTGCATTTAATAAAGGCTACAGATATCAGACTCTGTAATATATTCCTCCTCTGGGGCAAGTGCACTAATTATTATCCCACCCACTTTTTTCATGTTCTATTAAAGGACAACTGTCACCAAAAATTAAGTTAAACTTTATTGATAGATTGCATCAAGTGTAGGCATTTTACTTGCTTTAATGAAAGAATACAAATAAAGTACCGGATTGAGTCCTCTTTGCTTGTATAGCTCTGTCAGGGGGCAGACATGTTGTTTAGAGTTTTGGGTCAGATGAAGGAAGACAAGATGTCTGCCATCAATATATGGAGCAAAAAGGGCCTACACTTGATACAATCTTTTAATTAAACTTAACTTAATGTTTTGCGACAGTTGTTCTTAAATGTAATACGACAGCTTGTGACGTCATACAAATAAGCGGCGTTCAAGGACTTTGGGCCTAGCTTTCTCACACTGATTTTTCTTTTACCTAGTTTTGCAGCTGATCAAATCCCAGAAGTTCCCCAACAAACTTGTAATTGTCCTGGAGACGGAGAAAGAAAAGACCCAGCGTAAAGAGTATGTGTTTGCAGATACAAAGGTAATTATCAGAGCATTTCCACACATTTTTGCAGTTCTAGCTATAACTGCTCAGAATGTAATGCCATTTACTACAACCATGTAATTGTCATTATTGGATCTTCCAATAGGGTCAGTAACCTATAAACTGCATTATCTGTAGTATCTCAGTCTGTTACATTGAGCAGCAAACCATTTTGTCCCTTAAAACAGTCTGTTAATGCATTGAGAGGTGGCTTCCACACATTATCCTATGATAAAATCAAATAAATGGGATTTGTGTGAGTCCTTTTTAGTGCAAAGTGTTGGATAATGAATAATGCACTATTCCCCATGGTGCATCACAAAAACAGTGGTTCATGGTAACACGCAGCTATCCAGTGAACCCCTCCCATGATATTCAAGTCTATTATATGTATAAAAGGCTCCTCTTTACATATTTATCTCTCTACTTTAGAAACGAGAAGGTTTTTGCCAGCTTCTACAGCAAATGAAAAATAAACACTCCGACCAGCCAGAGCCTGACATGCTGACTATATTTACTGGAACATGGAACATGGGTACGTATAGGTTGTCGGTAGACTTTTTTATGTACAAAATTCATGGACTGCATAATTGCAACATATGCTTCTGTTTAGTTTCCAATCACTAGGCCTTTGCCGGGTCCCATTTAGCAATATATAATCAAAGAGAACCTCCAATTCACTTGTCTTTTGTGAGATATCACTTTCAAGTTACCTCATGCGTTTTGCGCCTGCGCAGGGAGCTTAGCCTATGAATACGCGCCCCGCACAGGTGCGAAACGAGTAAGCAGTCTCCGGGAGTCCCTTTCCCCTCGGGTGTTGAACCTCACTATGTAAGTTTATAATAAATGTGCACATTTATGTAAGATGGCCACAGTGCTTCTTTATCATTGCCTTTACTGGACAGAATACTATCCTACTGTTTTGTGTCTTACTCCTGTTTAGTAATATTTGCCCTTTTAACATTTGCAGGAGATGCTCCCCCGCCAAAGAAAATCACATCCTGGTTCCTGTGCAAAGGCCAAGGAAAGACTCGCGATGAGACAACGGATTATATAGAACATGATATCTATGTGATTGGTACACAGGAGGATCCATTAAATGAGAAGGAATGGGTGGATATACTGCTGCGTTCTCTGAATGAGATTACAACATCCGAATACAAACCAGTAAGTATTTAGATTCTGCAGAGATTACCAACAAACAATTCTCTAAACTCTGAAACCTAGTGAGAGTGATAACACAGGAATCGTACTTTATCATTTATGCCATTTTTAAAAACGTAACATAGTAACATAGTAATTTAGGCTGAAAAAAGACACAAGTCCATCAAGTTCAACCCTTCTACCTATCATTCCAGCTTTTTGATCCAAAAGAAGGCAAAAACCCCTAAGGAAGCTATTTTGAATTTTGCCTCCTAGAGGGAAAAAATTCCTTCTTGACTCCAAAAGGGCAATCAGATTTCTCCTTGGATCAAAAAGCTCTATTATTAATGCTTATTCTATTATTAATAGCCCTGTATGTTCTGCTTTCCTAAAAAAACATCCAGACCATTTTTAAATGCATCTATTGTGGTTGATAGCACTACCTCTCTTGGCAGTGAGTTCCATAACTTTATTGTCCTTAACGTAAAGAATCCCTTCCTTTGCTGTTCCAGTCTCTTCCAGTCTCAGGGGGTGACCTCTTGTTCTTTGTACATTTCTGTTAATGAACAGGTCCCTGGAGAGCTCTTTATATTGGCCCTGCACATATTTATATAATGTTATCATATCCCCTCTGAGACGCCTTTTTACTAACGTAAATAAATGCAATTATTTAAGTCTCTCTTCACAACTAAGATTCTCCAATCCCCTTATTAATTTTGTAGCTCTCCTTTGCACTTTTTCTAGTTCCTTAATATCCCTTTTAAGGACTGGTGCCCAGAATTGTACTGCATATTCAAGGTGAGGTCTTACCATTGATTTGTAAAGAGGCAAGATGATATCCTCTTCCCATGAATCTATACCTCGTTTTATACATGCCAATATCTTATTGGCACTTGCAGCTGCTGACTGACATTGGGCACTGTTGCCAAGTTTGTTATCTATAATGATTCCTAAATCCTTTTCATTAGTAGTTTTTCCCAGGGAAATACCATTTAACGTATATGTTGCTTTTTTATTATTTTTCCCATAATGCATAACTTTACATTTGTCTATATTGAACCTCATTTGCCACTTTCTTGCCCAGTCCCCCACTCTGTCCAAATCTTCCTCTAAAGAAAAAACATCAAGATTAGTCTTTATTACCTTATCTAATTTAGTGTCATCAGCAAACACTGAGACATGCCTCTCAGCACATCGTTTGAGATCATTAATAAACAAATTAAAAAGAAGAGGTCCCAAAAAAGACCCCAGAGGTACTCCGCTCAATACCCTGGTCCAATTTGAGGATTTTCCATTTACAACAACCCTCTGTGTTCTATCTTTTAGCCAATTTTCACTCCAAATACATACATTTGCCCCCAATCCTATTTATCTCAATTCGTAGAGTAACCTTTTGTGTGGAACTGTATCAAATGCTTTAGCAAAATCCAAATAAATCACATCAACTGCCACACCTAGATCTATATTTGTACTGACTTCTTCATAGAATGTTATTAAGTTTGTTTGACAAGACCTGTCTTTCACAAAACGCAATCCTTCAAATACTTTCCCTACTACAGATGTCAAGCTCACTGGCCTATAATTACCCAGCAGAGATTTTGATCCCTTTTTAAATATTGGAATGACATCCGCCTATCGACAGTCTGTTGGCACTATACCTGAACTGAAAGAATCCCTAAAGATCATAAATATTGGTCTGGTCAGAATTATGCTTAACTCTCTAAGGACCCTTGGGTGTATACCATCTGGTCCTGGGGCCTTGTCTATCTTAACAGAGTTTAATTGCTTAAGCACTTTTTCCTGTGTCAGCCAATCCCATGTTTGCGGTGACTGTTCCGTAACTTTCGGTAGCAGGGGCTCATCCATCTGTTCTTCCTTAGTATAAACAGAAGGGGAAAAAAAGTATTTAAAATTTCTGCTTTCTCTCTGTCCTCACTTACCAAATTTCCGATTTGGGATAACATTTTCCCTCTTTAGCTTTTTTCCATTTATATACTCTCCTTAGCAATCCTTTTCTCATTTTCCAATTAGCCATTTTAATTGCCATTTTGCAGACTTCGTTGGCATCTTGGTATTTTATAAATAATAATGCTGATCTATTGCTTTTATAATGTTTGAATGCCATTTTCTTGTTTTGTATTTCCTGTTTCACGTTACCAGTAAGCCACATTGGTTTTGATTTGTGTCTTTTGTATTTGTTTCCCAAAGGTATATATTGGGATGTGAACTTTTGTAATGTGTGCTTGTCTTCTGTGTTTAGTCCAGAAAACATTCTTTATCAGTCTTCAATTGATGCCCTTAGTCCATGAAAGTTGGCCCTTCTAAAATTAAGTGTTTTGGTGGCGTAGTTACCAATTTGCTTTTTTGCATTAATCAAAAATGAAACCATGTTATGGTCACTATTCCCCAAGTGTTCTCTTACTTGGATGTTTGAAATAAGCTCCTCATTGTTTGTTATTACCAAATCCAGACAGGCATCCATTCTAGTTGGGGTGTCTACTAACTGTGCCATAAATTTGTTATTAGCAGGTTCAGAAACTTGCTTCCCTTTGAGGAACTAGTTGTGCCACAATTCCAATCTATATCTGGGTGATTAAAACTTCCTTCATATTTACAGCCTTTTCAATGTGTAATAAAAGCTAATCTTCACCATTAATGCTAATATTTGGTGGCTTGTAGCATACACCTACAAGTAAAGTGCGATTCTTTTTAGTGTCTATGCTAATCTCTTCCCACAGTGTCTCCACATCAGTTCCAGTTACGTCATGCACACCTTCTTTAATACTGGGCTTTAATTTAAGATTTACATGCAGACAAATCCCTCCCCGTTTTCTATTTACTCTGTCCTTTCTAAAAAGTGAGTAGCCTTGTAAATTAACTGACCAGTCGGGGGTCTCATCCCACCACATTTCTGTGATTCCGATTAAATCATACTGTTCAGCACTTACCACTATCTCCAGCTCACCTATTTTGTTTGTCAAACTTCTTGCATTTGCTAAAAAACATTTAAGATTACTACCCATTTTCTGTTTAGTTGACAAACACTTAATGCCCGCTGGTTTAATTGTATGTACCTCCCTATGGTCTATGTTAACCCCATCAGTACTCTCCTCCTCCTTTCCCATAGCTAGACCCACCTTCCAATCTACTCTACCTACCATTGCTTCATTTTGATCTTGACCCTCCCCCCCAGAGCTTAGTTTAAAAGCTCATCTAACCCTCTAGCCATCCTCTCCCCTAATGCTGCAGCCCCCTCATCATTGAGGTGAAGTCCATCCCGTCCATAGTGTCTGTAGCCAACTGAAAAGTCTGCCCAGTGCTCCAGGAACCCAAATCCCTCTTGCTTGCACCACCTTCACAACCACGCATTAATCTCCCTAAGCTCCCGCTGTCTCCCTGACATAGCGCGTGGTACTGGTAATATTTCCGAGAATATTACCTTGGAAGTCCTTTCCTTCAGCTTATTTCCTAGTTCCCTAAAATCATTTTTAAGGACCCCCCCCACCTATCGTTAACTTTGTCATTAGTACCAATGTGTACTATGACCGCTGGATCATGCCCAGCCCCTCGCAACAATCTGCCTACCCGTTCCACAACATGACGAACCCGAGCACCCGGGAGACAACATACAGTTCGGCATTCAGGGTCCCGGCGACCGATTACCCTATCTACTGGGAGGCAACTCACCTGGCTGCTAGGAGAGACAGCCTGCCCAAGAAATGCCTCTTCTGAGCTAATCCCCCCAGCATCCTCAAACAAGCTGGCAAGCATATTGGGGTGAACTAGCTCAGAACAAGCCTCCCTAGCTCTCCGACCCCTACTTCCCCTTACACAGCTAACCCAGCTGCATAAGTGCATAAGTCCTTAAGTTGTATTTTTGCCGCTGCACATGTAAAGTCTGATTTGATTTTACATTTGTGTACAAAAAGGCAACCCAACTATTTTTGCATTTTTTATGCAAGTTTTAGGATAGCATGGCAGATAATTTTTTCGAGAAACCTCTTTTCAACATTTGCAGAGGCTGATTGTATCTCATCTTCACTATACCTATGTGTCCGAAGCCAGTAAAATGTATTTATGGTGAAATTCTGCTTAATTTAAGGTTTATCATGTTACCGCAAGTATCAGTATCTCCGTTATAAACTGATTTTAAATTCATTTAAACCATGAGTTGATATAATTTTTTAATTTATACTAATCTTAGTTTTTATCAGTACACAATATATATCATAATATCCTGCCATTAGCTCTACATCCTCTACAAGGCATGGTTTTTCTAGACATGTATATAAATTCTTGCATTATTAAACTAGACAACAGCAGTCTCCCCTGTTTGTTAGAATTATCCATCAAAAGGAAACCTTATTTCATGAAATCATTTCCCTGAAGCTGAAAGATTGGTAAAAAGGGCAGTTTGTCACCAAATGTAAGATTAATATATAAATGAACAGTAACCAGTTCAAGCAGTGTTATTGATTAGTTTTGAGAGAACCCGAACCGCACTGTTCGGGTTCGTACCGAACATTACGGTTTTTGGACCCCAGACTGTATGTTCGTGTTGGAGTTCGGGGTTCGGTGATTACATTGTATGTAATGCTATTGGCTTTCTATAAACTGAAATAGAGTCCCCATTCATAAGAATTTCTTATGAATGGGGACTCTATTTCGGTTTATAGAAAGCCAATAGCATTACATGTATTCCATAAACCGAAAGTCTATAAACCGAAAGACATTCGGTTTATAGACTTTCGGTTTATGGAATACTTGTAATGCTATTGCTATTCTATAAACCGAAATAGAGTCCCCATTCATACGAATAGGTCAATTGACCTATTCGTATGAATGGGGACACTCACCCACATTTTACTTCATTTTGCAGCCCTCTAGCCCTTTCCAGGACTTTTTGAGAGGCATTTTAGTGGCCAAAAGTTCGTGTCCCCATTGACTTCAATGGGGTTCGGCTTCGGGGTCAGGTTCGAGCACGGACCCGGATATTTTTTCGAAGTTCGGCCAAACCTACCGAACTCGAACATCCATGTGTCCGCTCAACTCTATTATTGATATATTTTTTCCCCTACACTGCATTACAACAAGGTACCAAATTTAAGGGAGAAACAGTGTTAACGTTTATGGAATAATTGTGGGGGGAAAAATTCCAGACTGATTCCACGGATTGTCTAGAGCTGTATTTGCAGCATTTTTTTTATTTAGCATATCAGGTGGCAACTCTAATCATGAAAAAAAATCTTAATTATATGTGAGACTGATGAACTGAACTTATTGCAGATTACAATACAGACGCTCTGGAACATTCGCATAGTCATCCTGGCCAAGCAGGAGCATGCCCACCGAATCAGCCATGTTTGCACGAACAGCGTGAAGACCGGGATCGCCAACACACTTGGTAAAGGGATTTATCTTATTGCTATACTCTCAAAACAGCATGGGCCACTGCTGCAATGTGTTTGCAGATTAAATTCTTCACACATTGGCCAGTGATGCTCACACGTATTTGTAGAACATAAGTTATGGTGGGATAAAGAGGATGGGAAAGTCCTCCACTTAAAATTCAGTGGGTATCGGACGCATTATGAAGTCAGAAATACAGAAATACCCAATGTACAATGTTATCGCTACAGCAAAAGATTCTAAGTAGGCAAATGCAAGCAATGATCAGCCTTTTGTGCTTACTCACTTTATATATGTGGACCCATTGGAGCATAAGCACATTGTTCAGGACAGCTTCAAAAAATGGCCCAGGACAAAGGTGCAGAACCAAAAAAGGTGGATGTGGAGGCACTCTTGTTCATTGTATTTGCATACCCAGAATCCCTTGCAGTGGTGATAGCACAGTCAATTGGGGACTTATGTGGAAAAACAGGTCTTCAGGCTTGTCATTTGTTTGCAGATGGAAGCATGTTTCATTATAATCATACGTGTAAAGTGATATATCAGCTGGGAGATCGTTGAGATAAAAAATAATGTTTATACAGCACTTTAGTCTGTGTCATCACAGAGTAGCAATAGACTTGTAGACTGTGATTACAACATTTTAGCTACAAAAGTAGGAACTGCCCAAGACACTACAATTTCTCCTGTTTTGTTGGTTGTATTGATGAATATCAGACCATTTCATCTGCAGTCCCAGTAAGAACAAGTTTTGAAAATGCCTGATTTATTTTAAAATCTATGAACTAATATCTCTTTTGTGTAGCACCAATTAGGCTCTTGTTGCTTTGTAGTTGATATCACAGCAGACAGTGTTAGAGGAGACCCCGCCCTTCATAAGTTAACATATTTTTGTAATTTCCCTTCGAGGTTGATACACAAACAAGAGAACAAGATTTTTTTGAGACATGACACTTTGCTTATGAAAAACAGAATTACAGGGAATTGACAAGGTAATTGCAAAATGAAGGCCAAAATAGCAGATTTTAAAGTATAGCTGAGTTGGCGATTTTCTTTTAGCTCTTCTACCTTGCCCTTAGGTTTGCAATTCCTTCTTTTATGAACAAAGCTTTTAGTGGGGTTTTTTCTTCTTCTTTTGTTGTGCCAAGTAAACAAAGAGGCAATGGAGAACACTTATCAGACAACGGCCTGTCAAGTCAGAAAGTTAAAGAGCACTACATCTGTATAACGCGCTCCCTTTTTAGAGCGTTTGCTAATTTAAGCCGGACACTCTTTACCTTTAGTTCCTGTATGTCCAGAACAAATCCTTATGTCTCTTAATACTGTTTTTCAGGACCTCACAAATCCCAAAACCTTTTTGATTGTTTTACACAGAACTCTACGGATGTAACATTTCTCTGGCTCCTAAAAAAAACTTAAATATTTGTCAAGTCCAGCTGTATAATATAAGTTTTGGTTGCCCATCAGTGGAGATTATATTTGTGCTATAAAATAAACCTTTAATAATGAGATGTCCAACAGAAAGGAATCCAATTGAGAGAATAAGCTCTGTTTTCTGTTGAACTTTTCGGGCACTTCAGCATTCCTCCGTGTCTGTTACACAAACGTGATGGACTATATAACAAATCTGTATGTATTTACATCTAGGTAATAAAGGAGCAGTCGGAGCCTCTTTTATGTTCAACGGGACATCATTTGGCTTCATAAACAGTCACCTTACATCTGGGAGTGAAAAGAAACTCAGGTTTTGTACATTATTTAATTTGGATGCTTAACAAGATGCAGGTTAACTAGGGGATCGATAATTTATAGTAGGACGGATACCATTTGTTCTCTATATTTCACGGATCTGCAGGATAGTTCAAAAAATTTCCGCTGCCCCATATACTTTGAGAATTATGTATAAAGCCCGTGACTAGGAAGTTGAAGCCATATTCAATCCCAGTGACAATATATATATATATATATATATATATATATTTATATTAAATCACCATTTATTTTCATGTTTTGAGATGCAGTGGTATAACAGAAAGCATTGGGTGGAAAGGGAGAAGGGCGGAAACACTTGTGGAAATAGTGCAGTAAAGACGTGAATCGGTGCTTTGTGCACCTATCCATCTTACGTTGTGCAAAAAGACACGAGTGCACCAGAGTTTCACATACGTAGAAATGTCAGGATGTATATAGTGCAAATTAATCAAGAGGCTTATTGAAAATGCACTGCTTGAAATCCACAGCAATTCCCTCTGCATCAATCATGTAGTAACATTCCAAAAAATAAAGCATGGCTCCATGAAGGCCTAATGCTGGTGGCAGAGATATTCTCAGCGGTTACTCACAGATTGTATTTCCGGCTTGTAAAACATCGCAGGTTCTACTCAATAAAGAGAGAATTAGAGGAAATTGAGATGGGAATTTCACACTTGAAACTGCATTGGAGAATTTGTCCAACTCTGTTACTTGGGCCTAAAGTTTGAAAATCCCATCTCAATTCCCTCTCTTTATTAAATAGTGCAAAACCTTCACGGTGATGGGAATGAAATTCAGTCATCCACCTCACTGAGGTGAGTCTGTCTGTGACACCAGTGTTATACCTCCACGGATCCACGCTTTGTCTGGATATAACAATCACCCTTATACAAAGATACTGGTAATTACACCTTTCCAAACTTCCCAAAATGTTCATGTGCAGGATCCTCATACATAACTGCTGTGATGTCTACTTTTTAAATAAAAAGGGCTTGAGAATGTGAGATCTAGTAATCCTTTGTGATAAACTCAGACATGTTCAATCTGTACTTGACTTTTAGCCAATTGAACCCTTGTCATTGCGCTTGGATTTCATGTCATAGATCTGCATGAACTCATGTGACTGCTATGTATTTCTCATTTAATCAGGCGGAAACAGAATTATTTCAATATCCTGCGATTCTTGGTTTTGGGGGATAAGAAGCTTAGTCCTTTCAACCTCACACATCGTTTCACTCATCTTTTCTGGCTTGGTGACCTCAACTACCGTGTGCAACTTGCCAACACGGTTAGTAAACATCTGCACGTTTCTGCTCTAGAACCAAACTAGTATTTTCATCACCAGATTGTAGAATATTTCCTGTTAACTTAGCCCAGTCTGTGTTTGTTGTAACTTACAGCAGGACAAGGTTAGTGGGAATTATCATTGCATGACTTATAGTTAGATGGACCACTTGCTAGTCATGTTACTCACAGAACCTATGCTTACATGTTAAATAAGCCTGAATTATTTGCCCAGGCTACTCTGAGTGCTGGCATAGTCTGTTCTTGATGTTAAATCCAACTTTATCTATCACCTAGTATGTTAGAGATAAGAGCGACCTCAAAAATGGTATCACTAGTTGAAAAACGTCAGAGCTGGTTTGCACTGTTTTATACACTGGCATTGAGTTATTTATTTTAACAAACACATAAAATACAATTTAATTGGTTTCTGCTACCATGAATTGGATGTGCATTTGAACTTTTATGCTGTATTATTTTTTTGGAAGAGGATTGACGTAATACTCCTTATACATGTTGAGTATCCTTTATCCAAAATGCCTGGGACCAGAAGTATTTTGGATAACTGGTAATTTTGGATAACGGATTATTTTCACCAATAAGACATATTAAACTCTCTCAGCACTCCTGAATTCCAGCACTATCAATGCAAGTACTGAGAAAATCAGTCATCTTTACTGTGATTTAGCTGTGATGTGAGGCATCATTGGGAACCTGCCATTGGCGCATCAGGACTGCACACGTGTCAATGTATTACCCTTTGTGGGCGTGGGGCAATCTGAGCATGCATGGAAAGGCTTTATCACAGATTAAGGGGGCTGGACACTCAATAAACTGTTGTGATCTGCATTCTGACAGGCTTGTATGGCAATGTTACAAAATCCTAAAAAATGTTTGGATAACAGATCATTTTGGATAATGGATTTCTGGATTAGGGATACTCCCCCTGTAATACATTTCAGCATCTTACTCCTTTATCTTATCAAATCAGGAGGCGGAAAACATTGTGCACAAGATTAAGATGCAGCAGCATCAAGATCTTCTTCCCTATGATCAGCTGAACATGGAACGAAAGGATAGCCAGATCTTCCTGCACTTCTGTAAGTTACTTCACACCCAACCACCAATCCTTAATTAGACAACACACCCTGGGTTAGATTCAATAGCCCCCGTTAGCCCCAAAAATGGCATTAGCTGTAAATTAACGGGCATTGATCATTTCATGCCCACCTTAAACTGCCATTAGTGGCTGCTATAATATCATTTAATTTACTTAATCTTTTTACAGTATTGTGCCAGGGGCATTCAGCTAGCCCCTGACGCAAAGGATGGGGGGGATATGGATTGACTATTGGTTTATTGAGCCAACATTAACTTATTTTATTGATGCCACGGGCATTGTGTGGGCCCATGAGGCCTATAAATATTTGTTAGGGGCTGAGGTACAGCACCAGGAAATTAACACCTAAAAAATGTATCTGGAGACCCTTTTTCTCAATGTCGGCCACATAATGCAAACAAGATTTATTACTAAATAAAAATAGACTTTGATGAGTTAATATTGTCATGTTACATAAACCCCTCTCCAGACGTACTGTGCTCACGTGGGGGAGTCTCCATTCCCTAATCCCCTTACATTTAGTTATAAAGTATTAATCTGGCTGTTAGTGTTGTGAAACTATCCTGTGTTGTTATTAGTATATGTTTGTGTTTATATGAGTGGCCACTATAGCTCTGGCAGTTTTTGGATATTCACTTTATCACATGGTCATTGAACTGCTTCTGAGAGCAGATGCTAGTGGATTCTACATAGGAAAGGAAGGTGTCGGGTCCGCACTATTACAATGAGCGTATTATCTATTTATTACAGATGAAGAAGAGATCACCTTTCCACCAACTTATCGCTATGAAAGAGGAACCCGAGAACGGTACTGCTACACTAAACAGAAGGCGACAGGGGTAAGCATTACTGAACTGCACACGTCATTTCCAGCCTCTAGCTAAACATTTAGAAATCAAGCTTATACTTACAATGGTGTATTATTGCACCCAGTAAAAAAAACCACTGTTCTGCGCAGTGATTACAAATAAAAATCAAAGAGTGCCCTGTGGATCGGGGTGAGGCTGTATTCAAAGAGACAGGGACAGGTCTGTAGAGATCCAAATTCCAAGGTAAAGCGTGTATTCCAAACATTTTATAAAGGAGAAGTTAGAGGTTAAGAGTGTTGTTAGCACCGGGGTGAGGGTGATGGGTAATGTTTCTAATTTATTTTAAGGGGTTGGAAAGGGAAGTTAATTCAGAATATTGGGAAGAGAGACAAGTGGTTGTGACAAAATAAATAGTAAGTCTTCTGCATACAATGACATTTTGAATTTGCGGTATCTTACTCTGTGATCTATTGATTGTGTCGAATGGGATTTAGAAATGACTCAAGTATAAAGGCAAACAGTAGAGGAGATAATGATCATCCTTTGGGAATGGGGAAAAGGTAGTTGGATTTGCCATTTTATTATTATTTGTGCAGCTGGTTTGTGGTAATAACCTTCTATCCATTGTCTAATGTGGGCACCTAGTCCAACATGGCCCTGAGTCTCTTTCATGAAATCCCAGTCTACTCTGTCGAAAAGTACTTTTGGCTTGTGTGTGTGACTGTCTTTGTGTGTGTGTGTGTGTGTATGTAATGGACTGTGTGTGTGTGTATGTGACGGACTCTGTGTGTGTGTGTGTGTGTGTGTGTTTGTGACTGACTTGTGTCTGTGTGTGTATGTATGGGACTTTGTGTGTGTGTATGGGATTGTCTGTGTGTGTGTGTGTGTGACTGTCTGTGTGTGTGTGTGTGTATGTAATGGACTCTGTGCGTGTGTGTGTGACGGACTCTCCTTGTGTGTGTGTGTGACTGACCTGGTTATGTCTATGTCTGTGACCTGTCTATGTGTGCGTGAATGTGCCGTTGTCGGGATCCTAAATATATGTGCTGTCTCCTAAAATATAATTCAATTTGTCAAGCACTGTCTTATAGTAAAATGTAGCTGGTGGTCACTTTGAGCATCAGCTACATTTTCTATGTCAGACAGAGGCAACTCACATTGGCCTCATCTGACAGTGGGGATCCCGCTGCAAGTTCCTGGAGCAGGCAGTTGCAATGAGCTATACTAGTCAGGATATTCTATGCCATGCTACAAGCTTTCTTTAAATAAAAAAAAAATCTGATTAAAAAAAATCATCTGTTTTAATCCACCCTGGCGGCAGGTGAAAACGAGCACTAGCAGTGACAGACTGTCATTGACTGTTTTAGGAAGCATCATGGCTGCGGGTGAAAGGATAAACATGCATGAAGAGGATTAACATGCATGAAGAGGATTAACATGCATGAACCTTAAAAAGTACATGACAGTTTATCTCAATACTAGGGCCAATGGTCTTTTCGAGGGAGTAGCTCTGCCATAATCTCACATTATCATTAGCACCACGTGCAGTGTGAATATGTTAAAGGGGCAGTTCCACCTATCATGTTTTCTATATGTTCCTGTAGTTTAACATTGAAAATTATTTTTATTATTATACAGGACTCAAAATCCAGTGACAATATGGAGGGTTTGAGAAATAGGCAGAACTGTTGCTATATATATGTTTTAAACAGATGAGGAAAAAAGTAATAAAATAGATCTATTTCATACATGGTACAGTACAAGATATGTTTAGGAACTGCCCCTTTAAAAACACGCCCAATCATTTCATGGCTGGTTAGGCAAAAATACTGCAAAGCATCCTATATATATACTATATATCCTCATATATCACCCTCTCCTCTCCTAATTGCATTTGGTTTTCTGACTGAAGAGAGACCTGGGTTACTTTCTTCCCGTCTGCTTTTTAACATCTGTTTTGGCACTTGTTCAAGCCATGCTGTACACAGTCCATAGCAAGTGTTTGTAGGCGGGTTTACATGTGAAAAATGGGTCTGCTGTTGTTAAAAATAGAATATGCATAAATGAATGGATATTGATTGGTACATGTGCATTGTGTAGAATTCAGGAACACGTCTTGTGAAGAGTGCTTGAGAAATGTGCAGCCAACACCAGACCAGTGTGACTGACATTTCTCTGCCTGCTGAGCAGAATAGCCACTGTTATTACACTATTTCCGTCCATTCCTCTGTTTCTTCCAGGTAAAATATAATTTACCTTCCTGGTGTGACAGGGTCCTCTGGAAGTCTTACCCTCAGATGCATGTTCTATGTCAGTCATATGGTAGGTGTACATTGTACATGTTGTGCTATTAGATTTAACCACAGTATCTATGATGCTTCAACAAACTGTGGCTAGCTGCCCGTGAGATCTGTATCATGGCTGGTTGAGCATCTCTGGAGGCTATAACTGCTGCAGGGCCAGAAGGTGCCTACTCCTGGTGTACACTGAGTTTAAAAAATCTTAGGAAAGCATGGTCTTTCAATGCAATAGATTGATGAGGTGAATCCAGGTGATGACATACGTATAACGTGTATACATACAATTGCGATAGTAGACAGGTCTGTGAGTTCCTGTATATATTAAGGATTGAGGATGGTACACCACTCAACAGGTGGCTCACTGATAAAAGAGGCCAAAGCAGGTTAATTGTTCAAGCCAACAAATGATCTGCAGACAGGTTAAGTATTAGTCCAGTATGACACTGGTGCCAAATACTCAGGAAACACATCATACACTGGAACAAATGGAGTATGACAGCCAGAGGCCTAACCTCTTTAAACAAAACACGTGAACGCTACTGGTAAAACACATTCTGCTCTGATTAAACCTTTTCCCTGGACCATCATGTGTGTCACCATTTAATGCAGGCGTTGTCATGGCATGGGGGGTATTATAATAATATTTCAGGACATCTGAACATCATTGACAATCAGGCACCAGGGCTGTCTTTTGAACTGTGTCGGCCCCTGGGCAAAACAAGCCAATGGGGCCCCCTCATGGCCCCTCCCCTTGACCTGCCCATAAAAACCAGACCCTGTCCATAACATGACCCCGCCCATAACAACACGACCCCGCCCACAATGGATGTGCATCACCGAAAAAATCACCCAAAACTATGTAGTTTAATTGTTAAATTATAATGATTCATTAATTGCGTATATTAAACAATTAATCATCAGAAAGTTGGTTTAGAAACAAACATTTCAACATATATATGGCAATGACAACTGCTGGCCTATAATGAAGTTCTGTTACATTGAAAGATTGCACAAAGCAAAGACATTTAAAATAGAATGTAATGAAAGAATATAAAGAAAGCACCAAGACCTCTTTGCTCCATTTAGTGCCATTAGGGAGCAGGCATGTTAGGGCAACTAGAAATCTGTCTCCAAATATTCTAACATGCCTGCTCCCTAATGGGACTAAATGGAGCAAAGAGGTCTTGGTGCTTTCTTTATATTCTTTCATTACAACATTCTTTGTTAAATGTCTTTGCTTTATGCAATCTTTAAATGTAACAGAACTTCATCACAGGCCAGCAGTTGTCATTACCATATATATGTTGAAATGTGTGTGCTTTTCAGGCCTTATAATGTTTAAAACTTTGTGAAGAATAATCCTGGACACCTAATGTTTCTCATCTAGAACTATATGGTTCTTGCTGAGAAATGTGAGCCTCTCCCTCGCTGCATTGTACATCCACTACCCTCTCAGTAAAGTAATCCTTTCATTAGTCCCTGGCCTTATCTTATATCTAGGATAGCCTTATACCTATCCCATGCATGATTAAACTCCTTCACTGTATTAACAGCTACCACTTCTACTGGAAGGCTATTCCATACATCCACTACCCTCTCAGTAAAGTAATACTTTCATTTGTCCCTGGCCTTATCTTATATCTAGGACAGCCTTATACCTATCCAATGCATGCTTAAACTCCTTCACTGTATTAACCTCTACCACTTCTACTTGAAGGCTATTCCATACATCCACTACCCTCTCAGTAAAGTAATATTTTCATTAGTCCCTGGCCTTACCTTATATCTAGGATAGCCTTATACCTATCCCATGCATGCTTAAAATCCTTCACTGTATTAACCTCTACCACTTCTACCGGAAGACTATTCCATACATCCACTACCCTCTCAGTAAAGTAATACTTTCATTAGTCCCTGGCCTTACCTTATATCTAGGATAGCCTTATACCTATCCCATGCATGCATAAACTCCTTCACTGTATTAACCTCTACCACTTCTACCGGAAGACTATTCCATACATCCACTACCCTCTCAGTAAAGTAATACTTTCATTAGTCCCTGGCCTTACCTTATATCTAGGATAGCCGTATTCCTATCCCATGCATGCATAAACTTCACTGTATTAACCTCTACCACTTCTACTGGAAGACTATTGCATACCTCCAGTACCAGAAGCTCCATTAGCTATGCCACGCACAAGAGCCCCATTAGCTATGCCACACACAAGAGCCCCATTAGCTATGCCACACACAAGAGCCCCATTAGCTATGCCACACTGAGACCTAAAATTATGTCACACACAGGGCCATTAACTATGCCACAGACCAGAGCTCTTTAATTATGCCACACATGGGAGCCTCGTGGGGTGACTGCAGGCCACATTCATCTATAGTACAATTATAAAACAACGAAAATATATATTTACTCACATATCACAAGCCTGCGCACACACATCCTCCCCTGCCGCCCCGGCACGACCGCCGCGTCTTCTATGATGAAGCCGGGTCCTTCCGGACCAGCTGTCCGTAATAATGGATGGAAGTGTTGGGCAGCATGGAGGATGTCGTATCATGAGAGAGAAAGACAAGGGGAGGGAGGGAGGGGGAGAGAAAGACAAGGGGAGGGGGGAAGAGAGACAAGTGGGGGGAGAGAGAAAAGTTTGGGGGAGAGAGAGAGAGAGAAAAGTTTGGGAGGGGGAGAGAGATAACACAGGTAGAGAGAGAGGCAGCATTGGCACATAAAAGGAAATAAAAACAAGAAATTAATTTGTTTAATATCATATTTTTTATTAAAAAGCAATTTACATGTGAATATATACAAGTTAAACTTTTTTCCTATAGGGTAGTCTCTATATTCAGGCTTTTAGTTTTTTTCCTAAAGGAATATCCAAATTGGGGGATCGTCTTATAATCAGGGTCGTCTTAAATTCGAGCAAATACGGTATATGATATCTATTAATACAATTAGTTGCATTTATACTTATTTGATTATGATTTTTTAATATTAAACTATTTTCATATGTAATAAAAAGGTTATTGAAAAATTGCATTTCTTGTTTTTATGCCATTCCTCTGCACCCACATTGCACCTAAAGGACTTAACAGGGCTTGACAAACTTAACAGAGTTTAAGGAACCAGCAAAAAAATCTACACTACACTAAATTATACGTAGTCACACTCACTCAGGTAGTCAGTCACATACATGCATGCATACATACACACTCACACACTAACAGAAACACTCAGCCAGAAGGAAAGTGCTCAATGTTGAAAGAGGTCTCACAGACCACGTTGTGCTGGAGGCATGGCACTTTAGGATGCCAGAATTTAGCCATTTAATATGCCAGGATTTGGCCCCTCAATATGCCAGGATTTAGCCACTTTATGCCAGGATTTAGCCACTTAATATGCCAGGATTTAGCCACTCCATGCCAGGATCTAGCCACTCAATATGCCCAGATTTGCTCGTTGTGTGCAACCCTCCTCCCCCTTCCCTAGTACTTACCTGCTTGTTGCTTGCTCTCCGTCGTTTCCTCTGTGCAGTCTAACCTCCTGTAGCTTTTTTTTTTCTTCTTAACTTTATTGAAGTCGGGCGACCGAAGCTTCCTTCCTCCGTGCAGGAGGTTAAACTGTATGCAACTACATTTGCTCCATAAGATGCACAGGCATTTCCCCTCACTTTTGAGGAGGAAAAAAGTGCGTCTTATGGAGCGAAAAATACGGGGGGGGGGGGGGGGGGGAGTAAAAATTTTTTTTTACAAAATTTGGACGCGGCCCCCTAGAACTTGGGGGCCCCTGGGCAATCACCAAACAGCCCATGCGGAAAGACGGCACTGTCAGGCACAACCCTTCATGAAAGCGGGTTATCCATCTACTGATCATTTCAGCAGGATAATGCCACAATACTAGGACAGCTATGGACATGTCAGTATATTCCTCTTACTGCCCAGTCTATACGATTGAGGACCTTTGGCAACGGCACACACTCCCCTAACATAAATGTAGTACACAACATATAGCTCAATTTGACATGAATCTGTTATTGCCAGATAGTGTCATCTACTGGAGAAAATATACAGAGCACAAACTCTACAATTTCTTGTGCACTTTTTCTGCTGACCACTTTAGTGTTACAATAGTTTCACTTTATTCATCAGTTCAGGTTACCCCATACAAATGAAACCTTACATTATTAATGTGTGATGTGTATTATTATTTTTAATCTTCCTTTCCCTCAAGGATGTACAGAAGATATAACCACCAGTGACCACTCGCCTGTATTCGCCACATTCCAAGTCGGCGTTACATCTCAGTTTGTCTCCAAAAATAGTAAGTTAAATATGTAACCGGCTTTAACATTATCTGTCTATGTTCATTATGTAACTATTCATTGGTCTGTCTGGAAATACGTGAACATATCCAAAGTTCTACCAACTCTGCTTCCCTATTATTTATACAAAACCTCTAGAAATAATGTCTGATTATCTTAAATGTATAAACAAGCCATTATTTCTGATCCTGCAGTTACAATAATATACATGTAGCGATTACCCCCCCATGATATTATACTCAAGCCTGACCTGATGGGGGCTGATGGCATTATGTATGTACAATTGCATGAGTGCACTAGCTATTCAATGTCAATGATCTGACACATATTATTTGACCTACAGGTCCCGGGGATTCCGACTCTCAAGGTCATATTGAACTGATGAACTGCAAGGCTACGTTGCACACCAAGAGCCATACCAAGTTCTACATAGAGTTTCATTCCTCCTGCTTAGAGAGTAGGTTGCTAAAGCATCATTTGCAAAGTGGATTATATGTTAAATGTCTAACCACATGTGGACTGATTTCTAGAAACATTGATTTTATTGACAATGAAGCACTTATACATGTGTGTTTGGAGGAGTACAGGGTCACGTTTTGATAAGATATACAGCATTCATGATCATTACAATTACATTACAATATATACTGCAATGAGTACTGAGCCTTAACAATACCTAACATGTTGTATCCTGTTATAGACATGGTGAAGAGCTCAGAGTCTGAGGACCAGGAGGCCGATAATGGAACTCTAGTGGTGAAGTTTGGAGTACTTCCCAAGGTGATTCTTGTTCAATGTCTAAACCAAAAGCTTGATTCATGTAGGAAGATCCTAGGAACTAAGTAGACATATTTAGCAGCCACCTATATATAAGGTATATAATAATATACTAGAGTCTAGGAAGAAGATACTTTCCTAAAGTTATATGTAAAATAACCAAGTTATTTAGGTGCCATCAGAAACATTTGTGACTGCCCTGGTTATTTAGGTTTGTCAGGCACTGATATAATTATTTATTGCCACAAGTGGGACATTGGTGTCACAGTGGTACCCAATGCTGGCAGCAAACAGTTGTTACAGGAAGCAGGGACACCCCAAAAACAGTTGAGATCAATAGAAGGTTGTGCTGAAAAAAAAAAGTTGATCCCCGATAAAAAGGGTAGGACTGTCAAATCCCCCCCCCCACATCCAAAGACTACTGGTTTGACCCATTCATCTGGCAGGAAGCTGTCAAACCAGATCCCAGATTTGCTTAGAAAATTCTCAACATTATTTAGATTATTTTCCCCCATTCTTCATAACACACATTATACCTGGACCTTTCCATTCTCTATTCTTCTTCATCCGCACTCTGAACCCCTTTCATGCAAATCTTTTTTTTTTTCCTGCGCCATTTCCTAAAATCATTATCCCTCCGGCCTCTATACATTACGGCAGTTCTGTATTTGCAGCTAACACCAATCATCTCTGACCTGCAATATCTCCTGGACCAGCATCTTCTGATTTGTATCAAATCTTCTGACACTGATGAGTCCTACGGTAAGTGTACTCTCTTCCAGAGGGCAAGAGGAGCAGCCCAGGTCTGATTCCCCAGTAGGCAGATTCCAGTTGGGATTTGCTTTAGCTTAACTCAATGGGAAAGAGACTAGCACACACCCTGTAGTATAAAAATATATACTTTATTACAAAACTTCTAAATAGGGTCTCAGTAACATATTGGTTCATGGATTTCAACCCCAATAAAGAAATATAAATAGGCACAGTTACAGGTGTTTCTATAAGATCAGGTTGACAGCAACTAGTAATATATTTAGGGTGATATCTGCTCTGCTTCCCACCCCTAAGGATACTAAAACAATACAGTATGTAAGCAATGTTTCATGCTGCATCTCCTATTTATTGGAACCTGACACTTGGTGCATCCTCTGCAGTCAAAATGGAAATACCTCATCATTTGAACAGGCTGTGAATTGTTGTGTGAACACAACTTAGATAAAATGGCTTTATTCACGACTTGGCTCTCCAAAGACATGCACATTACAATGCCAGTCACTCCATCTATTAATAGGAATACCGACAGCTTCTAATGAATACGCTGTCTGTTCATCCTGTAATACTCATCTCTGACACATCCAATTATTCTCTTTCTCAACAAGTATCTTATTCCAGATCCTGGAATGTCAGTCGCTAAGAATCAGCCACCATTGGATTATAGAGCCGGGAACATATTCTAATTCACTGACTGGATAGAGTTCAGTATGTAACCAGAGAACGGAGCTATACAAGCCAGGGTAGAGAGCAAATAAAGAAAGGGAATAGTAATGAGGGGATTGTACCAGTTTACAACAGTAATGCAATTTAAAGTGATATTACACTCAGAAATCAACATTTTTGATCTTCTGTAAATATACCCAATTTTAATTGCACTATTTTAATAGTTACTTAGAATGTGCATAAAAACGTTTGAAACACACATATATGATGTCCACTCAGTATTCACAAAGTCACCTTTTGTGTCCAGGCGAATGGGAGAGCATGGGATGTGGTCCTCCAGGAGAGAGGTTTCATTCTGTCCATAAGATAGACAGAATTGATTGAGGTAATGAAAATGTCCAGCAACGTGAAAGAGCTATTAACCACAATGATGATTGCTAAGCCTGAAGTGTTATGTCATACTTGACTTGGACCCATTCCATCTGCCACTCATTTCTCCACCTGCTCTCATCTCACCCTCATGGCCTTTTTCTTAGGTCCCTTTAACCTACTGTGATGTTAGATAACATGATAACTGCTTGATCCTGTCTTATGAGAGAATATGTGTGTGTCCCCTCCAGGGGAAGGCTGCATTGCACTCAGAATGGAAGACCCTCAACAGCAATTTCCATTCTGTGCTCCTCTGGCACACCACGGAGAAGAAACAGGTTACTTCCAAGGAGAGATCTGCCTACCAGCATCCGAGGGAAAGCAACGTGAGAAGTTATACGGTGAGTGTCATGTAATGCAGGGCTCGACTGCTCAACTGCTCAAAAACACATGTGACTTGGTTTAATCTTATTAAGATGTATATTGACTGGGTATTTAATATTACATCGAAATAAATCTAAATTTACTATATCTACATCCATTGTAGATATATGGTTAAATGTCTGAACTGAAACATTATATACTTGAATTATTCATTAGATTAAATATTTGGTTTTCTCAGCCTTTTTTTCCTGTTATTCTTCCACCTGAACACGTGTCGGCAGCAGGATTCGTGTTGGAATTCTCAATGATTCCTTCCAACGTATAAGTGCATGAATGGGATGATTGTTTTGTTATTTTCTCGATCGGTATTGTGGGGTTTGTTACTGGATGGGACAGGGAATGTTCTTTGAGGGATGTCACTTAGGTTTGCTACCTTGAATGTACAGGGATTAAACTCCCCCCAGAAAAGGGAATGTCTTTATACACTTTTAAGAGCCAATAATATCATTGTGATGTTTACTCAAGAGAAACATTGGGTGGGCCGGCCAGCTAAGCGTTGGAGACATCAGTTTGCATTCAATATGGCCAGTTATAAAAATTTTAAAAAATGGGAATGGCAATAATTGTTTAAATAAAGATGAGCTTGAAAGTTATTCATGAGATCGCATTTCTAATACGTTAGCGAATATTTATACCCCCAACCAGTCACCTGTTAAGAATTTAAATGTGATACTATTACAACGATTCATGCTATATCCTGTGGGAAAGACCCCTAATTTGGATAAAAATAGAAAATACAGTAATACTTATTTTATCTCTTCAAAAATGTTTGAATAATCACACTTTGTATGACTGTTGAAGGAACTTTCATCCTAACAAGACTGATTGTAACTTTTTTTGCCATGCTCATCCATCATATTCCCGCCTGAACATGAATAAATGAGAGCTAATTAAATGTTGAACCAAATTTGACTTCTGAGGCTAAACCTTTTTTGGAAATAACCGATAACGGGTAAAGATCGGGTTCGGACCTTGGTTTGGAGTGGACTGTTAATTAAACTGGGCTTGATTTGGAATACTAATAGAGACTTGAACCTTTAATAGCTACATATTGATCTTGCATGACTTGAAAAACTAAATAAAAAACTAATTGATTCTAATGTGATTGTGTAAATTTCGAAAAACCAGGGAAAGTATTGTTAAAAAAACCTATAAACAAGTAAATAAGGCCAAACTAGCTTTAAAACAAAAATGGTATCACGGTAGTAACAGGACTGGTAAAATTATTAAATTACCAATAAGTTACAGTATAATTGAAAAACTGTGATGGCCAGATAAACTTATCTAACACCAAAGATTGCCACTGCTTTTGCTGACTGTTACCAATCACTATACAATTTGAAAGATATTTCTCTTCTACCTCATGTAATTGGTAGCTTTCTAGATAGAGTGACACTCCATACGGTATCAAAGGCTAATTTGGATATTCGAAATAGCCTTTTTATCTTGCTCGAAGTCAAAGAGACAAATAAAAATTTAGTAACTAGGGAAAGTGCCAGGCCCAAACGGTTTTACCGAAATTTTCTACAAGAAATTTGAAACATTAACTGCCCTGTTATTACTAAAAACGTTTAATATTGACTTCCCATCTTGAAAGAGTACGCAGAAAAACCTAATTATTCACATTTTGATGGTTGCCAAGATCTGTATGGCCAGAAATAGGAAAATAGAGGAGTCACTTGAGTGTCAGGAAGTCCGATTGAATACCAACTTATTTTTCCGAGAAATTTGTTTACATAGAAACATAGAATGTGTCGGCAGATAAGAACCATTCGGTCCATCTAGTCTGCCCAATTTTTTAGAGTACTTTTATTAGTCCCCCGTTCCCGGTCTTATAGCTAGGATAGCCTTGTGTCTATCCCACGCATGCTTAAAAAAGCATGTTTGAGGTCTGTCTTCCCTGGACGCTGGTTGGTGCTTTTTGCTACTTCTTTTCCTTTCTTCTTTTAGGGGCTCAGAAATCCTCAAGTCATACCAAAGATATTTTTATACAACAAATTTGATCTTTTAACATTTAAATGATACACCCGCTCCTTCTTTTTATCCTCCCATTTGTTCTTACTGTATGTCATTTTTTTTTTAAACTAATAAAAAAAAATAAACACTCTGGGACAACTCTTGAGCTGCACAATAAGTCACACTGATTCCATATCCAGCTCCATCATGGGTAATAGTATATAGATACCCTTACTTCAAACAGACATCAGGTTTCACTTTGGAAGACAGCCATTGTGGTTTTTGTGGTAGGTGTTCAACATAAAACACCATAAACCCCACAACCTTCAGAATAGTCGCTAACTAAATCCAGTATCAAAGTATCTGAATCATCAGCCATTTTTTGGTTCTCATTTATACGAAATCGCTAATCCAATCAAATAGATGTCATTCCTGGTGCCCAAGGTCTACAAGTATGTGCCAAGCCCTGCCGATATACAGTACATATAGTAATGTTTTAGCCACATATGTGTTCTAGTGTAGAAAAGTAGTAGAGAAAAATAAATGGTAGTGTAATGCAGGCGCAAGGAATTGTCATTGCAAATGGATATAAAGGACACAATTAAAGATAAAATAATCTAAAAATAAAGAACTCTAAAAAATGACACAGTATGCAAGTTAAAAAGGTTTGCTTCAGTAATGTGGTAATGTGTCAGCTTTCTCTCTTGTTATAACCAGAAATGCGTTGGTTCATATACAAACAAAAGGCCTTTAATTTTTTTAAGATTTGGGTAAAACTCTTAGTTATGGAGAGAATATGGTCCTATGTTTTGTTACCTCCAACATATAAATTGAAGTTGATGTTAGTGCTCTGCAGTGCAATCGAGAAAAACTTGTACCATGAAAGTGAGTGAGTGAGATGTAAATTAATATCTGTCTGTGCTTCTTAATACAGATTTTGTGAAGATTGAAAAAGATGAAACAGTGGTTCAAAAACAACTAAAAACCCAGACTAGCCAACAATGGGACCAAAGCAGGTAACTTACTAAATCGCTATCTATATCACCAGGACTGAATAATGTGAACTAGTGACAAGCGTCAAGCACCATTTTTGGTTCTAGAGACAGAGTCCAGTGAGTATGACTAAATCGTTGCTCCACCCACTTCCAGTTGCAGTGCATGAATCTAGACAAAGCCTAACAATGTTGTCTTCATACAATCAATCATATTTTTGTTGTTGTTGAAGGGTTTGGATGTTCCTCTGTATAGCCAGCCCTCTGTGTATAATATTTAATTTACTCATCTCCTACTGAATTTTCCAGGCAAATTATACTGTGAATACAAATGTATGCAGAATATATGCGATATAATTACATACATATGTGCGTGTTTTTTTAATGTTCAAGAGCGCATTGTAGTTGGGTACCAATCTCTGCAGTCCAAGCCTGTATTTAAGAAGGAAATCCCCTTTAATGTATTGAATGCAGGAGTGGACTGAATTCAAGGGTCCCCCAAGATATAGAAGTTCATTGGGCCCCTTTATGACCACAAATGTTCAAGCCGTACCTATATTGAGGCCCTGCCCACATACACACACCTCACCCCACCTTCCTTATAAATGTTTCACTTATTCCACCTTTTTTTATTTTAATTCTACCATGCTGCAAGGGTGGAGAGATGGAACCATATAAGAAAAAATACAGCATAGTTTTAAATGTTATTAGGACATTCTCCATCTCCCACATTTGTGCAGCGTACAGACATCCGGCCATGCTGCTTCTGACACTCCTTGCGCTCTCTGAAGTTTGAGCGCCGGCAGGTCTTGTGACACCATGCTGCTGGTTAGCTGCAAAGAGGCCTACTGGCAAGGTTTTTTAAAAAAAAATTAAGGGGCGGCAGCGGCTGCAGCGTTTTCCCTCTTTGGCTCGAGTGGTGCCCAAATGCCCGACTAGTCAGTCCGCCCCTGATTGAATAATTATATTATAATTTCATGATATTTTGTTTGGCCTTATTAACTTGATAATATGTAATAGCTGTCATCATTTCAGCATTTTGGATTCTGCTCTTGATTTCTGTGAACATAAATAGGCCGCAAGACTAAATCTTTTATGTTTTTCAGAAGTTTTAAAGGTTTATCAGAAAAGAGTGCCCTGATGGCTCGAATAAAAGGGGTGCATGCATGTCCTCCAGAGACACATAGCAGGTAACAGAGCACACACTGTATGATACGTTACAGGATCTATTCACAGACAAGCAAGCTGAGATGAAACATGCTGAGTATTTTCTCTTCACTTACAATTTAAAGGGCCAAATTCAAGGATAAACACTCCTGGATTCATAATAAACCAATGGAGTGCTTTCTGCTGTCCACCCAGAATTGCACATATCCAGATCTCATAATAATATTTAGGGACTCAAAGTGCTTTTTAGCATACACTCTGAGAATTAACCAAACCAGCAGCTGAGTTGATGGTACTCATTGATAGAGCTGAGAAGGATGAATGACTGAGTTGATTTGGCCAGGATTTAAACCTGACACCTTGAGGATTGAAAAGGCTCTTTATTCAGGGTATATACCACTGGCATACTTCTCCTCTAGAAAACAATAGTGGAAGTATTAGACAGCTGCATAGGTGACAACCAGTGTAGTGCTTCTCTATCCTTTGCACTCTGATAAAGTGCATGTTGGTGCTATAGCACCTAAATGGGAGACCTTTGATTAGTTCAGGGGTGCCCTTTTCTGGAGAGGACAATGAATTTGGAACTCTAGGAGAAACCATGCAAGAGATAAGTTATATAGGTCAATATGGAAAAAAAGGTAACTAATAAATGTATTTTTGAAATTTCAACTCTAATATACATTTATAAGTTAATTTGTTTCCTTCAAGTACCTCTCCCTCATGGTTTCCACAACTGCACACAACATTCTAGATGTCGTATAGGTTCTAGCGATACGTAAGACAAATCATTATAACATTTTACTATCAATCCTATTTGGATATTACAATTTTAGTATTCTCAATCCTCCAGCACAGATCCAGGTGTATCCATTCCCACATTCTCTGGCCAGGTGAAACAGAGTCCTCCTGACACTCCACCAGGATTTCGAGGGAATGAACAGCGCCCCAAACCCAGCTCCCCAGTGCAAGGACGTGGGGAGACTCCAGTCACACCCCCTGCTCGCACTGGTGCTTCAGCACAGAAATTCACACACGCCAACACCACCCGTGCAGTTCCATGTGTTCGGCAGCAGGATTCTATGTGAGTGCATAGAACATAGACACTTATCACTGTTTGGGACTAACACTATGTATATTCTCCCACTGCGCACAGTCAGCTGGGTAGCACCTGATCTTAATTAGACATGTATTACCTGTAAGAAAGCTAAAGCTAAAAGCATCAGGTCACCGAAGATGGGTCTTTTTTTATATGGCTATGTAAAGTATTATTCGAAGTTCATATTTTATATTTATGCACTGAATATTTTGCTTTTTTTATAATTAAATTCTAGGATCGGCATGTTTGACTGTTAGTTTCCATGTGTTAAACTATTAATCATTTGGTTTGCACCTTCTAGAATGTTAAATATATCAACTTGTTATATCGCCTGCAAAAATGCATACTTTAAATGGATTAAAATAGTGAAGTGTAACCCCACTGATATACTTGAAACATTTCACGATATAAGCCCCACATAGTACATCTGAGTTAATAATTAATGCCATGATACCCATCTTAATACCTTTAAATGGAGAGGATAGAGTTGATGTGTCAATTCATTCACCTATTTCTATAAGTTAGTTTATTCATCATGTTATCTCATCATTAATACTCAGTTTTGTGTTTATTGTTGACAGTCGAACTACAGCTCCATCTGACACTGCTGAAATGGTTGACAATCCCCTGTACGGGGCCGTCAGTGCTACTCTCTATCCTCCACAACCCCAGGCTCGGCCCCAGAAACCTCCTGAACCAATGGCCCGCACCTGTCCCCCAATTCGCCCACGTTCCATGACCTGCTCCTCCACAGACAAGAAGCCCATCCCTGCCGACAAAACCCAGGCTAAAAACGCCTTGTGTGGTATGCCACCTCAGAGTGTTCCTCGAAGTGAAACTGGTCCATCTGTTCCAAAACCACGCCCACCTTTGCCATCCAAGATCCAAGTAGCTCGTGACAACCAGCACACCTAGAACCCCACCAGGGAAGAGATTACGCAGTGGATACAGAAAAGGTATATTTTCTACTTTACGTCTTACTTATTGTTAATTCTTCCTGCTTAGTATACATGTGCTATCAAAGTCATGTAATGTACCATGCATACATTATTACAAATAGTTTTGTACACAGTGAGCAGGGGAAAAATAAGGATAGAAAGCGATAAAGAAGAAATAGGGGAGAAATACCAATAATACGAAGTTATATATTTACTGGAAGGAGGGGATAAATGAAGATGCTGAGGTGGGAGATATAAGGGTGGAGGGAGAAATGAGGACAGTTTGTGAGAAGACGAAATTAAGCTCAAAGGGAATAGGGGGATAAATAAGGTGGAGGCAGTGGTTGCTCACTTGCAAACCTTTGGCAACCCACAATTCTTAGTAATATTGCTGAGCTAAGCACCATGGGGATTGTAGTTCTAATCAGCTGGTATGATAAAGGTTAGCCATCACTGATCAGAGTGAGAAACACGGATTGGCCTGTGATATTTTATCATTGGAACACCGTCTGTCTAATATAGTTATCCATGATGCACAAATAAACAAACTCGAGGTCACTGGGCTTCAATCAAGGGAAAGCCACTCCTTTGAAAATGGCAAAATTGGCCAATGGTTATAATAGTCTGCTAAGTTATCCAGGTTGCTGGCTGAGCATCTAGGTGCTTACAGATCATGGTTAATGTTAAGCACACCAGCACCTACCAGTTCCAGGACCCATGACACTCAGCTATTTGATCATCATGGGAACTGTAGTTTTCAACAGCTTGTGTGTACATATGCCAATGCCATTTTTGTGTTTTATACGTCTCCAGGCTAGAATTAGTATGACCTGGGAACATTTTTAATGGCTATATATGTGGAATGATGCAACCCCAAATTTCCGTCTTGCCCACAGCCAATAAATACCACTTGATATATTTATGTTATTAATACTTTGTAATATTATCTGTTTTTACAGAGATCCATCACACACCTGGCAGAGAAGGGATTTGTGAGATTAGTAAACACAGGCACCATGATCGAGATTGTGGTATTGAGCTCGTCTGGACAAAGAACTAAGCAAAAACTGTGTGCAATATTGCCAGTTTGTCTATTGTACAGTGATATGTTGTGTTTGTACAAAGTCAAATTCGGTCATTGTCACTTCCAGAAGTGTTATTATTACTATACTTATTCCCTGGGTTAGAATAATCCAAATGTAAAATATTCTAATTGTAGTCATGTACATGCTCAGTTGATCCTTCTTTTTGGTACTTTAACTATTCCACATTTTATTAATCTGACATGTAAGTCAATAATATTCCTGCTACCGGACCAATAATATATTGGTCAATCTATTGGCTTTGGGAGCCTAGATAAGGAGACAGGTCTAAGAAAAGAGAATGGGCAAGACCAATTGCTGCATCTTCCAAAGGCCACTAACAGGCATTACATACAATCTAAGTTATAGCTGCGTTCATTAGTAAGTAATTAGTCATGTTGTTGTTTTTTTAAATTCAGTGACTTTAAAATATGCAAAATATTTAATGCAACATTTGAGTCCTGATTCTATTTATTGTAAAACAAAAAAATTAAAAATAAATCTGTTTTAAGAAAATGACCATGATTCTAATTGTTAAGCTATTATCTGTCAGATGTGCTCTTATTAACCTTTCACAAATGCATAAATATATGTTTTGCAAACGTTTTCTTCTATTTTATTTGATCCAAGGTACTGATTTGTTTTTCTTATTCTATTATTTAAAAACAGAAAATGTTTTTTTTTCAGGTCAAGAAAATCAAATCCAGTTACATGGGATCTTCTTATTTAACTTTTGGAAAAACCAAACCCGTACTTAAGGGAAGAGTTAAAAAAAAAAAAAAAAAAATACAACAGTGATTCATCATTCTGGGGCCAATATTTAAAATGAAAACCAGGTCAGATCCTATGCCCCGTTTTTTTTAGATTCAGCAAAACACAAAACTTCATGTGGGTTACATGCAGGCCCGGACTGGCCATCGGGCATACCGGGCAAATGCCCATTGGGCCGCGGTGGCCATGGGCCGAGGCCGGCAGGGGAGGTCCCAGCAGTGGCCTCTGGGTCCCAGGATCTCCCCTGCCGGTCTATGCAGGGCCGGCACTATCCGAGCGCCGGCCCCGCTGTTTTCCATCAAGGGCCGGTGAGGACATCAAAGATCTCCCTCACCGGCCCACATGCTGTCGGTGGGGAGAGAGGGAGGGAGACAGCCTGCAGCTCCACCGGGTTCCTCTCGCGAGATCCGGAGCATTGCCATGGCAACGACCGGATCTCGCGAGGTTAGAGTCCTAGAGGCTAGAGTTCACTCACCACTAGGACCACCAGGGAACACCGCCACCCCGCCTCCTAGGTACCAGAGTGCCGGTCCCCCCCTCCTAGGCTTAAGGTAAGAAGGTGTGTGTGTGTAGGGGGGGGGGGAATAAACAAATAAAATAACAGGCATTATGTCCGTCCCCCCGGATATAATGCCTGTTATGTTATTTTATTTGTTTATTTACCCCCCCCCCCCCTCTACACACACACACCCAATCCATTCTAACATTTATACAGCACTCTCACACCCATCACACACAGCACTCTCACACCCATCACCCACAGCATTCTCACACACGGCACTCTCACACCCATCACACACACAGCATTCTCACACACAGCACTCTCACACCCATCACACATAGCATTCTCACACCCAGCACTCTCACACCTATCACACACAGCATTCTCACACCCATCACACACAGCACTCTCACACCCATCACACACAGCACTCTCACACCCATCACACACAGCACTCTCACACCCATCACACACAGCACTCTCACACCCATCACACACACATAGCACTCTCACACACAGCATTCTCACACACACCGCTCTCACACACAGCGCTCTCACACACATCATAGACAGCACTCTTGCACTCTCACACACAGCACTCTCACACACATCATACACAGCACTCTCACACACAGCACTCTCACACACATCATACACAGCACTCACGCACTCACACACATCACTCTCACACACGCCCCTCTCACACACCGCCCCCTCACACACCGCTATATCCCCTATACACACATTCTCTACAGCCCCTAGCCACATATGCATCACATTACACCACAAACACAACACAACTAAAACTGACCTAATTACACAATACCACATCACAATCAGCTCACTCTACACACACGCAATCCCACAAGCAGGCTCCAAACACATGCTCAGTACTCTTTCCTGGCATTTTTGTCTCTTGGTATCCATTTATAGAGACACCAGAGACAAGTTGCAAGGAAACACAGTGCAAGCATGTTATTACATTTGCTTGCACTGTGCAGAACAAATACAGGGTTTTTTCCTCATGCTAGAGCTCTTCAGCAGAGCTCTGCACATGGTCTGCCCTGGAAGAGCATTGAACCAACATGATCACTTTGAGAGGGAGCGTGTTTGTCATTGGTGATGACAAAACACACCTCCTCTGTCCCGCCCCCTTCTTAGTGGGCCGCTGTGATAAAAAAATGCCCGGGGCCGAATTTTTTTCCCAGTCCGGCCCTGGTTACATGTATTCAGGCAAGAAGTTCACCGGGCACCTAGCACTATGTTAAACACCATGTCAGAGGTTCCAGTGAGACCAGACCGTTGCAAAACACAGAGCAGGCAACACAGGACTGTTGCACCATTGATACATTGATATTGTAGTGAAAACACTTAGGGCTGTATCTATGAATAAGAGAATTGCAATGAAGAAGGGAATTTTTAATACTTGAGGCTAAAGCCCCATTCAGCTGAATTGGAGAATATTTCCAGATTGGTGACTTTGGCCTTAAGTTGGAGATTCCCCTCTATGTTCTCTTCCAATCCATCTTTCCTGAAATTCTGGGTCAGATCCTGAGGAATTGATTCTAAGTGATCCAATTCTCCTTGCAAACCACTGTGACTTTATACACCACCCCAGTTGGACTAGGCGACCCCTGTGACCATATCATTTACAAGTAATGTGTGGACAAATCTGGTCTAGTGGTAAGTTGGGGTTATTGTAAAGGTGATATCATGTAGTGCTCCTGCCTAACGCACTCACATACATAAAGTAACCCTTTCATTTCCACAGTGGACTGTGGTGCATTGCCAAGCAATGTTGCCTTCCACACTGTGGACATGGAATAATACTGTAATGCATGTGGCATGAAGGAAGGCGGGTACATATAACCCAATAGCTGTTGACGATATAGAATAACTGGTTATGTGGTGCCAAACTATAACTGGCATGACATCACTGGTATTTTTATGCCACAAGAGCTGTTATGCTGGTGTGTAAAATAATATATACTGTATATACATGGGAATTCCCTAACTTTTGTTGGGCATATGCAGAGGTGTATTTAAAGTTTGTGCCGCCCTCACATACACCCTAATCTTATTTTGCCCCTTCACTTCCTGTGCTTCTTCCTGTTTAGGATCCACAATCATTGTCCCCAAACACCTTACTAGTGCCATATTTGTCCCCCAAGCACCTTACCAGTACAATCATTGTCCCCAAACACCTTTCTAGTTCCATATTTGTCCCCCAAGAACCTTACTTAGCTCAAGATCCTCCTCTGTAATGGTGCTCACAGGGGAGGGCTGGCAAGAAGGGCGATTGCCTCCCCCTAAGCCCAGCCGCACCCCCACCCTCCCCAGCTGTCCACTACCCTAGGTCAATGGGCTGGGGCTGCAGCAATTTTAACTTCCAACAGTGGCCCTCCAGCTGCTGCAGAACTACAAGCCCCATAATTCCCCACCATCTTTCTAGAATGGTAGGGAATTATGGTAGTTTTAGTACAGAAACAGGTGTAGGGCCACAGTTGGATGCTTAGGCCCTTGTGAGTAGCACTTTCTCTCTTATTGTTTTCTCTGTCTTTCATTCTCTGTACTTTGTTCATCAATATATCTGTCCTGCCTGTCTATTTGTGTCTCTCTCTGACGATAATGGATGGGTACATGAAATTGCAAACTGGGCCACCATATTGTTTTTGCCACCTGTGCCAAAAGTTGCCAGACCTCCCCGGCTGCTCCCAAGTGGGTGCCCCACCCCATAGGGCAGGCTATTTTACCTTTCTCTAAGCTGATATTTTTTTTTCAAATACTGGAAAGTATATTTACATCTTATAGGTAACCAAATGAATCAAAATCAAATGTAATAAAAATACAAATAAAAACAGGTATTTCAAATAACTTTTATTGTAATAAAGGCATTTATATTGTGTTAATTTAAATCTACATTAAGGATGCAGAAGATTTGCTAGCCCCTATTGTACTTTACCATTTTGTGAAGACAAATGATGCATTTACTAGTTTCTTTTTCATAAATAAATTCATACTGAGAAATTGTATGCTCCTTCCAGAATATAGAGAGACAGGACTTCCTGTCTTAGATCACGCTTTTCTTTTAAATATCGCTGCATCTTAATATATTAGATTATCATCTTTTAAGTAAGTTTTTACTCAAATCTAATTCAGGGGACATCTCAACAGTTACAAAGCAGTGACCCCTGCGCATTTGTGTATTTACCATCCAAGATGCAAAACCACTAGCAACAGTAAATAGACCAGCCAATAAGAAGATGTACCAAATATATATTAAAGTATTACATTCTCCCTCATGCTGGGACTTAAGTGCAGAATGCGGGCATATTGTCACACAAACAAAGCATATCTTATTTTTAATCAGTCCCAGCGTCGTCTTATCCGATGGGCAACTAGGGCATTTGTCCAGGGCCCATCATCAATAAAGGGACACACAGCCAGGATTATTTTAACCCAGTCAGATTTTTTTTAAAGGGGCTTTACAGGAGGTCAGAGAAGGTCCCATTACTGGCCAACCAGGATGAAGAGAGAAACTACCCAGTGATGTAATATTTGGAATGGTAATCGTTTGTGTTTCCTCTGTTCAAAGCATTATAAATAGTACCTTTGATATTTTTGTAAACATGGTTGGAACTGAGACGAGTGAGGGCCCTCTATTGACAGTTCTGCCCAGGGCCCAGCCATGCCTTAAAGAGGCCCTAAATTCAACCCTGGGAAAAGTATAATTTATATATATCCAGTTTTACATTCATCAGCCAGGTTGATTAACTTGTAAACTTTCTGAATACCTAGCACATTGCCTATCTTTTAATTATATAGAGGACAGTAGATGCCATCATCTAGATCATGGGTCGTCAACCTGGTCCCTACCGCCCACTAGTGGGTGTTTTGGGATTCCAGGTGGGCGGTAGGGACTTTGGAGGTTAAAACCTCGTTTTGAGCAAGCGGGCGCGAGCGCACGCGAGCGCACACATCAGGAAACCTACGTGCGCGAGAATGCGTGCTGTAGGATTTTCGGAAGCACACATCAATCAACCTCCAGGGACGGGCGGGAGCGAGCGCACGCAAACATGTGGGAAGAGGAAGGGGAGGAGTGGAAACTGATAGCAGGGACAGGCAGAAGCAGGCAGAAACGGAGCAGAGCAGTTGCAAAAGAAAAGTTATAGGTAGGAGAAAGAGAATTGTTGGCTAGTAATAATAAGTGGGCTTACTAGCTCAGCCTTACTTTTGTTGCTCAGGAAGGTAAAAGAAAGGAGATAAAAAGTTAAAGATAAAAAAAAAATAACAAAAAAAGGAAGAAAAATAGAGAAAAGGGGATAAAAAAAAGGAGGAGAGTAAGCAGTGTTTAGTCTGGCTCATAAATTAAGTTTTGTTTTCTTATAAAATAAAAGAAAAAAATAAGTAAGGGAAGGAGAAAATAAAAAAAAAGGAAAAAGAGATCCTTAATATAGTGATATACTATAAGGAAGGTAAAGAAGCAGGCAGGAAAAGGAATTTCTTTTGATGGTGACATTAATAAAAATTGGCACCTAATACAACATTGTTTTTGGTGTTGGTAATAAAAGGGAAAAGAGGAGGGAAAAAAGCACTGTGCGGAGTGCAGATCAAAACGTAAAAAAAAAAATAAAGAAATAAAAAGATAAATGTACGTACATTTATTTTTTTTAAAACACCCTCCTTTCTAAAAAATATTCCGCGCTTGCGCGATAACTGGTGGGCGGTAAGGAAATTTTTCCATCAAGAAAGATGCATTAGTGGGCGGTAGGTAGAAAAAGGTTGACTACCACTGATCTAGATCTACTAATGCTGCATGTTATATTATGGTTCTCATCTCTGCAAAGTACCAGCATGTCTGTTATCAATATATTAATAAGTTTAATGATTTAAGATGTAGGCAAATTACTGTAACAGTTACCTTGCTAAAGGCCAGATTTCTAACATTTAAATTCTGTAGAAACCTAGCAATACATTTATGATGCAATAAATTAATATCAGAAAAATATGTTCTAAAAGCCCCAGAAGAGGGAGCCAAGAGCCATTCCAGTAGCTGCTCCAGCGAGCATCCCCATGGCAAGGTTCCCATCGTTGTCATAGTACCTCTCGCGGATGATGATGTGGTTACCAGGTGGTACCCCAACTCCTAGGAAATGAATACAAACGAAAGGAAATGTTATTTTATTTGTACTGTTTTTATTTTTTTTATTTTTTTACAGTCCCATTATGTGTTATGCATAGCTCAGAGGAGAACTGACACTGTCTGCTATGTAAGGGCCATTATGTCCTTTGGTTTGGTCATTCAGCCAGGAGCCAGCCTAGTTATTTTTAGGAGCCAGGCAAAAGGTACTTCCTTAGCGTTCTATGAAAAACAACAATGCAATTCAGTCCTGGCAGTCCAATCATATACAGCGTAAACAAGTGAAACCGCTTGACACATTTTGTACCTTATGCTTCAGGCAGTTACACTTGTTTAAACTGTGCATGCGATCACTCCTTGTGGATTCAAAATAAAAGCCTTCACTGGAATTTGCTAATTAATCCTCGATTTATTTCCCATTTGCTTCACTGAATATATGTAAAGTAATCCCAACATTAGGAACCAGCAATAGGTGTTTTAGAAGCAATGGCTCTTAGGACTTGTTAAGCCCAGCATTAAGACTCAAAATGTAAAAATGACAGAACAAAAGCATACATAGCTGACATTTGCCAGTACGAGCCTTCCAGCATAGCCCCGCCCCTCTTACCTTGCTGTGGGTATGGATAAGAGGCGTAGGTTTGTCCATCTCTGGTATAGACAACTTGAGCTCCTTGACCAGGATATCCACCAGGATATCCACCAGGATAGTGATCATATCCATATGCCTGGAAAGGAGAGTTAAAATGTAACTCGTCATATATGATGCGATGAAAAAATCAGATTATGGGGATTGGACGAGTGATAATGTCAGCTGGATTGAACCAGACAATGATCAACTGTGCAGTGTCAGAAGGGTGCACTGTAACAGACGTCACAGCTTGTGATCCAAGATTTACACCTCATCCAACCTATCTGGCAAATAGGGAGCTAACACACGATAAGTAACATCAGATAAAATGACCTAAACATTGTTAATACTGTGAATGTACAGAATTTTAAAAAATGCATAGCGCTAGCAGATTGCAAGCAAATGCATGAATTAAAGAAATTATAGCTTTAAAAATGTGTCTGTAGAGTCTCCGGTTTATAATCTCAGCTGTGACTCAAGATGCAAATAAACTCCTTGCAATGGGAATTGTGTCACTTGCATTAAAAAGCCACAAGATAATGGCACAGACCCATTTAAAACACATGTTCTTTTAAGTTATACCTCAGCCTTCCATTTCACTAACCCAATATTTACATCATATTTGATTGTTCTTTATTCTCTACACACACAGTGTAGACATTGTTCAGGTTGAATGAGGTCACCAACACAGGATAACATTCATCTAAAAGAGTTTTCAGGACATAAATTGTATTATTATTTAGAGACCACATATCATTCTGCTAAGTACCACAGGAAACAAATACCTGAGGCCTATTCACTAAATAATGAGCTGTAGTGACCTGGCAAGGGAGTAACAAAAACAGACAATAATAGTTGAGCTGGAAAGGCATTGAAATTGGACATTTGTGTTCCAGCTCAGCTGTTGATGTCTGGTTTTTACATTTTTATTTTTGCAATTGAGTAAATATTAAAACTGATGTAAAAAAAACAAAAAAAAATTAAATCTGGAAATTATGGATGGACAGACTTAATGCAAAATTTGTTTGAAAGAAAAATTACCTCATACTTCTGTTTATGTTTAAGTTATGTAATATTTTCATATGACTAAGTATATTTACTGCATTTCTGTATCCATCTGCTTCACAGACATTGCTTTACTGGCTGTACACTCCCTCTCTCTTCTATAATAAACACATTTTAAACAAAACAAAAAATTTGTAGGAAAAAAAAATCCAAAGTGCAATTTAGAATGGTATATTGGAATCAGAAGTAGTTAAATTTTCCAGTCATAACTGAATATGAAAAATGTGTAAATATGTATAGTGCCGTTTCTCTCTGAATATCTCGCCCATTAGAACAGCCTTCAAGTTGTTTTCCAAAATAAATAATTAGAATAAACAAACATTCTACAAATAAAAGAGGTTTTTCTTCTGACGCTTTGCAGATTTACCGGAGGTGAGTCATATGCTGTGTATGGAGGAGCAGGCCCAAGGATTGCCTCATCATATAACAGCTCTGGAGCCAGGAAATGCTGAAAGTCAATGTCATATAATTGTTAGGATTTATATTGAAGCAATCTGGCATAGCACGTCTTCAATAAATAATAAATAAATAAAAATAGTTTAAAGATAGCAGGATAAATAAATTATAATATTCTCTCCAACATTTTTATATTATTAAATGTTTTCCCAGCATTCAATATATCCCAATAATTAATGATGTTACAAACTACATATTTTATGAGATTTTTAGGTATTAATTCAAAACATTTCTGATCATGTATAAAGCAGTATAAAAAAAAAAAATGAATGACATATACAAATGAACAATAAAAATGTTTGCCTAGTAATAATACTGTATGGCTTAATTTGAACAAATTAACTTAAAAGAAGGAGGAGAATTAGTGGATTCTGTGCTGTTTTCTGGACTTCACAATGTGGTCTTCAACCTGGTAATGTGTATCTTTTGGGAGAGTCATGGAGTTAAGCCACGAGTCTGTCCATCAACAACTTGTTTTACTAAATGAATTACTGTGTTTATAGTGGGGATAGTTGGAAATAGATTACCTTGTGTATATTGGAAATTGTGATGTGACCTGGGAACACTTCCTGTGGGGAGCATGCATGCTGCTGTTCACAGGCCAAGGGGTAACATGTGTGCCTGCTGTTTGGATAGAGGGTGCATGCTCTTTCACTACTACTGAGTATCAGGTGACACTGGATTTATAAAGAGAAAACCATGGTGAATGGACAAGTGAACGGCAAAGATCAGGTATAAAAACTGGATTGGAAAATGCCTTCAATTTCATGACTGATGTTTCCATTTCCTTTGTCCAGTCACCAATGTCCACTCTTCTCCAGTAAAAAAGAGAGAAAAGGGACAGGGGATGTTGTATGAAAGGGGGTTATGACACTGGTGGCATAAGCAAAGTATGTAAACAGTTATAAAAGAAAAACAGGTAGGAAAGAAAAGAAAAAAAATCTGGCCCTTTTTTCCCCGAAACACACGATCACAGCACAGCAATGCCAAGCACAAAGGATCCTTGAGAATTGACAAAAATAACTCGCACCCTACTCGTTTGGTGTTAGAGATTCAAAAGAGATGTGAAAAGAGATAGAAATTCCTATAACCCTTTCATTTTACATCTAGTGACAACAAATGGGTTATAATACACAATGCTTATGAACTACAACAAGAAAACAGTTTCTCATACATTTAAAAGGAAGTTTACGAGGCATTCTTTCTCTATATTGTAAACCATTCAATAAGGTATATTGGCGATATTACAACTAATGGTATTTATAACTTCCTTTTGGGTTCCATTACTTGTACTTATTGCTGTTTCTTTAAAACGAAATTTATTTTGTAAATGTACTGCTTTTTTACAGTTTATTTTTCCATTCACCACTGTTTACTCTTTATAAATACTGGGTCATATGATACCCTGTGATCTGACTCAGAAGTAGTCAAAGAGCATGCACTCGCTATACAAAACAACATTTGCTAAATGTAAAAGAAAAAATAGGCATCACTATAAACTGATTCGTTTTTTTTAACTCCACCCATTTACTCCTCTGTTGAGGCCCTTATGCAAGGGTGGGAGTTTTGGGAAATGGCCATGGATTCTTTGTTCATATACACAAGGATGCCAGTTTTTGCACAAGGAGTACACCAGGTGATATACAAAGTTTGAATTGTGGCAATTAATAAATTGATTTGATACACTACACTAGATGCTTTCTTGGGTCAAATCTGGGTCAAATAAATTGACCTATTCTTATGAATGGGGACTCTATTTCGGTTTATAGAATAGCAATAGCATTACATGTATTACATCAGAGAGTCAAATAGAACTGTCAAATACTGTGCTTACAGTGCACTTTGAAAAATTCTAATAGTTTTGGGTGGTAAATAGAACATTTGCGTCTTGCGGTGCACTTCATATCTGAGAGTCAAATAGAACCGTCAAATACTGTGCTTACAGCGCCCTTTGAAAAATTCTAATAGTTTTGGGTGCTAAATAGTACAGTATTTTTAATTTGTATGAGCGGACATCTGGATGTTCGGGTTTGAGAGGTTCGACCGAACTTTGGAAAAAAGTCCGGGTCCGTGCTCGAACTTGACCCCGAACTTGACACCGAACTCGAACCCCATTGAAGTCAACGTGGACACAAACTTTTGGCCACTAAAATGCCTCTAAAAAAGTCCTGGAAAGGGCTAGAGGGCTGCAAAAGGAATTAAAATGTGGGTAAGAGTAGGACAAGTGCCCTGCAAACAAATATGGATAGGGAAATAACTTAAAAAAACATAAGATACATACAAATTAAAAATACTGTACTATTTAGCACCCAAAACCATTAGAATTTTTCAAAGTGCGCTGTAAGCACAGTATTTGACGGTTCTATTTGACTCTCAGATATGAAGTGCACCGCAAGACGCAAATGTACTTTTTACCACCAAAAACTAATAGAATTTTTCAAAGTGCGCTGTAAGCACAGTATTTGACGGTTCTATTTGACTCTCAGATGTAATACATGTAATGCTATTGCTATTCTATAAACCGAAATAGAGTCCGCATTCATAAGAATAGGTCAATTGACCTATTCTTATGAATGGGGACTCTATTTCGGTTTATAGAATAGCAATAGCATTACATGTATTCCATAAACAGAAAGTCTATAAACCGAAAGACATTCGGTTTATAGACTTTCATTTTATAGAATACATTTAATGCTATTGCTATTCTATAAAAAGAAAGTCTATAAACAGAATGTCTTTCGGTTTATAGACTTTCGGTTTATAGAATACATGTAATTCTTATGAATGGGGACACTAGTTCGGTTTATAGATAGCCAGTACCATTACATGTTTTCCATAAGCCGAAAGTCTATAAACCGAATGATGTTCGGTTTATAGACTTTCGGTTTATAGAATAGTAATAGCATTGCATGTATTCTATAAACCGATAGACTTTCGGTTTATAGAATAGCCAATAGCATTACATGTATTCTATAAGCCGAAAGTCTATAAACCGAAAGACTTTCGGTTTATAGAATACATGTAATGCTATTGGCTATTCTATCGACCAAAATAGAGTCCCTATTCATACGCATAGGTTGACCTATTCGTATGAATGGGGACTCTATTTCGGTTTATAGAATAGAAATAGCATTACATGTATTCTATAAACCGAAAGTCTATAAACCGAATGTCTTTCGGTTTATAGACTTTCGGCTTATAGAATACATGTAATGCTATTGGCTATTCTATAAACCGAAAGTCTATAAACCGAATGACTTTCGTTTTAAAGACTTTCGGTTTATAGCCGAACCTCGAACTCCAACACGGACATACAGTGAAATGTCCGGGTTCGGGTTCGTGGCACGGACACCGTAATGTTCGGTATGAACACGAACAGTGCGGTTCGGGTTCGCTCAACACTAGTAATATACTGCTCAGCTAGTAGGTGCAAGATTTTCTTCTTTTCTATTTAGATATGTCTCTTCTTCATATACTTTTTTTTTATACAACAGAACTCTGAGCTCCAGTGAGTTTGCGGTAAATCTTTCAGTACAACACAAAGCCTTGAAAATCAACATTTCTCGTGTGATTTGTCTCTCGGTTCGCACTATTGGTCACAGATGAAAATTTGCGTAAAAAATAGAATAGGGACTTTAAATTTATAATCACACGTAATAAAGGATAGACCCTTATATAGGAAGGAAGTACTCACGGTTTTAGTTCGGGCCTCCTGCAGAGCACTTTCCCAAGCCCTGAGAGTAAAAGAGAAAATATAAAATGTGTAGATTTGGTCTTTGTGACTACCAGTCTCTGCATTATTTGGCAACACTAGTTAGTTGGGCATGCATGGAGCAGAGAACAATAATAAATTACACAACTTTTATTGCCAATGAACAACCTAGAAGCATCTTAACCAATATAGTTTACAATACTAAGTTTTTAGGTAGAGCTGGACTGGCCATTATTATTTGAATTGCTAATGTAAAATACCATACACACTTACAAACAATCATCTGAACTTTCCGCCACAAGGTTAATAACTTTGTCTTCGTGGCAAACAATCTGTAGACAGCAATCTTTAGACTTTCCTTCTGGTGGATTTAAATCTGTTTTAGAGGGGAGGGAAAATAGAAAAAACATGGTGAACTTTTATACAAATGTATAACTGTGCACATGTGTTAGAGATATAATAGTCCAAAAAGTATGTCCATCATAATTATCTCAACTTCAGGTTAAACACACATTACTGAAAGTTTGTTTTCTTAGGACTTCTGTTTTACTGTTACACACATTAAACACCTGTCGCTAGGATATAGGAAGGACATGATAATTTAATAGTCAAAGAAGGATGTTTCCCTCCCAAAGGAGGCAAAGGAAGAATGACCAGCCGAGCAGCTAGTGCTATGCTCTACTGCAAAGTGTCTGTACAAGGACACCAATGTTGGTGGCAAGGTCTAAGAAGGTCCATAGACCATCATTAAATTGTCTGTCACATAGCCCGGTAAATGTCCACAATGAACAATGTTGGTGTCTAGTCTACCCTGCTATGTAATATGCCTGCCAGTAATAAAGGGCCTTTGGTAAGCAGGTAAAAAATAGACCAAAGTTCGCCATTGTCTCCATCAGAACACGACAGGAAGAGTCATTGCCATGAGAGGAAAAAAATTGGGGAGATCCCTGAAATATTTCTTCACCAACTCCCTGAAATGAAGCTTGGAAGTAATGTGCATTAAAAGCAAACATAATGTTTTGTTTTTTTCCCCAGTATATTCGTAGTGTAGGATGGACAAGTGATATTAATGATTCTTCAGTTTATAGAATTCTTATGAATGTTATCACAGAAGTGAAAGATAAGGGAGAAATGATAGGAACTTTAAAATCCATTAAGGGGCTTTATAGATTTGGTGCAAGAAAAGAAAAATGCTAGACTAAGAGCTGATGTTCTACAGCTGGTGAGTGGGAGGCTGGAAATGTGAAAAAATATACTTTACAGTATTTAGTAAATGCCATCACTACAAAATAATTAATAATACACTCTGGTATGCGCTGGATGAAAAGGGGAAAACTCAGCAAAAATAATATTTAGAGCCATCTTTAATATTGATTGGACCCTGAGCAAGCATTTACTTTATACTTTATTTCATTCACCTGCTAGGAACTCTATGAATGTTACATCCAAATTGTATTGATGACAATTGTGTTGATAATGCAATTTGGAAGATACCAGAATAGTGAACTGTGTGCTTCCGCGCATGCAATTGTGGTTCCCATTGATTCTGCTTTAGTTTAAAAGTCGCAACCACACATGTTTGAACGCAGTTCAAAGTTGATCATCTTACAGAATTACATTTCCGACACAGGAAGTGTCCGAAATGCGAATATGATTGCACCTTCGGCTCCTTGGTTCATTTGTGTCGGCGACACAACTGAGCCAAGGGATTAGGAATGAAAGTAGGAGGGGCTGGGCACTCTATCAAGCAAAGAAAGTATAAAGTTAGTAAGTATAAGTTCAGTTAGTTTAATTATTGACTCAGTGTTGAAAAACAGAGCCAAAAAAAGTTTGGTTCTCTCCATTAAATACCAAAAAGCTTTCTTTCCCATTAGCATGGTTGAATTGTGTTCTGAAACTGCCATCTGAAACCAATATATAAAAAAAAATGCATGAAGTAAGGGATATTCGTGTACCTCTGCATTCATTTCCCACTCTGATATTTGCACAGTCAATTTGCATGTAGATTTTATCTTCCATGTCTTGCCGCTCCTGATCACTGTAATATATCAGATATCCATTTGACCAGAGATCAAACCAATTCTTCTTCCATCGTTTTAGTATGGTGCCTTGTTATAAAAAAAGGAAAAGGAGCAGACTGAGAAATGAAATTATTTTTATTGGACAATAAATGTTGGACAAAAAAAGTGAAAAAAAAGTCCAACTGTGACTAAAAGGGACACAGCCACCAAATAATGCTACGGTTTTATTTTATTTTTATTTTGTATTGTTCATTTCAGATTTGTCTTTTGTTTTTGTTATGTGACTGTATTTAATAAAATATGTAACTAAACAAGTGTGACTGGGCGCCGCCATTTTGTAAAATATAGTGGTTTTGGGTGACTTTACAGCACAAATTTCTCACTTTTGGCCTGGGGACACAGAATGCAGTCTATACATAGAACCATAGAATGTGTCAGCAGATAAGAACCATTTGGTCCATCTAGTCTGCCCAATATTATAAATACTTTCATTAGTCCCCAGCTCTCTATCTTATATCTAGGATAGCCTTGTGCCCATCCCATTCATGCTTATATCCTTGACTGTGTTTACCTCTACCACTTCCGCTGGAAGGCTATTCCATACATCCACTACCCTCTCAGTAAAGTAATACTTCCTGATCTTACTTTTAAATCTTTGCCCTTCTAATTTATACTATGTCCTCTAGCTGTGGTAGTTTTTCTTCTTTTAAATATAGCGTATTTTCCGGCGTATAAGACGACCCCCCAAGTTTTGAGAAGATTTTATTGGGTTAAAGTCATCTTATATGCCGGAAAATAGTATCTATATTTTAACTTTTGAGGTTAAAATATAGAGTTTGCCACTCTCCTCCCCCCTTCCCCAATCCCCAGTACTAACCTAATTTCTGCTCTGTCTCCTGCTGTTAAGCCGGTCCGTGGCTGTGAGGGAGGCACTGTGCGCTCCCCTTCAGCCACGCGGTCAATAAAGTTTGTTTAAAAAAAAAGTTTAAACAAAATTTATTGACCACGCGGCTGGAGGGGAGCTCACAACGCTTCCCTCACAACCACGGACCGGATTAACAGCAGGAGAGGAGACAGAGCAGAAAGTAGGTAAGTTAACCCTTAGCACCCGGCGTATAAGACGACCCCCCCAACTTTTGAAAAGATTTTCCTGGGTTAAAAAGTCGTCTTATACGCCGGAAAATACAGTAGTCTCTTTCTTTACTGTGTTGATTCCCTTTATGTATTTAAATGTTTCTATCATATCCCCCCTGTTACATATTTCCTCCAAGCCTTACATGTTAAGATGCTTCAACATTTCCTAGTAAGTTTTATCCTTCAACCCATGAACCAGTTTAGTAGCCCTTCTCTGAACTCTCTCCAAAGTATCAATATCCTTCTGGAGATACGGTCTCCAGTACTGCGTACAATACTCCAAGTGAGGTCTCACCAGTGCTCTGTACAATGGTATTAGCACTTACCTCTTTCTACTGCTAAGACCTCTCCCTATGCAACCAAGCATTCTGCTAGCATTCCCTGCTGCTTTATTACATTGCCTACCTACCTAGAAGTACTCCTAAATCCCTTTCCTAAGATGTTGAGGTTAGGACTGTAACTAATATTCCATATTCTGCTTTTGGGTTTTTACGCCCAAGGTGCATAATCCTTCACTTGTCCACATTAAATGTCAGTTGGCACAGTTCTGACCATTTTTTTAGTTTAGCTAAATCATTTGCCATTTGGCTTATCCCTTCATGAACATCAACCCTGCTGAAAATCTTTGTATCATCAGCAAAAAGACATATGTCAGAATTCTGATCATAGACTTGCAGTGAATGGGAGGGTAATGGTACTTTTACATCACAAGGGGGTGGAGTTATGATCGTGTTTGATCAGGTTACCACCTATTCCTGCCCACTATGATACACAGGAGCCAGTAAGAGAGCAGGGGTGTATCTTATGACATCATCATGCAGGCTCTGGCCACAGTTGTAAAGTGAGACTTGCTGGAAGATTTCGAATGATGTTGCATTATGGGAAATATTCACAAAATGAAGCCAGGAGATAAACACCTAATTTTATTTTTCCTTTTATATCTTTGATCTTGAAAATGTTATGGTACTGCTGGTGTTATCTACACCACTGATGTCAGGTGGTAAGGGTTTTGTTGTTATTTTATCCAGGCGAGAAGTAATATTATATTACCTCATGAACATAATCAGTCTCCCGCCAAATCCACCATTCTAAACGGTGTGCAGTCCTCCACATGAATACATTGCAATCACAGTATTCATTTGAATAATGATGCTTTAGTTAAAAAAAAAATAAAAATCATGCTTTGTCACAAATGTGACAATGTGAGTAGTTGACGCATTCACTATTTCTATGTACATATATGACTTACTTTGACGAAGTAGCCAACCGCATTTCACATAAGCCATTTCTTCTGCTCCTGCAAGAGAAACAGTGTGTTGTCAGTTGCGTAACAGGAAACTTTAAAACTGATTTTGACATATTGTTATTATCTAATAAAACTGGGCCTCGGAAGCTACCAGCAATGTTCCCAAGACTTCATTCCCTGCCCATAGATTGCTTGCTTTAATAATTAACACAGTCGGGAAAAAGGCTGGATTCATACAGGTTTAGTGTTGAGCGAACCCGAACCACACTGTTCAGGTTCGTACCGAACATTACGGTTTTTGGACGCCGGACCCGAACACGGACATTCCACAGTATGTTCGTGTTGGAGTTCGGGGTTTGGCGATTACATTGTATGTAATGCAATTGGCTTTCTATAAACCGAAATAGAGTCCCCATTCATAAGAATTTCTTATGAATGGGGACTCTATTTCGGTTTATAGAAAGCCAATAGCCTTACATGTATTCCATAAACCGAAAGTCGTTCGGTTGATAGACTTTCGGTTTATGGAATACATTTAATGCTATTGCTATTCTATAAACCGAAATAGAGTCCCCATTCATAAGAATTTCTTTTGCAGCCCTCTAGCCCTTTCCAGGACTTTTTTAAAGGCATTTTAGTGGCCAAAAGTTCGGGGTCAAGTTCGAACCCGCCCAACCCGAACATCCAGGTGTCCGCTCAACGCCATACAGGTTTATTAAAGATCTGTTATAAATTTAGAAGCAGACAACAGGCTTTATTTTCAATGTCCCACTCCTTTATAAATGTGTCTTGTAATAACATGCCCACATGAAAGTATCCAGCTTTCTTACACAACATCTGGGTTTTGTTCAAATCACTTCACAGTTACTGCCCAACTTACAATATAAGTGATACATAGAGAGGCATGGAACGGGGCGAGTTTACTGGAGGTAATTTGACCAGTTGACATTCTGGTCGTCTTGCGCAATCACCATGGAAACTAATTATTTTTTTGTTTTCTGATTACTGCACTTTAGTACTCTGCCCCTTGACCTTTAGAAATGAAGGCAGCGGTGGGGATGGGAGGTTGGCCTTCATGAGGATAAGCATTGGAAACGGCTGTTAGTCCTTCTGAAGTTTGTAGTCAGCAGTTGCCATGATAGAGCCCCCTGGGGCTAGCCACCATTTTCCCACTGTGTGACGGTTGCTTGGAGTTGAAAATTACTAAATAAACATCATCTATGGTTAGGAGAGCTTCTGGCTTCTATCATCCTATGTGGTTTTACCTCTATTACCCCATGGCAAGAACATCATCCTCTTTATAAAAACCTATGCCTTTATTCATTCACGAGGGAATTTCAGGGAATGGCAAAAGGAATTACAAACCTATGTCTAAGTAGCAGAGTTGGAAAAATTATCCTTTTCAGCTTAAGTAAAGACTTTTTCCCACTCTACTTTGGCCTTAAATTCCCTATTTGACGAATAAAGCCCGGGAGAGTCTACTCAATAAAGAGAGAATTGTCTGAAACGGAGATGGTTATTTTAAATTTTATGCCATTGCAGCTGGATGGGAGAATTTTCCCAACTCATTTCCTTTGGCTTTAAGTTTAAAATTCCCATCTCATTTCCCTGCAATTCTCTCTTTATTGAATAGACCCTTATGTGATCAAAGTTTGATTGCAGGCAGGGTCAGATGGATGACCATAGGAGACATCAGTTACACAGGCATACAGGAAATCAACATAACAAATATAAACTGATGCAAATGTCGGTTCAAGTTTAATGGAGACACTGTAATCATTCAAGCTACAAATAGGAGAAAATAAAGAATGGATGATCACCGTGTGGGTTAAGCTTCCTAAATCTAAAGAGCTATATGAGCTATATTGAGACTTATGTTACAGAAGTGATCTTCATTTAAACTGCACAATCATAACAATACATTGTAATTGCAAAACATAGATTTCCCCAGTGTTTGTCAAATGTCTGCTGGGACATGGAAAGAGTGTTGTTTTTATAGTGTGTGGCTATATGTAATGCTTTATTACAGACAATTAAATAAGTAAAAACTGAAAACAAAAATACTCTACATAGTTTTAAAGGGCTTATTATAAAAAAAGAATACTGGTTAATACAAAGCTACAGGTTGTAGTTGGAAGTCTATTCAAAAATATTTGTATACAGTAAAACTAATTGCTATGAATTGTTTTTTCCTCACTGTTGATGTACCCTCCAGAGAGGATTATCAGTAGGCATGCCCAGGAAATCTCTTGACGTATCAGAGAAGTCCTGAGATTATCAGGTCAATGCTGGGATGCCTGGGCAGTATACTAGTCTGTGCTTGGGTCTGTCCCGTATGTAATATACCAGCAACACCAAAGAGTTAGGACTAGGGGAGACCTGAAGCAGATATAACAATGGGAAAAACAAGACAGTGGCCACTTGGACCCACATAGCAATGGGTCAGTTCTGACATCAAACACTGAATCTTCATGAGAGACAACCAACTACCAGGTGGCCTTTCACATATTGTCCAATCTAACATCTTGAGCCCTGACAGGATTATCAATATCTTTTCAAACATATTTCCCTCCAATATTAAAGCAGAAGTGGCAAATTTGCACACTGAATAGCAGAATCCTACTGGATATCTCCAATAATTACACAATAAGGGCCGTAATTATCAAGACAAAAAAGGTGGTATTTCAGGAAAAAGTGCTAAAATATTAGTAGAAACATGGAAAGTTATGGCAGTTTGCTCCAAATTTAGCACTTATTTTAGAAATAGCACCTGTTTTGCCTTGATAAATTTTGCCCTCAATTCTGTGCTAGTGAAAGGGAAAGTATTACCTAGTGTGTAACACCAACAGGACTGGAGATTGAAGCCCTAATAGGCTTCAGTGTGACTGCAATTCTCAAGGATTTCCTCAATTCAGTATCATACAGTGACTTGGCTGACAGTTAGCTATCTGTAGAAATACTGACCTAGACTGCTACCTGTATTAACTTGCAGCATCAAGTCCATTGTACAATATAATGAAACAAGCATATCTCCCATACAAAGCAAGTCTTTATTTACATACCATAAAGCTCAGAGACATGACCTCCACATCAATGGGTAGACACAGCCTGGAGGTGCCTTCCTCACATTACACACTAATTTAATGATTTCAATCGTTTTTCTTAGCAGTATGCTCTAGTTAAAACTGTGCTTGAACATAAAGAACATCAACTGAAATCTCCCAGTCTTTGCAAGTTAGGCTCTTCATGCTGAGATCACCAGTAGACAGTGGCGTCGCTAGGGGTGGGCTACGGGGGCTGTAGCCCCGAATCCCCAGTGCATAGCCCCGAATGGAACAAAAAAAAAAATGCATCGTAAAGTGTTGGGTACAGATAAATAAGGTGCAATCATCATTTCTTAAGTAGAACGATGATTGCGCTTTTGTATACATCCTGACAGTGCAGGGAAAAATCCGGCAAACAGTGTTTGCCAGTGGTTCACTGGCACTGGTCAGGCCTTTTCCAGTGTTTGATTCTTTACACATGGGCTGCGTCGGCGCACTGATCTGGGCGCAACCCAGCAATGCTAGATGGCACAAACTCCCAAATAGTCTGCTTTAGTCATGGGCACACAGAGTTAGCACCAGTATTTGGTGCCATCGTTGCATGCGCCATGTTCATACATCACACCCAGTGTGTCCTCTCTGCAGGCTGGAGTCTTTGGTCAGATTTATCTTCATGCATATATAGGCTTCTCATATCATAGCTGCCCACCCATCATCATTTCAAAGTGAAGAACAAAACACTACATTAAGGATCACCTACCCTTTTTTTCTTTCTGGTACATGGCGACATCACTGTCTTCAAGTGCTAGTTTACTATTCATATCGAAAGTACTCCACAAAATAAAAAGCCAAATTCCAATAAATAAACCAAGGGCGTGGAGAACCTTTTACTGTCCACACAGATGCAAAGAAAACATTTCCTTCAAGACGTGGTTATTTGTATTTGTTGTTTTACTGTAGCTAGGTTTGCATAATACAGTTACCACCCAAGGGGTTAAAGACTAAATGGTTAACCCTTGATTATCCGTTTTCATGCAAGAGCTAATCTAAAATCATAAAAAAATTATCCGAACCCCCTTTTGATTTTACCGTAATGTCCCCCCTTTTTTTTTTACATTTAATCTACACAAATGATGTTGTTTGTTTACAAAAATAAGTATTTCTTTATTCACTATATATTTATGGCACAATCATTTTGTCTGTGAAATTATTTTTCTCATTAAGAACATTTAAATGAAAAATAAATAGATTTATCTAGTTGCCCCGATCTTGGGAGTACCTCTCATGTATGATTTGTAATTATTTTTGGCAATTACAATGCAAATATTACAAGTAGCAAATCTCTATTTTAGCTCCCAAAGCTTGCCGTGCTCATAGTTATTACAGATCGCAGAGCTGCCCTCCAACCAGGTTTAGACTGCTCAACAAATTCTGTTTCTGTTTGGAAATAATAGGACACCATGAGCACAGGAATGTCAGAAATATTCCATACATTTTCTCAAATTTTTTTTTTCCACAAAAAAAAAATCACAAAACAGAATAACAAAATGATCAGTATAAGGTAAAGCAGTTTTTAAGCTTCCCTGTAATGGGGCAAAGAGAATTTCTGATAAGCTCTCCACTTTAAAAGGCCACTTCAAGTCCTCCGCTATTTAAAATGATGAAAGCATATTAAAGCAGACAGTGTAACTAAACATGTATTATTTTATTTATTGTCATTGCTGCAATATTTATTTTTACACACCAAACAAGCCAATTAAGGACAAAATAGTCCGTGAGTGATCATCTGGCTTTTACACGTTTGTCCTGGTGCAAAGGTATAGAAGCCAGAGCACCCCTTTGTGGTGCATGGTGCTTGCATCCCAGACGACGCAAGCACCATGACGTCACGATTTGTTCCTGGCCACCGATCACAAGGTGATTGGTAGCCAGGTACACTATGGCAGAGACCCGATCAGGGTCTTAATAGACCATGTGGGTCCCTGCCAAAAGACAATAAGACCCCCGGACGTCCCGTGTGAGATCCCAGAGGCATGGCCAAACCCGGAATTTCGGGAACAGCGCAATTAGGTAAAATGTAGCTGGTGCTCGTTTTGAGCACCGCCTACATTTTCTCTGTCAGACTGAGACCATTCATGGTCTCATCTGAGCACAGCTCACCGCGGGACGACGTTCTGTGCCATCCTAGCATCTTTTAGGTACACTAAAATAAGGACGGCATAGAACATCCTAGTGTTATCTTATCTGCAGACACATTCTATGTTTCTATGTGTCACAAAGGGGTTAAATTGGATTAAGAGGCAAAAGGCAATTATTGTTGACCGATTTGCATTTGCCTACCCAGAATCCCTGGCAGTGGTTATAAAGCTGTGAATGTGAGATGTCTGTGAGAAAAGCAGGCCTTTTGGCTCGATAGGTGTGTGCAGATTTGTGTTTCATAATGCCCACTGAATTCTATCTCACCATATCTTAAATGGTGTATACTTATTTTTGGCAGAGACTTTCTCCCTTCTGAAAGTCCTCCTTCTCTATGGAGAGGAATGCCCAAGTGCGAGACCTTTTAGCCACACACATTTGGAATCCCCATGCTCCTGTATGGGAAGTCATGGACACATACTCGCTGTAGCATGTGTGTGACATCACCATCACGCCTGTCCAATGAGTCTCACATTGTTCTAAAATATACAACCATGGTTAAGCTAATGCAGTGACACAAACAAAGACCTGCAACAGGGTGAAAGTTGGTGGCTCCGATTACTGCACTATAGATTCTGTATAGTTGTATAACCTCCTATAGTTGTTCTCATTGGGAGACATTTTTGTTCTCCATTGTTGTCCTGATTCTCAATGTAAGAAATCACTGGACAAGCACAGTAATGAGTGCCTATTTGAACACTAGAACCGTAAAAACGTGTTTAAACGCAATGCATATTACAATACAGATAATTCTACAGAAAGAAAAACCTACTGCCCAGACTGGACCAACTAAGCATATATAGTTTTGCATTGTAATTTATTTTTTGCACAACATTATATTTACCCCACAAGAGGGCAGCCCTGCATAATATATCACTACAATTTCAATGACTAGAAAATCAAGAATATTTAAGTGCCTCTGAATACGTGAATATGTTATGTAATAAACATGTTTTAAAATAGTTTTAATAGCATTTATTTTGTATTAAAAAGGTACATGCTGTATATAAATTGAATATATATATAATAAACATAGTTTCAGTAACAATAGGTGCCTTGTATATGGTCAATATTTAAGAGTTTGTTTAAATTTTAATTAAATAAAATGGATCTGCAACATAAACATAACGTAACTACGAGTGCTAAGAAGAGAATAAAAGAATCAGTCATCAGCTGCAATGAAATCCTGATAAAATTAATTTAAAGGAATTAATAGTTAGATGATTAATGTTATTTAAATTATTTAGCATTAAAGGGTCGACTCAGGTAGCATTGATTTTCCATGAAAAAAAAAAACCAAATTCTGATCACTACGGTGATTCTAACAGCCCTTGAATTCAGGCTACTCAAATAGTACCAGAGTGCTTCCGAATTGGCACGAAAAATGGACCGTAGACATCCATGTCGGGAAGACCAGCTATTGGCAAGAGTTGGAAGGTATGCATACTACCCAGAATGTTTTTCGGTGATGTTGCTTGCCTTATGATCACACTGTATTATTTATTGAATAATGTCTTAGGGAAGCAAACATTTATTTTTTAATCTACTGTTTTATGTGTAACTCTGTGTAACTCCATTCTGGACTGGGTCCCCAGGACATATTTAAAACGAGAGAAATCTCAATGTATTCTTCCTGGTAAAACACTTTCTAAATAAAATAAAATAAAAGTAAAATCCTGCTATATTTACATTGCATATCTAAATTTCACAGTAACTGGAGATTACAATTCTTAGAGGACACTTTCACCTTTCCATCCTATTAAAGGCACCATTACCAACTAAAATCGGTAAAATACTTACCTTTAGCGATGAAATGTCCCGCAATGAAATCTCCAGCGACGATCTGTCTTGTGCTGTAGAGTCGGCGGTGAAGCGGCTGCGCGGAAGCAGCCGCGATGAAGTGTCCCATCCCCTACCTTTGAACGGGATCCCTTTGAAAACTAAATATAACCATGGCTATTTTTCTTTGCCCAAACCATGCAAGGAATCATAGTTCATAGGTCACCTGAAGTCTATAGGCCTCCAAATGCCAACGATTGGATATTATTTTAAAACACATATTATTGGGACTATTAAAGAGTGAAAAACTTCTTGCTTATAAACAAAATCTGGAGAGAGGAGAGATTTACAATCTTCTAAAATATGTCTTTGATAAAGAGGGAAACAAAAAGATTTTGGTTAGATGCTCCGAAATGGTTACTTTATCAAAATTAATTGTTAAGCCTACGGCTATCAGAAACTGGGAGAAGGAATGAAATATAACAATAAATATTGACGATTGGCACACTATCATGAGTAGAGTCAATAAGGAGGTTCATGGTTTGTCCTTGGTGGAGACTCAATTTAAACTTTTACATAGATGGTATTAGGTACCAACAAATTTAGCCATCATATTCCCTATGAGTGATGACACCTGTTGGAACGTATGTGGAATATGGTGGAATTGTAGTAAAATAAAGGCTGGGTGGGACTGGCATTATGATCGACTGAGGATATCCGTAAGAGTCAAAATCCAAAAAAACCCTGTTATATCCTTGCTACACCTATATTAAGCAGGACATTTATAATTCAATCCTTTATTGCAATCAAAATGATAATTGCTAGGAATTGGAATTGATCTAGTGAAAAAACAACTGATCCATCAATTTCAAAAGGAAAAAGGAATAGTTAGAGTCAAGGGAGTGTTCAAAGATATCTAAAATTAGGATCAGTGGATGGAGGTGGTCACGAAGGATACTTCAAAGAATAGGTACGATATTGGTTCCTTGGGGTAGAAAATCTATCCCTTTTATCTTTATTATTTTTTCTGTTTATGAAGCGATCTGAAATCGAGTAAAAAGTCCTCGATGGTTGCAACCATAGCCTGTTACTGTTTTATTACTATATGTTAGTTATGTGTTTGTCTAATAGGGTGCACTAAGGTGGAGAAATAATGTAGACACACAAAAAGATTCAATGCTCTTTTAAATGTTGTTTGAAATTAATAAGGGTATGATGCAAAATAATAATTATTCACATGTGTATAATCTAATCACCCACTTTTGTATGTCTTTACATTTTTTGATAACTGAATAAAAGAACAAACAAAAAAAACAAAAAACAAGAAAAACAAATATTATTGGTGAAGTACATGGTCCCTCCAATAGTCTATACCATGTATATGCTCACATTGAGTCTTGTGTGATGTCGCAAGTCTCAGAAAACTTTCCAGCTAGACTGGCTTTACTAATGAGAACGCGGGCACCTCAAGGACAAAGTTAAACAAAACACCAGTTTACATACCACACCTGTATTTAGCCACAGGCTGCTTTTTGCAGCATTTTCTTAGTTTAGTTAGTGCACGTTAACATATAAGGGAAAAATCAATATCAGGAAATAGTTGTTTTCCTGAATAACTGAGTTTTTGATTAAGCATACAGCGCATTCCCCCAACTGGCCCGCTTTGTGCAGGACAGTCCCTCCAAGCTCGAACTATGTCCCGCAATTCCGCAGTCCTGATTACATTCTCTGCTCATGCGCAGCATTGCCCATTAGCCATCCTGGTTTCAGATGCCAGGATCTGAAGCCATCGCACGACACTGACAAGCGCTCAGTGCATGCGTGGTAGCGCTGTTACTCACCTTTCCAGACTCCGCCCGCAGGCAAATAAAAACCCGTTCAGCAATTTCAAATTCTGCATTCGAGGGGGGGGGGGGGGGGGGGATGGCAATTACATTTCTCCTTGGATCAACAAGCACTAAATAAATATTAGAACCACTTCTGTGGCTGTGGCATGTTCTGTGGGGCAAAATAATGACACTGTGGTATTTTCTGTGGGACATTGACACTGTGGCATGCCAAATTGTGTGGGTGCAATATGAGTGCAAGCCAAGTGCTATGGGTGCAATATAGGTGCCTGACAAGTGCTGTGGGTACTGAATTCTGCTGTGTTAAGTCCTTAAGGTGCAAGAAAAAGGGAATAAAAACAAGAAATGCAATTTCTCAATAACATTTTTATTACATATACAAATAGTTGAATGTGATATGAGAATAGTTGCATATAATATGAAAAAAATTACATACAGTTTTTTAAAGCGACTTCAGAAAAATTGTGTTGAGGGGAGCCCACTGTTAAAGATTTTGCCCAGGGCCCACTAGGGTCTTAAAGCGGCCCTGCCAGCTGTCAATTGTGATGTGAGTGATCAGTGATCACCCGTTTCTCTCTGTGGTAAGAACTGCATTCCCAGACATATTGTTAGAAATATAGTTCTTAGGGATTCTCTACAAAAAAACAACAATCCTCTAGCTAAATTAAAATGTATTTATTTAAACAAAGAGTGAACCCGTTTTCAATGATATGGTTTTTTTCATGGTCTTAATAAGAATTACTAGGCACTTTTGGGGCATCTAAGTGCTTTGTAATGTAGAGTCCAATATTTTGGTTTTATTTACTACTCTCGTTGACACACTTGCTGATCATGTGACTTGTATCTATTTCCTCTTTGATAAGCCTCAATGTGATCTCATTTTATGGCCCTGTTTCCATACCTCCGAATGCAGATGCCAGGGAGGGAGGTGTGGATTGGGTGGGGTAGTGCCACTTAAAGTGACAGTGCTACAACGCATGCCAAGTATTCATTCTCCAGTGTCCCAAACCACTGGGAATGAAAACCTGCAAAGCGGGACAGTTTAAATCAGGAGAATTTATGGGCATGCAATACAATAGGTGGCTCTGAAAAAGATGCTTAGACATGTGCTTTATTTATACAACATACAACAGAGACTGTAGAGGACAGGAGCAAATACGTAAACCTACACGGCTCAGTCTTAATACTATGCTGTATTTCAATACAGGTACTGATTTAGCATAATTAAAACAGCCTGACTATTCTTTTGAAAGCAATTTATGGTTATGCATATGGAATAAGGTGTTAGTTACTGATGTCTTGAAATAAGTGGTTTGAATCTATTCCCCCAACCACAAGCCCCTGTGTATACCAAAATGAGCCCCTGTGTATACCAACACAAGTCCTGTTTTGGGTGCAATGAAGTGGTTGGGTCACAAAGATGGCATAGGCCAGCTGTTTTAGGGTAACTAAAGTGGTTTGGTGTAGATGTCAAAGGCAGTGTTTTGGGATCACTGAAGCGGCTTGGTGGTGGTGGTGGCAAATATGATACAGGCAGGTTGTTGGGGGCACATATGGCAGAAGCAGGCTGTTTGGAGACAAACATGGCAGCATGATATCCAAAATTTGTGCATTTAAACGTCATTAGCATGATATACAAAGTTGATGTATTTACTGCTCATTGGCATTATATATAAAATGGATGCATTTACTGCTCATTGGCATGATATACAAAGTTAATGCATTTACTGGATAAAAAAAATTGGAGCCAAAATTGGATCAAAAGCAGGAATGATAGGTAGAAGGGTTGAACTTGATGGACTTTTTGCAACCTAAATTACTATGTTACTGCTGATTGGTATGATATGCCAAGTTATAAATTTGCTGCTCATTGGCATCATATACAACGTTGAAGCATTTGCTGCTCATTGGCATCACATACAGCGTTGATGCATTTGCTGCTCATTGGCATCATATACAGTGTTGATGCATTTGCTGCTCATTGGCATCATATACTGCGCTGATGCATTTTCTGCTCATTGGCATCATATACAATGCTGATGCAATAGCTGTACATTGGCATCATATACTGCGCTGATGCATTTGCTGCTCATTGGCATCATACACAACGCTGATGCATTTTTTGCTCATTGGCATCATATCCAACGCTGATGCATTTGCTGCTCTTTGGCATCTTATACAAAGTTTATGCATTTACAACTGTCGACAAAAATGTAATTTATATTTATTTTAAAGACTGCGTCAAATATAGATTTTTTTAAACAGAAATAATTTAATGAAAGAATACAAATAAAATCTATCAGGGAGTGGTGTGGTTTAGAATCTTTGGTCAGGTCTCAATTTACCTTGCATGGAATTGAGATGGGAATTTCAAACTTTTGGCCAGTGTAGCCAAGTTGGAAAACTTCTCCAACGCAACTGAATAGGATCATTTTTCCGCTGCTTTGGACTTCAGTTTGAAATTCTTGTCTCAATTTCCTCAAATTCTCTCTTTTTGAATAGACCCTCAAGTTCTGAATAAAGTTCCAATGGACATCAAGTATCCGAATCTTCAGGCACGGTCAGCTATCTAGAAACCTCCCTAAAAGAGCACACTCTAATGCAGCTCTTTCCAGGTTTTTTTAACCCCTTCACAACGCAAGGACATTCTAAGCCATCCTATTTTTTGGTCCCAAAAGACGCTAGTGTGGCATGGAATGCCCTGAATTTAACAGTTCATAGTGACTCCCCAAGGACTTGCAGCAGGATCTCACCTATCAGATGAGGCCACTTTGAGCAGCCTCAGTCTGACAGGAAAATTATAGCTGTCTCTCAAAGCAAGCACCGGCTACATTTTACTAAATTGTGCTGTGCCCGAACGTCCGAGTTCGGGCACTCCTTTGTTGGATGACTATTTTTTGGCAGAGACCCATAGTGTCTATTAAGATGCTGATCGGGTCTCTGCAATTGTGTCACCTTGTGATCGGGGCCACGAACAAAAAGTGGCGTTTTGGTGCTTGCGTCTTCCAGGACGCAGCATCATGCATCACCAAGGGGTTAAGCTACTGATAAGCTCCCAGCTACAGCTATTCTTGAAAATCACAACTTTTTTGAGAGTGAAAATAAGTTTTCAGGTTTCCCAAAATAATACATAACAAGTTATCAATGTTAAAAAAAAACAAGTGATAGATGCACTCATCTGTGGTCAGCTTTGCCTACAAGTCTGGTCTGCCAAAGTGAACAAATAAGTGACTTCCGGGACATCAAGCTATGAAAGCTATATTTGTGAGCCCTGCTGAACTCAATACAAAGGCATTCACTCAGAGAGGCTTGGGTGGATCATAAGCGGTTTCTTCCTGCTATGAAATTTGGGAAAATTGCATTTTGGGCAAACCAATTTCCTGTGTTCTGCACTAATTATATTACAGATGGCAAAGAGTTAAAAGTAGGGACTAGAAGTTTCCAAAGTTCACGCTTGTCAATTAAAGACACAGGCAACATAAATATAAACCCGACATCAAACTAAGTTAGCACGGTAAAAAATATGTTCATGTACCATACTCTGAACTGAATAATATAAATATTTCCTTCCAAGTTTCATGATAGTATTTTTTTTAATGAATATTAACTTGTAATAAAACGTATGTTTTAGATTTTTATATAACCGTCTATGTTTGCCTTTTAAATGTTAATAACATTTCTTATCAGGAATAAGTTGATTTGCAACAATGTCCCCTACCTGTATGCAGCTTTGCTACTTAGGTTTGCTGATATTTCTTGGCTTAGTATATTACGTCTTCTCGGCCTGTCAACTCTCAGAGTAACTCCCTTGCATGGGTTTTCTGTCATTAGGCACCACCTTCGGTGACTTCACCATAGTCTTATGACTGAGGACTGTTTACATGCAGCTGCACATACTTATTGTTTTCCCCTGGAGCTTCTGGGACGTGTAGTTTCAAGAAGAGAACAAGTGAATGACTGACGTTGTGTTTCATGTATCTCACTTCCTAAGTATAGTTAATCGAAACAGGAAGTTTTCTAGCTATTTAGTTAATGCATGTGTGGAATATAAATTTGTAAAGTTTAACTACTCCATTTAAATAAGGTTGTGCTACTTACACACTCAGAGTTGCCAACATCGGACATGTTTCCAGGGACACATAATTGTTCCGTGTGCTGCAGAAAGAGATTGCACAGTGCATCCCGGTCTCCAGTACTGCGTACAATACTCCAAGTGAGGTCTCACCAGTGCTCTGTACAATGGCATGAGCACTTCCCTCCTTCCAGTGGTGTATGTTGGTTTTGTGCTGCCCTAAGCAGACAAAAAACCCCACCCACGTTGCACACCTACGGCATGCCCCATCACCCCATTACATGCCCTATCACCCACATTGCACACACATTAAATGCCCAATCACCCCATGATATGCCCCCATCACCCACATTGCATAAACACTAAATGCCCCATTACATTACACCATCACCCTCACTACATACCTCCACAAAGTCCATTACATGCCCCCATCATCCCGATTAATTGGAAGGAGCTAAAGCTTGCTGAACAGCGGGGGAGGGAGCAAAAATGTTTGAAGCACCAGAAGTGTGCTTTAACACCCTCTGGCAAAGTGCCGCCCTAGGCGAGTTGCCTTGTGGAAGATACAATACTGCCTCCTTCTACTGCTAATACCTCCCCCTATGCAACCAAGCATTCTGCAAGCACTTCCTGCTGCTCTTTTGCATTGCCTACCTACCTTCAAGTCCTCTGAAATTATTACTCCTAAATCCCTTTCCTCAGATGTTGAGGTTAGGACTGTACCAAATAGTCTATATTCTGCTTTTGGGTTTTTACGCCCAAGGTGCATAATCTTGCACTTGTCCACATTAAATGTCAGTTGCCACTGCTCTGACCATTTTTCTAGTTTAGCTAAATCATTTGCCATGTGGCTTATCCCTCCATGAATATCAACCCTGCTACAAATCTTTGTATCATCAGCAAAAAGACATACTTTGCCAACAAGACCTTCTGCAATATCACTAATAAAAATATTAAAGAGAATGGGTCCAAGTACAGATCCCTGAGGTACCCCACTAGTAACAAGACCTTGCATTGAATATACCCCATTGACTACAACCCTCTGTTGCCTGTCACTCAGCCACTGTCTAATCCATTCGACAATACTGAAATCCAAACTCAAAGATTTCAGTTTATTGATAAGCCTTCTATGTGCGACAGTGTCAAAAGCCTTACTGAAATCTAGGTAAGCAATGTCTACTGCACCACCCTGATCTATTATTTTAGTTACCCAATCAAAAAAATCAATAAGATTAGTTTGGCATGATCTCCCTGAAGTAAACCCACGTCGATCTTGAAATCCATGCAATTTTAGATGTTCAACAATCAATTTCTTTAACATGGCTTCCATTATTTTCCCTACTACTGAAGTAAGACTTACTGGTCTATAGTTGCCCAACTCCTCCCTCCGCGACACCATCTTTATAAAATCCCCCTTTGGGTTCAATTCACCACAGATCACTGTTGGTTGACTAACAACCAGATTATGCACACCAGTGGCGCCCCGAGGGGGGGGGGGTGGGGGCGGTCCGCACCGGGTGACACCTCCAGCGGACGCCATCCACTGGACGCGGCCGCCTGAAAAAAATAAAAAAAAATCACAGCAACAGCACAGCAGGTGACTGTGTTTCCCTCCTCCGTGCAGGAGGAGGCGTCCGTCCGGGAGCACAGAGAAGCAGCGATTCGATAAGTGATGGGGAAGGGGGGGAGGAGGGTGGTTTAAAACGAGCAGTTTATTACTGGGCTCTGGCTGGCACTATATTACTGGTCATCTGGCTGGCACTATATTACTGGGCATCTGACTGGCACACTATTACTGGGCTCTGGCTGGCACTATATTACTGGGCTCTGGCTGGCACTATATTACTGGGCATCTGGCTGGCACTATATTACTGGGCTCTGACTGGCACTATATTACTGGGCATCTGGCTGGCACTATATAACTGGGCATCTGGCTGGCACTATATTACTGGGCATCTGACTGGCACACTATTAATGGGCTCTGGCTGGTACTATATTACTGGTCATCTGGCTGGCACTATATTACTGGTCATCTGGCTGGCACTATATTACTGGGCATATGGCTGGCACTATATTACTGGGCTCTGGCTGGCACTATATTACTGGGCTCTGACTGGCATAATATTCCTGGGCTCTGAGTGGCACTATATTACTGGGCTCTGGCAGGCACTATATTACTGGGCATCTGGCTGGCACTATATTACTGGGCTCTGACTGGCATAATATTCCTGGGCTCTGAGTGGCGCTATATTACTGGGCTCTGGCTGGCACTATATTACTGGGCTCTGGCTGGCACTATATTACTGGGCATCTGGCTGGCACTATATTACTGGGCTCTGGCTGGCACTATATTACTGGGCATCTGGATGGCACTATATTACTGGGCTCTAGCTGGCACTATATTACTGGGCTCTGGCTGGCACTATATTACTGGGCTCTGACTGGCATAATATTCCTGGCCTCTGGCTGGCACTATATTACTGGGCTCTGGCTGGCACTATATTACTGGGCTCTGACTGGCATAATATTCCTGGGTTCTGACTGGCATAATATTCCTGGGCTCTGACTGGCATAATATTGCTGGGCTCTGACTGGCACTATATTACTGGGCTCTGGCTGGCACTATATTACTGGGCTCTGACTGGCATAATATTACTGGGCTCTGATTGGCACACTATTAATGGGCTCTGACTGGCACTATATTACTGGTATCTGACTGGCATAATATTACTGGGCTCTGACTGGCACTATATTACTGGTATCTGACTGGCACAATATTCCTGGGCTCTGACTGGCACAATATTCCTGGTATCTGACTGGCACAATATTCCTGGGTTCTGACTGGCACAATATTACTGGGCTCTGACTGGCACAATATTCCTGGGTTTTGACTGGCACAATATTCCTGGGTTCTGACTGGCCCAATATTCCTGGGTTCTGACTGGCACACTATTACTGGGCTCTGACTGGCACTATATTCCTGATTTCCAACTCCGATAATAATGCCTGATTTTTGTTTTGCGCCAGAAGAGAGGGGAAAAAAGCTGATGCAAGACAAGTTAAAGTAAATGTACAATTTAATTAAACAATAAACATACACAGATAATATATAACATTTAGTACATAAAAGGTAATGAATAAAAAGAAATGTCATTTGTTTTTGGAATTGACACCAAAAGAATGATGAGGCAAACATGGTGCAGTTTGCAAAAGGGACACAAATATTAGGATCTAGCTTCCATTTTTTTTTCATTAGCTTTTGCAGATTTTCTGAATTTTTTTTTATAATAAATTTAATCATACGATCAAATAATGGTATCTTAAGAAAGCTCTTCTTAACCAGAACAAAAACAATGTATTATTCGTGTGGGTACATTTAATTTGAAAGAGGAAAATTACATCTAAGCATAAAAACACACGAGAGTTGTAAAGCCAGTCATTGTCATGGAGGGTACACAATTTATCAAACAGTCCAGTCACTAAGGTGTTAATTCGTTCCTCAGTTCTGTTTTCTCTGCAGTTGTATGCATTCTATATTGCTCTAAACTATATCGCAATGCTTTACACTGCATTTAAAGCTAAACAATGCATTCCCATTGTTTATGGCATTGTCCCTTTAAACGAATGTGCTTGCATCTAGCATTTCTTTCAGTCCCCCACATCATTTCACATTGGCCTCCTCATTGCCATTTGGAATATCTACATTGTGGAGCTGTAGCGGACACCACGTGACGCCCACACGGTCCCCGCCCCCTCTCCTTCTGTAACCTGACAGGGGAAAGAAAGTCTGACTGAGGTAATTAGAGCAGCGCGCGGCTTGCGGAAGTGACGACATAGGCCCGTGTGGTATTGCTGCGCAGTATCTCCCAAAAGAAAGGCATCCCGGAGACGAAGAGCTGTGTACTCACGGTGTGTCCTGACATAGCACTGACCGCGCCTGAAGGTGAGCGCCCGTTTTGTAAGGGGGTGAACGGAAAGCCGCTCAGCGAATCGCGCTACCTGACCTTCCCTAGTGCGATTGAATGGTGGACCTTTCGAGCCCCCGTATTGTTTTGTTATTCTTTACCTACCGTCTCATTCACTGGAGCCGCCACATATCCCTGCGGAGGCCAGAGTATTGCCTTCTATTGTCACGATAGGCGACCGCAGACCTGCGATATCCACATGTTGTTATTGACAGGTCTCCATGTATTCGATGAGTCCAGCAGACACGAGAAGAAAGCTTTATCATATTACAGTCATGTTTAACCTCTGCCATCCGTATTGCAGGCTACCTCTCCCGTCAGGCTGCGGTTCAGCATGATGCTAAATGGAGGCCAGAGTGTCAAAGATGGGCCATCATATTCCCCTCACAATAGCCAAGGTGACCCTGCTTAGCCATAAATACAAAGTCATATCACAAGAGATAACCAAATCCTCCTATATAGATGGTTCAATGCAGTATATCCCATTATAGCTCCATCCACAACCTAGACGGTGATTTCTCACATTCATTGACAATGCTGAATATTGGTAATTATTCGTTGGTATGTAGGGACTTTGTATATGTTTCATCAAATTATGGCACTGCCTTTTCATGCCACTGCTGAAAGCTTAAACGTAAATCCAGAAATCTACATCGAAAACACATGTACTTTGATATTTTCTCCTTTCTCACATATAAAAATCCATTTTAGTATCTAGATTTAAACATTAAGTTGCAGTTGTTATTTTGGCACAAGGTATGGAAGAGAGTTGAATGAATCCTAAAAACAAAATGGGTGACTGACTGGAGAGAGTGAGTGCATCATCTTCAGCAACACTGAAATCGTGCAGTGTTTGTAGATTTTCAGCATTTTCATTCTTTCTATAGATGTGCTCTATTGACATTTACAAATATACTATTTGTATGTATTTATCTACATACAGAGTTTCATAAAGAGGGTGTCTGTAGCTTTTGTTTTGCTAATAAATCTATTTAAAGCAGATGTGTTGCTCGTGTGACATGCATGTTGTCTTCTCAAGCCAAGTGTTCAGAAACGTGGAATTCTCTTGTTGAAGGTGTTGTCCTAAGAGCCATGCCTTCAAATGTGGTTTCTTGGATGTTCATAATAATAGTACTGATCTGTGTTAGGTAAAAATACAATTTAAAGGGATTCTAATTATATTAGAGCCTGAAAGCATTTGGCTAGTTTGTTGTACTTGGGTGTACATGAAACATAGCAGTGTGTAAACCTATCAAATAGCCATGTGCTCCATGTGAATCTGGGAGTGCTGAAAGGTTTTGTTTGCATTTTGTCTAAGACTGAGCGATTCCTCCTAAAGGGCAAGTCTAGTCTCCAAACTCACTTTGGTGCAAGATGATTACTACTGTACAGGCTTTTCCCCCCAGGGTGATTTGATGCAGGCATTCTGCCTAAATTCCATTTTTAATATTTGACTCAAGCCTTCCCCGGTGATTACTCTGCAGGTGCGGCAGCACTGATTATGTAGACACTGAGGATATAGAGGATATACAGTTTTGTTTCATATAGGTACTTCCTGCGCTCCTGGAATTTAATATATTGTGTGGACTGTGAGTGAGCTTGTGGCTCTTGTACACAGTAGGATATCTTAACAGTGCAATACATTGTCTGATGACGTTACTAGAGAGACAGAAAAGTCTTGGTTTCTTGCAAACTGCTGTCAATTCACAAATTCAACTAGCTTTTAGTATTTTATATTTTAAGCAATGAAAAATGTAAAACATGCATTTTAAAGTACTTTGAAAGCACATTAATATGTGGAAGATGCATTTTGGGCACTAGACAGTCCATTTTAATACTATATGCAAGATTATTCTGAAAGCAACTACCTTATTTGCTTGATTACAAGACGAGGTTTTTTTTCAGAAATCTTCTTATAATGTGACCTCAAATTGAGGTCAGATTATAAGATATGGATCCAGGTCCCCAGCAGAGCTGCAGGGGACCTGGATCCCCCTCTCTAACAGCAGGGGATGTCTGCGCGATGAGCGCAGACTCCCCTGCTGCCGCCCGGCACGACCGCCGGGGCTTCTATGATGAAGCCGGGTACTTCCGGCTTCGTCACAGAAGTCCCGGCGGTCGTGCCGGACGGCAGCAGGGGAGGTCTGCGCTCATCGCGCAGACATCCTCCGCTGCCCCACTAGCCACCAGGGAGAATCGGGCTGCTGGGGGGTGACTGCACGATACGTGCAGACATCCTCCATGCTGCCCGACATCTCCGTCTATTATGACGGACCAGCTGTCCGTCATAATAAACGGAGATGTCCGGCAGCATGGAGGATGTCTGCACGTATCGTGCAAACATCCCCCGGCTGCCCCCACTAGCCACCAGGGATCGAGTTATAGTTAAGGTGGAGGGAGGGGGCAGGGAGACAGGGGGAGGGATGGGGGGCAGGGAGACAGAGCAACAAGGGGAGGGAGGGGGAAGAGACAGAGGGAGGGGGGGGACAGAGCAACAAGGGGGGGAGAGTCAAAGGGCGGGGGAGAGAGATAAAGCTGGGGGCAAAGGAAAGAGAGAGGCGGCATTGGCACATAAAAGGAAATAAAAACAATAAATGCATTTTTTGATATAATTTTTTTTATTAAAAAAGCAATTTACATGTGAATATATACAAGTTTAACTTTTTTCCTATAGGGTAGTCTTATATCAGGTTTTTAGTTTTTTTCCTAAAGGAATATCCAAAGTTTGGGGGGTCGTCTTATAATCGAGCAAATACGGTATGTTCCCAAACTAGACTTTTCTGATAAAATACTGTACAGAAAACAGTTTGTCATCATGCTTTCATTTCTCGTTCTGTTTCGCCCAACAGATAAATCAATACATAAATCAAATTTAGAAATTGTATGATGGACAGGAAATAGATTATTTAGAGCAGGGCTCGACTAACCCTGGGCGCCAGGTCGCCATGGCGACCGGGAAATTGAGCCGGGTGCCGTTACCTTAATGTTCCCCTTGCCGCTGCTATCCATTTTTTGCAGCGCGAGGGGGGGAAGTCTGTGCGGAGTCTTGCACAGACAGCAAGCTCCGCCCCCTCGCGCAACGCGTGCGTGAGTGTTCAGCCGAAAGAGTAATGAGGATCGGCTGCAGCACGAATGTTCCCCCTCCCCAGCAATGCGCTAAGGCACCAGGGAGGGGGAACATTCATGCCGCAGCCGATCTTCATTGCTCTTTCAGCTAAGTGCTGGGTTGTCACGTGACGACACCCAGCACTCACAAGTTAAGAAGGGAAAAAAAAAAAACTTGTGTATATGTGAAGGGGAGGTGTATATGTGTGACGTGTGGGGGGAGGTGTATATGTGAAGGGGGGTAGTATATGTGACGTGGGTTGGTGTGTGAGGGGTGTATATGTGACGTGGGTTGGTGTGTGTGTGTTTATGAATTGCGTGTATGTTTGCGTGATTGTCTGGCTCCTAAAAAAATTTGCTGGCTCCTAGAATAAAATTAAATTTGTCAAGCCCTGATTTAGAGAGCATATTTATATTTAAGCAGACGGCATACATTTTTTTTTAATTTTTTTTTATAAGTTGCACCTTTGCATGATTTATAAACCAGTGTTATAATGTCACTGTGATCCTAAGAGATTGTGTACACATGTTGTCAATAATTGTTTTGTCTAGTATGGGTTTATTGCAAGCTATCTTCTTTAAATCTTCCCTGTACAATCATTCTTCCATGGGCACTAAAATTGTCCACTTGTCTTCTAAAAGTACATGTATATCATAAGAAAAGCACTTTATGTTTTGTTGCTTTATACAAATGTGTATTCCTTTAATGCAGTGGGCTTTTCATTTTATTACACTGTTTGGATTTTGTTTTAGAACAAAATAAACATCATTCTTCTGAATTCTGGGCTAAGGTTTAGAAATTTCTCTGGCTAAAATTGTTTGTACATTGCACTTCTGAGAGAGGAGACATTTTGTAATTTTTTTAAATTGGAAATACAGAAAAAATGTCTGATGGAAGCTTTAAACTATTTGTTACAGGTTGGATGTTGCTTCGAAGCATCCTCAGTAACAAAATAGGGCAATCTCACTATGTACAGTATCTGGTCATCACTCTGTTTTGTTTTTTTTCTTATTGCTGCAGCTATTAGAGTAGTGTTCAGGTAATGTTAGTGATCTTCAATGGGTCTTCTAATTTATGGTGTTGAGATTGAGTCGACAAAAGTTACAGGCTGAGCAGGCTTTCAGGCTATTGCTTACATTACCAGTCTGGCTTTAAAATAAAATAAATAAATAAAGTCAATCCTACATCTCTATGCAAGGATACTGACTGCATGAGGTGTTAAGGTAAGATTTATTCAGATTAAACATTTTGCAGTTTTTGTTGCTTGCAGAGGTCTTCATTTGATAGCTATTTCCATAAGCAAAATTCATTGGAGTTGGTGTGTGTCTGATTGGCCAACTTGGTCCAAAAAGGTATCAAATGGCACATTTCCAGGGATGATCCTTTTAAAGAGCCTCTCCAAGTCCATCTAAAAATGTATTTTAAAGCTAATACTAGAAATTAAACTATGAATTGATGTGTTTTTTTTAATCCCTGCAATACGTATCTTAGTTGGTAGACTTTTCTTGCTGAACAGCTCCTCCTTCAACATCACAGTCAACATGCTCCATACTCCATACCATTATGGTGAAGGATATATTTGCTTCCTTATTTGTTTCCACATAGAATAAACAGGTGGTTTTTGTTGTTACAAAAACCTTAATTTTAAATAATACATGTGATTGTATGCATATATTTTACCAATCTAGCTTATACAACAACTCCAAATGAGTACATCCAATTTTTACAAATTTGCATAACAAGTCATCCTATTGCTCAACCCAAAAAAAAGGATTTTGTATACAAATCCCTGAAGTTCTTATAAATGATGTGTTGAAAAGAAGCCAATCTAGTTGATCATATAATGTAGCAAGATATTGCTTGTGGTTGATTTATTTATTTATACATTTATGTATAAATTTGTCTTTCCTCATATTTACATTTTTGTTTTTATCCTTTTCAGATCTAAAATCATGAATCCAGTTTATAGCCCTGGAACATCTGGGGTCCCATATGCAAATGCCAAAGGAATTGGTTATCCTGGTAAGTAGTTTAATCAGTCCCTGTTTAAGCACATTCGGTGTAAAATACCACCAACTATTACTTTAGAGGTTACCTAGTGACCAATAGGTATTTTGAGGCTATCTTTTTGTATAAGCAATGCATTCTGGGAGATGTGATGTCAAAAGCATTGCAAACTTGATTCCTTCCCAGTCCTTCATATCAATATGCACACACAGACGTTGGACTAAAGGGTCCTATTTATTTCTGTGTGATGACATTTTACTTTCATAGTTTACATAAGTGAGCAAAACTTAAATACTTGTCTGTGTTTTATATCTTGAAATAAATCTACTTCTTATGCCTGCAACTTATTATATATGTGTCCCAATTATCATCTTTAAGTTAAAAATGGCTTAGTATGTTTGTAGTGACTCTGGGAGGAGTACATTGAAATATGGGCAGATTAGATGTGTCAAATGTTTCTTCTTGTCAACACATTTTATGGGGACGGGGGGGGGGGTTGTAAATGGGGAGCACAGGTAACAGAAGCCAACAGTGGTGCTTCTACAAATTCTGATGACTTAAACCATTGAATTAGTTCAAAAACATAAAGCACAAGCAATAGGTTATATTTAAACAATTTCATGATGCTAAACATTGTGTAGGTTAACCCCTTAGTGACAAGACATTTTCACCTTGACTTTCCCTTGGTGACAATGGCTGTTTTGACATTTCTGGGGTGTTTGTGTTTAGCTGCAATTTTCTTCTTTCGCACATACTGTACCCACACAAATTATATGTTGTTTTTATCGTCATAAGAAGGGCTTTCATTAGATACCATTATGTTCATCATATCTTATAATTTACTACAAAAAAAAATCATAAAATATGATGAAAAATTTGAAAAAAAAACTTGTCTAACTTTGACCTAAAATATAAGACAAAGAATATTTAGACAAATACAATCATTAAAAAAGACCCTGTCTAAATAGTTTCTAAATGTTGTCCCGAGTTCAGAAATATTTCCGTATTTTTTTGCGAGTTGTGGCAAAAACCAAAAATCGTGTTTTTTTCCTATATTGACCTTTTGACCCGAACCCAAAATTTAACCTTAACACTAAATTTAACCCTTATGCTATCCCTTAATAAATTTTAATTTAATTTTAACCCTATCCCTTATGCTAAAAATTATTTAATTTTAACCCTATAGGCTAATCTAACTATATAACCAGTTTTTAGTTAATTAAATATTTATTTTACATTTTTTCCATTGCTATGCTGCTTAACTACCACTATGGGCAGTCAAGTAGCATATTCAGAGCGACGGAAGTGAAGTTACTTTCACTTCCGAAGCTCAGACCGCCAGAGGGCATTGCCATATTGACGGAGCATGCTGCTCCGTCAATATGGCTCCCACGATCGCTCCGTGGGGCGATCGTGGGGGCCCCAGAAAAGAACTTTCGGTGCTGGCTATTGCCTCTACAAACCGTTAAAGCGGTCTTCGCGATCGTTGACTCACCGCAGGACGTGCCAGGCACGTCCTTTGTCGGGAACGGAGTTCCCGGCAGGATGTGCCTGACACGTCCTTTGTCGCGAAGGTGTTAAATAGATCCACTTCTATATTAAAATCAGCCACGGTGCTTGTCCAAATCTCAACATATTTCATCTAGTAATAGAATTATGTATAGGTTCCAGAACCAAGCCAATTTTCAATTGACTGCATTAGCATACTGCCTTTCCAGCAGCTAGGGTTACCACCTGGCCAGTATTTTACCAGCGCGCTAGACGCCGGTGTTAAGTGTATGGACACAGCAGCATGGTTGGTATTTGTTTTGGAAGAAAATGTGGCAACCCTACCAGTAGCACTGGTAAAGAGATGTAAGTCCATTGCAATTACACATTGTGTGTTTATGTAAGTGTGGGTGTAATATATATATATATATATATGTATATAATACAGGGCTTGACAAATTTATTTTGATTTTAGGAGCCAGACATTTTTTTTAGGAGCCAGACAATCACGCAAACATAAACACAATTCATAAACACACACGCCTACTTCACATATATACAAACACACATACTTTACATATACACATATACACAAACACCTCACACACACATATATACAAACACCTCACACACACATATATACAAACACACATACTTTACATATACACATATATACAAACACCTCACACACATATATACAAACACCTCACACACACACATATATACAAACACACACACATATATACAAACACACATACTTTACATATACACATATTTACAAACACCTCACACACACATATATACAAACACCTCACACACACATATATACACAAACACCTCACACACATATATATATACAAACACCTCACACACATATATACACAAACACCTCACACACATATATATATACAAACACCTCACACACATATATATATACAAACACCTCACACACATATATATATACAAACACCTCACACACATATATATATACAAACACCTCACACACATATATATACAAACACCTCACACACATATATATACAAACACCTCACACACATATATATACAAACACCTCACACACATATATATACAAACACCTCACACACACATATATATATATATATAAACACCTCACACACACATATATATATATATAAACACCTCACACACCCATATATACAAACCCCTCACACACACCTACTTTACAATACATACAAACACACACCCACCTCACACAGTCTTTTCTTGGGGGTTTCTTCTTGATGTGTCCCCCTCCCAGCTGCTTTACCTCACTGCAGGGGAAGGGGACATTCACGCTGCAGCTCAACTCCGTTGGTCGGCCTGCTGAGTGCCAGGATGTCACGTGACGACACCCGGCACTCAGACACGCGTTGCGCGAGGGGGCGGAGCTTGCAGTCTGTGCCATCGGCCATCGGCACAGACTTTACCCCCTCGCGCTGCGGAAAAATCGGATGGCAGCGGCAAGGGGACCAGGAGGCTGACAGCACCCAGGCGCCAGGTCTAATTTCCTGGTCGCCATGGCGACCTGGCGCCTGGGGTTTGTCGAGCCCTGATATAATATATTAGTGTGTGTGTATATTATGTGTATAAAGCAGGGCTCGACAAACCCCAGGTCGCCATGGCAACCAGGAATTTAGACCTGGCGCCTGGGTACCGTCAGCCTCATGGTCCCCTTGCCGCTGCCATCTGTTTTTTTTTTTTATTATTTTTTCGGAGCACGGGGGGGTAAAGTCTGTGCCATCCGCACAGACTGCAAGCTCCGCCCCCTCGCGCAACGCGTGTCTGAGTTCCGGGTGTCGTCACGTGACATCCTGGCACTCAGCAGGCAGATCGGCTGCAACCCGAATGTCCCCCTCCCCTGCAGTGAGGTAAAGCAGCAGGGAGGGGGGACACGTTAAGAAGAAAACAAGAAAAGACTGTGTGAGGTGGGTGTGTGTTTGTGTATATATGTGTATATGTAAAGTAGGTGTGTGTGTGAGATGTTTGTTTATATGTGTATATGTAAAGTAGGTGTGTGTGTGTGAGATGTTTGTTTATATGTGTATATGTAAAGTAGGCGTGTGTGTTTATCAATTGCGTGTATGCTTGCGTGATTGTCTGGCTCCTAAAAATTTTTTTGCTGGCTCCTAAAATCTAATTAAATTTGTCAAGCCCTGCTATAAAGCCTGTTAGTAATTACTTGTGTATTCTTTGTCATGTATTTGTGAAGCAGGCTTTCCAATGGGGTATGCTGCAGCTGCTCCTGCCTATTCTCCCAACGTTTATGCTGGAGCAAATCCTGCCTTTCAAACAGGTAAATATGTGAATATTGTCAAATCCCTATAATCCTTTATGTTAAACCTACAGAAGCTCTAATGGGTTACTGCCTGGGTGAATTTGTTCCCAAAGTGTGTCCCCTGAACCGCCAATCTTGCATGAATGTTTTCTGTTTTCCACTAACACAAGGAGTCATTTATTAAACAAACATGCTATCGGGAAAGCATTTGTCCTTTGACAAATCATAGAAACTGGACAGAAATATTGTTCAGCATTTGTTTGATTATGAGTTTAGGATTCATCAACTTGAAAAAAAAAACTGTTTGAACCATGATCTCATGACCGTGAGGATTATCAGCATTTGCTGAAAGGTTGGAATTGTAAAAGTGTTTGGTCTAACGGAATAAATAGTCAGGGGCTTTATTCATGTTCAGTCCTAAATTTTAGCTACAAACGAAGCACGGAGCTCTGCTGTCAGGAATCACAAACTAATAGTTTTATGTGAAATTTTACATATTTCAAGGAGAGTGACCTTTCATGGGGTCTATAGCTTAGTGAGTTCTGACAATACCAAGCTCTCTGTCCCCTCACAATTCATCCACAAGGCACTCAATAAATGTTGACTGTAAACAAACAAATATTCCTTTCTAAGAGGCTGGTGTTTACAGGAACCGTGTGAAAAGTAAATTAATCTAACTTGTAGTATTAAAAATACAGAATAATTGTAGTTTTGCGGTGCTACTGCAATGATTACAATCAGTGATGTTATAGAATAATACATGTCTATATGTGTATAATATATCTATATATAATTCACCACCATGCACTGTTTACAGACTAGGCCCCAGTGGAAACTGTATCCCAATTTAAGGGAGTAGCATAACCATGCCGCCCCCCCACCACCAATTTTTTTTTTTTTTTTTGTTAAACTGGATTTTGTGAGGCATTATTGGCCAATAGAGTGTTTTGTGTGTGTGTGTATGTATGTTGTATGTGTATGTATATGTGTGTGTGTGTATATATATATATATATATATATATTATTATTTTTTTACTTGTTTTATGACATAAACTGTTACTCTCTCATCAAGGGGGGGGGGGGGTGACATAATCAGACAACCTTCAGAAATAATAATATTGCGGATTTCTCTCCAGAGAAGACCAATAAAGCAGTAATTAGGAAAATTGGTGCCTTGTTTTTGGCGGCACCTCCAAAGCCAATGCAAATATACAGGAAAACAGGATCTAGGAGAATTGCCCAAACTCAAATGGAAAAACTTGTATTAGATATATCATCAGATAAACTTAGGTGACATTTTTTTCCCCGATCTACAAAATATGAGATCAGTCGCCTATTACTGGCAAAACAATCTTTTATCACTTCCGTGTTCCAGGGCCCTGTTCAAAACCTATATCCATTGTTTATTAGCAGAATGTCCAAATATGTAAGATACAGATACATATACACAGGAGCAAGCTCACCAGCTTTGTAGACATAGGTTCTAGCAAAATGTTTTTCATAGACCCAAGCGTAACTGTGCCCAGAGGTAATACTGTGGGAACACACGGCAGTAGTTTGTGGATATTTGCAAGTGTCCATCAGCCAGATAGCATGGAGGACCCGGATACAACCGGAAGTGTTCTTCCAGTCTCTGGACTCAGACCATTTGTATCTTCTTACAGGATTATTTGAGACTGGTTTTCATACATGTATACAAAACAACTCTTCTCTTCTCACCCTTATAAATTTGGCAACCATTGTATAAACCTAATATAAATGAGAGGCTTTGGTTATATGAATTGGCCAAAGCGTAATTAAGCTCACCCGCTACGTCAAGGCACACTCTCAATAGGGTGAGCACCTACTCACCAAATCATTTTTAATGTCTTGGAGGAGGAACACTTAAACCCTCCTCCCAATTAACCCCTGGACATCAAGCTGCAAACAGAGGATCCCACAACCTAAACATGTGCAGCATTGTTTTTGCAAGGACCCTGGAACATGGAAGTGCTATAACGCTTTTCTCTGTAATATATGTGTGATTTCATATTATGGATATCCTTATTATCTTTTCTGACTTGATGTTTTTGCCTTTCTACACTTATATGGTGATTCTATCTAATACAATGCAATTGTATTTGAGTTTGGGCAGTGTTCACTGTATGCTGTCAATCTGTGCCTTAACAAGCAACAATTCCCCGTTTCTTGAAATATTTTTTTTTAAGGGATTATTGCCATTAAAGTTCTCTTGATTAAAAAAAAAAAAAGCGGCAATCTTCTTGTTTTCCATAGTTTAGGATCATTGTATGAGTCTCTCTCTCCGTCACTAATAAGTTCCCAGGAGTCAGACTGTTGTGTAAACTAACTTCATGTTTAGGGATGTTTGGCCAACGCATAATATACAAATCTACGTTCTAAAATAACAATAAACAATGTATTTATATTAGAACCACTGATACATTAAACACAAATAAAGGCTTATAAAACAAGTGAACAAAAGCTGCTTTGTTGAGCATTTCACACCGAAATGATGCCCAGATCTCTTACTGACTGCCATTTTGTTCTTCATTGTATCAGTCTGCAAGCTCTGTGTGAATCACATATTCGAAGTACAACTTGCTCCTATTGTGACGGTTCAGATAAACTCTTATTGGCACACATCATGCTAGGGAAATCCAAGCTTCTGACATATAAATTCTCATTTATCTTGCATTTGTCTCCAGATGGTATTATGGCATGGGTGCATGCAGGAATTAAAACATTTTTATTCATGTAGTCATTAAAAAAAAAATAAAGTCTAAACAAACTGCAGTTCCACATAAAGAGCAGAAATTGTATGTAGCTGTAAATCAATAAATCCCCGCGTATGCATTTCCGCCCCATGAACTATCCTGATATTGAATGACACTCTCTTTTGCCATAAGACCCTCCTTGGTTTGTCATGGTGTATACTTGCTTCAGTCACCTGAATGTAATGTCCACAGAACTATTCCTGGGAAATCCATTGTGATATGCAGCCATATCCTGCTGACATGTACACAATACTACCATGGAGAGGTGATGCTGATGTAGCAATTATCACAAAACATTTTAAGTTTGTTTTCTTATTAATGGAGCAAATATGTAGCATAAAAAACACCATCACCAGCTAGCAGTGTTGACATGTCTGTGTGTGACTGTTAGATTTGCACCATTTTTGACCTGGCTGTTGAAAAATAAAATAGTTAGGATTCTTATTTAAAGTTAATTTGTATTCTGTTCTTTGAGTGGTTGCTACCTAGTCTGTTGAAACCGTTTTCCTATTTTTAACCTAAAGGATACTTGTCGTTAATGTGCTTCCCATCTACTTTTAGGAATATTTATCTAATGTTTTATTTTAAAATGACAAATAACTAAAAATGTACATGTGGTTCTTGTGTTCCCTATGATTTATACAATTATTCTTTATTGGTCATAATGGTTCATTGTCAGTCAAAAGAAATCCTGTTACTGTATGCTGGTGGTGTGTATGCCAAACTTCTAAACTACCCCTGTTTTTTGTGCTGATTTACTCACTTTTTTTTTTCCAGTTTTCTTTGTTTGAAAAATATGGGGCTAATGGTTATTAGGCCACTTTTTTCCTGCAGTTTCTGCTTGCGGCCATGGTCTTAAGAGGTGCTCCGCTATTGGTCTTTCTCTGTGTTGCAGAGAAGAACTGAGGGCTTGCTTTTTGCCTGGCACCATTAGAGAAGTGGGTTCCCTGATTTATTCATTTCATTCCAAGTAATATTCTTATATTACTGATATAGCAAACAGCCCCTGAAAATGTTGAGGTTGTCAAAGCACTTTATATAATGCCCAGGTCTCTGCATTAAGAGGAAGAATCGTAAAACAACTAATTTTAGTCTAATTTTGCTGGATCTCCATTTGGTATTAAGGCCCGCATTGGCCATGTCACAGGAGCAAAAAAAATACCTGTAATAAATCTAGTTTGGCAGTAGAATACGTGAGCCACCTTATTATATACCGTTAATATGGTATGTCTATTCTTCTCTTGAGAGGACGTAAACCTCAGTATGTAGAGAATAGTCGGTTTTAAAAAAATAAATGCAGACTTATCCTTAACCTCTTTGTTCACTATGTGCATTGTTATTGTTAGTGTAATGTTCAATTACAATTCTTTTAATTAAGAAAATCATCTAAACTGTATCTTTATGCTAATTTTGAGACTGCTTCAGGCTAGTAGCCCTTAGGTTTTCGAGATGGACATTGATATATATAAAAGGCACATTGAACGTGTGCACAGTAATTGTATATTGGAACATTTAAACTAAAACATTAACATATGCATCTATTTTTAAAGTTGCATTGGAATTTCAGATTTTGGATGGAATACATTAATGGCAGATGTTGGTCTACAGTTCCCATGATGCTGACCTAGCTATACATATAGCCAAAGGATCATGGGCCATTAGTGGGATTGGAATTTCACACTCTCCTGCTGACTACTCTGGGAAGTGATCAAATAACTATTTCTATGTGCTGAACACGTTCTTTAGGAAAGAAGTGTCATACAGAGGAAGTTTTACTGTAAGCAAATACAGGCTGTAAAAGCACATTGCCCACATAATAAAAATTAACTAAAATTCAACTTTTGTTTTCAGAGGTTGAACATCCATCATATGTGTCTTCGGGTGTGCAAATGTTCATGTTCGGGCACACGTTCTCTGCTGCGAGAAACGGTGCAATTAATTCAGGTACCTGCTTTGCTTTACTTCTATTCAGCTTTATTTCTGCTCTTCCTTCCAAAAGCAAAATAAGTACCTGAGTACTACCTTCTTCAGATATATGGCTATACAAATCCCATTTATGCTGAATGTGTGATGCATTAATGTGATCCACACAAATGCCATTGTTGGCAAGGCAGTCACACTCCCTCAAGTCTGCTAAGTAACTTTGATAAAATTACATATTTTCCTTTTTTTAATTCTTTAGTACACAGGAAATTTTTAGGGAGTCTCCCAAGTTTACCCTATGAACACCAGCAAATGTCCTCACACTTCTACATAGTGCTTGGTAGAGAGCATAGAGGTGGAGTGCATACTAAGTTAGATGAACAAGAACAGACCGATATATGAAGTAGAGAGCTTCTTTCAGTATTGAGATTAAAGTAGCACTCAATCAACAAAGGGCTCTCCCCATCATATAAGATATATAGTCCTATTATATAAGACATTCAGTGTGTGTTTCTATGTTGTATTTGCAGGCATGTGTTCCTGATCAACATGCTTCTAGCACAGTACTTACTTCAGTGCTACATAGGTCTTTCAATGTAGCCACTATATCATTTTCACTTGTTTTAATCCAATGAATGATAATGATGTACTTTTATACTGTTCTACTTGTAAAGCTGGACTCATTTAGTTCACATCACATAACTCTGTTCAAAGTAATATTACCAACGTACAGTCAGTAGTGATTGTTAATTTGTGTAGATGGCATCATCCTGCATTCCACTTTGCTCAGGTTTCACATGTTAAGGGGTATTCAACTTAAACACAGTAAGTGGTTCTTTGTAGTGGAGCCTGAATGATTTTTTTTTTTTGGGATTTTTTTTTTTATATGGGGATGATTTGTAATCTCTACAGTGTGATAGCTGTTGGTTTTGCCTTGGATGAATATAAAGGTTATATAAAAATAAAAATAAACTTCACAACTATTTGTTGTTCTCAACTTCCCTATTGTTGCAACTTCTTTTGAACAGGTTTCTTACAGTTTCAGGTTGAATTCATTAACCTGAAGTGTGTATTTATTCTTATTTATCATGTGACTGATGTGGTTTCCTCTCCTTGTATGTATATTTATATATAAAAAGTTTCCAAAAAACACTCTAAACTCTATATTAAAGCTGCAGGTCAAGGGTGTCCGGATGGGGCTCTCCAGCTGTTCCAGAACATTTACAACAGGGATGTCAAACTGTAGCCCTCTGATACTTAGTCAGCTAAGAGACTTGCATGGGAGTTGTAGTTCCTCTGACTGTGTTTCCCTAGCTCAGTGAACATGTTATGCAAAGGAGTTCTGTATGGAAAATATAACAATTTTTACATGACTATACATAAAGCACTGTGTGGAAAACGAAATTAGTAAGAGACCGTTTTGGTTTGAAAGCTCAACACAGTCAGTTTATATCTTATAAGATCAGCCAGATTTGAGTTCTGGGTTGTACAATCCACACAATTTTAAGGATAAGTTACATGACAAGTATATTTTTATTTCACACTATTGTTTTAATGTGTGAAGGTGTCACCACCATTTTGGATATGCAGGCACTGTTAACATGATCAGAATACGATGGTTGATATATTCACAGTTAGAACAATTTGTGATCCGTGCTCCTGCAGTTATCATTCTGCAGAAGGTATCAATATTACACAGTATCCTGATACAACTAACCTTTTCTACATAGGGCTGTATTTTCTTTGCCGTGTCAGTGATATGCTGTCTTTCATATTTTGAAGATTGGTTATGTAATTAAGCAGTACATTTTAATTTGCGTTAGTCTTTTTCTTAGAACCGGCTTAGTTTTAGAATCTGATGGGTTTTATACAGAAACCATTTTAACCATCTGTATTGTTCACAATAATAAGGTTGTCAACCTCTCTGTGTTTGCTTAAATTCTAGGGGAATATTGTTCCCGATGCTAAATTTTACTTTTATTTCCTAGGGTACACACCGGGTACACCATATAAAGTCTCATGCTCACCTACCAGTGGGGCTGTGCCACCTTACTCCTCATCCCCAAATCCTTACCAAACTGCAGTATATCCTGTAAGAAGTGCCTATCCACAACAAAACCCATATGCACAGGTAAATGATTGCATTGTCTCTCTGTATGGAAAAATCACTATAAGAATGTCTTGGCTAAAACCATTTGGATAATAACCATTTTTTAAGGAATGCATCATAAATACGGCGTACTTTGTATTGAAATACATTTATGGCCTAGTATGATTTTGAGGTAAATGAGATGCTAGGTAATGCTTTAGAGACATTTATTATAAATACTGTTCTGCGGTGTTTAGGAGCAGCATGTACAAGGAAAAGATAAGTTGAACTTAGCAGTATCTGTCCATTGTCCATTTGCGTTACAGTTGTGTTTACCTATGTTAGTTCTCTTTTTTTTTTATTTTTTTTTTTTGTGTAATGCATTTTTTTTTTTTTTTTGTAATAGATTTTTAAATGATCAATTCTGTTTTGGGGTTTTATTTCTACACTGTGCACCAGTGACTGTGGCCTATTGGTCTCATACATGCGTGCTATTGAAATGTCAAACTGGCTAGTCCTTTTTTAATTAGTGGTGAGCAAAAGCTGTCTGGATGTGGAGGAAGTAAGTGTCCTAGTGCTTGGCTCCTTTCCTGTTTAACTTGGCAATACCTTTTTAAACAAAACATTTGAAAGTTTAAGAATTTGCAAAACCAGGCCTGTTTTTAAGGCATTCTGGCATTAGTTTAGCTTTTTGTAATTCACTTTTGCTAATTTTAACTAGTTTTGTGGAGCACATTTAAATGTGATTTAAATATTACATAGTCACAAATGAGCATCTTACTCTCTTATTTACTTACAGCAAGGATACTATACACAGCCTTTGTATGCTGCACCTCCTCATGTAATTCATCACACTACTGTTGTGCAACCCAATGGTATGCCAGCCACAATGTATCCTGCTCCGATTCCTCCTCAAAGAGGTAACGGGATGGCCATGGGGATGGTGGCTGGGACCACAATGGCGATGTCCGCAGGTACCTATGGCTTTATGTAGTCTTCAGTTCTACCATGAATACGTTTGAATGAATTGTATAATGCATTAACTAGCATGTGCCTGAATGTGTGCCCAGTGTTTCATGTAATCAATATAACTCATGAATAGCTATAACTGGTGTAGTCCTTCATGTAATCATTTTGTGGGTAATTTTTACTAAATATTATTTTTCCCTAGGTACTTTGTTGACTACCCATTCACCAACTCAGGTACCACCTCATCAAGTTACCATGCCTGCGTATCGGCCCCCGGGAACACCTACTTATAGCTATGTTCCACCACAATGGTGATTAATCTACCAGTGTAAGTGACATTGCAACAGTGATATCAGGATGTTAAAGAGCCACTGTGCTGCCTCCATCTTTAATAATAAGCTGAATATCAATTTGTTCATGCCGGTTTAAATGTACAGATATAAAAATATTGTTGTGCAGAATTTCCAGTAAAATTAGTGCAAATATGTGTGTCGCTTGTAGAAATAATTCTCTATAGCATGCTCTCATATCATTTAAAAAGATAATGGCACAATTGCAAAAATTTAATTGGCTAATTTTGACGATTTATTCATCTTAAAGAACAACTAAACTTTATTTTTCACTTGTGCTTCTTGTGTAGACTACATGCCAGTTTATCTTCTGACCAGCAGCTGCCATTCTTCGTAGGACAAGGGCAGCCCAGTCTGGTCAGTGACTGGCTGTCTGCTAATGTCACTCAAACATCTATTTCAAGAATATTAATAGCATAATGGTAACATTCACTTACTTTCCTCCACTCCAACCATAGTATAAGTGCCGCTTCCATGCGGGAATCCACGCAATTAATACACAGGAGGGGTAGTTAAAACTTTCAAAGTCCCCTACAAGTCAGTGTTGGATGTCTCCCTGGCCTACTGCATGTACTGTTACTCTGTAGTAGCAACAACTATAATAATTCTTAAAACAAAATGTTTATTCTAGAACTTATAGCATTTAAAAATGAATCCTAGATTAAGTCACGTTTTTGCAAAGTCTCCAGGCTCATGTGGGTTGTTCTTTTTATAGGTTTAAAGATGGAAGATATGCAAGAAAGTAAGAGGCTTTATAGATGGTGCTGAAGCTTAAATAACTCCAGCAAAGAGTTTCTTCCTTCTGAATTATCTCAACACGTTGCCCAACACTAATTCAGGATCTCCGAAGATTTCCATTACTGCATATCTTAACATCTTGGAACTCTAGTGGTTGTCTTAAAATGAAAATCCTGTTTTGTGGACAGTCTTGCAATTTTTTTTAGCTAATTATAATAAAAAGGGAGTAAGTATAACGTTGTTTCAATTCATAACTAGCTGAATGCATGTTAACACACACAAATGAAACCAAGCTTGCCCAGTTTGTTGCAGTGACATATGCAAAACCCCATTGTATGCAAAACCCAATGGAGCTGAGAAGAGTTGTTTTGAGACCTTGTATTACTTGTGTATTGATTTATACGTGCAAGGTCTTCTGTCGTGACTAAATATCCCAGTGTGTACTTTGAGTCTTACTCAAACCATATTTCATGATTGTTACTAGCATACTGGTGCCATGTTTAAATAAAAAAAAAAAAAGTTATTTTTCAGGAAAAAAAAAAAGTTATTTTTCAGGAAAAAAAAAATCTGAATAGTTTAATTCAGAATTCACCCTACTTGTTTTGCATTCCTTTTTTCAGTTCTAGTTCTTCTGTATTGTGATAGGAATAGCTGATTCAACTCATTGCTGGTAAGCATCTATGGAAGACTCGTTAATTGTAGAATGCTTTTGGGACTGCAACAATCAACACTATGCTAAAAATGCCATGTATACCCGATTGACTTACTCAGCATTTATTGAAGTAGTATTGGTGGCCTGCAGTATTCACAGTTAAGGGAAATGACACTTCTAGCATTCCATAAAAAAACCTTTTTTTATTTTATTCTTACCATTATTATAAAGATGCTCATGACTCAATTGATATAAATCAGAGATGACGACTTATCCATCACGAAAATGTGAAATAAGGAAAGTGAAAAGCTGCATTTTCCCTTTCGGTTTATACGATAGAGTGACTACATTGTTACAAGTGCTTTTGTTGTGGGGGTTTTTTTCTTTTGATATTGTCTTACAATTTTTCATTGAGTTTGTAATCAGAGAAAGGTTTGTCACACTTTTAGTTTTGTGTTCTTTTCCCATAATAAATATGGTTAACTTTCCACATTCTAGTATTTTGTACTAATTGTTGAGTAATTAAGGATTTTGATAGAGCATTGTATATCATATAATGTGTCCTGTTACAAAATCCTGTAAATTTACCCTGCAATAAATTATGCAGCATGTGGTTGGTGGTTTTTTCCCCCCGCATTTAGGTAATTTTCTTACATTTTTAAAGGGAAAATGCCAATTTATTAGCCTCTACACACCTGTTTTTAAACATGTACCTATTGTGCACAAGGTCTTTCATATAGTGAGTCTACGAATCAAAGCCCTGTAACATTTCTGTAGCTTTCATAGCTTTTAGTAGGAAATAAAGGCTCATTTGCATGCAAAACTTTTTCTAAAACGAGAAACTATCTTAGTGTTACTGATAATATTATGGGCACTTTTATTGGAATGTTGTTAGTACTCCTCTGCACTTGTGTGTCCCAAATTCCATTAAACTTGTGTAACGGAATCAGAAATAGTCAGATACTAGAGGTTCAAATTGTCTTCTAAGAGATCTGATTAAGGCTATTTCAATGATTAGTCAATAAAGAGAACCTGGTAAGAACTAGTTTATGACTTGACAAGTTTTAGGAACCAGTCATTCTACACTCCTAAAATCCCTATGCTTGGCTCCTAACCTATTTTGTCCTCTATGAACATACCGTTCCCCTGGCTTCTTAAGTATTTATATATTGGTCAAGACATGAATGAATGCATCCCATGCCACTCCCATCATAGTTACATAGATTGGATAGGAGTTTACATAAAATGAGGACTTTATACTGACAGGTAGCTAAATGTAATAGTTATTAGTAAATGCACCTGGCTCCTAAGCCATTGTCACCACATGATTACTATATTAACTGTATGCTACTTTATATGAGGTTCAGTGTACTCCTCATTCCTGTAATAATATATATTCTATAATAATGAAACAATATTCTTCAAGGGTAAGACCTACAAAATGCTATGATGCTGAAGGGAAGTTTTATATTCTATTATTGTCTATATACTTTGTGTGTGTAAAATATCTATATATAGATATGTAGCAATATATTCCTCTTATCCTGTACACAGATCTTATATGTGGGTCATTGATCTTTAAACATTTTATTGTGAGCTACAGACCTATTAACACCTTGATGTACTTCTATAAAACCTGTAGAGCTTTCAATAAAAAGTTATCTTAGTTTGACAGCAGCGTATATTGACACACTTGGCTTAAGAGTTCACTTGTGTCCAGCTTAATCCAATATTTTGCCTCCTGTAGTTTACATTCATCTGCCTTATTGCAATAATGTCATTTGCAAATTCCCTCACTATAACGTTCTGAATATCTTATCATAATGTCCCCAGATGTGGTGACTGATGTGACTCAGTGATCCATGATAGTGGATGACAAATTCATGTGCCTAGGTATGTGCACGCGGCTTAAAGGGACTGTATCACCTGAAAAAATGTTTTGCTGTGAACGTAAAGAATTACAAATGATTGAAAATTATCTGTATATCGTGTTCGAAACATTGCAAGAAATGCCCAAATTAGAAGAAACGTGTTTTTATTGTATCTGTGGAGTCTCCTGCTTATGTGGCCTAATATCCAAATTACACATTTTCCATTGAAAACCAAGTTAATTTGCATATTAGGCCACAGGTTATGTTATCAGCAGAAGACTCAACATACATATGTTTCTCCTAATTTAGGCATTTACTTGCAAGTTTGTTAACACAATGTATAGATCATTTTAAAGCTTTTTTTTTTTTTTTTTTTATTCTCTAGTCACAGCAACATATTTGTCAGATGATACAGTCCCTTTAATATTGTCTATCAATATCTCCAGCCCATACTTTGATTATATGCAGGTTAAGAGAGATGCTTACATGATTGCGTTACCACTGTCTTACAGCTTGGCAGTGGTTATGGATGTACACACATCTCGCAGCTTACTGTGTGAGGGAAGTTAATGTGATGTGATCTTTGGGGGGCAGGTGGATGCATGCATGTCTGTGTCCTCCATCTTTGTAGTTGCATAGAGTTTCTATGTTGAAGCACAGTAGTAAATCTTAAAATTTGTTACCTTTACATTTTTTAGCAATGAGTCTAGAACAATGTATAAAGTTTTTATTCCCTATAACTTGATGTCTAGTCGTTTTTACATGGCAGGTAAACTTTAACCCTAACCATGCCATTTATGTAGGGCAAATACTGCAAAATCCCCTCTCCATTATCTCTTAAGTGGCAAGTTTCTCATTCATGCAGCACCATATCATGACTTCCATACATGCAAACAATGTATACTGCTGGAATGTGTGTTTAGATTCCACAATAATCCGAAACCATTTACTGATTCCAAAACTTTATATCTCAAAGAAAATATTGCAATAAATGCTTGAGCTCTCGGTTTGAGAATGTAGTAGATTATTTCCTACTTCTTGTTGTTGTTGGTGGGGGTAATTAGCAGTAAAGTAGTGTAGATACTCATTCCACCCCAGAGAAATACATACATTGACCAGTACTTAGTGTTATAGCCAAAGGGAATTTTCTTCAAGCCTCAAGATGTGCCATTCAGTGCACACTATATATAAACGATTGGCACATGTATGGGCTGCTCTGATCTATACAGATTCTTTAGGCAAGTAACAACACCAATGTTTCAGAGTAACATGCTCTTTGCTCCCTATTCAAGCTCTGTATCTTAAACATTGAAATACCCACCACCTTTAGTAAGAAATGCTAGAACCATATGTGAATCAGCCAGGGATATGTGCTCATTTTCAATGAGTTTTCAGTACATGTTAAAAAGGGTCTCTAGATTAGATTTTAGCAATTGTTTTATGTTATTTTTTTTCTTTAATGAAGGATATAATTGTATCCAACTATATTCGGCTATTTTAAACTTTATGATGAGTTAAGGCTTTATAATAGATGCACGTGTATGTATATCTCCACCTTTGTGTAAAATATATGGAAATCACGTTGGTCTTTATGCTGTTACATTTCCTCTTATTATAGAAGATAAACTGGAAGAAAAGGTCTATCATTCCATGAAATAATGTAAGAGAAGAATTCTTTGAAGTTACAATTTATTTGGGAATAACAGTCTACAGTGACATTGCTAAAAAATGATCCAGCATTTTAGTATTAACGTTTTAGGGGTCCAGAACATCCCTACCTCCCCCTTCTATACCTGCAGTAAAAGTAGTGACAAGGACGGAAAAAAAGGCACAAAATATATTGTACCAATTAAATATTTTAATGGGTGATACCTTTTAAGAAAAACATTTTTTTTAAATTAATTTGAGCCAACAGAGAAAAAGTAACACAGATAAAGATTCATTAGGTTTAAATAACTTGTCATGCAGTCATCCACCTACTTAGGGTAGTTTCAGATTCTGTGTTGTCTCGTTAAAGAGGGAGTAATGCTTAACATTTAGAGGTGTTATTTAAGTCACAGGCAGTGTTAATAGCAGAGATACAGTTGGATAAGTGCAAGAGAAACCAACGCTTATGGCGGTATCTTGCCGTTACAAGGCTTCCTTGCATATTGGAGTAGTCTGTGGAGATGGACCTGTAATGGTTTCTTAGTCTGACGGACAGGTAAATAGATGCTCTTGCTCTATAGCTTTGGCTGGATGTTCAACTTAATGATGTGTAGACCAAAGTCTCAACAATTAATGTGGTTTACAGTCTGATGTGTATTAATTTCATCCAGCTGCAAGTGCTTGTGTATCTGACCAATAGCAGAGTTTGTCTGTCTGATAGTCCACACCCACAAGGAAGTAAGTGACTTAAATCATTGCTTTCTCCTGTATATAATTAGCTGTATCTTTGAAAAAAATAACATAACCAAAATTATACAGAACAAGACCAAAAAGAATATTAAATGTCCAGCATTACGCCCTATTTAATGTTGTCTTCCAAAAGCCCAGATGTAATCTTCATTTAACTACTCTGAAGGGAGATCGATGAAGATTTCATTGAGACCGTTCAGTCAATGTATACTTTTTGTATGATGTGGTTTAGATGAGCTCGGATTCAAATTCTATGAAAGCACGTTTTATTGTAACAAGAATTGTTATGTATTAATACGGTTTTGAATAAAGATTGAGTTGTTGCTTAACTGATTGCTCTAAAATTGTATTTATTGTTTTGTCTGTTTCCTACCTCCCATGTTCTACATGCATATTATTGGCTTTTACTGCTCCCAGGACAAAAACACAAGGCTTTTTATTATGTGAAACCTGAATAGGTTAGAGTTTTTCCAATGAGCTCTTCTTAGCAGTAGATATGATGAAGGATCTCCTTGAGAAATGTTGGTCTATTGTAAGGTCTGACTAAAGCAATGTTATTTTTTAAGCAATAGCACCAAACAAGAATGTAGTTTGAGACATGAATCGGTGTATATCATGTGGATCGTTTTGCTTTGGGTCCTGTATGCAGTGTTGTTGTATGAACACTAACACAGTTGGTGTAAAATAAATAATAATTGAATGCACTTAGATTGAGCCTTTCACTGGTAAGATCTTCGTGGGGATAAATAGAAACTGCCTATAAGTTGAGCATTTATTTGGGGCAGTTTATTTTGTGATGGAAATAAAAATTAATTCTATATCAAAGCTTTTTGGGAGAATAAACCTTGTGCTTAAATTTATTTACCACTGGATTACGCAATTCTCTCTATTGAGTAGACCCTAAAGTTCTATTTAATTGAAAGATTGCATGAAGTGTAGGCATTTTAAATAGAAATGATTTAATGAAAGAGCTATTTTTTCACAATTCTATCAGGGGGCTGACATATTTGAAAGAAACAGATTAATCTCTGCGCAAGGAAGCAACCCAAACCTGTGAAAACACCACAGTTGTGCTATCAAAATAAAAGCATTACAAATCCTTGGTCAGATTTGACCTATCTGCCCCAAGATTCTAAACATGTCTGCCCCCTTATAGGGCTGTACAGAACAAATGGGCTCAAAAAGGTACTTTATTTACATTCATTATTTAAAGCATTTCATTTTAAAATGCCTACACTTGATCCAAATTTTCAATTTAACAGAATTTCGTTTGTGTCCTACCCTTGTCCTTTTAAAGAGAAACATTACAGAACAGACCAGGATTAGAATAACCGCACAGAGGTTGTTATGGCTTGGACATACTGTACTACAGTAAGGCATATTTTATTTCAGATTTTTAAATAACCAACATGTAGGTCCAAAAACAAAAATATAACAAAAACGAAACACAAAACCATAAAACAAAACAGGCATTGGATTAATAATAACATTTAGTGAGCGTGGTTAAATACACTTTTAAAAGTAAGCTTCTTTTTTTTGTTGTCACCTAGCAATGGACAACTTCTGGCCTTTTTTAGATGCTTTGGAACTACCATCATGCCACAGGTCAGAAGTTGTCTACTCATGCGAGTCTTGTAACATAAATAAACACATAAAACAAATAGATGGTGTGGGTAGAAAATATGGCAAACATTTCAGAAAAAAAATTGAACATCAACCCCTTCGCTGATTGAAAATAAAAATCTAAAAAATAACGTTCTTATCGGAGCTGTATGATGCAGCAAGCACCTTTAGCAGCAGAGGAGTTACTTTAGGCACATTGTTTTTGTTCCTCTCTTTTTTTTCTCAAATACGTTTTACAAAACAAAAGTCAAATTTTATAAATTTGTATGCTGTTGCTTGGCACCATTTTATCTCATTGGCTATCAGTATTCTTGTAGAAAATGGAACGCTAACGTCAAGACAATACCCCAGTGGTGGGTACAACGCGTTTCACAGAGTCGCGGCGATCACTGACCATTCCGCAAGGCAGCAAATTAAACTGATAGTATGTTATAAGTCGGGTGGGTCAATACAGATATCCAGCTCTATTAGAAGACAGCGCCTGTAATCCTCTCACAAGGCGACAATAGCTGATAGAGAATTATGGGTCTGCAGACAATACGAGGTGGTATTTGATGGACTCTCCCAGGTATAAATCATGGGTCCTTCATTCTTCCTAACAGCATCACATGAACACAGCCGGGTCATCCTGTCCTTTGGAATGATGGAAGCTCACTGTCCCACTTGTGCTTGTATTTGCAGATCCTTGGAAAATCTTTTGGGCAAGCCACGGGAACAACTAGACATACAGTACAATAGAAGTGTATCCTCTTGTCAAACTTTAGGACGTACCCTGAGACAACACACTGGTGCCTCGTCTTTAAATCATTAGTATCGTGTTAATGCATGTACCATTCCTAACTGTACTCTCTCAGCTACAGCGAGTAGTTTCAATATGCGCTTATAAAACACTCTATTGGTAAACAAAGCTGAAATAATACAGTTCACTATAAGAAGGCAGGAGGACTAGACAGAATGCATGCTAAGCACATGTCCAACTACAATTCCCTTCATCCCCAGTTACGGGTCAAGGGTTACGGGAGATGTAGTTTAGCAATAGCTGGAGTGCTGTACCTTTCCCAGTGCCTTCGACTAAAGAAAAAAAAGCTACAATGACACATTTGCAGATGGATCACCTGACCACTGCCAAGGCAGCAACAAATATGTTAAATATGTCCAACTCTTTCTAAAAAATAAATATCAAATAATGCACCAGCCAGCGCCTTGCCCCGCAAGAGAAAATGCAGGGGTGCTCTAAGCACTGCACTTCGTCAACTGTGGGTAAAGTGCTTTCTTTGTACAGGATGCGAGAGAGACACACAAAGCCGTCCTTTATTTTCTGAAAGGAGTCAGCCGGCTGATGTTTTGCCAGAAGTTGGAGGGTTTGCGTTTCGGTTCAGCAAGCATGAAGACTTGCTGCTGTGGGAGGTTGGCAGGCAGTGTGGGATGCTTCTGTCTCATCCAGAAATCATAATACGTCCTATTAACAGCTACAGGACAAAACAGAGAGATGTCAGAAGAGTTTATGGCATAAGTGAAATTGCCACTTTGTTTTCTTGGGAAATAAAAATAAGGCAAATGCAGAATCCCAGGATACAAGCTTTGCATGCTAATACTTATTCAAACAACAGTTCCCAGTGTGAGGGCCTGTACTGTACACAGTGGGTAAGGGAGGATAAAGATTCAGAGGAAGAGTATGGGATGATATTATGAATGCAGATGTAGTATTCCCTGTAGATTAAAGTGACATTACCCAGGGAATTTATCTTGTGTATTGCACAAAATCGTTTCAGAATATATTTTTAAATATTTTATTTTAAAAAGTTATTAAACAAAAACAGTAAATACTTCTTTTATATAGTTATTTTTAAATTTTTTTAAATGTATGTGATTTTCCCCTGTGCTGGTGCAGATAGGGTGACCATTAGGGTGCAGATAGGGTGACCATTAGGGTGCCCCTTTTCTAGGTAAATATACAGCGTTGGCTATATGGCACATTTTACCAGTCACTAAAATACCAGCTTGGCAGCAACTGCAGAAACTACATTGCATTTGTTAAGGCCATAAAAAAGATACCTAAAATACATCTCCATGGATCATCTCCACACTGAATGTGACCTAGTCATGTGATTCCAATACCAGGAGTTGAGGTAGTCTTACATAAGCTTCCTGTCCACCATATGTCCAACTTTAAAACCCACCTTTTGGCTTTCCTGCTGGACGAGGCTTGTTGGCATTAATCATTGCCTGTTTCTTCTGTATTTCACTGATGCTAAAACCTAATGAGAAAAGAAGTGAGTTCTATGTTTACACTTTTACACACATATGTATACATACATGTTAGAATCAATCTAATGGAAGGAGCTGGCAAGAAAATCATGGTAAGCTAACATAGTATTCAACACAGAAGGATAATTGCTTAAATTATTCAATTGATAATAGTTTTACTAACATTTGGGGGTCATTCTCTTGTTAAATAGCTGCTAATTTAAGAAGTGCTAATTATGCTGACCAATGCCATGTGCTACACTGACATATTACAAGTAAATTCTCAATGGACCAAATAGGGATTCTCATTAAAATATGGCCAAATCAGCCTTTCAGGTCCATAACCTTTCTGCTATTTTAGGATTATCAATAACCAAATAATTATGTATAACTTAAGCAATATATTAAGTGTGACCCTGACATAGGGCTGTTAGATTGCCATTTGTTTAAGAATTCTTATAACCAATATATATGTGCCTTCAGTTTGTAGAATACATATGTGTTCAGAAAGAATCCATTTGCTAAGTGTGTGCTAAGCACTAGCATGATTTAGTTTGCAGATTGGGGACCTTCAATAATGTACACTATCTCTCTATCTTAATGGAATACACATATTAATTCAATACATAAACATTGGAAGACTTCCATGACATCATGTGAGAGAAGAGGGATCTGTATTAAACTTTGCAGAACATTAAGCCACACAAAAAAAGCCGTTTGTTCTACACTTGTGATATGATATTACCTGTCTCTTCATCTAGAAGGACCTGTCTCCTCCCGTCCTCGAAAGCCTGCAGCCAACGCTGCTTTTGCTCTGGTTTTTTCGCAAGGAACAGATGGACCTCCTCCGAGATTTGACTTTGTAGTTTAAAAGCATTCTTCACATTGATGTTAAAGTCCTTGTCTTTACCATCCTCTACGTTAATGATGTCCATGTCATCCATATTGATCTTCCCCTTGTAATACAGAATGTCACGTCGCAGGAGATCCTGCAATTTGTAACACACAAGAATCTTAGTGTATTGTAATTGTAAGTATTCTGCGACTTCAAGAATAAGCTCTATCTATGGTTGCCGCTCAGCTGGGATTTTACTGGCAGGCTGGTCAAGAATTGGCTCCAGGCCAATGTTAAGTCTATAGAGAAAATGGGGGTTATATAAAAAAAAAAAACTCCTGCAAATTGTTGTGAGTTTCATAAAAAGGTGCAATCGCAGTTTGCTATGTATAATCGCGATTGTGCACTCTTTTTAACTCCCGACACTTTTCACAGCTGGAGGGAGGTTCTCCGACAATAATCTGGCACATTTAGGCACCTGTGTGTTTTATTACATTGTCACTGAGCATCATCACAACCCAAAATCGCCTTTGTGGCGCAGCGGGCGCAGTCTCCCGAAATTTGTCAGGCGTCTGCTTTTTACCTAGATGAACACGCTGATAGGGCCACTATTTGGTACTATCGACGTCTGTGCCACCTTTATACATAACCGCCGTTATGGATGATTTTATAACATAAAATATGCTTTATGTGTCATTCTGAGTAATATTACATCAATATGCACACTATAGTAAAATAGCTTATCCCTAATTGATCATTCTGAGTAATGATCACATGATTTTATGTTTTTTGCATTCAGTGGAGAATGCTGTATTAAGCATGCTCTATTTTTTGCACACTTGTATATGCAGTGATTTTGTAGTAGATTAGCACATGCTCAGTGCTTACCCATTGTAAGTAATGTGTGCATGTACAGGAGCTCCATAGAGATGCATTAGAACTCCTGATGTACACCCAGCATTGGCACATTGACCCCCCTTAGTCTTTCAGTGAGCCCTGTGATTGGCTACTAGAGATACCTGGGATGACATACACTAATTCGACAAAAGATACGTTTTAAAGGTAATTTACAACATACCTTGTGGCTAAATATCAGCTATAATGTCCATTGATTTTATACTTTCAGGCTGAAATGGGCCTTTCTGAATTGCTTTTGTGATAAAAAATTTATATCTAACATCATTTTTAACAATGTTGGCTTTACAAACAGAATCCAAGTATAGATGATGTGACTGTCTGTATTATCACCCTAATGCTCAGCAGTGTATATAAATGCTTCTATGTACTTGAAGATGTGAACTATACCTTTTTGCAGTATACAATTTGATGATCAAACAGAAAGAATATCCGTTGTTGACTCTTGGATTGAAGATGTGAAATCTTGGTCAGTTCGCCAGAATGTATGAGTTCTGAACTCCTTGTAAGAATATCCTCACCCTGAAGGCAAAGATAAATGAAATGTATTAGATATGAAATAAAAAATGTTTAAGTGATATTATCATGGAAAAACTCCACTTCCGTATCTCAGTTTTCATTGTTTTCAAAAGTACTGCTCTCCAACACAACCTTTTAAAATTCAATCTATGAACAAATAAACAGTTAATAGCGATATCATTATAATATTTGTACTGTGTCCCCCTTCTCCTCTACTTTCTAGTTTCTTTTTTTTTTTTTGTTTAATCTGTTTTCGTAATTTCAAAATGGAAAACAGAATGCCAAAGACATTGAAAAAAAGTAAGAAAATGTAAATCAAATCAAGTCAATAATAAGCAGCCATAAATCACCGGTCAGATGAAAGAGACTGTCCAATTAAGAGGGAGCTAGGGCAATTAAATATTAAAAAGTAGCTGCAATTAACAATGAAATGACTGAGATTGATCCTCCCATGAGGAGCAAAACTTCTCATGTCTTCTTTTCAGTTCAAAGACCAGTTCTTCAATTGGTGTATCAATGGATCGAAAAGTGAAATGATGGTGGATCAGGTCTCTTCCACAGAGCTGTGCTCAATCCGTTTAGGAGATAACTAGCTACAGAGATCTTCCAGACAGAAAAAGGTTTTGTAGTATGATGTAGTAGAGATGAAAGAAGCCCCAACTGGTACAATTTTCTAATAATTTTATGACCAAAAGGGAAGTATGTTGCAGCTCCACCAATATTAAAGAGAGTGTCACCAACCAACTGGTATGGTCACTGCCCAGTCAGAGTTTAACAACAATTTTTCTTGCCTGATTCATTATCCTCAACCATAAACAAAGTTAAAATCTGCCCCTGTAACCAGCTCTGTTCATCATATGTATTGATTTTAGCAAATAAATAATGCATTATTAAAGTGAATAACTTTATTTACCTCCCAGTCTTCAATAGCACTTTGCCAGTGAGCTATCTTGTCAATGTTTTCAAGTCTCCTTTTCCGCTCGTTAATTAATTTAGCAACATTTTTCATGGCATTTAATGCTGCTTCCACATCTGCAAAGTCCCTGATTAGAAATGGATAAGAATAGAATAAAATGGATAGGAATTAGACCCAAAAATACTGTCTAATGGTACAAAAAAATATATCTATATTTCCGTATTCTGAATTTTGTAGCCAGGATTCTTTAGAGGTCATGTGGAGCATCTTTTAAAAATGGGTATGATCAAAACATTTAAATACATAAAGGGAATTAACACAGTAAAGTAAATTAGAGGGGCAAACGTTTAAAAGTAATATAAGGAAATATTACTTCACTGAGAATGTAGTGGATGCATGGAATAGCCTTCCAGTGATAGTGGTAGAGTTTAACACAGTGAAGGAGCTTAAGCATGCAGATAGGCATAAGACTATCCTAGATATAAGATAGGGTCAGGGACTAGTAAAACTGAGCAGACTTGATGAGCCGAATGGTTCTTACTGACACATTCTATGTTTCTATGTTTAATATTACTTTTACATCTAAAAGGAGAAAAATAATCTCATAAAAGAAAAAAAAAACTAAGTCCTTGTACAAAATGGGATTACATATAAAGCCTTAATATAAGTCACATTTCTTTTTCTTTATACATAACATCCAACATTTGGTTAGAGTACTTTAAAAAAGAGCAGCTTTAGCATTTGTCAGAAACATAATACTTGTTCCCTTGCTGTCCTTGTCACTTGTACTACCGCATGTGCTACAGCATGAAGACTATATTGTCCACTTTCACCTTGAATATCAATGAACTTGTCTGGTACCTGTGCTGGGGATTTGTGTACTTCAGAAGTTCAGCCAGTTGAAGAGGATATTTGCAGATCTTTTGTACTGGGGTCAATAAAAATCCATCCAGAGAGATGTCAATCATCTTCTGTACAAGACGGCAGGTCTCAAAAAAATACCCATACTTTTTGACCTTGGAAAGTCTGGAGAGTTCTGTGCAAGCGTTCGGGTGATTGTTGCAGTATTCCGAGTATATTTGAAAGTCTGTTTGCTAAAGAGAAAAAGTAGGAAGATAGGATTTTAAATGTATGTTCACTATTGTAAGCTTCAAAGAGAAATCAGGAATCCAAAAAGATGTAGAGAGTTTCCACAGACAAAATAGCACTTAAAGCACGGAGTATAAAAGGTATACATTTATTAATCCGAAAAAGCAATAAAAGCAGAGACGGAGCCCAAGAACAGCAATGAATCGGACAGAAGGTGTTAGAGCTGCCTTACGCTTTTTGTGCCTAGTTGGTACTTAGTCATAGGCTGAATGGGGAGTGGGAGGAAAGTGGCTTAAATGTACCTGGGTAATGGAGAGGTGTGGTTAAACAATCACACACACATAAATACAAGCCATGCCTCCCACCCTCCTTCCACCCAACTACATAGAAATATGAAAGAGAAAAAACCCTTGCCTGATGTACTAACAAGAAAGAGGGTATAATCAGGGCCGCCATCAGAGGGTGACGGGCGATACACCTGTCACAGGCCCAGGGGGCCCGCTCAGGCCCCGGCCATTTAAAAAATAAAATAAAAAATTAAACAAAAAACGGGGCATCTGCCCAGAGCCCACTCATTCCTGGGGGCCCCATGGCAGCTGCCCCGTGGGCCCCCGCCAGGCCGGCCGTTTAATGGGGCAGCTGCCCCAATGGGCACTTTGCTGCTCAGTGCAGCAGTTTTTTTATTTCTTTTTTGGAGCAGAATTTTTTTCCAGTAAGGGGCCCTGGGTGTAACGTCAAAAATGTAAAGCATAAACTCTAAACCAAAATGCACATTCACCCCTTCTTCTTCATGGAGCTCTGGGGGCAGCAGAGAAGATTATATCTGTGGACAGCCGCAGAAGATTAAAGCTTTACCCTCTGGAAGCAGGAAGATACTACCGAACATCGCCCCACTCCATGAATAGGGGGGCCCAAACTCTAAATACACTAGTGCTTATCCTACTGCCTTTCCTATCTCCACTTATTAATCGGATCTACACTATACTCCCTATTCCTCTATTGCCACTCTTTTCCCCACTTTAGTCCTACTCTTTCTCTCCTTCTTATTATACTTACAACCATTGTGGTTTATTACCACCTTTTTTTCCCATTGTTCCTACTTCCTCACCTTAAGCCTTTTCTGCTTCTTTCCATCTCCGTTTTTTGGCTTCTCCTTTTTTTTCTCAAATACTTCTTATCTCAGTCCTGCCACTTTCTTGTCCCTTTCTATCCTCTGATCTTACCTAATGCTGTTAGACGTAAATACCTTGTATATATTACATTCCAAAGAGGAGGCTATTCACTGACAAATGTGATGTTCCATGTGCATGGTCTCTCTTTGGATCTATATGATATGTTCTGCTGTTGTGTAAATGTTGAACTGAAGTTCTTAACCCTCGCTAAGCGGGCTCTACCTGATGGAGGTTGATGGTGGTTGATAATGTCAATGTTAGACATGACATATTTGAAGTGGCACCCATTGAATATATTTATTACCCCACAGGGTGGAAGGTGCCTCGTTAAACTGTTCTTTTGATTATATTGAGGGATGTTAAAAAGAGTTATCGAGATCCGCCTACCCCCACAAGTTTGGCTAATACCTAGAAAAGTTCTTGATTATTACTGATGGAGTTGGCCTATGCGAAAGTCAGAATTCATACGCCGCACAATTGTTTGTCTATATGAGGCTTTGTTATAATTCTGTTGTGTGAAAATAACTCACATTCATATCTATATTTTATGTGATACACCTGTGTTGTTTTGAAAAACAAAAACTTAATAAAAATAATTAAAAACAAAAAATGTAAACCATTTATTAAACTTGTAATTTTCTAGTTAGAATATAGCCTTTTCTATAAGAACGTTATAAGAACGTTAAGCGACGGTTATAGAGCTGAAACGTTGGGGCCCCAAAACACCTAGAGCCATCTTTAAATGTTATAAAGCAGTTTTATGTGGTTAAAGAATGTTTCAGATGACAAGTCCACTTTAGGAAATATTTAGCGCTTTATTTATGAAAGAGACAATTGTAGGGAATTGAAAAGGGAATTTCAAATTTGAGGCCAAAGTAGGCAAGTTGGAAGAACTAAATGCGAGAATTTTTGCAGCTTTGGAAATTTGAAATTCCCTTCTCATTGTCTGCCATTCTCTCTTTCACAAAGAAAGCCTCCCTCCTGATGTAAATTAGGAGAATAATTTGGTTCTCTACAATGCTCTGCCCTGCTGGCACACACAGGTTTAGCAACCACCAAATTACAAGAGGATGACTTACGTATTCCAAAAAACAAGCGCCAATCTCACTCAAATGTGGGGCATCTTTGTTGATACGTTTTTCTAGCGTTTTGAGGAATTTTTTCTGGAATTTGTAGATATCCTCAATGTTCCCAAATATGGTCCAGAGCTGATCCTCGGTAAACATGTCGGCTCGTTTTCGGCACTGCTTGATGTAACCCTTGGTGAAATATGGCGAGATGTAAGAAATAGTTTGCCGTAATTTTGAGTCGGGTAAATATAGCAGTTATTCTTCATTAACATAAAACGTAAAGCATTCTATAAGTAATCCAAAAGCATCACTCGGTGATAGCTCATGAGAAAATAATAAAGCACATTATACAATACAGCAAATATTCAAAAGTCACATACTTACAGTGGGGCCATAAAAGGTTAACAGTGAGTCCTGTCCAGGGGGCGGATCCAGAGTCTGATCGGGGAGGTGGGCACATTCAGTCTGTCTTTTACTCTCCCCCATGTCCTTCTGTCGCTCTCCTCTTCCTTCCCAATGGGTGCCTGTCTCTCTCCTCTCCCTTCCCATGTCCGCCTGTCTCTCTCCTCTCCCTTCCCATGTCCGGCTGTCTCTCTCGTCCTCCTTCCCATGTCTGTCTTTGTATCCTCTTTTTTCCTCATGTTTGTCTCTCTCCCATTGCTTCCCATGTCTGTCTGTCTCTCCTCTGCCTCCCCATGTCACTCTCTATTCTCTTCCCCATGTATGTCTCTCCTCTTCCCCATAGCTGTCTCTTTTCCTCCTCTCCACCCCCTTCTCTCCCTTCAATGTTCTCGCCTCTCCACCCCCTTCTCTCTTCTCTCTCTCTCTTGTTCTCTTCTCTGTCCCCCCTGTGTTCTCTGCCCTGTTACCCCTTCTTTCCCTTGTGTTCTCTCCTCTGTCCCCCATTGTCTCCCCATGTTCTTTTGCCCCGTTGCCCCCACCAACCCCCCCCCCCCCCCCCCCCCGGGTCCGCCACTGGTCCTGTCCCATAGAATATAAAGTTTGTCTGTAAGATATTAGCCTTACTGAATATGGAGTAACTTTGTGATCTGTCTTGTTGCAGTAAATGTCGATAGAGTCTCTTTCTAATGATTGTATATTCGTGTTCATATCAATGAATGCATTAGTATTATACAGATATAAGCTCTGCTGAGCAAGTGATTTTTTTGTTATTTTTTTTAAGCCTCAAACAAATTAATAAGCTGTTAATTGTACCTCACAGATGTCCTTTAAATGCTTGATGTAATCCTTTTCTGTATTTAAGATTTCATTAATAACATTGGTCCGCATCTGATCCTTATTTGTTTGTCCGAAGCCGAGGCGTCTGGACACAGTTCTGGCACATTCGTCCTTTTCCCCGGATTTCGTGAGGTACTCTTCCATTGGTTCATCTTGATTCACACGAAGCTGCAATAATAGATAGATTTATTCAGTAAAACATGAAACAGTCATAATTCTTACCTCGTACAATCTGTAACATGGTAAGCTCTGTATCAACTCTCCGTGGCCTACACAGTTGCATATTTTGGTTTAGTTAGAGGGAACACTGAATATCCTCAGTTATCACACAGGTGTACCAAGACTGGCTCCTTTTCCTGGCCATATATTTACGTGACTTTATTTAAAATATTTTATTCTGTTTTGTTTTGTAACAGAACACAAACAAACAAACAAAAAGAATGGCTTGCTTAGCAACATATTTGTTACTGTTACGAAAGCTACGACATATTCTTGTAACGTATTTCATTTAATACCTTGGCAACACTCATATATTCTGCTGTACTGTAACAGAATTCCACATTTAAAGGGACGTTATTCAAAACTAAGCAAACGCAGCCACACACATCCAAACCATTGGTGGCAAAAATCATACCATATTGAATTAAAAGTGTGTATTGTGTATACTTGGATTTTAAATTCTTCTAGTTATAGAGTAAATTGTTTTCATATAACCTGTGCAGTAAATAATCACCAGGTGGCAGTATAATTACACATATATAAACCAATTAATGTTGTCAGTGGACATGTCTATACTAATGTTCTGATGGGGATTGGGGAAGCCAGGATGATGCGAAGAGAAGTTGAGTGTACATATAATTACTTCATGATCCAAGCTAATTACTGGCAGCAGCTCTGCGTCTTCAGTGTATCTTTGGCACCTACTAAGGCCACTTCCATGTCACATTAGGGTCCGTAGAGATTTCATAGGTATTTTTTAAATTATAGGAATTCAAAATGGAAAGGATTCTCTTGTACAATACACGTCATGGTAATGGAAGACAATAAAAAAACTAGAAAAGATTTGAACTTTAAAACAAGAAATGCCCTCGTCCATGAAGGGGTTAACCAAGCTGCATTGTTTTGTCAGATCAGCGAGAATCTTACGAACCTCAAAGCCTGACCACAAATCGTTTATTCAGTACGGTCTAGATAAATTAATTCTTTCATGTATCGGAATTGTGTTTATCACTTCAATGATGTCATTCATTTCCCAAAACTATGGCTACAAATCAAGGTCTTCGATTCATTCCTTATTCACACCAAGGCTATTCAGCTCTTTATACACTGACGGGGCAAATCTTAAGGACAATGGAAGCCAAGGCGTTATACAGAATAAATGGAAAAGTTACTCCTGTTTATTTGATACTGTCCATGTACATAGAAGGGTGAGGATAAATTAACCCCTTAGTCACATGACTTTTGTCCGTGTCTTACCATTGGCGACATAGGCTGTTTTAACATTTCTGCGATGTTTGTATTTAGCTGTAATTTTCTTCTTTCTCCTTTATTGTACCCATACAAATAGTATATATATATATATTCTTTTTGATATATTGGCATAAGAACCACTTTCTTTAGTTACCATTATTTTCATCATATCTAACTTTGACCTAAATATCTTTTACACAATTACAAATGGTAAAAAAAAGCCCCAGTCTAAATAGTTTCTAAATTGTGTCCTGAGTTTGGAAATATGCTCCTAACCATTTGCTCCTACGGTGACCTTTTGACCCCAGTCCTAAACCTAACCTTAATTTAACTCTAACCCTAACCCTTATGCTAACCCTAACCCTAGATCTAGGGTTAATTTAGCCTTTTTTTGCATTACAATGTTGCTGAGTACCTCTAGGGGCAGTCTAGAGTGATGGAAGTGATAACCCAGAGGAGCAACAGAGTGATGGAAGTGATAACCCAGAAGAGGGCAGCACCATATTGGAGCAACGCGATTGGTGGTGCCTTCTGCAGGAAGTTTCGATGTTGTTTCATCCCTCGACATTGGGGCCTTAACAGCAGCACCACCAGAGTGGTGTTAGCGAACATTGGTCCTATGAGAGAAATATGTTTTAGAGATGTATGTGATGGATCTATGACATCAGCTGTTGCTTGATGAACTACTTTTCAATGGGAAATTTGTAATTTACATATCAAGTCACAAGGTGATGTCATAAGCTGGAGATACCACAAACACATTAAAAACACATTTGTCTCTTAACTTATGCAGTTGCTTCCAATAAAATGTTCATCATTTTGTACTCTCTACATTCACAGTATAAGCAAAGTTTAGGTGGACACAGCCCCTTTAAGTTTTTATGAGAATATATTTAAATAAATAAAAACAGTTTAATTAGAGGAGATAATAACGTGATCGGTTGCAAAAATCTTTTGGAAAGATAGTATGACAAGGGAAATTAAAAGCTCTTCTTGCACCATACCACCTACCCTACTTGGATCTGTTTGTAGATTTAATAGATCAACCAATGGTACAATGCTGTACATCCAGTACATACCCTCACAAAGCTGGCTGGAAACCATCCTTCACAGTCAAGGATCCTCCCCCACCACCATTCTTTGTTGGTTGCATCCATCACTTCAATGACACTGCCGACCTTGAAACCCAGTTCTTGATCATCCATTGTAACATGGTCCCACAGAGCTTCCGCATACACCACATTTCCATCACTTATCAGCTGTGAAGTCAGAACAGACAGTTTCAGTCACAGAGTGTATTGACCTTGCAGTAACAGACTATAAACAATGGGTTTACCTCACTTAGTATTACACTTACCATTAACATTTGTTTACTGACATGCATAAAACAAATAAAAAAAATCTACAATGCAACCTAAGTAAATTAATTAAAATTCTGAAAACGAAATTGACCCTCGCATTTTAGTTTAAATTGCAATTTGAACATTGATACAAGGATACATTTTTAGCTGTGAAATTACAAGAAACAAATAGCTTTGAGACAATTGACCTTGGTATGGCTCAAATCAGTTGAATTAGCTTTGTGACTAGGCCCATTTTTTTATAATGTTTGTGGAGGTACAAACATTATATAAAAAAAAAAAAAAAATCAAATCCAGACTGTATGAGGGAAATTCAGACTGATGATTTTATACATTTCCATACATAATAATATTATTACAATAATGTTTATTGCATTCACTGCATCAACTATGTTTAATTCACGTTGTGATTGTTTATAAAATTGAAATAGATCTGACCTGATATGTAAAAATGTGGTAGCAAGATATGGTAGTAAAGGTGAGGACTGAGCATCCTAACCAGCAGTAGAAAGATAGCAAACATTTATCTGGGGCTTTCTGACACTGCCTGTGGCTAGAGAGATATTTAACAGTAGGGGGTGACAAGACAACTTGCCTCTTTCCAGATCAGCTATAAATGCCTGATTGTTGCAGTTCACTTATTTTGGTAAATATACCCTATATTTGTATTAAGAAGGCTGAAAATAATCGGCTTGGTTATAGGGCTTAGATTGAGGCTGTGCGGAAGGCCTGAATGTGGAGCATATCTGACATCCTGGTATTTTACTGAACCAGAGCCTCATCTCACAATTCTGATAGGACTAATTTACAAGTGAAAAGTTGTGCAGTCCTGTGCATCAGGTTGGGCAATTACTCCCTTGTCCATCTTGCCAGTCCTCCCCTGATATTTTGCAAGCATTAAGTAGTTTTATTGTTAAGTATTATCTATTGAGTGTGAGATAAAATGCTCTGTGTTAACAACTTTTGCCTGTGTACATCAGGTATCGGGGTCTGAGTCTAAAATGCTGGAAGGTTCCTTCTTGGTAACTGTCCTTCATCCTTTCTTCAAAGATGAATGGTCCTCGGCTCACATTGATCTGAGGTACATTTAATTTTACTCCCCATGGTTATACATGACCTTTAAAAGATTCCGTATGAATCTATGAAAGTTCAAACGCTTTGGAGTTTTTGGAGTTTGCCAGAGTGTATTGTATATATCTACATTAAAATCAGGCTATTGTCCTATGTGCAGGATCATCCAGGCTATATCATGTTATTCCTGTTCACTTTCTTATATTGCCTTGTTTTTTCTTGCCCTAATCCATTGCTGTTTTGTTTTTTTATAGTGCTAGGTTCTTGCTGATGTGAGGAACCTTGACACTTGTGGCAAGCTTTTCATCTCATAGCCATTTGGTGCAACTAAACCCTCACCATATTCCATATGTGAGTTCTATGCTAGTCCTGTGTCAATGCCTGTGGTTTGGTATGTCTTCTTAGCTCTGTTGCCATGCCCTTTTCTGTACCCTGTCTTTTATTTCTATTTTGTGTTAAGCCCTCTATTTCTAATACTCAGTTTGGTTTCTTCCATGCCCTGCTCTGCTTCAGTTCTACTTTTGCTCCAAAATCTTTCCTTAGCCCTGTACTCTGTATTATGTTATTCCAGTTTTGCTCTGTCTGTTCTTCTATTGCTCTGCTTAGCCTGTATGTCTCAGCATGGAGCATCCTGCTTAGACTGTGGTTATCAGTGGTGTTATGTTCCATATAGAAAAGAAGGCAGGAGAAAATGGTTTTATTGTGGTAGTGGAACTTCTCATATAATAAAAAAATAAAATAAAAAGGAACAATAGTGTAATACTGCTAAAATTATATGGTATGAAAATGTATTAAGTGAATCAACTCACAAACGAGTTGCATTTACGATAAAATGCATAAAATACAGAATTTTAAAACCCAAAAAATTATATGCCATTGATGTCAGGCAACGTCTACCTCCTATCCGGAAATCATCTTCTAAGCGCCTGGATGTCACCTGACACCAGGCGCTCCAATAGTATCACGGAGCATGGGGTGGAGCAAGCATCCCTCGTTCTGCGCTCTCCCCTATGTGTCAGATGTAGGCACGGAACGGAGGTGCAGTTACCGTGTGGGCCGCATGTTGGACGGCCCTGCCCTGATGACTCCCCATTATTAAAGAAGGTTAATTCTAAAAGTCTAAACAGCAGGAACATTCCATTGGTATCCATTGCTCCACTTTTAGTATTTTGCCCAATAATTGACTTTTATAAAAGAGGCTCTTAGTTGTGCATTCTGAAATCTCTGAAAATGGCGTTAACTGGGGACTTAATAACTAGAGACTCTCATGAAAATCAAGCAATATTGCTGGACCTTTCTTTTCTCTATTCTGCCCCATTCCCTGCCAACACCCTAATGGTGTCTTCTTTTTTTGTCTTGATTGTAATCTCACTTTTTATTGAATGATGTCTCATTTTAATGCTCTAAGTGTGTTTCGTGTGCCCAGTGTACAACATGTACAATATGACAGCACTTTGTAAATACTAATAATGATTTAACCACACAAGTTTCAGAAGGCTGTTATAAGCAGTACATTGTTGTTATAAGCAGTACATTGTTGTTATAAGCAGTACATTGCTCTTTCCATTTACACATTTAAAGGGGAAATTAAACTTAGACAAAGTTAGATATAATTACTTTTATAGCACCTGCAATGTCTACTGCCAGCAACCTTCTTGACATGTAGGGTTGTAATTTTCCAATACCCATGAATAAAAATAACATTTATGGGAGTAGCCATGTTTTTTCTGGCATATAAAATAGTTTCAGTTATATTAAGTTAGAAATAATAATATTGGTGTGAAAACGCCACTTGCACAAGCTTGTAGTAGTTATATTAAGCTTCTAGAAAGTCTGTTTTTATTGTAATGCATGTTTATATCCCCATTTTCCAGTCTATAAAGGTGCTTTTTCTTGTTGTCCATGGGACCCAGGCAGCACCTTGATAGGGGCAGAAATTTGCCGCCCCCCAAAGCATGTTCTTGCAGTTGCCGAACGCAGGCACAGTGAAACTTCTCCTCCTCCTGGGATGGATTTGGAAGTTAGGGTATCACGTGGTGTGTGAGGTGAAATGCAAAGAGTGCAATGACATTAAGAATCAGAGCTTTATCAATCACAGAACAGGCCAGATCCTGGTAACTCAGAGCTCTGGGATAGGACAAGGATCTTGCTTTCAATCCAGCTATAAGGCTACAGGTCAGTTTATTACAGTGGCTGCTATGGGTATATAGCATTCTAGCAGCATATAATTTGGGTGGGCAGGAATGGTTGGGGGTGACAGACTGCATTGGTAGCAGTATAGTGACCCGGGTAGATGTTGTTGTTAATTCAGTATTTACATACCATGGGCAGGAAAGTTTTGGGATAATTTAAAAGTAATTCATGACAATGACTTGCTGCTGTGTTAGTAATTGCTTTGGCAGTCATTATAAAAAAGGAGGTGATGGCAAGTGACTGTGGATTACTTATTTGACTATGCATGGAAATAACATTTGGTCAACTCTTTTTGGCCTATCAGATTATTATATATTTTATATATTCAGTGTCAGTGTTAATCCAAAAAACTCAACAGTCTGTGAGCATGATGATGTCATAGTAAAACACAATTTGTATAATAGTGGTGTATATAGATACATCCATCCTATATGAATTCCAGCATGTGTAGTCAGATTAGTTGTATCTATCTATCTATCTATCTATCTATCTGAAGTACAGTTGATTGCAAGCTTTGTTCTCTGAATTACATTAGAGTGCAAACCATTGGCTAACTGTGTGTGGGCATTGTTTTGGTGGGTGTTGTTTTAGTGGGGAGGAAGGGGGCAGCATTACATCCTTGGACCAGGGCAGCACAATGTCTTGGGTTGGCCCTGCATGTGAAGATGATTTAGTCTTTCATGGTACTTATTATAATGTAACCATGAAGGCTATTAACCCTTCTCTGGACTTTGGGGTTGCTATATCCTTCATGAGATGTACAATACTCCAAGTGAGATCTAACAAGTGTTTCTACTGCTAATGTCACTCTCCCTGTACAACAAATAATCCTACTAACCTTTGCTCCTGAAATTATAGGGTAACTGTAACATATTTTACTAGAAACACAGACAATATGCTACAAAACATGGGTGGGAACTCGTGGTAGCAGTGTGCAGCGGCAGTGGTTCCACCAAGTCTTCAGTACATACTAATCCAGCGAATGCCCAGCAGCGGGCACAATATGGGGTCATGTACTAAACAAGTGCAGTGGGGAAAAAAAGTAGGTAAAACTTGAGTAAGGGACAATTTCTAATATTGGTAACATTTTGCGCCTCTTCCGTTTATTTTAATGTAGTGTGCATTTTTCCGGTTGCGCTAATATATTGCAATTATATTTGCGCATGCTAAAGACTTTTACTAATATTTTGTTTTTAAAAAATCTAATTTTGCGTGTAAAAATGTCACCATCTTTCAGAAACTGCTAATAAAAAAGGTGGAAAAAATATCCGCAAACTTGCCTGTTTTCCTATGCAAATAGGCCTGTTTTTATTCACAATTTGCTCATATTTGCTGTTTGTGTATTAAATGTTTAGCACATTGCAAAAGGAGCAAAGAGCAAAAATAGTTTTGCACATAAAATGTGCTTCATTTTTTTAGTACATGCCCCTCCATATCATAAGGATCACTGGTTTATCGTAACACACGTGGTCACTTTTTGGCTCATGCCATGGCATGAGACGTTGCCATGTGTGTAGTAATACACCAGTGAATCTCACAGTATAGTGTTCAGGGTGTTCTTTTGATTTCTCTGTTGCACATTTGTGCACTTATAAGACCCTAGAGAATGCATACAGCGCATCTGTAGCATTGTGTGCATGAACAGTAGCACTGTCAGTTTGAAGATCCGTGCTACAGCGCATGCGCTGTAGCACTGACACTCAGCCTCCCACGCTCCGGACTCCCTGGGGGCAGAAGTTGGGCAGTATGCTATACTACAAGCACAAGAGAACAAAAGTTTAGTGTCTCTTTAAACAACTAAAACAATCAACAAAACCAAAAACTGTACTGATCCTTTAAATAGGTGCCCACTGAGGCCACTGTAAAATAGGTGCCCACTGACCTTCTCACCACTGTAAGGTGAGAAGCTTAGTGATATGAAGGACACAGAAATTCTGAATTCACATGGCATAGTATGAATAATAATAATAATGATAATAAAACATTTGGTCACCGTGTCTTATAGTGAACACTGCACAACATACTTGGATGTTGGTAACCAATGAAGACTGTCCTGTATTATGTCTTCCTCCACTTCAGCAGACAATAAATAATTAGTAATAATAAAAAACAATAGTCCTTCCTTTATCATGAGATAACATGACAATGGCTAAAGGATCTCATTAAGATCAAGATCCGGCAGTCTGATTTAACACAAACAGTATTTAAAGGGCCACGTCTCAAATGACATGTTCTATCCCAGGTCAAATCCTAATCTAAATCTTAGAGCATAATGGAGGGCATCTATAAACATGACGCACACGCAGATTGTGCCAAATACTGAGGCAATCGGCGTGTGTACCACTGTATAATGCACGGGAGTCTGCGTTATCTCTGCTGAATGTGTAGATTTAGGTTGTGTCGGCACTCGTTGCACCAGCACATCCTATATATAAAAAAATTGTGTCAGGGAACCTCAAACAGTTTGATATACTTTATATATACTCATTGTCCCCCAATAGGTGTAAATGCATTCAGAATATTTAAACCGCTTGTTATAGGTGAGTTCTTTTTTTCCAGCCATGTTTCTGGTGGTTTGTGCGCTTTCACAGAATATAGAATTCACGTGTAGAAAAGATTTATTTTTTGGAAAGTGCATACTGAGATATTCAGCCACCTATGTGAGGTGTTAATCAAACACGAGCGTTACACAATAACAAGCCACAGTATAATAGAATTGTTTTGGCACAAATAATAAATTACAGTTACAACATAAGCAGACTGGGGAAAACATGTGACCTTCGCGCTAATTATAGTCTGGCAGCCAATCAGAAAATGATCAGAGATAAGGCAAGATTTTCAAAGTTTGGTGACATAGTTAAGCCATTGAATGCCGAGTTGGTGATCTTTCCTTAGCACTGAGCTAATTGTGACCTTAGTGGTTAAGTTAATCTGTACTTTATAAAGACTGTAGTTGCTAGGGCCCTTAGCGGTTTTATTGGACCTTGATCAATGTTGTTCTGCCCTACAACCACCATATATTTATGTATTTTCTTACTGGCTGTTTATGTGAAATTGATAACATTGGTAAAAAATCCTCCCCCGATAAACATGCATTTATGGAAATAAATCAGTGCAATACTGAATCAGCATGTTTGATATTTTGAAATTTAATTTAACATTAAAAAAAAAATCATCTAATATTATCTGTGCAAATGTCACCCTTGTGCTCAATGAGCTGTGTGCACGTTACATAGATTTTGAATTGTAAAGGCTATTTTTTTTGGCACACAGGCTGTGCTAAGCATTGCAGGACAATGCACTTATTACCTTGCTGGTTTTTAAATGGATGCTGGGGAAGGCCTTTCATTGCACATGTTTAACCCTTTGAGTGCCAGACGGAGGAGTACTGTATTGCACACGCTCTGTCCTGTGGCACTCAAATGGTCAACAATGTATGCATGTACATTTGGTAAGTGCATTTGAAATCAAACAGAGAATAGGGTGGGATTAGAAATCAGAGCTACATCCATATAATACAAGCATTTCTGAAAGCTACTGGCAAAGAGCAATAAACGCAGGATAAAATGCCTAACCAAGCCTCAACGATGACATAAACATCCTGATCTGTGCTTTGCTACACGGATCCTCATAGACTCTGCTCATGCATCTCCCTTAAAATGAGCAGCTAGGCCGCATCCAATTTGGAAAAAATAACACCTCGACTAGCAAGCCTTGGGAAAAACAATATAAAGGGAATTTACGTTCTGTTTTTGGCTTTAAATTCAGCCAGGGTTATATTTCTATTTGAATACTAACACTGGATATTATAGAGGCCCAACGTTTCCTATAAATTCATAACAGTTGAGATATCGGTTGTAACACTGTATTATTTTGCAGCATTCGTTTTACTGGAATAAATAAAAGAAGTGCAGATGTGCTTTTTGTATGCCAGCTAAGGGGCACTGCAACACATCTGGAAATACAAAAATGGATGGGATGTAAAATCCAAAGCCCGTATAATCATGCACTTGTGAGTATTTAAAATTAAAAATAATAAATAAATAAAAATGACAAATATGTGAGTTACACTATCACAATAGCATTTTAACATATGTAATTACGATACATAAACAGAGACACAGAGAGAATTAATTCAAAGCCATGGGGTAAGTGTTTTGGCTCTGGGTGTAAGAATATGGACTCCTGTTCTTTGAACACGTATAATACCTGAAGACCGGTTATGGCTGACACTCCACAACACATAGCCACAATGTTTATATCCAAGGCAAAATATACATGGGTAGCTAATGGTTTCCATGGATCTCCGTTGTTTGTTCCAAATCCTTATCGCATTATATGTAAAAATAATAATAATAAAAAAAATGCACAACATAAAAATGTAAAAAAAAAACACAAAGAAACATAAAATGTTGTACAGGAGATGAGAAGAGCCACAGCAGTTATGTAATAAAGTCTGTCCGTGTTCTGAATAATAAGTCTGCAAGGCACAAGTGTAGAATGCAAGAATTTGGGGCCAGAGACATTGTCAAGGTGACCAGAAAGGAAACCTTTAATTTAACAACGGCAAAGCTGACCTGTGGAGCCCAGTTCCCGATACACACATCCAAACCCCTGCACGGCTCAGGAAAAGGCCAGAAGAAACATCAGCACAACGTTAATAAAGATGAGAAAGAGCAAAATTACAAAGACAACCACACGCTGTGTCTCTGGGTTCATGTTGCAGCGAAGGATAGTGTTAAGTGTGCTCAATTTCTGCTTAGCTCGATCCGATCCCTTTGCCATGTCTTGGCCCAAGCCAAACAATCTGCAGCTCTCGGCGAGCAAATGCTGAATGATCCTCGCTGGCCCCACACAATAGAGTTGTTCTGCAGCTGTCAGAAAGAGAAATCTATCTGCTCTGCATAGTCTTCAGTGAAGCACTGCACATGTGCCTCAATCATTACCCTTTTTTTGGTTGGAATCAGCACATAATCCCAGCTCTTTATATCCCTTAAGAGCTATGCAGTAAGGAATCCGGAATCCATTTTAATGAAAAACAGCATAGCTGCTTCATAGTCTTAGCAGGCTGATGGAGGTATTTAATTCCCCGTACGAGAAAAGCCTTGCATTCTGTGACAGTGGTACTTGCTGAGATATTGGCTTTCTTGCTGGCCAATCAGGTGTTTGCAGACGATGGTATCTAGGATACACACTGTCTTAAAAGGGGAAGAGGGGGATTTGTTTGACACATTTACAAAGGCTCAGCAATGGTTTGATGTATATTTTTATGTGTCTACTGCTATTTAAAGCTGATTGCCTTTAAATTCTAAGAATAACAGTAAAAAGGAAGGTAGACTTAGCAAGCAACAGCCGTGGAGCCCAGAGATTTAATATCAAGGCAAATAAGCTATAATATAACTTGCAAAATATTCACAGAAATACAAATTATAATGTGCCTACTTTGTGTTTTCAGGATATATACGGTATTATGCCAGTTTGGCCTGCTTTTTGCATTTGGGTTGTTAATTTACAACAATCTAGTGCTTATTTAATAGGATTACCACTCTTTTATGTGCAAGTCTGCATGAATAAATGGAATCAAGGGAAATGTAGCTCCATTTGTCTGGTCAGTATTACTTGTATGCTGCATGAGTGGTTAAATATGTGGCTAAGCAGTCTAATTTGGTTGAACATGCAGCTATTTCACCCAAATCTACCACAAATTTTGACAATTAGGCCTAGGTAGGTATTGACCTTAGATTGAAAAAAATTGTACGTGAATATCTGAGGCAATTCTATAGGCATGAGCTAAGCATAACATTATTTTATTAATATTTCTTTTTAAAATATGAAATAAAAAAAACCAACAAGGTAGCGTAGGCACGTAGTTTTAGGGGTTAAAGTAAATAAGTAAATACTTCCAACACCCTGGCCAAATAATGTTGAGGCAGGAGGTGTTGCACCCAAATCAAGACCAGTAGTCAGGATTATAATGAAAAATGTATATTCCCAGGCATTGTTATGATCTGTAGGCTATTTATTTTAAAGTGATGAAGTACTTTTCTTACATATCTACAGCATTACATAGTTAAGTCCATTAGTTCAGCATTTCCAACTAAATTTAATTATTGTTCCAGAAGAAGGTAAAAAAAATGAAATATATATATATATATATTTTGTCCTAAGTCGCATGCGGATGCTTCATCTAATCAAATTAGCTCAGTTCAAAAGCCTGTTTTGTTTGGTAGTTGGGCCTAGTAGTATAAATGTATTGTATTATCCGATATAAGTTAACATAATGTATTAGTAGTCTTTAAATGCTATTGATTCAAATAAAGTTTTTCTGATTGTCTTGTTAATGGCCGAAAAACACACTCTAGCAGGAAGCTATGAAATATTAATTTGGCAAGAGAACATTGGAATCTCTGCGGCCTAATGGTATGCAGTTTGTACACCCATTCTAGTCATTACATAGATTTTTATGACCGAACTGTACTGAATTGTAAGAGCTTTTTGTATTGAAACTATCATGTATTCCAATCAAAGCTTAGATTGTTATTTATTTTATTTGTAAAAACCTCCAAAAAGTGCTAAATATTCATTATATGTTACATGTTCTTATATAAACTGATACATATACATAGGTTCTTATATAAAGTTATAAGTACACATGAGTTGCTGTGAAAGACTAAATGATGTTTAAAGGAAAATGAAATAATTACCCAAGACAATGGAATTTAATTCGAACACCCAAGTCAATAAAACAAAATCAGAAATGTCATGTCAGGTGATCACATAGACACTGAATTCCTTGTGCTTTTTAGAAATAGAGAGACAATTACCAATTTGTAAAAAATCTATGTGTATATGCATGACATAATGTAGTATTTTATAAGTGCACAAATAGCTGGTCTATCAAATCCCAAATGTAGATTTGTATTTATACCTACATGACAGTAAACGGTAATACTTTAAAGTGCATACAGGCATACCCAGCTTCAGTGGCATCACAAGGTAGGGGGGGGGGGGGGCTGGGGATTACACCCGCACTGCTGGCACCCTCTTTGCAGCGCATAGCGCAGTTTAACTTTTTTTTTGGCAGCTGTCGGTTATGACAGCAAGACTAATCTGCTGTGTTTCCCTCCTCCGTGCAGGAGAAAAGCCGGGGACACAGAACAGGTGAGTACTGGGAGGGTGGTATAGTAATGGTCAAATTGGCTGTGACATATTAATGGGCAAACTAACAGTGCCATATTCATGGGCAAATTGGCTGTGACATATTAATGGGCAAACTAACAGTGGCATATTTATGGGCAAACTAACTGGCTATTAATGGGCAAACTAACACAGGCATATTAATGGGCAAACTAACAGTGACATATTAATGTAAAAACTATCAGCGGCATATTAATGGGCAAACTGGCTGTGGTATATTTATGGGCAAACTAACAGTGGAATATTATTGGGCAAACTAACACAGGCATATTATTGGGCAAACTAACAGTGGCATATTAATGGACAAACTATCAGTGGCATATTAATAGGCAAACTAACAGTGTCATATTTATGGGCAAAGTAACAGTGGCATATTTATGGGCAAATTAACAGTGGCATATTATTGGGCAAACTAACTGGCTATTCATGAGCAAACTAACACAGGCATATTAATGGGCAAACTAACACTGGTATATTAATGGGCAAACTGGCAGTGGCATATTAAAGGATAAACTGTGGCATATTAATGGGAAAACTGGCTGTTTTATATTTATGGACAAACTAACAGTGGCATATTAATGGTCAATCTAACACTGGCATATTGATGGCATATTAATGGACAAACTGGCTGTGGAATATTTATGGGCAAACTAGCAGTGGCATATTAATGGGCAACCGAACACTGGCATATTCATGGGCAAAGTAGCAGTGGCATATTAATGGACAAACTGGCTATGGCATATTTATGGGCAAAATAACAGTGGTGTGTTAATGGACAAACTATCATTGGCATATGCATGGACAAACTGTCTGTGGCATATTCATGGGAAAATTGGCTGTGGGATATCAATGGACAAACTGCCGGTGGCATATTTAATATTCCACAGCCAATTTGCCCATAATATATGGGGCTCCTGTATGCGGCATAGTTAATGGGCTACTGTGTGTGGCATAATTAGTGGGGCTTCTGTATGGCATTACTAAGGAATATACTACGTTTGGCATGATATTATATAGGAAATCTATGGGTGTGTGCCAACTTGAGTTACCACAGTGGGTGACCCCAAACCTAATGATGCCTATACCCAGTTTTATGGATCTTCACTTTAAGGACAATTACAAGTAAGAACATTAATTATATTACAATTACAGTTTCTCGCATTTCTATTTTAATGACGCGGCGACATCTCTACTGAGACTACACTACAGTATTGTACGCAGCTTCTCCTTCTACATCCATTACATGCTCTGAAGAGATCCATCCTGTCTATTAAAACATTTGTACTGTAGACTGTATAAAATAAGGGAATATAGTGGGAAAAAAGGTTAGTGCTTCACTTTAAGTACATTTTTTCCATACATGCTCTGAACTAATGGTGTATGTTAATGCGGGGGTATGTCTGTATTGCATGTTCAATAAGAGTAGATTACCTCATTTATTGCCAGCTGCTCTCCACCTCCACCATACCGGTGACTGGATATATGCAGGTCCTCATATAAATCTTCATCACTTCCCAGGTCATCAATAAGAGTAGGTCTGTCCAGTAACCCATCAGTGAGTACTGCAAATCGTAAAGAATACATGTTGTTAGAAATAGAACAATGAATGCACCTTGCCTGCTAATGTTTTCTGGAGTGAGATGGGGGGGGGACACACAAAACATAAAGGCCCTGTTACAGCTTGCAGAGAGTTATCATTGGCTCAGGGTTCCACTGTTAGAGGCCTGCTGGCAAAATGGAATCCAGGAGTACATCCAAAACATTGTTTATTGGTACATTCTTTAACTCCAGATGACGCAAGCACCAAAACGTCATGATTTGATCCTGGCCACTGATCACAAGGTGACCGGTAGCCAGGTATACTATGGCAGAGACCCGGTCTTAATAGGCCCTGCGGCTCCCTGCCAAAAGATCGTAAGACCCCCGGACGTCATGTGTGATGTCACGGAGGTGTGCCCGAACCCGGAAGTTCGAGCATAGAATGATTTTTTGGAAATATAGCCGGTGCTCGCTTTGAGCACCATCTACATTTTCCCTGTCAGAATGAGGCTACTCAAAGTGGCCTCATCTGACAGGTGGGATCCCGCTGCAAGTCCCTGTAGTGGGATCCAAGCACAGCTCATCGCGTCTTTTAGGCACTGAAAATCAGGACAGCATAGTACATCCTAGCGTCAGGAAGGGGTTAAAGGACTGTATCACCTAAACTATGCACTGTGTTAGCAAAACTGAAAGTGAATGCCTAAATTAGCAGAAAAATGTGTTTTAAATATGTCTGTGGAGTCTCTTGTTTATGACATTGATATGCAAATGAACTGGTTTTCAATGGAAAATGTTCCCCTAATTAAGGCATTTATTTTTACAATTTATTTTCTTACAATATCTAGATAATTTTTAATCTCTTTTGTTCTCTACATTCACAGTAAAAAAAAAATGTTTAGGTGATATAGTCACCTTTACAAAGTTATACATTGTAATAAAGATAATACAGGTCAGTCATAAAATGTTTGTGCCTAACGGTGCCTCTGATGACATCAATAACCCTTTCCAAAAATAAAGCCTCTGTGGTAGCTGGTAATACTGTGGTAGAATTTAAGAATGTCTTGCAGGGATCAGCTTTTAGAGAGTGTCAGATGATGTTCGGAATGTAGGCTTCACTTTATAGAGAGATTAGATAGGCCTGAGTATATGTGTTTACTGCATTATGATTGTTAGATGTTGCAAGCTGGAGTTATCTTACCCCCTGTACACAGCCATAAGTACTACTTAGTTTTTGCTACAACCAATGTTTTGTCTGTTGAGTTTGTATTAGAAGTTATAAGAAACTGAGCTAGAGACAAATTGGTTGTAATCCAAGGGGCCTGGCTTCTTGTGAGTGCATTGCTGCCTTTACCACAGAGCAAAAGGGGCAGCTGCCCAGGGTTCAGACATTTCAGATGGCCCCAGAGCAGTTTCCCTTTTTGCCCAAATTATACTTCCACAAGTTACCCTGTCCTACACAGTCCTGCCCATTATGTGTGCATACCTTCCAAGTGTCCCTCTTTCCTCCTCTATTGTTCCAAATAGAAAATGATAATGATCTCTGGCATATGAGATCCAGGTGGATCAAAGATCCCAGTGGCGGGTGGTGTAATTGTCAGCTCCTAAATGGAACTCCCCAGGTGCTCTGATGTTAGCTGACCAAGCGGTGCAGAGACATGTGAAAAACAAAGAAATCAGCACTCCAGGGATATGTTCAATGTATCAAAATATTTATTCCAGAAGCCACAAACGAGTAAAAAGAGACGAGTGCTGGACAAACAATGAAACACTTTATGCGTTTCGCGTCTTCTGACACTTATGATTAAGCGTCAGTAGACACGCGTAAAGTGTTTCATTTTTTGTCCAGCGCTTGTCACTTTTTACTCGTTTGTGACTTCTGGAACAAATATTTTGATACTTTGAACATATCCCTGGAGTGCCGATTTCTTCGTTTTTCACACCTCCTCTGTTGTCCCTGTTTTCCTAGAAGCTCAGAATTTTTGGTTTGTGTAACTGCATCACTGAGCTCCACAGCAATAAAACTCACAATAAAGAGTTTAAACTGCAGTAAATGTGTTTTTATATTAATTTGTGTAAATAAAATACATAATTCTTGTTCTAAATTACTTATCAAATGACATAAATAGATACCAATTGGTCATAAAGTGGCTGAAACTGTTCTGGTAAAGCCCCACCCACAGCCACACCTTTTGCCACTCCCACAAAATAAAAGCGTCCTTCTTTGGACAATTGTGTGAGGTATGTCTCTGTGAGAAAAACCATAGCCTGCAGATTCAGTCCTCCTGTTTCTTCTGCTCATGAGTCGAGAGTAAGTTTATAATAATAATTTGGGGCTTGCCCGTGGCCCCATCAGTATAAAATACGAACCTGAGTAAGTGTAAGCAGAGCTTTCACATTCAGCAGCATTAGTCAGTTCTTTCAACTACATCCCCTAGTTCCTCACTGGTACTACAGTTCTTAAATCAGTTGCTGTTGCCAAGGCTGATTAGACATAGTGCACAATGTAACTTATGTCATTCTGCATCTCCTTAGAAAGTTTGAATGTTGGGTATGGTTATGTGATGGGAAGAGCTTGAGGTGAAATATATGATAGTTACCAAATGTATATGGACATACATAGTAAATTCTTGAAGGGATACTCCAGGTGACAAAATACTTTTGATGCTTCTGGTAGTCATTAATTGGACTGTCTGGTGCCCAAAATGCATCTTCCAAATGTTTATGAATATTAATGTGCTTTCAAAGTACTTTAAAATGCATGTTTTACATTTTGCATTGCTTAAAATTCAAAATACTTACAGCTATGAAATTGTGAAATTACAGCAGTTTGCAAGAAACAAGGACTGCTCACACTAGCTGAGTAAAACTTTTTGTTGCTGTTGTTACAGGAACCAATGAGAATAATGACATTCAAATGGATGGAATTTCCTGTCTCTCTAGTGATGTCATCAGACAATGTGTTAAGAGATCCTACCGTGTACAAGAGCACGTTTATCACAGTCCACACAATGTATTCTATTCCAAAAGCACAGGAAGTGACTAAATGAAACAAAAGTTGATATGCTCAGTGTCTATATAATCAGTGCTGCCGCACCTGCAGTAAACATGCAGAGTAATCACTGGGGAGCGCTTGAGTCAAATATAAAAAAGCCTGTTCACTATACAAGCGGTAATCTTCATCTTGCACCAAAGTGAATTTGGGGACTAGACTGTCCCTTTAATTTGTGGTGTTTCTTTGCATGAACATGCATGCAGTAATTCCATAGGAATATCTGTCAAACTTTACACATCCTACTGCAAAAAGCAACAGTGGTGAAAAGGCTTGAACAGGAAACATTTAAGCATGTGCTAATTCAAGCTGGCCACGTATCACTTTTTTTTTTACAGCTGTGAGGCAAGTGTGATAGATTCCTCCATGCAAGTAAGTTGCAGAATACTGACTAAGATATGTAAAAAATATATAAACCACATATTTTTTAAAGTGCATTTTATTTTGCATTAATTGCTTTCAAGTCTGAAATTGCTGGAATGCTCTATTTATTATGAATGATTATTTTTAATAGAGTCTTCATACTTTCAAAACATGTAAAAGCTAATGAAAAATGTAGGGGTGGATTTACTTGAGTCGGGAATTCAGATATATTAATTTCCTTAATGAGAACTTCAGCTTGTGTTTATGTTTGTTGAAACAGTTTATTTAAGTGTCATGAGGAAGTCTGCATAGTTGGACAAATACCCATATGAACTGTGCCATTGGAATTCCCTAAGTCTTGAATCCAGTGACCAGCAATGTTATTTTGCTAGATATTTGTTTTCCTAAACTGTCCTGTTCCATAGCAAAATTGTTTCTAGCTATACTTTTTTTAAAAAAGCAAAAACAATATCCTCTGAAGAAATGGGTCATGCTTTAAAATTTAAGTGCATGGAAATTAGTTGCAAAATTAGGAAATACCACATTTTACAAAACAATGGTAAACGCATTGAACACCTTAAAATAAAAGTAAAAATACTAGATTGGACAGGATGGATTTTTCAAACAAGGAAAATGCCTATACTGCAAGCAGAATGGGTGTGACTTAGCTTTAACCCTGCCTGCTTTATACAAGCTCCGCCCACATATTCTGACTGTTTGGGGACATACTACATCTACCTCTTACTTATGCTCTGCAATATTTTTAGGGAATGTGGATATCTTTATAACCACTGCATTGGGACGCTTGGGATTTCAATTCTGCTCTTCCTTTGGAACTGTGGTACCACTTGTAGTTGCCTGTCTTGCATATTGCCTATATCATATGGATTACCAACAGTGGTACACATGAACAGATTACACTGGTAGCTGGGTACAAAATTGATACCGACAGGCCGGTGCTGACATCACATAATGGTTTATCAGAGTCCTGTTGTAAACCCCACTAACATCCAGAGAATTTGAAATAATCCATCCCTCAATGCTTGAGAAAATCTCCTTAGAACAGAAACAGCTGAGTACAATAATGTGTTGATACCACTAGCAGAGTCCTGAATTACATTGATTTTTTCTGGGGCCAGAGAGAATCTATTGTTTTAGAAATACTGTATAGAATCTTGAAGATATTTTAAAAATGAATTGAATTGTTTTACTTGATGGTATTTTCTCAGTATTTCAAGTTTTTTTTTTACTTTGAGAATATTGTGATTATTTGTTGCTCTGGCCTGAAACAGAAAGACTAGTATACAATTGAATATATCCAAAAAAGAGTGCATAAAACAGAATTTATAACCAAATTAAATTAGAGTTGACTCACTGCAGTAAAAATGATTACTAGTTTTCCCAGGGGTATGACATCATATTGCAGAGCAGTATACACAATTTAACAAAAGCTTTGTTGTAAACCATGTCTTTAAAAAAATACTATTCTGCTGTTATACCATAGGAGTTCCTTTTAAAGTTAATAGGCTCTGAAAGCAATTTGATTTTGGCTTTCCTCTGAAGCAGAGATCATCATAAGCAACTAAACCTTTTCTATTTTATAGAAGCAGAACAAAATGTAAGAAACCTTTGGATTTATTAATCAGCATATATTATGTAAGATCCATACTTCTTGAGAAATGTAACATGTTCTTTCTAGATCAGCTAAGAGAACCTGCTCTGTCATCACTCATTATATAGCATGCATTACAGGTCAGGGCCTAAATTGTTCAGCCACATTTATTTAAAATATCTGTAGAAGCATGATATATCCAAGCAGGATATGACTTGAGTCAGCAGGATATGATGTCATACTCAGGCTCTTACAGAAAACTGTAAAGTGTACCACCAAAGGCACTATGGGCACCTTTATAGTTATGCCTCTCTATGGCTAAATAATTTAGCAGTGCTAAATAGATATGGCAATCATATTATTAGGGATGCCAGCATGGCCATTTTTTTACCAGATACATATAACGTTTGTATGTTGCCCTGCAGAAGTCATATATGACTTGCTGTTAGCAATCTATTTAAATAGGCAAAGGTGATTGTATTTGAAGACAAAATACACATGTTGGTACAATTATTTTTAGCATATTTTTACTCCCCCCCACTCCCCCCCCCCCCCCCCCCCCCCATTATAATCAAGAAGAGGAATTGTCAGAATTCCAGTAATCCTGGGATTGCAGCTATTGATAATGGTACTTATCTGTATACTCATGGCAGATAAAGGACGTGACAATTAGTTACTACATGAACATGAGGTGTTTAGAAAAGGATACTGACAAAATAGCCACATACATGGTGGCTATAGAGAAGGGGTGTTTTCAGGCGCTATCACAGTAATTAAAAAAATCACAATCAATTTTCTAAGCTGCTCATTAACATCAAAATGCCCGTGTCCCCTTAAACACCTCTCCAAAAAAAAATACAGTGATGAAAGATGGAGCGATAACGTTTTATAAAAATAAAAATAAAAAAAACAGACACAATGCTATAGGGATGGTACAACTGTGTTCAGGGCTGGTTTTTATTCTGCCAGGTCATTTTGCCACTTTGTCTATCTTAGTATATTGTTTGCCAAATTCATAGTAACAGCAGATCTACAAACTATAGGAGGAAAATGCTGAGTATTAAAATGAAATAGTATTTAGGATCATCCTAGAGCTGTATTTTGCTTGCCAATCCATTATTAAGTCGCCAAGTAGCGACTGTTAAAATGTGTCCCTTTAACCCCATGGTATATAAAGTAGATAAAACCAATATGTACAGTAACAGGCTAAGTAAACATATTATTGTGTCAGACAGGACTCAGGCCAAAGCACAGTAACAAATTAAACACGCGTGAATGTCTATACTGAGTCATATCTTGGGAGACTGTTCCCTTGACAACCGTCAATTGGTTTAATCCCCCAGCAATACATGTGTAAATGCAAATGACAATTGTTCCATTTACTGTGACTTACAATGCACAGAAAAATGTATTTGTGTACGGGATTTCTCTCCTTCTCTAATAAGGCTTCTCCTGTATTTCCTCCTGCATCTCAATGTTACTCAGGTCTGTTAGTGTCACATTTCCAACAGTGTGAGGTAATCACAATCATTGGCTTTTTCCAAGTAGGTGTGTAAGGTACTCTCTCCCTGTCAGGGCACAGATTTGGAGTTCCCACCAAATAATGAAAAGTTTTTACTTTTTTATTTTTTATTGTTAATTTCAGATGTCTTTTCTTTTTGTTATGTGATGGTATTTAATAAAAATATGTAACTAAACAAGTGTGTCTGGGCACCTCCATTTTGTGGAATATAGTGTTTTTGGGTACCACCCCCTAGTGATTTTACAGCACTAGTATCTCACTTTGGGGCTGGGGACACAGAATGCAGTCTATAAGTCAGAATTCTGACCATAGACTTGCGTTGAATGGGAGGGTAATGTAACTATTACATCACAAGGGGGTGGAGTTATGATCCTGTTTGATCAGGTTAATCTTCCTTCTTTGTGTTGGAAGGCAGGTAAAAAAAAAGTTGTACACATCCACCTAGTCCTGCCCCCTATGATACACAGGAGCCAGTAAGAGAGAGTATCTTATGACACATCATCATACAGGCTTTGGCCACAGGTGTAAAGTGAGACTGGCTGGATCATTTTGGATGATGGAGCAGCATGGGAAATATTCACAATATGGAGCCCGGAGACAAATAGCCTTATTTTTCTACTTTTACTTTTCTATGCAACTAATTCAGTCATATATATATAAATAAAAAAAAAAACGTGGCTTATGGTTTATATGTGTTTGTTTTAAATGACCAGGTTATCTAGTTACATCTTATGTAAGTGGTAGTGTCCCTTTAATTATTTGATTGTAAAGAGTCTAGAGGAGATGGAACATGCAATTTAACTTTTGTGATGCCACCACAGGAAACTGTGGTGGCATCACAAAAAGGTGGTACTTAACCAAGCTGTAAATTACATATGTCATAAATAAAAACAAACTGCAATATGACGCTCTTACAAAGCCTCTGCTCCATCTTCATCATATATTAATCAATCACTGTGGAAAACTACACAGGTGGTCCTTATGACCACACACAAGCCGTGAGACCTATGTAAGGACCTGCTCTAGGAATGAAAACACACATAGAAACATAGAATGTGTCGGCAGATAAAAACAATTCCGCCCATATAAAAATGACACTTCTGATCATCTACAAATTCTAATTTGGTGTAGATGTAAAATATTAATTAGTGTAAGATGCTTCTTGCAGGGCATTGGATACAAAATCATGTGAAACATCAATGTATGCACAGTATTTTTGGTATTTGTCTTTACAATTATATAAACGTAATAGAAGGGGAAAGGTTTTGGTTATATTATATGGCCAAACAAAATTAAGCATAAATTACCAATTAATATATATAAAACCTTTCCCCATTATGTTATGGGGGTGAGAAATGCAGTCTGTTTCTTGTTTCTGTATACGCTGTATCGCTAGGGTTGCCACCTGGCCGGTATTTTACCGGCAGGCCAGTAAAAAATTGGCTTGAGTCCAATGTTAAGTCTATGGAAGCACCAGCAAGGCCGGTATTTTTTTGTAGAAAAAGTGGCAACCCTATGTATCGCTAGTTACACTATAAGTGCTGAATGTTCACACGTGTTTGCACAACTGGTGCAAGGATTTTTGCCACCCTAGGCGAACTATCATTTTTCTGCCCCTTGCCCCCGCATAGGGCAGGCATAAGGCTATCCTAGATTTAAGATAAGGCCAGGATCTAAAAAAAATCTGACTAGATAGGCCCATTGGTTCTTATCTGCCGACCCATTCTAAGTTTCTATGTTGCAAGATCAGCCACCTTTTATATGCTGACCTTATGAACGTGTGTGTCCAGAGAGAACTAATTAATTAATCAAGGATGACGTATAGATTGAATTGCATTTCTCAGACATTGCACACTATGTAGAGCAGACTTGTGGGCCCGCTTTACACATGTACAACAGCAACAAGCTCATAACATATCTACAAAGTGAAACAAGGCAGCAATAAAGCTTTTAGTACATACACTGCTTCAGCACACTGTATCTCTCTCCAAATATCACACAGAATGCTGTCTTGTTGACAGATATCTTACCATTGTGGAAAAGAATTTGCAAACACTGATTAGCATTTCAAATTGAATTCCATGCATGTTGCTCTCTTTCACTATGACAACATTTAACACAGTTTTAATTAGAAAGTACAGAGAAATCTAGATTCTTTTCATCAATTTCTATTGAAGGTATTGCAGGCAGCTGGAGGTTCCTGGATAGGGTTTTCTATTCCCTTTAATTAGGTGCCTTCAATAGTCAATGACTCAGTGCTGACCTAATATAATCAACGATAGGAATTCAATGTGAACTGATACATTAATACCACAATATATAGTAGTGTCGGGCTGGTTACTACCATTCAAGCTATGATTTAAATCTGTACAATCGCCTTAACAGAGCAAGGCCTAATCGAACGTGCATATGTACATAGAGTAAGATAGAATGACATAAGAATACATAAAATGAGCACCCTAGCAAGAAGACTAATTGTTATCTGTGTGAGAGTGAAATACATAAGAGCGTATGTAGTGTGGCAGTGTGAGTGAATGCTGCTATGTTAGCCCCAGAATGACACATAGGGCCAGACTTATCACGGTAAAAAATGTGCTATTACAAAAAAGTGCTAAATTTGGCATAAACTGCTGTAGAATTCCATTGGTTTCCATGGTTATTACTACTATTTTAGCCCTTTTTCCTGAAATAACACTAGTTTTGTCTTGATAAATAAGGCCCTTAGGGGGTCATGTACTAAACAAGTACAGTGGGAAATAAGTAGGTAAAACATGAGCAATTTGCAACTATTTATAACATTTTGCTCTTTTTCCCCCCATTTGCGCCTCTTCCGTTTATGTTTATTTAGCATGCATTTTTCTGGTTGCGCTAATAAATTGCGATTATATTTGCACATGCTAAAGAGTTTTGCGAATATTTAGTGAAAAATGTATTTGCATGTGAAAATTACACAAGCTTTTAGAAAAATAGGTAGAAAAAAATATTAACTTTCCTGTTTTTATTCACAATTTGCTCGTATTTACTATTTGAGTGTTACATGTTTAGTGCATTGCAAAAAAAAAAAAAAGTTTTGCACATAAAATATATTTGTGTTTTTTTAGTACATGCCCCTCATAGTTAAGGAAACCTTATGCAGAGATACGTCTCTGGCCTGTGAAGAGCTGGGGCTCAGACACAGAAGATGTGAGCCTGAGAGCCCAAGAAACTTGTGAAACTGTAAAGTAAGCAAAGGTATTTTGCAGGCCTTTATTTTGGTTATTGAACTACTGGGGCCTGCTTTGCTGCCCAGTGGAATACAGAGGAAACTTAATGTTAGTCAGACTCCAGAGTGGAGTAGGGTTTTATTTACATTTGTTTCAATGTTTTGTTATGGATGAAGTATGGCCTGCATGCTGAATAAAGCCTGACACATATTGGTTAAAAATACTCATTTTTTTGTGTGATTTATGAACCAAGACCAGGCCAGTCTGCCAACTTAGGTAAGAGGAACATTATCATCATAACTACAATTAGAGCTCTGCTCTGCTCATATAAGGCTCCCCAATCAAGGTAATCTATTCAAATAGTCTAATAGTGGTGCTATCAAGGCATGCGTCAATGCATGCTTTAAAAGAGTCAGAAGACCTCGACCACATGTGTATGGATGAATTCCTACATGTACCCAGTGCTGTATTTACCTCGAGGCATCCTAGGCGAATGCCTAGGGCGGCAAGTTTTGGGGGGCGGCAGTGCTCCCCAGCACTTTAAAAACAAACAACAAAAAAATGTTCTTGCAGGCAAAGACGGAGGTGAGAGGAGATCGGAAGATCCCCCCTCACCTTCTCTGCCTGCTAGCGGGCTGCACAGGGAGCCGAACAGGCAGCACAGAGAAACCTCTGTGCTGCCTGTTCAGCTCCCCGTGCAGTGTGACACGGAAGTGCCGTCAGGTCACGTGACCGGCGCTCTGACGTCAGATGCGCGCCAGTCACGTGCCCTCTCTGCACAACCTCCGGGGAGCTGAACAGGCAGCATGGAGGAGACCATGCTGCCTGCCACTAGCCGCCAGGGAAAACAGGTAAGTGCTGGGGAGTTGGCGGGAAATTGTCTGGGGCTTATTAATGGGACATAACACTGGCATATTATTGGCAAATTTAGTGGGGCATATTAATGGGACATAACACTGGCATATTATTTGCAAATTTACTGGGGCATACTAAATGGCAATTAACACAGGCATACTAAATGGCAATTAACACGGGCATATTATTGGGCACATTTACTGGGGCATACTAAATGGCAAATAACACTGGAATATTATTGGGCAAATTGGCTGATGCATATTAATGGCAAATAACACTGGAATATTAATGGTCAAATTTACTGGGGCATACTAAATGGCAAATAACACTGGCATATTATTGGACAAATTGGCTGGGGCATATTAAATGGCAAATAACACTGGCATATTAGTGAGCAAATTGGCTGGGGCATATTAATGGCAAATAATACTGGCATTTTTTTGGTCAAATTGGCAGGGGCATATTAAATGGCAAATAACACTGGCATATTGGGCAAATTAGCAGGGGCATATTAAATGGCAAATAACGCTGGCATATTAGTGAGCAAATTGGCTGGGGCATATTGATGGCAAATAATACTGGCATAATATTGGGCAAATTGGCAGGGGCATATTAAATGGCAAATACTGGCATATTATTGGTCAAATTGGCAGGGGCAGATTAAATGGCAAATAATACTGGCATATTATTGGGCAAATTGGCAGGGGCATATTAAATGGCAAATAATACTGACATAATATTGGGCAAATTGGCAGGGGCATAATAAATTGCAAATAATACTGGCATAATATTGGGCAAATTGGCAGGGGCATATGACATGGCAAATAATAATGGCATAATATTGGGCAAATTGGCAGGGGCATATTAAATGGCAAATACTGGTATATTATTGGGCAAATTGGCTGGGGTGTATTTATGGCAAATTAATACTGGCATAATATTGGGTAAATTGGCAGGGGCAGATTAAATGGCAAATACTGGCATATTATTGGGCAAATTGGCTGGGGAATATTAATGGCAAATAATATTGGTAATGTGTATGTAATGGGGTGATGGAGGCATGTAAATAGGGTGATGGGGCATGTCTTGGTGTGCAACGTGGTTTATGGGTCAAGTCGTGGGTGTGCATCGTGGGTAGGGGGGTGCCCAAATTTTGTCTGCCTAGGGCAGCACAAAACCAAGAAACACCACTGCATGTACCCCATTGTATTTAACACCCAAATCTAAAAAGTGTTATAGAACATTTAAAAAGAACTCAACACTTCCCATTAATACTAGCCAATTGCATATACCTTCTTTCCCATCTTCAAGTCTAATTGTAAAATATAAACCTTTTTTTTGGATGTCTTTTTTTCAGAAGTCAGTAGTAGATGAATGTTCTAATTTCAGAGGGCATGTAAGTGTCAAGTAGAGGAGTAGGCAGACATTCACACAATGCCAAATGCTTTCATATACTCACATATTTAGATTGGTACGTGGGTGCCCTTTAAATGACTACATGCAATAGTAAAACTGCCAAGAATGAAATATATCCCAAACAAACATAACAATGTAGTACATTCCCAAGATGCTTTGGATCTTTTTTTGTTTTGTTTTTTTGCATAATGCAAGTCTTGTGAGGTTACTCATTAAAGCCATCACATGACATCATACCAATTTCTCACAGTATAAGTGCTCTTTGTAACTATTATGTGATACGGCTGCACTTTACTGTAAATCTAACTATACAGTGACATATAATAACCTGGACAAAAACAAACTAATGAAAAATTAAAAAAACCCAGCATAATAAATGACTATCTGCAAAAACGCCTGCTGATTTGTTTATATTGCTCTACTTTCCTAATGTTTACTGATTTTCTTGAAGGACAACTAAACTGTTTTTTAACCCTAATTCCTTGAATAAGTTGGTATACATGAAAAGAATGTGCTTTGATCCTCAAGGACAAAAGGGCCAAAACTCCTGGCCCTGATCACAGACGAGTCCTCAACATTAGTTTATCAGACTGGCCCAACCAATAAGAGTGGTCCAGAACCGAAATGCCTGGCAAGCCTCCTCTCCACGAGGGACACTGCAACCACAGATATACATTTGGGTCAATCATAGGCGTGGTCAGTGTGGTATGACTGGTGTCCCTCTAGGAGCAGACAGCCAGGGACCCATGTCTACCTTGATAACCTAAGGTGAGACAAACAAAAAAAAGGGAGCCTGCAATGTCCTCTTTCATGAATAAAGTTATTAGTTCTTATTTGAGCTGGAAATATCACACAGAGAAACTTATTAAAGGGTATGTTTTCAAGTTACAAATTGCAGCCATAATCTATGCTTATATGTATGGCCAAGTGAGACAATCATTCAGATTTTTTAGAAATTCATCAATATTACAAGTATCACCAAAATGATGAGCTGTTTTTGAGATGAAAGTATAATGCTATTGTTAATGCAGAAAACTGTTTTCCATTAGAAAACACAAAACCAAAAAGTCAAAACTTAGCACAATAAATCAGATCACATGAAACTTCCCCTTGAAAGTTCTGCATCACCAATTAATGTGATCAGCTCTTGTCTTCATAGTAACCTTTATTGCCCCTGATCTTTAGAAAACTGATGATTTGAATTGAAGGCGAAGGAACAAATACATCTCTTTTTTTCAAAACAAATTACATTGCTGTACAAGGTGAATGATTCTGACAACAAAAAGTAGCGCTATGTGATCAACACCACAAGAATCAACGGCAATGGTCACAAGATGATACATTTTCTTCCAGAATAAAAAGAGGAACGTTCTTGAAAAATAAAGAAATAATAATTGATGAAGTCATCTCTGTTTTATTTAGTGAAAGGACATAGATGTGCATGATCGCTAATGTACAGGTTTGCAACAAGTTCTTTATCTCCACTGTGTCTCACTGGTACACTGGGAGTTACATATATAGGACAATTCTAGGCAGAGTTCTAAACCCAATAGAATGTTCCGGAAATAGCAAACACAAGCTGACAAGTGTTTAAACGCCCCAAATGTGTTGCCATCCTATGGATTTATAAGTATACTGACAGCCTAGACGACCAGGCACCCTTTGGCACACCAGATGTTCTGGACTATTCTACTGCAGTGGAATTCACTCATTGCGCACCACAGCGCATGCGCACAAAGTTACAGCAGTCAATCAGCCGTAACTTTGCCAGAAGAGCGCATGCGTGAGGGACACACCCCACCTCACGCCCCCTCCGGATCAGCTGCGGTGACAGGTAAAGTATAAGAGTATTACTTATTATTCTCACTCACTAGCGTTAGCAAGCAATTGGTAAAACTTCTATCAGTGACATGCTACGTTCGTTTAAACAAATTTAATTATTGCAAAAGCTTGACTGAGAGGAAATCAGTGCCTATGCTGGAACATTGCTGGATCTCAGCTAAGAGTTACCATTTTGGCGCTGTTTCGTTGGCCACATACATATCTTTGGCATGCTATGTTGCTGTATGTAGAAGCTGGGTGTTGCTGTATGTTGATTAACTCATCAAAATGTGAATACCACACTTCTACATACTACAATCAGTATGCAAATGTTATATGAGGACAGTAGAATATAGCTGATGTGGCAACCCTAAACTCAGGTCACATATTATTACTGCACCATTTGGTTCTTTTTTTTTTTAAATTCCATATTACTTGTTATATTGGCCTGATTTTCCATTTGTGCAAATAAACAACTTTGCTAATTATGTTTTGGAGTGGACTTCCTCACGATTGTGTTTATATTACGACTGGGCACAGGTCTAGAGTGTCACATACCATATGCATACTGTATATTGATTCCTTTTGGCATGCTATTCCAACTTTAGCATCAGCTGAATAAATGACCCATTTATTTAAACAAAAAAGTTGTGAATGAATTCCTCTTCTGCTTCTATTTCCATCCATGAACAAGCAACAACCAACACCACATGATGCTGTCAAGGATTCCACATGCCTCTAGATACTTAAGTAAGCAAAGTTCCCAAGCAACAATGGAAAGTGTAATAAACATTAACATATAATAAAATATATTATTGTATATATAATTATTTAAAACATTTTTTTTTTAGCAGTATGAAAAAAGTAACAAAGTCTTTTAACAAGGAGCGTGTGGGTATAGTTATCCCACTTTAAAACCACAAAGAATGATTTATCTCTGGCTGTATTACTGCTTTCAATATGTAGAAACTGTTCTACGCACAAATCACACTGTCCTAGTTCCACGTAACAAGTAATCATCTGTGTGTGTCAGCTTGTTCTCATGTCTTTGATGCCACCCCTTTCACATCTGCTCACTAGATATTAGATCATTCAGTAATAATGGCCAAAAACGTCCAGTGGCACTGGTAGATATAGATGTGCCACTACCTGAGTTCTGAATATGGTACAAAATGGCTGTGATTTCAAACGAAAGCAACAATAATCAGAGAATTCAACATATATACATTGTGGTGCAAATCTTAGACTGAAAACTAGCTCTGAGCCAGTGTAAGGCACTTTAGGTATTATTTGGATTTTACATCCAGAGAATAAAAATAAGGTTTCAGGTCTGCTTCAGTGATATAGAATTTATCAATGTATGTCTGTAATGCAGTTAATGATGATGCATTGCTATTAAAAACTACTGGTCAAAATGGCCAGTGGCTATCGGGGACAGTCAATGGCAGCCAATAGCTAAATGTTGTCTGTGAATTTTGTTACAGATGCAAATCTATATATAACCAGTGATAAAGGACGGGAGCTATTCATTAAAAGGGATTTGCAGGTGACCTGAAGTGAGATGAACCTTTTATCTTGCCAAATTAACTATGCATTGTACAGGGACAAACCTGGTGAGTTCCTACTGCCAGAAGAGCTCGATCGGCCCTGCATAATGCATAATTAAATCTTCGAAGAACTCTCAGTGATTTATTAATGCTTTTGGCAGGGCTCAATGAGTGAGTTGAAGGCCTAGGAACATTTTTATCTCTGTATAGTTAAATTGGCTAGATAAATTGTTCATATAACTTGATCCCACCTACACTGACTGAATAGCTTCTCATTGCTGTATTCTTTCCCAATATTACTATTGTTATTTAATATAGATATCACATTTACATTTCTATTTACAGATTTGTCTAATCATTGATTAATTAGACTGAGAATTTCAGCAGAAAATGTCAAAAAATTATAAGCCAAAATTGTGAAAAAAGAAAGAAAAGAAGCATACTGAGACAATATAATGTACAATATAGGTAATAATTCCATAAGACACAACTGTATATTTCTTGGTGTCTGTTTTTCATTTCCATGACAACACTTCCACATGCAGCTAGATTTAGGTCTGGTTTTTAAAGTCCTTATCCTAACATTTCAGCCCATTTGCCTACACAAATGGCAAATTCTGTAACTGTTGATGTTTAAAGTAATGAGTTGAAAGCCATTTGCCTTTATGTAGAGGCAGGGCTTGCCACCTTCTCTTAAAACAAATACCAGCCATGCCACTGCCTCTACAGACTTAATACTGGCACCAAGCAGACATATTTACTGACTTGCCAGTATAATCCCGGCTGGATGGCATCCTTATGCAAAGAAGCCTCTCAGCTACTCTGCCCACATGGTGAAGCTATGGGGTGGCAAAAGATCTCTGTTAACCAGCTCAGCATTCAGGGCTTATTTTAAGAAAACAGTCTCATTGCACGTTAAATATCCTGGGACACATGGGTGTGGAGCCAAATGTTTCATCCTGCAATGGGCGGAGTCAAAAGAGCTCTGCACCCCATTGGCTCCACCCCAGGTAGGGTTGCCACCTTTTGTTCAGAAAAATACTGGCCCTGCTACTGTCTCCATAGACTTAACATTGGCCTGAAGCCAAATTTTTACCGGCCTGCCGGTAAAATACCGGCCAGGTGGCAACCCTAACCCCAGGGCCTATTTTAAGGGAAAATTCTCACTGTGTGTTAAAAGACGACTGTAGCAAAAAATGTACTTTTGTTTTATTAGTTGATTGCATCAAGTGTCGATGGTTTATATAGTAATATTTTTAAGAGAATATACAAATAATGTACCATATTGAGCCCACTTTGCTCCTAATAGCTCGAACAGGGAGCAGACATGTTGCTTACAATCTTGGGTCAGATGTGTCAGATCTTCCATCATCTGACCCAAGGTGAAAGGAGATCTGACCCAAGATTGTAAGCAACATCTCCACCCCCTGATAGGGCTGTCTGGAGCAAAGAGGGTTTAATATGTTATTTTTATTTGTATTGTTTCCTTATAGAATTTGTATTTAAGACATCTATACTTCTTTCAGTTAAACATAAATTACAATTTTGTCATCTGTTGTAAATGAAGCACCTTTCTATATCATGACAACGAGCAAGAAATGAATAAACTGTGTATACCATGCCAAAGAGCAGTAAATGCATCAACTTTATATATCATGCCAATGAGAAGTAAATATAAACTTTATATCATGCCGATGAAAATTAAATACATTAACTTTGTATATGATGCAAATGAGCTGTAAATACATCACCTTTATACATGATATCAATGAGCGGTGCATACATAAACTTTACATAGGATGTCACTAAGCAATAAATACATAAACTATATCCCATGCCAATGAGCAGTAAATACACAAACTTGGTATATCATGCCAATCAGCAGTAAATGCATAAACGTGGTACATCATGCCAATCTGCAGTAAATGCCTAAACTTGGTACATCATGCCAATCTGCAGTAGATGCAATAAAGTTGTATGTCTGCCAATGAGCAGTAAATGCATCAACTTTATATATTATGTTAAAGACATTTCAAAGCATAAACTTTGTATAGCATGCCAATGACATTTAAATGCATAAACTTTGTATATCATGCTAACGAGCAGTAAATACAATATATGATGCCAACAAACAGTAAATACATAAACTTGGTATATTGTGCCAATGAGTAGTAAATTTATCAACTTTGCATTTCATGGCAATGAGAAGCAAATACATAAACTTTGTATATCATACCAATGAGCAGTAAACAAATACACCTTATATACCATTCCAATGAGCAGTACCACAAAGTCCGGTGCTATGGCTCTTGAGCTGGAATGTCATGTGACACCCGGCGCTCCTACTCGGACCAACAACAAGCATGAGGAGGTGGAGCAAGTTGTTTGTGCTAGATCAACCAACACAGACTTTACCTCATACTACAGCTTGTGTGCGGTCCCATAGTAAAACATCAGATTCATCATTGCACAGGTTTGACAAGTCCAACATAAATATAAATTGACTACTCTATAAAGAATATATACATATCTCTTGCGAATATATATGTGAGGTCAATTCACAAAAAAATATTGGAAATATAGTGAATGGGAGCTAGACAGCCAAAAACACCATCACGGTCAAACACTTCATTTCTCATCATGGAAGCTGTAGTATGCTGCATCTGGGGTTTCAAAATATGAGGTGGTTGTGATTAAAGGATAGAAACATAGAAACATAGAATGTGTCGGCAGATATTAACCATTCGGTCCATCTAGTCTGCCCAATTTTCTAAATACTTTTATTAGTCCCCCGTTCCCGGTCTTATAGCTAGGATAGCCTTTTGTCTATCCCACACATGCTTAAAATCCTTGACTGTGGTCAGGTATAGGGTAAAAAACGTTTTTTTCCCTGCAATGGCATCCCCAATGAGGAAAAGTGATTTCAGAAGTACAATGCAATTGCTCAGTGCTCGCAGTTCAAAATGAACTCAAACTTCACTTAGTTGCTAAAATGTAGAGTTCAGAACAACTAATTCTTAAAGGGGACGTATCACCAAAACATTGCTTTTATTGTGATTATAGAAAATAAAAAACGATTGAAGATAATGCATTATGACATCACCTGTGGCTTGCTATGGACAATTTTACAATGGGAAATGTGTAATTTGCATACCGTGCCACAGGTGATGTACTAAGCAGGTGACTCCACAGAGACATTTTTTACACATATTTTTCTCCTAGTTTAGGCATTTGCTTGCAGTTTTGCTAACACAATGTATAGATAATCTTCAATAATTCTTTATCCTCTACTATCACAGTAAAAAACAGTGTTTAGGTGATACAGTCACTTTAAGAAATAGACCCTAATTTGTATGATCAATAAATGATCTAAATCTATAGTACTAATCTTTTGTACATGTTTTTTCCTTCACCTTTTTTTAGGTTTTCCTGTGATTTTCAAACTGTCCATTCTTTCCTTCATACTTCATCCCTATTAATACGCCAACACAGTAGTTAAGCTATGATGCAGACATAAATCTGTCAATTTTGGTGTCTTCACTTGATTGCTGCTACTGGCTGGCCAGATCGCAGGAGGTTGCTGGAAGTCATTTCAACTATGAAGCAGTGGATGATAAATATGATGTGACAACGAGATGTCTGTACAAGAATAGAATAGATTTCTTTGACTCCCATGTCTTATTCAGCTCTAGCAATACTTTGAGGATATATATGCAAAAAAAATCCCCAACAAATTCAGTAATTATTAGTGCCAGAATTAATGCATGTACAACTAGAGCTATCTACAGAAATGTTGGTTTCCGTGGTGATTGCTCCAGTTTTAGCACAATGTGTCAGAACGATGTGCTTTTAACAGCGCAATCCTTTGTTGCTTTGACAACTTGGTGCAGTGGTTAAAAAATGTGGGGGTAAGCAATTAGTGGCATTGCAGCTCCACTGGACAACAACTCCCATCATGATCAGCCAGCCAGTTAGTAATGTACTCGATGAGCATCATAAAAGTCACACAGTCCACAAGGTTTGAAACACCAAAGGCTTTGTAAGTCGGTTAAAACTTGGCTCGAGAAATTGCAAATGTTTGCATTTCTATAGAGTTTGTCCATCTGTCCTCATGTACTCCATAAAGGTTTTTGCATGTGCACAGGTGGCTTACTAATTATAGGATGGATCTAACCGACTGAGATTTATCTATGGTCATGTGAGGACTAGTTGGGATAACTTGACATTAAGAAGATGTAAATTCTATTTAATGGACATTTGTAATACTTTTGCTGAGTGGAACCAATACAAAGCATCACTAAATTAAATTAGTATTGTGACCTTATTGGCAATTAATAAGGGATGTGTATAAAAATACATCATTTAGGGCTGAATTGGGTTAAATTTAACCACAGACTGTTTAAATTGTACAGACTGTTTAATACAGACTTGAATTATACATTTCCTATAAAGGACTGAAAAAATATGGCAAACATTATCATTTGTACTGATTGGTATGTAAAATGATTACATGATAATTAATATAAATAGACAATATTGCCAAGAATACAATATATTACTATTTTAATTATACACATGCAGTGCTTATCCAACTGACCGCATGCAGAAATACAATTTTGAAGTTCATAGTTTAGACTTGGCACTGGAGGGTAGAAGAGTAGAACCAATGTCTGGTCCTGGAAATCCTAACTAGTTGTCAGAATTGGCATAACAAATGAAAGTTCATCTATCACAGTAACAAATAATACAAAGAGAAACAAAACTAGAAGGCAAACAAATATGGATGTCAGACAACATATATAGTACATATATATATATATATACTATGTAAAGAATGTGTATATCTTACATACACATGTTAAAGTCACTAAATGACTGTACTGAACTGACAGTCGCACTGTGCAAATTAGGCCAAAACTGCTGATACGGAAACATTCTCCAAGTTCATGTCTTACCAGCTTAACTGGCTTAGGTTCTGCAACTATAAGTCAATTTGTCAGTGTTTAGTGAATGAGACTATACATGTTCTGTACCCGAATAGATAGATGTGATATCATATTAGAGGGTATGGCCATGGACCCAGGCTGAATACAGCATTGTACTCTGAAAAGTCTTGGCAACTATATCACAGAGCTGACAGCCAAATGTCTGATGCTGTCCTAGTTCCTGGAAAACCGATTCCAAGGCATTAAATAAAAAAATAAAAGACATGAAACATTTTAACTACATAACAGAGAGAAAGTGAATATTGAGCGCCATTTAAAGCGTATACAAATGTATCTAAAACACGGCAGATATAATTACTCTCCAGGAAAAGAATCCATTAACAAGCATGAGAGTTTGGATAATTGGATAATTTCATTGCTCTGCCACAAAATCCTGAACATTTAATAAAAAAGCTAGTCTAATAATGTCAGCCAAGGATTATATTGCACACTAAACTGCCTTGATAGACTTCCAGTATTGTTTGACACAGGCCCTCACTAATGCATTAGGACAACCATCCATAACTACTGCTCAGACATATATGGGTTTCCTTTAATAATTCCACCCGGGAATGTTCGCTATTACTATACAAGATTACATCTTAGGAAATCCTGTCCCCAGAACTAAACTGGGAGAACCATTTCTATCAAATATCTGATTGTACACGACAAATCTAAACATAGGATTTTATTGATTAAAGACTTACTAAATAGAATCGCCACATGGATGTGTCACATATCTCTGTAACAAACATAAAAGGATGACACTAGAGTATATATAATGACACTTGAATTGGATGTGTCACATCTCGGTGAATCACCAGCATCTTTACCAGCATTTTCACCTAAAAATAGGATTTTAGGATCAAGAGAGATGGACATGACATTGAGAATCCAAAATATTGTACAGGACCTGGCACTTCATAGGTTAAAGCACAAAAGACAAAACCAGGGATTACAAATATTACTGAGGAGCCAATTCTTCCAATATGTGCAGCAATATTTTAATTTTAAAAAATATGTAGAAGTACAATTTGTTCACCTGTTTTGAGCCTGCAAATTTACCATATGGATTTATTCCACAAATAATCCATTTTAATCGTTATAATTTGTAATTCCATTCTTTTAATCCCCTAGGCAGAACAGACTGCATGTTTTTTAGGTCATCAGCAGTGTTCTTATAAACACTGACATCCAAACTCTACAAAAACAAATAGAATTTCAATATTTCTTATGCTTAGCAGAATTACATTTGACATAAAACTGCTTTGTGGGGTAGAGAGGGGCATTTCTGTGGTCTCTCATCTGTCCCCGTTATGTGTATTTGATAGGAGTTATAAGACTTCAGTTGCTTTAGACAGCACTTCCTAAGATGCTCAGCCACCTGGCTGGCTGACCATCATGGGAAATGTAGTCCGATAGGTTAGCCATTACCACTGTCACACTGGAATTCTTGGAAAACTGTGGTGTGTTCCAGCCCTCCCAATGGAAAAAGTGGACTCATCTATCTTTAAGCATACACAATCCATAAAATCAGCCAGTCTATAGTCTATAGCAAGCTGTTATCCGCACGTTATTTAGCATCTTGTTATTAAAGCATGCTCCTTACCAGAAGCAGAATGCAGGCTCTCTAAGCTCCAGTATCTAGATAGCAGTCCTCTCATTCCAGCACCACCCCATCCAACACAGCTACTGCTGTCAGAATCTGAGCCAGAGGAAAGCCCAGAGCTCCCACAGCTGTTGAGGGGGTTCATAGCAATACTTGGGCTGTGCCGAGTCCTCATCCGGGTATGTAGGCAGGACAGGAGCCTCTTGTTGCTTCTCCCAGGCAGTTGTACCTGGCACTGCTAGCTCAGTGCTGAGCAGCTTGGTCCTTGTGAAATGCAACCTGACATCATAGGGGGCCTCTAAGGGGGTTCCGTCAGGGAAGAACTGTTAATTCCACATACCAACAGGATGGCAATACATTTTCTTACGACTGATAAGCTGCTAGTTTATTTCACTTGGCTGTGTGCTTGAATTTACAGTGATTTCAGAAATTTAACTTCCATAAGGAGTGCCTCTATAGAAACCAGGGCTGCAGGGCATGTGATAAAACTAGAATATTATATTGTCATCAATTTATTCAGTTTGTTAACCTGAATGGTTAGGCTATCCTTGTCTTTATGTAGGATAGAAGGTAAATAATGATAATAAATAAATATTAAAAATAATTATAACAAACGCATATTAAAAGCATGCTAAGTCGCTGACCTACAATTATTATTCACAATGATGTCACATATATGGGATGTAGTTATAGTATTCAATGAATACTGTGCATGTAACCTTTTACCAGAGTGGGTCATGGATCTTTGATTTAAATGCTGGCTGGCAAGAAGCATTTAAAACAGTGAGGTAATATAATGAAGTCTGGAGTACTCAGACAGATTAAATGCCATACAAAATACGTATAAAGAGAGTTAAAGAAGTTAATGGATGAGATCATGCAGTCTGCTAGAGGGTTAATCACTCTGGTATCTCTACTATGAACCAATTTGCTACAGTATGTTTACATTAAGAATGTTTGAACACAGAAACCATTGTGTGCAACTGTATGAACACAAAATATGGCCAATATTAGGACAGAGGTGTTAGTTTTGAGCCATTCAATTGATTGCTATAAAATATCCATTTATAGAGTTAGGACTTTAAATCATAAGGATCTGTAACAGATTTCCATTATGTTGTTTTTGGTAGTTCTGTAACACACTGGTGGATGGGGCTAAATGTTCACACAGCTTTATTACTGCCCATCCTGGCATCCTGGGATATATCACTTACCGGGGTGATTATTTCTGGAACAACCTTCCAAAGTAGACTATTTAATAGGAGCAATCCATTGGTTTCCATGGTGACAAGAACATTGCCAAAATGTTGCTTATACATATCTTCCAGTACCAGTTCGCAAATATAGCCATGCTCCTGACAAGTGTTATACATTCCCCATTTATTTTGTAAACTCTACCTGTATTTACACGATTTGTAATCTCAATCCCAATACCACCGATATTATAATTTGTCTTAAATAAAACATTCATGAAAGTAGCATGCACTAGAAATGTATAGTTTTTAGAGGGTTACAGTAAAATTCTCAGAATAAAAATACATCTAGAGTAGAATGTACTTTGTGAGTGGATGTTGGTTAAACACCTGGAGCTGTGTGAGATAATTTAGTTAGGTTCTTGTCTGCATTAAATCCTTTGCGACTTGTGTATGTGGATCAATTCTAAAGTTGAGAGAAAGTTCTAAAAGTCCACCAGTTAGCAAAAAAATGAAAAGATTTATTGGTTTCTATGGCGATTGCTCAACTTTGAGTACTCTGAATCAGCCAGTATGTCAATTTGGAAGTCATAATTGCTATGCACGTTTCTATACAGTACCTGGGTATGTACCACGTCTCATGCAGCCCACTAGGTCAAGCCGGGTTGGGGTACTCTGAGAAAAGGAGTGTATCTTCATTGGGAGAATTCGAAATATTTCTGGAGGAGCAGCAGACATTCTAATTCTAGCCTAAGGAAGAAGAGAGCTGTCAAGTACTGTTACAAGCACTGGATATTGTCTCTGACACTGAAACTGGTCGGTAGGTGCCTCCAGGGAAATAAATGCTGGCAGACATTTGTTATATAAATTGTGAAGCAATTATTAGATTGTATTTGGCACCCAAAGCTGTTGTCAGACTCCCACTCCCACCACCCTCATGAGTTAAAATGCAAACACATACCACTAAAATCAACCATTATGATCTAAAACCTGAAAATTGAAAGTGGCATACAAAAAAACAGTTGTTAATAGGGTGGCATAGATTACGGTTGACAATTAACATAGAATTTTCTTATCTGAACCATATAACACTTAATATAGAGGACGAAGGAAGCCTTGTATCATCTCATGCAATGATGGGTCAAGGAAATTACAGTTACAAATGATTAATTACGTTAGACAAACATTTTATAGAAAAAAAGATTGAGGCATTAGTGCAATATGATAGTATATGAATATTGTTAATAGCTGAAGAGCAAGAAGTGTCATTAGATAATGCAAACTAGATGTTCTCATTCAAAGACATAAAGGGGAACGTTCGTTTTAATCCACAGCAACTGCAGCACAAGGGGCTCTCCTTTTTTTACATGGGTTGCAAAGTAATGATGACATTTAAATACTAGGCTCTGATACAGCAAGTCAATGGTTCCAACATTTCATGGTTAGACCAGACTTCATGGAGCATCAGACACATGTAACAGTAATAATGTAAATAATGTTACACAGAGCAATGTGACAATATTTCTTTGCTTGGTTATATTCAATTAACTTCTTGTAATGTTCATGTAATTGTTCTGTGAATTGATTTACTGTTTATCACTGCTTGCTGAATATACAAGTTTTAGATTAGAGGTAGGCAGTGCAGGATCAAAAGATACCAATACCAGGATAGTATAGAATACTTTAATTTGCAGACACATTTAATAGGCATGCTCTAATTCAGGGGTGGGGAATCTGCAGTCCTCCATAATGCTCTTTCAGTTAAGATGCTGGCAGAGGAGTATGGGAAATGTAGTCCTGCAACATCTGGAGGGCCGCAGGTTCCACACACCCTGCAGTTGAATTAGTGACATAACAAAAAGCCTTGTTGGTTATCCAACCTTAAGTCTAGAATCATCACCTATGTTCTAGAACTATTTTATTCTCTTCTTCATCATTGCACTTGTACTGGTGGGATCAGGCAAGAGCAGACAGACATCCTAAAAAGCTTCAGCGGACTACTTTTAAGTGTTTTATAAATTAAATTGCTAAATATTGACACCATAAAAATGTGTTTTTAATTACAAAAATAGTCCTCTGGCATCTCAGTCAGGAGACCAATTGACCAACATTTAGCATATCTTCCACTGAATAAATCGGCTTGTAATAATGTGTTCTATCTTTTCTATTAGCAATTTTCAGCCATGACTCCACTTCTAGGAGCTATGTGAGGAGCTTTGATATCTGGGAATTGAGCAGGCTCCGTTTTAAGAATGGAAATGCACCTTGACTCGCAAAGGTTTAGGATACAGCATGGGCAGTATCTGATAATGCCAAAAACACTGTGTAATGGTGGATAATCGTTCCAGTTATTTGGTGAAGTTAGAGTTGTACCTGGGAAATTTGTTCTACTCGGCGCCTTAAGTTTTGAATCCACATCTATATCTGAGTGCTAGAGGGATAGTGATATATTAATAGCAATAGAGAAATTATGTTTGAAAAAGAATCCCCACAAAGTCTTATTTAGCTTTAAAAGCAAAGAAATTATTTTTGGACCCCGGACATTCCACTGTATGTTCGTGTTGGAGTTCGGGGTTCGGCATTGACCTATTCGTATGAATAGGGACTCTATTTCGGTTTATAGAATAGCAATAGCATTACATGTATTACATCTGAGAGTCAAATAGAACCGTCAAATACTGTGCTTACAGCGCACTTTGAAAAATTCTTATAGTTTTGGGTGGTAACAGTACATTTGCGTCACCGCCTCCTCAACCTATGGGTCATTAAGTATAAACTGAAAGAGAATACCCTGCACTCCAACCCTCTCTCAAATGAATAATTCTGTTGATCCTCCTGGCAGCCATGCTTTAGATTTAGATTTATGTTCTTCCAAAGCTAAAATCAAAGATTCCATCTAGTGCTATTTTATGGCTCAGCTGTATTGTTAATTTGTATGTATTTTATGTTATTTTAAGTTATTTCCCTATCCATATTTGTTTGCCGGGCACTTATTCTACTCTTACCCACATTTTAATTCCTTTTGCAGCCCTCTAGTCCTTTCCAAGACTTTTTTAGAGGCATTTTAGTGGCCAAAAGTTCGGGTCCCAATTGACTTCAATGGGGTTCGGGGTCAAGTTCGGGGTCAAGTTCGAGCCCGAACCCGGACTTTTTCCCGAAGTTCGGCCGAACCCACCGAACCCGAACATCCAGGTGTCCGCTCAACTCTAATTATAGATTTTTACATTCTGCTTTGCTACCCATAATTAAAGGTATCAATTGTGTCTGCTAGCACAACCTCATATAACAAGTAGTGCCAAAATCTTGATTGCTCCTACTGTATAAGAAACCTTTCCGCTGCTGTAAGTGAAATTGCCTTATTAGAAGCTTTAGTGTATTTTCTTGTGCCATTTCTAGAGTACTGATCTCCAAAGAGAGATCTGTATTAAAACTGTATATGCCCTAGCTGTACCATGTTTTCATTTTACTTACACTCTCTAGTGTAAGTTGCTTTATATCTGTGCTCTTTCATTCACTTCTATTAATGTTGCACCCTGTCTCTGTACTATTTCCAGTTCCATGATGGGTTTTTTAAGAACTGGGGCCCAAAATTGAATAACATGTTCAAGATGGAGGACTTACTTCTGAGTAATAAAATTTTGTGTTTTTGCTCCCGTAAAACATAAAAGGACGTAATGCGTTTCTCTCAGTGGGTACAAACCAAACAAGTTGGATACACCATTTCAGGAAAGCTGAAGGAGATCTAGAACACGTCCAAACGTAGTCGCTCTATAATATTAAAAGGAACTTCGTTGCCCACTGTGATAAAAAAAATGATTTATACATTGTGTTTACAAAAAGGGAGTAATAACCCCAGCTCACAGTGTATACAAACATAAACAATGAACAATTAATGAAAAAGCTATAATACATATGTATAATGTGTGATTTAATGGCACCACAAAACAACAATGTAAATAAAGTGCTGAACAACTAGTGCAAATTGATAAATAGAAACAATTTTATAACAATCATTCATTGTTCATTGTTTATTCTTGTATATACTGTGCGATACTGTGCGCTGGGGTTATTCCTCCCTTTTTGTCCACTTGTATATATAACTTTCGTGTCTGTGTTTTTCACCCTAACGCTTATTAGTTATTATATATATATATCACAAGAGACCCTTTGATCATTATTCATTGCGTAAACCTGACTTCCATGCAAATGCCTAAATTAATAGAAAATGAAAACGTCTTTTAAATGTATCTGTGGTGTCTCCTATTGACATGACGTGGCTTACTATGCAAACTAACTACGTATTTGCTCGATTATAAGACGACCCTGATTATAAGACGACCCCCCAAACTTTGGATATTCCTTTAGGAAAAAAAATAAAAGCCTGAATATAAGACTACCCTATAGGAAAAAAGTTCAATTTGTATATATTCACATGTAAATAGCTTTTTTAATAAAAAATTATGATATCAAAAAAATGCATTTCTTGTTTTTATTTCCTTTTATGTGCCAATGCTGCCTCTCTCTTTCCCTTGCCCCCAGCTTTGTCTCTCTCCCCCCGTTAGTGTTGTCTCTCTCTCACCCTCCCTTTGACTCCCCCCTCGCTCCCCTTGTCTCTGTCTCTTCCCCCTCCCCTTGTTTCTCTCTGCCCACCCCTCCCTTTGTTACTCTCTGTGCCCCCTCCCTCCCCTTGTCTCTCTCTCCCCCTCCCTCCCCTTTTCTCTCTCTTCCCCCCTCCCCTTGTCTCTGTCTCTTCCCCCCTCCCTCCCATTGTTTCTAACTGCCCCCCCTCCCTCCCCTTGTTACTCTGGTCCCCCCTCCCTCCCCTTGTTGCTCTGGTCCCCCTCTACTTTCTCTGTCCCACCCCCCTCCCTCCCTCCACCCCCCTCACCTGTTTCTTGCTCCCTGGTGGCTAGTGGGGGCAGCCGGGGGATGTCTGCACAATTCTCCTGGTGGCTAGCGGGGCAGCAGAGGATGTCTGAGCGATGAGCGCAGACCTCCCCTGCTGCCGCCCGGCACGACTGCCGGGACTTTTATGATGAAGCCGGAAGTACCCGGCTTCATCTTAGAAGTCCCAGCGGTCATGCCGGGCGGCAGCAGGGGAGATCTGCACTCATCGCGCAGACATTCCCCTGCTGTTAGAGAGGGGGATACAGGTCCCATAGGCGTGCGCACGGGGTGTGCCGGGTGTGCCTGGGCACACCCTAATCCGTGCAGGGCCGTCTTTAACGCGGGGCAAACGGGGCAGCTGCCCTGGGCCCATTTACTCCTGGGGGGCCCCAAGGCAGCTGTCCCGTGGGCCCCCAGCCCCTGCTGCCGCGTTCACAGCGCATTGCGCTTGTGAACGCTTTTTTCCGGCAAGCCGCATCCGATGGATGCGACGGCCGGAAAAAAAAAAAAAAAAAACTGACGCCGGATGTGACGTTGCGTCACATCCGGTTTCTGTTTCCCTCCTCCGTGCAAGAGGGAAGACTGCACAGAGGAGACATCCGGCGGGGGACACGGAGCAGCTTCATGTAAGTACGGGGGGGGGGGGGGGGCTGGCTGGCACAATATTCCTGGTATCTGACTGGCACTATATTACTGGGCATCTGATTGGCACAATATTACTGGGTATCTGATTGGCACAATATTACTGGGCATCTGATTGGCACTATATTACTGGGTATCTGATTGGCACTATATTACTGGGTATCTGATTGGCACTATATTACTTGGCATCTGATTGGCACTATATTACTGGGCATCTGATTGGCACTATATTACTTGGCATCTGATTGGCACTATATTACTGGGCATATGATTGGCACTATATTACTGGGTATCTGACTGGCACTATATTACTTGGCATCTGATTGGCACTATATTCCTGGGCTCTGACTGGCACACTATTACAAGCATCTGACTGGCATAATATTACAGGCATCTGACTGGCACAATATTACAGGCATCTGACTGGCACAATATTCCTGGCCTCTGACTGCACACTATTACAGGCATCTGACTGGCATAATATTACAGGCATCTGACAGGCACCATATTCCTGGGCTCTGACAGGCACAATATTCCTGGTATCTGACTGGCACAATATTATTGGTATCTGACTGGCACAATATTACTGGTATCTGACTGGCACATTATTACTGTGCTCTGACTGGCACAATATTGCAGGCATCTGACTGGCACAATATTGCAGGCATCTGACTGGCACAATATTACTAGGCTCTGACTGGCACAATATTACTGGGCTCTGACTGGCACAATATTACTGGCATCCGAAAGTTACAATATTACTGGCATCTGAATGGCACAACAATTATGGCATATGTGTGTGTGTGTGTGGGAGGGGGGGGGGGGGGTAACATCGCGATGGATGGCGGGATTGCATGCAGGGGAGGGGGCAGGATCCAGGGGGCCCAAGCAAATGCTTGCCCAGGGTCCAATCACTATTAAAGACGGCCCTGCCTCCGTGCTGCACTGCCGTCTGCCGCCCGAGTTTGTCTCCTAATCCGATCCTTCACTATGCGAGCGGAAGCGCCGCATAGTGAAGGACGGACTTTCTCCTCCCTCAGACCTCCCCTGTAATGTACGCGTTCGCGTACACGCGTTCCGTGACGTCACGCAGAGGCGGAGTCACGGCAACGCAAGGGTGAGGCCCAGCCGCAGTGCCAGAGGAGAGGGTGCAGAGCGGAGCACAGGCACATCGTTTTTTCCCAGGAGGGGTTCTGGGGCGGCCGGCTGGCTGGTAAACTTTAAGTAAGTGTTTTTTTAAGTTAAAAAATGTGAAATGTTTGTTTACATTGCTAAATGCTTAATTAATAAAAAAAAAGTTTTAATACAGTTTTTAAATGTTTGTTTATATTGATAATTATATGAATGCAGGTCTGTATGTAAGTATGCAGAGTGCATTTGTGTATGTGTGTGTGTATGTATAGATATATAGATAGATATATATCTATCTATATATCTATACACACACACGTGTGCGGCGTGTGTGTTTGTGCTTTAGGGTGCACACCCTAATGCAATAGGCTGCGCACGCCTATGACAGGTCCCCTGCAGCTCTGCGGGGACCTGGATCCATGTCTTATAGTCTGGCCTCAATTTGAGGTCAGATTATAAGACGACCTCGATTATAAGATTACAATGTAATCATGCAGAATTTTTTTTCTGAAAAAACCTTGTCTTATAATCGAGCAAATACGGTACTTTGAATGGTAAATATGTAATTTCCATATTAAGCCACAAGGTGATGTCATGAACAGGAGAAACCACAGACACATTTTACATAGCGTCTCTTATTGTATGGATTTACTTATATAGAAAACATGTTCAGAATATTACATATGAGCCTGCCATTTACCCTGTACATAATATAGCTCTGTGCACAATCAATGATAGCACATGCTAGCTGTATTAGTTATTTTACTTGCTTCATATCTTTTTTTAAAGAATGTTTTCCACCTATAGCTTCTTCATGTCTCCTACAGGCAGTATTGTGGAATTAAATTCAGTAACCACAATTAACCCGTGCAAGCTATGATCATGTACTCTGAGGTATATGATGCTGTTGCCAAGGATCTCGGGGGAGTTATTTTTGTACATATCATGGGGCAGAGTGGGTGGCAGGTTTGTGCAGTGGAAGAATGGCAGTAGGTGAGGGCTGCAATAATCAGAGAGACACCCTTTCCTTAGACTGAGATCTGCTCTGCCAGTTGCCATTAGGGTCAGTTAACATCCTCACAATACAGGCTCTTATTCTCCTGATCTCCTATCTGGAGCCAGCTAGTCTGCTGTAAGGAGATGCAGTGTTTAAAGGAGGCCCCTTTTCCTTCAGTCTTTCTGTAATGTGCCTGTAGTCTCCGATTTTTAAAAGTGGTTGATTTTAAAGCACTTAATTTAACCCTTTTACCTATTTTTGTTCCAAATCCTTATGCCCCCTTTTCCTTCCCTGACATCTAGATGTCCTGAATACCTGGGGTCTAAATGTATATCACAGAGCTCCATATCAATGAGCTCTCAATATGTCTAGAAAATGCACTAAATATGTATGTATGTATTCATACATATATATATTTATAGACATATATATATATATATATCTATATCTATATGTAAATATTTTATATTTATACTATTACATAAAATGCTATCAATAAATATATCTCCCCAAGTCCTCCTCATTGGATGTCACTAAATTTAGAACCCCCGATGTAATTATTTTCAATGTGAAACTACAGGAGAATCACAAAGTAAAAATAAGTGCCTTTTACAAATATTATAATATAAAGGAAAATAAACTAGATGGGACTGCCCATTTAAGTCACATATTGTTCTATGACATAGTGTGTGAGGATCAGTATACCACTTTTACCAGTGTCTGCAGAAACATGCATGAACCTCTTGTTTGTATTTGTTTTTACATTAAAATGTAAAATAAGTGTGGAATGTCATAATTATCATATTTCTCAGCTTCGTATCCTGCTACTAGCCTAAAATCCATCCTTGAGCTGGGAAAACAATGTAATCATGCTACTGGCCATGGAGATCAAACAGTAACTATCAGTATTAAGTTTACCAGACTGGACACATATATATTGCACACTGCCCCACAATGTGTAGAATTCATGCATGTTCAGTGAGAACCAGTTAATTAATCAAGGAAGGACCTACTATAGTAACACTTTGTTTAATTAATCCATTGTCATCTGAACATTTGTGAAAGCTACCTACCGCAGTGCAGCATCTAATAGTGCATAATATCAGTCTGCCATACCCTAGCTATAGCGCTAATACTGATATACTGTATACTAATTCCAAATGGCCACCTACAGCAGATACATTGTCTCAGCCAAAATCCATCACCGCAGGAACAGACTCCCTTAATAGTTCATCTCTGGAACAAGATGCAACTTTTCAACCCACTTTAAGACATATTATAAAGAGGATATTTTTCGGGAAAGTGCGAAAAGAATCAGTGAAATATGATAGGCAGAGAGTTACTGCAAACATGAGCAGTAAACAAAGATATGCAAAGATGATTTTTGTGTAGTATACCTAGTCGGCAGTAATTGTCATGTTAGCAAAATGCGTTGGGAGCGCTCTCGGAGAGCGATTCCAAATACTATAGGGTATTAAGAAAGTGGTCACAGCCTCAGTGCAATGCAATAAAATAAACATCAGGCGAGCTATAATGTACAGTATAAGGACATGGCCAACTATTCCCGTCTTACAGGATTACTTTCATTATTGTTCCATGTAAAGGGGATTTGTGTTCACTCTACTATATTTTTAAAATGCACGTAAGAAATATAGCCATGTGTAAAATTTATTGCATGCAGTAATAAAATCGTTAAATATATTCACTAACATGCTACAAATGAATAAAATAGTGGACTTCAAACAATTAAAAACATGTATATAGAAAAGGGCAAGAGAGACCCTTACTTTTCCACAAGTAAATATATATATATTCTATTAATTTCCAAATGTGGGCAAAAAGTAGGCAGTAGAAATATTAATTGATTAATGGTTTGAAATATTAGGGATGTATTTATTTTCTAATAACGAGTTGTATTCAGATACATAAAATTAATATAGTGAAGGGCATGATTTTGACGAGATTCTTCATTTTTCTCAGTAATTTTCTCATTTCTTTTTTATAATTTTTTTCTTTCCAAATGTTTGCAGTAAGTAAGAATTATGAATTAAAAAATTAGGGATGTATTTATTTTCAAATAACAAAATATTTATATTCAAACTATTTAGCAACTGGATGAATATCCGTATTTAATCTTCAGCGGATACGAAAATATGGAAGTAAATCCTTACAAAAGAAGAAAAAAAACTCGATTTTGTATCTTTGTTTCTCATAGAAAATAAATAAAATAATTTCTTCATATAATTACATATTAAACAGAGAATAATACTGAATTGTTAAAACATTTAATAAACTGGCCCTGTTCTGATAATTTAGACACATTTTAACTTATCTGTATATCATGTTTTGGTTAGAAGATACCACTGCTTATGTAGGGATAAAACCAAGGAGGAGGAAATTGGCATTTTGGAACCTTTCAAAGGGGTGTGGGCTGTTTCCCAAGACATATCCCCTTATTGGTCTATCAGACTATCAGTCTGACAGAAGTATTTGTCAATGCCTCTATTTGTCTGGCAGGGTCAGTCTGATAGGCCACTTTCATCAGTAGGCACTGTTGAAAAGTAAGTGTCTCTAATTTACAGCAAATCTGGGCCCATGTAGGAAAAGCTCAAAACATTTAGATTACCTCCTTTAAAATCATCTTTGTTGCTGAATGCATTTTTATAATATCGCGGAAATAATTATTAATTGTTGTTTAAACCACTGTATTTAGACAGTATTAAAAGTCACCAAGCAGTGATAAACTTAAAGTGGACTTGTCAAAAAATACACTTGTCAATAGAATGCAAAATGGCTATTATGTTGTGTCTAATACCATATGATTTCCCAGAATGCATCATGCTGACCTCTTTTTCCAATTGGATGATCATTCTGTATATTTCTAAATATTTGTTACTTGTGCCCTACTGCACGTATGAAAAATGAATTATGTGCTATCTATGTTAGATAGAATAATTAGTCCTATAGCAGATACCAGAAGTTGATATAGTTTCTCAAACACTTAAAAAAGACAAAAACTTTTATTTCTCTGTTTAGTGTGCATGCTATATTAAATATTCCCTATGTTTGGATGCATCACTAGTTCAGTTTTTACATTTTATGGTATGCAAGAAAATAATACTACTCCACCAGATGCCTGGGGATGTATGTTTGTAAACACTTTCCAGTGGGATGATCAATCCCCAGGAGAAATCCTGCACATCTGAACAATTCTAAGACACAACGTATAGACAGTTTGTATACCCATATTAACATACATATTTTCTACATGACAAGTCTGCTTTAAGGATCCCTTAAGTTCGCCAAAGCCTAGCTCAGAAAAGCAAGAAAGCAGAAGAAGAGCCAGGAAAATGTAGAGTGCCAGTGATGACAGAGTCAGATAGGAGCTTGGATGGCTTGCTTACTGTTAATTGGTTTGCCATGAGGATGTCTGCTTGTGTTGTCTTGTCTGACTTCTCTAGTTTCCTCTTTTGGTTTCTCCCATTTACCCACAGGTCATCACAGCTGAGGCTCCTGAACAACACTTTGATTGGTTTTCTCTCAGATTCATTTGTGTTTCCCAGTGAAGTCATTGCTGGCAATGTCAATGTGTTGTTTTCATTCCCCATGCACACGTTAGTGGAAGCCAACATGTCTGAAGGTTTCCTCTTGTAGAGGCGTGCAATTTTCTCCCTTGGAATCTTTATTGGAGTTGTTGGATATTGTTGTCTATTCTCCTGTTTGTATTGGTATTAAATGAAAATGTAATACTGGACAGCTAAAATTCACCTTATTCACCTTGTTCAAGGGACATCACCTTGGGTTGCACATATCAAAAAGTGATGTGTACATTGATTTAACAGAACTGAAAGCAAACCATAGATTAAGACAACATTTTAGATGAAATCACTGGATTATGAAATCACTGGATTATGACATCACCATGTAGCCTCATGTGCGAATAAACTATAATACGTAATTTGCATATCAAGCCATGAGTCAATGTCATAAATGGAAAACACTTTTTTAAAATGTTTTGATACCAGGTAAAACAATGAATAAATAAAAATGTGCTATTCTTAGGTGATAGAGCCCCTTTAAGGTTACCTAGACATATATTGAACTTTGCATTGCAAAGAAGATAAATGAGTTAAAATGCATATAATTATGTCAATAGAATGTATAATATTTCAATCAAATCTGATTTCGTTTGGAACACATTTTTTTCAAATATAAATTCATAGTATTTAATAACAATATGTTGTCTTCAGATCTCAGCAAACAACACAATTTGAGGTGTAATTCATGGTTCATTGGTTTATTAATGAAGCCAACTATGAAAACGTGTATAGTTTAATACCGAGGTTAGATTTTTAACTGGAAATGACACCTATAATTCGAGAACATAAATACCTTGTGGGGAAAAAAATAGATAATTCAACATCTACATTTCAATCCCTTAAATAAAATGTTTTGTGGATGCAAAACCAATGTATTATTGCTTGAAATGATTTCTATTGAAAATGGAAAGTGTTTTGATTAAAGTACCCGTAAAAATGAATTAAGCTTAAAAACCTTGGTTAACTAATGAAAAACTTAATATGTGCCAGAACTTTCAAACTGACTTTAATGGAACGGTTTGTTCCCTTTTTGTTTATTGCCTTGTTATGCCATCTAGTGGAAGTATTAAAAAAAAATATATCTACTTAAGCGGGAGCAATTTCCACTGTAAGTATCTGTGATAATTTCGTTGACTAAACATTTTTTTCATGTTGTCAGTGACTAAAACGAAACAATGACTAAATAAAAACTAAGTAGATAGGACTAAAACTATGACAAAAATCTGTTGCAGTTTTTGTCAGCTGACCAAAATGTGACTAAAATGTTAGGAAGGGACTATTGCATTTATCTATCTGGATAGAGACAGTCCTCTGACTCTATCTGTAGCTGGATTGGCACAGCTTCCCTGTGCCTGTCTGCCCCTTGGAACAATGCCCTGCAAATTGTAGAGGAAAAGGATCCTCCTCCATCTGATTCGCCTGGTACTGTCATGTGAGTGTTGCCCCTCCCATTTCCCAAGCAAGTTAACTTAACACTATGTAACAACCTTCTCAGACCTGTTCCCTCCCTCACTGCTGGAGAGTTACTCAACTAAAATCATCTGGAGATTTACTCAACTAAAACTACACTAAAACAATTCAGATGACTAAAATACGACTTAACTAAAATGGAATTTAAGTCAAAACACTATTGGATCTATTTGCGAAATATTCGACTTTGAACGTCGATTTACATTTTGAGAAAAAGTCAAATTTGGCATCTAAGTTTGACTTCGAAAAAAACCCCAGGTTCAAATCTTCCCCATTGAAAGTAATGGGAGGCAAAATGATCAAAAGCTATTTTTGAGACCAAATTTGGGTGCCAGATTTGACTTAGTTTCAAAAATAGCTTTGATCATTTTGCCTCCCATTACTTTTAATGGGGAAGATTTGAACCTGTTGTATTTGACTTAGTCTTAAATTAAACGTTGACCTCCAAAGTCGAATTATAGTGAATAGAACCATATATAGACTAAAACTAAATCAACATTTACCATCAAAATTAACACTGGTAAGTGGCAAGGCATGAGTTTCCTCAAAGGTGAAATATTTGGCAATGCAATTAGATTTGGACCATATGTTCATTCGCAAATGAGTAACACACTTGTAGTGCAACCAAGTGTTTTTTTCTCAGTCCTTTGAATCAAAAACTTTTTAGGGAACAGGGGTATTTACTAAAATTAATCCAACCGTAAGCACCCACCCTATAAAAATTAAATGTGATAATAGAAGCGATACAATGCTTTTCACTGATGAACAATATATTGAAAAAATAATTTTGTGCTAGTTTTGTCCTGATGAGTACCAAAGGTTATTTAGACAATTACCTATGTCTCCTTGTCATTAGAACACTTGGCTATATACAAGTGAATGACTTCCTGTCTGACCTCCAAGCATTGATAGCAATATCCTTAAATAGTGTATTAAAAAAAGACCTCAGTTACCACAGTGAGTTTGTTGGGTGTTTGTCTTATATGCCCAAACAAATCATATCTAATGGGTCTTCTTTTGATACCATATTTAATTAAAACATTTTTAAAAATATATCCAATAAAATCTTTTGAGCCACTCATGGCTTGCCAGGACCATCACTAGTTCTTTAGTGGCTAACACGACTGCTCTTTGTTCATGGATTACTTACATATATGTTGTACATATATACAACATATAATTTCAGTGGCTACATACATCATATCCCAGACTACAACATGACATTTCTGTATAATCTCTGAAACACTTTTTGGGTAAATGTCAAATATTTTTGTTGTTCCATGCTGTAGTCCAATATTTTCAATGATATAGCTATCAGTTCTTGGTCTATATGTAGATAAAGTTGAACTTTTATTTAGTCTATTGAGAACCATATTACAACTAAGGCATCACTCAACAATCAATAAATATATCATTAAAGGTGAACCACATGTACTCACATCATCTCTTAGTATATCACTAGTGGAAGAAGCAGTGTATAAGCTGGCCTGCGACTGGCTGCTGATGCCACTGTCATCTTTCTGGGATTCATTATCCAAAGAATGCATGGCCCAAGATTTCAATATCATTGAAATATCTGGGGAATCTGGGTATCCCTCCACTGGAGAACAATTTCCCAGAGAAGTCATGGAGGTGGCACTCATCCTTGAGTTGCGCAAGCTTCTTCGTTGAAAGATGGGCCATTGGCTCTGTGGCTTGGGACTCATCGGTCGACAAGGCATGGAATTGAGGTCACAATTTAAAAACATTTGAGAATAAGACAATGTGGTTTGCTGTTTATTTGTTGGCTGCTGCACTGCAGAATTGTCCGATCTCTCAGGAGAATCTGTTGAGCTGCCACCACACCTAAGTGGACACTGTATGTTTGTTTCAATACTCAAGTGGTTTTCTTGGTTCATCTCCATGGAATTGGCCTCACTAGATTCTAAGAAGTTATTGTTTGCTTCTGGAGAGAGAGGGGTTGGTGAATCTAGCACTGGTGATGTATTTTCATTACAATTCTCCTGTTTGTCCTTAGAAGGTCTTCTCAGTTTATTTGGGTTTATAATGTGTGTTGATAAACTCAACACACTTAACCTCTTGAATGACTCTTTTTCTTTGTTTTTTCGAAGAGCTCTCCATGACGCTTGATGTGGTCTAACTTTTTTCTTTTCATCTTTAGGGATATTTTCTAAACTTTGAGCTGCGTTTTCTTTCTCCAGATTTTTAAAATCAAAAAGACTCGAGAAGGACTTGTGAGCCCACGACAGCCTCTCTTTTAATCGTTTGCTTTCTGCATTCTTAGTGCTCTTTAAATCTTGACTATCAAGGTTTGACTTGTGTGGATCAAAACTCTGTGGCATTTCCTTTGACTCAGACATACTTATAGGTGAGAGATTGTTCCTGAATCTAGCAAAATTATCCAGATCAATTCTTCCTGGCCCTGATGCCTTCCTCATGCTCCTGTTATATAAAAAACTGTTTTCGCATAGGTCATCATCAGAGAAATCTGAAGCTTGATCATCTTTGTGTAGATGTGCTAACAGTCCATCACATTTTATAGTGATTTTACCCATCTGTAAATGGTTACATTCTTTATTATTTACATTATGTGCCTCTTTAACTTGCTCCTTGTTACCGTCTTCCATTGTTGTGTTATTTTCTACTGGTATTTCATAGAAGGAAGAGCAATCTGAAGGTTGCTCACTAGTTTCCATAATTTCGTGCTGAACACTTGTGGTAAACCCATCGCTACTTTCCAAAAAATGTTTTTTATTGTCCTCAATTTCTTGACTGTTTGAGAAACTTGAAAAATGTGTATTTTCCTGACATAGATCGTCTATAACCATTTTTCCTTTTGAAACAACAGAATTGTGCACAACTTGAGTTTCCTGATTGTCTTCTAGGCAAATTTCATCATCATTATTTTCTTTCTGAAGTGAATCTTCATAATCTGTACTCCCACCGCCATCACTAAGGGAATCCCGAGGGCTTCGATTGTCTATGTTTTCATCATCAAAGATGTCACAGTCCAAATCTAGATCAGTGTTTGGGAATCCCATAAAACTGGAGTCATATACATCAGAACCACTATTTTTATTGGACTCCATTGTTTCGATTTCAGAGACCAAATTTCCATTCTCTATTTCTTCAACAAGATTACTCTGTGCACAAGTTCCTTCTACTACCCAAATGTTTGTTCGGTGCATTTCTGGACTTGGATGGGGAGCCATGTGCTCTTCATTAATATCAACTGAAGTGGGACAAACTGTTTTCATAGCTATATGTCCATCTGTAGAAGAATTGTCTTCTTTATTGTTACATGAATTGTTTACCTCCTGTTTGTTTTGTTCTGTTATATGTTTTACTAAATCTCCATGGGAGACATCACTGGAACACTGTTGGCTAAATATGATACTACTTGTATCTGGATCAGTTGGTGTAGATTGCTCCTTTTCTGGATCTAAATGCTCAGTCTTCCGTTTTGCCTGTGCATCAGTATGACAAATAGATATAATTATAAGTGGTTTGATGTTTCCGTCACCTTTTGCTGTACATTGATTTGGCGTGGGGGACTCGTGAGGTTTTGTGTGTGTCTCTGTGATGTCACTTTCACTCTGTATTTCTCTTTGTAACTCCTTGCTATGCCGAGAATTTGTTTCTCTGTGCTCTAAACAATTTCTGCTGTGTGTGGCGTTAAGGGAATCAGCTGATATTACAAGTTCCTTTTCCCTGGAGTCATTTGTGTCTGACCGTGATGTCAAGTCACAATGATTTTCTATTTCTTCACCATCAGCCACTTCATCAACTAAACAATAACTAGCTTTATACAAGTTGTTTTGGCTGGATACTGGTAATATATTTTGGTCCCACCCTGGCTTTGATATGTGGTAGTTTATTACATCGATTGAGACACACACATCCACTTGTTTTCCTACATCAGAAGTTGTCCTTACTAAATGTCCATCTTTATGTTCTTCAGGTCTAGATGAAACGCTTACAGCGGGATCCTGGTTGGAAGTAGACTTTGTACTTGTCTTCTCTTTATTTAAGAGATTGCTGTAAGTGCAGGTTATATAGTGTGTTACTGAAGGTCCATGGTCCTTTGTCAAAGAAGAAATGTCAGGTAGAGATTCTGTTTCTTGTGTTATGATGGACTTTGTTGATTTTGTGTGAAATAGACAATCATCAGATTGTGATCTTGCCCCTGTTCCTTTTAATCGAGTGCTTTTGACGTCTCCAGGTAAGTTTACTCCTATCGACCAACTGCTTCTTTCTTCTTCACTTTGGAATTTGTGTACTGTGGCCTCATAGGGATCAGATAAATCTTTTAGTATGGTGAGGTTGTTCTCTATTTCCTCTGCCAACCCTGCATGAAGCATATCATGTTCCTTCTGTACATCGGTTTGTAAAATTAATTGTTTTGAGTGTGAACAAGAAAAATGTTCTTCTTCATCAAATTGGCTACATTCAATGTCTGTAATGCTACTGGAATGGAGACTGTCTTTCCTTTTAGTGTGACAATGTGTAGATTCGTCTTTTTCCAAGAAAGTGCAATCAGCAGAGTCACTACAAACTGACTCTACATCTGAAATGCTTTCAAAGACCTCACTCTTTATTTCAGATGGACTTTCACTGAAGTATGACCTGGTCTCAAAATAATCTTCATCTTGCTCTTGGCAGAAGGATCCTAGCTCCAGAGGGCATGGTCCACCACAGAGGTCATCTTCAAATTCTAGTTTGTTGCTCGAGTCTTCATTTGGTTCTGGGGTCTAGAAAAACAAATATACATAAGTGACTTTTGCAGTGCAAAAAAAAAAAAAAACAACAAACACAAGCAAGATCTAAATAAAATGAAGAATGAAATGTATATCACTGTTCTTTTTTGCACACTGCTTATATTGTTACCTTAAATTTGTAAAAGAATTGGGAAATATTCCGCCTACATTATTCCATCTGTATTCCTCATACCATAATGGAAACCATTCACCCCTCCAACTGATACCCATATACATACTGTTATACTCCCCCAAATCCATTCCTGCAAAATTATCACAATTTATTGTCAGAGTGCTGGTATATGATATCATAACTTGCACACTGTTTGTAGACTAAGGACAAGGAAAGCAAGGAAGCAGTGCTATGAGCCGAAGGAGGAAAAATACTACAAGTAGTAGTGTTTTAAAATAACGATCAAATGATTGAGATTTGAAAACCCTCACCCTAAATCTAAGCAACCACAACTTAAACAACTACAAATAGACATTAGTATGTATATACAGTGGATAGATATACTTTGTGGAAACTTTCCACTTTGTGGAAAATGTTCTAAACCACTTTTTAATTTGGACACCACAATCCCTTTATAGCCCTTATCCTGGCTGAAAATGCAGAGGTTCTATAGTATTACCTCATGATATTAATAATGCTTGCTGTACAATAGTCCATTTTGAAAAGTGGACTGCCATAGTCCATTCATAGGAGGTACAACTGGGCCAAAATGGTCCATCTCTCTTAGAACATAAGTAAAACTGGCATTCCAAATGAATTTGGATAGCATGATTGTACATATATTCAAAGAGTAATGAAAGTTTAAAAGTTAATTATGCTTTACAAATTAATTAAAATGGGAGAAGTCTGAATATTTGTTTTAAATAGCAAAAGTAGGTGCTTCATACATTTGGACATAAATATGTATGTTTTATATAAATTATATTTAGTTTTGAATTTAAAAGATTTTTAATATACACAATTTAATTGATCTTGGTTTTAATAATCCTCTTCCCCAGACAAAACACTGATGGCAGGCATGTGCTATTTACAGCTTCTGCAAATAATTATATGACTAGTTCAATAATTAGTTAGTTGTTGTCCCAAGCACCTCAATAAGATCCAGTTTGGCACCATTTTCTTATTCTGTTTCATTGTCTTACTAATTCATCTCTATAAATAGTAATCAGACCTGTTTACCTCAGACATGGCTCCACACATCGCTTAAAGGGAAGTCACTCAATATTAAATTTAAATGCATCAAATGACTTGTTATTAGTGTGCTAAGTTGTTTTGTTACACTTTGCTGGTTTAGTAAATGGCATGCATGTTTATGTGAATTTTGGTGTAATTTAATGCCTCAACATTCCTTGCAGTGCGTGTTGAGCTACAGGAGATATGCAGCTTGTACAGTGATAAGAGAGACAGATATCATGACTCAGTCTCTCTTATAGCTCTTGATAAAAACATTGCATTAATCATTAAAGCATAAACAACTGTCTCTATAATATGTTAACATTTTTTTTTTACATACATTCAGCGTGTTTTGGCTAATGATTTGAGAGAAGATACATTTTCCCCAGTATGCACCTTATTTCCTCTTCATGATTAGCAGCTTATGTTCTATATTCCTATAGAACAATGTCACAAACGCTCAGCAAGCAGAATGAAGAAGTTTAGAAGTCTGATTGCTGCAGCCGAAGCAAAGCTATCAGATGTCCTCTCAGTCCTTTTCATGGGCTGCTAAGGTTAATGAAGGACTGACACACCCCGTGCAGTGTAACACCAGAGGCGGTCCACCCCTCCATAGGTGTGCCTGCTCCATTCTCAAAAGAAATACCAGTCTTACCATTGCTGGTATTTTAGTAATACTGGCGCCAGCATGAAAGGCTTGATTTCCAGCAGTGCCAGTATAATACCAGCCGTGTGGCAACCCTAATGATTGGTAGCCAGGGAAACTGAGGCACTCAGGGGCCTCATCTGAGGAACCAGACGAAGGTCTCTGCAGCAGCATCTGGAACATAGCTCATTGCTATGTTCTTCATAGCACATTCTCTGCTGTCCTAAGGGCGTTTGGGTTATGTCTGTTATGACAGCAGAGAAAGTCCTTTGGCAGTAAGAGGTTAAACACTGAAGGTAGAAAAAAAATATCTAAATATTATGTTAGCATAATTGCAAAATAATACATAAATTAAGACAAAAGGGTTTTTTAAAATGTGTCTGTTGTGTCTCCTGTTTATGACATCAGTTTGTGGCTTTCATTTTGTATACACATTTTCCATTCAAAGTATTAATACAGTAAATAAGCGACATGAAAGATACATTTAAAACATAGTATTCTCTTAATTTATGTATTTGCTTGCAATTCTGCTAACACAAAGTATATATATTTTTGTATGCTCTGTATTTGCAGTATATACCTGATGTATACCAGTATGTACCTGATGTATATACCAATATGTACCTGATGTATATACCAGTATGTACCTGATGTATGCTACTGAATTGCAAGTTCATCATAGTTTATAGACTCTGGTGAGTTCTCTAGCCAGGGAAGTTGAAAACCATAGAAACATTTCTTGAAACAACAATATTTGTGGCTCTTTTTAAAAAAAAAAAAAATATTTATTAATATTTTCAGAGACAAAAATAATAAAACATTACAGTATAAAAACAAAAAAGGATATATCTGTCACAGCAGATTCAAGAAAAATATAGGATGATGCAGGATACAAGTAACATATCTAACACAAAAGACAAAAGAATTTTGACAGAAATATCTAAACATTAACAATTGTGTAAATGTTTAAAGTAACAAGTCCATGTTTTAATAGGCCAGGGATTAACAAATTAATTTACAAGGCAGATGTATGCTTGATACTAAATTTATAATGCAATCCTGCCGGAACATGTAGTATGACAAGTAAAATGTAAATACACACATAAGGAAATAGGAAGCAATATTTAATCAGTTATGCAGTCTCATCTTTCTGGATTTTTAATTTTGCTGCAATGCTAATTTAGAATGCCTCACCCTTCCAATTCTGTCTGCTATTTCTATCATAAAAGGGATTATTACTGTTTTAAAGATGTTCTGTAGATCAGATAATCAGACAAGCTGTTGGGAGACAAAGATGACAGTGACAAGTTGTGTGCAGGGCCGGCCATAAGTGTTCCGGCGCCCTGTGCGGGCTTCCCACGTGGCGCCCCCCCCCGTCTCTTTCACCCCCCTATGTTTGTGTATCTCTCCCTTCCCATGTTTGTCCCTTTCCTCTTCCTTGCCATGTCTGTCTCTCTCTCTCTCCCTGTGTTCTGTCTCTTTCCCCCCGTCCCCTGTTCTGTCTCTCTCCCCCCCCCGTCCCCTGTTCTGTCTCTCTCCCCCCCGTCCCCTGTTCTGTCTCTCTCCCCCCCCGTCCCCTGTTCTGTCTCTCTCCCCCCCCCCCGTCCCCTGTTCTGTCTCTCTCCCCCGTCCCCTGTTCTGTCTCTCTCTCTCCCCCAGTTCTGTCTCTACCCCTTGCCCCTTTTCTGTCTGTCTCTCTCCCACCGCTCCCCTGTTCTGTCTCTCCCCCCTCCCCCTGTTCTCTCTCTCTAGCCCTGTTCTCTCTCTCTCCCCCCTCCCCCTGTTCTCTCTCTCTCCCCCTCCCCCTGTTCTCTCTCTCTCCCCCTCCCCCTGTTCTCTCTCCCCCCTGCCCCTGTTCTGTCTGTCTCTCTCTCCCCTCCCCCTGTTCTGTCTGTCTCTCTCTCCCCTCCCCCTGTTCTGTCTGTCTCTCCCCCCTAACCCCTGTTCTGTCTGTCTCTCTCTCCCCTCCCCCTGTTCTGTCTGTCTCTCCCCCCTAACCCCTGTTCTGTCTGTCTCTCTCTCCCCTCCCCCTGTTCTGTCTCTCCCCCCTAACCCCTGTTCTGTCTGTCTCTCTCCCCCCTAACCCCTGTTGTCAGTCTCTCTCTCCCCTCCCCCTGTTCTGTCTGTCTCTCTCCCCTCCCCCTGTTCTGTCTGTCTCTCTCTCCCCCCCTAACCCCTGTTCTGTCTGTCCCCCCTAACCCCTGTTCTGTCTGTCTCTCTCCCCCCCTAAACCCTGTTCTGTCTCTCCCCCCTAACCCCTGTTGTCAGTCTCTCTCTCCCCTCCCCCTGTTCTGTCTGTCTCTCTCCCCTCCCCCTGTTCTGTCTGTCTCTCTCTCCCCCCCTAACCCCTGTTCTGTCTGTCCCCCCTAACCCCTGTTCTGTCTGTCTCTCTCCCCCCCTAAACTCTGTTCTGTCTCTCTCCCCCCCCCCCCCCCTTCCTTACCTTTGCCTTTTCAGGTGGATCCAGGGAGGGGGCGGAGCTAACCGGCACAGCGGTGTAGCTCCGCCCCCACCCCGGGAAGCAGAGCACAGTCTGCATTATGGGGAGCCATGGGCAGCAAGAGAAGGTGCTGCTCGGGCTCCCCATGCTTAATGCAGGCATGGGGAGCCGAGCAGCACTATCTCATGCTGCCCGGGGCTCCCCGTGAAGCAGACTCTGCTCTGCTTCCCGGAGTGGGGGCGGAGCTACAACGCTGAGCCGGTTAGCTCCGCCCCCTCCCCGGACCAAGCAGAGCATGCCGAGCAGAGGGCTGGTGAGGGGGGATCTTTTGATCTCCCCCAGCCAGTGCCTCTACCGGCTTTTTTTTTTTTTTTTAAACTTTTTTTTTTCTTTTTTACCGGGCGGGCGGGCGCCCCCTGGGGTGTTGCGCCCTGTGCGCTCGCACAGGTCGCACACCCCTAAGGCCGGCCCTGGTTGTGTGGGCACATAGATGGCAGTGACAAGCTGTTTGGGGAGAAATATGGCAGTGGTAAGTTGTTTGGGGGCAATTACGGCACTGACAAGCTGGTTGAGCACAAAGATAGCAGTGACAAGCTGTTTAGGGACATAGATGGCAGTGGTAAGTTTGGGGACATATTTAGTACTGACAAGCTGTTTGAGCACAAAGATAGCAGTGAAAAGCTGTTTGGGGGACACATATGGCATTGGTAAGTTATTGGGGGAAGATATGGCCGTGGCAAGCTGTTTGGGCACAATGATGGCAGTGGCCCGGTCTCCGCTTGTCACTCGGTGCCTTCATCCTCTGACTTTGCTTGATATCCACCTGTCGCGACCCTCGGCTCATTTCTGACTTTGCTATTCCTGTTGCAGCTTAGGGTCCTGCTGTGGTTCAGTGTGTTACAGAGACCCATTCCTAGTTACCTCCAGGTTGTATTTGTGCCGCACAAGCCCCTGGCAAAATATTATCCTGGGCTCAAGCTTCAGGTACATATTTGTCAGGGTGAACACCACAAAGTACTTCCCAAGAGGTGATCTTGCAATAAGGGTCTCTCCTCCTGGGTGTTACCAGTCACACAGTTACAGTGTGCGAATACGTTTCATTGGCAAACTGAATTACATTAGAGTTAATGATTTATTGCCAAACTGAATAACATTAGAATGTGAGCTTGTTTAACAAAAGGAATTAGAGTGTGAGATTGAATTATATTTTAGCTTTAATTATCATGATATAACATAATGAATGTAGGTGTGTTAATTGATGGGCTGATTTTGGTGGCTGGCATAGTTTAGTGGGGTGCAGCATTTCCTCAGTGGACCCAAGCAGCACAATGTCTTGGCCGTTCCTGCATCCCAGTCAGGTTCCACTTTGAACATTGCACAAGAGCACCTGTATTTTTTACAAATAGTTTTGGACACAGTCACTGGGCTCTAGGCTTGGGCATCTGTCTTTGGAAAAATTTGTTTTAGGACGAAATTCAGATTTTCTGGTCATTTGTCCGAAAACAATAAAATAACAAAGGAACGAAAGCGGAATGAATGAACAAAATGAATTCATCCGTCCATTCATTGTCCAACTCAGGAAGATCAGATTTTCAATGAGAAAATCAGAGCTCCAAGTTTTGCACTCAGTCAGTTAACTTTGGTGATCCGAGTAGCCCTTAAATGTATGTAGCACTTGATACTGAGCATAAATATATATACAATGTTATATGAACAAGGCCAGACCGATACATGACGTAAAGAACCCTTCTCGAAAGCTTATAATCTAGAGGGAGTGGTGGGGAGGACACATAAGGTGAGTGAATAAGTCATAGGAGAAGTGGTGGTAGTGACAGTATTTGGGGACAGTGAGAGCTAATTGGGTTTGGCTAAGTTTGGGTTTGGCTGAGCTTTGAGGGACTTTTTAAAGATTAAGCATGAGGAAGAGAGCTAGATACCCCGCGGAAGTGTATTCCAGAGAAAGAGGGCAACACGACTATAGACTATAGGGAATGGAAAAGTAGTGAAAATTTTCTAGAAATATATGTTTTAAATGTGTCTATGGAGTCTCCTGCTCATGACATCAACTGTGGCTTGATTTGCAAATTACACATTTCCTATTGAAAACCAGTTCATTTGTGTGAAGAACCAGGAGACTGTGCCCCTCTATCTGAACCTCTTTTGCCCAGGCTCCAAGGGGTTGGAAGTCGTAGACTCAGGCTGCTAAGACCAGGATTGTACATTGGTCACCAAAAGAGCTATTTTGCTCTTTTTTGGACAAAGTTCAGGTAGCTCGGCTGGGGATTGGGCCATTCAAACCAACCGCCATCCCACCAGGTGTCGCTCTTGTTCTGATTGGTCAGCAGTTTAAAGGTACGCTGTCACAAATCAGCCTGGAAGCCAGAGCGGCACCCGAAACCCTGCTAATTTGGACAATCTGCCACTGCTCACACTGTGATTGGCCACAAATGTTAAAAAGGGCTCCTTTTACCATACTATAAGTAATGTCTTATCTACCAGTGAGTGATTCTAGCTCTTTCATGACTATGTGTACCGGCCAACCAAGCACCCTCAGCGGCTTGACAATAAAGATTAAGCCTGGTCGCTATTCGGAGAACAAACCAGGGGGAAAAGCTAAGTGTCGGTGCTCTTCTCATTGGCCCCCAGAGTTAAAGGTATCAGCTGTCACTGATTGGCAGCTCTCCTTTTCCTTTCCCCGATTGGTCACCAACTAGTTTGGCACCAAATTCAATTCTAGTTTTGTATTCTATGTTAAGTTAATCCATTTAAAGTTGATTGTTTAATCAACTTTATCTATATGTAAGACTGTATATATTCTGTGTTCATGTGATTATAGGGACAAAGAGCAGAGGGGACAGTTACTTTTATTTGGGACTTGCTGGCTTTCATTACAGGCTAAGGAGGTAAATATCCATCCTGTGATATGTCTCCTTACAATTTGCCTTACAAGAACACAAGTAATGTCATAAGCAAAAGACTCCACACACACATTTAAAATACATTTTTCCACTAATGAATGAATTAGCTTTCAGTTTTGCCAACACTATGTATAGATTATTTTAAATATGGTTGTATTCTCTTAGTCGATGCAGTCCCTTTAAGTATGTCAATATATTTACTAGCAAAACATTTCCTCCCCTTTAGTGTTGCCTTATATTCAGGCCTTTTCTTCTTTCATAAATTAAAAGTTTTGGCGTCGCCTTATAATCAGGGTTCCCTTATTTTCAGCATGTTTATTTGTTTCATTATGGATACCTGGGTCTGGTCACAAGTATACTTGTTGGTGGGGCATGCAGCAGCTGGAATAGGAGGTATATTTATGGGTGACCCAAAATTTCTGATGGCGTATGGGGCCCCAAATGTTTTGATGGCATCCCTGGCTGGTACAATTGTACCGTTTTTGACATTACAGGGAAGTCAGATATTTAGCAATATCTAATTGATAATTTTAATTTAGCCACCTGCCATAGTTATCTGAGAAGTCCACAAAAATTATAATTTCATTATAACATATTATTAAATACATAATATATTATTATATTTGTGTACATACGAAATTAGGATCAGTTATTCGACAGGCTTACTCGAACATTTTCACCATCACACTAATCCGCCACATAAATACATCAGGTTTTTTTTTATTTTTCTATCCCAGCACAAAAAAACCAAGTGTCCATCAAAAAGGTGGTTCTTAAATGTGTCCTTAGGAAACCTCTTTGTCCCTGTGTAAGAATAGGCATTGAAAATTACAGCATGACCCTCAAAGAGATATTATAACATACAATTAAGTTAGTTAAAAAAAAAATCTACGATTATAGTAATATCAACAAAGTATCAACCAGGAAAGGTACACTGAGATATTCTCCTGTTTTCAAATATGTCCTGGGCATGTTATGATTGGTCAACAGCAATTCGATGTCTCTACTACCCAATGTGAAAGTTTATCGATTTATCGGGGGCTGAGTTAACGATGCCCAGAATCAAACCTGAGGATTGAACAGAACACACTGAACACGGGCAGATGTAAGTACCGTGATGTGACTGCCGCGATGTAACAGCCGCTGTGTATCTGCCGCAATGTAACTGCTGTGATGAAACAGAACAGTCCCATTCCACAATCTGGAGTGGGGTGAACCCTGAGCTGCGTGGGTGGGATTGAAGCAGAAAGTGGGTGGGAATAACTAATAGCTAATATAGAGATAGTGAGGGAATAGGTCATATTCGCTGAAACAAGGTAAGCTGTTATAGAATCCAACAATCAGCAATTGCAACAGGGGTTATTACAGTAAACACAGAGTTTTTCTAGGTATGACCATGGAGAAGCATCTATCCTGTAAAGTAGGCAGAGGTTCATGGGACTAATTTACTACCACACAGAAATGCTGCTTCTGGGAAACTAGCCCCAGGTCAACTTAACATATTCATACTGAACAAAAACCCTGCTGACAGTTCAAAAATAAGAAACAACACAAAGAAATTAAAATAAACTCCTTTAAATACTGCAAAATAGAGCAATGAATACAAAAATAATAACAATTAAAATATATCACTACATAGAAACATCGTCGTTGGATAAGGACCCTTTGGCCTCTCTAGTCTGCCCAATTTCTAAAACAAATAAAAATCTGATAATCACTACGGTCTGACTCCTGCCAGTAAGTATCAAATTATTTCCAGAGAAATGTAATTACAATCAGAAATATTAAATATTATATAGTTAAAAAAAAACACATAAGAATAATGAAATACAGTGATGGTATATAAATGTACCTATCTTCACTGTCGAATTCACTGATAAAATTAAATTACCAGGAAAAAAAACGGATTAATATTCCAATAAATGATTACACACTTGTTCTTATTCCTAGAGTTTCATCGAAATCCAGGGGTTTTGACAAGTTAGAACATAACCCTTCGCATTACAAAGCTCTGCCGTCTCAGAAAAATTTGATATTGTTGCACCTTTATCCCAAACACCCTTGTTAAAATCCCTTTTTTTGGCATGGTAACTCAATGCAGAAATGTACCTTGGGCTGACAGGCACCTTCCTAGTTCTTTCCTATGGTCAGGTTACTCTCTCAGTGCTATTCACACCAACCTGGCACACAGACAGTTAAAAAATCTCTTTGTTAATCAGGTCTGATGTCTGCAATTTATCTGATAGATCATATTTTACCTTTTCTATAGTCCTCTGGCTTTGTACTCCGTAGTTAGGTCTAGCCTGTGCTCCCTTTATCCATTTAGGTAGAATGTATAAAAGAATATGAGAAATGTATTGTCCATAGTATTTTACTCTGTCACTAAGTAGATGTACAGTACCGGTATAACAAGTTTTGAGTAAAGATATGACTGGCTACATCAAAGTGTAACACCCACATTCTGTGTTTATGTGCAGTGGGTTAGGAAGTAAGTAGAGCAGACTCCACTGCACTTTGTTTTGTGAGTGTGATGAGAGTGACATTTTCGGTTATACACATGTAATTGTTAGAATTTCATTCATATAAAATGTTGTACAGCTCACATTCTGAATAAAAATAATATTAATGCATGGGGGGTAGAGGAAGGGAAGAAACACAGATTTAATACAATATAAAAACATACAGTGCCCCCAAAGCGCGGTGGGTGCCTTTATTGGGGGGGATAGCGCTGCCCGTGGCACCTGATAGGGCCTATTATTTAACTAAAGGGGTCGCAGGGATTACTCTTCATTTGTAGCATAAGGGATCTGGATGGCTAAATTATTTTCTTGAAGCCTATTGGTATCTGTGACCTGATGAACACACATTACTCTTCCCTAAAGTTTGGAAGGAATTCATGGTATTCAAATGTAATAATGGTATACATGCAAAACACAGTGCACAGTCACCAACACTTAGACACAGTGATGGTTACAATGAGTTGACCTGATACTTAGTGTCTAATAGTATGCACATAATTATGAGAGATGTTTCTGTAAAAAGGCTGAGACTTAGATCAGTACAAGGGGAATTGATAAATTTGTGGCGTTCACCTTCACTTTCAATATGATGACAAATGACATACTGAAAAATAACTGGTATATTTTGAAGCTTTTAAACCGAGTAGATTATCTTGGCAGGCTCAGAAAGTTCCCAGCATTAAGTCCCCAGCATCACATTCCCGTCTTGCCACAGCATCACAACCCCATCACCCCTCTTCTCCCACAGAATCACAGCTCTCTACTCCCAGCATCAGAATCTTCTCTACACCCCACCATGAATTCGCTCTTGACTTGGATTTACAGTCCGCTCTTTCCTTCCATGCCTCAAAATCCCCACTTTTCCTAGCACAACAATACCACCTTGACCCCAGAATCCCCAGGAAACCCAGAAGTCCCTACTCTTGTATCCCTCATCACCTAACTAGATCCCATCATAGCATCACATTTCCTGGTCCCCCAGCATCTCAGTCTCAACTTCATTCTACTCCATTCTACTTTAGGTCCACTCATATTTGTAAATCATAGGTAGGTTTCTTCCCTACCTATCTGCTGGTACTGTTCTGATTCTGCAACTCCAATATCAGTCAGGGTGGGCCTAGGCTAGATTGGGTATGTTAAAGGAAGATCACACTGGGTAGAGTTTCCACAATAAGAGAAGCATGGAATCACTAGTAGCCCTACTGGGGTAGCTCTATTTCTTGTTACATCTGAAATAGAAAACAACTGACATGTTCTAGCATTGTGGGTACAACTTACCAAAGTAGACAAGTTAATCCCATCAGGGCTGCAACGATTGATAGAATAATTTCAAATATTCAGTTGCTATAATATTAAGGGGGTTTTGTACTGAAGAAGTGCAGTGGGAAAAAAAGTAGGTAAAACATGAGTAAGGAGCAATTTGGGACTTCTTTTAACATTCTGCGCTCCCCCCCCCCCCCCCCCCCCGATTTGCGCCTCTTCCGTTTATTTTTATTTAGCGTGCATTTTTCCGGTTGCACTAATAAATTGCGATTATATTTGCGCACGCTTAAGAGCTTTGCGAATATTTTGTGAAAGATAATTCTTATTTGAGTGTGAAAATTACACCTGCTTTTAGCAAGTGCTATCAAAAGAGGTAGAAAAATTATTCACAAAGCCTGTTTTTCTTCTCAATTTTGCCTGTTTTTCTTCTCAATTTTCTCGCATGTACTATTTGAGTGTTAAATGTTTAGTACATTGCAATAGGAGCAAAGTGCAAAAATAGTTTTGCACATAAAATATATTTGTGTTTTTTTAGTGCATGCCCCTCTAAGTTGCTTACAATGTCTTTACATAGTGGCAGTAATTTTATAGTTCACATCTGACAAAAGTCCACCCATTGAAGGTCCTAGATCCCATTAACCACCATGAATGTATAGGTAGTTACCATCAATAGGATTCCTTCCTACACTTATGCTATTTCACTATAAGCTATTCAGCTGTAATTGTAATACATGGTGTTTGCAAAGTCTCATGAGCGCTTATCGATCTTTTGGGAAGTCATTAGAAAGCTGGCATATGTCATCGGTAAGACATCTTTTTCTAATTGTACTAAATGTGTTTTGATTAGGCTCTGCATGGAAAGTAGCATGATTCTGCAGAAAGGGACTTATTTTCTTCCGTGAGTAGAGTCAAGATGAAAAATAAATAAAATTACTGGTCTTTTGTTAATCTATGAAAGAAAAATATGCAAGCTATTTATGTTCTATGTGGAGCCGAATAAACACGGAGATATATAACATAGAGAGGAGGTTTAGCAAGTGCAGTCTGGGAATCTCAAGGTATGCAAATTTAATCCCTGGTTCAGACTTCCAACTAAAATATATTCTTTAGCAAATAGTTTATTTGAAGCAAAAAATAAATATGTAAAATGAGTGGGAAGAGAATGCTAAACACAGTGAAACACTATATATGAACTTGCAGGCCACAGACCTGACAGAGAAAGAAGGGAGGATGCGTATAAAAAATATTACTACCAGAGATGGACAATTATCCAAAATGGCAGTGGGATTAGAAGTAAGGCAGTATACGTTTTATTGGCTCCCAAGGAAAAAATAAATCTATTGTCATGTACATGGTAACTATCCTTGCACCAGGGATCCTTTCTTAGCCTCTGGTCTTACCTCTAATATGGACAGGGCCACCATCAGAAATGGTGGAAGCCTTTACAGACCATCGTACGCAGGACATTCCCCATCCAACATTGCACACCCAGCATCACAGGACATGCCCTAGCACATAATTGCAGATCTGGAACTTACCAAAGCACATGCCCCAACACATTATTGCAGAGCCAGAACTTTCCCCAGCACATAAATGCAGACCTAGGACTTACCCCAGGACATGCCTCAGCACATAATTGCAGACCCAGGACTTACCACAGCACATTTCCCAGCACATTATTGCACAGCCATGACTTATCCCAACCTGGGCAACACAGAGACACCATGGTACCTGCGTGCCGGAAAAAAAAGCTAGTCAGGTTTTTTTTAAAGGGTACCATCCTCTGATGGCGGCCCTGAATATGGAAAGCTTCGATTTTAACAGTGTTGATTTTTTTCCCACCCTTACCGAACATGAATGAGTTTCCTATTCTAGAATTCCTACCTTTCTTTGCAACTTGGGGCTAGGACTCTGATAAAATTATTTTACTCAAACTTCTGTGAGTACCAGTTTTATATAGTTTAAACAAGTACCCACTTTAACACATGTAGGTCTGTCTAACAGCCACAAAGTCTGTAAAATCTGTCCCTAAAGCCAACAATCGGGTAAAACAGATAAAAGATACATTTTTTCTTAATTTTTTTTATTTGGGCTTCTGTAATCAGGGTCGGTGCAAGGATTTTTGCCACCCTAGAAAAAACCTCATTTTTCTGCTTCTAGGCCTCACTACCTCACACCACACCCAGGACATCCTTGATTTAAAAAAAAAGCAGCTGTCCAGCTGGCACACTAGGGAGGAAGAGCTTTTTTCTGTTTTCTCCCCTGTATTTCTATGACACTGATACAGGATAACTCCCATCATTATATACACAGCCAGAGACTAACAGTGGTACAGCATATCTTACATCATTATATCCTGATTCAGACACTGACTATGGTACAGCATAACTCCCATCTTTATATACTGAGCCAATCATTGACGCTGGTCCTGCAGATTCTTTTATTTTAAATATTTGAGTCCTGAAACATTTATCAAACCATTTAGCCAAGCAGGTTAAAAATTGTAAGTACATGATACCTTTTTTTCAATATACAAATGTACCAAAAGTCTATATGGTGAACACGAATCAGAATATATATAGTGTGAATAATGTGTGGTCTGTCAATAAAAATAAATCTCTTATAAATTTGAAAAAATAAAATGAGGAGTAACATTCACCCCAAGACAGTGGTGTCACTAGGTTTGGTCTCACCAAGTGTGGTAACTCATGGTATCTCCCCCATAAAAAAAAACAAGAAAAAAAACAGATATGACATTAGGAAGCTGTTTGAGGACAGATGTGATGCTGAGAAACTGTTTGGGGAAAGAGATGACGTTAAGACAGTGGCATCACTAAGGGAGTGCGGGGTGTGTGAACCATACCAGGTGACATCCCTCCAAGAACAAAACTGTAACTTTTACAGTTAAGCACATGACTTGGACAAAAGTAGGAGTTAATATTTGTAATGGGACTCAAAGAGCTATGATATCTCTTGACCGTTGTAAGTTCCACAAGATTCCTCCTAAGGTCCCGGTCAGCACAAAGTCTCTCAAACGGTCTATAATCACTCTCAGCCTTGCTCAGTATTCCCCCAACATAACGTACGAGACTGGTCTTTTTAGGTTAAACAAAATTAACATTGTGGGAACCGCTAAACTCATAAACAATAGAAAACATAATTGAATTTGGTGCCATAATATCTACCAGTTAAGGGCAGTCTGTTAAGGGGCCAGTGATTACAACTCTTCTACGAGCTTTTGGTTTCTGACACAGACAAGGTCTGTAGTCTCTAGGCAGGAGGCTGGACCCCTGTGCCTGCCAGGGCTAAGTGTCATGGTGGGTACTGTGGCAAAATTCTTCTTGATCATGGGGACAGATATGTCACTGGGAAGCTGTTTGGGGATAGAGTTGTTCTCTCTGCATCTACCTTCCAGCTGGAGGATTATCTCCATATGCTTTCCCTGCTCCATGTGCTCCATCTCTCCCTGACCTGTGCCGGGTCTCATGACATCATCACAATGTCACGTGACTCTGTGGTCTACCAGTGCCACTGTAAGGGAGAGCTTACCGCTCAACAGACACCACCTGCTCTGCAGTGCTCTGTGCTGCCACTACATCCGACGACCTGGTGGCATGAGAATAATAGAAGCGCGGTCCTGTCTAGGCTCGGGCCACAAGCAGCACATTAAAAAATATATATTTAAAAAAATTAGAACAGCAGCTAGACCAGTTGCAGTATCGGATAGCTTGTAAAAGTGAGCACAGTACATTGTAGAATGAGTGAGTTACTGTTTGTAAGTATTTCATACTGTGCACAAATGAGTGAATCTAGTGTGAAAACTAGACTGTTGGATTCATGTATAGTTGTTTGCCCATTTTACTCTTTTAAGCTATGACAATGTAACAGGGTTTATTTTGTTTTTTTAAATGAGTAAAATTGGTTGATCAACTTATTACCAATCAAAGAGGAATAACTCTTTTTTACAATTATTTCTGCTCATTTACCCAAGTTTAATTAGCCCGATTTGATGGATTTCTACAAGCAGCTCTACTTGCTCAGACTACAGAGCCGATACTAACCCATATACAAAACTCACCGCAACGGACAAAAATGGCTAACCATAGGTGTACAACAGACTATACAGCTATTACAGACTTACTGGGTAAGTGAAAAGGAACTCAGATTAACTGACACATGGACTGCAAAACTCAGCATTAATAGCTGAGTTGGAAAGACAGGCAAATTGAAGAATTCACATGTCAGGCTGCTGCAGTTCACTTGTTAATCTCAAGTACTGACTGCATGTTATTATAGGCTCCCCCTAGTGGTAATATGTGAAATACTTGGCACATGAACAGGTGTTGAAGAAAATAGGTAAAAGAACTGAAAATCAAATCAAATCAATGTATCGTTAACAGTATAGATTGCATGTCAAAGCTCTTAACAAGTACATATTTATAATACTAATCATTTTGCCCATATAAGCAAAGGATTAAGATGGGATGGAAAGTTCCAAACAAGGGGGGATAAGGGGCTACTGGTACATCAGGCATGAATATGAGCAGGAGCAGGAAAGGGACTGAGATTAGAGGAAATGAAGCTGAGTTTAACGAAGGCGTTAAATGAGAGGGGGAAATATGACAAAAGGAGGGATATAAAGAAAACGCAGGAGGTGCTGATAAGGATGGGGAAGTTGTATTCCAAATTAAATGTATATAACATTCAAAATCTTTTATTTTTTCTAGACTGGAATTTATACATTTACTTGGATTCTTTTTCTAGTGGAGTTTTACAGATATAAAAGCAATAGAAAATGCTGATGGATTTCAAAACTTGAATTAATCTATTTTTTTTAATTCAGTAGAATGCCAGGGTACTGAAATGCAGTTTATTCAGATGAAGATTACAGTCAATGAGAAACCTGTGATTATGTTTTTGTTGCCAATTCTTGTATACATGGAGGAGAGCTTGAAAGGTCACAATACAGGTAATTTTACACCTCCAGTATACTTTGCTGCTTTGTTTTCATTTGAAAACGCCTGACTCACAAAGATATGTCGACAAATGGAAGCAATGCATGGATAGCTCTTTCTGTCACTTACTGTCAGATTTACAAATTGGGGGCCAAAATTCTGTGATTAATTTCTCATCAAACATATCTCTTTCTCCTGAATCAGTCTTCAACTGTTTTGTCACTTGACCTTTTTCTGTTTTATGTCAGGTTGTTATTTGTTGCTCTACTAACTGATAGATTTTTACACTGCCCAGGAATAAAATCATTTTATTTGTGCTTTGAAATGTTGTTTAGCTTAGAGGTGTGTTGTGTATCTTTTTTTAAAATTTTCATTTGCTTGTGTTCTACTCTTAAAATTGTGTTCTAGCAATTCATGGTGCTATCCTCTATTTACAGCTAGACCTCACCTTGTGGCAGAGTCAGTGGTTGTCTAGACAAACAGGTTTCTTATAAGCAGCCATTATAATGATTTACAGCAATGTTAGAATGCATCGTGCGTAACAAAATAAAGGAGTGTGTGTTTCTGCAGCTGGTGACATCCTCCTTGACCTCCTTAATTTCAAGTCTGCATTCAATACCCTGTGATCTCAAATATGTCTTCTTTGCTTCCTCTCATTGCTTTAAGTGGAACAGTCCCAATTTAGGACCACTACCTTGCAGTCCCGATTTTCACGTTCAGGTGGTCAGGACGCTAGAAAACAAATACAGCGCATGCACACAAGGGCTGTAAGTTTGATTGACAGCGCTGCCACCCAATGCACTGCCACTCCCCCTCCCAAGCAACACTCCCCAGTGTTCCACTATGTTGGGGGGGCGATGTTGGGAGGTATGGATAGGTCTTCCCATCTCCTAAAAACGGCATCTAACATGCACAGTTTAAAAAAATGGGCTCCAGACACCTGGTCCGTGTGTACTGGGAGTTCAGTCAAGCTTGACCACACAGGTGCTCTATATACATGGTGTCCAGTGAAAGTGTATAAATTACATTGTAAGACAGATTGTCGGAGCGATTCAGTTCCATGTAAGTAAGCTATACAGATAGGACTCACCAAGTTTGGCGTAGTGGTGGGCTAAGCAAAATATGGTCATATATTGTGACTAAATCTCCAATATTTTTTCATCTAAGTGCTTTTCAAATAACTTCAAATATTTAAAAATGTAAAAATGATGTTAAAATTATATGTTGTTTTGTTGCGCACTGAATTTATCTATTGCATTGTGTGAATTTTGGTCACTCCAGAGGTGCGTTATATAGCATATGCGGCTTATGGGGTTCTGTCAAAGTTCTAGTATTTTGTGTGACCACACAATTGGCCACACAGAATAAAGGATAGCGACAGAAGTCGCATAGTAAGTTGGGTTACCAGGTCACCCCCACTAATTAAGGGGTGCTTCTCTTCCCCAAATAAGTTGCTGGGTAAAGTGCTGAATATAAATATATAGTTTATACCTGGATTAATACTGTGGCGAAATGTCATGTTTAGTTAAAATCCCATCCAGTGACATCAATGGGGTAATTCATATTTTTTTTTTTAGAAAACTGAGTTTTCTATTTTCTTTGTACCCTTTTATTTTTTTGTACACATACTAATGTGTATCCAAAAGCAACCATCTTTTTCTGTTGAAACACATTTGTGAGTTATAGCGTACATTTCTATGGCCTAACTAAAGTGAGCAGTCCAGCTCGGTGATTCATAGACGTTGTGGACGTCAGGCGGGATAAGTGGGAACAGTGCATGTATAAGAGCGTTGATATACTGACTAAGTAAATACAAATCTGAATCATTGCTGAGTAGTAGTGGAATAGAAGCTTCAAACAGTGATGCACTTTGAGGGTTTCCAAATCATCACAAAGAAAAGAGATTAACTAAGGGGTCATGGGTCCTAGCTGTGCGTATTGATACAATGTAATGGAACGGACCTTTACTGTTTGGGAAATAATGTAATGGTTCTGATCTGTGAGATGACTCCATTGTTTTCTAAGCTTTCTTGTCTGTAATAATCCACACTAAATTTAAGTTTCCATGACAATTTGGAAAAAAGAAAGTGCGGTCATTCAGCTTGGGGCCCAAGTGTGCCAAAGTATATCCAATCATTTTTATCATCAATAGCTTAAAGGTGACAACCATAAATAATCGAGAGCCATAATTCAAAGTGTTACAATGACTGACTCCCTTGTGTAAACTAGTAGAAAAAGAAAAAAACAAACACACAAAAAACAAAAACGTTTGTCCTGGTCATTGGGTTTGGAAGGAAATCAGAATCCCGTTACCATGCCCACCAAACAACAGTGACATGAGAGAACATAAGGAGGATTTACAGCAGGCCCAGGCTCCGAGGGAAAAGTATCAGACAAAAATACATGGAGGGCTATACAGTGCTACAAAGGGAGAACAGAAATAACATAATGATAATATTACAATGAGACATTATATGTGAGTTCACAACTTGAATAATAAAAAGGTGCTGGTCAGTTCGGAGTATCTTCTGCACTTCCTTTAAACTCCCTCTAGGTAATAAAGGAGATGAACTTAGTACTGGAGTCTTCATTCTTACAAAAACCAAACAAAACATTGGGGTCATGGTGGGTGTGCACCAATGTATAAAGAAAAACCCCCGACAAATTTCCAGCGATATCTGCGCTGAATGTGAATGAGGGTTGTGTCAGCACTAGAAATGGCCTGTAATATTGAAATATATGAAAGGGCAGCATGACAACAGGTTGGTAATGCAGCCTCATCACATGCCTGTCAGTCAGAGGCCCCCGGCCAGTAACTGCCCTTCATGGGCGGTCGTTCCTCCCCCTTGGTAGGCTGGACAAAACCTTTATATACCCTAGCAGAGGTTTTGCCCAGCCTCTTTTCTACAATAAAAGAAATCAGTTCCCTCCCACCCTGCACTCTTTCTGTCTTTGTCCATGTCAGTGCCGAGTTGGCAGGGGGTACCTGAGGACTGACATCTTGGGGTATGGCCAACCCGGGAGGCAGTAGCTCTGGTAGCTAACTGCACCGGCTCCCCACGGGCTGGTCCATGGGGAATGAATATCAGATGGCATATACATGCCTGTACTTAATAAGATGGTGTTTTATTAGGGTATACATGTTATACGTGTTGAATGTTTTTTTGACCTTTTTTAATATGTGTTTAAGTTTTTTAAGTTACTGATATAAATATAAAATCTATGTTGCAGTATTTCTCAATAAATACTGTGACCTTTCTATCTATTTTGTTGTCCGAGTACTTTCTTGGGGGGTGCGTTAATTCTCCATACCTTTGTCATGTTGTGCTGGCACGGCCTTTGTATAAAAAAGTCAGGCACTGGAAAGCGCCTGATTTGTGTTGGGGGACCTCCGCTAAACACTGTTTGGCGGAGGTCCCTCTCCAGCATTGGAAAAGGTCAGGAGTTCTAAAAAAGTGCAATCACGGAATACATATCAAACGGCGATTGTGCTTTTTACATTTTTTGATAAAACTCCTGACACTTTGCAGTGCGGGAGTTTTTATAGATGACCCCCATTGTATATTATATTGCAATGCAATTGAACAGGAGGTCATGGGGTAAACTATGATGTAAGGATCTTTTCTATGAGCCTTCAATCTGTTACACCATGCTATGACCATTTGACCTTGTTTAAAATAGTCTATGGCCCACACTGGGAATATATTGGACACATACATTATGTCAACGGATGCACTGTTCATTAATATGTGAATCCATTTAAATGACACTCCACCAGAATGTAAGACGCAATAATGATATCAACAAGTAGTAAGGTAGAAATGGTGAAAGCGCTTTAAAGAAGAGAAGGGGATAATAGTGCTAGGAATGCGACACAGCAAGGTAAGTACATGTAATAAATGGGCTATTTAATACAACAAAATATGCAAAACAACCATAATTAAAAAGACAATAGTAAAAAAATACAATAATTAAAACGAACCAATAAACAAAATCGGTGAAGCCCCCTTACATCCACTACCCTCTCAGTAAAGTAATACTTCTTGGTATCACTTTTAAATCTTGGGCCATTCACTGCTATTTGTAACATTTTGCATACGTTTCTGAATATAGTGGTAAGTTTATTGCTTTTTTATTATAAGAATGAATTCCTATTTTTGAAAATGTTTTGCTGTTAAATAATCCTAAAAGTGTATTTACCATCTTTTTCACTTCTGTAGTCCCTATTCCTCTAATGTGCTCACACCTAATACCAACATCTACTGTCTTTTATTGACCTGGGAAACAGTAAGGTATTCGTAACAGCAGTCCCCTTTTTCTTTAAGTAATAGGCGCGGGGGAACCTTTCACTTAATGAATAAAATAAGACACACGCCATTGAAAGCTATGAGTGGCAAGTATTTAATTGCAATTCTAACAGCATCATTCATTACAAGCGACTATCAAATTACTTTCTTACACCTTCACAATGAACAAATGAATAGTGAGCATTCGTGCACTACTGAACACTTGCTTTGCAGGTGCTACTTGTTAATATATTGTACACACATGTCATCTGACTGATCTCTTACAGAAAACTTTAACTTTTTATAAGAATAAATGTGTCCTGCAGTTGCAAAGATTAGGGCCGTGCCTGCTTTTTGAGCATCTGATTGCAAACATTAATTTTAATTTGTAACATGAGTCTCCTAATCATGTAATACTTTTTTGTGTGATTGCATTATAATTAAGAGCAAGGTGGCTTGTCCATCTGTATTGTTTAACCCCTTGGTGACGCATGGTGCTCGCGTCCCAAAAGACGCAGGCACAAAACATGCCATTTTTCATTCCTAGCCACAGTGATCGGTAGCAGAGACTTGATCAGGGTCTTAACAAACCCCGTGGGTCTCATCAAATCGTGACATCACAGAGGCATGCCCGAGCACGGAAGTTCTGGCAGGGCACGATTTAGTAAAATGTAGCTGGTGGTGACTTAGAGCGTCAGCGACATTTCATCTGTCAGTCTTAGACCAATTAAAGTGTCATCATCTGACTGGTGAGATCCCGCTGCGATGAGCTATTAAATGCAGTATGTTCTATGCCGTCCTAGCGTCTTTTGGGATCAAGAAAAGCATAAGGATAAAAAACATATAATTGTATATGCCCAAATATGAATGCATTGATATGTCTCACTATAGCCTGATGTAGATTTATGAGATCACTTTAATATATCACTATTATACATTTAATACATCCTAGGCCTGACCCTATAAGGGGGGCACCATGTCCTTTTTGGGGTTCATAGACTGCTTTCATTGTTGTGGCTCGAGAGTTTGTGGGAGGTGTAGTTATTGAGAGATAAGAAAAATGTTGGTATGCTTAGCTAGTCACAGGCTCAAATAATATAAATGTATAAAATGATGCTTACCAAACAGGTGTGAGCATGCTGCAAATACAGTGCGATTGGCTGTACAAAATATGACAAAATACGCCATGCGCTTCTCACCCTAATGAAGTTACAACAAATATATAAACATAATAGAAATTAGAGGTTTTGGTTATATGAATTAAGTTCACCCGCCATGTCAAGGCACACTCTCAATGGGGTGAGAATCTACTCTCACCTACTATACTGCTACCTTTTTAATGTGTTGGAGGAGGTGCAATTAAACCACCTCCTAATCAACCCCTTACAGCAAGCTGCAACCAATTAGGAACCAACAAACAAAAAACCAGAGGACTGTTTTATAGATGAAATATTATCAGTCCTAAATGTACCTAAATGTACCTTTGTGTTTATAATACAGGTAGCCCCAGAACTGTGGGTGTGAAGCATTATATTGAATGATTCAAACTGTCACGGAGCATTCTTATACTTGTAGAATGTCACCACCTGCTGGTATAACAGCTCAGGGATGCTGACATGACCGGATGACAGAGAGACGTCCCTAACACAGATAGTGTTTCCTTATGTCTAATGCTGTACCACTGCCAATATAATTATTAATTGCAGTTATGTTCATGGAGCCAAAACATTTGAATTGAATTTTACCTGACTGAATTTGTTCTATACTTTTTTCCACGTCAGTGAAGTTTGCCATTATTATAAGTTTTTATTGTAATTTACTTGAATATGACGACCCTGATTATAAGATGACCCCCAAACTTTGGATATTTTCATTTAAGCCAATATAGAAGACTACTCTATAGGAAAAACATTATTTCACATGTAAGCAGTTTTTTTCATATTTAATAAAATATATGACTGAAAAAATGCATTTCTTGTTTTAATTTTTTTTTCATTTGTCAATGCACTGCCAGACTTGCCAACTTGTCCCTCACATTTGCCGTCAGAGAAGCATAGGCAGAAGAGTCAAACAGAATCAGTGGATGTCTGTGCATAATATACAGACATCCACTCGCTGTCTGCGAGGAGGATCCAGGTCCCCTGCAGCTCTGTGGTGGGACTAAGCCCTCCATGGCAAGTTTTAATCAGGCAGAAGTTAAATAGGAAGCTCTATTGAAAAGTGTTTACAATTTATTTTGAAAGTCTCTTTCAGACTTCAGGCTGCCATGACTTCAGACAGTACGAAATTAGCAGTCCTAATTGGTGTGTGGCATCTGAGATGCCAAACACATCTCCACTAGGGGCCTTATACAGCATGACTGAGGTGCCCACACACACCAATGATGGAGAGAGACAGCCATGTTGCCACAGAGAACTGCTCCATTCAATAAATACATTTTGGATGGTGCTGAATCAGCTTTTAGTGACAGAAACCTATGCATATCTTAGGTTATGGACGTTATTCATGAAAGAGAGAAGTGCAGGGAGTTGAGAAGGAAAGCAGCTGAGTTGGAAAATGCTCCCATTCAATTGACTAACCAGATGTTTTAAATAATCAAGTAAAAAAAAACAAATCAGGATAAATAAGAACAAGACAGACTAAAAAAAAAAAAGTCAAAACAAAGCTGGGTCAGAACCAAAGAAAAAAATATCAAATTTACAGGTAACGGTGGTGAATGGCAAGAAGGTTTCTATCACAGATGATTGTCTTGTCTCAAATATAAGCCTCCAATATGTCCACGCCTCCTAGAGGCTGGATGAACCAATTGATGTATTTTAGGCAATGCTCCATTATGAACCGAGATGTATCACACCTGTCACACGTTTTTTCCAGTACATTTCCTCTGGCGACTTTGTAGAGACCGTCTGGTGCTGTGTGCATCGCGGGCCTCCAGGAAGGCATTGGAGGACCCAGCCATAGGCCTCAACCCTGCTGGTAATGATGGGGGGGGGGGGCTACTTTGGGTTCTGAAGGTGACACATGGGTCTCTTTAACCTGCCCACTTGCCTTATTTTAAAAAGACCCTCACTAGTTATAAGAATCCGAGATCTGTTCCGTCAGAAACTCATACCTCTTGCACTAGATCACAAATTGCCCTTTTTAACCATAGTCTCACTCAGGCCCGGACTGGCCATCAGGCACACCGGGCAAATGCCCGGTGGGCCGCGGTGGCCATGGGCCGAGGCCGGCAGGGGAGGTCCCAGCAGTGGCCTCTGGGTCCCAGAATCTCCCCTGCCGGTCTATGCAGGGCCGGCACTATCCAAGCGCCGGCCCCGCTGTTTTCCATGAAGGGCCGGTGAGGACATCAAAGATATCCCTCACCGGCCCACATGCTTTCAAATCCGGCCGCCGGCGGGGAGAGAGACTGGAAAGAGGACCCGGCGGAGCTCTAACTTGCAGCTCCACCGGGTTCCTCTCGCGAGATCCGGAGCATTGCCATGGCAACGACCGGATCTCGCGAGAGTGAACTCTAGCCCGCAGGCTAGAGTTCACTCACCACGCGGACCACCAGGGAACCCCGCCTCCCAGTCCCAGGCTAAAGGTAAGAAGGGAGTGATGGGTGTGTGAGTGATGGGTGTGAGAGTGCTGTGTGTGATGGGTGTGAGAGTGCTGTATAAATGTTAGAATGGATTGTGTGTGTGTGTGTGTGTGGGGGGGGGGGTAAGGGGGGTAAATAAACAAATAAAATAACAGGCATTATGTCCGGGGGGGACATAATACCTGTTCTTTTATTTGTTTATTTAACACCCCCCCCCCCCCCCTACACACACACACACACAATCCATTCTAACATTTATACAGCACTCTCACACCCATCACACACAGCACTCACACACAGCACTCTCACACCCATCACACACAGCACTCTCACACACAGCACTCACACCCATCACACACAGCATTCTCACACCCATCACACACAGCACTCTCACACACAGCACTCACACCCATCACACACAGCATTCTCACACCCATCACACACAGCATTCTCACACCCATCACACACAGCACTCTCACACCCATCACACACATCACTCTCACACCCATCACACACAGGGCCGTCTTTAACGCGGGGCAAACGGGGCAGCTGCCCTGGGCCCATTTACTCCGGGGGGGCCCCAAGGCAGCTGTCCCGTGGGCCCCCAGCCCCTGCTGCCGCGTTCACAGCGCATTGCGCTTGTGAACGCTTTTTTCCGGCAAGCCGCATCCGATGGATGCGACGGCCGAAAAAAAAAAAAACTGACACCGGATGTGACGTTGCGTCACATCCGGTGTCTGTTTCCCTCCTCCGTGCAAGAGGGAAGACTGCACAGAGGAGACATCCGGCGGGAGACACGGAGCAGCTTCATGTAAGTACGGGGGGGGGGGCGGGGGGCTCTTTGGCACAATATTCCTGGTATCTGACTGGCATTATATTACTTGGCATCTGATTGGCACTATATTACTGGGCATCTGATTGGCACTATATTACTTGGCATCTGATTGGCACTATATTACTGGGCATCTGATTGAGGGCTGGCTGGCACAATATTCCTGGTATCTGACTGGCACTATATTACTGGGTATCTGACTGGCACTATATTACTTGGCATCTGATTGGCACTATATTACTGGGCATCTGATTGGCACTATATTACTGGGTATCTGACTGGCACTATATTACTGGGCATCTGACTGGCACTATATTTATGGGCATCTGATTGGCACTATATTACTGGGCATCTGATTGGCACTATATTACTGGGCATCTGATTGGCACTACATTACTTGGCATCTGATTGGCACTATATTACTGGGCATCTGACTGGCACTATATTACTGGGCATCTAATTGGCACTATATTACTGGGCATCTGACTGGCACTATATTACTGGGTATCTGATTGGCACTATATTACTGGGCATCTGATTGGCACTATATTACTGGGTATCTGATTGGCACTATATTACTTGGCATCTGATTGGCACTATATTACTGGGTATCTGATTGGCACTATATTACTTGGCATCTGACTGGCACTATATTTATGGGCATCTGATTGGCACTATATTACTGGGCATCTGATTGGCACTACATTACTTGGCATCTGATTGGCACTATATTACTGGGCATCTGACTGGCACTATATTACTGGGCATCTAATTGGCACTATATTACTTGGCATATGATTGGCACTATATTACTGGGCATCTGACTGGCACTATATTACTGGGCATCTGATTGGCACTATATTACTTGGCATCTGATTGGCACTATATTACTGGGCATCTGATTGGCACTATATTACTTGGCATCTGATTGGCACTATATTACTGGGTATCTGATTGGCACTATATTACTGGGCATCTGATTGGCACTATATTACTGGGTATCTGATTGGCACTATATTACTTGGCATCTGATTGGCACTATATTACTGGGTATCTGATTGGCACTATATTACTGGGCATCTGATTGGCACTATATTACTGGGTATCTGATTGGCACTATATTACTTGGCATCTGATTGGCACTATATTACTGGGTATCTGATTGGCACTATATTACTTGGCATCTGACTGGCACTATATTTATGGGCATCTGATTGGCACTATATTACTGGGCATCTGATTGGCACTACATTACTTGGCATCTGATTGGCACTATATTACTGGGCATCTGACTGGCACTATATTACTGGGCATCTAATTGGCACTATATTACTTGGCATATGATTGGCACTATATTACTGGGCATCTGACTGGCACTATATTACTGGGCATCTGATTGGCACTATATTACTTGGCATCTGATTGGCACTATATTACTGGGCATCTGATTGTCACTATATTACTTGGCATCTGATTGGCACTATATTACTGGGTATCTGATTGGCACTATATTACTGGGCATCTGATTGGCACTATATTACTGGGTATCTGATTGGCACTATATTACTTGGCATCTGACTGGCACTATATTTATGGGCATCTGATTGGCACTATATTACTGGGCATCTGATTGGCACTACATTACTTGGCATCTGATTGGCACTATATTACTGGGCATCTGACTGGCACTATATTACTGGGCATCTAATTGGCACAATATTACTTGGCATATGATTGGCACTATATTACTGGGCATCTGATTGGCACTATATTACTGGGTATCTGATTGGCACTATATTACTTGGCATCTGATTGGCACTATATTACTGGGTATCTGATTGGCACTATATTACTTGGCATCTGACTGGCACTATATTTATGGGCATCTGATTGGCACTATATTACTGGGCATCTGATTGGCACTACATTACTTGGCATCTGATTGGCACTATATTACTGGGCATCTGACTGGCACTATATTACTGGGCATCTAATTGGCACTATATTACTTGGCATATGATTGGCACTATATTACTGGGCATCTAATTGGCACTATATTACTTGGCATATGATTGGCACTATATTACTGGGCATCTGACTGGCACTATATTACTGGGCATCTGATTGGCACTATATTACTTGGCATCTGATTGGCACTATATTACTGGGCATCTGATTGGCACTATATTACTTGGCATCTGATTGGCACTATATTACTGGGTATCTGATTGGCACTATATTACTGGGCATCTGATTGGCACTATATTACTGGGTATCTGATTGGCACTATATTACTTGGCATCTGATTGGCACTATATTACTGGGTATCTGATTGGCACTATATTACTTGGCATCTGATTGGCACTATATTACTGGGTATCTGATTGGCACTATATTACTTGGCATCTGATTGGCACTATATTACTGGGCATCTGATTGGCACTATATTACTTGGCATCTGACTGGCACAATATTTATGGGCATCTGATTGGCACTATATTACTGGGCATCTGATTGGCACTACATTACTTGGCATCTGATTGGCACTATATTACTGGGCATCTGACTGGCACTATATTACTGGGCATCTAATTGGCACTATATTACTTGGCATATGATTGGCACTATATTACTGGGCATCTGACTGGCACTATATTACTGGGCATCTGGCTGGCACAATATTAAAGGCATCTGGCTGGCACTATATTATTGGGCATCTGGCTGGCACAATATTACTGGGCATCTGGCTGGCATAATATTACAGGCATCTGGCTGGCACTATATTACTGGGCTCTGACTGGCATAATATGACAGGCATCTGGCTGGCACTATATTACTGGGCATCTGGCTGGCACAATATTAAAGGCATCTGGCTGGCACTATATTACTGGGCATCTGGCTGGCACAATACTACTGGGCTCTGGCTGGCACAATATTACTGGGCTCTGACTGGCACAATAATACTGGGCTCTGACTGGCACAATATTACAGGCATCTGACTGGCATAATATTACAGGCATCTGACTGGCACAATATTACAGGCATCTGACTGGCACAATATTCCTGGCCTCTGACTGCACACTATTACAGGCATCTGACTGGCATAATATTACAGGCATCTGACTGGCATTATATTACAGGCATCTGGCTGGCACTATATTACTGGGCATCTGGCTGGCACAATATTACTGGGCATCTGGCTGGTACAATATTACTGGGCTCTGACTGGCACAATATTACAGGCATCTGACTGGCATAATATTACAGGCATCTGACTGGCATTATATTACAGGCATCTGGCTGGCACTATATTACTGGGCATCTGGCTGGCACAATATTACTGGGCATCTGGCTGGTACAATATTACTGGGCATCTGGCTGGCACAATATTACTGGGCTCTGACTGGCACAATATTACAGGCATCTGACTGGCATAATATTACAGGCATCTGACTGGCACAATATTCCTGGCCTCTGACTGGCACACTATTACAAGCATCTGACTGGCATAATATTACAGGCATCTGACTGGCACAATATTACAGGCATCTGACTGGCACAATATTCCTGGCCTCTGACTGCACACTATTACAGGCATCTGACTGGCATAATATTACAGGCATCTGACAGGCACCATATTCCTGGGCTCTGACAGGCACAATATTCCTGGGCTCTGACAGGCACAATATTCCTGGTATCTGACTGGCACAATATTATTGGTATCTGACTGGCACAATATTACTGGTATCTGACTAGCACATTATTACTGGGCTCTGACTGGCACAATATTGCAGGCATCTGACTGGCACAATATTGCAGGCATCTGACTGGCACAATATTACTAGGCTCTGACTGGCACAATATTACTGGGCTCTGACTGGCACAATAATACTGGCATCCTAAAGTTACAATATTACTGGCATCTGAATGGCACAACAATTATGGCATATGTGTGTGTGTGGGGGGGGGGGCGGGGGTAACATTGCGATGGATGGCGGGATTGCATGCAGGGGAGGGGGCAGGGTCCAGGGGGCCCAAGCAAATGCTTGCCCAGGGTCCAATCACTATTAAAGACGGCCCTGATCACACACAGCACTCTTACACCCATTACACACAGCACTCTCACACCCATCACACACACATAGCACTCTCACACACAGCACACACAGCATTCTCACACACAGCACTCTCTCACACAGCACTCTCACACACATCATAGACAGCACTCTTGCACTCTCACACACAGCACTCTCACACACATCATACACAGCATTCTACACATCCACACCGCCCCTTTCACACACCGCCCCCCTCATCACACTGCACCCCTCACACACACATACTGCACCCCTCACATACACACAGAACCCCCCAACACACTGCACAACAGATATACACAATACTTCCATATATATATATATATATATATATATATATATATATATATATATATATATACACACACACACAGCACCCCTCACACACATACTGCACCCCTAAACACATTACATTCCAGACACACACTAGATCCCTTACCCAACTCTGGATCATCTACACACATACACACGCTAGATCCCTATATACACTCTGAAACCGTTATAAACACACACTCACTAGATCTCCTATACACATTCTGGGTCCTTCAAACACACACTAGACTCATATATATATATATATATATATATATATATGTGTGTATATATACACACACTAGATTCTTTGTAAGCAAACACATACTACACCCCTAAACACACACTACATCTATATATACACACACACACACTATAGCCTGTATTCACACACTTGATATATCCCCTATACACACATTCTCTACATCCCCTAGCCACATATGCATCACATTACACCACAAACACAACACAACTAAAACCGACCTTATTACACAATACCACACCACAATCAGCTCACTCTACACACACGCAATCCCACAAGCAGGCTCCAAACACATGCTCAATACTCTTTCCTGGCATTTTTGTCTCTTGGTATCCATTTATAGAGACACCAGAGACAAGTTGCAAGGAAACACAGTGCAAGCATGTTATTAAATTTGCTTGCACTGTGCAGAACAAATACAGGGTTTTTTCCTCATGCTAGAGCTCTTCAACAGAGCTCTGCGCATGGTCTGCCCTGGAAGAGCATTGAACCAACATGCTCACTTTGAGAGGGAGCGTGTTTGTCATTGGTGATGACAAAACACACCTCCTCTGTCCCGCCCCCTTCTTAGTGGGCCGCTGTGATCAAAAAATGCCCGGGCCGAATTTTTCTCCCAGTCCGGCCCTGGTCTCACTATACATCTACCATGTAGCAATTAAAAAAATATGGCATGATATCACCACTCCTTGTGTACCAGCTAAGGTGCTAGGTGTTGAATGGCATTATTACAGGGCCTTTGAAGAAGTAAGATTAATTTAAGTACTTTGATACAAGAGTGCACGTACTACCACTGACTAATATGTAAGCAAAACAAAATAACCTGCCAAAGTCTAATACATCCAAATAACAGTGCGGCCTTGTGGGTTTGTGACTCAGTGGCAATTTTTCTTTTTTATATACTTCAAAGTAATACCTGCCATGTCTCTGTAAACAAAGATTAGGTATTCTGCTTCCTTAAGTTCTCTAATACCCTTTAATTAAAATAGATCAGGTCATTTTCACTAAGTAGCTTTCTCTGTTCCTATGTAATACCTTATTCTGTGTGAGGAGTTAAGCAGATCTAACTCTTTCCACCTGCTAACACATATTGCCGTCAATGGGAGTTACAGGCCTGATTTGTTTAACCTCTCGCACGCTACAAGGGTCTTTGCCACGTTGGTTAGATTCTATTTAACGCATTTAGGGACCTTTTGAAAATCGCTCAATACAATGTGACCTTTATACAGCTTTTGTGGAACAAAGGTGACCACCAGACTAAGCTCAGAAAAAAATGCACTACTGCGCAAATGTTTTTTGGACCCCACTTAAAAGAAAATAATTATCCAGCAAAGTGGAACATATTTGCCCAACAAACAATGGTATCCTAGCAACCGACCCAAGCTGCCTCATAGGACGCTTGTAATGAGGCAGGATTTACAACAGGCATAGGCATCTCAGTTATACCAGCTGCTGCTACTGTGGACCATGGATCCTATCATGCTCAGTCATCCTCTGTCCTAATCCACAGGGTAAAGATTTAATCATTTCACAGAATATGCTATTTTTGTAAAATATAATAAAAAATGGAATCAATTTTAGATGTAGCTTCCAGGATAGGACACATAGCTGGTATGTCTCAAGGTAAAACACACATTAGCGAAAAGACCCAATCTAATGTATGAGGCATCAGGTGTCAAAAATCCAGACATGAAGGGTGTTTAAAGGAAATCTATCATCCTAAACATTACTTTTACTGAAAAATGTAGAGAAGAAGAAAGTATATAAAATGATTGTATTTATTATTATATTTTTAGTGCTGTCTACTTTTATGCTTGTAAACGATCTATACACGGTGTTTGCAAAATGAGTTCATTTGCATATCAAGCCACTGGCGATGTCAGAATAAGGAGAGACCACAGACACATTTACAACATAGTTTTCTCTTATGTTATGTATTTGGATGCAATTCTGCTAACGCCATCTATGGATCCATTTTGTATTGTCTACATTCACAATATAAGCAATGTTTAGGTTGACACAGTCCCTTTAAGGTTCTGGTGGTTTTAAATGGCCAAGTATTTTTGTGAGTGTGATCTTAATATATAGTTTGTTTACTAATTCTAGTACAGTGTTACACTATATTCCCTCCGTCTCCGTGGAGACATCCAGCTATCCATTCCAGTCCTTTGTATGGTGTCTGTTTTCCACTATTGTTTCCATGGGATATTGAGGAGAACTTGATGACATTATATTGCAGCCCTAGGGGACCATATATTTTTTATGTAATGTGACATTTAATCAAGAATGCCTGTTATTTTACCGCTAAGTTTACATTTTTAGGTTAATGGGGCCATGAGAATTGTGAGCAACTAATAGAAGGTAGCTGTATAATTTATTTGGTATATATATACAGTAGATTTATGTGGAATCCAGGTCCTTGCAAAATTATACTAAGCCCTTGGGATACAGTGAAAGGTAACTAAAAGTCCAGTAACAAGAATTCCCTGAAATCCTAGGTATTATTTAATATGTGGGTGAAAGCCAAGATGCTCACATATTGAAACGATATACATTTAATGCATGATATAATATCTAAAGAACTGTTGCAAAGCTTAGCACTATCAGACTTGGTTCTGTTCTTCTCTTAGTAAGTACAAATCTATTCTGTACCTAACCATTTATCAAAGGAGCTTATACATCATAGTCCTAGATCTGTTTGTTCACAATCACTGTTTACATTATTATCTTACTCACCATGTATGGTTTGATATATTACTTATTCATCCAATCGCCTTTTTCTGCATATTCACAAGAAATGTATTTTTCACAGTATTAAAAGGGGGACTAAACCCTCATTAACAACTTATTAAGGAGCACTTTCTTTTGGGAGTGTCGTTTAGTTTGTTAGACTTCATACTGCCATGTCTCAGGGCTACCGGTATCCCGCTACCAGTGACTTGTGCTCAGTGTCTGACATGCGGAATGCGTCTCCAGCTACATGTGTACAAATCAGTGAGGAAGAGAGTCGGTCACTCTGCTGCCATCAGCTGCCATGAAGTAGCACACCACTCTTTCCATTTGCAAAGACTAGGAGGAAATGTATTTTGAAAGGGGCACAACTGAAATGGCTTTACACCTGGTAAAACCTGTTTTTTTTTTTTTTTTTTTAACAAGACAGTGTTTGAGATTTAAACATTTAAAGATGTATGCTTATAATATTATACATAAATATATTGAAGATAATGTTATAGATTTGTATTATAATAAGGTACCTTGGAATCTATCACTAATTACTTGTGATGTACTTTATTAGGTTGGCAAAGCGTTAGCACAGGATTTATCTCTATGACTAATTTGTTTCTGTCATTTTCCACAATGGTTTAACACAGCTAAATGATTATATATATAATATTTACAATATTGCATAATGTAATTGCAAAGGGCCTTTAAAGCAATCAGCGTTATACCTTTCGGTTGTTGGATTGCCACGTGCTTAAGGAATTACCTCCCCTTTTTTTAGCCACGAAGGGTAAAATTAGCGAAAAGCTGGGCAGGACTCGCAAATGAAAATTCCTGCAGCAGTAAGGTTTAATTGTACACTTTCCCCTGTACAAAGCCCCCAGTCCACAGTGGCCAGTGAAGCTTGGCCAGCTTAGCTGATCTCGCACTATGTGTTTTATACAAAGATCAATTCTTTCTTCTTTTTTTTTTACAGATTAAAATCCACAAACTATTAAGCTTTGCTATGGTAGCATTGCTCACTGGCTTGTTATACAGCCATCATTATGCTCTTCCTAATATCAGCCGGGCAACCTGTGCATTATTTATTTAACCATATCATTTGAGGAGTTAATATTTTGTTCCAGTAAATTATACTGTCGCAATGCCAATTAGCTTGCAGCGCCCCATGGGTTGCAACTCATAAATGATAGGTTTTGACATACTACAAGGGCAGTCTTTGCACAGTCATAAGGGTGTGTAGTCATTTCTATTCAGATGTGTACCCAGCCTTTTCCTCATCCCTTCAAATAAACACGTCAGTGCTCAAAACCATGTGTACTGAATTGTGTGCTTCGGAAATAATATCAAGTTCCAAGTTCTAGAACTAATAAGAGTAAATGGAATTTTAGATTTTGGCAGTTTAGTAACAAAGTACCAAAGTTTGACAGAGATACCCAAACTGATTGAAATGTTAGCTTTACTTTACTTACTAGACGGAAGTGTCGGGCAGCATGGAGGATGTCTGCACGTATTGACGAGGTAAGGGGGGGGGGGGGGGCAGAGAGAAACAGAGAGGTGGGGAGAGACAGAGACAAGGGGAGGGAGGGGGGACAGAGACAAGGGGAGGGAGGGGGGAAAGAGACAGAGACAAGGGGAGGGGGAAAGAGACAGAGACAAGGGGAGGGAGACAAAGAGAGACACAAAGGGAGGGGAGAGAGAGACACAAAGGGAGGGGAGAGAGAGACACAAAGGTATTGAGAGAGACACAAAGGGAGGGTGGGGGAGAGAGATAACACTGGGGGAGAGACAGACAACACTAACTGGGGAGAGAGACAATGCTGGGGGAGGGGAAAGAGAGAGGCAGCATTGGCACATAAAAGGAAATAAAATCAAGAAATGGATTCTTTATATCATAATTTTTATTAAAAAGCACTTTACATGTGAATATATACAAGTTGAACTTTTTCCTATAGGGTAATCTTATATCCAGGCATTTAGTTTCATCATAAAAGTCCCGGCGGAAGTGCCGGGCAGCAGCGTGGGATGTCTGTGTGTATCGTGCAGACATCCTCCGGCTACCACCCCCCCCCCCTCCCCTAGCCACCAGGGACATTCCGGGCAGCAGGGGGATGTCTGCATGATAGTGCAGACATTCTCCAATTCTCCATGCTGCCTGACACTTTCGTCTATTATGACGGTCCGAATTTTTTCCTATAGGGTAGTCTTATATTCAGGTTTTAATTTTTTTTCCTATAGGAATATCCAAAGTTTGGGGGGTCGTCTTATAATCATGGTCATCTTATAATAGAGCAAATACAGTAATAGTATGTTTCTAACTGGAATCTCTTAGTTTAAGCTTAATTTCAGTTGAAGAAACATCGTTTTTAAATTTGCTTGAGACTATTTCAACACACAAAATTCTAATTTCCCCAGAAATTAAGCTAGGGGATGCCTTCTGAATCTTGACTGACCTTATGGGTAGGAGTAGCCAGATATACTAATAGAAACGTTTCTTCTGTAATGGTGTAAGTGAGCAAAAAACATGATGCCCTCTCAAGTAGGTCACATCCTATAGGGCTGGCTATTTGTGCTTTTGTCTGCTCGGTTCAATTCTCTGTGGTAGTTATCTGCATTACTTTTGAGCTTTGTGCAGGTGGTACACTACAAGATTCACCATAGGTTTTTAGTGCCAGAAAAATCATCCCCAGAGCGTAAGGCAAACTCATATTTTATTGATTCGTGTGTAATTGGTTAAAGTGACAGGCTGTTGCTTAGTGTCGTGGGCTGGGAGTACGGATATAAAAGTGTGTGGGAACATGAAATCTACTAGCAGCAAGCAGCACATAATTAATCTATGTAAAATTCCTTTATACGTGGATAAAAAACCGTGTGTGTAAACAAAACGTGCAAAAATTACAATGATACTTGCTGAGCAACTTGAACGCAGACCCCTATTGTACTCTCACAAGTGCCAAAATATACAAATAAAACCAGGAGGGGGGGGTATCAGGAAGGCGCAGTATCAAGTTGAACCTTAAAATATAAATGCAAAAAACACTAATAGTGTGATACAGTATAGACCCAAAATAATCCGAATAGGTAAGTATTACACTCACAAACAGAAGTATTGATGGAGCTTGTCACAAATGGCTGGGTATAAAACTTGGTTTAATCTGTAAAAAAGTAAAAGAACACACATGTGCAGGACCAGATAGACGCAACCCTTGGCCCCACTGGGATTCCACTTACAAGCTGTTGGTCTCAAATGCGCATGTAGCTATAGTCCAAGATGTTAAACGGAGTCCAATTCAGTAAATAAAAGAAATGGCTACTGCTGGAGGATACACTGGAAACAAATAACTGCAGGAACTCAACACGTTTCGCTGGAACAGCAGTCACAGCTTCATCAGGAGAAAAAAATCCCTTATACCAAGGGTGACAAATACTATATTCACTATTATTTTCCTTGTTATGTGTACAGAAATAATTTTCATTGACCTTTAAGGTCACCACCTTTTCTCCAAAAGGTGCTATTGTCTCCATAGGTTCAACATTGACAGGTAAAATGTTGGCTCCATGTGTTAATATTATCAGATATTCCACCAAAGATTACATTTTTGATGTGTGTGGGGATGTGATGACTGACTGGACAAAACCTCCCTGTGACAGTATGGGACAATCTACACATCTATATTTGAATACAAATTTAAATGGTAAAGACAACATTTCTATCTTTAATCCAAAATGAAAGGTTTTATTTAAAAATGTCATCCATGAGAATGTAGGGAGCGTTCTATTGGTATTTGATTGTGTTAAATATAGTTTACTTATCATGTAGCATATGCACGTACTTGATAATGTATGTTTTGCCGCATCCCAATAGTTCTATAACAGTGGATTTTGGCTGCACATTTCTTTGCACATATTGGAATAAGCGGAAATATTGTTACAGACAAAAAGAGTCTCTGAAAATATGTTTTAAGCATTGCCAACTATGTACTACTGAAGTCATGTTGGAGTCTGTGGAAGCAGAAGCAAGCTATTGTGGAGATGCGGACAGGCTAAAGCAAATTAAGTTTTCAATAAGGAAGTTATGGAATGCGTTGGATACGTTGAACTGTAAACCCGATTATCAGTTATACCAGAGTTGGCCAACATTTTGCATGCGACGGACTACAGCACTGCATACTATGGAGAAGCCTGTGTTGGAAGCTGGATTTTATTAATTTTATTGTGGTAATCTAATAAGGCCTACAGTCCTTGCTCAGACCTTCGGTTTATAGACTTTCGGCTTATAGAATACATGTAATACTATTGCCTTTCTATAAACCGAACTAGAGTCCCCATTCATAAGAATTTCTTATGAATGGGGACTCTAGTTCAGTTTATAGAAAGCCAATAGCATTACATGTATTCCATAAGCCGAAAGTCTATAAACTGAACGAAGTTTGGTTTATAGACTTTCGGTTTATATAATGTGTAGGTCAATTGATTGGTACGAACGAATAAAACGAAACGAAAATAATGAACAAATTTCGTCTGAAACGAATGCAGTAATGAACGAAATTCGTTTTAGACGAAATAAATAAAATTTTCGTCCGAATGGACGAAAACGAAACGAGAATTTTAGTTTTGCTCATGTCTAGTAAGAATCAAGTACAGAATGTCACACAGAACCATCATTAACCTATATTTAATTCACTAATTGTAACTTCCTCTAACACAGCGGCGTCACTAGGGTTGGTGTCACCCGGTGCGGAAACTCATGGTGTCACCCCCCTGGATTTCCTCCAATACAATGCCAAACAGATTCCTTAGTAATGCCAGTTAGATGGCCTATTAACTATGCCACACACAGGAGCCCCATAACTATGCCACACCAGAGCCCCATAAATTATGCCACACCAGAGCCCCACTATTTATGCCTCACTTCTGCCCAATTAATAATGCCACACACACACAGGTGCCCCATAATTATGCCACACACACACACATGTGCCCCATAATTATGCCACACAAAAGAGTCCCTTAATTATGCCACACATGGGCCTCGATAAATATGCCACACACAAGTGCCCCATAATTATGCACACATGGGATCGCCATTATTTATGCAACACATGTGCCATTCAGAGCCCAGTAATATTGTGCCAGTCAGATACCAGTAATATTGTGCCAGTCAGATACCAGTAATATTGTGCCAGTCAAATACCAGTAATATTGTGCCACTCAGAGCCCAGTAATATTGTGCCAGTCAGATACCAGGAATATTGTGTCATTCACAGCCCAGTAATAGTGTGCCAGTCAGATGCCTGTAATATTGTGCCAGTCAGAGCCCAGTAATAGTGTGCCAGTCAGAGCCCAGTAATATTATGGCAGTCAGATACCAGGAATATTGTGCCAGTCAGAGCCCAGTAATATTGTGCCATTCAGAGCCCAGTAATAACTTGCCAGTCAGAGCCCAGTAATAGTGTGCCAGTCAGAGCCCAGTAATAGTGTGCCAGTCAGAGCCCAGTAATATTGTGCCAGTCAGAGCCCAGGAATATTGTGCCATTCAGATACCAGGAATATTGTGCCAGTCAGAGCCCAGTAATAGTGTGCCAGTCAGAACCCAGCAATAGTGTGCCACTCAGAGCCCTATTTGCAGCAGGTGTCACCTCGCCGCAGGTTCAGTGCATTTGATAAATGTGAACCTATACACAAGAGAACAAAAAATGAGCATGAACTTTCTCTTAATATTGTATGAATATCCTACATTTTATCAAGAGATTTATTTCACTGTCTAATGTTTACAACTGGGAAATTGTGCAAACGTAATCAAAATATATAAAAATAAAATAAGCAAAAATTTCGGGATAAGGAGAGTGACAGTGCTAAGACTTATGGCACTCCCATAAAGATGACCTGCTATACTTGTATCGATAGTACTAATATAGAATTTTAATTTTTTTCATATGATACTCCCTATCAAACCAATGACACTAATTTCATCCTCCTTGGGAGGCAACCAAAAGGGAGTTTACGGGCAACCGTGCATCAGATTTAGAAAAGGAACGTGAAGTAAACAAGAGTATAATATTATGTGAAAGATAATGCTTTGATTTATGGTGCTAGTCCCTGTAAAAAAAACTAAATAATTTTATTTTTTTTCCTCAGTGACACATTTAAAACAAAACAAAAGGTGTGGTTGTGCTTAAAAGATCAAATATCTCTGTTCACTGTCTGATTAAGTAATACAAAGGTCTGGAATAATAATACGTAATAATACCTTTTGTTTGTTTTTTTATATGTCGAAACAGTTTTGGAAAACCGGAACATAGGTATAAGACACATGTAGCGCGATGTAGAAAGAGCAATTCAAAGACTCCATTTTAAAAGTGGACCAAAGAGAAGGAACCTTCCATTTTAATTGCTCCACTTTTCATGTGCCTCAGAATGGCTCTTAAAGGGACACTACACTTTTTTCCCCTTGTGCTTCTAATATAGAAGCACAAGTGAAAAGTCCTTTTGATAGTACATGCCAGTTTATCCTCTGACCGACAGCTGCCATGCTTAACTAGGCCCCCTTGCTGATCCCATGCAAAAATGAGGGTCTCTCTCTTCGCTAGCAGCGAGAGACCCTCGCATTCGGCTGTCAGAGCAGGGCAAGCCCCTGCTCTGATTGGCTGTGTGCATGCTGATGTTTGTTAGCACGTGACAACCAGGAACTGCTGTGTGTCGGATGTGAGACACAGCAGTTAGTAAACCCGTGTGTATCTATTAAGATACACGTCGCGGTTTACTTTCAAAGACCGGGACATGTTTTGTTTAAACAAGTTGGAATGTCCCTTTAACAAACACCATGGTGTTTCCATCCTGTGTCACTCACACAATCTCCAGACATGTTCTGACAGCATCACATTTAGCTGATCAGCTAAGAGATTGCAGTTCATTATAACATTTTGTTTTTGTTCCTGTGCTGTACTGACTGAGAGATGTTTGTTTTAGAAATGTGTCCCAACATTAATTCTTATTAATTACTCATTATTAGTCATAGCCTAAAAAATCTGTTTGGTTTTAGTTTTAAGTAGACATGGTCCAGTCAGGGCTGGTTCAAAACATTGTGCTGCCTAGGTCCAGAAATGAAAGGCTACCCCCCCCCCCCCCCCACCCCCACCCAGAAGCACACATACCACATACACACAAGGTCACACATACACAGTCACGCAAGCACATACACACATAATCTCACACAACTAGTTATATAAACACACAGTCAGGCACACACAGTACCACACACACTAAAAAAATACATTCATATAAATGGAGAGAGACAAAGACATACAGCTTATTTGACAGACAGACAGACACAGAGTATGAGGCTGATACAGTCTCTGATACAGAGACTGATTGATAAATCAGTGTGGCCAGGACAGGGATCTCTGGTCATAAAGATCTCGTCTGGAGCATAGAGGTTCGAAATGGTAATCTCAGCCCTCCCATAAACGTCTCTGTGGAGGACTTCACCTTTTTTTATGGCCCTTTCGGGAGGGCAACAGCTATAATGGAAATAGCTGCAGTCTTAACATAGAAGTCAATGGGAGGACTATGGCTATTGTGGAGATGGCTAAAGTTCTCCAAAAATGGCCCTGAAATGGGCCAATTTAAAAAAAAAAAAAAGTTATTAACATTTTTACATTTAAAAATGTTGTATGTAAGTAAAATACTTATAAATAAATGTAAAAAAATATTTTATTTAAAAAAATTATATTAATGTTATATATATATTCTTATAAAATATAACATTATTTTATATTAATCATTTTAGGGTCAGATCAGGGCTTTTTGAGTGGACCCTTAAAATATGTACGCATGTAGAGCAAAATGTAATACTTAGATCACTAAGAGATCACATGTACCAAGATCTGTCTAGCTTACCCTGACCTGACTGGGACTTCTAAATGAATGCCCCTTTTTCCTAGAAAAAAAAAGAGTGTATCAGACATGTACAATAAAAGCTTTTATAATTTGTTATGTGTGTTTGTAATGCAGTAAATACATGTATAAATGAATGTGTAGCTGAAATGTTTTTGACCTTGTTCTAAATTACGAGCTAATTATCAATTTGTCATAAAATCACTTAGTGTTTTAATACATAATATATTACATTTGTTGCCATTAGAAAAAAACAAATCACGATTATATTATGATTTGTATTACGATGATAGATGCGCATGTACTTTTCCATAACTGATGTTACTATTTTAAAACAAAAAAGTGTCCCTTGAAACAAAAGTGAATATCTCAGGAACTGTTCATCACAGACACTTTCAAAAAGCATACATCTTATGTAACCATTATTTTAATATATATATATATATATATATATATATATATATATATATATATATATATATATATACCGTATATTTTTTTTCACACTTAGTAGTCCCATCTTATCTCGCTGCCACTCCATTTGGAACCACACCGTACCATACCAACATGCCAATTGTCATCTCTACCTACAGCTGTATAGGTTTAGCAACTGTAATCATGTCATGACACCAGACCACCCTGCATTGAACACCAGTGCTACAGTACATCTGCACATCTCAAACCTCTATAAATCCACAACATTGAAGCAAGCAGACTGTTTGTTTCACCTCCCAGGCTATTTCCTCTTTTCTAAATAAAACGATTAGGTTACTGCAACTGTTTAGTAAAAAAAAAAAAAAAGATTCCACTCCAAGAAAGCCTTCATTATTTGCAGAGGGGTCAATGCATTTTAACATATACATTTTGTATGATCACCATAATAGTAATGAGAACTATCATTCTTAAACTCTGTGATGAAAATGAGGTCCAGACAAAATCCATTGTGGGGCTCATTTGGCTTGCTTGCCTCAAGCTGTACAACATTGGTTTAATACATCATTATCTCCAATATAAACCTATTCTTTACCAAAAACCTTTTCAGGCGCATACACTATTCCTGTAGTGTGTATTGATTGTATCATAGTGAGTCACCAGTTTGATGTATCTAAAATAAAACTTTAACTTGAATACCAGTGAGTGTGTTGTTTCCACTAGATATATATATATACACCGATCAGCCATCATATTATGACAACCTCCCCATTGCGTATTGTGTAGGCCCCTTTTGCCGCCAAACAGCCCTGACCGTTCGAGGAATGGACTCCATTATACCTCTGATAGTCCTGTAAGTTGCGAGGTGGGGCTTTCATGGATTGGACTTGTTTGTCCAGCACATCTCACAGATGTTCAATTAGATCGAGATCTGGGGAATTTGGAGGCCGAGTCAACACCTTGAACTCCCTGTTGTGTTCTTCAAACCATTCCTGAACAATTTGTGCTTTCTAGCAGGGTGCATTATACTGCATCCCCATCAGGGAGTACGGTTTCCAGCAAAATAATGTACAACAATGGTCTGCAACAATGCTTAGGTAGGTGGTACGTGTCAAAGTAACATCCACATGAATAGCAGGACCCAAGAACATTACCCATCACACTCCCTCTGCCTTCTTGCCACCTGTCACTGTTATGGCTGATCTTTGTATGCACACACATATATATATATATACACCAAGCTGGTGACACACTATGATACAATCAGTGTGCACATAGCAAAATGTGCATACATTATTTACTTAAAAAGCAGCTTTTTAAAGTTTAACTATCATGAAAAATAAGTTCTGTTTAGTTGAACGATTGCATCAATTGTAAACACTTTAAATAGAAATGTTTTACTAAACGAATACAAAATATTGAGCACTCTCTGCCTATATTGCTCTATCATGTTGTTTAGAATCTTGGGTCAGATGGGTCAGATGAAAGAAGATCTGACCCAACATGTCCGCCCCCTGAGTGCTATACCAGCAAAGAGGGCTCAGTAAGGTACTTTATTTATATCCATTAATTAAACTATGTCTATTTTAAATGCTTACATTTTATGCAAACTTTCAATTTAAAATAACTTTGATTTTTGTAAGTGTTGTACATAAGGTATACAAGAGCAACTTGAAGCCCCCATCTTATCCTTGTCATTGGTGGTGATCATTTATATAAAAAAAAAAACCCCACTGGATTTCATTCCTATCTGCCAAATACAAAAACACCCTTTCATCCAAGTTCTCATGAGAATTCTTTACACTGAAAATAATAAGATGTCGATATATATTGTTTTTAAAGCCTGACGGCAAAGCTGGAGTAAGAATGCTGATAAGCCCTTTCCAGACAAAACATTCATTCTTGTACAAAACAATGTGGGTATTTCAGACAGAAGTACATGGACGCTTAGAACCCTGATCAAATGAGTATTGAGCCGATCGCACAGGTTATGTTGCAAGCAATAAAAATGTTATTACCATATTCCAAAGATGAAAGAATGGTCCAATTAGTTCCACCTTAGCTGGTAAAAGAAATCACGTAATAGTCCTGTCCTTTCTGAGTCTCCGGCATTTCTTATGACTAAATGTCTGTAACAACACAACTTTTTATTTCTCACTTCTTACTAGTGGATCTCCACCCCTTGTATAAGGCTGTAATTCAGGTTATAATGTAGGGTGGATGATTTTGGGATCCACCCCAGATTGCTTGGGTGAGTTACTTTGCTGTACCCTATGAAATGTGTTAGTAGAGCCTGTGATTCCTTTATTGGATTTACAAACAATGAGAAATATGCTTTGAATAAATTAAGCAAGTCAACCAGAGGAGGAAACTAATGAAGGTGGCATGGGTGGTATGGGAACAGCAGTAGGCGTGTTGGCCGGAAAGGATTACTCAGAGATGGCATGCAGATTTAAAGTTCTAAAACTAATTACTAAAAGAGACATGGATGTTAGGGATAAATATTACATTATTATGGAAATTGTTTGTAACATAGGACATTATATTTCTGAACCGCTATGTGCACTCTTTGCTAAATGATACAAGGTGTCCAAAATATACAGAAAATATATTTAGAAAATATATAAATATATACAATAAAAAATATACTACATGCAAAATAAATCAATTAATAAACACCCTTGAAACAACATGACTATGTTGAAAAAAAATTTGAGCTACTGAAGAGACCAGAAACTTGGTAAACAAGGCAGACACTGGAGAGATTGTCACTTGAGTTTAATTCAGCAACAAAAATGCTGTATACACAAAGCACAAACGCAGACAGCGCTAGATAATGGTGGCATTGGCGTATGGGCCTATCTATAAAGCAGACTCCCAACAAATTTTGCACTATATATATCAGATGCTGAAAATAACCTAATTAGTGTCTTTACAGTGTGGAAGTTTTTATACCACCCTATAGTTTTTATACCACTCTATAGAAAGTTTTTATGACCCCCTATATGTTTTTTATCAATCTTCCTGCAACTAACCCCTTCCCGACCCACCCACATCACTCAGAAACATGTTTTTGGTGACAATTGACGTACGGGCACATCATGCGGTAATGCTGCATGGGCAGCGATCAACAGTTGCTGGCTATGCTTTAATGGTATAGCTATGATCCCTGGATGTAAGAAATTGCCCCCCCCCCCCCCCCCCCCAGGCACCGCAATCATCCCACACAGTGATTGAGGGTTCCATATTGGAAAGGAGCATGGCCCGTATCTATCAGTAGCGATGGAAGAGATAAAAAAAACGTTCCATTACTCTGTTACTTTTGTTTGACTACCCCTAGAGGCAGTCAACAACATTATATTGAAAACAAAAGGAAAAAATAAACCCTAGATCTACCTATATCTAGAGTTAGGGGGTTACAATTATGTTTAGGGTTAGAGTTACAATTACAAAAAAGGTCACTGTAGGAGGAAATGGTTAGGAAGCAAAGAAAAACACTATTATCTGTTATTGCCCTATAACGTGCAAAAAACAACAGAAAAACATGTAAACATTGGTATTTCTAAATCCAGGACAAATATTAGAAAGAATATAGATGGGACTTTTTTACCATTTGTAGTTGCATAAAATAATTTTCATGTCAAAGATATTTTATGATTTTTCAGTCCTATTTGAGGCGCTAAAAAACGTATATAATATGTGTGGAGAAAGAGGAAAATTAGAGCTAAACACAAACACCGCTGAAATGTTAAAATTGTCCAGAATGCCATTGTCCACAATGACCAAAAATGTGTGAGAATGTTGTTCCTTAATCCTTTAAAAAAAAAAAAAAATGTTCTTCTGGAACAGAACTCAGGGCAGAAAACATAACTTAAATATAGCACTTGAGTTTAACTTGTACATTTACTATTTGATCAGTTCAACTAACCTAGTAAGCTGACTTAATTCAGGTCTCCATTGTCTTCAAGGTGGACTTGAACCCTTGTGAGAATGCAGTATTTCCTGAGCTTAGCTATATGGGGCTGCTTTTAATAATGAACTCAGCAGGGCCCCAGAACTGAGTTGTTGAGGTTGGCCATGTTTGAATCAAGTCAAAAATACCGTATTTGCTCGAATATAAGACAAGGTTTTTTTTAGAGCAAATGCTCTGAAAAAGTCCCCTCGTCTTATATTCGAGGTCGTCTTATTATCTGACATCAGATCAAGGTCAGATTATAAGACATGGATCCAGGTCCCCCGCAGAGCTGCAGGGGACCTGAATCCCCCTCTCTAACAGCCGGAGGATGTCTGCGCGATGCGCACAGACATCCTCTGCTGCCGCCCTTCACGACCGGCGGGACTTCTATGATGAAGCCGGAAGTCCTTTCCGGCTTCATCATAAAAGTCCCGGCGGAAGTGCCGGGCAGCAGCGGAGGATGTCTGCGAGTATCGTGCAGACATCCTCCGGCTGCCCCCACTAGCCACCAGGAGAATCGGGCAGCCGGGGGATGTCAATTGACAATGGGAGGGAGGGAGGGGAAGAGAAAGACAATGGGAGGGAGGGAGGGGAAGAGAAAGACAAGGGGAGAGCAAATACGGTAAATGAATAACTGAGATAATAATTCCCGGCTTATAACCAATCTGGTGCTTTGGATCTGCATGACCTTAACTAACCTGTGTCTGTTTTACTGTTGTGGACTACTCCTTCTAATATGCTTAATAAAAAGAATAGTTATTCCACTGAACTATGTAATATATTAAGAATGCTATTTTTTGTCCCTTAGTATTAAATACAGAAGAAAACACGCTAAAGATCCGTAACATATCGAACACTTTGAGCAGTAATCAGACTTAAGGGAGATAAGTAGACAAAAAAGCAAGATATAATAGCCATCTTAGCGAGCAATGAAGCATATTAGGCGAGATATTTATCTCTGGTAGAGTGCACAATATCTATCATAGTGATGTATGATTTAGTGACACCCAGACTGCACATTAGATAGTATGCTGCTACTAAATGATGAAAATCAGTTAATTAGGGACCAACACTGAATTAAAAAACAACATTATTTTCATGCATATAAAACTTCAGTTATGTTAAAAATAAATTAATATCTGTATTCTAAATGGGTTTAATTGACTCCCAGATATCAGGTGTGCTACCTCTGGCTTGAGCATGGGAAGAAAGAAAAATGTTACAAAAAAGCAAAATGATCCCAAAATGAAATTGAAGTTGCAATGTCTTGGTCCTGTGTATCTGGAGGAAAGAATGGGTTCTATGACGCGGTGTGGGAGGTGAGAGTGCCCTATGATACTGGGGAAAAGGCAAGGGTGCCCGTTGGTGCTGGGGAAGATGGTGAAAAGGTGATAGGTGCTAATAAGCACAATATGTGTGTGGCTCTTTAAACTGACTGTATCACCTGAACATTGTTTTTACTGTGCATGTAGCGCATGTAGCAAAACTGCCAGCAAATGCCTAAATTAGGAGAACCATAGATGGTGCTATTATCATGGTGGGAAGGGATTACACAAGAGACAGTCCTGTGATGCTGAAGGGGAATGGGTAGAGGACACTGTGATTATAAATTCCTATGGAAGCAAAGTTATGTGATACAGAAGGGAATAAGGAGAGAGTCCTGTAATGTATGGGGTGAGGGAAGAGGGTCCTGTGATGGGAGGTGTAAACGAAGAAAGGTCCTGTGATGGTGAGGGAAAGAAGCTCATGTCTTCATGGTGAGTGTGCTGTGATGCTGGTAGGAAAGAGAGCGAACCCACTAATGATGTAGGCAAAGGGACATGGGAAAGGGACTAGTTATTCTTTGATGAAAGCACCAGCATCATTTGATGCTGGGGGAGATGGTCATGGGATCTGAAGAGTGAGGAGAGAAGGTGGCATGATGCTGCAGGAGATGGTGACATTGTGCCTTCTTTGCTTATAAACAGCACTATCGGGGGGCTGACAAGTTTAAAATCTTGGGTTAGATAGGTCAGATGAAGGAATATCTGACTCAAGATGTCTGCCCCCTGATAGAGCTGTACATGCAAAGAGAGCTCATTATGGTATTTTATTTGTATTCTTTTATTAAAACATTTTCTATTTAAAATGCTTACACTTGATGGGATCTTTGAATTGAACATACGTTTATTTTGTGTCTACATAAATGGAATGTTTGGTGCGTGTCACACTTATTAATTGTGCAATTTTACCTCATGTGAGACAAGTGTACTGTATGGTTGAGGCACCGGACATAATTACTTGAAATTGATCTGGGAAGATATAGGCTGCGGTGTGCCTTTACATGTTTCTATATGTCTGTTTTTAATTTGTTTTTCTTTCTTGTGTAGACAAGACACACTTTTTTTTTCTACACTGTGTCTTTTATCAGCTGTGTTCTTCTTCTAATTAACCCCTTGGTGACTAGACTATTTTTACCATGTCTTACCCTTAATGACAGAGGCTGTTTCAACACTTCTGTGGTGTTTGTGTTGAGCTGTAATGTTCCTCTTTCTCATTTAATGTACCCACAAATATTATTTATTGTTTTTTTTTTATCAACATAAGAAAAGCTTTCTTCACATACGATTATTTCCATCATATCATTTAAATTACTATAAAACAAATAAAAAAACAAGATGAAAATTAAGAAAACAAAACAATTTTGCTAAATTTTGACATGAACATGTTTTTACACAGCTACAAAAGCTAATGAAATAAATCCCCTCCTAAATAGATTCTAATATTTGTCCTGCGTTTAAAAATAGCCAATGTTGACATGTTTTTTTGCAAATTATTGGTCAATAAGTGAAAGTAACGTTTTTTCCCCTTCCATTTTCTTCTACTGTCACTTTTTAACCTTGACCCTAAACATAACCCTAGCACTAACCCTAATCTAGCGTTAACCCTAAACCTAAATCTAAGGCTAACTTAGTCTATTTTATTCTGTACTGTAATTTTGCTGATTGCATCTACAGGCAGTCTAGCAACACAAACAAAGCGTTAGAAGTGATAATCCCTCACTTCTGAAGCTCTTGCCCAAAATAGGGCAGCAACATATTGGAAAGGCATGATGTTTCCAATATGGTGTCCACAGTTGCTGGATACCTCAACATTGAGACATTTAAGCAACACTTCCACCGCTCATTTAGTCGCAATATGTGCCAGGCCCACGCCTTTGTTGGCAAGGTGTTAAAAAAATTGCTTCATTATCTGTAAAATGAATTACCACAAAATATATTGATGTTAGCTAAACATTGAATTGTGGTGAAGTGACCTAAGCTGAATTGAAATATAGCTGGCGAACTTGGCTGTCAAGGGAAGGCAGCCTTTATTTATTTATTTAGAAAGTGTTTTACCAGGAAGAATACATTGAGATTTCTCTTGTTTTCATGTATCTTAATTGGTAATGTGCACAACATTCTGATTGGCAACTTCTAAAAGTTGCCCTGGAAATATATTATTGTCGGGTCTCTCTCTGTGTGCTTCTTATACAGAAATTAAGTGTCCACTATGAAGATACACTGGCATCTACTTTTTAAGGTAAATGCAATTGTATCCCCTCACTGGCAGCTGCCATACTTCTGTGTGAAGTACAGATGCTGGTCTGGTTGCCGCTGGTGCAGTGAGAGATCCTCGGTTTTGAATGCCATGAATAAAAGGGACCCACACTAGCAGAGAAAGACCATCAGGTCCCAGGAAGATCAATTTTAAGATACTCAAAATGTTTAAACCGGAAAAGTGCCTCCAGGTTTTTAACCTGAGCCGCACTCTGTCTTCCCAGCTGCATAATATCCCTGGAAAAGTTTGTTTTAATGCTGACAGGTGTGTTTGGGCAGTGACAATTCCCCTCGTGCATGAAAGATGGCATGCATGTGTTTGTGAACGTTTCAGCCGTGAAGTAATCTATTATTAGATTGTAATAACATGTATTAGACAGAGAGCAGCAGGATGGTGAGCGTTATAGAGAAGGTGTGGGAGCTCTAAATCAATGGGATGGTCCCTTACTATTTTTGGAGCTGCGGTTTAGAAATATACTTTTTGTGGACTATTAATTGTTATATTCTGTGATAGGGGAGTATGGTGCTTGAACATTTAAGGTCCTCCTGTCACTATCTCTCCTCTACTCAAACACCTACCCACCCTTCATTTCATTAGTTTTAGGGTTTGGGGTGAAGGGTCCACTAGAGCAGCCTGGTACATGCACGTCCTTTTTTCGATTATAGTGGTACAGTTTTTAAAATTGTGTTCTTTTCTGGAGAAGGGTTAAATGTTTTTGGCTATGTGCTGAACCATTTAAAGTAGAATATAGTCTATAGTGAACACAGCGTGTATCTTTGCAGGTACACTTGGGTTTGCGCTGAGGTCTGCCTCTCAGCTGAGGCAGAACTCATCATATGCTCAGCCCATTAGTGTGGGGGCTTTCCCTGTGTGTCTGATTGGGTCTGTTGGGGCTGATAGTCTTTGGTAGGACATATTTTGAATCTTTGTTTTTCTACACATAAGTTTTTTAGTTTATATTCAAGGAAGTGCAATGAAACAAGTGCAAGGAGGTGTACCACAGCAAACCAACAAGTATTCTCCCTCAAAAGAAAATGAAATAATGCTGAATATTAATACTCTTATTGAAGATCGTTGCTTAAATGATCGAGGAGTCATCTTTTTGTCCGATCAATATCCAGAGTTTCGTGTAAAACATGCAAATATTCCTCCAACCATTGTGGAAGAAAGGTTGTCACCTTTTCATCAATAAAACTCAGGCCATGCCCTTACCTCCTATACTCTACACAGACCATGCTCTTACCTTCATAGACTTTACACAGACCATGCCCTTACCTCATAGACTTTACACAGGCCATGCTCTTACCTCATAGACTTTACAAAGGCCATGCACTTGCCTCATAGACTTTACACAGACCATGTTCTTACCGCATAGATTTTACACAGACCATGCTCTTACCTCATAGACTTTACACAGGCCATGCTCTTACCTCATAGACTTTACAAAGGCCATGCTCTTACCTCCTAGGCTTTACACAGGCCATGCTCTTACCTCATAGACTTTACACAGGCCATGCTCTTATCTCATAGACTTTACACAGGCCATTCTCTTACCTCATAGACTTTACACAGGCCATGCTCTTACCTCCATAGAGTTTACACAGGCCATGCTCTTACCTCCATAGAGTTTACACAGGCCATGCTCATACCTTATAGACCAGGGGTCCTCAAACTGCGGCCCGCCGAGCACATTTATCCGGCCCGCGGGGGTGCTGCCGGCACCCCCCGCTCCCCGCTGTTTACCTTTTTTTTTTTCTTGCAGCCGCAGAAGATGCGGCTGCAGGAAAACGAAAAAATTAAAAAAATCACCGCGACCGGATGTGACGTTTCGTCACATCCGGATCCGGTAACTGTTTCCCTCCTCCGTGCAGGGAGGAGGGAACACTTCGCAAGACGTCCGGCCGGGGACACAGCAGCTGGAGGTAAGTGATGGGGAAGGGGGGGGGGGGAGGAGGGAGTTATAACGAGCACTGTACTATTCCTGGGCATCTGAATGGCATAATATTCCTGGGCATCTTAATGGCATAATATTCCTGGGCATCTGAATGGCACACTATTCCTGGCATTTGACTGGCATAATTTTCTTGGGCTCTGACTGGCATAATATTCCTGGGCATCTGACTGGCATAATATTCCTGGGCATCTGACTGGCATAATATTCCTGGGCTCTGACAGGCACACTATTCCTGGGCATCTGAATGGCATAATATTCCTGGGCATCTGACTGGCACACTATTCCTGGGCATCTGAATGACATAATATTCCTGGGCATCTGAATGGCATAATATTCCTGGGCATCTGAATGGCACACTATTCCTGGGCATCTGAGTGGCACACTATTCCTGGGCATCTGACTGGCATAATTTTCTTGGGCTCTGACTGGCATAATATTCCTGGGCATCTGACTGGCATAATATTCCTGGGCTCTTACTGGCACTCTATTCCTGGGCATCTGAATGGCATAATATTCCTGGGCATCTGACTGGCACACTATTCCTGGGCATCTGAAGGGCATAATATTCCTGGGCATCTGAATGGCATTATATTCCTGGGCATCTGACTGGCATAATATTCTTTGGGCATCTGACTGGCATAATATTCCTGGGAATCTGACTGGCATATTATTACTGGGCTCTGACTGGCAGAATATTACTGGGCTCTGACTGGCATAATATTACTGGACTCTGACTGGCATAATATCCATGGGCATCTGACTGGTACACTATTCCCATTGAAATACTGGTAAGTTTGTTGATTTAACTTTACTTCATTTTAAATATTGTATTTGTTCCCGTTTTGTTTCTTCACTTCAAAATAATATATATGCAGTGTGCATAGGAATTTGTTCATAGTTTTTGTTTTTACTATAGTCCGGCCCTCCTACGGTCTGAGGGACAGTGAACTGGCCCCCTGTTTAAAAAGTTTGAGGACCCCTGTTATAGACTTTACTCAGGCCATGCTCATACCTTATAGAGTTTACACAGGCCATGCTCTTACCTTATAGAGCTTACATAGGCCATGCTCTTACCTCCACAGAGTTTATATTGACCTCAAGCAAACATTTAACTGACCTGCACATAAAATAGCAGATGGTTGTTAACTCTATATGGAAACCAAGCACCATGGGAGTTGTATCAACAACAGCTGTTAAGTCCTACTTCTTTATACAGTATTAGTAAGTACGTTTGTGATAAAGTCCCTGAAACATAAATTGGGTAATATAACAAGTGCGCTCAAACTCCTTTACTTACCTGTGTGGGTTACTGTGATTTTTTTTTTAGCCATGTCCAACCTTATCTAATCTATCAGTCTCTGTACCTTATCTGTCAACCCATCTCACTTGCTGAATAGTAGAATGACCTACTTGCTGCCCAGTCCTTTTTTATTATTGTTTTTTATTTGTTTTGTTTCCTACAAGAGCCACAATTATTTGTGTTTTGATTGTGGAATCATGAAAAATGAGAGATTATTCTGCAAGCACGCTCTGTCCTCTAGGAATGTTGTTTGACAACCCCGGGAGTAAAGCATGATGGAGTGCCACCTGTGTTCCAGCCCCTCAGATGCCACACCCCTCAAACATGCAGCCAGCGCTTTCATTTCTTATCTACATGCGGCTTGCCTTCTCTCCCATATGGAATGAATGTACTTAGAAGACATCTTGTAGGAATGTTTCAGAGTGGGTCAGGTTTATTTTATGAATACGTTATGTCACGTACCAACTGTAGCACGTCTGTTCTCTGTCTGCATATCTAAATGACCTATAGCAAACCTGGGGCACCCAGGCTCTTGTGAACTACATTCTCCATGATGCTCAGGCAGCCTGACGAAGTGCCAGTGAACTGACTGATTCAAATATAGTTACTGAAACCACAGGTGAACCACAGTACTGAAACATGGGGTGCCTCGGTATCATGGGAAATGTAGTCTACAACAACTGGAGTGCCAAGGGTTTGCAATCCCTACTCCCTACCCCTTGTACAATTGCACTATACCAGAAGCATATATATGTTAATAATATTATTTTTCTTGGTTCAGTTTTATTCTTGTTTTGAATCCCATAGTAGTTATTATCCCTGTGTACAATACTAGAAGGAAACATGTGAGTTATGTTTCAGAATCAGCTGACAGCCTATTGTGTAACATGACATTTAAGTCTTTAAACCATAGGTGACTCATGAATGCTAAGCTTTGATTAATAGACATGCAGGGCTCTGAAACGTATTCATTCATTCTTTAACTCATGGAGTGCTGGAGATGAGCCAATGCCCCCCCCCCTTCTGGTGCACAAAAATTAAACACAACAGCTTTTCCAATTAAAAAGCATAAAACATGAATGAATTATGAAGGATTTTAGACATTCCAGTTAATTATAAACAAATACATGTTTTGACAGGCAGATGAATTCCTTAACAGGCAGATAACAGTACCATTCTGTCTTATAACAAATCACATTAAACACTTGTTCCTATTGTAGAGTAAATACTATCATACACATACAGAAACAGTGGTGCAGAAATTGTTGTATTGTTTGTGTGTTCAAAACCTTAGGTCCGTTGCACGTATACAGTGAAACATTACTTCATTAACCCCTTTGGGGCTAGAGGAGAATAACACATTTAGGTTAAATCTTTGACTCTTTGGTTAAGTCGTAAATCCTGAATCTTAGGACCTGAGTTAGAATTTGTGAAATTTACTGAATCCTGAGTATAACCGGTAAAAACTATAGGCGAATCACAGTTCACGGAACAGCGAAAAGGATCGTAGAGTTAACGTTTGTTGAGTCACTTAAGTTGAGGTTGGGAAGTTGCGTTAGGGTAAATTAGCAAAAAATTGGATTGACCTCAGTGGGGTTTTAGGGGGCAAAAACCTGCACAAGGTGTATATGTTGAGTTAAGTATGTTTTTATTTGTGAATACCCAAACTCCGGTAGTAGTAGTTGTGTTTTCATCTGATCATAATTGCCTCTGTATCCGCAGTAATCGCCATTTAGCAAATAAACCTTCATTTGGTACATTCTCAGTACACAGCATTGTAATATTGCCCAAATCTTCGTTATATCCTTCACAAACTAGTTCAAATATTCAGAAATTCCTATACGTACGGTAATATTATGTCACTCTCTACCTCAAAGCTTGACGGTGGGCGGGTTAAGCCCTAACTGGAAACGATAACAGTAAACTAACAACACATGAAATAATTCATCTAAAATGTATGATTTACTGCCATACAAGACAGACAAAAATACAGAAGCATAACGTGCTGCCCAGCTGATTAAATGAATGGGAAACACGTAGGGAAATATTGCTTGTCTTCACTGAGATCTCTTGTTCCAGAAGGAAAACAACGTCTGTACACAAAATGAGTTAGCCAACAGATTAAACCAATTACAAAGCATTAGACTCAGGACAATCTTGTGTGCATTCCTTTTGGTGAGATCTCACATTCACTTTTGGTAAGAAGCATTCTTTACATAGCAAAGAGAAGTTGAAATGTCTTACCTTGAAGAAGCTTCGGAGAAAGTACATTACACTGAGCATTTCTCCAACTTTAGAAAACGATCCCACACTCAGGATCCAGAAAAAGAGGATGCAATTATTCTCGTACCCCTGCTGTGCCTTAGGTTGCATGCATGCCTGTTGCTATTTTAGACAGTCTAAGCACAAGGGAAGACTATGAAGTATGCCAGAAGCTTATGCTAAGGAGCTGAATAACAATTAGGGCTTATCTGTGCTGTGCGCGACTGTACAACAGTACAAACAGGTTTGTTCACAGTTTACAGGCTAGAAGACTGTCTACTAGGCATGCTCAAATACAAACTGTTGTGTATAGTGAATACAGAGGAAATGCCCAGCTAGTTCATGGGCATTTGTTTAGGCTTAGATGAAATTTACATCTCTCTTGTTATGCTGTAACCATCGTTTGTTCCACTTGGAAACTACACACAAAAGGGCATCACGGGGGAAAAATAAGACTTTAAATTTCTATTAGGAAACAAAGTTGTGTTCTTTTTTCGAAATCTGTTCAAAGAATCAGAATTTGGTTTAGAACAAAAGCAACAAAAAGTGGATCATCTATTATTTTATTATATTATTAGTTATTGTATTATTAATAATTAAAACTTTTTTTTGTAGGTAATTGGTATGAATTCATGAGACATGCTTAACCCTTATATTGGTTAGAGGTGCAGACAACCATGGAGGTATTTAATATTAAGCAACTTGGGAAACTATGGGCAGTAAGCACATATTATGTTGTTACTTTGCACTGATAAACATTGATTTTTACTATCATTTATTTGATAAAAATATGGGGAATCAAGTTATCGTCAAAAAATACTCTAGTTTTGTCTCTTTAAATTCTGGCAATGACACCATGTTCATACTTTAACTCCCATCACTCTCACACTGAAACTACACACTTAAACTAGGCACTCAATTAACGGACAACTGAATGTCGTTATATTTAACTGAAAGATTGGATCAAGTGTAAGAATATTAAATAAAAATGTTTTAATGAAAGAATACAAATAAAGTACTTGATTGAGCACACTCTGCTTATGTAGCACTATCAGGGAGCAGATATGTTGAGTCAGTTGTGTCAGATCTTCTTCGTTCATCTGACCCAAGATTCTAAACAACATGTCTGCCCCCTGGTTATACCGTACAGAGCAAAGAGGGCTCAAAATGGTACATTTTTGTATTGTTTCATTAAAGGATTTCTATTTAAAGTGCCTAAACTTGATGCAATCTTTCAATTAAACATAACTTGATTTTTGCCAACAGTTCTTAAATGTGTGGACTGTAGCCTATCCGCCATACAGTGGTGTATCTTGATTTTGTGCTGCCCTAGGCAGACAAAATCCGGGCACCCCCCTACCCAAGCTGCACACCCACGTTACACACCTAAGACATGCCCCATCATTCAGACTCACATCAAGCTCATACTCCCATCACACACACACTCCCATCACACTCAGTCACACACTTCTACTCCCGTCACACACTCCTACTCCCATCACACTCAGTCACACACTCCTACTCCCATCACTCAGTCACACACACTCTGACTCCCATCACACTCAGTCACACACACTGTCTCCCATCACACACACTCTGACTCCCATCACACTCAGTAACACACACTGTCTCCTATAACACACACTCTGACTCCCATCACACTCAGTCACACACACTGTCTCCCATCACACACACTCTGACTCCCATCACACACACTCTGACTCCCATCACACACACTCTGACTCCCATCACACGCAGTCACACACACACACACACACACACACACACACACACACACACACACAGTCTCCCATCACACACACTTACCTTTCCCTGGTGGCAGGCAGCATGGTCCCTCCATGCTGCCTGTTCGGCTTCCCGGCGATTGTGCCGACAGGTCACGTGACCGGGCGCGCGTATGACGTCAGCGCGCCCGTCACGTGACTGTCGGCACTTCCGTGTCGGCACACTGCACGGGGAGCCGAACGGGCAGCACGGAGGTTTCTCTGTGCTGCCTGTTCGGCTCCCCGTGCAGCCTGGCAGGCAGAGCAATGGTGAGGGGGGATCTTCCGATCCCCTGTCACCTCCGTCTCTGCCTGCAAGCGCGGTCTTTTTTTTTTTTTTTAAATTTTTTTTTTTTTTCAGTGCTGGGGGGCGCTGCAGCCCCCCAAAATTTGCCGCCCTAGGCATCCGCCTAGGATGCCTCGCGGTAAATACAGCACTGCCGCCATAACTGGGTGACTTGAGGACTACTCAGATGCACATATTGTAATTCTTTTGCCGTCTCCAGCGCCTCACAGAAAGCTCATTTTTACTTTGTGTAGAGAAGGTGTTGTAATGCAAAATAACCAGTGAATGGAGTGCGTTGCGGTGGAATAATACTGACGGAAGATGAGAAATGCAGTGGAAATTCATGTGCTGGAAAGGATCAGCCAAGCGACATGCTGCTACCATGACCAAGAGATGCGCAGCACCAAATTATATTCAAAGGAGTACAAAACAGAATATCAAAGCTGCTATAAATATTGATCTGCACACTTGTGAAAAACAAAGCTGGTCAATAGGTGGCGCCAGTGCCTAATGTGGGGGAATGTACTTTATACTACTAGAGAATAGTTGTTTCTGGTACTCTCCTTTACTGTTTATTGCTATTTTGAAAGAGGTGCAGGATCTTGCTTTTGTAAATGAGCATTCACAGGTAACAGGTAAAAACTGGCAGTGTATTGCTATTCACTTGAGAATTGTGACACACCTGGTCTCCAATAAACTCAGAGCTGTAGCTAGCGCTTTCTACATCCAAGACAAGAGTTTCAAAGCAGTTATTTTGCAAAAAATGAAAAAAGGTAAATAAATAACAAGAACATTAATGATTGCTTAACCCTTTAAGGACCAGGGATTTTCCTGGGCCAAGGACCAGAGCGTTTTTCAATTTTTAATACGCGGTTTTTGAAACATAAATTTCCTCTCTCTCATTTAACGCACCCATACAAGTTATATGTTGTTTTTTAGAGGACAGTTAGAGCTTTCTTTTGATACCCTATACATAAAAATGATTTACATTTTAGTATTAAAAAATACATATAAAAGAGGAAACTTTTGAGGAAAAAAATGTTTTTCCCCATTATTTTCCCAATAATAAGCTACATAACTAGTGCAACACTAACCCACTTATCCCCCCTAATTAACTAACTAATAAAAAAGAAAAATATTGGTTCCCAAACCCCCCATAACAAAAAAGACAGAAAAAAACTCTGAAGAGTGCGATGTCAGATCAGTAAAAATCATGCAACAGGCATGCAGGGGTTAAATTTTATTAAATAAATATATTAAAATTACCTTTATTTATTCAAAAAAAACTTTATAAATTGTAAAAATAAAAAAATCTGTTAAAAAAAAAACTAAATGAGGGCCATAAAGTGGAAGGAAACTGATCACAGTTAAAAACTGTGATCAGCAATGAAAGGGTTAATTTTTTTTTTTTTTTTTTAAACCTATGTGTGTATAATTAATTTATTTTTACTTACAGGTCACTCTCTGTGCTTCACTATAAGAATGTGAAGCACAGGGAGTGAATTAGAGGCAAAGTCAGTGTGTGAACACACTGACTTTGCCATCTAATTTGCATGTTATCGCGGTGATTGAGCAATCACCGCGATCACATGGCCGGAAACTGACCGATCGGGTCCAGGAGCTTTGCCTCGGGTGCGAGGCTTAGTCCTGGACCCGTTGCAGACTAGCTGGCGGTGCCCACGGAGCGCACCGCCGGCTAGACTGCATGACGAGTTAACTCGTCATAAGGTCGCTAACGCTGCGGCTCTTATGACGAGTTAACTCGTCATAAGGACGGGAAGGGGTTAATAAATCCTGTCTATAAATAGCTAGACAGATAATGACGGTGATAATGTGTATCTCTCATGTGAGTCAAGTGTAGTGTTTTCCATCAGTTTATAGTTAACCAGACTTGTATAGTAAATTAGTATATCATTAGCTGAACATAGATGGTGGTATTGTGTATTGTAGTATGTAGTAAACCATATATTAATGGTGATGCAGTGTAGCTTCTATCAGTATATAGTTAGCAAGACATAGAAATAAGCCCAAAACCAGAACACACCAAGAAGATATGCACCTAGGAGGGAGAATTCTTGTATAAGCTTTATTACTAGTGTTGAGTGAACCCGAACCGCACTGTTCGGGTTCGTACCAAACATTACGTTTTTTGGACCCCGGACCCGAATACGGACATTTCACTGTATGTTCGGGTTGGAGTTCGGGGTTTTGCGATTGACCTATTCTTATGAATGGGGACTCTATTTCGGTTTATATAAAGCCAATAGCAACCAACTTGCCCATTGGGTAAAGTGGCCCTGGCCTCTAATTTGCAATTGTCTTCTCAGTCGCTTCTTTCATGAATAAAGCCAATGCTTTGGTAATTTGTGAGTACGACAGGCTATAAAATCTAAATATAGCAGTTCAACATAAAATGAACATTTTTAGAAATCACTATTAACTTAATTAAAAAAGAGAAGGTGTTGATAAATTACACAGTAAAGGTGTAGGTGTGTCTAGATATAAATGTCTCCAACATTAGTCACTTCTCAGAAGTTCCAATATAGAAAGGTTGGAACAGGAAACTGGAGATGGGCCCATACTGCATGGTACACAGTGCTATAAATGGTATGCTTGTGCAAGAAAATGATACTGGTTGTTATTTAATTAAGGGTCCCCGGCATTATTTGATATTTCTCATCTGTAGAGAATAAATAGTTTTTTTTTTTTTAATAACATGAACATATGATTGAAACTATTTGAAGAGCACCCAGCATTTATTCTATAAAAATCTACTTAATGAAATGAAACCCCAAAATAAGTCTAGAGTAGACATGTGCAAAACTAAAATTTTCGTTTCGTTTTCGTCCATTTGGACGAAAATGTTATTTATTTCGTCTAAAACGAATTTCGTTCATTACTGCATTCATTTCAGACGAAATTCGTTCATTATTTCTGTTTAGTTACGTTTTATTCGTTTTGTTTTATAGAATACGTGTAATACTATTGGCTTTCTATAAACCGTACGAGAGCCCCATTCATAAGAAATTCTTATGAATGGGGCTCTTGTTCGGTTCATAGAAAGGCAATAGTACTACATGTTTTCTATAAGCCGAAAGTCTATAAACCGAAGGTAGTCCACACACCACTCTCAATTCAGCATCACAGTCCACACACCACTCTCAATACAGCATCACAGTCCACACACCACTCTCAATACAGCATCACAGTCCACACACCACTCTCAATGCAGCATCACAGTCCACACACCACTCTCAATGCAGCATCACAGTCCATACACCACTCTCAATGCAGCATCACAGTCCGATCCGACAGCTTCCATTAGTAATGAATGCATGTAACTGATACCTGACTGTAGTCACTGTTCCTTTCAATAAAATGTTCCTGTTATAAAATGGAATATTTGCAGTTCAGTTTAGACCATTTTAGCGAATAGCCCTCAAGCTGAGGTGCCTTAGCAACAAACAATAATATGATGCATGGAATGTTTACATTTTCTTTTTCAGTAGGTACGTCAAAGGGCAAAACTCATATTTTAGCATTTCCTTTAATGGCATGTATAAATTGCTGTTGTCTGTAGCTTTATACACCGAAGATCTTCATTGGTGACATCACAAAGCAGATATTAGTGTAATGCTCAGTTTCTGTTTAGGAATTGTGTCTCTGTATAAGAAGTCTATGTGTAGGTTGTATTTACAAAGTGTGTCTGCAGTGCATATGTACTGTATACAGCATACAAGTGGGTGTGTATAATAACATATCTTTATTTTTACAAGTTATGTATACTTTTAACAGCATGGGACGCACATGTTTCTAGGTCCAGAATGAGAATTTGTAAGTCTGTGTATTTCAGATATAAATATTCTAAGAATAATCATAACATGTTATATACAGGGCATCTGAAACAACAGTGACTTCTGTTCAACTGTGACCAGAGAATGAGTTCTTACCTTCCAATATGCACTGTGTCACCATGCACTGTGTATCCTATGTGAGGACCACTGGAAAATCAGTATTCCTGCTATGAGTCACCATCAACCATTTGTTAGACACGTATCAGTAATCCATATAAATCCCCTGACTTCATCCGGAGAATGCATACTGCGTACGCTCTCGATTCTGCTACTTGACTTGCCAAGCTAAGCCCCCAGCATCACGATTTGCCCGGGGCAGAAGTTGGGACGTTTGTCAGTATCATTGGTAGGCAACAACATTGTTCACAGTGGACATTTACTGGACTTTGTGATTTACAACTGAATGATGTACTATGGACCTTTAGACACTGGTACAGACACATTGCCTATCTCTGCCAATTATATACTGACATTAAATGAATATTGCTGAAGTATTCTGCACAGATAATACACCTTGCAGGAGTTGAGAAAAGGTGAAAATTATAATTGAGAGGAAAAGTTGTATAAACACTCAGTAGGTGTTAGTATACAGCAAATGCGGAACTACCAGCAGAGTCAACTGTGTTATGCTCCATGGCTTATAGAAAGGGGCAAAGGAACAATGACACGTGGCAACTATGGTCAGGCTCATCTGTGGTCCATACCTGGCCAGTGGTGGAAGAAGTTATGAAATATTTGTGCCCCTCAACACACCAACCTATTTTTCCCCGGTAAGCTTCCACTAGGGGGAACTGAACTTGATTTCTGGGCCCTTTTTGATGTGAGCCATTGGCAAATGCCCACATTGTCAATGGATAAGGTAGCCCTGGATGCACATAAGGCTATCCTGAAGAACAAATACTGGGCCAGTTGGTTATGACTAAATGTGTATCTGTCATAACCTATTTTGAAAACTGTACTTATTTCCCAAGGTACCTATAAAAAAAATATAGGCTCAAGAATCTTGCTTAGCACAGCAACCTTGACTGAGGAATGAGTATTTAGGTAATCATTAACTCCAACGTTTGATATTTAGTGTGAGGAATATAATTGATTATATAATATTATTATAACATAACCCCAAATTAGTGGTGGCTAGGAGTAGAACTGTTATTGCTCAATGTCCTAAAGCTCTAAAGGGAATTAAATATGTATTACTATACTACTGGGGCTGTGTAATTAGATGTAGCTCTTACACATTTCCCATTTATTTACTGCAAACATTTTTTTAAAAAGAGCTCATAGATTATTTAGTATCTCAAGGCTGAACCTAGTGTCACAGATGCCTGGGTGCAAGTTTTTTCTCTCTTCAATTGGTTGTGGCTGTATTGCCAACTCTTGTCCAGTTCAATTGTTGTCCCCCAAACAACCTGTCAGTGGCATATTTTGCCCCAAGTTTTTTAGTGCATCTTTGTCCCAGACAGAATAGGATATAAGAACATAAACGAACAAACTGATACAATGAAGAGTGCACGGAAAACAGTGTTTGTGACTGAATATAGTCGACAATATGATAATATAAGACAGATTATCAAAAAACATCTACCTATACTGGGGGCAGATCCAGGTCATCGGAAAGCCTTGGATTCAGGCACACAGTTCACACACCGTAAATCAAAAACGTTAAAAAGTATCTTTTCTCCAAGTCACTTTGCTTTGAAAAATAAAAACAGTAAACAAACATGGAAATGGCTATCATATCCCTGTGGCCATAATGTCTGTATGACCTGTAATGTCTAACTTGTGTAACTATTCGTAGTGTAATGGGGTATGCATCCTGCTCAAAACAGTGGATCAGGTTTGAGGTACAGGATAGATGAGAATAAATATATATATTTTTGTTTTTAAAAACTGTAAGGATTAGTGTTGAGCGAACCCGAACCGCACTGTTCGGGTTCGTACCGAACTTTACGGTTTTTGGACCCTGGACCCGAACACGGACATTTCACTGTATGTTCGTGTTGGAGTTCGGGGTTCGGCGATTACATTGTATGTAATGCTATTGGCTTTCTATAAACCGAAATAGAGTCCCCATTCATAAGAAATTCTTATGAATGGGGACTCTATTTCGGTTTGTAGAAAGCCAATAGCATTACATGTATTCCATAAGCCGAAAGTCTATAAACCGAAAGACATTCTGTTTATAGACTTTCTTTTTATAGAATAGCAATAGCATTACATGTATTTTATAACACGAAAGTCTATAAACCGAATGTCTTTCGGTTTATACTTCATTTTGCAGCCCTCTAGGCCTTTCCAGGACTTTTTTAGAGGCATTTTAGTGGCCAAAAGTTCGTGTCCAAATTGACTTCAATGGGGTTTGGGTTCGAGGTCAAGTTCGGGGTCAAGTTCGACCCCGATCCCTGACTTTTTTCCTAAGTTCGGCCGAACCTGCCGAACCCGAACATCCAGGTATCCGCTCAACTCTAGTAAGGATTGTGTTGTTTACCTATGCCATTATTGATTGTGTTGCTTACCTATGTTTCTACTCATACATTTTCTCAATTAATATAAAATCTGCTTCTTTCAAGAACAAATTATTTCAAATCCACAGAATATTACTAAAGTACTTTGATAATAATAATTAAAAAAAAAAACCGCTTAAGAATAAAACTACCTATCAAATCCCAGTTTAACATCAATATTATTGAGTCCTTTGAGAAAATGGCTTAAAGTATCGATATATGAATATGGAATTATGTTTTTAAATACGCACTGTTGGTTTGATGGTTATGATGGTTAAGTATTAGGTCTGGTCATTTGTATATATAGGTCTGGTCATTTGTATATATATGTTTTTCTAGATTCCTGCATTTTTTATAATATTACAATAATTATTCTGTTTATGCAATTTACACCACTAATTGATTCTTTATAATAATATATTTGTTAAGAGTTTTATGCACATCAGATAGAAATGATAATATCTAAATGCAGTGCAGTCAGTGCTGTATTTACCGCGAGGCATCCTAGGCGGCAAATTTTGGGGGGCGCCCCCCAGCACTGAAAATGTAAAAAATAAATAAATAAATAAATAAAATAAAAAACCCGCCCCTTTAAATAATAAAAAAAGACCGCGCTTGCAGATCGGAAGATCCCCCCTCACCATCTCTGCCTGCCGGCAGGCTGCACAGAAGGCCGAACAGGCAGCACAGAGAAACCTCTGTGCTGCCTGTACGGCTTCCCATGCAGTGTGACACGGAAGTGCCGACAGTCACGTGACCGGGTCACGTGACCTGTTGGCACAACCGCCTGGGAGCCGAACAGGCAGCATGGAGGAGACCATGCTGCCTGCCACTAGCCACCAGGGAAAGGTAAGTGCTGGGGAAATGGGGGGATTTGGGGAAATTGGAAGGGGCTTATTACATGGCAAATAACACTGGCTTAATATTGGGCAAATTAGCAGGGGCATATTAAATGGCAAATAACACTGGCATATTATTGGGCAAATTGGCAGGGGCATATAAAATGGCAAATAACAATGGCATATTATTGGGCAAATTGGCAGGGGCATATTAAATGGCAAATAACACTGACATATTATTGGGCAAATTGGCAGGGGCATATTAAATGGCAAACAACACTGGCATATTATTGGGCAAATTAGCAGGGGCATATTAAATGGCAAACAACACTGGCATATTATTGGGCAAATTAGGGGCATATTAAATGGCAAACAACACTGGCATATTATTGGGCAAATTGGCTGTGGCATATTAAATGGCAAACAACACTGGCCTATTATTTGGCAAATTGGCAAGGGCATATTAAATGGCAAACAACACTGGCATATTATTGGTCAAATTGGCAGGGGCATATTAAATGGCAAATAACACTGGCATATTATTGGGCAAATTGTCTGGGGCATATTAAATGGTAAACAACACTGGCATATTATTGGGCAAATTAGCAGGGGCATATTAAATGGCAAAGAACACTGGCATATTATTGGGCAAATTGGCTGGGGCTTATTTATGGCAAATAACACTAACATATTATTAGGCAAATTGGCAGGGGCATATTAAATGGCAAATAATACTGGCTTAATATTGGGCAAAATTTGTCTGCCTAGGGCAGCACAAAACCAAGATACACCACTGAGTGCAGTTGCACCACTGAAGCATTCACTAAGGTTGTTGCAGTCACATTTTGTTTGCAGTCACATTATTCAATTACGTTTGACCTTTTCACTGATTGGTTTTCATGTACTTAAATAGTTTGTAGTTGTTTTTGTGCTTTACACTTATGATTAAGCGTGCAAGTCACGTGAAACGCGTCAAGTGCTGTTCCCCACACGTTTTTTTAATTGCTGTATTATATTTTCTGTTATTAAAGATTCACTTTTTCACCACGGATTATCCAGAGTGCAAGTCACGTGAAACGCGTCAAGTGCTGTTCCCCACACATTTTTTTTATTGCTGTATTATATTTTCTGCCATTAAAGATTCACTTTTTCACCACGGATTATCCAGAGTGCAAGTTTTTTTTTTCTTCCTCCTGAATTCATACAACGCGTGGTCGGCGTATATAGGAGGCACCTGGTTCGAGGCACACACAACAGCCAACACCCTTCCAGTGCTGGACAACTATTTCTGCCTTGGTGGAGCCCGGTAGGTCTTCCCAGGAAGACTACTTTTTTTCTCATCTTTGTCCCAAACAGTTTGTCAATGCCACATTTGTGTCCAAACAGCTTTTCAGTGATCTCTTTGTTCCCAGCATGTCAGTGCCATATTTGCCCCCAAGCACCTTGCTAGTGCCATTTTTTAGTCCAAAGAGGTTGTCAGTACTATCACTGTGCCCAGCGTTTCAGTGCCACATTTGTGTCCAGCTTGTCAGTGCCATCTTTGTGTCCAGCTTGTCATAACTTTATTCATCTCCAAACAGCTTGTTAGTGCGTACTTGTCCCTAAACAGCCTTTTAGTGCCATTTTGCCCCAAACAGCTGATCAGTGCCATATTTGTCCAAAATAAGTGAGCAGTGCCTTTGCTGTGCCCAAACAACTTGCCAATGCCATCTTTGAAACAGAGGAATACCTTCGGCTGACTGAAAAGTGTGTAATCCTTTCCACTGACTGCTTGGCTCCCTCAAACGCAGGGTGATCCAGACACAATTACTCAATAAATCAGCAAGGAAAAAATGTTGAAATGTGGATGGAGCCACTTCACACTGTTTAAACTTTGCACAGACAAAGGACATATACAACACATACAGGCCAGGGCTAAGGAACACAGAGAAACATACAAAGGAACAAAGATAAGTACAGGAACTAGCCTCACATTATAGGTGGTAAAATGGTGGGGATTTGGTTCACCTGTTGGCCAGTTAGATGTTAGCTTGCCAACCACGTCAAGGTACCCCACAAATAGGCAAGTCCACAACTAATATTAGTAAATGAATAACATGAGAGTAAAGATTAACATAGCACACAAACAGAATACCTGTAGACTGAGCTGCACAGGACTGAACAGAACCTGATACGGTTTATATAAAAGCAAATGAAGGTAGAGGGAAGCAAATAAAACCTGGAATGGAACATAATGACAGGCAGAATGGAAAACCAGAAATGGATCAGAACAGAGAACAAGGGAAACATGGAAACAGGGCAGGAATGAGCATGAATAATAAACAAGAAAGCAAAACAAGAAGGATACTGAAATGTCAGGATACAGCCTTGAGGAGTCTGCACATGGGTGAATGGTTATACCCTATCCCCCTGAGATTTCAGCATCAATTTCCAAAGAAGACATATTGTAAACTTCATAAATGTAAACTTCAAATTTAACTGATTGTTATGAGAATAATTAACAAAATCAGGCGTGAAAGAGGCATTCCCCTGCTGCCAAACAAACAACAAAACTTCAACATAGCATCCAAAGAACGCCACATTGGATCTGTAGTGGCTATTGTCACTGAAAACAGAATTTTCTTCGCAATATGTCATAAAGAGTTTGGCACATGAGGTCACAAATAGCCATTCCCTCTTGATGAAGGTAAATCTCCACATCGAAACTGAAACATTGAGTAAGAAGAATCTGAATGGATGGTTTTATCTGCATAATTACTGAGATGTTTTAAACACCAACTAATAGCCATCAACCCCTGTCTATAGGGTATATACGAATAAAGGGACATTAAGTTCAAGGTTAACCAGCTGTAGCTTTCTTTCCATTCAAAGGATTCAAAAGTTCCTCACAAAACCACCAATTCCTGAAACAATGGCCTTGTTAGGATGTTGTGACTGATGCTTTCTCAATTTATAATCAATATGCCTCTTTGTAATACTGTTCTATATGTAGGATTTTTCCTTATTGCCATTTACATACCACTATTTTTTTCATTTTCTTTTATTTATCTTTATATACATTCATGTTTATTTACTCTAATTCTATAATTTCAATAAAAAAATGTATTTCATTTATCATTTCACAGAATTATTGTTTACATGTCTCTGGTAATATTTTTACTTTTCTTTTCATCATATTTTCCCCTCATTATTAGACCATCTTTATTGTTCATTAGTTATTTTCTACTGTTTCCTGTTTTGAGAGATGGCATTTTTCCTGAATCCTTGTATAGTTCACTGCTATATAATCTATTTTTTCTTCCTTAACCTGATAGTACATGTATTTTTCTGAGCTGAAGCACTGCTGCTGTGAGCCCTCTAGTGTCAGCATCAGAAATAACAGGCATTTGTTTGTTTTGCTTAATTCATTCGAGTAGGGACCATTGAGGCTGCTTTAGCTGAAGCAGGTATCCACAGTGATTACTGGTGATTTTAAAATCTGAACTCACTCGGCTAGTATTTAATGTTTTCTTTACCTATTAGTTGTTAGGCTTTTGAGTGGGTGGGGGAAACATGTTCATGCGCTGAAAAATGATCTCCTTTGTCTAAGGACTAAGAACCGAATAAACAGGAAGAACTTTCATCGAGCCTGATTTCATAAAGCCTGATTTCATTGAGCCTGATTTCATCGAGCCTGATTTCATCGAGCCTGATTTCATCGAGCCTGATTTCATCGAGCCTGATTTCATTGAGCCTGATTTCATTGAGCCTGATTTCATCGAGCCTGGTTTCATCGAGCCTGGTTTTGGAGAGCTGATGATCTGCTCTGTTTTATATAGTATCTGTATGTATAATATTGCAAACAGTTTAGAGCAGTGATGATAAACTTTAGTTCGCTCGCCATATGGCTGGCTGAGCAACACAAGAAACACATGTAGCTATTCACTAAACGGAAATGACCGGTGGGCTGTAAACATAAACCATTACATGACCACGGAAGGCAGAAATGTCTATATTTGCAATGCTTGGACTTTTTTTTTGCTCCAATATCATACACCTCCCAACATTTTACACCCAGCAAGGCGGGACACTGGCGAATAAAAAGCGTGGGATAATGTCTTAAATCAAGACTTACCACTGAAAGAGGGACAGTTGGAGTAGCGTGTACAATATATGTAGTGTTTGAGCAAAATGGGGGAATCACTTCATGATTATGAGGTCATCACCTGCGCTTTTAGTGATTAGCTCCCAAAGTTAACAATTAATATAATCAATAACAGTGGCCTAAAGCTATGGTGTTCATTAACATTAGCCAATTACAGGTTGCGTGCTTTCTCTCAATCTGCAGTGCTAGTGTTGAGCCTGTGCGTCCAGTGTTTGCACAATGGAGAGTAAAAAACATGCATCAAACTGGAGGACCTACTAGGTTGCTAGGAATAGATATAGTGAGGACTGACCATGGGGTTGTAGGCAAGTCTTTAAAATGGAGGAAGCCATTGCAGAGTCCAGTACATTGTAACATGAGAGATCCAACAGAAAAAAAGGTCTACTTTGCAACTCAATTCCATAAAAAAGTTTAAAGTCTTTATTATGTAATTTGTTTCAAAATGTTCATATAAACACAAATGACCTCACAATACTATACATAGCTACCTTTCTTGTTGGATCTATATTGGTTTTTAAGTATGGCATCCTCTCCTATTATACTACTGACTATCCACTTACAGGGAACTAAATGTAGTCTACACCATTGCCCTCAATGTATATATTAAACACATATCTTTACCTTCTATTTCCAACTCTCTTAATTTGGAATAGAACATTATTAATATTAATACAATTTTTATGGTTGCTTAATTCTAGGTTCCATAATAGCAACTGCAAGTAAAACAAAATATTTGAAGATGTCAACACATGTCAAAGTTCAAGTACATATTTCACTCATGAAACATCATAACGAGGCGTGATACCACCTACATGTGTGTATATAAAGATGTCATATAACATGACATAATGCAGCACATTAAAGCTTGTCACTACCAAATAAAACAATGTAATGTCTTAGTATGAGAAGAGTAACTCTGAATTGCTGCAAAGCTTCTCACAGAGGCACCATGCCAGATAGTTAACTCATGGAGCATGCTGTAAATGCTCTTGCACTGGTCTCACTGGTAAATGTATTCATTAATGTCATCAGTAGCTAGACTTTGTGTGAACTTAAAGGACATTTTTTGTTGTTGCTTGATATAATAATACATTCTCCATTTTAAGTAATTTATTTGCATGCCCCCATGCCCCATCACTCATATTGCACACCCAGGACTTAACCCAGCACTCCAAGACATGCCCCATCATCCACATTGCAGACCCAGGACCCCATGGCATGCCCTTCACTCACACTGAAGATCCAGGACATTTCCCAGCACCCAATGACATGAACCAGTGCCTTCACTGCACACCAAGGACATGTACCAGCATCCACATTGCATACTCAAGAATTACCCCAGCACCCCGGGACATGCTCCAGCACCTACACTGCAAACCCAGGACATGCCTCATCAACCACATTTTACACTCAGGACATGATCCTTCACCAACATTGCACACCCAGGACATGCCCCACCACTCACATTGCACACCAAGGACTTTTCCCAGGGTCCCAGGACATGGTCCACCACCCACATTGCACACCTAGGACATGCTTCAACTCTCACATTGCACACAAAGAACATGTCCCTGCACCCACATTGCACCCCCAGTACATTGCAGGCCCATGACTTAACTCAGCAATCACGTTGCACACTCAGGACATGCCCCATCATCTACACTGAACTCCCACGACATTCCCTAGCACCATATTGCAAACCCTGGTGTCTAGGCATTTGGGTGTCTGTGTGCTGCCCAGGCACACAGACATCCTACTATGCTGCCTCTTGTTCTCCTCATGTGGTACGAAGTCATGAGCCCGTCCACTATGACCTCAGAAGAAGCGCAGGGATTGGGAAAGGAAGCAAGGGAGAATGTTGGTGCACCTGTGCATCACACAGACATCCACCTGTCTGCTCGCTGCAGAGAGGCTCGTGAGGGTAGATCTTTTGATCTCCCCAGTCAGTGCCTCTGCCGGCAAGCATTTTTTTTAAAGGGGCACCCTCACTCTGGCAAGTGCTGCCCAAAGCACTTGCCTAGTTGGGAATAATGCACTTTATACATGACATACTTATAGTGCTAAATAGAATATGTTGACAATAACAAACTTATGCAAATGAAGATACAATCAACAACTTTGTTAGATTTATTTAAAAAAAAATAATAGTGTCTTCTACCTTTGTGGCTAAACTAGATTTAATGCATATGAAATATACAAACTGAATACTATATATATATATATATATATATATATACATACATACCAAGCAGTCACATACATATGTGTCTGTATATGTGTACATATTATATAAATAGAATACATACACATCATTATGATGAACTAACGCTTTGGTCTGCTACAACAGGACCACAATAGGGCCACAATAGGACACATATGGATTAACAGCAGTTCAATATCACCCTGGATAATTATATAAAAATACATCAAATATTAAAAACACAAAAGCCTCCTTTGGTGTACTGTGCGGAGTAAAGCCTCACCTTGGGCGCTGAAACATTAACGGCTGGCTCACAGCCGGATTAAAATCAGAAACATAAAAATGTCAGGGGAACACGTCTAGCGTGTCCTGCTCTCCTTTTCGCTGCACTGCTCTCTTTTTTATTGTCTACGGACATGAATTAAAGTTTTGTATTTTTTTGGGACGTTATCTGCTTCATACTTTGGAGGATTAGCTGGCATTTTTTTGTTTCTGCAAATATTAAAAACATGTTAATGAGTGTTAGCATATTCAACAGTAATGAACTTTTCATGACCATATTCCAGAGCCTGTGCTAGTGTCAAATTTCATTACAGTTAAGGTCTTCAACGACAATCTCTGGATACATTTTTTGCCACAAATATTAAAATATTGTCTAATAGTGCCTGAATTTAACACTCTGCATTTTAAAAATCTTAATCTCTTCATTAACATGCACATAGTTTTCTTAATAAACTAGCTTTAGAACAGGGATTCTCAGCTGTACAGCCCTTTCAGTGTCCTAATTTACTATGAAGCAACAGTTGGCTTCTCTGCCTATGATGAACCACTGCTCCCATAATCCTCTACCATTCATAGTCTTTGGTCAATAACTGCTTGTTTAACTTGACACAACAGGCACAACTTGCTTGTGTTTTTTTAGCCTGAGACAAAGCTTCAGTGAGTTATTTATATCTCTGTACCGACACCCATAGAGACAAGGAGATGCAGCTTTTGGCAAAATTATTAACACATTACAAATTGTCAGCGTTACCCATATCCCGGTTCTCAGACCTATGACACGACCCATATATAAAAGGGACTCTGCTAGGAGAAGTAACATGGGGCTGAAGTAAAAGAATAAAATTATGTGATGCATTAAAAATGTGATACTGGCTCTGGACGAAACGCTTTTCCATATTCCAGTCACTCTTGTTTTATAAAACAGTACTCCATAACAACATAGTATCAGCAAGAAGCACAACAGAAAGATGGTAATAAAGAGAATATAACACAACTTGAGAGAGTCGTCTCCATGTAACGTCTTTACGAGAATCATGGGGAGGGAGCAAAGCTCAAGTGGGCATGGCCCCACACCCTGGGTAAAGTACAAGGACACAAATACCACTGCAGGGAAGAAGAAAGATGACAACCAGAGTAGCATTAACATTTTCCTCGCTCTGTGGGATGGCAACAGTGACATATAATGCAAAGGCCACAGAACCGCCAAGGTCGTGTCTGCCACCATTGCTGCTGCGTTGAGGACTCCCCCACAGTATGTCACAGCGAGCAGAAACAGAAAGAACACGCAGAGGTGTTTAGAAAGCCTTAGATTCATCACGTTGCAAAGGGTTGTAGCCGTGTAGAAAACAACGTATACAAGGTCACAGACTAGCGCATTTCCCAAAAGTAAAAATCTTGTCTCTCGGCGTATCCTGAAGTTAGAAAAGATGGCAAACAGTATACAAGGCGTAACAAGAATTGCAATGACAAAGCATATGACTGTTGGTATCAAAAACATCTTCATATCCGTATACGAAGGGTAGATAATCCATTCTCGTAACATATACTGAGAAGATTGGTCCATCATCAGAGAGTCATTGGAGTGACCTTCTCTTTGTAACATTATTGAAGCATTTACTATGTTCAGCAGGCTGCATTCTGAAGCATTCATGTCTTTAATGCTTGCAAGTTTTACCTTTGGCAATGTGAAGATTCCTTTATTCACATGGGACAGCTGTCATGTATGCCGCTCACTAGTAGGATGTCATCTATGGATCTTCAGCGTTCCCCACAGGCAGCTTCTTGATGAATTGGACACAGTAAAGTTGTTTCGTTCAGGTATTGTCATTATTGTATCAAAGAATAATCTTTTCATTATGATAAATTTTGCATTAGATAGACAAGCTTCTTTCAGCGTTCTGAGTCAAAACAATTCTGAGTGAGGGATAATCAGTGAATTTCTTAGTTGCTACGATTATCAGTTTGAGCATGTTCCCTTCCATTACCAGTAAAAAGAACCAGATGGAGTATGTGGCTAATTGCATGTGTATGGGAGATAATGTTGGACATTCCATGTGCACTAAGTCATAAACACTATTAACTGAGCATCTTGTAACAGTAACACATAGCACCGTATTGATTTGATTTAGAGTGATCAATATGGTATTAAGCTTTTGTCCTTAAATGCAAGTTGTATAATAGATTTTCATATGGCACAAGGCACTCATTAGTTGTGCATCGTACAGGAAAGAACACCAAAACCCTTCTCAATGTGACAGTGCGGATATACATTGAAATAATGAATATACTTATAAACAAACAGATTTTTTTTTTATGTTAGTTAACAAAATGAGTTTGATAAAGAATAACAACACAATGAAATAAAAAAATAATACAAGAACAGTCACAACAACCTCATTGTCTTTGTTCCTAGATGATGTGGTGTAGCATGCAGTAAATGTAATACAAAGTCTTACTTGAAAGCCTTGACCAAAATTTCTTATGACAACAGCTGCAAACATTTGTGTAACTGTAGACTAGCTTCCAGATAGATACTTAAATCTGAATTATCTTCCTTTGCAGTGCTTACATTTTTTTTTACTTCACTTGAAAAAAAATGGATATACGTTAATAATTTACATAAATACTGCCATAGGTGGGACTATGATGTCTGACATGCCTCTGTGTTCCAAGGTCTTTGCCAGACCTGTATATCTCTTTATATCATCGTGAAGTAGCTCAGTGCACCTTCTGCGGCTCTCTATTCCCCTCCCTCTTGCCGATCGGTGCGTTGTGCGTTCAGTCTAGCTATGAGGTTATATGTTGACATTTTATGACAGCAAAAGGACAGGCTCAAATATGGTTCTCTACTGATGCAAAATTGGTGATGGAGAAGACAAGTTAGGATGCAAAGTTAGGTTGTGCCAAGATTATCCCAAATTGTGTCCCTAGTGAAATACTGGGACCTGATGCAGTGGATTCATTTTCCTAACTTGAGCAATTTTGGGTTTACCTTAAATGCTCCATAGGTTTCTTGCCAAGTTTAGTTACCATGAAAAGTAAATTTTAGTGATTTCCATAATGATCATTGAGTTACACCTGTGTGTATTCATGAAAGAGAGTATTCCAGGGAATTTTAAAACTGAAGGCACAAGCAGCAGAGTTTGAAAAATTCCCTCATTCAGCTGCACTGGAGAATTTTTCTAATTCTGCGACTTTGGCCTTAAGTTTGAAATTCTCATCTCGATTCCCTGCAAATCTCTCTTCTGAAAATAACTACATAAATGTACCAGCAGTATGAACAATGAACAGACACCATCCTCTCCCATGACATTCACTAATAGGTGTCACTTGTATGTGTGGAGAGCTCTGAATTTTATAAAAATCGCTACATTAATATTATTAGAATCTCCAGGCCGAGTCCAAAGGAAAATTGGGTGAACCTTTACTTTCTGTAAAAAGGAAAGCAAAGGGAATAGGTGCACTATAAATAAAAATAAGTGAAGATATTATGGTGTCCCCACCATGTGGTAAACTGAGGAAATATGTGCACAAAAATATAAAAGGTATTATACAACCTTTGTAAACATATATGAACGATAGTTCTTCAAAGAAGTATATCTGGCAGTATCTGTCCAGCAACTATATATAGGTAAACACACAAAACAACACAATTAGTGCAGTATGTACAAATTCCTAGTATTGGTATGTGTGGTAAGTTTTTTTTTGCCATATTGGATCCGAAGTAGGCAATAGAAAGGCATCAATCAGCCATATTTGATCCTATCATCCTCTTTGGGGTTTTAATCAGCATCGGAGTAAACATGTATTAGTAATATGCATATTGACACAGATAATATATAATTATATACAGGTGATACAAAGTAATAAAAAACAGTAAGAAACATTGCACATATGCAAATGTATTAGGTACTTAAAACAGGAGACATAGTGGGAGAGGGTGATGCCCACAATATAGATAGAAGCAGTGCGGAAAACCAGTGAACTATATAGTTAGGACTATATAGTTAGGACAAATTTATCTGATAAACGTTAGGAGCACAGATAATAGTTAGGTAGCAATCAAAATTGGGAGCAGGCAGCTGCAGAGTAACTCACAATGTCTCATATAAAGGTGGATTGCAAACAGCAAAAAATTGGTAGGTGCGCTCTATAACCCCCACCAAACAAACAATAAAAGGAAATGATCATCTATTGAAGTATATGGTTTTCAGCTCCTTCTCCTCATCCAGTATTTTGTAGGGTATGATATGAAGGAGAGTATATCACAAAGTATAAATTTTAATAAAAAATATAGGTAGCTTACATATGATTTCCAAAGATAGCAGTGCTGCAGAATCCCAACGTGCAGGCAGAATTTCGGGGATCAAGCAGCAGCACAAAACGGGAACATTATATACATAAAAACAATAAAAAAATACAAGTCTTTAAAAGTCCAGCAGCGAAGATAGGTCTGTACAGTGTGCAAGCAACGCGTTTCACGTATCTCTAGGCTTCCTCCTGGCATGTCAACCACACAGGCTGGTGATGCTCTATTAGAGATATAAGCGCTAGAATCTATTCCCTTTTTTTGTCACAATGTCTCATACTTCCCTAATTGTAATAAGGATTCTCTATTGATGTTATTTACTACCTCAACCACTTCTTCTATCTGTTGGGGTGTGTCGTTTTTCTCCTGTAATCTTAGTTTTAAAGCCTCTTTTTGTTTTTTAGTTTCTCTGTACAGTTTTTTTTAGACGAAAAGCTTGACTTTTCTATATACCATCTAGCTGTGGGCGATGGCGTCCACCATCCTTATTGATAAAACAATTTAAATTGACCTTGAAATAGGCCTTGCTTCTCACCTTTTTTTTCCGACATACATTTCATGGTACAGGAAGTTTGGTTTTTCTACACTATATTCAGTATTCAATTGTATACCCCATTTATTACTGTTGTGAAATGTCAGGAAGTCTTTCTGGTCCGATTCCTTTCCCTGGCAGATGTAGAAAATGTCATCTATATGCTATATATTTCCAGGTTCGGTCCTTCTACCATGACCCTATAAAGAGGTTCAATAAAAACAGGACAGGTGCTAAAATATTATAAAAATAAATATATAAATGTTTATTAAATCCTGAAGCTTGACAAAAAAGTTATAGCAACATTTTAAAAATAATAGATAAATATTGTGGCTTGTGTTTACCTTTAGCATGTCAGCGGCTGTCCTGCTGTACTTGTGAAGGAGATTAGAATGTTTTCGGATGGTGGCATGAGACAAGAGGTGTGTATAATCATTGGTGCCTATTTTTCCTTGTTTTATGGTCCCATAAGGAGATTTGCATAGGTGGGGACGAAACTGATTCCCATTGCTGTCCCTTACAACTGAAGAAAGTTTCTACCCCAGAAGAAATTGTTTTTCAAAATAAGATCAATTATTGTTCAAAAATGTTAAAATCTTTCTCTCAATTTTTGAGTATTTGGTTTTGAGGATCATACTTAGATGTTTTAATCTTATTAATATCTATAGTTACAAGATTTTTGAAAACCTCTAAAGAAGCTGTCTGGTAGGTAAGGGGTTAAAAGCTATATTGTTTCTTTAAATTAGTTTTTACATACCCACTGTCATTTGTATTTCATCTAGATCCCTATGTTTACCCATAAAAAAAAATTTCAAGGTGACCCTCCTCACAAGGGTTGAAATGTATCTAAATATTTTGTTGTTGTTTACTTCAATCCTTTACTTAATATTTTATTCTGTAAATCTGTCAATTCAATACTAGAGAGATTAAATGTGCCTAATGTTTTGGTCTCCTTGTTCCTTGTTCATCTCGTTGATTTTCCTACATATATTTTCCTTTATATCTAAATGGCTTTTCCTGTTTTGTGTATTTTTTATCCAATTCCGTATTAGACTTTGTAGGGGCCTCAGTGCGGGTGTTGTTGGGCTATGTGCTGATATTACTGTTGGTACTTCTTTCCTATATAGAACAGGAGTGTGTGTTTCTCCTGCAGGAGAAGATAAAGTACTAAATCTATTTCTTAGAGGATGGATGGATTGCATCCAGATTCCTGGGCTGTATATTTTTATATTTACCTCTCTTGTATTGTCCTTGTTATTTATGTATGACTTCTCTCCTTGGAGATATAATTTGTACGGGGACCATACTTGTACCCTACATTGAATTTTGTATCACAGTTATTGGCGCAGTATACTGCATTGTTTGTTTATTGAATTTTGTCTTAACACAAAAAACCCTAACCCTGGAATAGACATAATCTTCTATATCCATGTGGAATTTTTAAAATGTATTTAAGTTTGCTTTGTACTTTCCAAAACAAGTATCTGTTAAAGTATCTGTAAAATTCTATAATTATAAGTTAATAACTTCTAGTATTCTGGTTCTGATTTCGATCAAAATTTACACCAGTGTAAAGGAACAATCATCTATCTTTTATTCCATTGTCCCATAAATATATGTATATGAAGTGGGAATTTCCATCTTACTTAAACCTCGACGTATCATTTTTTCAGAAATATATTTCTTTGGTGTCAGGATTTCCCACTGTCATTAAAGTTCCTTGTCAAGTAGTTTATCTAGTCCAAAAAATTGATCACTTAAAGAAATGTGATCTTCCCTCTCAGAAACAATATCATTCTGCTCATCAAAATCTTGTTACATATCTATAAGCAAATATTTTCTGTATTTTAACAGTGACATGGTGATCAAATAATGTGTGTACGCCAACGGCTAGGTTTACTGTGAGACACAAAAATTTAGAATATCCAACAATAGACACCAATAGTGCCAACCAGTGACCAAAGTAGCTCTTAAAAACCCACTAGTGTCTCATTACCAGAAAATAAATATCACGCAGTACAATAAAATGTATAGGTGGAACATGAAATAGAAACCCCCCCCATAAAATATACAATATAGTGCAGTATTTTAGAAGTAATGCTATGATATTTAAAATGTATATAGAATGCAAACTCACTCTTTATAGAGCAGTACACCGCTCTACGTTAGCACATGTTCGACATCTTTATGGTTGGCGAATCCTGGGGCAATCTTTGTCATGAGGCAATCTGACTCAAAATGTACCAGAGAATGGTTAGCAAAGTATTCACAACTTACTTATTACACAAAATAAAATAAAAACTCTTATGTTTGTATAGTGCTCATTGTTTTATTTTGGTGATGGGACGGTTCATCGCGGCTGCATGAACGCAGCTGCTTCACCGTACCGTCTTGCGCGATGGCCAGTTCATCACACGAGAGGTCATCACAGGACCTTTCATCGCAGGACAGTCCAACGGGGTATCACTGAAGGTGAGTATTATTAATGTTTAATAGGGGTTAATGTTAGTATTAGGGTTCGGGAGGTTAGTATTAGGGTTTGGGGAGTGTAGCATTAGTATTGGGGTTAGGGGGGTTAATGTTAGTATTAGGGTTTAAGGGGTTAATGTTAGTATTTGGGGTTAATGTTAGTATTAAGGTTTGGGGTAGTGTTAGTATTAGTGTTTGGGTTAAGAGGGGTTATTATGGGAGTTTGTGCTCACTTTTAAAGGTGGTTGATTTATTGGGGTGTGTATGTTTGTAAGCACTGACAGTTCAGCGTTGAACTGTCAGTGCTTACATTGCTGCGATGAAGCGGCTGTGTTGATCTTCACCGCTGACAGTTCAGTGTTCAAAGTGTCGTGCTGAACTGTAAGCGGGGAAGCAGCTGCACTGAACTGTCCTAGACGCTGTTTTAATAAATCTGCCATGACATAGGTATACCAAATGGCTAAACCATGAGAAAAGAATAACACCGACATTGGCTCGATGTTGCAGAGTTTATTTCTTCAAAATACTGCAATGAACAATACTAATAACTCACTGTTATAAATAACACTTAGCAGAATTGGCATTTGCTTACAATATTCATGAAATATACAGTAGAAGAGTGTAACACATGGTAACATACCATAAGACTTAGATGGCCAAGTTTTGGCTATCTGCTACCATTTAGGATGTGTCCCTGAGAATCTGATGTAGTCATTATCAACAAGTCTCAGACTGCTGGCATAAGGTCTTTGCACAACTTCAGCTACCGCCATCTGGTTTGGCCAAACGATAGATAGCAAACCCAGGGCCGGCCCTTCCATGGGGCAGACTGGGGCAACTGCAGCATTTTTCTTCTTCCTTCCTTTGTCCAGGGGAACATCAGTCTTGGACAATGCATAATCCTGGATTGAGAGCTCTGATAGAAGGAGGTCTCAGCCAATCAGGTGAGACCTCTCAACTCTCCTGATTGCCTAAAAGTTCAGCCGCCTCTCCTGATTTGTCCAGTCCCACCTTCATACAGAGCTCAAAGTAAGAGATGCCTGCACCAGGTAATATATGTCAGTGTAAGTGAGAAGTGTGTGTGTCTCTGTGTGTATGTGTGAGTGACAGACTGTTTGTGTATGTGTGTGAATCAGTGAGTGTGTGTGTAATGGATAAAGGGGTTAACTCCTCTGACACTGCCTCCAACTGTCTAGCCATCCAGGGGATAACTCCTGTGACACTGCCTAAACCTGTCTAGCAACCCAGGGGTTAACTCCTCTGACACCGCCTATAGCTGTCTAGCTACCCAGGGGTTATATCCTCTGACACGGCTTATATCTGTCTAGTCACCCAAGGGGTTAACCCCTCTGACACTGCCTATATTTGTCAAGCTACCCAGGGGTTAACGCAGGGGTGTCAGAGGAGTTAACCACTGGAATGCAAGACAGATATAGACAGTGTCAGAGGAGCTAACCCCTGGATTGATACACAGATATAAGCAGTGTCAGAGGAGTTAACTCCTGTGAGGCTAGACAGATACAGGCAATGTCAGAGGAGTAAATAAAGACAAGGTGCTGTTGCATTAAATTATCACTTCCTGATAAGTTTCATTTCTGTGGGCTTTTTTTCTCTTTTTGGGAGGCAGTGGGGGCAGCATTTCATTCTTCGTCCCAGGCAACACAATGTCTTGGGCCGGCTCTGAGCCAACATCTGCAGAGGTGTCAAACCTTGGAGACTGATGGTGCAATAATGTATGGGCTAGGAGAGGCCAGTGATTATACAGTCCACCTAGCCCAGCCTCAAAGGAGAGGGAATAGAACCCCCCTTTACTGAACTTTATTCAGGGGATGTGCACATGGTGGACATGTGAACAAATAAAGGAATAGTCACTCCTAGTTCCATTGTGTGGTTTTGGTGATTATTTTTCTTGCGCTGATAATGTGGTTCAGATCTGGACTTTGATCCCAGTTTATATTTAGTATTTTTCTTTAATATTCTAACTCTGGTTTTGTTTACTGCATAAGTTCTGATTCCACAGAATTCCGACTTTGGCTCTGTTTACCCTATATATTGTAATTTCCTAGTATTTTGACTGCTGGTTGGTGCCATCCAGTCTGTATTTTACTGGCGGGGTGGTAAAAAATTGGCTTGAGGCCAATGTTCCATTTATGGAGTTATTAGCTTGGCCAACATGCGAAGAGGCAACAATCCTAACAGTAACTGAATAAGAGAGCGCAGCTTTTTGGACATTACAGTCCAGCACAGATTCCTGACCTTTTATCAGAAAACATAACCTGACAAACCTGACGAAGATGGGCCCTGAAAGCTTATGCGCTTCTTTACGGATACATAAAAGAATTAATTTACTATTAAATTGTAGCCGTTGGTTTTTCCTACATCTAAATATACATATTGGCCTAAGCATAATGAATATTGGTTGTTTTATGGCATTTGCGGCCTTGCTTTACTGGGTGCTATCTATTATACCAGGAACAATCATCTACTCCTGTATAGAAATACTGTTTAAATTCTGCCATCATGTGGTCGGAACACAATACTGTGTCTGTAGGTAATCGTAGAGAAATATCATGGCTGTTTGAAAATAACTACATGATAGTTGCAGTGAGGGAAAAAGTGCCTCTCAGCCAGGACATTGAAAATGGGTCGTGGATGGGTATTTCCGCATGACAATGACACAAAACACACAGCCAAGGCAACAAAGGAGTGGCTCAAGAAGAAGCACATTAAGGTCCTGGAGTGGCCTAGCCAGTCTCCAGACCTTAATCCCATAGAAAATCTGCGGAGGAAGCTGAAGGTTCGAGTTGACATGCAAATCAATTTATAAATTTTTTGACATGCATTTTTCTGGGAGTTTTTTGTTATTCTGTCTCTCACTGTTAAAATACACCTACCATTAAAATTATAGACTGATCATTTCTTTGTCAGTGGTAGGGTTGAAGGCCGGTAAAAAATTGGCATCAGGCTAATGTTAAGTCTATGGAGACAGTACCAAGGCCAGTATTTTTCTGAAGAAAAGGTGGCAACCCTAGTCAGTGGGCAAACGTTCAAAATCAGCAGGGGATCAAATATTTTTATTTGATGAATATATGTGACATACAAATGCTTTCATAAAGAGTATTTTATTCCTACTAAAATACTGTTAAAGAAAACGTTTAACTAGTTTAACAAGTTATATTTTGCAAAAAAAATTCATGATTAACAAATATTTTACAATACATTTCTGGGAAAAACATTACCTCTCCATTGCATGAACCCAACAAACAGGAAAAATAAAACTATTGGGTCTATTCACAATGATTTGAATTTGGAGGTCAACTTTCATTTTGAGACTAGGTGACATTCAGCACCCGAGTCTGACTTAGAAAAAAACCCAGGTTCGCATTTTCTCCATTGAAAGTCATAGGAGGTGAAATGATCAAAGCTATTTTTTGAGGAAAGGCAAACTCGGGGGGGCCGAATTTAACTACCGTAGCTTCAATATTTTTGCCTCCCATTACTTTCAATGGGGAAAATTCCAAAAAATTCCAACCTTTCAAAATGAAAGTCTATGTTTCTATAACAGTCGACCTCCAAATTTGAATTTTAGTGAAGAAATTTAGTGAAGAAAGAAATGCTATATTTCTACTGCATATGCAAATAATTTAATCAAGAAGAGTTATGAAAAGAATGTCTGCATGTATAATATGTAGAGAAATGACATTTGTATCTTAAAAGAAAGATATAATGCAATTATAATATACAGAAATACAAAACAATGTTTATGGGAAAGGCCACTGCATTGCATAAGGCAAAGAAAGGAAGCTGAACATACACCGATCAGCCACAACATTATGATCACTCACAGGTGACGTAAATAACACTGATAATCTCCTTATCATGGCACCTGTCAGTATGTGGGATATATTAGGCAGAAAGTGAACATTTTTGTCCTCAAAGTTGTGTGTTAGAAGCAGGAAAAATGGGCAAGCGTAAGAATCGGAGTTACTTTGACAAGGGCCAAATTGGGATGGGTAAATTACTGGGGCAGAGCATCTCCAAAACTCTTGTGGGGTGTTTACAGTCTGCAGTGGTCAGTACCTATCAAAACTGGTCCAAGGAAGTAAAAGCGTTGAACCACCATGTGGTCCGATCCAACAGATGATCTACTGCAGCCAGTATTCCCTGATTGCATTGGCCTCTTTAAGCAGGATAATACACCCTGTCACAAAGCACAAATGGTTCAGGAATGGTTTGAGGAACACAACAATAAGTTCAAGGTGTTGACTTGGCCTCCAAATTCCACAGATCTCAATCCAATCGAACACCTGTGGGATGTTCTGGACAAACAAGTCTGATACATGGAGGCCCCACCTCACAACTTACAGGACTTAAAGTATCTGCTGTTAATGTCTTGATGCCAGATATCACAGCACATCTTCAGAGGTCTAGTGGGGCCATTCCTTGACGGGTCATGGCTGTTTTGGTGGCAAAAAGGGAGCTACACAGTATTAGGCAGTTGGTCATAATGTTATGGCTGATCGATGTTTATACAAACACCAAGTGACTTACTACCTACTGCATTTGTACATATGTACAACTCCATGTTTTACCCATGCAACACTGTGTTCCCTGACCAGGGCGCCTGCCTCCCCTCTTGGATTCAAAGGCATGCTACTCAACTGTCCCACTTTAAGTGGGACAGTCCCAATTTGGAACTGCTATAGTGCAGTATTGATTTTCATTTCCCCATGTTTGTGACACCAGATATTGAATACTGCACATGCGCTGTAATACTGCCAGCGCCAAAGTTGGGAGATATGCATAGGCAATGTACCGTGGAAAACCTAAATCCTAACCTAGCCATCCTGATAGAGCAGCATTTATTGAAGGCATCAGCGAACAGTCAAACTTCAGAACCTTATTTACCTTATTCCAATATAAATATGGCAGTAACCCCATCCAAGAGAGAGACTAAATCATCCAGTATGACCTAAAATGAAAACACACGATATAAACCTCATAATACACAGAACCATCTCAAACACATATAAATAGCCCCATATTAGTACACTCCCAAGATCAATATGCAAAAATGCAATGCAAGTGGCTAATCACCTCACTACTAAGGCAAGTCACACAGCAGGCGTTCCAGAACCATCCATCTTCTCTGGGAATACATAGATAACATAGCTCCCAGAATGAAGAAATGGGGATGGACCTTGCACTTACACCTATGATAAAAAGACTCTGTGCAAGTTATGTCGTGTGAACAGCATTGTGTCACCGTTCTCTCTGGTCTGATCTGTATTATTTCACTGTATTATTGATATTACCGTATAAACCTAGGATTGCTAGGAATGTAGATACCGACTGAGGGGAGAGGTATAAGAGGAGAGTGGGTGAGGAAGATAAGCACATTCATTGTGGACTATAGGGCTGTGACCCGGCCTGTGGAAGACTTTTTGCTGCCCTAGGTGAACAAATATTTTGCCGCCCCTTGCTGATCCTCAGGCATTTACACACACAGTAACATATACATATGCAGGCACATGTGCACACACATGAAATGTCAGATGCAGCCACACATACACACACAGTAACACATGCAATAGCACATGCAGCCACACATTAACATACAGTCGCACATGAAATGTGAGCCTATCCTTCGCACCGCCTGCTCCATGCCATCCCTGTCTGTCTCGCTCTCCCTCTACGCCATCTCTGTCTCGCTCTCCATCTACGCCAACCCTGTCTGTCTCGCTCTCTCTCTACACCAACCTTGTCTGTCTTGCTCTCCCGCTACGCCATCCCTATATGTCTCGCGCTCCCTCTACTCCAACCCTGTCTGTCTCACTCTTCCCATGCCATCGGTGTCTGACTCGCTCTTCCCATGCCATCAGTGTCTGTCTCACTCTCCCCTATTCATCTGTCTGTTGAATGGCATTTTCTCCACTCTACCATTATCTTCTCCTCTTTTGTACCTCTCCCCCATGTTTATCTTTTCCACTCCTCTCTCTCTGTCTCTCTCATTCCCCCAATCCCATGTCTGGTGTCTCTCTCACTCACTCACCACCACCCCATGTCTGGCGTCTCTACCCTCCCATGCCTGGTGTCTCTTTTTCTCCTTCCCCCAAAGCCTGGTGTCACTTTTTTCCCCTCCCTCCCAATGCTTGTTGTCACTCCCCCCCACCCTCACAGTGCCTGGTGTCACTCCCCCAAAGTGTCAGTTTCCCTCCCTTCCAATTCCTCATGTCAGTTTCCCTCCCTTCCCTTCCTCCCAATTCCTGGTGTCAGTTTCCCCCCCTTCATCCCTCCCCATTCCTGGTGTCAGTTTCCCTCCCTCCTTCCCAATCCCTGGTGTCAGTTCCCCGCCCCATCCCTCCCAATCCCTTGTGTCAGTTCCCCCCCTCCATCCCTCCCAATTCCTGGTGTCAGTTTCCCTTCCTCCTTCCCAATTTTTTATTACTCCACAGAGCAATTTGCGAGTGCCATATTGGAGAGCAGCATATTGGAGAGCAGCATGCTCCTCCAATATGGCTGCTGCCCACTTGTGGGTAGAGTGTCGGAAGTGAAAAAAAATTCACTTCCTTTGCTCTAAAAAAAAGACTTTATTAGCTAAAATCTAGGTTTAGGGTTAAAATAATGGTTAGGGTAACAATTAAATTAAGGTTAGCATAATGGATAGGGTTACAATTCAATTAAAATTAGAATAAATTAAGGGTTAGCATAAGGGTTAGAGTTAGGGTTAAATTTAGGGTCAGTATAAAATTTAGGTGTGGGGTTGGAGTCAAAATGTCACCGTAGTAAACCCCTTCTCCCCCCACTATTTTTGCCCTACAACTCGCAAACAAATGAAGAAAACCAAGGAAAAAAGCATATTTCTAACTCGGGACAAAATTTAGATGGGGTCATTTTTAATGATTGTATTTGTGTAAATCATTTTTTAGGTCAAAGTTAGAAAAACGTTTTGTTTTTTTTACATTATATTTTATGGGGTTTTTTTGTATTAAATTATAAGATATGATGAACATAATGTTATCTAATGAAAGCCCTTCTTATGGCGATAAAAACAACATATAATTTGTGTGGGTACAGTATGTGAGAAAGAAGAAAATGACAGCTAAACACAAACACCCCAGAAATGTCAGAACAGCCCTCGTCATCAAGGGAAAGACCAAGTCAAAAGGTCATGTCGCGAAGAGGTTAAATAAAAATGTAAATTATTTCCCTACCTATCCCTCTATGGGTGAGTAGTGAAATTCACTGCACACTAACCAAAGGTGCCCTGCAAAAAAAAAAAAGTCCAATAGAGATTTGCGACAACCTTGTTCCTCATCTTCCACCAAGATGAAAGCAGTTTTAAAACCAGCAAATAGCTGGCCTAAAAGCTAGCAGGCTACTGATTGGCTGATGGAGAGAGCTAATCCGATTCTTCATTAGGCATCTGAAATCCCAGACCTACACATCCGCTGAGGATGGACTTTATTATGAGGTATTTTTTTTCACAGGGCACTCTTTACAGCGCAGTTCAACCCCCAAAATGGTTGGTAGGGAATATATTAAAATATTTATTTTATTTATTTTAGGGGGCTGGGGGCTTTTGGGGCAGCTCTCAGCCCCAGGGCTAATAGGGGGTGTCTGGGAGAACTTGGGCTGCTGCTTGGAAGGTCTGTTCTTCCATTGTTTGGCTTTTCTGCTGCACACTGTGAACTCCACAACAAGGTTAGGGAGTGCAAGCTGATCATCTTCCTATGTTAATCTGCCAATTTTTTTGTATAAATTATCTCTGTGCAATCGCATACCAAACTAATAGTCATAGTAAACCATCAAAGTATATAGTGGTAGACACTTGAATAGTACCAATCAATTTAATAGGAAGAGTGTTTAAACAGATTAAAAACAACTGTCGCAAAAGAGTGAAATATTGCATTAAGTGTAGGCAATATAAATAGAAATGCGTTAATGAAAGAATTCAAATATATTACGTTTCTGAGCCCTTCACTTGCATATCTCTATATGGGGGTGGACATGTTGTCTGGAATCTTGGGTCAGATCTTCATGCCTGATTGAGCTATATGGAGAAAAGAGTGCTTAATAAGGTACTTTATTTGTATTCTTTCATTAAAGCATTTCTATGTAAAATGCCTACATTTAGTGCAATCTTTCAATTGAACATAACTTGTCTTTTACCCACAGTTGTCCTTTAAGATGTTATAAATGTGGCTATACTTGAGCTTCTAACATACGCCCTTGTATGTGATATTACTGCCTCTATTGGAAAACAGACCTGATGCTATGAAGAAAGCATTAGATTGTGAAGGGGAGGGAGCCGCAGCATCAGCAGCCTCAGAATCAACAGCAGAAAGCTCCGTTTCCTTGGAGTCTCTGCCACATCATCTCTTGAATAAACAGCCATAAAATGACAAATGTAATGAAGCCGGATCTGCCGCAATGAGAAATTAGGTGAGTACTGTTTTTTCCACTAGAAAACAAATCTTGCCATGACGTTACTGCTGAGAGATTTAATTGCAGGTAGCCAGCGATTGCTTTGTTAATTGTGTAGCATTGCCTTGTGACGCAGTCTATTTGCTTTGATGTACAATATAAATAATAACGTCAAATCTAATCTGTGCTTGCTGCAGGGTCCTTTGTTAGATCCTGCATTCATTTGGGGATCTTCCCTGTAGAAGCCTATTCAGTAATCAATGAGCACCATAACCATTGATGACATGAGGCTATTGCAGAATCTTCCATGTTCACATTCCGACATTCCGACCTTCTCTCCTCGCTCAGCTGCAGGAGCTAATAATTACTGATACAACTGACATGATCACAGACACTGCGTGAAAAAGCCATTCTATTCTGCTTAGCATTGCCAGCTTAAAACCTCTAGGGATGATTTCCTTTAATTGACCTGTTATCTGATTTAACTCTTTGAGGTTTTGCAACATATTGAAAGAAAAAAACATGGATTTTTGGTTTCCTCGCTGCATTAGATCGTTATTAAGATCAGATTGAACAATAGATCATCCATTAATTTCACAGAATTGTGGCATATTTTATCCCAATAGTTACCTTATTATGCAGAAATGTGTGTGTACTAATATCAGTTTCATCACTGACTATCTTTTTACTGTTATACTGTTATATGTATATATTCTTTTTACATAAATAAATGTTTTTTACAATAAATAAGTGGCTTGTCAGGGCCGCTTTAAGACCCTAGTGGGCCCTGGGCAAAGTCTTTAGTAGTGGGCCCCCCTCAACCCAAGTTTTATAAAATCACATTGCAAAAAAAAACATTTTCATATCACATTCAACTATTTGTATATGTAATAGAAAATGGTATTGAAAAATAGCATTTCTTGTTTTTATTCCCTTTTCTGCACCTACATTGCACCTAAAGGACTTAACACAGCAACATACAGAACCCACAGCACTTGCCATGCACCTATATTGCACCCACAGAACTGCCCCTGCAGAACAAGCAACAGTGTCACTTTCCCCCATAGTATTTTGCCCCAGAGAACATGCCACAGCATCACTTTGCCAATTAAAATAAGCCACTGTCAGGTACCAATTAACATGCCACAGTCACTTTGCCATAAACATATGCAACAGTCAGTTATTAAAATATGCCACCGTTTGTCCATTAAATATGTCACAGCTTGCCCATTAATATGCCAGTATTGCTTTTGCCATTAATATGCCAGTATTGTCTTGCAATTAATAAGCCATAGCCAATTTGCCCAATAATATGCCAGTATTATTTAGCCATTTAATATGCCACAGCCAATTTGCCCAATAATATCCCAGTATTATTTTGCCATTTTATATGCCCTAGCCAATTTGCCCAATAATATGCCAGTATTATGTTTTGGGGAATTGCACAGCCTATTTTCATAATAATGTTTGTTTTACCATTTCTTTCTTTTCACCTCGATGGTGAGCTCTTAGAAAAAAAACATTTTATTTTTATATGCCCACTAAACCACTTCTTATATACTTAATAAAATATTTTTTTTCAAAGCGCTCACCCATAAGGTGAAAAGAAAGTTATGGTAAAACATTATTATGATAATACTCTGTGAAATTCCCTAAAACATAATTGTGACCAGTGACCTATAACACAATCCAGATAGATATAGGCAGTGCCAGAGGAGTTAACCCCTTGGGTGGCTAGACAGATATAGGCAGTGTCAGATAAGTTAACCCCTAAGTGGCTAGACAGATATAGGCAGTGTCAGAGGAGTTAACCCCTTGGGTGGCTGGACAGATATAGGCAGTGTCAGAGGAGTTAACCCATTGGGTGGCTAGACAGATATAGGCAGTTTCAGATGAGTTAACTCCTTGGGAGGCTACACAGATATAGACAGTGTCAGAGGAGTTAACTCCTTGGGTGGCTAGACAGATACAGGCAGTGTCAGAGGAGTTAACCCCTTGGGTGGCTAGACAGATATAGGCAGTGTCAGAGGAGTTAACTACTTTTTCCACACACACACACACACACACACACACACTCACTCACACTGACACACACACACTCTCACTTACACTGACATACACACACTCACTGACAGTTTTTACCTTAACTGTGCAGGAATCTCTTGCTTTGAGTTCCTCCCTTGAAGGGACTGAGCCAATCACAGGATTGAGAGGTCTCACCTGATTGGCTGAGACCTCCTTCTATCAGCCCCCCAGACAGAGGAAAGAAAAAGAAAAGAAAAACACTGCAGCTGCCCCAGTCTGCCCCATTAAAGGGCAATCCCTGTTCTTGATGATGTGATCTTTATTGGGATCCTATTTCTCTTCCATTTTCCCCTTCATGATTATTTTCTCTGTCTGTAACAGACCAGCCTGTAACAAACTGTCTGTGCTATGGGTGGTTTTTATGGATAAAAAGAAAGAGAACAAAGAATGCTTAGGTTGATCATTCCTTATTAAGTATGGCGTTCTGTGTACTACCTGTTCTACATTAAAAAAAAAACAGGCAGTAAAATGATCTATGTTAGTGCTATGCCATCAGCCAGTCTGCCCTAACCTGCATGATAACAATAATTTAAAGCGGACCTAAAGATTTTCTCTAATAGTAACAAAACATAAATCCAGAGACACTTGCACTTTGTGAGCCTGAGAAGTATCTTTGCATGCTGGGTTTACAATCAGCGCTAACTCTCACTGGAGCAGACACGGCTGTAGTGCTCGCAGGCAGCGTTCCCATCTGTTGGGGTCACATATGTCCTAGTGGTATATGTCGCTGCACTAGATAAGGGAGACATTTATTTGAGTGGGACAGTCCCCATTTGAGAGGTCTGTCCCTCTGAGTGCTACCTCTGTCCTGAAAAGCACTCCTGATTGCATTTGCTGGTATCTGAGATCAGGGCCGCCAAATTTCAGGCTGCTTACTGAAAGAAATGTGCATATTAATAGCCCACTGATAATTTGTCCATTATTAGCCCACCGATAATTTGTCCATTATTAGCCCACTGATAATTTGTCCGTTATTAGCCCACTGATAATTTGTCCATTATTAGCCCACTGATAATTTGTCCATTATTAGCCCACTGATAATTTGTCCGTTATTAGCCCACTGATAATTTGTCCATTATTAGCCCACTGATAATTTGTCCGTTATTAGCCCACTGATAATTTGTCCATTAATAGCTCACTGATAATTTGTCCATTAATAGCCCACTGATAATTTGTCCATTAATAACCCACAGATAATTTGTCCATTATTAGCCCACTGATAATTTGTCTGTTATTAGCCCACTGATAATTTGTCCATTAATATCCACTGATAACATGTCCATTATTAGCCCAATGAAAATTTTCCGTTATTAGCCCAATGAAAATGTGTCTGTTATTAGCCGACTGATAATTTGTCCATTAATAGCCACTGATAATTTGTCCATTAATAGTCCAATGATAATTTGTCCATTAATAGCCCACTGAAATGTCCATTAGCAGCCCACTGATATGTCCATTAGTAGCCCAATGATAATATGTCCATTAGTAGCCCAATGATATGTCCATTAGTAGCCCAATGATAATATGTCCATTTGTAGCCCAATGATAATATGTCCATTAGTAGCCCAATGATAATATATCCATTAGTAGCCCAATGATAATATGTCCATTAGTAGCCCAATGATAATATGTCCATTAGTAGCCCAATGATAATATGTCCATTAGTAGCCCAATGATAATATATCCATTAGTAGCCCAATGATAATATGTCCATTAGTAGCCCAATGATAATATGTCCATTAGTAGCCCAATGATAATATAGAAACATAGAAACATAGAATGTGTCGGCAGATAAGAACCATTCGGTCCATCTAGTCTGCCCAATTTTTTTTTTGAGTACTTTTATTAGTCCCCCGTTCCCGGTCTTATAGCTAGGATAGCCTTGTGTCTATCCCACGCATGCTTAAAATCCTTGACTGTGTTTACCTCTACCACTTCTGCTGGCAGGCTATTCCATACACCCACTACCCTCTCAGTAAAGTAATACTTCCTGATATTACTTTTAAATCGTTGCCCCTCTAATTTAAGACTATGTCCTCTAGTTGTGGTAGTTTTTCTTCTTTTAAATATACTCTCTTCCTTTACTGTGTTGATTCCCTTTATGTATTTAAATGTTTCTATCATATCCCCCCTGTTACGTCTTTCCTCCAAGCTATACATGTTAAGATGCTTTAACCTTTCCTGGTAAGTTTTACCCTTCAACCCATGAACCAGTTTAGTAGCCCTTCTCTGAACTCTCTCCAAAGTATCAATATCCTTCTGGAGATACGGTCTCCAGTACTGCGTACAATACTCCAAGTGAGGTCTCACCAGTGCTCTGTACAATGTACATATGTCCATTAGTAGCCCAATGATAATATATCCATTAGTAGCCCAATGATAATATGTCCATTAGTAGCCCAATGATAATATGTCCATTAGTAGCCCAATGATAATATGTCCATTAGTAGCCACTGACAGACAATCCTCCCCTCCTTCCCCCTTCCTCGGTACTTACCTGCATGATGCTCATTCTCTGCAGTCTCCTCCGCAGGGTTTCTTCGCACAGGAAATACAGCCACCGGATATGACACAACGTTATTTTTGTCGACTGTGACAGAAATCCAGGTCCACCTCCGCTGGACGTGTGAGACAGTCACATGGGCAGCGGGGGCCCACAGGGCAGCTGCTTTTTTTTTTTTTTTAACGGAAACCTTTTTTAACCTTTTGTTTCGACCGAATCCAAAAACCGATTCAAATCTGACCAATTTAAAACCCACCAGAGAAATAATATTTTTGTGGTCATTTAAAATATCCAGCAATAACATTTTGCATTTGTTGTTGCAGATGGTCCTATGAAAATGGAATTGATACGTGGTAAGACCTTCATCAAAAGCTATGCGCAAAATCCACTCGAAAAGCTGCCCTCATGTTCAGTCACAGTCAAAAAGAATATCAATTCCAAGGGAGAGCTCAATGACTGTGTTATCATAAAGAATGAGTCAAGCACACAAAAAATACCCAGTAGGACATGTGTGACTGACAAAGGAAACAGCTTCCGCAAACTCCTTACCAGCAGCAAATCTTCTGATTGTGTCACCAGAGAACACAGGCTGGAGCAAAGCACCTCCGAAACAGAAAAAATCCGACTTCCAAATAGTGTTAGCTACCCAGGAGCGGACAGTCATAATAGAAAGAGGGATAATGCACAAGGAGATGACCAAGCAACCCATCGACAGCAAATGATCGACTATAGGAACTTTGTGCCTCAATTGCCTTTTGTACCATCCGTAGCAAAGTCCCTACCAAGGAAAAGAATTTCCCTTAGGAGATCGAAAAGGAGTTTAAGGGACATATTTAGTTTAAAGAAAAATAAGCAGCCAGCCATTGCTGAAAATGAGAGGCTCGGGCCACTGATATTTGAGATGAAGGAGGGACAAAGAGATGGAGAAAATAACCAAAAGATGGATTCTGATGAGAGGTTGCCTCATGAGTTGTCAGACAATGAAATGCATATTGAAGCAGCTGAGTCTTGTCGTGGGTTATGTGATGATGTGGCTTCGTTGAAAAGCTTTGATTCTCTTACTGGCTGTGGGGAAATATTTGCAGATGAAAATTCTGCTTACATTAATATGGAGAGTTATAAAGATGGGCCAAAAGTAATGTTTATTACCAAAGCCAGTCCGTTAGCAGTGAATTTTCAAGGCGGTGTGGAAAAACTCGCCTCACCTGCCAAATCAGAATTGATAGACTTTGCTCGGCTTTGTGGGCAAGCCAGCGCTTCAGCAAGAATCTTACCCCCAAGTACACTTTTTGACAGTAACTTATTGCCACCCTCAAATGATGCGCAATCAAAAGAAAGGCAGGATGATGCAAGAGATCAGCTTTCGAACTCCACGTATAACGACCTAGTATCTTCCAATGAGAATGTCCATGATGCAGGTTCCCCCATATCGACGAGCGATGAAGGATATTATGATTCATTGTCTCCTGGAATGGAGGATGACAAAAATGACATTGACCATTCTAGGTCATTTCCAAGAGATAGTTACAGTGGTGATGCACTTTATGAGTTATTTTGTGAATCCAAAGAAACACCACTAACACCCAGTGTAGATCATGGGCTGTCCTCATTATCAGAACATTATACTGCTGATCCTATGTCAGTTTACAGTTTTTGTGTGGGGTCTGAGGAAAACATGGCCTCCCAACCAGAAAACGATCTTGTTGGAGACCGTGTTCTCCAAAACACGTGGAAAGGCAGAGACTGCTTTTTAAAACTGTGCGACACTGAGCTGTCTTTAACAATGGGATTAGTGAACTGGTTAAGGAAGACAGGGAAAGTTAGTGAAAATCAAGTAATAAGCACTTCTTATCAAAAGGAAATACAATTTGAATCCCAAGGAGATAGTAACAATATACCCTTACTGACTTCTAGTGAACCAGTTCACGAAGAGAAAGAAAAACAATTGCCAGAAAACTGGCAAACCAATAAAGAAGGATGTCGTGTCAACATTTATGTAGATGAACATTCCGAACATCAAAGATCCATAAGGTCCACTCAAAAATCAGAGGAACCATCAAGATGTATGGTTCAGAAATCCCCGTTCTTTCTTACACCTGGGAAGCTTTCACATCACCAAACACGTCTTATAAAGACCTTTTCAACTGGTGGACAGTGTGGAAAGGAAATAAGTAAACCAGATTTATACAGGCGGGCTAATGGGCCTTCCATGCATGTGTTAGCTAGCATGGATGTACTTTCTTGTGTCAAAGATGAAAATCAAAAGACTCTACAATGTGTTGACCTAGAATGTGTAAGAAATTGTGCATCTCCGTTATTGTGGGGAAATGATAAGACTCTGATTCAAAAGATGGAGCAATGTGCTACTCAAGTTGAGTCAATGCAAATAAAGCACAGTAACCAAAATACAGGTCATGAAAACCACAGGCATAATGAAAAACTAACACAACACCATGAAATGTCTCAAAACCTCAAGAATTCCATTGAAGACCATGACATCAACTCTAATCAGATTGCTCTTCACCAAGCATTGTCCTATACGAATGAGACTGTAAACAAAGATTTGGAAACTGAACATGTGGGCAACCTAGGTCAACCAACAAAACAAATATGTGAACTTACTGACAGCAAAAAATTTGATCAGATACTTAGTCGAGAACATACACTTAAAGAATATGTGAAACCATTCTTTACTGAGGGATCCAAAACTCAGTGGTTTAAAAACAGGACAAATTTCCTCCCCTTGTTTGGCTCTCGTTCTTCCTCTATGATTTCACACTGTTCTTCGACTTTGTACAAAGTCTGCAATTCAGGAGAGACTGTGATATTTTTAAACACGCCAAACAAGTGTAAAAATCCATTAAATAAATTTGATGATTTAGTACATGATTCCAATCTCTCTTCCCATGTTGGATCTTCTAAAAGCAAAATGGATGAGTTTCAGTCAGTCACAACTACAAGTATTATTAGGGAAAATGGTAAGTTATGGCGTGCCTTGTAGAGACTTGTCTTTTCTGTTGACAATTGCAGGAATACTTTACTGTTCTGCTAGGAGCTAAAGCATAAATATTGACCCTATTTAGAACAGTTTGGGGAATGATTGTGTGCTGTTAGTAATAGCGAACCTGTTCCTTCAAACAGCACAGCACATCCATAACTCCAGTTTGATACAAATGCAGGAGTTGTACCATTTACTAAGCCCTTAATGACAATACCCACACAGGTAATGCATTGGTGACAATGCCAGTACATGTAGGGGTCGCCTTTAAAATGGTGCCATCGCAAGTGAGACAATACAAGAAAAGAAAGGAAATGAAAAGTAAGTTTCTGCCGGGACCATCCATGGGTGGGTTTGAAGTGACAGGCCAGTGACAATTGTCACTGACCTGTCAGTCAAACCCCCTCACCCTATGCAAATCGGGTGAGGGGTGTTTCAGGCTGCCTCTGATAGAGGCAAGTTTGTAACTCCCAGAAAAGGTTTGTCTTAGCCTGTTTCAGCATGAGGATTTTGATTAGCCTAGGGTCTAATCACTGTCCATCGAATCTTCCCCCAAATCCTTTTCCTTTTCCTTTTTAGAGAAGCTTACGTTTATTTAATAATTGTGATATACTGTTATTACAATTATATAACTATTTTCATACTACTTTTATTTTTATTTTTTCTGTGTTACGCAGTACAGTATTTTTATATTTTTGTATGTAAAAATCAATAAAACTTTAAATTAAAAAATAAAATGAGGATCTCTGCAGTGGGAGACTATAAAGTGTAAAGTGTCTGTACTGCACTCATATGTCTGTGGTTATATTACACTACAGTTTCCAGTTTTTGTCCATTATGTGTATTTTCTATATAATGAAGTTATTTTTGCTTTTTTATGTAATATGCACTAGGAGAGAGATACCACCAGACCTTTCGAGTAGTGTCCCTATTCTGATTGGCTGTGCATGTGCTGACATCACCAGCTTCCAGACAAACTATGCTTCAGCTGAGAGGCAGAACTGAGAGTTTACCTGCATGCATCTGCAAAGATACACATGGATTTACTTTAGACAGATGGCACCAAGATTTAAACATTTTCTTCTACTAGTAAAGCAAAAGAAAAGTTTAAAAATGTTCCAGCCTTGGTGCAAGTGGAAAACTACTGCCTGAATGGTGCACAGGCCTTTCTCCAGTGTGATTTCATGCAGGAATTCTGCATAAAGAACTTTTTTTGTTATATTCTACTCAAGCCCTCCCCTGCATCCTATCCTACAGGTACGGTTGTACTGATTGTGTGTAGGCACTGAGCATGAATCAGTTTTGTTTCAATCAGTCACTTCCCCTGCTGTTCTGCTGGTGGAATAGAATGCAATATGTGGAATCTAAGTAACCTTGTTCTTGTACACGTAGGATCTCTTAACAGTGCAACACATTGTCTGATGACATCACTAGAGAAACAGGATATTCAATTCCTTTGAATGGCATTATTCTCAATGGTTCCTGCAACACAAATAAAACATTGAGGAAATGTACATTTACTTAGTTAGTGTGGGCATTTTGACTGTATTTTAATATGCCTTAACATTTGGAAGAGGCATTTTGAGCACCAGACAGTCCATTTACGGTATTCACAGTGGTATGTGAATGCATGTTATACTTTGTGGAATATTTTCCAATTTTAAATGTATTTTTCTCTCGGTTCTAGGTTTTGCAAATAGGAACAAAGAAGTTGATTAAGTGGGAAAATATAAAGAAGTGATGTGACAATTATGGAACAAGGAAGGTGACATACATCTGTAAATGGACTTGCATTCCTAGATATGTATAACTGTTGTTTGGATGCATGCAGTGTCTTTGTAAAATGAGCTACAGTGTAACAAAATCTTTTTTAATATAAATGTGTGCACATTTAGCATTTACATGTTTTTAACTGTTAAAATGATTGTTTACACCAGGGTTTGGAAATGTAGTTGTTCCAGTTTTTCCTGAACTACTACTCTCTTCACAAGGATGTTCTTTAAAATATTATATAAATATTATAATCCTTATCAGAATTTGCATTCTGAAGGTATAATACAAACTGCTGCACTATAAAGTTAACTGGTAAATATCATATCATTGCTAGTGCTGTGGTAATTGCACTGGTGACAGAAACAAATGCATATTGTCTGTGACAATAAAGATGGCTGCAATCTAAGTGAGATACTCTAAATTAACGAAGCATTCATTTATCTTGTGAATTTCAAAAGAAACATCCCGGAAGCGTTAACTTGTATTTAGGCATCCTTGTTATTTTGGAGCTTTTGAATAAGCACTTTGCATAGAATATTTGCATTCTATTATTTTAAAGGCGAAGGGTTAATTATTAAGAGACAATGGGGGTCATGTACTAAACAAGTGCAGTGGGGGAAAAAAGTAGGTAAAACATGAGCAAGGAGCAATTTCCAACTATTTGTAATATTTTCCGTTTGTTTTCCCTCTTTTTCGCCTCTTCCGTTTATTTTTATTTAGCGTGCATTTTTCCGGTTGCGGTAATAAATTGCGATAAAGAGTTTTGCGAATATTTTGTGAAAAATAATTCTTATTTGTGTGTCAAAATTCCCCCAGCTTATAGCAAGTGCTATCAAAAGAGGTTTAAAAATATTCGCAAAATTGCCTCTTTTTATTTGCAATTATGCCCGTTTTTATTCGCAATTTAGGTTTGCACTTAAAATGTAGTTGCTTTTTTTAGTACATGCCCCTCTATGTTTGTCAACATATATGTATGATTACATTTGTGAATGTGATTTTGACAAATGGGTTTACATTACAATACTTAGTTAATACAAGTGCATTCTTTGCTTTCCTTGTAAATGTACTGTAAAGCAAGGAATCTGCTGCTATCAATGAGCATCTGAAGGAACGCAAAGATATACAAAAAAAGCTTTCCAAACGTGTCTTTCCATTTAGTGGGTGGTCAAGAAGGTAATTTTATTATGATTGTAAGTTATCCAATGTATAGATAATGGACATAAAAATGGAAACAACAATATGTGAGGAAAGCTTTAGATTTATACTAAACAATGGCCCTGTCTATGAAATGGAACCTGCAGATGATATCCCATCATGCTTAGCATCTTGTCTGTAGAGTCCAACATGACCTAACTGTGTATACTTGACCTATGTTATCAAAAGATGACCTTTTTTTTCAAAGGGGAGTGATTTGTGAAGTGCATTCCACTTCCAGAGACTGGCTGACTGTAGGTCACAATGTATAGAGACATGTGGCTGTCCAAGGCTATATTTATGATTTTACATTACAGTTTCTGTTCCTTGTGTCCATTACCTGTATTTTCTATATAATGAAGTGTGTTTTGCTGTTTTCAGGTGCCACAACTTGTATAATGTTGTAAAGAATCACAGCCACTTTCTACAAATGGTGGCAAATCGTAACGCAATACTTTAAAATTGTTTACAAAGGGAGATTTATTTACATATTTCCTAAAACCACTACTTTTACAAGAAGTATTTATTTATAGCATAATTGAGTTAAATAACTTTGATATATGAATATTGCATTATGAATGAGCAACTAGAAATGGCATTGCATTTTTATATATAGGGAAAGAAATATAAAATGTATTATTTTATTAAGGCATCTAAAGATATCTTAAAGAGGAAATAGTTCTATTTGATATTTGGTGGTGGTAAAACAGAGCTGACTATTCTAGTCATCCTTAGCCTCAGTGTCATTAGATTACTCCCAGATGTGATTACCATGTTGGAGCCCAGACAGTGTCACGTTTTCAATGCCAAACTTTACACCTATAATGCGAGCAATTGATTTCATCACTCATGTTCCCCCCATATCCTTCCTCCATAGCACCATTGAGAAGGAGCGATGATCTGGTCTCCCTCATGCTGAGATCTTGATTCTAATGCTCTCCCTGTGGGCCCTTTTTCCATGCTGACACAATGACAGCTTTAGTCAGTGTGTAACATCACATCTGGTGCATGCTGTCACTAACAATGTGTAACTGGTGATATCTATGCATGGAAAATGTAGTCCATACCACTGAAGTGACGCACAGTCATGGCTAGCCATGGCACTGCATCTGTATTGGCTACACTTCCCATGATGCTCAGCTATACTTCTCATGATGCTCATGCTGGCTGAACTTCATGGTAAGTAAGTGACTTGTCTATGAAATGAAACCTGCCAATGATATCCCATCATTCTAAGAGTCCAGTGTTTAACTATGTTATCAAGAGAGGACCTAAAATAGTGGGTTGAGGGAAGGGGCCCCCAAAAAAGATATGCACCAGTGACTCCCACAGGGACAGCCACTACAGTGAACCATGTGAACTCATCTAAGAGGATTTTATACACTAACTGTTGCAGCTAAGGTAGAGTGTTTCACTTGGATCATGTTTGATATGAGTGACTTACACCCCTTAATGGTCTTTTAAGGTGAATGGTTCTCTATTTGTGCTTCAAAAGATCACATGCAGTGAATGGTTCTATGTTTTTGTTCATTCAGTTATACTGATAGGCCCAACAGAATGTAACAAATGAATGTAACAGTGTTTACATGTGTTTTAAATAAATACACGTTTAACAAAATGTTTTAATGTAGAGAGAACTTTATTAGTATAATAACATAAATAAAAGGAAATACTGTACGTGTGGTAGGACAATGAGGAATGTATATAAAGAGAGGAATGTCAATTGTACAAAATGTTCTGAAATAAAATATGTCTTTTAAGTTCACTGAATATTTGTATTTTCCTTTTGCGGTGTTAAGGCCATTGCATGATATTAGTTCTGATTATTCAGGTTCTACTGATAATACAATAATTAATAAGCTAAATATATAATAAGCTTACAATTTCCTAACCATTGGGGGAAAGGTGTTTAGGATATTGAGTGGGCATGCAGAGCAACCTAAAAACAAATGAAAATAAATAAATAAAATAAACACATTACAGTATGATGTACATTCATTAAATCCCATTTTAAATTGCTATAGTAGCTTATGATATTTTGATCAGGACCATAAAGGGGCGGTAAATCATCCCGTTTTGGTCGTGTCTGTGCATTGGGGTGCCAAAAAAAAAATGTCTAAATACAGGGGTGTTTTTAGAAAAAAGGTCTAGAGGCAGATTCTAGTTTGTTTTATGGTAATGTGGTCAATTAAAATACATAAATAATAAAATAATCTTAGTCCTAATGATAGGGAGTGGAGTTGGGGGGAATAGAATACGGAAACTATTGGAAAAGGAGGGGGTTAGGTAGAACCACATGTGGTTGTATTTTTCTGAAGATATTGCTGATGCTGTCCACCTTCCATTTCCATTCGGAGAATGTCGATGGTGCTGGGTCACCAGAGGAGGGCATTAGAGATTTCACTGCATTCATCAGCATCATTATTATTATTATGTGTTTTATCTACTGGGCTTTATCAGGTACTCAAATATTCAGATACATAAGTTTCCTTTCCAAAAGAAAACCGTGGAAGTACTTTGCTGTAGGATTCTGGAGTGGTTGTACAAACCCTGGAAGCATGCATTGACAGATATGATGCACTGTAATTACGAAAAACCCTCTTCCATAATACGGAGGTCATCACTGTAAAAATGTCCTGGTTGATCCAGGATGTGGTCATCCTACTTAGTCCCGTACTCATTCTCTCCTCCAGTCCCCTCAAAAAATGCAATATTTTCTCCCCCCTCCTGATTGCCCGCTAAGACTTGAAGAAAGGAGATTTAGTCTACGACACCGGAAGGGATTTTTTACAGTAAGGACATTAAGATATTAATTAAGATATGGAATTCACTGCCTGAAGAAGTGGTTCTAACAAATACCTTAGATGCCTTTAATGAGCCAAAGCATAGAGGGCTCATGTATGTTAGTTTTTATTTAGTGCTTATTGATCTAAGGAGAAATCTGATTTTTTCAGTTTGCACTGAACGCCAAATTCAAAATTGCTTAAGGGGTTTTTATTTTCCTTCTTCTGGATCAACAGTGTTAAACATGGGATAGGATAATGGTTGAACTTGATGGATGCAAGTCATCTTTCAACCTAAACTACTATGTAATTATGTATGACTTTTACACAGTTCAAAGAACAACAAGCTTCATTACCTCTGTACATAGAAACATGGAGTTTAATGGCAAGTGATGATGATTGCTATATACAGACTGGATACCTTATGCTATACAAATTTACATTTAATAATCCTGCATATACTATACTGTACTGTAAGTTCAAAAGACGAAAAGGTGCTTAAACTATTCTGCTATTAAATAGTCTTAAACTATATTATTTGAGAGATGTCACCAAAATATTGGGCAGAGGTATCCTGCTTAGGGTCTTTATTAAGACTCGAGAAGATCTGGCAGAGTTATTCATTTTGATGGTGGCATACTCAGTGGTCTAGCCTCAGGTACTGTCCACCAGGGACTAAGCTGCTCAGACCAGACCTCCATGGTAGTAACCAGACCGCCAAAGTAGTAAAGACCCTAAGTAATGCCATAAGGTAGCAGACAACCCAAGGAGGAAATGCAGATGCCCTTTTTCCCCCAAGATATAGATGGCTCAAGACAGGTGGCATTGGAATAGAATCAATATCTTAAGAGTATGAAACTGGAACATGGCAGAATAGTCAGCCAAGGAAATTCAATATGAGACAAAAAGATAAAAGAAAAATTAGGAAAGGGGAAACAAATATGTGAGTAGAGAACAGACAGAACCACATAAGAGGTTTTCAGCCACTAACAAAAAAATCTGCTGCCGCATTCAGTGATATTTTTTTTTTTTAAACACCACTTAATGCGGCAGCAGATTTTTTTGTATGATATATTGAAGAGAAAAAATGCTGCAGCTGCGAAAATTGCTTGTTTCATCTGTCCTCATACCGGGGCACACAATCATCATCCACATAGAGGTTAGCGTCTTTTTCAGGATCTGAAATCAACACTTTACCTCTCCTGACATTTTGAAATACATTACTGTTGCACACAAAGTGATCACTAATAGTATTTGTGAAACCAGCATATAAAAAAGCCCCCATCTTTTTCTCGATTTGGGGGCTGAGCTCTCCATTGACAAGACCCAAACTGTAGGCGATTACATCTATGGCCTACCAGGATACAGATGTATCATTTAACTCTCCTCCTGTTACACCACCCGGTGTTAAGTTTCCTTTTTAAACATCTTTTCAAATATACAGACATTTATTCATGTTCACTTATTACCTCTAGTGAAGCCCTGTAGGACGAAACGTATCAGGTTTCAGGTCCAGGTACCAGGTCCTCTTTTATATTGTTTTTCAGCATGTCACTTAAAAAAACAAAACATTTTTGTAACTACAATGCATATCAATTATTGTACCACATTACCAATTTTCATAAGATATTAAATATTTTGTACATATATGCTTTTTGCCTTGTATGTATTTGAGTGCTCACTTCAATTTAATTTATGAAGAATAGTCAGTTAGGCTGAAGTCATACACTTCAGCCTAATGGAGGCAAATATATCGAAGCTACTTTTTAAACCAATCTCGGAGTCTGACATAGTCTCGACCTCCTCGACCTACCTCATACCTCATCTCAACTTGATCTTGACCTCCCCCAAAAAATGAGTGAATATCATTTCATGGCAGCCGCAAGGTGGGGGGGCAGTCTGTTCGAGGTCGCGATGAATTGGATGGTCTCCTCAAAACTTGAATTTTAGTGAATAGACCCCAATGTGTTGTTCAGAAACAAGCTCCAAGTGACAGCCATTTAATGTCTTTGGAAAGCAGTAGATGGTGAAGTATGGTCAAATTATGTCATAAATATACATAAACGTATCAGTAAAACAAGCACTTGGTCAAGATAAAGTTTCCGTCGGCAGCTCAACTAGGTGCCGCATACCAATGATGTAGTGACATTGGCATTACGCATTTCATCAGATACATCTGTAAAAGCAACAGTGAAATGCATAGTTTCCATATCATTAAGTCATGACATCATGGGAAATTAGCTCGGTGTGTGATAATCAATAGGTTTCTGAAATACCTGCATATATGTGCAGCAGTTATTGTCTCAGCCCCTACATCTTATGAAACTAATTTATGTATCCACAAAATCTATTATGGATACCTTGTAACATTAAATACACTGTATAAAGATGTTCAAAATACTCCCTTTTGTTACTATTGATGGTAACCTGCACTATATAACTTATCAATTTCATATATTCTTTATATTAGAAATGTTGCAGGCTATTAAACAAGGTCAATAAATATACAGCAACATTCTTAAATAGAGAGTAGAGTCACCAAACTGCCCTTGTTAAAAAAAAATACTAAATATTAAAGCTGACAATAAGATCTTGCATATTGCAGTGTATATTGCATTATTTCCATAACTTGTTGTTTCCTGTAGATACTGCATTTATAAAAATATAGTTTAAGCATCACTTCTAAGACTTGTAAATTGCTTGTAAGTAACTGACTGGTTTTCCCAGCCAATCAGACTAAAAGAATTGCAGCAACTTTAACTTTTTCAGTGCTTTGGAGTGGATAAAGTGCTCTCCACTCCTCAGAAATTCCAGAATCCCCTCCCAAATAAAGTATAATACACATAAAAACTCCCTTCCCCCCCAGCAAAAATCAGAAGAACTCCTTGTGTTGGCTAACTGCCATTCTGCCAGCAAAAGAGATAACTGTCACTTCATGAAAATGCTGAATTCTCTCCAGCCAATTTCAGTCTTACTTTCAATATCAGAGCGTTTGCTTAAAGGACAACTTGATTTTAAATAAGAACAGCAACAGTATATTTAACCGTTCAACCAATTAATAGGATTTCTATGGAAAAAGCTTCACACATTTTCATGGATGAATAAAAAAACAAGCAACAGAATAATAATAATATTGAATGCATTAAAGTATATTTGGGGACTAAAATGTCCCTTAGTTTCTAAGTTTTGATATATACTATATATAATCTGAGAGGGGGGTAACTGCTTAGTCATAAATGTTATGCTATCTGGGATACATGATCATTTTACCATTTACCAGTCCATAAATATGTTTAGATAAATATACAGCAGTGGACTTATCTGTTAAGACAATAAGCCTCTGATTCAGGCCTGTATCATTGGCTCTATGCGTGCGTCTATCTTCATGAAGAGAAAATTATAATAAATACAGTCAATCAATCAATGCTCCGAGTCCGCTGACTGAGATAACTCTCAGCATGATAATGTTTATGGCTAAGCACACATATCTAGTTAAATATACTCTCGATGGACGTGCTTGGTCAAGCACACACTCCATCTGTTTCTTTGTTATGGCAGTGGAACGGATCTAGCAGACGTCGCCAACAATAAGCAACCCAGGCATTTGGTGCAGAGATCTACTGGGATTTTATTTAACTTCCACAAATGTGGTGACTTGAAGTAAAAGGACTGATTTCTGAGGCTTGCATGGTTCACTTTTTGCCCTGAATATGACGTTTCTGTAGGGCAACTGCCAAGAGGTTTACTTTCTTTTCAAAATCTGGATGTCCAGAAGTGACATGAATATGTCTGACTGCAGCATTTCAGTAATGTTACAAAGGGAGGGGGACTCCAATTATTCTCTCATCATGGATCAGCCTCAGTTCCTGCATCATTACTGGAATATTTTCCCAGTCAACCTGGAAATGAAAATGTTTCTGATCCCCACTGTCGTCTGCTTAATGGGTGCCATATTTGTTACACCTTCCATTTTGTTTGCCATATTTTCTAATTTCAGCATTCGCCAAGAGACGCGGTTCTTGCTCCTGGGAAACGCGTTAGCTTCTGACCTCATCTATTTGTTTCTATACACCACTACTTGCATTTGTAATGTGATCAACTTGAAGATTCCGAGATTGGCCTGCACATTTCTCCTCTTCTCCTTGGCTGTAACCTACTTTGGAGGCGTCCTCACTGCAGCTGGGATGGTTATAGACACGTACCTCGCAATACTGTGGCCTCTGCATTATTTTTTGCTGTTGCCTCCTTCAAGAGCTAAAAAGCTCATAATGTTACTTTGGTTCTCATCCTGCTTCTTCCCAGCTGTGTTATTCTTAGTCTTGTACCTCACTCAGGATCCTGGAGCATGCCAACCAGAGGTTTGTTCCCTGCCCATAATATTTTTGATGACACTGCACGCCGATGAAACCATCAGACTATTCCATATTCTTTTTATCATCGCTTTCCTTTTGTGTTTTTTGCTGATTGTTTGCTGCTATTTGATCCTTTGCTATAAAACAAAAGGAACCGGGATATGGAAAGGTGTCTCGTCAAGAGCCACTGGCACGTTTTTAATGCATCATATCATCCTGGGGTCCTACTTTTTCCCGCTTCTGCTACTACTGGCGGAATCCTTGTTGTATATTTATAATGTCATAGATCTTAGAACAGGAATGCTGTTAACGTCGACCATCTGTAATGTTTTGATTGTCTTACCAAAGGGCGTGTCCCCTTACCTCTACGGCTTTAGGTACAGAGAAATATATAAGTCACTGCGGCTGTTTTGTAAATTTAAGGGTCCTACTTTGGTTGCACCTACTCATAGGTATGTTTAGAAAATATAACATAGTCTATATAAAAGCCTCTTCAGTAAAAAACATGGAGGACTGGAGGGAGTAAGTTAGCATCATATTGATCGAGCAAGAAAAATACATGTTTAAACTGATTGTCTTAAGAAGACAGCTATGTTGTTGTTAATGAAGAATAACAAACTATCCGCATTTTTAGGGTATTCTGTATCATAAACAACTATGGGAAACATCTCTAAAAGTGGAACAAGTACCATATAAATCTGCTGACCACTTCTTGTTTAGCATGTTGCCCTGTTTTTCATACGTTTCTGGAAAAAAAAGAGAGAGAGAGAAAAGATAAACTATAATGAAATACTGTATTACACAGACCCAAATCCAAATGATAGATACACTCGTAAATGGATGTAGTAAACAGGCCCTTCTGAAACAGCTTGATCCAAGTTACGGGTTCTCTTAGATGTACATCAGCTAGAATGCTCCCTTTGTCCCACAACATTAACTAAAAAAACATTTACTCACAAAAGTGTAAAACTATGTTATACTTTAATAATAAAGGGTTAAAAACACTCACAAAATATGTAGCAGTTTAAAAGGGGAATCCACAATATATTGAAAGTCCACATATTAGTCCTTTACAGAGAACAGAAGTCTCAAGAAAATTCAAGATAAATGCATTTAAGTGGGGGAAACCAGCATCTTCAGATAGGAGAGCCGTTTACTACATGTGTTTATGAATGTTTTATGAATGTTTTAACATTGGATTTCATTCTTTTTAAACTAGTACTTTGATGTATTATTCATTCTATGTCCTTTATGGATATTGTTCCTGGTTCTAAATCGTTTGTGGTTCACGGGATACTTAAAGAACTACTGGACCAAGGCTGGGTACCATTTTTCTCTTATCCTATTTATCCCACATTTGTGCACCAGTTCATCACCTTCCTTTCCCTACTAGTTGAGATTACTTTCATGCATATCTCCAAGGATGTTGGGAAAACTCCTGAAACAAGCTTGAGACATTTTAATCACTTGTATTTAACCTTTATTTAATTTTTATTTGTAATGTTCGCACATGTCCTGTGAATCCTGAGTCACGTCATCTCTAGCTAATGATGTGATGGATAGCATCCAGGCTAGCATATTCAGGAAGTAGGATCACTTTATTTGTTTGTATATACTTTTAGCAGCTTATGTTAAATATTAGCACCCCCTAACCCAATTAAATGGGAGTACTGTCTATGAAATAAACATATGTGCTTTCCTGATATAATTGTCTATGTTCTAATTCAGTATATTGAGTATGTTTCACCTGATAGTTCTTTACTTCTGAATTCCTTTTAAGTGAGACATATTGAATATACAAGTGCTATTACCTTAGATGAGGCAAAGTATACTTGCTTATTCTCCATAATTTAAGAGTGCACACATTGTGGAAATCTTGCTTGTGGCAGAAATAATCCATTATTATAAAATGATGAACAGGAATACATGTTTTATTTACTTCACATTAAATACATCGGTGCTCCTGATGCATTTATATCAGGGGCTGGTTTGTTGTTTAGGATGTTTCTCTGACTTGGCGGGAAATAAACCTTGCTGTGAGCCCCTTTTCAATGGTGGGCCCTGTGCAATTCCCTAATTACCTATTGGATAAACAGTAAAACATATTTTTTTGGAACCATTACTGCCTAGCTTCTGTATGTTTGACAAAGAGAAATCATTGTGTCTCAATATTGTTTGTTTACTTTGACTGTGAAATCTGAGCAGCTCAATTAAAACAGCAGCTTTGATGTTAATAAAACAGCTTTTTAATACAAATTCTTCCCTTTAAAATCCCCACTATGCCTTTAAAATAACAATATTATACCTGTATATTTGCAGCACTGTTTTTAGCGTGAGGCAAACAAGGCACTTGCCTTGTATGCCTCTGGGGGGCAGCATAAAATTCCCCCCCAAAAAATCGCTTGCCGGCAGAGACGGAGGCTGGGAGATCCGATTTTCTCCCCTCACCACCTCTCTGCCTGCAAGCAGGCTGCACAGGGAGCTGAACAGGCAGCACAGAGAAACCTCCATGCTGCCTGTTTGGCTCCCCGTGCGATATTACGGGAAAGTGCTGACAGGTCATGTGACCCAGCGCTCTGACGTCAGACACATGCCGGGTCACGTGGCCTATCTGCACTCCCCGCGTGGAGAGCCAAACAGGCAGCATGGTAGGACACCCTGCTGCCTACTACTAGCCACCAAGGACCAGGGTAAGTCCTGGGGGGGGAGGGGTATGTAGTAGGGGCATATAATGGCATCTAGTGGAGGTGATGGAGGCATGTAATGGGTGTGATGGGGTAATATGAGGGGGTGATGGAGGCATGTAATGGGGTGATGGGAGCATGTAATGGGGGTGATAGGGGCATGTTATTGGGGTGATGGAGGTGATGGGGGCATCTAATGGGTGTGATGTAATGGGGAGATGGGGGCATGTTATGGGGGTGATGGAGGCATGTAATGGGGTGATGGAGCCATGTAATGGGGTGATGGGCAGTTAATGTTGGTGATGGAGGTATGTAATGGGGTGATGGGGGTGATGTAATGGAGTGATGGGGGCATGTAATGGAGTGATGGGGGCATGTAATGTGGTGATGGGGGCATGTAATGGATGGATAGGGCATGTAATGGGGCATCTAATGGGGTGATGGGGGCATGTAATTGGGGTGATATGTGCATGTAATTGGGGATGTAGTGGGGTGAACCTTCTACTGGCTTATCTACTATTTGTTAAATTATAGGTTAACACATTCTGTTGAGAGATTTATTAAAGAGATTCTGTCAGCCTGAACATAGCTCATATTGTGAATGTAGAAAAAAAAAATCATGAAAATGATCGAACATTGTATTAGCAGAATTTCAAGCAAAGGCATATAATATTAGACACATATCTTTTAAACATGTCTGTGGTATCTCCATCTTATGACATCACATGTCATTTGATATGCAAATAAACTACTTTTCAATGGGGAATGTGTAATATCCATTAAAAAATCCCCATCATAAATTTGTATTATCTACATTCACAGTACAAGCAATGTTTAGGTTGACAGAGTCCCTTTAAGTGATTAAAACATTTTACAAAGATCCTTCTGGTGAAAATTCTATTCTACAGGGAATATTTATAAGGTTACATACAATTTTTTTTTTTAACATATATAAAAAAAAATAAAGAATTCGCCTGGGTGGGGTCCCTAAAAAATACATGGGGGCCAGAGCAAGTAGCCCTGACCATTCTATAAAAATGGGTCCCCTCTTACACATATGGGGGGGAGGGGGTCAGGACAGCTAGCCCTGACCCTCTGCAACAAGAAATTGGTCTGGGAGCAGGGCAAGTGCTCATTAAATACATCAGGGACCAGGGCATACTAAAAAAATATTTCCCCCAGGATCCGGAGGCTGGTAAAATGCCCCCAGAGTTCAATTAAATTTTTTTTTATATCCTGTTGGGGCCTGGGGGCTGCACGACTATCTCAATTATTTTGTTTTCACAGGGCACCCAAAGGGTGATTTGTTTACAGCTGAATAGTGTTGAGCGAACCCGAACCTCACTGTTCGGGTTCGTACCGAACATTACGGTATTCGGACCCCGAACACGGACATTCCACTGTATGTTCGTGTTGGAGTTCGGGGTTCGGCTATAAACCGAAAGACATTCGGTTTATAGACTTTCGGTTTATAGAATAGCAATAGCATTACATGTATTCCATAAACCGAAAGTCTATAAACCGAATGTCTTATAAACAGAATGTCGTTCGGTTTATAGACTTTCGGCTTATGGAATACATGTAATACTATTGGCTTTCGATAAACCGAACTAGAGTCCCCATTCATAAGAATTTATTATTAATGGGGACTCTATTTCGGTTTATAGAAAGCCAATAGCATTACATGTATTCCATAAGCCGAAAGTCTATAAACCGAACGACATTCTGTTTATAGACTTTCTTTTTAAAGAATAGCAATAGCATTACATGTATTCTATAAAACGAAAGTCTATAAAACGAATATCTTTCGGTTTATAGACTTTCGGTTTATGGAATACATGTAATGCTATTGATATTCTATAAACCGAAATAGAGTCCCCATTCATAAGTGGGAAGTGCGGTGCACTTCATATCTGAGAGTCAAATAGAACCTTCAAATACTGTGCTTACAGGGCACTTTGAAAATTCTGGCTACCTCCTCCTCCTCCTCCTCCTCCAGCGCCGATTCCACCTACACGCCATGGTCACTGCCTCCTCAACCTATGGGTCACTTAGTATAAACTGAAAGAGAATACCCTGCACTCCAACCCTCTCTCAAATTGATAATTCTGTTGATCCTCCTGGCAGCCATGCTTTAGATTTAGATTTATGTTCTTCCAAAGCTAAAATCAAAGATGTATTTTAAATTTGTATGTATTTTATGTTTTTTGAAGTTATTTCCCTATCCATATTTGTTTGCAGGGCACTTGTCCTACTCCTCCCCACATTTTAATTCCTTTTGCAGCCCTCTAGCCCTTTCCAGGACTTTTTAAGAGGCATTTTAGTGCCCAAAAGTTTGTGTCCCCATTGACTTCAATGGGGTTCGGGGTCAAGTTTGGGGTCAAGTTCGAGCCCGAACCCGGACTTTTTTCCGAAGTTCGGCAGAACCCGCCGAACGGGAACATCCAGGTGTTCGCTCTACTCTACAGCTGAACCACTTAGGCAAGGTAGGGGGTAAGCATTTATTTAATTTATTGATTAGATGGGGTCTGTGGCCATTACTTTTTATGCTCAAATGTCCCCAGACCCGGAGGGGGGGGGGGTATTTTTATTTATTATGGGCGTCTGGAGGCAATTTACTAGCCTCTGGACTCCAGGAGTGGGACTCAAGGAGTTGAGGGCAAGTAGCCCTGGCACCTGGCTGCCCGCCCTGGTAATGTATTTTTATCTGGCTGAGAGTTGCTAAACCTTGTTTATTATTGGGTTAGGCTTCACCTACTAGCCCCTGCAAACCCTACCCCCCCCCCCCCCCCCCCACACACACACACACACACACACAATTTTTGGGGTTGGCAGGGTGTTTTTTTAATCCATGTGGGACTATTATTTTATTTTTATAATTTTTATTTAACTTTACAGAATAAGATAATTGAAATGTCTGTAATGTGGCAATCATCCCTGAATCCGAATTGTATTTGGGGCTGATCATCACATCTTGTGTAGCTGAAAATGATCTCGATGCTTCTGTTACCAAACAGCCGACTTTATACAGCCGTATTTCGGAGATAAGTTCAATTCGGCTATTATGCCCAACCCAAATCCACTTCAGATCAAATAATGTGTAGACCCTCATTTCATTGGTTGTTCAAGCTGATGCATATGCGCTCTAAAAATAAAGCTAATGTAGAACAGGTTAAGATATCAAATACAGGATTTAGCATTTACTACATGTATAAAGCTGGTTAACTGTATCATCCATTGGATTGAAAATATTGCATAACTTCAGTGTAAAGAAAAATGTATAACATTGCAAATTTTAAACTTTAGTAAGTCTCTTATCCTTACATACATACAGTATGTATTTTATACACACACTTACTCCTTTTCTTTTCGTTCTCTGATTTAAGTTTTGCCTTTCTAGTTGCTCTCTGGTGCCATTTTGCTGTCTCTCATTCATGGAACATGGCATTGTGGGGCAGCAGAGAGTGTGACCTTGCAGCAGGCATGATGCTGTCATGCAGTTTGTATCACTGGCAGACAGATGGCAACCAAGCACTGTTGTTTTGCCAAGCAGTATACATACAAATACATGCAAGGTGCTTAATCTTTCTGAGCATGGGCGGAATTTTTACCCTAATGGGGTCCAAAGAAAATGAACAGTGGCCTCCGGACAAGGATCACAAATGAGGACTCTATTGCTTAAATTGAGACAATTGGGGGCATGCGTTAGTCTATATTTATTTTCACAAACTTTTCTCTCCACAGTTCTGCTTTTATATGGTTTTTCGCTCTTTGATGTTAATCTGCTTCTATTCTTCAGTTGTTGGCAGCTCTAGAGTCAGAAAAGTATAGGATGTATTCACTAAGTTGTGGTGAACGCAAAATTCAAACTTGAAAACAATGCTATTTTGATTCACAGTACATCTGGTCGCAGTCATATAACTGAATTGCGGTGAACTTTTAACCAAGTTGCAAAATCAGGACAAAATAGCAAACTTGGGAAACTTCTTCAACTTCTCTATTTCTTGTTAACTCAGAACTTTTCTCTTCTCATTGTCACGAGATGGCTCTTCTTATAAAATGTGTGAATCTCCGCGTGGGTTCGATATACTTGAGCTAAGATTCTTGGTGCAACTTGTCGTTGTGAGTTGCGTCGAGAGAAATAGACTCAAGACAAAAAAAAAAGTATCAGCCAGTATTTCACCATCAGTAGGATAACTGTACCCAGGAGCCCCATGACAGAGGTCAAGATATGCTACTTAATGACGATTTGTATTATAAAGGTCTAAATCCGTGTGTAATAGAATATTTGAGCTTAATATGCTTCCTGCTTGCACATAAAGTCTACTTTCCCCAACATTACCCTGATCCCCATCTGGCAAAACCCCTAGAAGAAACTCACACATGCCCACAATTTGTGACAGAATCTGTAGAATCTGGATATCTCCACCATAGAAAAAAAATTATATTTGGAGATTCAGAAAAAAATATCTTGATATTTATATAATGGAGTTAAGTGGAGCAGGAAAGTGTGATTTTATCTTCAAAGTACTAAAAGCTGATGATGCATCCAGTGCAACTTTACTGCATCACATGCTGATCATGCATCCTCTGAAACTTTACTGCATCACATGCTGATCATGCATCCTCTGAAACTTTACTGCATCACATGCTGATCATGCATCCTCTGAAACTTTACTGCATCACATGCTGATCATGCATCCTCTGAAACTTTACTGCATCACATGCTGATCATGCACCCTCGCCAACTTTACTGCATCACATGCTGATCATTCTGTGCAACTTTACTGCATCACATGCTGATCATTCTGTGCAACTTTACTGCATCACACGCTGATCATCCTGCGCAACTTTACTGCATTTAATCATGCACCCATGCAACTTTACTGATTACATTCTGATCACGCATCCTGTGCAACTTTACTGCATCACATAATATGCTGATCATGCATTCTCTGAAACTTTACTGCATCACATGCTGATCATTCTGTGCAGCTTTACTGCATCACATGCTGATCATTCTGTGCAACTTTACTGCATCACATGCGATCATTCTGTGCAACTTTACTGCATCACATGCTGATCATCCTGTGCAACTTTACTGCATTTAATCATGCACCCATGCAACTTTTCTGATTACATTCTGATCATGCATCCTGTGCAACTTTACTGCATCACATAATATGCTGATCATGCATTCTCTGAAACTTTACTTCATCACATGCTGATCATTCTGTGCAACTTTACTGCATCACATGCTAATCATCCTGTGCAACTGTACTGCATCACCTGCTGATTATCCTGTGCAACTGTACTGCATTTGATCATGCACCCTATGTAACTTTACTGAGTACATGCTGATTATTCTGTGCAACTTTACTGCATCACATGCTGATCATCCTGTGCAACTTTACTGCATTTGATCATGCATCCTATGAAACGTTTTGTGATCACATATCCTGTGCAACTTTACTGCATCGCATGCTTTTCCTAAAAAAAAATACCTGCCAGGGATGTGGGTGGAGCCACAAAAGGGTGGGGCAACAAAGGGTGGAGCCACTGAGGGGCGGATCCACTCAATGTCTTGGTACAGGTACAGAGTGTCTGGAGATTCATTCTCATTATCCATATACTTCTCACTGACATGAGATATATATATATTTGTATATCATGCCAGTGTGAAATATATAAATGTGTATGTGTTATATATACATATATCTGTGTGTATGTGTGTGGGTGTGTGTGTATATATACTGATAGAGAGAAGTATATACATCATATTTGTAGCTCATGTCAATGAGCAGACACATACACATGTCACACACATGCAAACTGTCTCTCACACACACATGGAAGCAAACTCTCTGTCTAACACACACAGTCACATAGACATACCCACATACAGAGACAGTCACATAGACATACTCACATACAGAGACAGTCACATAGACATACTCACATACAGAGACAGTCACATAAACATACCCAAATACAGAAACAGTCACATAGACATACTGACAGACAGAGACACTTACATAGACATACCCAGAGCCAGTCACATAGACATATGAACATAGACAGTAACATAGACAGACATATTAATATTTTATGGGGGAAAAAGAGTGCATAATTCAGAGTGTCCCCCTTCCTTGCCATGTGAGAGGGGGACTCTTCTATACAAACATAGAAACATAGAATGTGTCGGCAGATAAGAACCATTCGGTCCATCTAGTCTGCCCAATTTTTTATTTTTTTTTGAGTACTTTTATTAGTCCCCCGTTCCCGGTCTTATAGCTAGGATAGCCTTGTGTCTATCCCACGCATGCTTAAAATCCTTGACTGTGTTTACCTCTACCACTTCTGCTGGCAGGCTATTCCATACATCCACTACCCTCTCAGTAAAGTAATACTTCCTGATATTACTTTTAAATCGTTGCCCCTCTAATTTAAGACTATGTCCTCTAGTTGTGGTAGTTTTTCTTCTTTTAAATATACTCTCTTCCTTTACTGTGTTGATTCCCTTTATGTATTTAAATGTTTCTATCATATCCCCCCTGTTACGTCTTTCCTCCAAGCTATACATGTTAAAATGCTTTAACCTTTCCTGGTAAGTTTTATCCTTCAACCCATGAACCAGTTTAGTAGCCCTTCTCTGAACTCTCTCCAAAGTATCAATATCCTTCTGGAGATACGGTCTCCAGTACTGCGTACAATACTCCAAGTGAGGTCTCACCAGTGCTCTGTACAATGGCATGAGCACTTCCCTCTTCCTACTGCTAATACCTCTCCCTATGCAACCAAGCATTCTGCTAGCATTTCCTGCTGCTCTATTGCATTGCCTACCTACCTTCAAGTCGTCTGAAATTATTACTCCTAAATCCCTTTCCTCAGATGTTGAGGTTAGGACTGTACCAAATAGTCTATATTCTGCTTTTGGGTTTTTACGCCCAAGGTGCATAATCTTGCACTTGTCCACATTAAATGCCAGTTGCCACTGCTCTGACCATTTTTCTAGTTTAGCTAAATCATTTGCCATTTGGCTTATCCCTCCATGAATATCAACCCTGCTGCAAATCTTTGTATCATCAGCAAAAAGACATACTTTACCAACAAGACCTTCTGCAATATCGCTAATAAAAATATTAAAGAGAATGGGTCCAAGAACAGATCCCTGAGGTACCCCACTAGTAACAAGACCTTGCATCGAATATACCCCATTGACTACAACCCTCTGTTGCCTGTCACTCAGCCATTGTCTAATCCATTCAACAATATTGAAATCCAAACTCAAAGATTTCAGTTTATTGATAAGCCTTCTATGTGCGACAGTGTCAAAAGTCTATCACAGACTGGTCTGCCTGGCACAGCACAGCCAATCTCATATTCTTCCTGAGAGCCAGGTTGTCATGTGACACCCAGCTTTGACATTTCAGTGCTATGTGCGAGGGGGTGGAGCTTGCAGTTTGTGCAGGAAGTACAGACTTTCACCGCTGCGCTGCACTCAAGTCTGAAGAGCCTGTGTCTTCACTCCTTCATGTATGCACGACACAGATGCACACAGCGCACTACAGGCACAGCTACATTTGAATCATGCACACTATGCAAATGCATAGTCTGCCTTCTCTCCGCTCCCCTGCAAATAATACCGGCCTTAGAATCGCCGGTATTTTAGTTGTGCCGGCTCCAAGAGGTGGATTACCGGCTGTGCCACTAAAATACTGGCCGGGTGGCAACCCTACATGCTTGTCATGCATTCCTTGCAACTTTGCTTGCATCACATGCTGATCATGCATCATCTGAAATTTTACTGCATTAAATGCTTGTCGGGCATTTTGTGCAACTTTACTGCATCACATGCTGATCACGTATCATCTGCAGTAATCTCTTCATGACCTGTCTTGCTGCAAGTTATCTATTCTGGAGATCTCATTGGGTAGACATGTTTCCCTTTAGCCTAGGTATGTATCAGTTATTTGTAGACCACAGTGATGGTTCATTATGCCCAGTATTGGCCTGGATTAGTGTTTCCTACCCTTGACTGCTCTAGGACCAGGTGGCAGTCCTAATTATAGCAGCTATTTAACCAATAATATGAACCACTGTTTTGAAACGTTATGCAAATTTCACAGGAAAATCCAGCGATGACTGTAACATCTGGTAAACAACATGCTATTTTCCTCATACTGTGTAACAATTTCCCAGAAATGAGCATCTGAAACATGATAATAAACAAGTCTTTAAAGCACCTGTGTGTTTAAAAACAAATTAACATATGCATTGTGCTAGTCACATTTGTAGAAATTGAAAATATCAAAAGATGCTTTAATATAATGGATTCTGATTACTGTATATTGGCCTACTGTCAGGGCCAGCCTTGGGTGTTCTGGCACCCTGTGAAAGTCACCCCCACGCGCCTCCATTCCCTTACCCCCCTCAGTAGTACAGCATAAGTCATATTATTATAGACTGAGCCAGACACAGACAGTAGTACAGCATACTTATCAGTGAGCCAGACATATACAGTCAGGGCCAGCGCCTCCTATTGGTGAATTAGACGCTGGCCTAGGGCGCAGGCCTGCTTCGTGCAACGCGAGCACAAGTGTCAGTCTGATGGTGGGGGTGTGGCCTACGACTCAATTGAGTTCTCCCATTGGTGGATGTACTGGAGGTGTGGAGAAGGGCCAAGTCCTACTACTGTCTACACTATCTGGCTAAAGCAAGGGGGGTGACCTGCAGGATGGTGGGCGGAGCAAAGGTCCTGGCTCCCTATTTAAACAGCAAGCACTGTTCATTCAGTGCTGTCATCACACATACACACACTCACTCACTCACACTGACATACACACTCACACTGACATACACACACTCGCACTGACATATCATAGTTGCCAACATCGGCCATGTTTCCAGGGACACATATTTATTCCACATGCTGCAGAAAAGAGCATGCAAAGTGCAGCCCGGCACTTGAGTAGGATGCATTTACGCACAGACAGAATCCAATTAATTAATCATGGTAGTTTCTATGAGATCTCCACCCTGATTAATGAATTGGATTGTGTCTGTGTGTAAATCCATCCTACATACTTCCGGGTTGCACTTTTCATGATCTATCTGCAGCAAGTGGAACAAATATGTGTTCCTGGAAACATGGCCGATGTTGGCAACTATAACATATACACTTACTCACACTGACATACACACACACTCACTCACACTGGCATACACACACACTGACATACACACACACTGTTAGTTTTTAACTTACCTGCTGCAGGCATCTCTTTGCTTTGAGCTCCTGGAAGGAGGGACTGAGCCAATCATGGGAGGCTTCTGAACTCTCAGCCAATCAGGAGAGTTAATAGGTCTCACCTGATTGGCTGCGACCTGCTTCCATCAAGCAACCCCAGGGAAAAAAAAGAATGCTACATGGAGCAGCAAAGTGGCGCCTCTGCCAGGGTGCCGCCTAACCCAGTTTGCCCCATTGAATGGCCGGCCCTGGCTGCTTCCATTTTTTTTTTTATAATACAGTCTATCTGCAATTTACCAGAAAAAATGGTAAAATGTGCTATGGCACACATACTACAGCCAGCCCCCCCCCCCCCCCACCAACATCACCATCTCCCCACTCTTATATGCCTTCGGCACACCTTCTCAAGATACCCTTATAATACTTTAACTTTTTTGATCTTGTGTGATGTAAAATAGTATATACATTCAAAAATCGTCTGATTTTGTTGACATAGTAACATGATAATTTAGGTTGAAAAACACACTGCCATCTTTCTACACTTTATTGCATTTAAAACATACTCTCCTTAAATTCATCACTTCCCCCTGTCCTCTCTTACCTTGTGGGGCAGCTGTACTGCTCCACAACCTGCATGTGCTATTTATATTTGATGCATGCAGAGCAGTAAGAGGATGGGCTTGAGGTTAAACACCTCCTGACTTAGACTGGGTCTAACATACTCTATCAGAGCACCTTGAGGTCAGGAAACCCAGCATTCTGATTGGTAGAGGTACATGGGCGCATAGAGTTTACTTACAGGACTTACCACGACACTTAGTTTGCACTCACATGACTTGGATGGCACTCATAGGACTTACCCCAGCACCTAAGTAGCCGGATAGTTTTGAGATGGCACCCAGGACTTGCTACAGCACCCAGATAGCATCCAGATGGTTCATGACTTACCCCAACAACTAGATGGCACCCAACAACCAGATGCCACTCACAGGACTTATGCCAGCACCCTGATGACACCCAGGACTTACCCCAGAACCCTGATGGCACACATAGGACTTACCCGAGCATCCAGATGGCACCCAGGACTTGCCCCAGCACCCAGATGACCCCCAACACCAGATGGCTTACCACAGCACCCTGACCACTCCCCAGTGACACCACTTTTAGATGGTGTGCTGTCCCCTGTAATCACTAGGGGACTGCACACTATGGGCAAACATTTTTTATGAAATGGACAGCGGCAAGGGCTTTTTGCTTTATATGTGCTCACAATGCTAAATCAATGCAATATATAGCAAGATACCAACAGTCCCACATTTGATATTCTATTGCACTCTTCACAGACAGCATTTTGTTTAGAAGGTATATGTGTAACAGACATACACAGCCTAAGGACAAGGACATGAGCTCAAGACATATCTACAAGGGAGGCTGGAGCTCAAGCATGCAGAGTCATGAAAGGTCCAGTGATGTCATGCAACCCAGACCCCTTAATGCTTCGCACCCTTTATTTGCCAGCACTGGCTGTCACAGAGTTGGTAAATAGGTATAGAACTGTTCTAAATAAATTGAGCATGGCTGCCTTTTATTCCTAGTATGGCCCTTAGATTGTCTACATTTAGGCTCCCGGCTTTGTCAGTTTCCTCAGGATTCTCCTGACAAGACTACGCCTTAACCCAAAATCTACTTCAGGGCCTTTAGATGTGATGCAGTGTCAGCAGCATTCAAAAGCAAGGCTCCAAATACACAGGAAATTCAGAAGATGGAATTCTTGGTGCTTTTCTGAATACATTATCCAACCTGCCACTTAGATTAGGTTCTTGCCCTATAACTTTATTGTTGCTTATGTACTGCAATGTACTGTATTTTGTACCAAACTAATTTGTTGACTAGTAATGTGTCTAATTAGACTGACTGGTTGACTTGGTAATCAATCATGACCCAAGGCCGGCCCTGACAGTAGGCCAGCATCTTTTAATGTTTTCAATTTCTACAAATATGAGTAGCACAATGCATATGTTAATTTGTTTTTAAACACACGGGTGCTTTAAAGACTTGTTTATTATCATATTTCAGATGCTCATTTCTGGGAAATTGTTAAACAGTGTGAGGAAAATAGCATGTTGTTTACCAGATGTTACAGTCATCGCTGGTTCTGAGTTTCCACTAGTAGACACTTCAACAGCTACATTAATTAAGTATCCACAACTGTGGGAATAGTCAGAGTGTTATTAAGCCCTTTACTCCCAATATATATGTCTGGGCTTTTAGCACTGTTCCCTTACTTTCCTTTTCTCTCGGTCCTCTTTTGCTCTAATAATAAAGGTTGAGTATCCTTAATCCAAAATGCTTAAGACCATAAGTATTTTGGATAATGTGTAATTTTGGATAATAGATCATTTTGACCAATTGGGTATATTAAAGCCTCTCAGTGCTCATGAAATACAGTAGAATCAATGAAAATGCTGTATAAATCAAATAAATCACTTTGATGTAGCTGTGATGTGAGGAACCTCCCATTGGTGTGTTAGGTCTGCACACATGGCATTGTATTACCCTTGGGGAATGGCAATATCGCATCTTAAGGGGGCTGGACACTGCGCTTGCATTCTTTGTGTGTGGAATTGGCAAGAAATGTGGATAACGGATCATTTTGAATAACACTTGTTTGTATTATAGATATTCAGCCTATACATGAGCCCTCTAACAGGCTTATGGGCTAACCAATCCTCTCCTCCGATTTTCCACATGTCAACCACCATCTCAGATGTCAGAGCAGGGGCGTACCTAGAGCTTTTGGCACCCGGGGCGGACCCTGAGTGTGGCACCCCCCATAATAAAAATGTAAGAAAACACCCACAATTTTGTCAATGTTTGAAAATTGTACAATTATAGATACCAGGAATATTGTGCCACTCAGAACCCAGTAAAATTGTGCCACTCAGAGCCCAGTAATATTGTGCCAGTCAGATACCAGGAATAGTGTGCCATTCAGAGCCCAGTAATATTGTGCCAGTCAGATACCAGTAATATTGTGCCAGTCAGATACCAGTAATATTGTGCCAGTCAGAGCCTAGTAATATTGTGCCAGTCAGAGCCCAGTAATAGTGTGCCAGTCAGAACCCAGTAATAGTGTGCCAGTCAGAACCCGGTAATAGTGTGCCACTCAGAGCCCAGTAATAGTGTGCCAGTCATAACCCAGTAATATTGTGCCAGTCAGAGCCCAGTAATAGTGTGCCACTCAGAGCCCAGGAATAGTGTGCCAGTCAGAACCCAGTAATAGTGTGCTACTCAGAGCCCAGTAATAGTGTGCCAGTCAGAGCCCATGAATATTGTGCCAGTCAGAACCCAGTAATAGTGTGCCACTCAGAGCTCAGTAATATTGTACCAGTCAGAACCCAGTAATAGACTCAGAGCCCAGGACACTGTGTCAGAGCTATGCATTATTCTATTACATTACACGTAGATTAACTCAGGTTAAAGAGGTGGTCAATCCTGAATCCTGAAATGTGTGTAGATGCATAGACGTACATTTGCAATGTGTAAGGCTACATGAATCCTGAACACAATCTGCTTTACTGATCCCAGCAAAAACTACAAACATACAAAGTCATTAGCGGAGTTATTTTATGAGATACTTAGTCACCCATGTCCTTTATCTCAGGATACAAAGAAGAGACCTAAATAATAATAACTGAGTGTTTAATGGGGAAAGGTACATTCAGATTTTCTCTGATTTCAAGTACATCCAGGGGCTATTACTATTACCCAATTTAATGGTACTCATTTTATCTACCTTGGAAGGGTCAATCCTACATGCAAGCACCACACAGTAAATACTATTGTGTATTAAAAAAAACATACATGTATGTTTATGTATAATAAAAGGCGCATTGTTTGTGTTACAGATGCGCCACTCTAGAACTGCCAGTGGCCTTTTGTGTTGCTAAAGCCGAGAGACATGGAAAGAAGCGCACAGTATATAACAGCTTGCTGCTCTGTTTGCTAGTGTCATACTCATAAGCTTGCAGTGTACAAAACTGTAATTATCACAGCATGCAGGCCATATATTTATTTTAGATGAATTGTAACAGTTTCACTGAACCGTTCACAATGTTTCTTTTTAAGAGTACAATTCAATGCACAATCGGTAGCATGAATCCATACATAGTATGTTCATCCCCAGATATGTCTAACGTAAGTCCCAGTGCATCTTTATTATTTTATAGTATGGATCTAGATTTTTGGTACCCGCAGAGTTCATTTCCATCCCTGTATTAAATACTAAGCCAAGATGTGGCAACTGTTCTTCAACACTCTCTTGAGTGTCACAGGTTTCAGCTACATGTTGACTCCCATGGCAATGACAAAGCACCCTTGTCTCTGCCTGTCTCTTTCTCTGCCCATGTCAGAGACTGGCCCTGGTGTCCACCACCTCTTTTTTCATATCCATGGGAGAAGGAAGCTTTAAATCTCGGAGTCACTATATTACTAATGTTCCCAGATTAGATAAAGGATTTTGCAGTGAGGAAATTGAAATCTACTACTAATAATATCTTAACCACTGGTCATCTTAAGAAATGTCCAAACAACATAAAGATGTTTCTATTGATCTAACCTAACTTTTTCCATTTGATGATATTTCCCAGCATGCACCTGACCTCTTCCTTGTTAGCTGTTTTATTATTGTCCTACTATTCAAGATAGGGAAGGTCTTTCAAGGGTGGAGGACTTCATTAAATGACTACTTTATTAACCTAAGTAGTAAAACAAAAGTTTGGTTATAAGAATAAAAAGACATGTAAAAATCTATTTGACTTATTATTAGCTTAAGACTAATCTTGGCACATAATGTCTGGAAATAACATAAGTTGGTTTATGATCTACAGAATTCTGTTCCAAGGTAGCTCACCTTGTTTCTCGCTAACACATTTCTGATGGTGTTTGATATCTCTCTGTACCGTAGTCCATACAATAAAGGAGACAGAGCGCGTGGCATCATCATTACCACTCCATTATTAAAAGCTGAAATCCACATTCTAGCATCTAATCCAATCACATTGCTTTTAAACATTATGACTTCTGCAGACAGAACACAGGCAGGTATAATGTACAAACAGAGGAGAACAGAGTGGGTTACTAATGTGACCCTGGCTCTGGAAAACCGTCTCCCCCAAATTTCTGATTGTTTTGTCATTTTGTACAACTTAATGTAAAAATAAGTGATCATGATAGAACAGAGAACTAAAAACAGTAACGCTAAGCCACCAACGACAGTGACTATATAATTTTTTTTCTCATCGGGGCCATAGTACAACATGAGACACATATTTTGTTTCTCTAATGGGTCTTCGCGAAATGATTCACTTAATGAAAAAGCAATCAGAGGAAAAATGAAGGAAAAAATCCATATCGCCAACAACACAATGCTTATCCTTGGAAAAGACAGAAGAACATGGTAACGAAGGGGAAAGCATATCGCAACATAAGTGTCAATCACTATCGCAGTTAAGGTCAAAACACAACTGGAATAGGCTGCAAAGGTAAATATAACTATTGTAAAGCAGATCACCCGGTGAACATACCAACGGATGCTATTGCACATGGAAATGATTGTATTAAATAAGAGGAAGATGAGATCTGAGATCATCACGTTGGCCAACAGCCGATACCTTGTCTCTGTCCGTAACTTGTCTTTCATTAAGATAGTAAATAGAATGACTGGGTTCATTAGCAATGTGACAATGCTGCAGATCACGGATGGAATTATCAGCATCATTTGTGGAGAGGGTTGAGGATCGCATTCTCCATTCCCTTGTGTTGTGTCATTATGGAAAGCTTCCACTGATGAGGTGAATGGAATCAGATCTGGTTGGCTTGATGAGCAGTTGTAGGTGTAGATCCCAAACATCTTTGTGTACATGCTTAGAGCTCCACTCCTCTGTAAGCTGGATCTTCTCTGTAGGAAGGATCTTTATTGGATTCCGGTACATGGTTCATCTCACCTTACGTCAACCCAAGTCTGTAGAAGTAAAACAGATGTTTAGTTTACAAGATAAACTGTCTGTCACGCCTAATAGCTAGCAAGGTGTTTACTGAGGAAATCCCTTATACAGAGATGCAACCTACAACACTACAGCCAATGACAAGCTTCAACTCAATAACCAGCTAAAACTTCAGCTGTACAAAGGCAGAGCATTTTGTGCTAGGAGGAGTGACTGGGCAGGGCATTAATGAAAATGTTTAGGTTATGTTATTTTTAAAGTTTATTATAGTTATTTAGGGAACTTGTGAAGTCATTTCAAAGAAAAACCAAAGTGATTTACTTACAATAACTAATTTATTAAACATCTTTGGTGCAGTTCAGAAATATATTATTGAGAAACATGTTCTGAGCTCCTTTAAATCAGGTACACTATCCCTATTACATCATCTTGCTTACAAATATCCAAGACTAAGAAAACTCTATCTATATGTTATTCAGCAGTAACGATACCACAAACTTTTGACACATACCCATACATGAAGGAGTGGGAAAAAGGATCTCAGTAGAAATTTTACACCTTCCCAATGGAAAAAAGCTATAACCTTCCCAAAGAAAATATCTCACTGCAAACTTGATTCTATCCAATCTCTGCGGATGAATGCTGGAGAAAATGTCGCCTGCCTGGCATGATGGAACATATTTGGTGGTCTTGCCCCCAATTAGAAACGCTATGGAATTCAACCTTTTCATTCATTCAAGACGCTACAAAACTCCAACTGAACATATCTCCGGAATTTGCTTTACTCCTCAACCTATGGGTCACTTAGTATAAACTGAAAGTGAATACCCTGCACTCCAACCCTCTCTCAAATGAATAATTCTGTTGATCCTCCTGGCAGCCATGCTTTAGATTTAGATTTATGTTCTTCCAAAGCTAAAATCAAAGATTCCATCTAGTGCTATTTTATGGCTCAGCTATATTTGTAATTTGTATATATTTTATGTTATTTTAAGTTATTTCCCTATCCACATTTGCTTGCAGGACACTTGTCCTACTCTTACCCACATTTTACTTCCTTTTGCAGCCCTCTAGCCCTTTCCATGACTTTTTTAGAGGCATTTTAGTGGCCAAAAGTTCATGTCCCCATTGACTTCAATGGGGTTCGGGTTCGGGGTCAAGTTCGAGCACGGACCCGGACATTTTTTCGAAGTTCGGTTGAACCTGCCGAACCCGAACATCCAGGTGTCCGCTCAACTCTACTCAAGAACTAATATTTCACTAATAATTCACGTCAACCTCCAAATGTCCACTATCTTAATAGCGGTAAGATGCATCTGTATGATTAATTATTCTCCATTTGGACAAAGTTCTGTTTAGGCGACCTAGTGGTCCCCACCCACAGCATCCCTTTTACCCCCATCCCACCTACCCCTCCTGACTTTCCTGAAAGTCTTTCTAAATTTAACTTTGATTTGTTTTAATTCCTTCACTTATGTGGATACAAAAGGTGTATAATCCATTATTTGTCTACTTCCCTCCTTTATAAAGCAGTGTACTTACTACTTCTTTGTATAAAAGATTAGAGGTAAGGAACCCTCCTGTGAGGATGACAATCAGATGTAAACCTTTCATGTTTCTAGTTGTATACTAAATGTATATATATATTATTATCAAATTGACAGATCTGTGTATTTCCCCATCAACACTGGTATCCCACCCCAGGTTGGATCATGTTGTTCCTTAAATGTTGATTATATACAACTCCTAGAATGCTCAGTCAGTGTTTTCTACCTAGCATCATAGCAGATAGCTAAACATTATGGCACGTGTAGTTCAACAGAGAACTACGTGTATTTCAACTAGAGAACTACAGCTGCCTATCCTTGGTCTGTCAGATATTACAGTCATGGCAGGTGAGAAGAAAAAATAAGAAGGAATAATGGTGTAATTAACTGCACTGCATATAACTGCATACCCACTACAAGATTTTTACCATGACTACTAACTACTCAATATCTACCAGTTATCTAGCACTGTAATGCATGATTTACTTCGGAGCCAACAGATTACCTTGTATTAGCATTCAAAGTAAAATGTAAGTGTCTTCATGGCTTTTGAGTCTTATCCAGCAGTTCAGGATTTTGTTGGAATGTGAAGCTTAATAAATAAAAATATCCCATTTTAGCTTTCACAGTGAAGCTGTGTTCTTCAAAACCACATTTGGGTTGTGCCTGAAACTTTTGATTGGGTCTGCTGGTGGTGCCCAAGGAATGGTTGAGAACCACAGCTCTCTCTATTCTCTCCAAAAAGACCATATATATTTAAAAAGCATCGTCAAGGTTGCCAACTGTATTTATGGGCAACTGGCAAAAAGACGGATAACAATTCGGCCTATCAGCAAATTAATTTTGGTTCGCAGTAAAAATGAAAGAGATAAATCAGTCTTTAATCATGGAGCAGGGAGATGTTATGTCTTTTTTGAGTTAATACAATATTGAATATCCTATCAAGAATTCGCTTTCGAACTGTCAGCAAAAAAGTTCTGTTAGATATTAGAAACGTGTGCTGCAGAAGAAGAGTATCGTATTTGCTCAAAAATAAGAAGACCCTGATTATAAGATGACCCCCCAAAACTTTGGATATTCCTTTAGGAAAAAAATTAAAAGCCTGAATATAAGACTACCCTATAGGAAAACAGTTTAACTTGTATATATAGTCACATGTACAGTGCCTTGCAAAAGTATTCACCCCCCTAGGCATTTTTCATGTTTTGTTGTCTCACAACCTGGAATTAACATGGATTGTTTGAGGATTTGCATCATTTAATTTACAGAACATGCCCTCAAGTTTGAAGATGTTTTTTTTTTTTTTATTGTGAAGCAAGCAACAAATAGGACCAAATAACAGAAAAAGTCAATGTGCATAACTATTCATCCCCCTAAAGTCAATACTTTACTGTAGAGCCGTCTTTTGCGGCAATCACAGCTCCAAGTCGCTTTGGATAAGTCTCTATGAGCTTGCCACATCTTACCCAGCGCTGTATTTACCGCGAGGCAAACAAGGCAGCCCCCTTAAAAAAAAACAAAAACGCGCTTGCCGGCAGAGACGGAGATGAGATCAGAAGATCTCCCCCTCACCTTCCCTCTGCCTGCCAGGTTGCACAGGGCGCTGAACAAGCAGCACAGAGAAACCTCCGTGCTGCCTGTTCGGCTCTCCGTGCAGTGTGACAGGGAAGTGCCGATAGTCACGTGACTGGCGCTCTGATGTCAGACGCGTGCCATGTCACATGACCTGTCGGCACAACCGCCGGGGAGCCGAACAGGCAGCATGGAGGACACCATGCTGCCCCCCACTAGCCAAGAGGGAAAAAGGTTAGTGCTGGGGAGATGGGGGGATGTATTGGGGAAATTGGCAGGGGCTTATTAATGGCAAATAATACTGGCATATTATTGGGCAAATTGGCTGTGGCATATTAAATGGCAAATAATACTGGCTTAATATTGGACAAATTGGCTGGGGCATATTAAATGGCAAATAACACTGGCATATTATTGGGCAAATTGGCAGGAGTATATTAAATGGCAAATACTGGCATATTATTGGGCAAATTGGCTGTGGCTTATTAATGGCAAATAATACTGGAAATGTGTATGTGATGGGGGCATGTAAATGGGGTGATGGGGCATGTCCTTGGTGTGCAACTTGGGTTACGGGTCATGTCGTGGGTGTGCATCGTGGGTAGGGAGGGTGCCCAAATTTTGTCTGCCTAGGGCACCACATAACCAGGATACACCACTGATCTTACCACTGGTATGTTTGCACATTCCTCCTTGCAAAACTGCTCCAGCTCCTTCAAGTTGGTTTGCGCTTGTGAACAGCAATCTTTAAGTCTGACCACAGATTTTCTATTGGATTGGGGTCTGGGCTTTGACTAGGCCATTCCAACACATTTACATGTTTCCCTTTAAACCACTCAAGTGTTGCTTTAGCAGTGTGTTTGGGGTCATTGTCCTACTGGAAGGTGAACCTCCGTCCTAGCCTCAAATCACGCACAGAGTGGTACAGGTTTTGCTCAAGAATATGTATGTATTTATCATCTTTCCCTCAACTCTGACCAGTTTCCCAGTCCCGGCTGCTGAAAAACATCTCCACAGCATGATGCTGCCACCACCATGTTTCACTCTGGGGATGGTGTTCTTTGGGTGATGTAATAATACAAATAATTGTAAAAATCCTTATAGCAATGTAAATATACAACATTATAATATATAACATTAATATATTATTATTGTATACACATATTTTTGTGTTTAAATATTTACTTTAATTCTTCAACACTTTTCTGTTCAGTTTTCCAACTAAAATCTGGAGAATTAAAATGGCAAAATATTGCCTATGTTACCTGAATTCGGAGTGTGTTCAGGGGTGATCTATTTTTTTCATTGCAAAAATGTCCCAATCCAAACACCTGCGATACTTCAGTTTCCGAACAGCCTAAACGATACTCACGATACTGAATGGGCGCATTTCGGAAATATTTGTGAAATTCGGCGAAAGTACCCAACCCGAATCCAATTTGTGACTATTCAGTGTATATTGAGTCGACCCTATAGCATTGAAACCACTAGATTCTTCTTTTTACTTTAATAAAGCACAATCTCCAAGATTTTTACCCACTACTTTCTAACATGTAAAGCTTTTCAAAGTGTATTCCTATCATTGACAAGAAGATAAAAAAAAAACTGCATATAGGATGAACAGCACACTGACCTTTGATGTGGCAGCAGTTTGAAACAGCATCAATTCATGAAATAAATTGCATCCTATTTGAAGTGAAATTAAGGGCCGATGGTCTTTGTCCCCTGACCTTACTCCCTGTTAAAAATGATCTTTTACCATAATGCTCCAACTATTACTAGTACTCAACGACTTGTGCTTTAAGCTACATCATAGCTATGGTATCTTTTTGCAAAGAACACTGGCAGAACATGTAAGTGATTCAATAAGATATTTCTCTGTATACAGTCTGCCTGATATCAGTATAAATACTTGTAATATTTGTTCATTTCTTAAATAAAAAATGTGTTTATTCTGAAATTTGGAAATAAACCTGACAGCTTTATGCTTATTTTTCATGTATATTCTACAAAAATTTGGACCGATGTAGAAAGAAAGACAAGTTTCACACTTACCAAATGTTTTTCCTCTGTGTTTTTTTATCCTCGTAAAGTTATGAAGACCAAAAAAAAATACAGACTTCTCTTAATCCCTGAATTGCTTGTGTTAAGCTTCAGATTCGTCTGCAACACTTCATAGAAAATCATTTTTCTCCCTTTACTTTTTAATATGTAATGAATTGGTTATCAGCAGATAACGATTTGTTGACTCATTTTGTTGACTAATATGGTATTGGTTATAGCCTGCATGCATGCAGTGGCCAAAGGACAATGTCCCTGGTTACTTCTGATTCATTAAGTCTTTCAGTTGTTACTTAATCTGGAACTAACTACAATTCTGTAATCCCACTTTAAAGGGACACTCCCACCAAAAAATGAAATTTTTTTTTTTTTTGTATTGTTGATTTCAGATATGTCTTTTGTTTTTGTTATGTGACTGTATTTAACCCCTTGACGACAAAGGACGTGCCAGGCACGTCCTGGGAGCAACTCCCTTAACGACAAAGGACGTGCCTGGCACGTCCTGCAGTAAATTAAGCGGTTTTCGCGATCAACGATCGCGAAAACCGCTTTAACAGTGCTGGTCTATTGCCTCGATGTCGAGGCAATAGCCAGCACCGAAATTTCTATTTTGGGACCCCCACGATCGCCCCACGGAGCGATCGGGGCGAGCCATATTGACGGAGCATACTGCTCTGTCAATATGGCTAAGCCCTCTGCCGGTCTGAGCTTCGGAAGTGAAAGTAACTTCACTTCCGTCGCTCTGAATATGCTACTTGACTGCCCCTAGAGGTAGTTTAGTAGCATTGCAATGGAAAATATTTTAAATACATATTTAATTAATTAAAAACTGGTTATTTAGCTATATTAGCCTATAGGGTTAAAATTAAATATTTTTTAGCATAAGGGATAAGGTTAAAATTAAATTAAAGTTAAAAAATATTAATGGATATAATAAGGATTAGAGTTGGGGTTAAATTTAGTGTTAGGGTTAAATTTTGGGTTCCGGTTGGGGTCAAAAGATCAATATAGGAAAAAACTAAAAAACACTATTTTTGGTTTTTGCCCCATAACTCGCAAAAAAATACCGAAAAATATGGAAACATGCATATTTCTGAACTCGGGAGAACATTTAGAAACTATTTAGACGGGGTATTTTTTAATGATTTTATTTGTGTAAATTATATTTTAGGTCAAAGTTAGAAAAAGTGGGTTTTTTAAAATTTTTCATCATATTTTATGATTTTTTTGTAGTAAATTATAAGATATGATGAACATAATGGTATCTAATGAAAGCCCTTCTTATGACGATAAAAACAACATATAATTTGTGTGGGTACTGTATGTGAGAAAGAAAAAAATTACAGCTAAACACAAACACCCTAGAAATGTCAAAACAGCCATTGTCACCAAGGGAAAGTCAAGGTGAAAATGTCTTGTCACTAAGGGGTTAATAAATACCTTCCTTGAAGGATGCAAGGGTTAAACAAGTTGGAATGTCCCTCACAGTTGTTTTAACTCTTGAACATAAAACAACTGTATGACTAAATAGGTTATAGAGGTAAAAAAGAAGCAATCTAAAACAAACAAAAAGGGTCAACAAGTCAGGAGCAGATTCATCAGATGCTGATGATATTTCATGACGAACCTACAAAGTGAAGATTTCTTATGCTTCCCTGATTTAACACAGTTGCCTAAATTCAGGCAATCTTTGTGCCTTGTATTATAGGAGACATAAATTAAAACCTGTTGTAGAACCGTCTAATGCCACAATCATTGAGTTGCTACATAAACATCTCCATGATGGGTCACTGTAGGATTAATTTTTGGAATGTTTTTTGGTAAGGCTTTAGATAGTCCTCACTTAAGGAATATAAAAAAAATATTTAGCCTAAAAGCAAGCAAGATTTATTCATACACAAAAATATTCATTTAAACTCTCTTAGAATTAATTGGTTGTCATCCAAGATAGTGTTGGATACAACATTATACCTGTTCTAACGATTCCCCTGTTTTCCGTCTGGACCTACTGTGTACTCGCATTTCACTTACCACCCTAAAGAAGATAGGCAACAACAACCCATGTAAAGGGCGGCCATCATACAAGCGTGAGCACAATCCTTGGGTAAATACTGTTGTCTAGCAACAAAGGTATAATAACAAAAACATATGGACAACATAGGAAGAAGGTGTGACTGGGAGATAATATTATCCCATCAGTGGACTGTATTTTTTGGAAGTTGCCTAAAATATAAATTTATGCGTATTTACCTTATCTAATAGAATCCATGAATGCAGTAGTATGAAATGACATTATGACGATAAATATCAGTAAATCATGTGCTTTTTCGGCATATTGCCATTATTTGTGTAGACCTTTTCTTTTTCTACTGAGAAAAATGTGTATTAAAAGAGTCTGTGGTGCTTCCACTTTATGACATCACCACTGGCTTAATATGCAATGACTACTTTCAATGAAATTTTTTTAATTTGCATATCAAGTCAAACATAAACAGGAGACACCACAAACACACTTAAAATGTATTTTTCTCTTAATGTTTGCATTTGCTTGAAATTTTGGTAACACAATGTATAGATCATATTTCAATCCGAATTTGGGTTATTTCGGGGATGTTTTGGGAGAACCTCAGCTATTATGAATAAAGCCAACGTTCTCCCATAGAAGCCAATGGGAGGACTTTGAATTTAGACAAAATAGCCAAAGTCCTCCCAAAATGGCCCAAAGTGTAATAAAATTTAAATCAGTAAAACAAAAAATAAAATAAAAAAACATGAAACATTAATTAAGTATTTAAAATAATATAAAAATAATTGTAAAAATCCTTATAGCAATGTAAATATACAACATTATAATATATAACATTAATATATTATAATTGTATACACATATTTTTGTGTTTAAATATTTACTTTAATTCTTCAACACATTTCTGTTCAGTTCTCCAACTAAAATCTGGGGACATTTTGGTAACACAATGTATAGATCATATTTCATCCCGTTTTTTCTAAATTCACAGAAAATACAACGTTGCATAATCCATTTAACATAAACCATATATGATTGTCCATTATGATATGTTTCTGCTTTAAACAAAAACACTCTGCCCTCAATTGAAAGTGACAGGAACCAACCAAGGTCATTAATAATGGGTAAATTGGTTATCCAAGATAGGTTTCCATCCATCTCTCTTTGTGCACAAAAGATAAGCAATTTCATATTGGTTGTACATTTATTAGAGCAATAAAAATACTCTATATTTGTATTACAAGTATTGCAGATAGGAACACCTGTCTTTCTCTATCTCAGAACGCAAGTGAAATTTATCTGACACCCCTACGATTATTTTTAGAGGGGCACCTAATTTAAAACAAAAATGTTCCTCGAATTATACCAGTAAAATAAAATTGGGTACCAAAACGCCCACTCATTTTCTGTTTAGAAACCCGGGTTTTTATGGACTTTCTAGGTTGTAAATCAACACCCTATTACTGAGTTCCGTTCCTCTAAAAATGGTCAAAAGTATAGTATAAAGTATAGTATAAAGAATTTGCTCACATGCTCATCGGTGAATGTGGTCTACCTCATAGAGTGTGGATTACAATATGTTGGTAGAACAACAAGGAAATTAAAAAAGTGAATTGAAGAGCACGTGAGGAATATCATAAAGGGTCTAATAACACAGACTCTGTCAAAGCACTTTTTAGATTGTCATCAAAAGAGCTGTAAAGTTAGCTGTTGAAATTCTGTGCTATAGAGAAGGTAGAAAAATATTGGAGAGGGGGTGATGATATTAAAAACATTGCAAAAAATTGAATGGGTTTTCAATCTAGCTATGATCTCAATGCTAAATTCGACTTATACAATTTTATGTAACACGTTGTTTCTGAGTGTGGTGAGGGCTTCCTCTCCTATACTTTCTGAAATGGATGATACACACTTTTTTAAACGCACTTGTTATACAGTGAATACTGTTGCACATTGTTTTAATTGTTTTAATTGTATATGCGATATGCTACCAAAATGTGGACTGGTATTAAATATTTGGATTATTTTTTATCATATATTTATAACATTTTTCTATAAATAAAAAACATTTTTGTATAAAGTTAAATTTTTTTATGTAATCCCACTTTTAAACGAATGATATAGCTACCTAAGTCTGGTCCACGCTTTAACAGCTTTAGATATTTTGTTCTGCATGAAACACTTGTTTCCTTTATTTTGTATATATATATGCATGCAAGAAAATGAAAGCAGCATATTAGGATCACAAGATCGAAACTCCAAATCACACTCCAGAGAGAATGATGAAGGCGGAAGTGATCTGAGCAAAACTGGCACCGCACAATGGGATTACCAACGAAGTTAAAAGCTCCAATTTTTTAATTGGGCAAATTGGCTGTGAAATATTAATGGACAACAGGGCCAGGGGGTGACAATCGATGCAAAATATACCCACTCGGGCCCTGACCCTTTAAAAAAAAAAAGCATGGCCAAATTGGGCAGCTGCCTTGGGCTCATTCATTCCTGCGGGCCCAAAGCAGCTGCTCCGTGGTCCACCGCTGGCCGCAACATGGGCCCGCTGCCCGCGGATTCGGACCCGGCTTTCTGTCACAGCCGGCGGCTGTATTTACAGCTTCACACTGGAAATAAAGTGGGTAATACATTAGGGCATATCCCTTTAGGAGGTCCATGACACTGTCCAGTATCACAATAATCTTACTCCAGCTGTTGTAGATTAAATACTGAGCCAGGCACTGTCCCCATCCTGTGATAGATATTGGAGTGGTGAAGGGGCCAAAAAAAAATTTCTGAATCAGGGCCCTTAACAATCTTGTTCAGCCACAGCATACCATATTTTTACCATAAAGCTAGCCAAGAGAAGAAACATAATCTATCTAGAGCCCCCAAAAAATACAAACCTGGACATATGAATTATCGCCTGTACAAAGCAAAGAATTAAGCAGATTTTACTTGGCTTAAGGGCAAATGCAAGATAAACTGTTATTGTGATATTTTCTTTATGTGAAATCTTCAGAGTGAGCTTTGGATACTGGCATGGCCCAGAGCATGTTATCGGAACATTTTATTGGGCCCGTACACATATTAATCCTGTCTATTACATAGTAACAATCTAGTGTCAGCAGAAAACAGACCAAAGTCCATGATGTCCAGCCTGTCACACATTTCTGCATCTGCTGTTGATTTCAAAGAAGGCAAAAAAAATAAAAAACACATATTAAAGGAACCCCCCCCCCCCAAAAAAAAATGAAGAAACATTAAAAGACTGCAAATTAGCAATTTGTCATATTGCCTTAGCAAAAACTTCAATAAATACAGCAAATCAGGGTTTTCTTCACATTAAGTTAAGGTTAGATCATGTACAACAATGTTCTGAGAAGCTCAGACAGAGACAGCCCCAGGGATTATCCTCCGTATATGGGTGTAGGACTTCCTTATTGTGACACTGCTGTGGTGGGAGACACCTCGGGGAAGGACACACTCTTCCGTCAGTTTATGGTTTTCGACATCCCAGCACAAAACTGTGGCAATGACTTCATTTTTCTCATCTCGACCACCAGTAATGAAAATTTTATTGCAGCATGCTGCAATCCCACAGCTTGCTCGTTCATGGCTAAATGTGGTCACTAAGCACCAAGAATCCTGAAGAGGACTATAAGAATACAACGCTTTCATGGCTCCACCTGAAAAACAAAAATGTTTTTGTCAAATTGGAAGCAGACATTATTCTTAAAGGTTCTACTCATTAATCATAAAAACATTTAACTTTGGAGTGATTTTCCAGCAAACCTCGTTTGGTTAATTTTGCGCCTGGCATCCAAAATATGTAAAATGAAAATTGGAACAGGAGATCATGACCATGCTGCCTTGACATCCTTTCTAGTTTGAGGATAATCCATGGTTATAGCGATCACATCATAAATAGAGTTGAGCGGACACCTGGATGTTTGGGTTTGGCAGGTTCGACCGAACTTCGGAAAAAAGTCCAGGTTCGGGCTCGAACTTGACCCCAAACTTGACTCTGAAGTCAATGGGGACCCAAACTTTTGTGCACGAAAATGCCTCTAAAAAAGTCCTGGAAAGGGCTAGAGGGCTGCAAAAGGAAGTAAAATGTGGGTAAGAGTAGGACAAGTGCCCTGCAAACAAATATGGATAGGGAAATAACTTCAAATAACATAAAATACATACAAATTAAAAATACAGCTGAGCCATAAAATAGCACTAGATGGAATCTTTGATTTTAGATTTGGAAGAAGATAAATCTAAATTTAAAGCATGGCTGCCAGGAGGATCAACAGAATTATCCATTTGAGAGAGGGTTGGAGTGCAGGGTATTCTCTTTCAGTTTATACTAAGTGACCCATAGGTTGAGGAGGCGGTGACCGTGGCGGTGTAGGTGGAAGCGGCGCTGGAGGAGGAGGAGGTAGCCAGAATTTTTCAAAGTGCGCTGTAAGCACAGTATTGGACTGTTCTATTTGACTCTCAGATATGAAGTGCACCACAAGACGCAAATGTACTATTTACCACCCAAAACTATTAGAAATTTTCAAAGTGCACTGTAAGCACAGTATTTGATGGTTCTATTTGACTCTCAGATATGAACATACAGTGGAATGTCCGTGTTCGGGTCCGGGGTCCAAAAACCGTAATGCTCAGTACAAACCAGAACAGTGCGGTTCGGGTTCGCTCAACACTAATCATAAATCAACAATACATATATACATGTTGAAAAGGTTTCTTTCAGGATAATCCAGTGTGAATTAGTTTCTCCAAGTTTATTAGAGGGACTAAACCTCCCACAAACTGTTTTTATCAGGCAGACGGCCACTATCATTGGTGCGGGATCAGCAATTATGTCTTGACATAGACTCACCCAACATCACGCATCAAGGAGATAAGCATCACCTGCATGTAAAATGCAGAAGCTCTGTGGGAGCTTGAAAGTCTTTAGTTAGGCTTCCTAATTCAAAGCAATATCTTTTTATAAGGGTTTTATTAAGGCAGAAATTGCCTTCTGCTGTATAAAATGTTATTTGGGTTGAATCACTCTTTAACATCCGGAAAATAATAAATAGAGACTCTAGATACATAGTCAAAGGACCTCTAACTATAATAATTGTTCTGTTATTAGAATTATTGTTTGTAAGAAGAAAAAAATATATTTTATTTATAAGTTGTTGTAATTATTATTATTCAAAAACTTGAAAAACATTTTGTCCAAACACACAGCGACCTGTATAATGTAGGCAGCATTGAGAACATCACTAGAGAAAATAATATCAAGAGAAGGAGAGACCCAAGCGCATTAAACAGTATACACCAATAAAAATATATAACTTAACTTCAATGTGAATGGATGGAGAAAGCCTGTATGTATCAATGTACAAATGGGAAGGGAAAAGAAGAGAATCACATGGGAGAATATCAGTATAAAAAATGGGTAATATTGTAACAATCTGAGAGTATCAGACTCACATATTACAGAGCAGTATACTGCTCAGCTCACTTGCTTAGGGTAGCTGTAGTCTGCTTCTTCATATGCTCGAAGGAAGGCAGGAAAGTAGTATATTTATTACTAATAAAAGGCAATAAAAAAATTTTATATACATTTTACAAATAAATTGAATTTCTGGAGTCCTCTGTATCCTCTGTATAGAGCTGCCGGGGACAGGATGAAGATGGCATCCAGAAAGTCCATAACAAAGTTCAAATAAACACAAACAGCGTTGAAGATTACAGTCCTATCGTCTTTACCGCTACTGGCAGCTCTATACAGGGGATGGTTTAAATGGAGGACTCCAGCAGTGCAATTTATCCGTATCCTCTCCAGGTGTTCATATTGTTACTTGTGTTTACAGTGTTTAGTGCACATGAAACACCTGAGTCCCCTCCTATAAATAATAATTCATAATCAACCCTAGAGTAAAGGCAAATCTTGGGAAATTTCATGATTTTAGTAAGAAGTTTTTCCAAAACTTACCGACAATGTATATGTGGTCATGAAAGCTGACAGCATTAATACATTTAGCTTCCACTGGCATTGGTGATTTTAAAGTCCATTTATTGATTGTCGGGTCATAACATTGTGTTTTATCTGTAGCCAGCTTTCCATTTGGTCCACCACCAATAATGTACAACTTGTTCTGGTAACTTGCTGAGGCAAATGAACTTACACTGAACAATAACGGAGCTACCTGGACAAAGAAGGAAGAGAATAAGTAATTGTCTCTAAGTGTGCTTATGTTTAATGCCAACTCCAGTCCTAAACTTGCAGGTTGTTCCCGTGCTCTTGGCACAAAAAAAGTGACTAAACTACAGTGAAATTAGCAATCGCAAAAGCATAATGTTTTCAAATCATTGCTAAATGGTTATCCCATTTCTTTTACATGATATGTGAGCATCAGAGTTTGGATAACTGTATCACACCTGATTTTTTTTTTTAAAGTATGGGTTTTCTATGAGCCTACAGTAGATGTGACACTTGTTGCTGTTTTATTGTTAAATACAGTTGCCAAATAGCAAGATAAATACGGTTATCTGCTTTTGACTATAATGTTTTATTTAAATGTTAATGACCTGATTACATCATAGTGACATAAGTGAATAGTAGTGTTTGTTTGCAGTAACCCAGCACTAACAGTCTCAGCTAGATACACAGGGGCCTTTAGAAGATGACCAGATACACAAACCAGTCAAGTATAAAAAGCAAACACCAATACAGATAATGAAAAGCATTTTAATGTTTAAATACACCAATAAAATTGGTGTTATATAACCATACTCGCAACAGATCAGCTTGCACTAAACATTTTACAGATGTTGACATGGCTATACTTAATTCAACCCTGTTGATGAAGCCAACAGAGTTCAGTCATAACCAATCAATTGTTATCTGTATGGACAGTTGCCAGTGTAGGCCCCACTCCAGCAATGCATTTTGGGATATGCAGACATTCCGTGCTCTGTATGTTTGCAATGCATTGCCCCAGAATTCTCTCATATTAGGAAAATAAAGTTCCTAGGGGAAAACCTGGACTGATCATTCCACATTATTGACTAATGTCAAGTGGTCCACTAGACTGTTGCACTTGGATATGACCTTACACACTCATATGTGCATGAGGACTGGCAGAGGGCAGTGCAATTTGATGTGATGTCACACTTGCACATTCCATGGAACTACAATGGTGATGTCCTGATCCAGTCTACAGTCACCATTCTATCACTGTTAAGGGAATTGGCTATGATTCCTTCCTACACTTGGTGTAATGAATCAGTGGATAAGCGCTGGTTGGCAGGGTATTATCACTTTAATAACACCATGAGGCTGACAGAAGACTTCCAGGCAAAGCACAGAGGACAAAGCTAAGAAAGATACAATCCAAAATAAGTGGGGGTGAATGAAACATATAAACATCGAATGTGTCGGCAGATAAGAACCATTCGGTCCATCTAGTCTGCCCAATTTTTTTTGAGTACTTTTATATAGCCTTGTGTCTATCCCACGCATGCTTAAAATCCTTGACTGTGTTTACCTCTACCACTTCTGCTGGCAGGCTATTCCATACATCCACTACCCTCTCAGTAAAGTAATACTTCCTGATATTACTTTTAAATCGTTGCCCCTCTAATTTAAGACTATGTCCTCTAGTTGTGGTAGTTTTTCTTCTTTTAAATATACTCTCTTCCTTTACTGTGATGATGTGCACAAAACACTGTTTTAAGTGACTTTATAGCCAATTAAGAGCTATTTATGTAATATAGTAAATGATTTAGAATAAGAATAAATTATGCTATATACAAAAACAAATCTAGAAACACAGTCTCTACAGTTTTATTGTGATTTCTATTAATGTAGAAAAAATGGGCACAGGAAAAAGTGACAGAGAGATTTTGGTCCAAAATATGGACTGTCCCTCCTAAATAAGGACACTTGGGGGTATGACTGTAGGCAGGTATTCAGAAGCCAAAGAAAGAAACAGACAAAACCAACGACATTGATTAAAAGGATGACAGGTGGCAATGGGCAGCATCCCACCTCTGGGTTCTTATGAACAATTCGTGGGAATATGAAAGTAAAAGATGGAAGACGCTTTAGTAATTTAGGTTGAAAAAAGACACAAGTCCGTCAAGTTCAACCCTTCTACCTATCATTCCAGGTTTTGATCCAAAAGAAGGCAAAAACCTCTAAGGAAGCTATTTCGAATTTTGCCTCCTAGGATAAAAAGTTCCTCCTTGACTCCAAAGGGCAATCAGATTTCTCCTTGGATCAATAAGCTATTCTTTTAATGATTATTCTATTATTAATAGCCCTGTATGTTCTGCTTTTCAAAAAATAAAACATCGAGACCATGTTTAAATATAGTTGATAGCACTACCTCTTTTGTAGTTGGCAGCGAGTTCCATATTAAATAATATAATTTAATATCAACATTTAGACAAACAAAGGGTCTCCGTCGAGCCTTGACTCATGGCTTGACAAAGACCCTTTGTTGGTCGAAACATTGGCACTTGATATTAAATAGTCACTATTGGAGTGCTGAGCATCTTCCATCTTTTACTTTCATATTCCCGCAGACTCATTCATAAGCTTTGGCACCTGAGATGTTATTTGAAAGGCTAATTCAAAATATTTTAACACATGAGTAGAAAAAGATCACAAAGCAAAATAACTTTTATACCTCTGTCCAGCAGTTATGGAAGGGGTCATAAGCTTCCACGCTGTATATTCTTTGACTGCCATCAAATCCTCCAATGGTGTATACTTTTCCACACAGGGCAGCCATCTTGTGCCTCCATCTGCCTACATTTAAATACTCTATTTGTATCCATTTGTTGATGGAGGAGTTATATTTCCAAACATCATGTTGTGTTTCTTTTCCTCCTAGATAACAAAAACACAAACAAGTAATAACATTCCCTAGATTAATTGAACCACAGAAAAAAAATATCATGCAGATTGAAAGGTAGGCCCTTATCCTTCTCCAAAAAGGTAGAGAGTAGAAGTGTTCCTAGCTTCAAACTCACTTTGGGAGACGATAATGTTCTATGATTTAATTGTACACACCTGAAATATAGACTTCATTTTTAAAGGTTATGCAGGCAAATTCAACCCATTTTTTCTCTTCATTTTCATTGTCTTGGTCTGAAGTTGGAAGTTTTGCAACCTCTAGGCGGCTCCTTCTTAACGGATCAAGACAAGTAACCTCAGTAACAAACTTTTCATCTTTTGTGCAACCTCCGATTATCATGAAGACTTCAGATTGGAATTCGTGCATCCGAGGCTTTGTCCGCTCTGAAATTATCTGGAAAAACACAATTGTTTCTTACGTATAACTATACTGAATATTTATTTACATAAAGCTGGGATGTGTTGACCCGTAACACGTTACCACAAAAAAATATATATATTGCACATACTTGTCATAGGACATCGTTTTTTGCAACGTTACCCATGGAGGTGTTGTAAGCTACACACCTACATGGAATTGAATATAACTGCATCTTCGAAGCATTTTCTACTCTGCTCCTAGTGTCCTTATATTTGTGGTTTCATGTGGAGCAAATGTAATAGGATATGTATATATCATAGTAAAGTTTAGAATACTCTATACAGAATGCTCTATAGAGGTTGAGTATCCCTTATACAAAATGCTCAGGACCGACAGCATTTCGGATAATGGATACTTACGGATAACGGATCAGCTCCAGCATGAACAATTATCCACATTACCTAAATTCAGTGTGAGAAACTTGCTCCCATCAACTTGCTCACATTGAATTTAGGTAATATAGATCATTTACAGCAGTGGAGATGGTGAACTTACCTGCTCCACAGTGCTGCCAAGATGATCTGTCAGTCACTACATTTCCCATGAGCGCTGGATCTTCATTTAAGGTGCCCGGGAGGGTGAAGCAATGGAACTTCACCGCCGGACGCCAGAAAGGTGAGTATCCCTTATCCAAAGGGGTCATTTTGGTTTTTGGATCTTCCAATAAGGGATACTCAACTTGTAGTACATTTGTATAAGAAGAATCTGGAATTGTCATCAGTTTTGTGTTGGGAATGGGCTCAAATCTGAAGTATAAAGATGTTACTAGAGACAAAAGTTAACTTTTCTTGACCTTATTTGCCTATCCTTACCCACAATCCCTTCTGGTGGCTATAGCACTGTACTTCAAAGATATCTGTGGGTGAAACATGTCTTCTGACTTACCTGAGATGTATAGATATGTTCAGCGATTTGTGACGGCGCTAAAACATCCGCTTAGGCTATATGTATATTTTTTTAGAACTTTTGTTAAAAATAAGATTAGTCTACTCGCATACACTTTTTGTGCCCATTAATTTCACAGATTTGTTGTTTTTATAATAGAAACAAAAGCTGTTATATTTGCATCGTCTGAGTGTCAGGGCCAGCCATACAGTGCGTCCGGGTAATTATGTGACTGTGTATGCATAGCATAATGATGCTCCAAATGTACAGAAGGCAGGGGGAGGCAAAGCACACAACAAATAAATATCCAAAAGCTGAAGAACCAGGGAAGCAGGCAAAATAGGGTCAAGGCAGGCAGAATAGGTTCAGTAATGGGGAGACAGGCCCAGGTCAGGACAAGAGATATACACACAAAATTTAAGGGGATGCCAGAAGTAAAAAAAAACTTGGAAATAATAAGACATGCTCATTTTGTGCTTTGTGCTACCACCTTGTTTTTGCCAAGCACTGACCACTGTCAGTGTCTTTGTTAACTATATAATATACTACTATTTGTCTGGCTAGCTATATACTGATGTTAGCTGTACCATATCTGTGCTAACTGATGCCTGTGTACATGGGCGTAGGAAGCGGGGGGGATGGGGGGGACGGATCCCCCCCAGGAAAAAATGTGGGGGGGACAGGTAGGGTGAAATCCCCCCCAGAACGCGAGGCAAACGGGGCCCAAAGTCCCTGCTTGCCGCTTTTTTCCGGCAAGCCGCATCCGATGGATGCGACGGCCGGAAAAAACAAACAAACCTGCCGCCGGATGTGACGTTGCGTCACATCCGGTGACTGTTTCCCTCCTCCGTGCAAGAGGGAAGACTGCACGGAGGAGACATCCGGCGGGGGACACGGAGCAGATTCATGTAAGTACTAGGGGGGGGGGGTTAACTGGCACTATATTACTGGGTTCTGGCTGGCACTATATTACTGGGCTCTGGCTGGCACTATATTACTGGGTTCTGGCTGGCACTATATTACTGGGCTCTGGCTGGCACTATATTACTGGGCTCTGGCTGGCACTATATTACTGGGCTCTGGCTGGCACTATATTACTGGGTTCTGGCTGGCACTATATTACTGGGCTCTGGCTGGCACTATATTACTGGGTTCTGGCTGGCACTATATTACTGGGTTCTGGCTGGCACTATATTACTGGGCTCTGGCTGGCACTATATTACTGGGTTCTGGCTGGCACTATATTACTGGGTTCTGACTGGCACTATATTACTGGGTTCTGGCTGGCACTATATTACTGGGTTCTGGCTGGCACTATATTACTGGGTTCTGACTGGCACTATATTACTGGGTTCTGGCTGGCACTATATTACTGGGTTCTGGCTGGCACTATATTACTGGGTTCCGACTGGCACTATATTACTGGGTTCTGACTGGCACTATATTACAGGCATCTGGCTGGCACTATATTACTGGGCTCTGACTGGCATAATATTACAGGCATCTGGCTGGCACTATATTACTGGGCTCTGACTGGCATAATATTACAGGCATCTGGCTGGCATAATATTACTGGGCATCTGGCTGGCACTATATTACTGGGCTCTGGCTGGCACTATATTACTGGGCATCTGACTGGCACAATATTACAGGAATCTGGCTGGCACTATATTACTGGGCATCTGGCTGGCACTATATTACTGGGCATCTGGCTGGCATAATATTACTGGGCTCTGGCTGGCATAATATTACTGGGCTCTGGCTGGCACTATATTACTGGGCATCTGGCTGGCACAATATTACAGGCATCTGGCTAGCACTATATTACTGGGCTCTGGCTGGCACTATATTACTGGGCATCTGGCTGGCACAATATTACTGCCCAAATGAATGTGGGCAACAAAAAACCTGGCAAATGAATGTGGGCAAAAAAAAAAAAACCCTGGTAAATGAATGTGGGCAAAAAAAAAAACCCCTGGCAAATGAATGTGGGCAAAAAAAAAAAAACCCTGGCAAATGAATGTGGGCAAAAAAAAAAAACCCTGGCAAATGAATGTGGGCAAAAAAAACAAACCCCTGGTAAATGAATGTGGGAAAAAAAAAACCCTGGCAAATGAATGTGGGCAAAAAAAAAAAAAACCCTGGCAAATGAATGTGGGCAAAAAAAAAAACCCCTGGCAAATGAATGTGGACAAAAAAAAAAAAAACCCTGGCAAATGAATGTGGGCAAAAAAAAACCCTGGCAAATGAATGTGGGCAAAAAAAACCCTGACAAATGAATTTGGGCAAAAAAAAACACTGGCAAATGAATGTGGGCAAAATAAAACTGACAAATGAATGGGCAAAATAATGTAATTAATAAGTAATGAGGGTCTGTGCCTTTGTAAGAGGCACAGACAAACCTGGAACGGAAATGCCCACCTTCCCTGCAATGAGATACAGTGTGTGTGACTGACTGTGTGAGTTTGTGTGTCTGTGACTGACTGTGTGAGTTTGTGTGTCTGTGACTGACTGTATGAGTTTGTGTGTCTGTGACTGACTGTATGAGTTTGTGTGTATATGTGACTGATTATGAGTGTGTGTGTCTGTGACAGACTGTATGTATGAGTGTATGTGAAAGACCATGTATGAGTGTGTGTGTCTATGTGACTGACTCTGAGTGTATGTGTCTCTGTTACAGACTGTATCTTTGAGTGTGTGTCTGACAGACTGCATGTTTGTATGAGTGTGTGTCTGCGACAGACTGTATGTATGTATGTATGTATGAGTGTGTCTGTGAACGACTGTATGTATGAGTGTGTGTGTGTCTGACAGACTGTATGTATGTGTGAGTGTGTGCCTGGCAGACTGTATGTATGTATGTATGAGTGTGTGTCTATGTGACAGTATGTATATGTGTGACAGGCTGTATGTATGAGTATATGTGTGTCTGACAGACTGTATGTATGTGTGAGTGTGTGCCTGGCAGACTGTATGTATGTATGTATGAGTGTGTGTCTATGTGACAGTATGTATATGTGTGACAGGCTGTATGTATGAGTATATGTGTCTATGTGACTGACTGTATATGACTGCATGTGATTGTGTGTATGTGCTGTTGTCTGGCTCCTATATTTTTTTTCCTGGCTCCTAAAACTTAGTTAAGGTTGTCAAGCCCTGGTATAAATACATATATTTGGGGTCCACCTTAAGCTTTTGGAAATGCTGGAAATATTTAATATTTTACAGTTTATTTTCTGGTCAGAAATGTAATGTTTGTTTGCTGAGAGGGTAGTGGATGCATGGAATAGTCTTCCAGTAGAAGTGGTAGAGGTTAATGCAGTGAAGGAGTTTAAGCATGCATGGGATAGGTATAAGGCTATCCTAGATATAAGATAAGGCCAGGGACCAATGAAAGTATTACTATACTGAGAGGGTAGTGGATGCATGGAATAGCCTTCCAGTAGAAGTGGTAGAGGTTAATACAGTGAAGTTGTTTAAGCATGCATGGGATAGGTATAAGGCTATCCTAGATATAAGATAAGGTCAGGGACTAATGAAAGTATTACTTTACTGAGAGGGTAGTGGATACATGGAATGGCATTCCAGCAGAAGTTGTAGGTTCATACTGATGTATGTTTTATGGTGTACACACAGCTCGCTGACTATATTTCATGTAACAGTGATAAAATGCACCTGCCTGATGCAGATGTTGTGCTGTGAATGTATCTGTTGTATACCAAGGATCCTGGTAATGTTGGTGGGAACTTGGTGATATCATATACACTGTGACAAGCTTTATTTTTACTGCTGCTATACCCGGCGAGCAAAAATGCTGTCCCCCCCAGATTTTTGGGGGTTCCTACACCCATGCCTGTGTAACTGATGGTAATCCATACTTCTGCTTGTTCTCTGCAAATGGGCTTTTTTGGAACACAGATGTGTCTAATATACTTATGGGAACAATAGTGTAATGTCAGCACTCCAGCAACTGACCTAGAATACCTCCCATTTGATAAATAATCACAGGAAACTGGTATCCCAGGATACCAAAGTGTATACTGTTATACTCCAATATAGATTTACATTTAGGCAGTTTGCTAAAAATACAAGGGTAGCATCCAAATATGTGTTAGCTGGGAGGCATAGTTGAGAGTAAGCTCACATGTACCTCTAAAAACAGATATTGGGTTTGGACCAGTGGCATAGCATTTTTAGCATTTGTTTTGTATTAGTGAAGCAAAAGATTAAACAAAAATCCTTTACTACTACCTAATTTATAAAGAGGGGACCTGGGGGAGCACAATTAATATGTGTTCTTTCCAATGTACTGATGTATCTTTATAAATTAAAATAAACTTCTATTTTAGCACGTTTGGTTAGTGGTGGATCCCGTGTGCCTTCTTCATGGATGGATGGAGTCTCTAACTGCTAGCACCCCTGGGTCAACTGCTCAATAATTCAGTGGCTCACATTCCCACAATGCCCAGAGTTAATCCCTGAACCACTTCCACTAGACAATGTTTCCTATGTATGTGACTTTCTAAACCATTTTAGTATACACCTGGCATTGTCTTGTTACTTCAGATGGGATTAACTATGGGGTAAGAGAAGACTGTCCCTGCAGTTAGGAAAATGTGATTATTGAGACTGGTTTGGAAACAGACATCTAAATGACAGATGTGTAGCTTTCAAAAGAGGAAGCTTCCAACGTCTAGACTGTTAAAGCAAATTCACATTGTACACTGTTACGCATGAGGAAGTAGCACTATTTGTAGAAAAAAGTACAGTCGCAAAGTGAAAGCAATTAAACACATACATAGCTAAATACATAGACAGGTCTCATGATGGGGAAAGAAACTGTAAATGCTTTAATCAAGTAGGCAGTGGATAATGAGTGAAGAGAGAGGTTGGCGGAGGCGAAATTAGGATAAAAGTCATGAAAGGAGAATGGAGGTGGAACGCAGTAATTTAAGCAGCATAAATAAGACAATCAGATATAAGATCTGAATGTTAGCACTAAGAATGTCTTGTTGGACAAAAACGTCGTCACTTGTGGGATCAGATCAAGGATGACGTGACTGACATTGCAACCAGTTACATCAATACCAGTGGCACAGTTAGAGCTCCGTGCTCCAGATCTTCCAGCAGACAGATAGTATCCAGCAGAGAGATAGTATCTGCAATATCTATGCAATATCTCTGTAATGTTGACAGTTTAATTTACGTATTCATGTTCTTTTAAAGAATGTAGAGTTACATTTCATTTTTTTTTTGTTCAATATAGCCAAATCCATATTGCCAAAAAGCACTAAAAATATCCATACTGAATATCCGCTTGTGAAATTCGCAATAGAAATCGGCCATTCCTTGTACTCACCTCATTGCCAGTTAAGTAATACATGCGCGCTTCTTGCATTAGAGGGAATACATCAGGGCACTGTCTAATCAGTTCATTTGCTTCCACTGTCCCAACCAGATACCAAGGATCCAGTAAGGGCAGCCGCACACATTCCAAAAGATTTGGCAGGAGTGAAAGTCTTTCTGACTGCTTGTAGTGCACCCAGTTTATGACTGTTTCAAAGACTTGTGCCTCTTCGGTCACATAAAGTTCATCACTTTTTAAAATGTGATAAAGGATTTCAGGCTGTAGCTCCAAAAAATCTTCATGATTTAGTACTTGAGAAAAATTCTGGATGATGTAGTTCTGGACCCGCATTTTCAAAGGGTCTAAGGAGTGAGTGTCAGCAAGCCTCAAAATTCCAACACAGTTTTCCGGATGAAGAGCTTCGCTAAGGAAACTGGAGCAGGCATCAACCATACGCAGAAACTAGATGGAACACAAAAGATGGAATATCATCAGCTGATTGCATACCTGCTCTTGTTGAAGATTTATCAGCAGAATATAAGAGGTTTAGTACTATGTGCCCTAAGCGTCATATCACACACATTTCACATTAGACACAAGGCAAATACTAATTGGTGATGGTCAATAATACTGCATGATACCATATCACCGGATTCTAGAAAATTTTGTTTGTTTCTCTACAATTTATACAACATATATATGGGGCTTTGTGAATTTGTTTTCAAATCTCTATTTATTTTGAATTGCAATGTTAAAGTCTCTTTAACTTCGCAGTTCAAAAGAGATAGTGATTTTTTAAATACTAATTCATCTATAGCTAAATGTTTATGTACTATTATTTACATCATCAAGACTTCATTAGCCGGCTAGCTATAGCAGTCTATGGTGGCAACTAGCTGGCTAGCTATATCAATATATGGTGGCAACTATCTGGCTTGCTAAGCAGTATATGGTGACAACTAGCTGGCTAGCTATATCAATCTATGGTGGCAACTAGCTGGCTTGCTAAGCAGTATATGGTGACAACTAGCTGGCTAGCTATATCAATCTATGGTGGCAACTAGCTGGCTTGCTAAGCAGTATATGGTGACAACTAGCTGGCTAGCTATAGCAGTCTATGGGGACAACTTGCTGGCTCGCTAAGCAGTCTATGGTGACAACTACCTGGCTAGCTATAGACTGCTTAGCGAGCCAGCTAGTTGTCACCATAGGCTGCTATAGCTAGCCAGCTAGTTGTTGTTGATGACTAATATCTAGCTAGCTATAGCAGTCTATGACGACGACAGCTAGATGGCTAGCTATAGAAGTCTATGGCAACTAGCTGACTAGCAATATCGATAGAATTCAACTTACATTTCAATAAAACACATATTTTTACTAAAGACTTCCAGTTTGAAATATTGGACTGTCAGGATTGCTCTCCTTCAACACAAGTAGTTCATTCAGTATTTCATAATTTGTCTGATAGCCAAAGCATTTAGAGATCTGTCCACTGTATTACATATAACAATGCTCCTAGATCAATTACAGCACTCGCTTCCTCACGGAATGTAGTTGGCACCAAACTCTGTTACATAGACTGAGTTCCTAAGTCATCTCATAAATACCAGATAGTAGCCGGGAATTAATCAAATTGTGATCTTGATTCATGTAAATCTTTAAAATACCTTTAAAGTCTATCTATTTCTTCAAAGAGTATAATTACCTTGAGATTTTTCTATTTGATATTTCACCAAATACTGCCATGAATTAAGAAATAGTTCATAGTTTCCAGTGCATATGATAAACTTCCTCCACTTAGTAAAAGGGAAGTGATTACGTCCTGGTACAACTTGTTGGAAAAACCCACTTGGAAACATGTAAACCACCACAGTATCCTGATAAAGAAACAACTATATACGTTATATCAGAGGGGTAACTAGAAACCACCGGGCCCCGGTGTAAAAATTGCCCTGGGGCCGCCCCGAAGCCACATGCAACTCCTATTTGGCTGGTTTTATAATATTTATATAACAATATATATATATATATATATATATGTATATAGTTGGTTTTATATATTTATCATATCATATATCAGTCATATATTTTATATAAATATTACATAAACCTGAACCATATATATGAACCATATATATATATATATATATATATTTATATATATAACATATGGCTCAGGTTTATTTAATATGTGTATAACATATATGGCTGGTATTAAAATATTTATATAACAAATATTCTATAAAACCAGCTATATATATATATATATAGCTGGTTTTATATCATATTTGTTATAATATTATGGTTACATACATACACACAGTCAGACTTACAGTTACATATATACACAGTCAGACTTAAACTTACATACAGTCAGACTTACACTTACATATACACAGTCAGACTTACACTTACATACAGTCAGACTTACACTTACATATGCACACAGTCAGACTTACATATTCACACAGTCAGACTTACACTAACATACAGTCACACTTACATCCATCCATCCACACTCACAAATTTACACTACATACATACATACCCACAGGTTTTTGTCCCCCTCCCTGCACGGTTACCTTTCATTGCAGGGAGGGGGGTTGATGCGGCCTCCGTTTTATTCTGAGAGCCAGGATGTCACGGACATCCGGCGCTCTAGGAGACTCAGAGTGCAAGGGGATGGGCGAAGCTTTCATCCCCTTGCGCGAAACCAGCACATGGGCTGCATCTCTTTCTCTGGAGGGCCTGTGCTATGCGATTAGTTCAGATCGCATAGTCCAGGTTTGAATCTATCTTTATTGCAGGGGTCGACAGGGCAACCAGGCTCCTGGTGTGACGGGCCCGGTCTCAGCTGCGACCCCTGCGATAATGATAGTTCCGCCACTGCGTTATATTGTGTACATTCCGTGGGTAAATACTTCTGCTTCTTATGCTGAATGCAGTTCATAACAGAAATGTTTAAACGGACTCTGCCAGGCAGATATTGTTTTTACTGTGACTGAGAATAAAAAATATTGAAAATGATCTGTGTATTTAATTCTCAAAACTGCCTAAATTTATAGAATTTTTTTTCAAATGGTTTTGGGGAGTCTCCTGTTTACTAAGGATTCATTAAAAGTTATATTTTATAAGAGGACCTTTTCCTAGTTGCCTGATTTAGGGGAAGTGTCTATACTGGGTTTAACTGAACATATACTGTCTTCTGTTTATGTCATCACCTGAGACTTGATATGCAAATTAACTAATTTTCGTGCAATTTGCATTCATGATGGAGACTGGTTTTATATTTCTGCAGTGTCTGTGTTTAGCTGTAATCATATTTTGTTTTTATTGCCATAAGAAGGCCTTTCTTTAGATACTATTATTTTGATTATATCATATAATTAACTATAAAATAAATAATGAAATATGAACAATTTTTAAAAAAATACTTTTTTTCTTAATTTTACATAAAAAATATTTTATACATCTACAAACATTAATAAATTAATAAAATATAAATTAATATGTTTGCAATAACTGAAAGTAGCATTTTTTCTAACCATATTCTTCTACAAAGATTTTTGACCCTAACCTTACCATCACCCTATCATAACACTACCCCTAAACCTAACTGCTAACCCTAAATCTTAGCCTATTTTTTTTTTTTAGTGTAACTTAGTGTAACAGCAACAGTGTGATGGAAGTAATCATAATCACTTCCAAAGCTCTTGCCCACAACGACATGTTGCCTTTCAATATGATGGCTATGATCACTCAGTGTTGTCTCAATATTGAGGCATTGCAGCAACACTGGCAGATCAGTGATCACTTCTGCTGCTTATTTTAATACAGTACATGCACATCCTAACATCATGAAGGGGTTAAACCACAAGTAATGTCATACGCAGGAGAGTTCAGAGACACAATTAAAATACTTTTTTCTTCTATTTCAGGCATTTGCTTGCAATTCTGCTTATACAGTGTATAGACAATTTGTAATCAATTTTTTTTTCTACATTCACAGTATTGATAATATGCAGGTGACAGAGACCTTTTAAAGGTGTACCAGATGGAGTACATAGAGTTGACACTGTTCCTCTTCTGGCAGAGGCCAGCTGCTATCAATCATAACATGGCCAATCACATGAGGATATGACTCATCAAATCCCTGCTCCCAGCCCTGAGTGCAGAGTGTCTCCATTGAGTGAGAAGATATCTGTAAAAGAGAGATCAACGGCTCCCTCCACACCACTGCCAGCTCAGGAAGGTGCCCCTCTTCCAGTGATACTCAGTCAGCATCAGGGCCGGACTGGCCCACTGGGATACCGGGAAAAATCCTGGTGAGCAGTCTTCCCTGGGGCCGCTTTGAGATGCGGCCACTTTATATAATTTGGCCGCCGGAAATCAGACGAATGTGTTAAAGCGGCGACGGCCGACGAATTAGTTAAAGTGGTGACGGCGGCTAAATTACCTGAATTTGGCGGCTGTCACCGCCAAATCAGGGGGGAGACTACAGGGGGAAAGAGTCTACAGGGGAAAGAGACTACAGGGGGAAAGAGACTACAGGGGAAAGAGACTACAGGGGGAAAGAGTCTACAGGGGAAAGAGACTACAGGGGGAAAGAGTCTACAGGGGAAAGAGACTACAGGGGGAAAGAGTCTACAGGGGAAAGAGACTACAGGGGAAAGAGACTACAGGGGAAAGAGACTACAGGGGGAAAGAGTCTACAGGGGAAAGAGACTACAGGGGGAAAGAGTCTACAGGGGAAAGAGACTACAGGGGAAAGAGACTACAGGGGGAAAGAGACTACAGGGGGAAAGAGTCTACAGGGGAAAGAGACTACAGGGGGAAAGAGTCTACAGGGGAAAGAGACTACAGGGGGAAAGAGTCTACAGGGGAAAGAGACTACAGGGGGAAAGAGACTACAGGGGAAAGAGACTACAGGGGGAAAGAGTCTACAGGGGAAAGAGACTACAGGGGGAAAGAGACTACAGGGGAAAGAGACTACAGGGGGAAAGAGACTACAGGGGGAAAGAGTCTACAGGGGAAAGAGACTACAGGGGGAAAGAGACTACAGGGGAAAGAGACTACAGGGGGAAAGAGACTACAGGGGAAAGAGACTACAGGGGGAAAGAGTCTACAGGGGAAAGAGACTACAGGGGGAAAGAGACTACAGGGGGAAAGAGTCTACAGGGGAAAGAGACTACAGGGGGAAAGAGTCTACAGGGGAAAGAGACTACAGGGGGAAAGAGTCTACAGGGGAAAGAGACTACAGGGGGAAAGAGACTACAGGGGAAAGAGACTACAGGGGGAAAGAGTCTACAGGGGAAAGAGACTACAGGGGGAAAGAGTCTACAGGGGAAAGAGACTACAGGGGGAAAGAGTCTACAGGGGAAAGAGACTACAGGGGGAAAGAGACTACAGGGGAAAGAGACTACAGGGGGAAAGAGTCTACAGGGGAAAGAGACTACAGGGGGAAAGAGACTACAGGGGGAAAGAGACTACAGGGGGAAAGAGACTACAGGGGGAGTGTAGAGAGAGACAGACATGGGGGGATAGGAAAAGATAGACAGACATGGACAGTGCCAACATACTCTGGATCCGCCCCTGCAGGGAAAGTCCTGTGGTGCAATCTCAGTGCTGGGGTAAGTCCTGGGTGCTGGGTCAAGTCCTGTCAATGAAATCTGCATGATGGGGATAAGTCTTGTCAATGCAATTTACATGCTGGGGTTAAGTCATGTGAGAGCAATCTGCATGCTGGGGTAAGTCCTGTGAGTGCCATCTGCATGCTGGGGTAAGTCCTGGGTGCTGGTGCAAGTACTGTGAGTGCAATCTGGGTGCTGGGGTAAGGTTATATTCCATACACTGCCCTGATATATACCCCTGTACAGGGCAATATATGTCCTAAGTATGTACAGAAGGTTATGCCTCACACACTGCCCTTGTATATATCCCTGCAAAGGATAATTCATATAACCTTGGGTACATACTGGGGCCTCTGTATTGTCCTTTCCATAAGTTATATATCAGGGTGTGACAAATTATCTTGTGTACATACTGAAGGTATAAATTGCGATATACAAAGGTATAAATAAGTCTTATCAGCCAGCCTCATGAAAGTAGACTGGCTGAGCTGTATGGGAACTGTAGTTAACAGCAGATGGTGTGTAGGGTTACCATCTGTCCGGTATTTTGCCGGCAGGCTGGTAAAAAAATCAGTTTGACGCCAATGTTAAGTTTAAGGAGGCAGTAGCATGGCCGGCAATTTTTTTGAAGAACAGGTGGCAACCCTAATGGTGTGACAGGTGTTAGTTATGTACTACAACTTCCATGATGCATAGTCATAGTGGCATCATGGGAATTATAATTCACAGCTAACATCTGCAGCTTTATCTACTTTTGTCTTCACTTCCCATGATGCTCAGCCAGCTTTGTAAGTGCAAAGTGGTGCTGTGGCAAGTTATGTGGGTGCAATCAGGTACTGTGGGTACAATGGCAAGGGATGTGGGGGTAATAAATAAAAAGGAAATAAATAAAAATCAGAAATGCCCGCATGTAGGGTTGCCACCTTTTCTTCAGAACAATACCAGCCTTGGTACTGTCTCCATATACTTAACATTGGCCTGACACCAATTTTTTTACCGGCCTAAGATATATTAAATCCTCTCAGTGCTTATGAAATACAGTAGTATCAATGCAAATACTGCATAGAACAAACAAACCACTCTTACTGTGATTTAGCTGTGATGTGAGGCATTGTTGGGAACCTACCACTGGCGTGTCAGGACTGCACACAAGTCATTGTATTACCATTTGTGGCGTGGGGGAATCTGAGCATGCATGGAAAGGCTATATCAGAGCTTAAGGGGCTGGACACTGAATAAACTGTTGTGTGGTTGCCTTCTGACAGGTCTGTGTGACATTTGCAACTTGTGGCAAAATCCTAAAAATATTTGGATTTGAACAGATCATTTTGGATAATGGATATCTGGATACAGGATACTCAACCTGTACATGAAAAAAATAGAAAAATAGAAAAGAATGTCCCACAGGCTACCTAGGTGCTGCAAGCAATGGCTCCATTGTACTACTTTCTTATTTAGTTTTTGCAACAATAGAATCAACTTTTTATTGGATCAAGTGGATTATCTGCAGTCTGTGAAGTAGGACATTCTTTTCTATTTTTCTGTTTACCGTTTAAACAGTCAGGTTGAGGGACCAGCTACCCTCAAGGAGTTAAGAAGATCAGAGGACTGTGTATGTATCAGGTTTCTTTTTCACTCTTTTCATTTGTTACATGAAAAAAGTATTCAATAAATAAAAGGTTTTGTGAGAGGTGCATTATAGGTAGTGGGTGTGGTCAGTAGTGTATGGGTATAAGCATAAATACATCAAGCTATTGTTAGGAATGAGCAGTGTTACTATTAAACCTTTCCGCCTACTCCTTATGGCATCCTTAAAAGTGGAGTAGCCTGTATAGCGCCTAATAGCTCTGTAGTTTGGTCCATCGCTAAAAGGACAACAATCTGGAAAAACGTTAGTTATGTTTAGTTGAAAAATTACATCCAATGTAGACATATTAAACTGAAAAGTTTTAACAAAAGAATATAAATAATTTAGTATAGAGCTCTTTTTGCTCCCTATACCAGTCTCAGGAGGCAGACATGTTGTCTCAAATTTTGGGTCACATGGCTCAGACCTTAGGTCATCAGACACAAGGAAAGTAAAAAAACTGACCCAATATTCACAACAACATGTCTGCCCCCTGAGAGACCAAAGAGTGCTCAATAGTGCTCAATAAAGTATTTTACTCCTATTTTTTTCATTAAACCATTTCTATTACAAATGCCTACATATCTTTCAATATCTTAATGACAGTTGTCCTTTAATCAAAGTGAAGATGTCCTTAGTGGTTATGTGCATGTAACTGAATTCTGTAAAGGAATCTTACATCCTAGACTTTATTGACGTCTTCTAGTCTGCTGAGACAACATGAAGATTCTAAGGGTGTTATACATCTATCCAAATAATATTTCAAAGTCAAATGTTCCACTCAATAACAACAAAGTGGTGGAACATGAAAACATGATAGGTTACTGGTCGCCTGAGGGGACTGTTCATCACATGCAAAGTAACTAATCAGACAGTACAGAACAGGTGATAGTTGTCCCTAAGACATAACACATCACAGATACCTTACACATGAGTCAGATACTGTTTTTAAATGTTAGCATATATATTGTTGTTTACATCTGTGAACACCTGCCTTCTACATGATTACTTGTTTTGATTATCAGAATTTTTATAACTTTTTTGGTCTATTAGTATATCTCTATAATCCAGTAGCAGCATATATAGATGAATTATTATAAATATATAGCTATTTATAGTGATAACACCCCATTTTCACTTTGATGCATGTGTTAAGTGGTAATACTGTATACAATACTCCTTCTATGGAATCGGATGACCATTTTTAGTACATTTTACTGACCTGAAAGAGACTTGAAGCTTCTAAAATTTTTTGGACATTTTGTTTGGTAATGACCACTTTGCTAGTGTACGTGTAATCCAAAATGATATCCATGGTTTCGGCATCAACACCTCTGATTACGATTCTCTCTTCATATTTCTCTTTCAATTCATTACAAAACATGGCTCTGAGAGGGAGGAAATACAATATTGTTACTATACATACATCAAACATTTTCAAACATTTTCTTACAACTTTGCTATCACGCTATATAGATCATTTTCCCCCTCTATATTCACAGTAAAGCAATGTTTAGGCGATACAGTCCCTATAGTACCTGTTTTTTGCAGTTCACGTGTCTGTCAGTTTTGATCGAATAGCTCTCTTTATTGAATGTCACATTGCTGAGATTTCTCATGTTTTTGTTTCTTGTTTAGAAATGTTGCCAAGAAAATCCATTTTATGATCTTATCATTTTTTTAAATATTTTTAAATGGTGCATTAAAAATATCCAGAAAATTTCAAATAAAAACAAATCCTGCATATTTATTTATGTGGCTTATATGACAGCAGTGGCACATTTCTGTGGTCAATATTAGCCTTATCTCAACAAAACAGGCCACGGAAAGGAGGAGCACTTATTACTCTTATTACTGCTAAATCTTCACTCTTCATTTCAGTGAAAGACATACCCTGGCCAAGTAAAAGCTGTACTGAAAGATGTCTATGGAATGTCTACCACTGGACTAAGAGATTAGAGTGATCTCAACATCATATGTGTTTTCATCACAAAGACAATCTGGTTGCAAATATGGTATGTTTATCTGAATTGACTGTGGCCAAAAAAGCTGTGGAAGAAAAACAGGAGACTAAGAAGGGAAGGAGGCAGGTCACCTATACATTGTTTATAGTATGAATATTATATAATGACAAAATGACCTGTAGCAAAAAATCCACTAAACGTACAAATTAAGATAAAATGTGTTTTAATATTGGTGTCTTCTTTTTATGAACCTTATGGCTTGATAAAAATAACATACTTCATACTGATACAACATAATTTACACATCATGCCACAATGTGATGTAATGAGCAGGAGACACCACATACACAAGATCATTTACACATCATGCCACAATGTGATGTAATGAGCAGGAGACACCACATACACAAGATCATTTACATATCAAGCCACAATGTAATGTAATGAGCAGGAGACACCACATACACAAGATCATTTACATATCAAGCCACAATGTAATGTAATGAGCAGGAGACACCACATACACAAGATCATTTACATATCAAGCCACAATGTAATGTAATGAGCAGGAGACACCACATACACAAGATCATTTACACATCATGCCACAATGTGATGTAATGAGCAGGAGACACCACATACACAAGATCATTTACACATCATGCCACAATGCGATGTAATGAGAAGAAGACACCACATACACAAGATCATTTACACGTCATGCCACAATGCGATGTAATGAGAAGAAGACACCACATACACAAGATCATTTACACGTCAAGCCATAATGTTTTGTAATGATTAGGAGACAGCACATACACAAGGTTTGTTTACACATCATGCCACAATGTGATGTAATGAGCAGGAGACACCACATACACAAGATCATTTACATATCAAGCCACAATGTGATATAATGAGCAGGAGACACCACATACACAATATCATTTATACATCAAGCCACAATGTGATATAATGAGCAGGAGACACCACATACACAAGATCATTTACATATCATGCCACAATGTGATGTAATGAGCAGGAGACACCACATACACAAGATCATTTACACGTCAAGCCCCAATGTGATGTAATGAGCAGGAGACACCACATACACAAGATCATTTACATGTCAAGCCACAATGTTTTGTAATGATTAGGAGACAGCACATACACAAGATCATTTACACATGATGTAATGAGCAGGAGACAGCACATACACATACAGGTTTGTTTACACATCAAGCCACAATGTGATGTAAACGCAATGTTTAGATCATTTTCTATCATTTTTTATTCTCTACATTTACAGTAAAAACAATGCTTAGGTGATACAGTCCCTTTAATACAAAATTATATAACTGCACTGATTAGGGTATGATTAATTAAAGAAATATTTGAGAATCTCTCATGGTCAGACATTGCTTCTAATGACATTCTATCTCCTTTAATTTTCTAGCTGTACAAACAGGTATCACTTACCTGAAATAATTGCTAGCTGCAGCCAGAACCACACGGTGACATGAAAAAACTTTATTGCCAACACATAACATAACATCTGTCAAGGAGTTCTCAAGTCTCAGGTTTTCAAGTCCATTCTGAAGAGCCAAAGTAAAGCCAGTGTCATCAAACTTTCTGTTACCTCCACTGGAGTTTTCAATGAGCTCGCCCAGTTCCTTGGGGCACTCGCTGTTCAATGATATAATAAAATCATCTGAACTTTTTTCCACTGACTCTCCCATGTTTGAGGCAGAGAAGTGTATGTTGTGAAAAATTGGAGCTCCTGAGAAGTCGTTAGGTTACACTTTTGCAAGTAAAGCGGATTTCCTGCCCCTGACTCTAAACTTATCTCCAACTATCACACTCAAAACAGGAAACCTTCAAATTTTCACAATCGGCAGCTTAAAAGGTTCAGTTCCATTTGGAAACCACGGTCTATGTAAAGCTATTTTTTCTCAGGCTGTAAAATGGGACTTTCCCTTTAAAAACAAAGTCCTAGTACAAGTTTCCTTTATAAAAGGTACCACAATAAATAGCTTGTGACACTTTGAGTGATGTTTATAAAGTAATGGTAATAAGCACTGTCGACGTAATGCGTAATGCAGGCAAATTAATGGAATTTTAAATGGTTTAAGTAACTGGTAAGAAGCATCCCATTGCTGTATGATTACAGTACAGTGTGCTAATTACTATGATGAGCTATTCATTATCTATAAAACCTATAAGGACTGGGGAGAAGCATGGCCTCCTCCTATAATGATAACCGCATACAAGAAGTATATATATATTTATATATATAATATATTCATGTTCATCATTGGCCAGCTTTGTAACGCAACCATTAGACCATCATACAGAAGTTTAAGTTAAGTTGGGGGCCTGAAACTAGTAAGTTAATGATGTAATACTATAGACATTTTAGCTGACTGTGCAAAAACCTCTGATGACCGCATTGGGCTATTCTGACACCACAAGGGTCAGTCCATGTGGACTCACTATAAAAGGAAACAATGTCAAGACTTTATTGCTCAGTTCTTCTGTTGCCCCAGTCCAGGGTACATAAACTGTGCCAACAGTGCAACCGGGGGATAGGGGCAACAACAAAGAGAATGAGCCAAAGTAGGAAGGACAAACTCTGGCAAAAAGATTGTGGATGTTGTTAACACAGTTAACTCACACCTGTACTTCATGTAAGACGTGTATTAGCTGTGTCATGGATGCCTATGAATGTACACTCGCGGGAATGCTGCATATGCCTGCACATGTTAAAATGACTGCCACACATGGAGAAGCTTCAAGGGTGTGCTTAAATGGGTTAACATGTACAGATGATTAATGATAATATTCCAGTAGCAATGCTCCACTGTTATATTTCAAGTACCAAGCAGCAGTGAAGAGAGGAAGCTTTCCCAGGCAGAGCCACTGGCGGTGGTCCTTCTGGATTTCGAAGAGAAGCTGCTGCAGGTCATGGGACCTGAGAAAAGTCCCAGTGGTTGAGGGGGCAGTTTACACAGACTTGCATGGTTGTAATTACAGAACATCAAGTGATTTGTTAGGATTAACACTGCTCTCTCAGTTTCTTTGTTGTATCAGACACTGAGTCCATTTAATCCCCAGAATCCTCTGCACAGGACACACACGATCTTTCAGCTCCTCCTCAGACCAGATCAAATGGCTCAGTTGGCCTTGGTGCCAGAGACCTCTTCACCTTTTTATGAAACATACCAAGATATGTGCGTGTATGTACATAATATCACCTGTAGTAGAAATGCGCAATGATAGGGATCCTTTCAGGGAATTGCATTGAATATAAAATAGTGACTATCAGTCAGTATCAGCATCTCGTCAGAATGATTACAACTCGGCTACTGTGGCCTTAAGTTTTTCTGTGCGACAGCACGCTTCTGTGACCATTTACTTGGATTAAAATATTTCCCTATCTGCAATTTAGACCGCAGTGCTGCGTCAATCTTCTTTATCATGCTTGTTTACGGTGTCAGGTAGCACAGACTAAGAGAAAATGGTGTTCCACCAGATGTGAGTGAGATTCCGGAGCAGAAGCAATATTCATGGTGATGCAAGAGACTAATACCCGGTAGCTTTTGTCCTTGATTGCCATCCATATCATATACAAATTTCTAGTTATTTCCGTAAACCTGGTGCCTTTCTGATCTATACATGTTGCCGGTACCGTGGGAGATCCCTTGAGGCTAAGAAAATCTCCTTCTGCCATATTCATAAAAGGGGAATTTTCTTTCTTTCCATTTGTGTATTTGTGGTTTGGTGTTTTTAATATCTGTAGCAGCCATTTTCTAATGCGCTAAGCTGAATTTCCATTAAGTCAAAATACCTCTAAACTTTAGAAAAAAAAGCATTTTTTTAATAGAGTTATTTAGTTTGTGCCTAGTATGAGGGTAAAATGGCATAAACTTTTAAAGATTTCCCAACATACTAAACTGCATGCTCCAACTCTGTTTTAAACTTGATCAATAGAAAGGACGCTAGCTAGCTCCCCTCTATCACTCTTATCAGAAAATCTATCTGGTCTATGCATGCACTGAAGGCCACAAATGACTGATTATGGGTTATGTGCTGCCAACTTCCAATTATGTCACAGCTAATCACTGGGTAAATGAACCCTTTGGCATGTACCTCTGAAGGTATCTGCTGCTTCCCCTGGCAGTGTGGTCATCCAGAAAATAACTTTTGCTTTTATTAATGAACCACTAACCTCCAGTAGCGTTTTTTCTAGACATGTGCAAAACTAAAATTTTCATTTAGTTTTCATCCATTCGGACGAAAATGTTATTTATTTAGTCTAAAACGAATTTCATTCATTACTGCATTCGTTTCAGACGAAATTCGTTCATTATTTTCGTTTCGTTTTATTCGTTCGTACCAATCAATTGACCTACACATTCCATAAACCGAAAGTTTTCGGTTTATAGAACAGCAATAGCATTACATGTATTCTATAAACCGAAAGTCTATAAACCGAACATCGTTCAGTTTATAGACTTTCGGCTTATGGAATACATGTAATACTATTGGCTTTCTATAAACCGAACTAGAGTGCCCATTCATAAGAAATTCTTATGAATGGGGACTCTAGTTCGGTTTATAGAAAGCCAGTAATATAACATGTATTCTATAAGCCGAAAGTCTATAAACCGAACAACGTTCGGTTTATAGACTTTCGGTTTATAGAATAGCAATAGCATTACATGTATTCTATAAACCAAAAGTCTATAAACCGAATGTCGTTCGGTTTATAGATTTTTGCCTTATGGAATACATGTAATACTATTGGCTTTCTATAAACCGAAATAGAGTCCCCATTCATACGAATAGGTCAATTGACCTATTCATATGAATGGGGACTCTATTTCGGTTTATAGAATAGCAATAGCATTACATGCATTCCATAAACCGAAAGTCGTTCATTATGTCGGTTTATGGAATGTATGTAATGCTATTGGTATTCTATAAACTGACTCTATTTCGGTTTATAGAATGCCAATAGCACGAATGAACGAATGATTTTCGTTTATTAACCATTCGTTCATTCGGCTTTCGTTAGTTTAGCATTTTCGTTATTCGTTTTTCGGATGAATGGACGAAAATGCTATTTTCGGACGAAAATGCATTCGTCCGAAAACGAATGCACATGTCTTGTTTTTTCCTTGCATGTGCTTGATTCTTTACATGTATATGAATATTGCTTAGGAATATGCACAATGAATCTAGAAACAAATATTCCAGTACAGATACATTGACTCAAATCCTTTTTCTTTCCAAGTTCATTTTCACTCCAAATCTCTACACCTCCTATGACGCCCACCAAACCTCAATCACTGTCTGCACTCTCTTATAAAGCTCTGAAAATATGGCTTAATCTAGCAGAAAACATCAGATTTTTGACTAAATTTAAATTTTCTGTATAAAAATCAAAATGTAACTGTAGCATGTTCCCTTTTCTCATCATTCCGTGGCATATTTTAATGTTTTAAAGGTGTACCATTTTGTTAATTTATAGCTGCGCAGTAAATGTTCATCAAGAAATGCTTAAAAACAAAAGATATTTCAACATATTGTTCATTGCAAAGGACTTTAAAAATGGTAACTATGAATATGTTTCTCATTCCCCCCTCTAGATGGCACTGTATACATGTGTAGGATAGTAGACAATGTTAACATATTTATTGGCTCACCGCCAATATATTTTTAGCACGTTCTAGGTTTACATACAGTTGTTATTGAGACAATGGAGTTTGTGTACCAGTACCCGACAACGAAATATTTTGGCATCAAGGGCTTTTTTCTCCTCACCCAATCCTTGGCGTGATGTCAATGGATTAAACAGACATTTAAAGAACCTCAAACTTTGTATACTGTATTTTATTACTTTAATATGCAATTGCTGGGATAATAGTGACCTAATGCCAACATATTGGTGTGTTAGGCCTTGGAGTGCAACCACCACCTTTTGCAACTTTATACATATATATAGGGAATTATTATTGCTTTTTTGTTTTCTGTGTCTTGTCTGTTTTTATGCGTTTGAGCACATTGATGCTCCATAAGGATATCAGATTGGTAATAAGTGTGTTTTATTTATTATTTTTATTATTTTATTATTATTACTGCACATTGGCATCACATTTTGACCTCACATTCATTTTTTTATGCATTTATTATTTAATGCTAGTGGTGAGTCACTAGAGGGAGATAGACACATTCATTTCTAGAAGGTAATATACTATGGGCCAGATTTAATAATGCAAAATATAACTTAGCACTGGTTTTCTATTGCAGTCTATGGAATTCAATGGCATGATATAAATTAACTCAGGTTATTGAATAGACCCAAATGATTAATATTTCATAAATTCAGCATAACACCGTGATAGGATGTCACTTTTGCAATAAGTCAGTTTGTGAAATTTCTTCCCTGCTAGATATTCAACTGTCAACTGTAAGCTGTATTATTGGAAAGTGGACATGTGTTTTAGCAGCAACTCAGCCATGAAGATCACGTCAGTCACGGAGTGGCGTCACTGAGTGCTGAGGAGCATTGTGTATAAAAGTCGGCAGTGCTATGCTGATTCCATTGCTGAAAATTCCAAACTCACACTGACATTAGTATCAGCACAACAATTCATGGCTGAGCAGCTGCATGCAAGCCTCACAACACCAAGTACAATGCCAAGCTTCAGATTGAGTGATGTAAAGCACGCCGGCACTGGACTCTAGAGCGATGAATGAAGCTTCACTGTTTAACAGTCTGATCGATGAGTCTGGGTTTGGCGGATGCCAGGAGAACGTTACCTGCCTGACTGCATTGTTCTAACTGTAAAGTTTGGTGGAGCAGTGATAATGATAAGGGGCTGTTTTGCAGGGGTTTGGCTAGGACCCATACTTCCAGTGAAGGGAAATCTCAATTCTCCAGTATGCTAAGACATTTTGGATAATGCTATGCTTCCAACTTTGAGGGATCAGTTTGGGGAAGGCCCTTTTCTATTCCAGCATGACTGTGCCCCCAGTGCACAAAGCAAGATCCATAAAGATATGGTTTGGTAAGAACATGACTGGCCTGCACAGAGTCCTGACCTCAGCTCCATCAAAAACCTTTGGGATAAATTGGAATGGATATTGTGAGCCAGGCCTTCTCATCCAACATCAGTGTCTGACCTCACAAATGCTCTACTGGATGAATGGGCAAACATTCCCACAGTAACACTCCAACATATTGTGGAAAGCCTTCCAAGAGTGGAAACTGTTACAACTGTAAAAAGGGGGGGGGGGGGGGACAAACTACATATTAATGTCTGTCTATTTTGGGGGGGGGACCAACTACAAATTAATGCCTGTCTATTTAGAATGGAAAATCATAAAACTCCCTGTTGGTGTAATGGTTAGATGTCCCAATACTTTTGTCTAATTTAAACTAATTTATTTGTTGTTACGTAAATGTTTATTTGGCTTCTAACTATGACCTTAAAGAAACCTAAAGATTTGCCTGCGCAAACTATTATGAGTAATCTGAATCATCCTGTAGCCAGGTATCAAGTGTCAGTTGATACCTGGCTTTCTCTGTTTCTCTGTTGTGGAGCCATAACATAAGTTATTAAAGTGACACACCATGATTATTATTATGATGTTCAGTGTTATGCACCGTCTAGATCAGGAGGGTTAAACTATAGCCCCCTAGTTGCTGATGGCATAATAGGAAGCTAGGAAGCTGGAGGGCCATAGCTTGACACAGGACTAGATGATCATAAAATAGTATATTAAGCAATATGTGTCAAATAAAATCATAACTCCATTAACATGATAACTGTATCCGGAAAGGCAAAAGAATCAAGACATTTTTCTTATTTCTTTATTATTTTTGCCTTAAAGCAAGTTTTAGTTTCCTTGTAGTTTTACACTAAAAAGAATTTATGCGGGGCCTCTAAATTCAGTGACATCACTGACAAAGCGTACACAGGCTGCTTCACTCTGCAGCAGTTTCCATGCTGCAGTCATTACTGTAGAATCTATCTTCAGTTCAACTCAGTTGCTTTAATTGCTTGGAATGAAGGGCATGGCTTCAGCATGAAGTAGGGCATGGCATTTTATTTAACACTGTGGGATGATCTTCAGGAGGAAAACAATAGAGAGCGAGTATGATAGATGCTTGGTGGAAATATATCTCCAATTGGACCTGCAATGCGACAGCATGACAGATGCCATGCCTGTGTACCAACCTTTCCTTTAGCTTTGAATTTGTTGAAACCTGAGCAGGGATTCTGCTCTATTTGTCCCTGATCTCTTGCGCTAGGGGAAGCACTATTAAGTTATCGGCCTGCAGGAAATAGGAAAGTTAGGTAGAGTTATAACCATCAATATGTATATGTAATAGATATACGATTGAACTTATAACATGTCATTCTATTATTCCCCATCAAGTTAGGACTGACAAATTGACATATAGTCCACTAGAGACGCATGGTGGGTAAGAGACTGAGAAGACCTCGACAGCAGCACCCCGATGTCTTGTGCCCCCATCTGGGCTTTTCGTGTTTACATTTTCTCCCCATAGTTTCATCATGGAGCTTTGTGTGGGAAATTCAAGCAATCAGGATACAATACTGCCTGTATACCCAATTTTTAGCACAGAGTTTTTGTTCGACCACTCTGGTTGACAGTCAAGCTCGGCACCAGCATTTCTTGTTTTTATTTGTTTCCTCTGTTCTCCTTCATTATAGTTCTTCTGCTCACCTTTTCATTATCATAAAAATATTGCACCTCATTACAGCACCCACTGGACTTGCCTCAACACCACATTGCAGCACCCACTGGACTTGCACTCAACACCACATTGCAGCACCCATTAGACTTGCCCCTGCACCCACTGGACCAGCTATTGCACCCAAACAACATGCCATTGCACCCAATGACTTGTCCTAAAGGACATGTCCCTGCACCAAGAAGACTTGACATTGCACCCAGAGGTCTTGCCTTGCTCCCTCGGGTCTATTGGGGGCAACATCCTACAATGCTGTCAAACAGTTCCAGCATGTCTTCTTAATCAGAATACATGGAGATCACATGACCCTGAGTTTCTGACACAGAAGACATGCCGTAAGTTTTGGCTACCATTGGAGGTTGTCTGTGAGCAACACATAGACATCATCTGGCTGCACTTGAGGAGGATCCATGTACCCTTCAGAATGGGACAGTTCTTCATTTCGGGACTTCAAGTGTCTGACAGTTCTATGTTGAAAAAGTTTAGTTTTAGGGCTCATGTAGGATTAGTATTAGGGTATTGGGGTTAGTGTTAGGGTTTTATGGTTAGTTTTAGTATTAGAGGTTAGTATTGGGGATCAAAGTTTGGGGTTAGTATTAGGGTTAATTTGAGAGTTAGGCTAGGGTGTACTTTTTGTATAAGAGAGGGTTTCTTTATTCGGGGAGTTAGTATCTGGTGCTGACAGTTCAGTGCCCTAACAGCCGCAGTGAACGCACCATGAAGTACTGTCCTAGATGTATTCATAGGCAGGACACATTCTACAAAGCCTGATTCCAAAGTGGATTCCAGGTGAAATTAGCCACTCGTGACCCAACCAACCCACTGGAATAACGATATATCCCAGCCAAAAAACAGACTGTGCATTCCATACTGTGTTTGCCGATGTGATTTATTAAACATGCATAATTCATAAATGAGAAGCTAACTGCTGTGAAAAAAATGTTTTGGTTATAAAACTATTAATCATAAGTTTAGTTTTTTGAAACACATTATGTTTTGTCACAGATATTACTTTCCCATATAAAAATGATGCACATCGACAAACGCAGAGTCAATTTTTTCTTTGGATTGGACCTGAACCCTAGCCATATAATCACTAGAGGTCTGATTATATTAGGCAAACCTTTAATATAAGGCAAGGGGTAGTTTTCCGTGCATTTTGTCTTAAATTTGAACAAATATGGATTTCTGATCACATGACCCAATTTAAAAACATCTTGGACATCCCTGCTCTATATATTCCTTACTACTCTGAACTCTAACTCAGCCTTCTAGTGTCCTTATAATCACTGATTGTGTTCTGCAACATACAAAACATATTTTTACAAACAGCATGAGGTTTAAAATGCACCTGTCATTACCCCCCTACTCAAAAGCTGTGTCCTTTAATCTGATTTTATACATGATGGTTCAAGTCGTGTCTGTTGTTTTGCAATGTGTAGAGATTTTTCTACAGGTTAATCTTTCCCCAAAGACTTAGCTGATGTTTGGAACAAAGAGTATAATTGCACAATAACTGAAGAAGCCATTTGTGATTTGCATTACTGGTTAGGTTACTTTTTAGTGAACTGTAAGAACTGACACATTGTGTATCTGTTACCACTGTAGAAACTCTGTGGCACTCACAGGACTTGGCCCAAGTACCCATTGGACTCACAGCACTTGCCCCCAGCCAGGGCCGGCATTACGTGTTCAGGTGCCCTCCCCATCTCTGTTCTCTCTATCCCGATGCCCCATCTCTGGTCTGTCTACCCCTGCTCCCCCATCTCTCTCCCCCTCCTCCCCTATCACTGGTCTCTTTCCCCTCCTGATCATGCAGGGTATCGAAAATACGATGCCCTGCATCATCACTAAGCACAAGGAGCTTATGCTGCCCAGGGCTCCCCGTGAAGAAGACACTGTGCTGCTTCACAGGTTGGGGGCAGACCTTCACCACTTCTGTCCAACCCCTCCCAGGATCCTGCTCCACAGCCGAGCAGAGGGCTGGTGAGGTGAGATCTTCTGATCTCCCCAGGCAGTATCTCTACCAGCAAACTTTTTATTTCAAAGGGCACCCCCTTGGGTGTTGCACAATGTGAGCTCACACAGGTCGCATACCCCAAAGGCCGGCCCTGCCCCCAGCACCCATTAGTCTCAAAGGACTTGTCCACAGCACCCATTGAACTCAGATGACCTGCCCTCATCACCCACTGCACTCACAGGACTTGTCCCAAGTACCCATTGGACTCACAGCACTTGCCCCCAGCACTCATTAGACTCAAAGGACTTGTCCCCAGCACCCATTGAACTCACAGGATTTGCCCCCAGCACCCCGTTGCACTCACAGAACTTGGCGCAAGTACCCATTGTACTCACAGCACTTGCCCCGAGCAGCCATTGAACTCACATGACTTATCCCTAGCACCCATTGCACTCACAGGACTTAGCGTCCACTGGACTCACAAGACTTGCCTCAGCACCTATTCCATACTTGATCTAGTGAAGACTAACATTAGGTACCCCAGCAGTTGTGGATATCATGCTGGGCCAATAGTGGTGATTTTTTGTGACACTCCGATCTGCAGCATCTATGTGCCGCTACCCGGCCTGTCCTAACGTTTAGCATTTCTGCTATGAGCATACATAAAAATGTAGATGTACATGCACATCCAATGTCTAGTGGAGAGCACAGAGTAGGATTGGGAACAGAAAATGGGTGAAGCCTTCTTGGGGTCTGATTAACACAAAAATCTAGCTCGTTGGGACAGGAAATGAATCAATTGATGTAGCTCACTTGTAATTAAAAAGGTGAGTTTCTAATGTGTCAAAAGTGATGTCCATTCAGCAATCAACAGTCAGTAAAAGGATGTCAGTGGAGGATATTACTCTGTAAATGCAGACAAACATAACTGAGAACTGGTAACACAGGCCCCTGAGTTCACATAGAGTTCAGATACAGACAACAGTGCTTTCCCCTAAACTTAACCATTGTAATCTTTTAAGAAGCACAGGTACTTCAAGGTTACATTGAAGTTTATTTCTTTCTAGCCACGTTTCCTAAATTCTCACTTTATAGACAAATAAATGCAAAAACACATTTTATACATCCAGTGAAACGCGTCAAGTATGCCACCATGTTGCACTTTATTGTTTAGTAAACAGATTTGTTGCCAGTATTCCAGGGTTCCAAGTCTTCTATTGTACTGTAATCAGCCTGAGCAGTTGGCAGTCACACTTGCTGCACTGGTCTACAGATTTTATGAAGCGGTGTGTGCTTCTAAATCCTTGGCTTAGCATATACAGTGGAGCCTTGTTTTGTGTGCTTTATAGCATGCTCTATATGCCTGGTCTTCTATATGCTAAAACATAGCTGTTCAAACCTCAAGGTTGCAGGTTTGAATCCAGGAAGGGTCAGCCCTTCCATCGATAAATGAGTACGATAAACCGAGTAAATTAAAAATCTACTATGCAGCTGCTGATTTGTTTAATTCCAAAAGCGGGACTCTAAAAAGCTGGGAGAAAGGTACAATAAACACTATTTATTAGTATTATTAATATAAAATGATGACTTTTGGTTCTACCTTTAATGCCTAGTTGTTATTTTTATAGTTCACGTCTTAGCATTGTGATGGGTTGTAGTCCAACAACACCTAGACCAAAGGTTTCCAACTTTTTGAAATGACGCACCTACTTTTAATTTCGCTCTTGTTCATTATTACACTTATCAGTGTATATGCATATACTGGGCCTTAGTACTGAAGTTTCTAGTTCTCTGTTTCGTCTAACAGCATAGGCGTGCGCACGGGGTGTGCCGGGTGTGCCTGGGCACACCCTAATCAAGCCAGTGGCGGATCCAGGGGGGGGGGCAACGGGGCAATTGCCCCCCCCCGAGAAGAGAGAAAAAAAAAAAAAAAAGACACTTAAAAAAAAAAAAACGCGCTTGCAAGCAGAGACTGAGGTGAGAAGGGATCGGAAGATCCTCCTCACCTTCTCTGCCTGCCGGCAGGCTGCACAGGAAGCCGAATAGGCAGCACAGAGAACCCTCCGTGCTGCCTGTTCGGCTCCCCGTGCAGTGTGCCGACACGGAAGTGCCGACAGGTCACGTGACCGGCGCGCTGACGTCATACGCGCGCCGGGTCACGTGACCTGTCGGCACAACCATCTGTGAGACGAACAGGCAGCATGGAGAAGACCATGCTGCCTGCCACTAGCCACCAGGGAAAGGTAAGTGCTGGGGAGATGGGGGGAATGTACTGGGAAAAGAGGCAGGGGCTTATTAATGATAGGAAACACTGGCATATTACTGGGCAAATTGGCTGGGGCATATAAAATGGCATATAACACTGGCATATTACTGGGCAAATTGGCAGGGGATATTAAATGGCAAATAACTGGCATATTACTGGGCAAATTGGCTAGGGATATTAAATGGCAAATAACTGGCATATTACTGGGCAAATTGGCTAGGGATATTAAATGGCAAATAACTGGCATATTACTGGGCAAATTGGCAGGGGATATTAAATGGCAAATAACTGGCATATTACTGGGCAAATTGGCTAGGGATATTAAATGGCAAATAACTGGCATATTACTGGGCAAATTGGCTGGGGATATTAAATGGCAAATAACTGGCATATTACTGGGCAAATTGGCTGGGGATATTAAATGGCAAATAACTGGCATATTACTGGGCAAATTGGCTGGGGCATATAAAATGGCAAATAACTGGCATATTACTGGGCAAATTGGCTGGGGCATATAAAATGGCAAATAACACTGGCATATTACTGGGCAAATTGGCAGGGGCATATTAAATGGCAAATAACACTGGCATATCACTGGGAAAATTGGCAGGGGCATATTAAATGGCAAATAACATTGGCATATTGGGAAAATTGGCAGGGGCATATTAAATGGCAAATAACACTGGAATATTATTGGACAAATTGGTTGGGGCATATTAAATGGCAACTAACACTGGCATATTATTGAGCAAATTGGCAGGGGCATATTAAATGGCAAATAACACTGGCATATTATTGGGAAAATTGGTAGGGGCATATTAAATGGCAAATAACACTGGAATATTATTGGGCAAATTGGCTGGGGCATATTAAATGGAAAATAACACTGGAATATTATTGGGCAAATTGGCTGGGGCATATTAAATGGCAAATAACACTGGAATATTATTGGGCAAATTGGCTGGGGCATATTAAATGGCAACTAACACTGGCATATTATTGGGCAAATTGGCTGAGAGAGCCATACATGGGAAGGGAGAAGAGAGAGACATAAATGGGATGGTAGAGGAGAGACAGACAGACATGGGTTCGCAGAGGAGAGACAGACAAATATGGGATGGCAGAGGAGAGACAGACAGATATGGGAAGGGGAGAGGAGACAAACAGACATGGGAAGGGAGAGGAGAGAGACATAAATAGGAAGGGAGAAGAGAGAGACATAAATGGGATGGTAGAGGAGAGACAGACAGACATGGGATGGGAGAGGAGAGACAGAGAGATGGGAAATGAGAGAAGAGACAGATGGACATGGGAAAGAAGAGGATACATAGACGGACATGGGAAGGAAGAGGAGAGAAACGGGCATGGAAGGAAGAGAGACAGAGGGACACGGGGAGTGAGAGGAGTGCGACAGACATGGGAAGGGAGAGGAGCGTGACAGAAGGACATGAGAGAGAGGAAAAGACAGACGGACATGGGAGAGAGGATAAGACAGACGGACAAGGGAGAGAGGAAAAGACAGACGGACATGTGCCCCTCCCGAGATCAGACTCTGGATCCGCCCCTGAATCAAGCCTCAAAATTGAGGCTCTCTCACCTCCGTGCTGCACTGCCGTCTGCCGCCCGAGTTTGTCTCCTAATCCGATCCTTCACCATGCGAGCGGAAGCGCCGCATAGTGAAGGACGGACTTTCTCCTCCCTCAGACCTCCCCTGTAATGTACGCGTTCGCGTACACGCGTTCCGTGACGTCACGCAGAGGCGGAGTCACGGCAACGCAAGGGTGAGGCCCAGCCGCAGTGCCAGAGGAGAGGGTGCAGAGCGGAGCACAGGCACATCGTTTTTTCCCAGGAGGGGTTCTGGGGCGGCCGGCTGGCTGGTAAACTTTAAGTAAGTTTAAATTTGATTGATTGATTTCTGAGGCTTATTTATTTTAAATGTTTTTTTAAGTTAAAAAATGTGAAATGTTTGTTTACATTGCTAAATGCTTAATTAATAAAAAAAAAGTTTTAATACAGTTTTTAAATGTTTGTTTATATTGATAATTATATGAATGCGGGTCTGTATGTAAGTATGCAGAGTGCATTTGTGTATGTGTGTGTGTGTGTATAGATATATAGATAGATATATATCTATCTATATATCTATACACACACACGTGTGCGGCGTTTGTTCGTGTGTGTTTGTGCTTTAGGGTGCACACCCTAATGCAATAGACTGCGCACGCCTATGTCTAACAGATGCAGTAGGCTGTAAATTTGGCGACCAATTAGTCAAGTCTGTCTTTGGAAATTTGTCTTTTAGTGCTTATAACTGACTGGATGGATGTCTCTCTTTGAGATGACCTGCATGAGAACTGGGAAAATGTAATATATTATTATGGACTGTAGGTTTAGTCTATAGATTAGTTTCCAAACCCTCAGGTGTACTATTTTCCCATAGTAGAGAACTTGGATGTCATCACTGTGACCTGTAAAACTGATTCAGATCCTGAATGAATGAGGACAGGAGGGTTCTATCCAGTGCTGTATTTACCGCGAGGCATCCTAGGCGGATGCCTATGGCGGCAAATTTTGGGGGGCGGCAGCGCCCCCCAGCACTGGAAAAAAAAATAAATAAATAAAAAAAAATCCGGCCCTTTAAAAAAAAACAAAAACCCCCCACCGCGCTTGCAGGCAGAGACAGAGGTGAGAGGGGATCGGAAGATCCCCCCTCACCATCGCTCTGCCTGCCAGGCTGCACGGGGAGCCGAACAGGCAGCACAGAGAAACCTCCGTGCTGCCTGTTCGGCTCCCCGTGCAGTGTGCCGACACGGAAGTGCCGACAGTCACGTGACGGGCGCGCTGACGTCATACGCGCGCCCGGTCACGTGACCTGTCGGCACAATCGCCGGGAAGCCGAACAGGCAGCATGGAGGGACCATGCTGCCTGCCTGCCAGGGAAAGGTAAGTGCTGATGGGAGAGAGAGTGTGTGTGTGTGTGTGTGTGAGTGTGATGGGAGTCAGAGTGTGTGTGATGGGAGTCAGAGTGTGTGTGATGGGAGACAGTGTGTGTGTGTGAAGGGAGACAGTGTGTGTGTGACTGAGTGTGATGGGAGTCAGAGTGTGTGTGATGGGAGACAGTGTGTGTGTGTGTGTGTGTGTGACTGAGTGTGATGGGAATCAGAGTGTGTGTGATGGGAGACAGTGTGTGACTGAGTGTGATGGGAGTCAGAGTGTGTGTGATGGGAGACTGTGTGTGACTGAGTGTGATGGGAGTCAGAGTGTGTGTGATGGGAGACTGTGTGTGACTGAGTGTGATGGGAGTCAGAGTGTGTGTGATGGGAGACTGTGTGTGACTGAGTGTGATGGGAGTCAGAGTGTGTGTGATGGGAGACTGTGTGTGACTGTGTGTGATAGGAGACAGTGTGTGTGACTGAGTGTGATGGGAGTCAGAGTGTGTGTGATGGGAGACAGTGTGTGTGACTGAGTGTGATGGGAGTCAGAGTGTGTGTGATGGGAGACAGTGTGTGTGACTGAGTGTGATGGGAGTCAGAGTGTGTGTGATGGGAGACAGTGTGTGTGACTGAGTGTGATGGGAGTCAGAGTGTGTGTGTGTGTGTGTGACTGAGTGTGATGGGAGTCAGAGTGTGTGTGATGGGAGACAGTGTGTGTGACTGAGTGTGATGGGAGTCAGAGTGTGTGTGATAGGAGACAGTGTGTGTGACTGAGTGTGATGGGAGTCAGAGTGTGTGTGATGGGAGACAGTGTGTGTGACTGAGTGTGATGGGAGTCAGAGTGTGTGTGATGGGAGACAGTGTGTGTGACTGAGTGTGATGGGAGTCAGTGTGTGTGTGATGGGAGACAGTGTGTGTGACTGAGTGTGATGGGAGTCAGAGTGTGTGTGATGGGAGACAGTGTGTGTGACTGAGTGTGATGGGAGTCAGAGTGTGCGTGATGGGAGTAGGAGTGTGTGACTGAGTGTGATGGGAGTAGGAGTGTGTGACTGAGTGTGATGGGAGTGTGAGCTTGATGTGAGTCTGAATGATGGGGCATGTCTTAGGTGTGTAACGTGGGTGTGCAGCTTGGGTAGGGGGGTGCCCGGATTTTGTCTGCCTAGGGCAGCACAAAATCAAGATACACCACTGGTTCTATCTCCATCCTTCTAATATCTTCAATGTTTAATTTCCACATTAAGTAATGGGTGTTGGTAAATAAAGTTAGTCTCGATAAAATCCATACAGATGTTGGCACATGTGGGAGCAGCGTTAAGAGTCCATTATAGTCCCCTTGAAGTGCAAATAATATTTGGTGCCAAACAGAAAATAATTCTCAATGATAATAAATTCAAGGAGGTCCAGGATATATATTTTATTTCTAGGATCTGATTGTTTGATCAGCTTTGGTAAAGCTCCCTCTGTTATGGGGAATGGTTATGTATAGACCATGAACATCTAAGGTCTCTAGAAAAGAAAAAATAACCTCAGGGAAGTTCATCTCATGAATCATTTGTAAGAAATGGTTGGTATCCTTTATCTAAGATAATGGTTTCAGTACAAAGGGTGCTTGAATTTTATTCAAAAAATATTAAGTAAGTTTTATTCTGCAATCCATGAACCAGTTTAGTAGCCCTTCTCTGAACTCTTTCCAAAGTATCAATATCCTTCTGGAGATACGGTCTCCAGTACTGTGTACAATACTCCAAGTCTCACCAGTGCTCTGTACAATGGCATGAGCACTTCCCTTAATTCTACTGCTAATACCTCTCCTTGTGCAACAAAGCATTCTGCTAGCATTTCCTGCTGCTTTATTACATTGTCTGTCTACTTCTAAGTCATCTGAAATAAATACCCCTAAATCCCTTTCCTCAGATGTTGAGGTTAGGACTCCATTAAATATTCCAAATTCTGCCTTTGGGTTTTTACTTTTAAGGTGCATTATTAAAGGTGGTAAAAAGTGCTTATCAGATAAGAACTTAGGTCTTTTGAACAGACTCCCCAAGTACAGACACGTTGTAAGACCAAAAGGGGAGTGAAAATAAAAATATGCCCCAAGAGCAGTCTAACTGACTGACTGACAGTCAAATGACAATATAACTCTTAGATTCTCTTAGAAAAGATAAATATATGTATAAACATATGTTTTTACATAAAATTTAAAAACTAATGTAATATCATAAGTATATGTACAGAAGATAATATAAATATTTAAAAATGCAATAAAATAAAAATAACAATACATTTAAAAAATAATAATATTGGTCGACTGGGGGGGAGGGGGGGCCCACTCATGATGCAAATTAATATTTTTTTTTATAGTTTTTTGTCTAAAAACCAATTCACATCTTTTATTTTCGATTGCCAAGTTTAAGACTTCTGTAATGGATGGTATATTTGTAGATTTCCAATATTTGGGCATTAAAGGGTTGGCTGCAATTAATAAATGTTTTAATATAATTGATTTGTTTTTGGGTAAATTTGGTGGAGGTTTTTTTAAATAAACAAATTTCAGGGGTTAGCAGTATAATTATATCTGTAATTGTGTTAATTATTTTATTTATCAAACTCCAATATTGTTTTATTAAAGGGCACATCCAAAAAATATGGCCTAAGGACCCCACTTGCCTGTCCACAATGCCTCCAACATTTGTTTGAATTTAATAATTTTGAGGGGGGTTAGGTACCATCTGAATAATAATTTATAATGGGATTCATAATGAGAGATGAACTGTGTAGAACGATTAAAAAAAAAAAAAAAACATTCCTAAGTCCTGCTCCCTATGTAGCATGAATTCTGATATCTCACTGTTGTTGTTTTCAAAAGTCGAGTAAAATTTAGATGGGCAGACTAACAGTGGCATATTAATGGAGAAACTAACCGTGGCATATTAATGGGTAAATTGGCTGTGGCGTATTAATGAGCAGACTAACATTGGCATACTAATGGGCACATTGGCTTTGGCAAATTAATGGGCAAACTAACAGTGGCCTTTTAATGGGCAACCTGGCTGTGGCATATTAATGGACAAACAGGGGCACATTTTAATGCGCAAACTTTCTGTTAATATGTTAATGGCAGAGTGACTGTGAATTGTTAATTGGTACCTGACTGTGGCTCATTTTAATTAGCAAGTGGCAAATCTACACTATGGCAAGCCAAACCATGTGGGTGCACTATGAGTGCAAGCCAAGTGATGTGGATGCAATATAAGTGCATGGCAAGTGCTGTGGGTACTGTATGGTGCTCTGTTAAGTCCTTTAGGTGTAATGTGGGTGAGGAAGAATGGAAAAAAAAAACAAGAAATTCAAATTTTCAATAACATTTTTTATTATATATAAAAATAGTTGAATATAATATGAAAATAGTTGCATATAATATTAAAACGTTTACATTTTCATCCAATTTTACATTGTGGCTTTAGAAAAATTGGGTGGAGAGGGGCCATTAGGGCCTTAAAGCGGGAGCCTAAGGTGCCGATCACAACGCCCATCAAGAAGAGCCAGCCCCCCCCCCCGTGTGTCCCCCTCTGTCCCCTGTGTGTGATTTCCACTTACTAGCGTAGCGTGTAACTGATATAAGTTTTACCAATTGTTTGCTACGCTCGTAAATGACAATAATCAGTAATACGCTTATACTTACCTGTCACTGCAGCTGATCCGAAGGGGGCGTGAGGTGGTGTGTGTACCTCCCTCTGCCAAAGTTGATTGACAGCCGTAACTTTGTGCGCATGTGCTGTGGTGCGCAATGAGAAAATTCTACTGCGCAGTAGAATTTGCTCAAGTTTTTTGTCAGAACACCGGCCCTGGGGTTGGGGGGGGGGGGGGGATGATGCCTGGCGGGTGAGAAGGAATTCATGCTGCACTGGATGGTTGAGAGAGGAAACACACACACTGCTGCTCACATACTCAATTGCTTACACTCTGCCAATCACACATACACTCTGGCACTCACAAACTCTGCCGCTCACACAGACACACTTACACTCACTGCCGCTCACACTTACACACTCTGCCACTCAGGTACACTAACACTCTGCCACTCACTCACAGATGCTGCCACTTACGCACACAGACACTCAGTTTATATAAAATAGACTTGCCTCAGCACCCAGATTGCAGAGTCCAGCACTCCTCTCAGACTGTAAACACATTGTCAAAAACACTACATGTCACAAAATCAGTCACCCATGTAGAGTAAAATATTTGTTTAAATATACATAAAAGAAAAAAAAAAATAAGTACATACATAATATAACTACCATAAACAAAACAAGAACACATCATTATCTGGTGGTAGTGTCCCTTTAAGTCTTCCCTCACGTAACTCTGAGGTTGAAATAAGGTGACGTGCTTATTTCTGAAGAACTACAACTCCCTGCTCCCTTGTCAAAGTGCCTGATTGGTTAGCAAGCGTGATGTCATATGTTTTGGATCTGTAGAGTCATGTGTTCCTTGCTCTTTGTTTTCAAGCTGAGGATATTCAGCAATCAGAAGTTCTCTAGTTGTGTCCTTTAGGTAGACATCTGCTTCCACAAAGTGATTGTGCTCACTTCCATCAATCTATTTCTTGAAACAGGTGCTCATGTGAAAAGTAGTCTGCAGACCTATTTGGGTGAGTAACAAATTATTTACAGCTATATATGTTTTATTTCCAGATTACTGTCATTCTCATTTCATATGTATATAACCTCTCATAAAACACAATATACATCGTATTTGCAAAAGAAAGCAAAATATTTTATTTCAGATTTGAAACATCATCAAATACTAGAGTTTTATTTAATATTATACTGAGCAAAATCATCACATTAAATCTTGATTTGATACAATAAACACTTTCATTCGTGTGGGACTTTTTCTAATAGCATATAAAAATGATGTATAGGGTGTATAATTTTTATTTGTAAACTTTTATACTGCTGTAAATAACACAAATGTTATGATTACAAAATGACCAACTCTGTGACCTCATTGGCTCAATAAGCTCAACGTGTGAGATATACATTACTACTGGTTTCTTTGTGGTATGTTAGTGTTGTTACTCAGACATGCCAAAAAATTAAATTAAAATAATAAATCCAGTATTAACCCTTTATTAAAAACCCAAAGGATCTATGAGCTTCTGTTGAAATGGAAAGCAAATGGGTATTAAAGGAAGGATGGGGTCAAATATTCAGTCTAGATGGGAGTTGTAGTCAGTAGCAGATGCAATGTTATCCAAGCACTGCTGGTATTGTATAGTTATAGTGTAACTCTGGTACAATCTCACTACAGCAACACACCTGCCTTTCTTTATTCTGTCTCACGTTTCTTCAGGAAGTGAAACAAGACTTACTCTGTCTGTTATATCTTTCATTTAACCTTGCCATTTACTTTTCGTTTTAACCTTGTTTTCTCGATAGCAGAGTCTTCAAACTGATTTTCTCTCTGCCCTTTTTCACCTGTAGGTAAATAGAGAAGAATACAGCTGCATGTAGGAAGGCAGAGTTTGCTGGGGTCCAATCACGTGAGCCGGCTTGCAGTGTTTGTTTACACTGTATCTTGGCCTTTGGTTGCATCACAGATCAGGACTGGATTTCGTAACTCTTTAGCAAAAGTTATTTATCTCAACCAGCTTCAGGCTACTAGTCATTACAATAAATGTCATTTGGCAGGTACTGCAGCTGAGTGTTAGGTTTGTGTGATTTCCCTCCAAAGATAATAATGAATACCTGCCACTTACATGACATGTTCAAAGATGGTGCAATTCATGTTCTGCCTTAATATTTCTCACGATTTGAAGTCACAACAGTCCTGTTAGGATCAGGTTGTCATTGGATTACCCTCATGTTAATTTACATCCAAGCCAGCTTGCCTTGCTATCTTTCAGCATAAGAAAAACATATTAATTGTAGAGGAAAGCTGTAGATTTGCTTTAGGTCTTATTTGTATCCAGTGTGTTGATGACTGACAGCAGAATGAATATCCCTTATTGTATTTTTAGTAGCACAAATGTGGCCTAGCCACTAAGACATTATGGACAGCCTGACACAGATAGCCACTCAAATATATTTCACAACATGTACACATGAACTAGGATTTGTTTTGCTGAAATCTTTTTCTGAGATCACTAAGCTTTATTACATTATTCACTTCTTCATGGAGGAATATACCGTGCAGGTAGGCTTACATTAAATTGTAATGTGTTTTAATAAATTTTGGCAGTACGGCCTAAAAACAGTATACATCACCTTATGAAAAATATATAAGGCTGGTGAGCTAATTCCTACATCAAGCAAGTTTTGTTTTGGAGTCCTCATGAAAGATGTGTGGATTTTGTTTGCAAACAGTATAGTATGGATGTTCATACAGAGACCTTTCTCCATTTTGTCAATTATTTTTTTTCGGACAATAGTGATTGCAAGCCATTTTATTATAGTAAACATTGCGAATTCCAGCCCAAAAAATCGTAGTGCTGTTTATCTGCCTAGTACTGGCACCAACCAATCATACATCCGAACTTAGTTTCACTTGCATCTACCATTGTTTACTGATATCAGCTCTGCTGTCCTTTTTTTAATCCTTCCCAGGCCTTGCCAAGAGGAAACTGATCTGGCTTCCTTTAGGATTGGTGTGTGCATGGCAGTCAGTAAAAATGAGGGAACACAGTCAGTGTAAAATAATATTGACCCCGCCAGCTGTTGCTGGATTAGAAATCCTGAAACCGTCCGCAAAGCTTTGGCGCATGTCAGACATCTGTTTTCGGTTGGCGACTACACTGCTAATACTAACTGACATGTTAATTTGGAGAAGGATAAATAATGCACAACAGTCTGTCTTTTTATCATTACAAAGGCTCCTTACACCTGCTAAAATCATTAACATCCCAGATTTAACCCTGTAATGTTCTGACACGCTCATCCAATGATAATACTGCAGCAATAGAAATTTAATTATGAATGTGCTCAATTGTAAGGAATTACAGCAAACCTCACTGCTCTCTACCATCTGTGGGATGCCTTTTTTGCTCTGGTGCTTATTACACCTCTGTTTTCTCTGGAAGACATCTCGAATATATATGTCATATCCTGCCAGCGTGGTTTTTTTTTCTTGGTTAGACTTATTTGCATGTTCATATGAACAAATGAGTTCCAGTTTAATCCGTAGGTGCTTGACAAAGGTTACACAGAATGGTTATTTTTGTACTTTAGTGTTTTATGCTTCCTTTCTTTGTATCTCGGGCTTACTGCCAGCAGCGCCGTTTAGCTGTTGGCTATTTAAAGAAATCTTTCTGTCTTTTTTTTTTTCCTCCCTCCAATTTCCCCCCTCCTTTCTAGATGAGAACCTCCTGTTGCCTTTGTTTGCATTTTTTTTCCTTTTCCCCACCCTCCCTATGTAACACTCTCTCAATTCGCAGAAGAAGAAAGGACAGTTTGCTCAGTTTTTTCTTTTAACCAAGACGGAAGCTGCCTTTTAAAAACACAGCCTTGTTACTGGATGTGTGTTTTTTCTTATTCTAGATGTTTACCAAGACACATGCTTTTGTGTTTTTTATTTTTTTTGTGTGATGTATTCTAATTTCTTAAAGTTGCAGTGTAACCAGCTAGACGTAAACCAAATAAACCAGCTTAGCAAGCCTGCAGAGCTTTGTTTGGTAATGTTCTTCAAAACATATTGTTTAGTTATTCTATCTCTCGTTGGCGTAGCTTGCAGGCCTCTCTTCATATCGTGTAACTCCTCCCAGTTTGAGCTAGAGATGTGAGGCCTATCACTGTGACATGCCGGCCTAGTTCGGAAAAACATGTAGTAGAAAGTTATTCTCTAGAGATTGGGTTGAAGTTACTTTTTGGAATGTAATAATAAATAAAGCACAATTTTGTGATTCAAAAATAACATATCATCACTAGTGACTAGCGGAGACTTTGCAATCAAATATTCCACTTGAAGTCCGTTGCTGTAAATTTGTAAACCATGTTAGTGAAGATTTTAGGATGTTTATCTGTAGTGTAGATAGATGTCCGTTTGAAGGAAGGGATTCTATACTGTAAGGACAATAAAGGTACAGAAGCACAAACAGAGTCTGATCTCGGGAGGGGCACTGCCAGATTATTTTGAGGTAGCAGAAAATATAGAAACATAGAATGTGTCAGCAGATAAGAACCATTCGGTCCATCTAGTCTGCCCAATTTTTTTTTGAGTACTTTTATTAGTCCCCCGTTCCTGGTCTTATAGCTAGGATAGCCTTGTGTCTATCCCATGCATGCTTAAAATCCTTGACTGTGTTTACCTCTACCACTTCTGCTGGAAGGCTATTCCATACATCCACTACCCTCTCAGTAAAGTAATACTTCCTGATATTACTTTTAAATCGTTGCCCCTCTAATTTAATGGTGTTTCTTACAAAACGGACAATCTTTTATTTAACTTATAATACAGTCCTAACATTGTCTGTCTGAAATAGTACCATGTATGCGCCTTATCACTTTATACAGTGCCACACGTGCCTCCATATTGCCTTCCACAGTGCCATATCGCCGAAATCCCTTTGGCTTCTGAAAATCCTATTGCTGACTCAATATTATCAATAAATAAAAATATACATATAAAATTAAAGTATAAAGAAACTTGCCACAAATACTGAATAGGTATATATTAGTTACTTTTTAAAACAAACATTATTATACGCTCCCCATAAGGCCCACTATATAAATAAAGTATAAGCACCTTTACCCTATTATGATGTCCACTTGGCCAAAAATATATAGCTAGAAAACCACCTCTCACTGATATATCCATAATTACTTATATCAGTGAGTGGCATCTGATCTTCTTTCCACATATTTTTGTCAATCGGCTTTATACATCATGAGATCTAGGGAATTTGGAGGCCAAGTCAACTCCTCAAACCATTCCTAAACCAAATTTACTTTGTGACAGGGTGCATTATCCTGATTAAAGAGGCCAATGTCATCAGGGAATACAGTTACAATGAAAGGGTGTACATGGTCTGCAACAATGCTTAGGCAGGTTGTATGTGTCAAAGTGACATCCACATGAATCCACACTGCCCAAAGCATCATTCTGCCCCTGCCGGCTTGCCACCTGTCATAATGCTATGACTGATCAGTGTATATAGAAAGCACAAAGTGGTATCATGTGTGTAAAACAGTGAATGAATAAAAGAAAAAAATAATACTCTCCCACAAGATTGCGCCTTCGCAGAAGAGTACTCTTACAGTACTTGTTACATACAATATACTATACAATATACAAAGGAATGGGAGCGCAGGTAGATGAAAAGGAGAAAAACAATATAGTGTGATACAGTAAAGGCAGTGGGTAAGGCAAATATCCAGACAAATCTCATCTCATGAAAGACTGTGTACAAATTTTTCTTCAATATACTGTATTAAAAAAACTGATCTGTGTGGATTGCCTTTTTGGAGTAAAGAACATTTTCCTCCAAAGCAGCGAACATCAAAATAGCTTAATTAGAGGGTTTGTTTTCCTTCTTTTGGATCAAAAATAGGAATGATACATAGAAGGGTTGAACTTAATGGTCATTTTTCAACATAAATTACTATGTTACTTTGTAAGACTATAGAAACATAGAATGTGTCGGCAGATAAGAACCAATCGGTCCATCTAGTCTGCCCAATTTTCTAAATACTTTTATTAGTCCCCAGTTCCCCATCTTATATCTAGGATAGCCATGTGCCTATCCCACACATGCTTAAACTCCCTCACTGTGCTTACCTCTACCACTTCCGCTGGAAGGCTATTCCATACATCCACTACCCTCTCAGTAAAGTAATACTTTCTAATATTACTTTAATGGTTATTTTCTTTTGCTTATATCAAAAGTGTGCTGTATTGCTAAAGGAATGCTGCAAATTAGTAAACTCCTAAGAGTAGGCAAGATAATAGAGGCAGAATTACAGATGCCAGCTTTGCTCGAGAACTTTTATCCCCTTTCTATGGTCTCAATGGAAGACCAGCTCATACTAAGAAACATTCTAGATAAGTTGACTTAAAACTGTTGTATGTATTATAGGCCAAACAACTGAGAGCATTTAAAGTATCTCCGTCATCTAGATACTGTTTATCCTGTGAATGTATGGCATTGTACAATTGCATGTAAATGCATACATTAAGAGAAAACATTATTTTTAATGTGTTTGTGTGGTCTCCTGTTTATGACATCACCTTGTGACTTGATATTCAAATGAACTACTTTTTAATGTGTAATTTGCACATCGAGCCACAAGTAGCCTAAGTGTAGGACAGTCATACCTATATGTGTGTAAGTCTCATGACTCTAATCTCAGTAATCCTTCATACATATTTGCTTGAATATAAGACAAGGTTTTTTTCAGAGCAAATGCTCTTACATTCGAGGTTCGTCTTATAATCAGACCTCAAATAGAGGTCTGAAAATAAGACTGGTATCCAGGTCCCCCGCAGAGCTGAAAGGGACCTGGATCCCTCTCGCAAGCAGCCGGTGGATGTCTGCGCAATGCGTGCAGACATCCTCTGGTGCTGCCCGGGCACTTCTATGACAGAAGCTGGGAGGTCACATTGGGTAAGTCTGGGGAAAGAAGGGTGGAGAGGCAGCATTTGGCAAGTCTGGGGTAGGGAGAGTAGAGAGGCAGCATGGGCAAGTCTAGGGGAAAGGCAGCATTGTGAAAGCCTGGGGGAGAAAGGGGGGGAGGGGCAGCATTGAGCAAGTCTGGGAGGGAGCGGTAGCATTGGGCAAGTCTGGGGGGGAGGGAGGGTGGAGAGAAGGAGAGGCAGCATCGGGCAAGTCTGGGGGAGGAAGGGGGGAGAGGAAGCATTGGGTTAGGCTGGGTAGGGAGGGGGAGGCAGCGGTGGTTAAGTCGGGGGGGGGGGGGGTAGGGGCAGCATTGGCTACGTCTGGGGGCAGATGAGCAAATAAAAGGAAATAAAAACAAGAATTGCATTTTTTCTATCATAATTTGTATTAAATATAAAAAAGCTATTTACATGTGTATATATACTAGTTAAACTTTTTTGCTATAGGGTAGTCTTATATTCAGGCTTTGAATTTTTTTCCTAAAGAAATTTGGGGTACCTCCTTATAATTAGGGTATTCTTATATTCAAGCAAATACGGTACTTTAGAAAAGAGCTGTTTTCTTTTGGGAGCATACTGTTAACCTGCTTCTCTGTCTATGCTCCACTAAAATACCTGTTCTGCATCAGTTATTATAAATATTACTTAAAGTGCCGCAGGCTGTTTTTTGATTTGACAGGACAAAGATGTGTTTACTGCGGCTGTTGGTTTTAAGCAGTTAAATACGTTAATAACCAAAACAAAGGTTGCCTTCAAGAGAAAAACATGTGAAAACACTGAGTCACGCTACATCTTCCCTATATACTTGATTTGTAATAACTTCTAATATTAAAGTCTCACAAAACTTTCAAAGAACATCTTTAACCCCTTAGTGACAAGACATTTTTACCTTGACTTTCCCTTCCTTCCTGTTTTGACATTTCTGGGGTGTTTGTGTTTAGCTGTAATTTTCTTCTTTCTCACATACTGTACCCACACAAATTATATGTTGTTTTTATCGGCATAAGAAGGGCTTTTATTAGATACTATTATGTTCATCATATCTTATAATTTACTACAAACAAAATCATAAAATATGATGAATAATTTAAAAAAACAACACTTTTTCTAACTTTGACCTAAAATATAATTTACACAAATACAATCATTAAAAAATACCCTGTCTAAATAGTTTCTAAATGTTGTCCCGAGTTCAGAAATATGCATGTTTCCATATTTTTTGCGAGTTATGGGGCAAAAAACAAAAATAGTTTTTTTCCTATATTGACCTTTTGACCCCAACCCTAGATTTAACCCTAACACTAAATTTAACCCCAACCCTTATGCTGTCCCTTAATATAGTTTAATTTAATTTTAACCCTATCCCTTATGTTAAAAAATATTTAATTTTAACCCTATAGGCTAATCTAACTATTTTACCCCTTTTAAGCTAATGAAATCTTTTTTTTTTTTTTTTAACATTGCAATGTTAGTTGCTGCTTCTAGGGGCAGTCAAGCAACATATTCAGAGTGACGGAAGTGAATTTACTTTCTCTTCCGAAGCTCAGACCACAAGAGGGCATAGCCATGTTGATGGAGCATGCTGTTCCGTCAATATGGTGCCCGCGATCGTGGGTGCCCCCGGCAGGTTGTGTACATTATAGGATGCATGCTGTTGGTACATGTGTCAGTTTACCCTTTCAGCCACTCAGAAGAGAGCACTGTAGACATGCAGATAGCTCCCTATTTTGTGGGAGCAGTGAGTGACTGTCAGCAATTAGCTCCTTGTCGGCTTCACATTGAAGCATGAAGGAACTATCCAAGAGGATAATGGCATGCATCTTCAACGTGGGTACTGGGGTTTATACACTTAACAGTGAACTGTTGCAAAAATGTTTGAATTTTTTTAAACTGAAATATAAAAAGGACATGCAATGTCATCAATGATAGAATTACAGAAAAATCAAACATAACAGGTTAATATGAACAAACCGGCATAACTATGCTGGGACACAAAGGACATATTGAAAAATGTTTAACACAAAAGCTACTGCAGTTTAGTAGATTAACTAGAACATTGGTTTGGGAAAACAAAAATGATCCTGTGTATAACAGCAACATTTGGGTGATCTTAAAAACCTATAAAAACACAGCAGTACAAAGTACAGTCTCCGTGCGTGTGGCCATTTCGACTATATATATATATATATCATAGTTGCAAACTGTCCCGGCAACTATGCAAATGTCCCGCATATATATTGCGATCGCGGGATAGTCCCGGGAAATTGGGCAAATGTTAGCAAAACAAAACTGGCAAATGAATGTGGGCAAAATAAAACTTATTTACAAATGAATGTGGGCAAAATAATGTCATTAATAAGTAATGATGGTCTGTAAGAGGCACAGACAAACCTGGAACGGAAATGCCCCCTTTCCCTGCAATGAGATATACATTTTATTTATTTTTTAAGATTAAAAAAAAAAAATGCTCACTTGTATGTTTGTATGTGACAGACTGTATTTGTGTATGTATGTATGAGTGTATGTGACAGACTATGGATGTATGAGTGTGTGTGACTGTATGTGTGTCTATGTGACTGACTGTATGTGTGTGTGTGTGTGTCTATGTGACTGACTGTATGAGAGTGTGTGTCTGTGACAGACTGTATATATGTTTGAGTGTATGTGAAAGACTATGTATGAGTGTGTGCATCTACGTGACAGACTGTATGTGTGTATGTATAAGTGTATGTTACAGACTGTATCTATGAGTGTGTGTCTGACAGATTGTATGTGTGTATGTATGAGTGTGTGTCTATGTGACAGACTGTATGTATGTATGTGACTAACTGTATGTATGTCTGTATATATGTGACTGACTGTATGTGACGTATGTGTGCCTGTATATGTCTGCATGTGATTGTGCTGTTGTCTGGCTCCTAGATATTTTTCTGGCTCCTAAAACTCAGTTTAGTTTGTCAAGCCCTGGTATAAATGTAACCAGTTATATATATATATTTGGGGTCCACCTCAAGCTTTTGAAAAGGCTTGATATATTTAATATTTTACCGTTTCTTTTGTGGTCAGAAACTTAGTATTACTTTACTGAGAGGGTAGTGGATGCATGGAAGAGTCTTCCAGTAGAAATGGTAGAGGTTAACACAGTGAAGGTGTTTAAGCATGCATGGGATAGGCATAAGGCTATCCTAGATATAAGAAAAGGCCATGGACTAATGAAAGTACTACTTTACTGAGAGGGTAGTGGATGCATGTAATAGGCTTCCAGTAGAAGTGGTAGAGGTTAATAAAAATGAAGGAGTTTAAGCATGCGTGGGATAGGTATAAGGCTATCCTAGATATAAGATAAGGCCAGGGACTAATAAAAGTATTACTTTACTGAGAGGGTAGTGGAAGCATGGAATAGTCTTCCAGTAGAAGTGGTAGATGTTAATACAGTGAAGACGTTTAAGCATGAGTGGGATAGGTATAAGGCTATCCTAGATGTAAGATAAGGCCAGGGACAAATTAAAGTATTACTTTACTGATAGAGTAGTGGATACATTGAATGGCCTTCCAGCAGAAGTGGTAGGTTCATACTAATGTATGTTTTATGGTGTACACACAGCTCTCTGACTGAAGCACATCTGAACCAGGTCTTACTATATTTCATGTAAAGGTGATAATATCCATATGCCTGATGTAGATGTTGTGCTGTGAATGTATCTGTTGTATACCAAGGATGCATGGTAATGTTGGTGGGCACTTGGAGATATAATCTACACTGTGACTATTAGGTGGAGTTACATTATGCTAATTATGTGGAGTGGGCAGAGCTTTGGACAGTAGGTGTGGTCAATCTTAAAGTAAGTAATTGGAAGATGAGCTGCAAAGTGTCCCTGGAAATTTTTTCCAAATGCTGGCAACTATGATATATGTGTGTGATTCATCGTGGCTGCTTGAGGACAGCCGCTTCACAGTGCCGAAAAATGCTCCATTCCCCCAGTCGTAAGCCAGCTCACAATAAAAAGATTAAAAAAAGATTATCCTTGAAGGGTGTTCGAGAAGGCTCTTCCTTGCTGATCCAGAACGGTAGAATAGTTTTGTTGGTGACAGCTGAGATAATTTTCAAGTGAGTATGTCGAATAGGGAAGCAAGAGAAGCCAAAAAGTGCGAATTCAGGATTTGAAATTTAAGACCTCCAAACTAGAACAGATTTGCTCCACCCACCCTCATATGGCCCATTTCAACCTCAAAAAGTGGTATTCACCAACCATTTTTGGGAGGTCGAGAGGTGGCAGGTGATCCAAAATGACTGCCGAGGATGTCAAATTTGACTTTGTCTAAAAAAACTTTACTGTCACTTCTTTTCTCACTGAAAATAATGATTTTAGAGGTGTCGTGCTGGATGCTGAATTTTGTTAAGTGAATAGCTCAAGGGTGTTGCATTTGGAGGTCAAATTTGACTTTGAAACAAAGTCAAATTCAATCAGCAAATTAGATCTCCTCTTACGGTTACACCACTAAATGTCTCAGCTTTCTGTGTCTACTGGAAAATCTTAGGGCCACTTGTGAATTACTTTATAAAGCAGAGAATTGTCATCTTTGACCCACAGTAAGCACCATCTAATGCTCAGGTTACCGTAACGCCTTTGAATACTATCAGCGGGAAACTTTTAATATATTTTCACATATTTCTATTTTGTAGAAACATCACAATCTTTTGTTGACTGATGTCTTATTCATAAGTTTAGGCCAATAATGCTCTATGATTTATGAAAGTTAAAGTGGCCCTGGGCAATAATGAAAACTTTTCATTAATTTCCAGAACACATCCTTTTAGCTGGAAGCTCTTTGGAGGTCATGGAAGTTTAATAAGAGATGGTGTCATATGTACCAGTAAATCGGCTGATACCAACTTGAAAAACATGACTTGGTTAGACAGACCAAACTAATGCAAGGTTCTCTGCTTTCAGTCTAGTGGGGACAGAGCCAGTACTGGAAGGTATAGGCAAAGATAGGAATGTTGTGCCTGTAAGGTTGATATTGCAATTATGAGAGTTAGTGTTACTTTAATGCCTTATAAATATCATTCAAGCAGCTCGGGACAGGAGAATGTAATATGATGAAATTATGATGTCAATGATTATGGGAGAAATAAAAGGAATATGCCACTTTAGTATGTTTTTGTAAGTGCAGGTTGAGTGTCTCTTATCCAAAATACTTGGGACCAGAAGTATTTTGGATAATGGATCGTTAACACCAATAAGAATTTTTTTAACATTTTTTTTTAACCAGTCATCCTTTTTGTGTATGGTCTCACAACAGAATAGTCGGGTCAGTGAGCAGGTTTGCTAGAGGTGTACTGCTGTATTAGAGGCTTCAATCCCAGAACATACAAAGGATCAATGAAAGTCAAACAGTCACTGATTTAGAAAGCCTTTTCACAGACCTGAACATGTTCTTTCCCATGAGCATTGTTTTAAAGTTATGTGTTTGTGAACATTCACAGCAGCGATATTTGCTTTAGAACATACCTCCTAATATCCAGCATGACTCAGAGGGATTCTAAAGTGTGTCACCATCCATGTCGGACAATCTTCCACACAGATCTAGAACACAGATCGCCAACCACTTGCACATGTACACTTAGATGACATGCAGCTTGCCGGCCTGACGTACATGTGTGCCCACGCATTCTACAGCTGAAATTCAACTATTTATATCTAGTGCAAATAAAAGCTATTTGTCTTCTGCGTTTGCTACTCCCAAAATAATATTTATAGAACAAAAGCTGAAATAAAACTGTGTACACAAAATAATGTGAAAATTAAACAAACATTTGCAGGAAAGTGCACAAATGCAAGCAATATAACATTTCCACTGTTCACAAATGTCCTAGCAGGCTAGGTATGCATTAAAAAAAGTACAAAATGTAAAAAAAAAACATGATAAAATAATTAAAAACATAGCCAAAAAAAACAAAACAAAAACAACCCCTCCACCATCTAAAATCTACATGGCAGGGAAAATAAATACACTGTTATAAACTAATCTGTCAATTAGATTGGCATTTATTCTCTATTTTAAATTATCATGCAAAAGGTTATGGAAGATATCAACCTACCCCTTTGATCTCCTTACAACTGGATGTAAGGTTCAAGTAAGCACTGATTGTAGTAGGATATAATGTGTAGGAGAGTTGTTTTTAGTAATTTTAATTTAAGTAAATATTTTTCTGGGAGCAACGGTTAAACACATTTTTGTTTTTTTAGCTGTGTAATATGTTGGGGTGAAGACCTTCAATTGAAATTTTCCCCAAATGTCAACTTTACACATCTGTTTTTGGCCAGATCTTGCTTTTATGTATATTTCCAAAGCAGCAAGTCATCCCTGAAGCAGGTGAGAAAAGGCCAAATGTTTCTACAAATATTACTGTAATGTGTGTTCCATTTGCGATGTAATGAGGCCATGTACAAATAATGTCAGCCAGGGAGTTGTAAAGATTTCGATGTGCATTTTACCTGAAAGAGTACAGCCTTTGCCAGCACATGTTCATGTAATGTATGCAGTCTAAGTCAAGTCACACACCTTAAAAAACTTGTGTGGGATCACTGTTTTGAAATAGAGGTGAGGTAAAAGTTTTTGGGTTAGCTAAGGTAAAGAGCAAGCCAGCTAAACAATGTGATATATTTTAATTGCTTCCTCAAAATTCTCTTACTCTTAAAGGGAACACTACTACTAGGGTTGCCACCTGGCCGGTATTTTACCGGCCGGCCGGTAAAAAATTGGCTTGACGCCAATGTTAAGTCTATAGAGGCACCAGCAAGGCCGGTATTTTTTTGAAGAAAAGGTGGCAACCCTAACTACTACCAATATCAGCTCTAATAAGTTGCACTGTGCTTTTAACCCCTTCACGACAATGAATAGACCAGGTCCTGCGATGGACTACTTTTGCTAACATTGCTTAGGTGGTGGTGTTGTAATGCCTTGATGTGAAGGAATTAATCAATACCTAAATTTGGTGATGAAGGCACCCGTAATCGATCCACGTAGTGAACACACGCGCCGGATTGGAGCGCAGCATGGTTCTGCAATATGGCATTGCCCTCTTGTGGGCAAGAACTTCAGAGGTGATGAATTATCACTTCTGTCGCTCTTTTGCTGGACAGCCCCTAGAGACAATCAGCTTCATTGCAGCCCCTTCACCACGACCTCTCGCATGATGATCGCAGAGAGTTCATCGTGGGACAGTTCATCATGTAATTGTGTACAAGGTGAATATTATTAATATTAGGGCTTAGTGTTAGAATTAGGACTTAGGGGTTAGTATTGGGGCTTAAGAGTTAGTGTTAGGCCGCGCTTAACTGTCATAGACCCCAAAAAACAGACTAAATTAGCCTTAGATCTAGGGTTAGGGTTAATATAAGGGTTAGTTAGATTTAGGTTTAGGATTGGGGTCAAACGGTCACTGTAGATGAAACTGGTTACACTACTTTTGATTATTGGCCTATAACTTGGAAAAACAACAGAAATACATGTAAACAGCATATTTCAAAACTCAGGACACAATTTAGAAACCATTTAGTCTTTCTTATCATTTGCAATTGTGTAAAAGATTTTTCATGTCAAAATTAGAAAAGTTGTGTTTTTTTAGGGTTTACACAATATAGACTGATTTCTTCCGAAATCTATTTGGATCAGGCATAATAGCCAAATCAAAGAGCTCCCTGAAATTCGGCTATACAATATGCCGTTCAGAACCCAAATCTTCAGACACCTTTGGTTTAGGACTATTTCACCATAAAATATATATAATTTTGGCTACATATTTATGCAGTGTTTAACCTCGAATAAAAAAAAAAAAACCCTTCCTGCAGGATGGTTGCATAAGAAGAAGTCAAGACTCAAGATCATCAGATTTGGGCTATATTTAAATTACCTCTGCAGCCTTAAAAAAAAATGTTTATTACGGTTAAGTAGAAAAAATCATTAAAAATTCACCTTTTAAAAAATATATATTTTGCAGCATTAAGCTGTATTCTCAGAATTTGTCAAGTTATAGCTAAGTGGTGGGTCGGCTCCTTGCTAACATCTGCATTCTGAATGGTAGTAGGTGTACGGAATGGGACAATACTTCGGGGTTGCGACATCGCAATTTTAGGGTTAGCATTAGGGATCGGTGTTTGTATTAGAGGTTTTTTTTTTAATTGGGGGTTAGTATTTGGTGCTGACAGTTCAGCGACAAAACAGTTGCGCTGAACTGTCAGTCGTCTAACTGCCACGGTGAACCAGGCGCAAGCCAATGTCCTAGACCTGTAGGTGTGGTATGCTAACTTGCTGTGATAGGCAGAGGGGGGACACCTATGGTGCATGACACTTCTACCTGTAGTGGTGGTTAGTGTCTTTCTTTAAAATAAACAGAACTCAAAATACCTTAATAGTACATCAACTATCAGAACATTTATTGACATGAGAGATTTTCCTCTGATCGTCCAGCATATGAGTAAATCCCTTTTCTGCTCCCTTTTGATGTTCTGCATAGTAGTGAACGCAACACTTTATGCAGCATTTGATAATGAATTCAAGCCAGGCTCTTATATATTTCCATTAATGTACAAGTTCCATATCTTCTGCCCCATGCAAATGTGTTTTCAGAGTATCTGAATGTATTGCACTAGTTCTGTGATAAGAGGAATTCATTTTAGAGATTTCAAACGCCTATAAGCTGACTCTCACTTTGTTAGTAATGTCTGAAACTTTGAGGTGTGTAGCTTGGCGCCATGAGGAGTGTAATAATTCTTTGCCAGTACATGTTCCATTATTAAAAGTATTTTTGCTGCAATACCAACTTGATAATTTATTCCTGTTAGAAGATATATATAAATATAAAGAGGGGGATGACGCAAAGGTGTATTGGGTTAGCTAAGGTAAAAGGGAAGCAAGGCAGGAATATGTGTTTAAGGAAGTATTAAAGCTGCCTTTGATCTGAAGATGTATTTTTATGATCTGTATTTATTTTTACGAGATCTTTACGTATTCACTGTTAAATGATAAGGATTTTCATGAGTGGTCACACTAGTAAGTATGGCAAAGTATTAAGGTATGCAAGTGATTGTAACCCATAGAATGAACATAAATGTGCAGTGAAGTACGTGGATGGATGAGAGATCAATTTCTTTCAAAGATTATTCATTTTGAAGTTGGACATTCGTATACATTTCCTGGGAAATATTGTGTTATGTGTTTTGGAAAATGGTGATCAATTCATACATAAAGGGACACTAAACTTTTTTTTTTCACTTGTGCTTGTAATATAGAAGCACAAGTGAAATTGTAGTTGTTCCTATAGTGAGGATGAACTGGCGTTTACTTTTGATAGTACACACCAGTTTATCCTCTGACCAACAGCTGCCATGCTTCCATAAGAAGCAGGCAGCTGGCTGGTCGGCGACCGTCTCTCTCTGCTAGCACACGTTTTTGCATGGGATCAGCAGGGGGGACTTTAACTAGGTCGCGGTTGCCGCGATAGCAGCAAGAGACCCGCAAATTCAGCAGTCAGAGTGGGGCAAGCCCCCGCTCTGATTGGCTGTGTATGTGCTGACAATGTGAACCAGTGACAACCAGGAACTGCTGTGTCTCGCATCTATTACACAGCAGTTAGTAAACACACGTGTATCTACTAAGATACACGTCCAGTTTACTTACAAGTCCCGGGACATGTTAAGGGTTAAACAAAGTGCAATGTCCCTTTAACATTACTTATTACAGGGAGCCAAAGACTGATTCAGGAGCTAGCCAAATAAATTTTAGGAGTCAGGAAAGTGTTATAATCATTGAGTTCTACATAAAGCTCCTGCTTATTCAACCTTGGCTTATTTGAATTGGTCCTTGCTGGCTACAACCAAACAGACGATGCAGGGTATTGATGTGATCTCTAGAGAAGTAAAAAATGATGCGCATTATTAATTGGCTTTTTAAATATGAGTCCTGTTAGCAGATTCTTAATGAAGAAAGTTGAGTATACATAATGTTATTTTATGTTTCCAATATGTAACTGGCCAAGAAGGTTACACTACAATATAGAGACATTTCGCAAGTAATGGGTTTAATGGTATGTCCACTTTATTACTTGTGGTGCAGCCACAAAACTATTGTAATTAAATGGTTTTTAACATTTTATTATTTGGAGTGCGACGGTATTAAAAAGGAAAAACAAGTTTTACTAAAGTTTTATTATTATTTTTAATAATTACAATATCAGGTATCTAGCTCATTTATCTATCTATCTATCTATCTATCTATCTATCTATCTATCTATCTATCATAAATAATTCTTATATACCTACATTTTTACAAATTGCACTCTCAAAAAGTTACATTATGATCCTTTGTTCCTTTTGAAGTAGTTGTGATAATTTTATGATGATTAACACACTGCTATATTTTTTATTTTATTTTGCAGGTAGAGGGAGACGTGTTCCTTAGCTGTTGTGTAACCACACAACTGAACAATGGTACTCATATTAGGGAGAAGATTAGTCAGAGAGGAGAGTGGGGTCCGCGAATCTCCAGTGACGAAACGCAAAGTCTTTGAGATGGACCCAAAGCAGTTGACAAGTCATGAAGTTTTTGACTTTAATTCTGGTTCCTCACACTCCGAAACCATATTGCAGATCTTTAACGAATTCAGAGAGAGCCGTCTGTTTACTGATGTAATAATCTGTGTAGAGGGCAGGGAATTCCCCTGTCATAGAGCCATTCTTTCTGCCTGCAGCAGCTATTTCCGGGCAATGTTTTGTAACGACCATCGAGAAAGTCGAGAGATGCTGGTTGAAATCAATGGTATTTTTGCAGAAGCGATGGACTGCTTCTTGCAGTATGTTTATACAGGCAAAGTCAAAATCACAACTGAGAATGTCCAGTACCTGTTTGAAACCTCTAGCCTGTTTCAGATTGGTATTTTACGTGACGCGTGCGCAAAATTTTTGGAGGAACAGCTAGACCCTTGCAATTGCTTGGGGATTCAACATTTTGCAGACACCCACTCCCTAAAAACTCTCTTCACCAAGTGTAAAATGTATTCACAGCAATCATTTGAAGTTGTAGTTCAACACGAAGAGTTTCTGGAGCTTGGTAAAGCCGAAATCATTGATTACGTCAGCAGTGACGATTTGGTTGTGAGCAGAGAAGAGGTGGTGTTTGAGGCAGTCATGCGATGGGTTTACCATCATGTTGATGTTCGAAGACCAATGTTGCAGGAAATTCTGACACACGTGCGGCTCCCTCTGTTGCATCCTAACTATTTTGTGCAAACTGTAGAGGTGGATCAGTTAATTCAGAATGCACCAGACTGTTATCAGTTGCTTCATGAAGCAAGACGCTACCACATCCTTGGAAATGAGATGATGTCTCCACGGACCAGGCCTCGCAGGTTAGCAACCTCCATGTTTCACTTAACCCCACTTATATGCACCATGCATGCACTGGGATAATCTATGGTTCATTGTTCTTATCATTTGTTTCAGCATGTTTGCCCACTCTTTGACTATTATGTAATTTTATAGTTTCCTTTCAGATATAATATTACATTTTGGATTTTGGTATCATATGTAGAAAGCATTTCAGTGAACTGAAAACCAAAGACAATTTTCTGTTAAAGATAAACTGTATGTAATTTAACGGACATCAAGTCTTATTATACCAGAATTTTTTATTTATTTATACAGCTTTTCGAATTATGATGACATTGTACTCGTCCTTTGTGCCAAACAATGCGTTACTATTGAACAGATGGCATAGTGTTGATTTATGAATATTTTTATTTTATAGATCTACTGGATATTCGGAAGTGATTGTGGTGGTTGGAGGGTGTGAGCGTGTCGGAGGGTTTAATCTGCCATACACTGAATGCTATGACCCAGTGACAGGAGAATGGAAATCGCTAGCTAAATTGCCAGAGTTCACCAAGTCAGAATATGCTGTGTGCGCACTTAGAAATGATGTTCTTGTTTCAGGTAAACAGATCTGTCTAATCTATACATTAAAGGTCACCAAACAATCAAGTCCTGTTTACTTGAAATATTATATCAAGTGCATGTAGTTCAAGTATAAATTATTTAATGAAAGAACTGTATTGGTCCCTCTTAGATATATATAGCTATCTATCAGGGGACAGCAATTCTGTTTAGAATCATGGGTCAGATAAGGAAAGGTCTGACCCAAGATCTCCACCCCCTGATATAACCATACAAGGAAAGAGGGCTCAATAAGGTACTTTATTTATTTTGTTTTGGTAAAGTTATTCTATTTAAACTGTACAATAAAACCACCATATAACTGAATGTAATCTATAGACCTGCTTCTAAATGAGTCTGCAATGAAAAACCTTAGAGCTTTAACATCTTCTCACTACTTCTCACAGTTCTATGACTTACAATGAGACTGAGCCAGTGTTAGTATGATTGTGCTTCTTGTACACATAACATGTCCACGTTATTTGTGTTCTCTGTTTTATAACATGGACATTACCCTCGGACTCTAACTTGGTTACGTCCAATATTAGTGTGCATTAGTTTATCCAATAAATCATAGTTCTTCACCATATAGTGTTTTATCTATGTGCTGATGGATTGTAAGACTAACCAGCTCTAATGAGGCATGCTCCCTCCAGATATACACAGAATGTTTCTGGTATTGGTCTAGATATTTATGGCACTTGATGAGTGATTAATGTTTCATACATTTGTTCTGTAGGAGGAAGAATCAACAGCCGTGATGTCTGGATGTATAACTCGCAACTGAACATATGGATCAGAGTTGCTTCTTTAAACAAGGGCAGATGGCGTCATAAAATGGCTGTGCTGCTTGGCAAGGTGAGAGGAGAAACTTTGTATAATTTGTGCCCCGAAGCGTAACTTTGTCAGATCTATCCAAAGGCAATAGGTTTCTCGTCACCTGTCATCCATGTCTTAAAGTGCATGTTTGCATTGTTATCTCTGATCTTGTACCTGGTCATACACAATACAGCAGAAGAAGGTCATAAATTCAATTACAAACAGATGAATAGCTATCTTCCAGAAATTCATTTGAATACTGTACTGCAGGGGCGTTGCTAGGTCTCCAAAACATCCGGGGCTGGAGCCCATGATAGATTTTATAGAAGTAGAGTAAATAAAATCACATGGTTAGGCGGCATACAGACTGATATAATTGACGCCAATGAACAATAGGTATATATGGGTATATATCGGGGCTCAACAAATCCCAGGCACCAGGAAATTATACCTGGCGCCCAGTTATTGTTGTCCCTGCATGGTGCCCTCGCCGCTGGGATCATTTTATTTATCCAGCAGAGCGCGAGGGAGCAGTGTGTGCACCGGCTGCACAGTCTTCCTGCTCCATCCCCACATGCACCGTACTATAGTGTCCGAGCGCTGAGTGTGCTCAGCAGGACTAGAAACAACAGCAGGGCACAGACCAGGCTAGAATGAGGTATAGCAGCCAAGAGGGGGACATATTGATAGATGCACTTTTTTTTTTATCATAAACAACAACAAAATTGCTGACTTGTGCGTAAGTGTATGTGACAGAGTGTGTGTTTGTGTGTATGACTGACTGCATGTGTGTGTGTGACTGTGTGTTTATGTGTTTATGTGACCCACTGTATGTGTGTGTGACTGTATGTCTGACTGTGACAGAATGTATATGTGTGTGTCTGTGACTGACTGTGTGTGTGTCTGTCTGTCTGTCAGTGACTGTATGAGTGTGTGTGTGTCTGTCTGTTACTGACTATATGCGTGTGTGTGACTGACAATAAGACTCGCAGCACACAAAAAACTCACATTACTCAAAGTTACACTTATACACAAAAATACACAGCCACAAATACACACACATACACATGCAGCCACACATACACACACATTCACACTTGCACAGTCACACATACATACACACACACACCCTTACACACAGAGACACACAATCCCACTTACACACACCAACTTACATCACACACACACACACTTGTATGTGAGCAAATTCCCATGATTTAAAAATAACTGAGCATATAAAAATGACTCAACCATGACCCCCCCCTCCCCACATAGATACCCTTACATAGACAACCTTACACTCACACACACATCCAGACAACCTTACACACAGACACCCTTATACACACAGATGGCCTTTCCCACACAGACATTCTGCCACACAGACACGTGTGTAAACCTGCAACTCTCACACTCACATCACAAATATTTTTAATTTTTTAATAAAAAGGGGTAAAAAACTTGGGGAGAATAGGCTGAGGTATGAAGGTATGCTCCTTCTACCAACCTAATAAAAGAGAGAAGTGCAGGGAATTGAGATGGGAATTCAACTGAATGCGAGAATTTTTCCAGCTCTGCTACTTTAGCCTTAATTTTGAAATTCCCATCTCACTTCCCTGCAATTCTCTCTTTCATGAGTAAAGCCTATAATATAATGAGCAGCTCATACACTCATAATGTATGGGTTTAATAGTATAACGAGGTCCATGTGATGTTTAATGCCATGTGTATGGACTCATTGCCATCAACATAAAGACTATATATAAAGATGAATCACTATTATTCATATTGTATGTGATAATCAGGTGTGAAAATAAAAATGGTATGAGCACTGTTTCACACTTGATTATCACATTCAATATGATTAATAGTAATTAATCACATTTTCTCCAAGTAATCTCACTGCCACTGACACACACTCCTAACTCTGCCACTTACGCTTTCACTCTCGAACACTCACACTCTGCCACTCACACACACTCATAACTCTGCTGCTCACGCTTACACTCACACACACACACACTCATATCTCTGCTGCTCACACTTAAACACTCCAAAACTCTGCCACTCACCCACACTTACACTCTGCCACACACATACACGCACACTCATAACTCAAACTCTTCCAAACACTCACACTCTGCACACTCACTCATACAATCACACTCTGCCACTTACACACACTTACATTCTGCCACTCACACACATACACACTCATAACTCTTCCACTCATGCTTACACTCACTCACACGCACACTCATATCTCTGCTGCTCACACTTATACACTCCAAAACTCTGCCACTCACCCACACTTACACTCTGCCACACACATACACGCACACTCATAACTCACACTCTTCCAAACACTCACACTCTGCACACTCACTCATACAATCACACTCTGCCACTTACACACACTTACATTCTGCCACTCACACATACACACTCATAACTCTTCCACTCATGCTTACACTCACACACACTCTCTTCCAATCACACTCTGCCACACTCACACACATACACTTACTTACACTCTGCCACTCACTCTGCCACTCATATACATACACATGCACACTCATAACTCTGCCACTCACACCCACTTACACTCTGCAAATTACATTCTGCCACTCACATACATACACATGCACACTCATAACTCTGCCACTCACACCCACTTACACTCTGCCACTCATATACATACACATGCACACTCATAACTCTGCCACTCACACCCACTTATACTCTGCAAATTACATTCTGCCACTCACATACATACACATGCACACTAATAACTCTGCCACTCACAGTCTGCTACTTACATACACATGCAGACTCATAACTCTGCCACTCACACCCACTTACACTCTGCCACTTACCTCACATACATACACCTGCACACTAATAACTCTGCCACTCACACTCTGCCAAACACTCACCTGCAAAACGTGAGGGGCGGAGCCTATCGTGAGGGGATGGAGTCTGCTGCTGTTCAGCATACAGCATGCAGGAGGCGGGATCGAACGTGAGGGGGCGGAGCCGAGCGCGAGGGGGCGTGGTCAGAGTCTCCATTCGGGGCTATGGAGGGGAGATCCTGGGCTTCAGCCCCAGTAGCCCCCCCCTAGCGACGCCTCTGCTGTACTGTATGATGAGACCACCTGTTGCTTGATCTATACATTGCTTGCAATTCTACTAGCATGATACATATACAGTTGCATGCTATTTCAGTTTCCCTGGGACGTGTACAGTGAATCTTTCTTGTTGACTTAGTTTATGTTGACTTTATGTTCTCAGTTACTGATTTAACAGAAAAGGTTGCAGCAACTCTAAAACTGGGACTTTCTGTGGCATCAATCTCCAACCTTCTCTCTGCCCTAAAAAAACCCCCATTTTTCATAAGAATATACTGAAAATGGCTCAGTCTTATTCTACATTACACTGTTTAATATTTTTCATTTAATCAATATTTCCACCTTCTGCTAATACACTATACAGATCATTGTTGATATTTTTTTTTATTCTCTACTTTCACAGTATAAATAATGTTTAAGTGATGGTAAAACCCCTCTACCTGAAATACAGTGGGAAGAAGATGGATTTTTGTTTGTTTTGATAGCGATAGCACACAGAAACGGGTCCATATTCCAATATTAGAAAAGGCTTAAAAAAAACGGGGTATTGAACTGCAAATTGTTGAAACTATGCCAGAAAAAGAACCTACTAATAAGATTTACCAATTGTATAGCTGCCTACAAACTCCTTCCGTCGGACGGCAGTACACCAATAGCTGCAGTCATATCACAGAGCTGGCAGCTTTGAAGTCTTAGCTAGACCTCTGAAGAAAGGGAACTAGCTTTTGAACATTGCTCACTAGGACAGGGATGGCTAACATTTTGGCACTGCAGCTGTTGTGGACTACATTTTCCATACTGTTTAGTCAGCCACTGGCAGGCTGCAACCCTGCACTAGGAGCCCTGTACAAAAGTTATCTTAATCAGACAGAAGTGGTCCCCCTCATGTAGTATAGTGGACACAAACAAAACCATTGAGCAATACCATAATAATGTTGTGTTTTGGTTTAGGTGTATGTTGTCGGAGGATTTGATGGACAGCACAGACTGAGCAGTGTTGAATGCTATGATTCTTTCTCTAATCGGTGGACAGATGTCGCTCCACTGAAGGAGGCTGTGAGTTCTCCAGCGGTCACCAGCTGTGTTGGGAAACTTTTTGTGATTGGTGGAGGACCTGATGACAACACCTGCTCTGACAAGGTAAGAGACACAGTTTGCTAGTTCCGAATGTTTCATAAATGGGGAAACCTACCAGTTACTGTGAAGCTCTATATACCAGTGTAGTTGGCTGAGCATCATACAGGCAGCAACATTATTGCCAGACTGTAATACAAAAGTCTCCCAAATAAAATATATCCGAGCCCGAACCTTAGTCCGTCCAGAAAAATGTTCTTTTACAGCCACCTTGAGATCTATGGCAATACCACAGATATTTCTATGTAAAATATATAAGGGTCTACTGTATAAAGAGAGAATTGCAAGAAATTGAGACGGGAATTTCCAATTTTATGCAAATGTAGCCAAGTTGAAAAAAATTCTAACTAACGCTATCTGAGCTTAAGTTTAAAATCTCCATATCAATTCCCTGTAAAAAAACAAAAAAAAAACCTGTAATAATGTGTAGTTATCTTTAGCCTAAAGTCCTTGATCCTTTACGCACCATAGTGTTTTAGGTGTGTGTGTTTGGATTTGGAGTAGTGGGTTAAATCTGCACAGATAATGTTGTGATATTTCCTTAATATTAAAATACATGTTTCTGTACCTAGGTTCAGTGCTATGATCCAGATAACAACACCTGGTTGTTACGAGCCTCGATTCCTATAGCAAAGAGGTGCATTACCGCCGTGTCCTTAAATAACCTCATTTATGTTGCCGGAGGGCTAACGAAAGCAATTTACTGCTATGACCCAGCAGAGGATTTCTGGATTCATGTACAGAACACGTTTAGCAGACAGGTAATGAGTTGTGCTAAGCTGCTAATTGTGTAATATCTCATGTTGAATAGTGGGAGTGTTGAACATGCTTGGTATCACACTATATGTTGTCCCTTCTAATCTGGGCAACTATCAGATATGGTCATCCTGGGCCACCTGGAGGCTCCACAGTTCCCTCTCCATTATGAGCCCCACTTTCTCCATTGGTGCCGCTCTAGTCTGTATGGCTAAAATAAGGGGGAGTTATGATACTTTTTATTTTATTTTATTGAGTTTTTATCAATGAACAAAAAAGCTTTAGCAAAATACAGATGCGTAGTAAGATAATTGTAAAGCATATTGCATAGTATAATTGACAAAATGTGAGCTGGAGTAGAGGGCGATGAAAGAGAAAGATAATAAAAGGGAAAGAGAACTAGTTAAATGGTAGTATAGTGAGGTAGACGGGGCGAGTTTGATAAAGAAAGATAGACCAACTGCGAAAGAGAGTTGTCTCAAAAAGTGGGCGGCCAGGTCAAGAAATGACCCTGGTCCCAGGTTGATCCAGTGCTAGGAGTGAGTGGGGGTCATGATAAACTACAGTGCAAACAAATATACTAAACTACACATGGTGAGGCTTAGAATACTTACCATCCAAAGTAGTAGCTGACCTTAATTCCCATTATGGTTCAGCCAATCATTTCCTGGTCAAGGATCATGGGAAAGGTAGTCAACAGCAGCTGTGGTGATGTCTAACCTTTTTCTGTAAAGTTGTTGGGCCATCTGTCCCATTATTCTCAATCGACATTTGATTGGTAAAGCATCAAATAGACTGTAGATTATAAGTGAGTCGATATGCCAATGGTAAGCTATCATTTGGTTTTAAAGTGACAGAATACTGATTAGGCATTCCAGGTGAGATAAACTCCAGTTCCCAAAATGGCTAACCAAATATTTAACTCATAGAAACTTGAGTCCACACCATTTAGATTGCCAAAGATATCTCCTCCCCCTCCTCTTTTGGATCCTGCCCACCCCACAAACAGATAGCACCCTCTATGTATACTTCCTGAGAGGGTGTCATCTTCCTTGGTGGTCTAGTGGGGAGAAAGAGTCTGTGTTTTGTTCTTGAATTGTATCTTCCAATAGCACTTATGGTGTCTGATTCTCCTCAGTGAATAGGTCACTTGACCCGGCGCGCGTCTGACATCAGAGCGCCGGGTCACGTGACCTGTCATCACTCCGCCCCCCCTAAGGAAATAAAAGCACGGGCAGCCCGATCGTTGTGATCTGCTGCCTGTGCGTTTTTTTTTCAGTGTTGGGGGGTGGTAAATACCGCACTGCTAGGGTTGCCACCTTTTCTTCAAAAAAAATACCGGCCTTGGTACGGTCTCCACAGGCTTAACATTGGCCTGATGCCAATATTTTACTGACCTGCCGGTAAAATACTGACCAGGTGGCAACCCTATGCACTGCTCATAGGTGCATGGGCTCATGGTGGCTCTGCTTCTAACCCATGCTTTAATACAAGCATTAGTCAGCCCACTACTCTTACATGTTATGGAACAAAAGGTTCTGCTTTGTTTATATTTTCAGATACAAAATTAAATTACTCTATATGTTTCTATATAATAAACTGCTTAACAAACAGACTTTGGGCTTATTGAAAGTATGTGAAAATACTGAACTGCCTTTTCTCTAACTATTACATTTACCATGGACTGACTTTCCAAATTAACCTTTCAGAAACTAAAATGTCGCTCCTGGAGGGTGAAAGGAGTTTAAAATAAAACATTTGGCTTTCATGTAATAGGTTGCTCTTGTAAATGTTGCTGAGGTGAGATTTAAAGATGAAAAAGGCCCTTTTACAGGCTAGAAAATGTTAGGTTCACTTTAATGGACTAATTTCCCTTCTTTGCTAATGAGTGGCCTCTCATACAACATATGACACCTGTTTAATTGGTGTCTCTGAAACAGCCTGGGGCACCAAGAATAGTCAGGCTAGCCCTGGCACCAGGATTACATTTTAGTCTTGTTCTGACTTGCCTGTAACCTCCAGTTTATGTGTGCATACACTTGTATGTTCAGAATTCATAATGAGCCTGTATTGTAGCAGAAGCTGTCAGCTCAATAGCCTTATTGTTTCCCAAACACCTGCCCTCTTTGTACATTCTTTGTACACTCAATACTCCCCATCACTAATGTGTTACTACAGATCACAATCCGCCTATTCAGGTCTGGAAATCAAGTGCTACAACCAGATTTGCATCTAATGTACAAACATTTTGTAAAACCCAACTTTGCAACTTTGTTGGCTTGTTTTTCCTTCTTTGTTTCATTTTATCTTTTAGATGAATAGCCTATAAATAATTTATAGAAGTCTCTGACAAAGCAAAAAAAAAAAAAAGCAATATCTGAAGACAAAGTGTCTTATATGCTGATTCTGTTAATGGTTCTAGCTGATGGCTGGCGGTGGGCAGATATGTGCCCACATGGACTATTTATTGTTGTCCAAAATGCTTTTTGTTTTTATAATTAACATTTTATTGAGTCATAGTTTAACAGATACAGCAGAAATTAGTAGATTTTCATGTCCTGAAGAATAAATAATGCTGTGATACAACGTACAAAGTACTGGTAGTACTGATTCATTTGGGCTTATTTTTAAATAACGCTAAAACATCTATTCAAAATGTCTTATGTGAGAAACTAAATACTATATAAACAATATGCTATTGAATACAGCGTCTTTAGTGTGTCAGGGGAATGCTCCCCACAAACTAGTGATCCATAAGTGCCGCCTAGTGGTCAGGTATATAATAGACTGGTTATATGAGGCACCAAAATATGGGCCAGAGATCAATTAAAAAAGAGGGGTAAGAGGTTTTAATATTTCGATTCTCTGTTGCTGTAAGCATATATTCCTGTAGTCTTATTGCACAAACTGTGGCAATATTAATGTGAAAATTGGTTGTGGCATGTTACTGACAGTGGCTATTTTAATTGGCAAAGTGATGCTGTAAAGCAAAATAAAATGTACTGTGGGGCAATGTGACACTGTGGTATGTCCTGTGGGGCAAATTGACACTGTGGCATGCCAAATCATGTGGGTGCAATATGAGTGCAAGCCAAGTGCTATGGGGGCAATACAGGTGTATGCTAGGTGCTGTGGCTACTGTAAGAGGGGGAGAGAGATGTGTGTGTATAGATAGGCTTGTTATGTGCGTGTGTGTGTATAAATATATGTATTTATTGTTTTATAATTGCACAATAGATGAATGTGGCCCACCATCACCTCGTGGGGTTCCCGTGTGTGATAAAATTAATGGAGGTCCTGTGTGTGGCATAATTAAGGGGCTATTGTGTGTGGCATAACTAATGGGGCTCCTGTGTGTGGCATAATTAATGGGGCTCCTGTGTGAGGCATAGTAAATGGGCTTATGTATGTGGTATAATTTGTGGGGCTCCTGTAAGTGACATCATTTATGGGGCCATCTGACTGGCATTACTAAGGAATTTGTTTGGCATGGTATTGGAGGAAATCCACTGTGGTGACACCAACCCTAGTGACGCCTCTGGGTGCACCACCACATCTCTGTGGGCATCTTGGGAGCTCTCAGGGCCTTGCAAACATGGAAACAGTCTTTAACAATTTGTGACTATCCTGTACCTTCTGAGCTCAAGAAGGAGAACATTTGTATTCGGTACTCCCGGAGGACTTTTGACCCTACGGCCTCCGGCACTCCTCTCGCTCTCCGCTCGCTGTTGTGGTGCATTTTAGATTCCAACAGTCAAATGCGTATTTTTTAAACACAGACTGTATCTCTGTTTGGCGAGATACCTGTAACTTGTTCTTTGTCATAAAATTCAACAGCTAGAAATGCCCCAAATAAAGCCTAACTTGTATGAGATTACGGTTTGTTGGTTTAAAAAACTACAAAAGGCATTTTCCTAAATCTCCTTGGCAACTATACTTTAATAATATATCCCTCAATGAACAGTAATGTGCTAATGTATTAACCATTTAGCGTTTTCCTTTGCGTTATGCTGAATAATCAAACAGACTCATTTAATGCAACCTTGATTGGTGGCCATTTTTAGAGTCAATCTATTCAATAAGTCATTAAGAAATAGGTAACCTCTTTTAAGGTCCTGCAAAACCACCATGACAATTTAAAGCAGTAGCTCATCTATTTATATTTATTTTCTTCTAGGAAAACTGTGGCATGTCCGTGTGCAATGGTAAAATATTTATACTTGGAGGAAGGGGTGAAAATGGAGAGGCCACTGATACCATCCTGTGCTATGATCCAGCAACCAGCATCATCACTGGGGTGGCTGCCATGCCCAGACCAGTGTCTTATCACGGCTGTGTGACAATCCACAGATTCAATGAGAAAGCCTTCAGAATGTGAACCATCAATTCCACTAAGTAATAATGGAGGAGTGAGTCTGCTCTAAACTGACACAAAAGAAAACTCCACCTTCCAGGGGGCCACACCTTCCCATCATGCAGTGCATGTTTAAGCATTGTAAATAGTAATTGCACATTATTATTATTTTCTTTTCTTCTCTGGATCTTGCTTCATGTCTGATTGCTTGGCCACTGTGCAATTTGATTCATAGGAAAGAAACAAAAAAGACTTGTTCAATATGTGTAATATAATTGTGAAAACATACTTTTATATGCTTTTTTTTTTAAATACTGACTCTGGTTTCAGATTTGTATTTTAACATATGGATTCTTGAAAAACAGGTTCTACAGACAATACATACAGTACTTCTATTGTGTGCATAAGGGATGAACGGCAGTTTATTGAAAATCACAAATTTGTATTGTTGAGACTATAATTACAGAACCCTAAAGGGAACTCTGCGTGTCATTAATCTCATGTGATGGCTGCATTTTGTTTCTTAATTATTATTATTGCTTATTCTAGATATGCTGCACTGCGCATAAAAAAAAAAAAATAAGACTTTATGATCAATGCACTTTTATCTTTAAATGTAGAGTAGACTTTCCTTATGTGAGCAAGAACAGGCCATTTTAAAAAATAAAGAGTGTTACAAAAACAAATATCTACACTGCAGTGATGTAACATATAGAGCAACTTTTAATTTGGCAGAATAGCCAGACTGTCACATAATCATAAACTGCATTGTCAACTGAATTCATTTTTAGCAAAATCCAAATTAATGGCACAATACAAATGTATGGAGAGATGTACCCATTTCAGAAGAAATGCTGTATTATTATTTTATTATTAGCAGATCACCATCATTTTCTGCAGAATGGGATTTTGTGCAACATAGAAACAAGGCTGGTGATTGGTAGATGAGAAGCTCTCGATCTAGTCTGCTCTAGATCCCTCTCATCTTTATGTCATCGTGGTGTAAAATGATTGGAGAAATGTCTAAGGTGTATTGGCTGGAAAAGTGCTACCGGTGGACATTGATCTAGTTTGTTTCTATAGGCTCCCATTCTCTGCTGATATGCTTACCGTCACTGGTTAAATTTATTTACTACGCTATGGGGGTTATGTATATAACCGGAGCTTGTGCCATATGTATACCACTAACTCCTGAGAGTTAGCCCTGTGAGCGCCTTAACTACAGTTTTTCTATATATAAAGCCAAAAGCACAAGCACAGCTATACTGTGTGTGTGTGTATATATATATATATATATATATATATATATATATATATATATATATATATATATATATATATATATATAAAGTAAATGTATAAACCCCCACATTTGTAGTAGAATATTTTGTAATATAATATATTTTCATAGATCCTATAAATAATGATTTAAAAGGTGTAGGAGTCCGAACTCAGGAAAGGGTTGAAAGTCTAATTAGAAGCTAAAATCATGATTTCAGCTATTCTCCAATCATATTTGCAGCCTAACTATATGACAAGTTCCAATGTAATTTATAGATAAAGGATTACAATTGCAGTGTAACACTTAAAGTTGCAGTTCTTCCAAGGACCAAACCACTGAAATGGCAGTTACATATTTATGGCAGAATGGTATTGACACATTTGGTGAATAAGATAAAAATATGTAACTATTTGAATTATTAACATTAACTACCTTTTTATCTGTTTGTTTGCTTTTTTTCTATGTATGCACAATATTGTGTGATTTTTTTTTAACCATTTGAGTGCAATCGTATTCCCTTCTCTCATACTCAAATGTTTAATGTATTTCTTAAATACGATTGGTATCAAAATGTAATTGGAACCCATGGACTCTGTTAGCTAAACAATGTATTGACAATCAAATGGCACAATGGTGCAGAATGCTTCCCATCTCTTTTGGCCTCAATTTTGCATCTTGGATGTCACTACAGTTCACTGTTTAGTGATCAGACTCCATGTTTTTTGTATTAGTTGTTTGCTTTATAAACATTATAAACAGATGCCTCTTAACTTGTTATGAGTCTAGAACAATTATCTTGTGACTTTCATAGAAAGCATTATTTAGAAGCGTTATTATTAATGGTGCAGTGTTTTTTAACAGGAAATAAGCAAGTTAAGTTAAAGGAGTGTCTGCTTTAAGATAAGTTGTGTTATTTTATTTTGCATGTTATGTGTGGGAGTTACATCTCTGTTCTTCTGTGGATCATTTAACCCATGGGTGTCCAACTGCAACACCTCCACCTGTCTTACAGTACAACATATACTACTCGAATGACACTCCGAGCGCCTAGACAGGGAAATATGTTGGACACCCCTGCTGAGACTTATAATTGGGCAGACTACATCCATTCAACTGCTGCTGTCTTCAGCCAGTCAAGGAGTGGGTTTCACAATTCTTAATATGAATAGTGTACCATTTTTTTTAGGTATTTTACATGTGTCTGTGGCAGGCCAGTAACAAATTGGCTTGAGGCCAATGTTAAAGGGACACTACCACTTACATATGATGTAACTAGATTACCTGTGCATTTAAAACAAACGCATATATGACATATGCCACTGTTTTTTTCTTCTTCTCTGCTTGAATTCATTGCATATAAACGTAAACATAAAATTAGATATCTATCTCCAGCATCCATTTTGAGAATTGTACCCATGATGCAACAGTCTCCAAAATCGTCCAACAAGTCTCACTTTACAACTGTGGCAAAAACCGGCATGATGTCATAAGATACACCACTGCTCTCTTACTAGCTACTGTGTATCATAGTGGGCAGAACTAGGCGGCTGTGTACAACTTTTTTTTTATCTGCCTTCCAACACAAAGTGAAGTGATATGATCCTGTTTGATCAGGTCAAACTCCTCTCCTTGTGATGTAATAGTTACATTACCCTCCCATTCAATGCAAGTCTATGGTCAGAATTCTGTGTCCCCAGCCCCAAAGTGAGATACTAGTACTGTAAAGATTCTGGCAGGTGGCACCCAAAAACACTATATTTCTCAAAATGGCAGCACCCAGTCCCACTTGTTTAGTAAAATATTTCATGAAATAAACTCCCATAACTAAAACAAGACATATCTGAAATCAACAATACAAAATTTAAAAAAAATAAACCCTCTTCATTTTTTGGTGAGTGTCCTTTCAAGTCTATGGCCGTTTTTTGTTTGTTTAGGGGTTTTTTTTTGAAGAAAGGGTGACCACAGTCATGGGTGAAAGAGCATAAACCAAACCAGGCAGGACATGTGTAGGCAGATTGCGAGTAATCCTATTGATCAATATAAAAGCACCTAGCCTGGTCCCAGTCTGACCCTGTCTGTTAGAAAAGAGGCCATTTTTCACAATACATATTTAATTTCTCAGAAAATCTGTCCCATATGGCATGCATGGGGAATGTTAAAGATAATGATGTGCCTGGATATTGTGGCTCGAATTTAAGGGTACCTCTTGCATAGAATTATAACGTAAGTCACAAGATGGCAACTGAAAATACCACTACTGTATGTTGTTTTAACATATTTTGTACACTGGTGTAACACTTTTGAAATAGCTCTACCATCTATTATTAAAATAGATTCTAATAAACATGATGTGCCACTTGAAATGGAAAATACACACATATTCAACTTGTCACAATGTAGCGCATGTGCCTTTTAAAGGGAACGTTTATTCTCCGAAATATATATTTTTAGTAAATTAAATACCGGATGTGCATTCTTTTTCCATGATCTGCTACTGCCTAGATGTCTATCTGTACCTCCTCAACTGTTTGTGAACTACATCTACCATGATTCTCTGCAGTTGTAAAAGGCTGTAGAGGGATTATAAGATGGCGGGTGCAACTCTGCTGATGATGTGCTACAACATCATCAGCCAGGAGGGGCCACAGTGGGACAACTAGGCTGTGCTGAATAAAGATTTTTGAAATATTGCAAATGGGTAACCATTGTATCCGTACACAAGCATAAGCAGCCTTTTATTTAAGTAAATGAATCTGTTTTGTATATGCAAGGGCATCTCCAGGTAGCAAGCAGTCCTAAAATAGAATATTTTAAAAGGTCCATTAATCTATTCAAGCATGCAGGTGCTAGAATCACAATATATATATATGTTCTATGTGTTTGTTTAGTTACAATGGTATAATTTACCATTATGACAAGGCTTTGTGTATGGTGGATAGATTGCTTCTACCCTCTGTCTTCAGCTGTTGGTTCCATGTCTAGCGGATTTTGATGAGCGTGTCAGAGCGTAATATAAATTAGATTTATTCTCCATACAAAACCAGTTGGTGGTAATATTGTCTGCACCACATTATGGAGCATATATATTGGATCCTGTGCATTGTAATTGCATACTGCACATATTATACTCATATTAAATGTTATCCACAGTAAAAGATAAATATAGATTTGACATATATGCAAAAAATATATATTTATATAAAATGTATACATTTCTTTTTCAAATTTATACAGAACATAACTTCAGTAAAACATACACATAACAGATTCCGAGTCCTTCATTTTGAAAAATGTGCAATCATTCCTATGATTTAAACAGTTCCACTACAGAGAGAGATCCTACTTTTCGATCAAACCTCATGGGGGACAGCTTTTGCGATAAGATTCCGGAAGAATGAGAACCATTGTTACTTAGTACCCTACTGACACATAGTACTTAAATAATGAAAATAGATCTCAAGCTAACATCTGCTGGAAAATCAATATACCGTATATACTCGAGTATAAGCCGACCCGAATATAAGCCGAGGCACCTAATTTTACCACAAAGAACTGGGAAAAAATATTGACTCGAGTATAAGCCTAGGGTGGAAAATGAGGCAGCTACTGGTAAATATTGCCCCCAATATGCCATTTAATATGCCAGGATATTGCCCCCAATATGCCAGGATATTTCCCCCAATATGCCAGGATATTGCCCCCAATATGCCAGGATATTTCCCCCAATATGCCAGGATATTGCCCCAATATGCCAGGATATTGCCCCAATATGCCAGGATATTTCCCCCAATATGCCAGGATATTGCCCCAATATGCCAGGATATTGCCCCAATATGCCAGGATATTGCCCCCAATATGCCAGGATATTGCCCCCAATATGCCAGGATATTGCCCCTTAGTATGCTCGTTATGCCACCCTCCTCCCCCAGACCCCAGCACTTACCTCGTTCCTGCTCTGTCCCCCGGTGCTCTGAAGCTGCGTGGCTGTGAGGGAAGCGTTGTGAGCTTCCCTCCAGCCGCGCGGTCAATAAAGTTTGTTTAAAAAAAACACACTTTATTGACCGCGCGACCGGAGGGAAGCTCACAACGCTTCCCTCACAGCCACGCAGCTTCAGAGCACCGGGGGACAGAGCAGGAACGTTTTAGATTTTTTTTTTCCCCCCCCACCGACTCGAGTATAAGCCGAGGGGGGCATTTTTCAGCACAAAAATTGTGCTGAAAAACTCGGCTTATACTCGAGTATATACGGTACCTATTGATAATTTTGCTGATCTTTCTCATTTATGTCATTTGACTGCAGTAGCCACTAACACAAAAGCTGGTGAAAGCAGATACTGCATCTCAGGTTTTGGGTCATAAATGCATGTTTTTCAGTCTTGCTTGATTTCTTATAACATCTTAATGTCTATTGAATACATGGCTAGATTCATTAACCCAGTATACTATAGTATTTGACACCACAGTGCACCTATGAAAATGTTAACTTTTTATTGAATCAAATACTTTGTTTTTCTGGGTTACCTCATCAATTTAAAAATTAGGCCATGTTTTTACCTATAAGACGTAATCACTTGTGTTGCCTTCCATACTGCGTATATATATCATCCTTGTTAAAACAAGACACAGAGTCATGCTTCTTATCGATTTCAGTCTGAGTTGAAGTATGATTCTGAAGGCTTGTGACTGAGTTTATGGATTAATCTAACCTTTGGAACTCTGGTTATTGTAAACTATGTTTCCCAAGATGTATCACTGGATTACATCTGAGGAAGTTTGAGAGAGCCTTCACAAGACCCATAACTGGCCTATAATGGAGTTAATCTATGTGTTGGACAGCGGACAGGCCAAGAGTGTGCACTGACCTGTAATTACTATTCTGTTTGTTGATTCATGCAATGTATACACCTTTGCTATGGTAATATGCAAGGTTTGCTTCTCATGTAAATACACAATGCAAATTGTCTGTAACTTTCCCATACTATTTATGGATGTGTTGGGGTTTTTTGAATGATTTTTGTAAGAATATAAAAATAAATGCATTAATAAATATTTTAAAGTATTTGACACACACCATGCCCAGTGATTTGTTTTCTTTGTGTATTGTAGAATTGTTTATTGTTCTGTTAGTTAGTTATGTAACTGGATAAGTCCATTAAAGTAAGGAAATAAGGGATTATGTATAAAAGTGTTGCATGAAAAATAGTGCCAAAAACAGGTACTTTCATCATGTGCGATAAGGTATAAAGCTAATTAGGGAAAGGGCTCTCTGTGGATTTCTGAGAGGTGAACAGTTAAGGATTTCATGGATCAGGTTGCTTGAAGTTAGGGAAAGCTAAAGAGCGCCCCCCCCCCCCCCCATCGCTATAATACATGGGGCTGGGCAAATGCTCCCAGCCCCTAGCATAATAAACACTGGGGGGGGGGGGGGGGGGGGGGGCAGTGCTACTTGCTGTGCCCCCAAATTGATGACAGGGCCTAGGCTCCACTTAAATGGCTCCTAGCACACAAAATAACCGCAGCTCTAACTGGTGAAGCGACCGGCAAAGAACTGTTCCATTCTGGCCAACGCTACGCATGAACCAGGACTAATAGATAACAATGATTTCTCCCATTTTATAATTAGTATTCAACAATGGGTTTCATAAAAGGTAGACACTCCATTAGAGAGAACTGTAAAAGCCGTATCCATAGCATCCCACATGTCACACACTGCCACTATAATGCCTAAAATACTCTGCTGAGTCTCGATGCTGAAAAGGCTATTGACCAAGTGGCATGGGCACATATGTTCCGTGTCATCAAACCCCTCCATTTTGGCCAAAACATTTTAACTCTTTCAGCGTAATTACATCCAATGGCCTGATTCGGATCCAATTACAATGGAAAGGGGAGTAAGACGGGGTTGTTTTCTGCCCTACTACTTTGTATTCTTTATTATTTCTAGAATATTCTTCAAAATTTAACACACTAGTGCAAACACCGTGGTATAAAATGTTCTATTATAAATATAATGAGTGAACTAAAAAGACAAACACAACAATACAATTCATTACGTAACACCAAGGATGGCAATAGGCTGACCGTCAGGGAGCTGGAGGACATAAAATTCCAGTTACCGAAGAATGGGGAACGGTCATCCCTCAAAATCATTATGTCTTTATAAATTCATAGGATTAGACCCCCGACTCCAACAGATGTAAAGCCAAAAGAGCTTGAGGAAAAAAACCCAAAGCCTATGATAAGATTAGAACCAGGTAAGGTTCAATTAACCCTGTTAAGATGAACTTCCATTAAATAAATTAACTTACCAGCATAGAGTAGATATACATGTCAACACAAGAGATCATGTAGCAGGACAACAATATATACTTTATTAAGCCACCCTGTGTCACAGGAAAACTCAGGAGGTAGTCAGTGCTGTGTTGTCAACCAATCAAACTATAGAGACCATTTATTTTCAAAAACGCTGTTGATAATTTGTCTAGCTCTGGTTTTTGTCTTTTTTTTTTTGAAAATACAAAAATTATCATGTCTACATATTGAGCAGATTGAGAAGTCTCCACTATCTCTATCCATAAACATATGCCGTTACTTCGCTCAACGTTTGTTGGAGCGTCTCTTCTGCAGGATTACTCAGTAATATATTTACATACAGAACACACACATTAAAATGATGCAAAGGGTGTCCTCAGTGAACATCTAGGTTTTCTTCTAAGTTTTCAACCTCTCTATCCAACCTTCCCAGGTTTCAATTTTTTCATTATTGTAGCAACTTTGTCTTAAAATACCCACTTCCATCTTTATCTGCCATACTGTTTGTTTTTTTTATCTGCTCCCATTGCGGGATATTACTAGATTTCCAGTTTCTTGCCAATAACATTTTAACTGTGGTAAGCAAATGTGCCAGCAAAAAACTTTCATATCTCTTCATTGGTGGCCACTCTAAATGCAGCAGCATAGTTTTTGGTGACATTTCTAATTTTATGCCCGTAATTCTTTTGAAGTGTTTCTCCACCTCTAGCCATATTTCTCTAGTTCCCTCGCATGTCCACCAAACATGAACAAAATCTGCCCCTCCTTTCCCACATCTCCAGCAAAAAGTGGGTACATTCTCATACATCTTAGCCAATTTCGTTGGTACCAGGTGCCACCTATGCATAACCTTAAAGTGGGCCTCGAATATATTAAGGCAATGAACTGCTGAGTTAGTCAGCTTGAAGGAATTTTTCCAGGATTTATAGTCTATTTTTATATTTAGATCTTTTTCCCATCCCTAGTGCAGCTGGTTTTGAAATTTGCTCTGTCATTTTCAATAAGTTCAGGGATTTTGCTAATAGTGCCTTATTGTTTTTACAACTTATAATCTGTAAAAAATAGTCAATTATTTCGACCGGTGATTCCACTGTTATCAGAATGTCATCGGCGTAGAGACCAATTTTGTACTCAATCTGCTTTGTTTTAAATCCTTTAATTTTTTCATTGTTACGTATATCATCTGCCAGGAGTTCTATTGTCACCAAGTATAATAGTGGCGACAGGGGGCACCCCTGGCGAGTACCGTTGGATATCGGAAACCATTCCGAGACAATTCCTGCCCCTATCGTTCTGGCTTTAGGTGTGGTATATAATGCCATAATGGCATCCAGAATCCATCCTATAAATCTCGTGATCTCCAGCGCCCAACGCAGGAACCCCCATCCGACCCTGTCAAAGGCTTTCTCTGCATCCAGTGACAGGGTCAGAAGTGGCCCGCGCTCCTTGTCGAGTCCAGGATATCTATCATCCTTCTTACTGGGTTTGCTGAGGATCTACCCTTTACATACACCACCTGATCCGGACGTATTATCCCCTCCAACACTTTTTGTACTCGATTAGCCAAAACACTAGCATAGATCTTAGTATCTGAGTTTAATAATGAGATGGGACGATAATTGGTAATCAAATTGGTAGATTTTCCTGGCTTTGGAATGGGAATTATATTTGCGTATAAGACCTCTTCTAAGAGTGTCTTATCTTTCACGCTTTCATTATATGTTTCCAGTAAAAATGGTACCAAATCTGCACTAAAAGTTTGATAAAATAGGTTGGGGAATCCGTCCGCTCCAGGCGTCTTGCTTGCTTTGAGGGCATTTATAGCTGTTTTTATTTCCTCAGACCTAAATATTAATCTCTAAAATTTGAGCCTCTGATAGCGTTCTTCTTTTTCTGTTGTTAAAGTAGTCATCCAGACTAGCTGGATTCCTTTGAATATTATATAATTTGCGATAAAAGTCATTAAAAGCTTCACCTATTTTAAGAGGTGTTCGCTGTTCTCCTTCTTTAGTTAGAATTTTGTGTATATGATGGGCAACTCTCTTTCCTTTAACCCTATTCGACAACAATTTTTCTGCCCGGTTACCCTGGTGGTACCATTTTTTTTCATATATTCCATATTTTTAGTTGCCTGGTCCACTAAAATGTCATTGATGCAGCTTTATATTTTGTGAATTTCTCTTGCTATGTTCTGATGGGTTACCTTTAAGTTGTCCTATGTTTTTATACAGGCTGATGTAGAGCTCTGATAATTTAGCCCCTCTCTTTTTTTTATTTAATGATCCCATTTTTATTAAATGGCCTCTAAGCACCGCTTTAAATGAGCACCACACCACCAGAGCTGCTACTCCTTTAGGTCTGTTATCCTCAAAAAAATGTTTTGTCAGTGTTCTTATTGTTTCAATATCCTTAGGTTTTTTGATAAGTGTATCGTTCAACCTCCATAAATTCCTCTTTCCATCTAATTCTCCCATTTTTAAGTCTAATAGCATAACATTATGATCTGACCATGTGATCTCATTAATGGAGACTTTGTCTACCGCATTCGTGACCCCTAAGTTACCAAAAAAAAATCTATTCTCGAGTATGTTGCATGAGCTTTTGAGTAGCAGGTATATTCCTTGGTCTGTGGATTGAAAGTTCTCCATATACCTAACAAATCTGCTTTCCTGACTAGCTGTGAGAATCTGCCCGCTTTATTCCGTGTTCCTACTTATAACTTTAGCCTTAAGGGAGAGCCTATCCTCAAAGTTGTCTAGAATACAGTTGAAATCTCCACTTATCAGGACCTTGCCCTTTTTTATCTTATTTATTCTATTTAATATCTGTTGAATGAATTGCAAGGTCCCTGTATTTGGAGCATATACGTTACCGAACGTAAACACCTCATTTTGTATCTTACATACCAACAATATATACCTTCCTTGCTCATGTATTTCTTAATACTCAACCTATTTCTTGATACTCAAGTCGATCTTCCTGGTGATCAGAATTGCCACCCCTCTTTTTTTTTTCTCGCTCAGTGAAGAACAAAACACCTGTCCGAAATAATCTGGCACAAATCTTTTTATATCCTTTGCTAGCCAATGTATTTCCTGAAGGAATATTATCTCAGCTTTTTTGTTTTTTATATCTTTATATACAATGGATCTTTTGTGCGGAGTATTTAAACCGTGGGTATTTACTGAAAGAAACCTAACCATATTCGACTTTCGGTTTAAATCTCCTTCCCAAGGACACCCCTTGCATCCGTCGGACTAACATGACTGAACTAAAAACATTACAAACAAAACAAATAACATTAACAATGGGAAAACCCATTAAATATTCCTTTGTCGGACTAACATGACTGAACTAAAAACATTACAAACAAAACAAATAACATTAACAATGGGAAAACCCATTAAATATTCCTTCACAATTAATGTGAATCATGTCAGATCAAATATTCAAGATCCTTGTCATCACTGAAATGTTTTTCCCACACATTACATCTATCAGTTGCCAGTCTTATGCATCTTACAATAGAAAGGTTCTTCTGATTCAAAAAACCTAAGATAGCTAGGTATATATCCTGTTTTACCAGACTCTAGGGACGAAAAAGTCCAAAAAAAGATTTGGCAATCCTATTTAATGCGCATCTGTAGTAGTGCAGAACTATGCATAATTTGGTTTTTTATTACTAATATCTGTGCTTCCCTCAATTATGAGGGACTATTTAGAGTGTTGTAAATCTTTAAAGAGGTCTTGGAGCATCATCGGACTTAAAACATGCTCAATCATAGCTGAGCATTTTGTTCGGTGGATAGAAAGATCCTTGCCAGACATTTTTTTTTCCCAGTTTGCCTAAATGGTCCACAATGGAAATGCTGAAGGGGCATGCAATGTACGCTGTAACTGTAATTCAGTTACCTTCACTGTTTTAGCATAACAGCCAACATCAAAATGATTCCTCATTCTGGCATTGTAAAATGGTTCATCATTGTGATTATGTTTCTCTGCTGCATGAGACATCAAATTGGTCTGATGAGCACAGATTTAAGATTTATAGAAGCTACAAAATGCTCTTGCTTTATCACCTCGTACACTAGTTATCCAGTCTTTTTACCATCTTTTTTACTGTTACGCTTTCCATATGCCCAATTTGATGTTGTGGTGGAGCACTTTATGCCCTGGGTTTCTGGAGGGGCCTGAGGGTCAGGCTCCTTCCTACTGACTATGGGACCTGGCTTGGGTTACAGTTAACCTCCCTGCTGTCCTTACTGCCCCATCTCCAAATCTTGCTCCTGGTCCATCCACCAGTTCACGAGTCTGAAGTCCCCTGGAAATACTGATGGCTGCATCCATCCTGGACTTGGGAACGTCGCTCTTTTGGGAGGATGTCGGCAATTGTGTGAGCCATCCAGGTATATAATTATTCTGAGTCTATCTATTTTTGGGGAGCAAGTGGAGCCCTATTTCTGGAGCCTAAGGACAAATGGCGGGTAGGTGTTACTATGGCCAATTCAGTTGAATTCAAATTCAACTGCCTCCTGGCTGAGAAGTAACTTGACCTTGGACTTGTCATCCTCCTGTGGTGCAAATGTAGCTTGCGTGCTGTTTGGTCACAGCCTGCCGTTCAAGACACCATTAATTTACACGGCAGGGTACCCAGGAAAGGCACCAGGCAGATGGCTACAGTAATTGGGCTGAAACGGGGATCAGCCAATCCATTTGCCTGAATGTATTACGTCCCAGTGTGCAATTTTGTTATGCCACGGCACCTTCTGTGATCTAAATATGTGGTTCCCTGCTTCTCTCATCAATGTCCCCATGTTCCCCACCAATGTTCCTGTCTCAGGGCTCATCATGTGTTTCATGTTTCCCCTGGTTTTCCATGTGCCCTGATACCCCCAGCAATTACAGCCCTTTGTAGAAACTGTATTCTTCTGGCGAGAGAGCCTCCTAAGCGGATAGTTGGTCGCTGTTATTTAGGCTGTATTCTGATTGGTACCTTGTGTTTTAGGCACCAAATTCAATTAGGAAATTTATTGTTTAACTGCTGAGAACAGTCCAATGTTTAATTATGTTTTATCAAGATCTTGTACAGTATAAATGTCCTGTAACTTTTCAAACAAATTGTTCACTGTCTGCTGTACTGAAGACTCGAGCCGCATCTACTCATTTTGTACAAAGAGCAGAGTTCCAGGGTCTGACTGTTGAGTGATGCTGAGTGCTTCTGTGATGGTCTAATGTAATGTTTCTCAACTGGTGGGTCTTGGCCGAGAAGTAGGTTATGAGCTGGTGTGGAGTGGGTCCCGGACATGTGTCTAGCTTTTAATTGGGGATGGAATGATGATGTTGAGTTCACTATCTGAAGCTGAGAAGCTCCCCAAGTAATTGATGACGGTGTTTTCGATAGTGTCGCTGATATCTCTTCCTATAACCCCTCAAGGATTTTGAAGCAGCTGAGGTGGCACCATTTACTTTAGGGATACAATTCCAAAATTAGCCTGATATGGGTCAAGTGAAGTAGTGAAGTTTGGGATTGATGTAGCAGATACATGGCAGTGAGTAATGTACATATCTTTGTGAGAGTGACTTCTCAGCTATGGTCCAGCTGAAGACAAAATATAGGAATAGCATATATAGGGACATAAAACAGTCTCAGAGTTGCTTTGTCTACCATCAGACCAGACGTTAAGACATTTCTCACCAGCAAAAAGCACCTCTGGCTTTACAATTCATTTTAATTACCGTATTTGCTCGATTATAAGACGACCATGATTATAAGATGACCCCCCCAAACTCTGGATATTCCATTAGGAAAAAAACTAAAAGCCTGAATATAAGACTACCCTATAGGAAAAAAGTTCAACTTGTATATATTCACATGTAAATTACTTTTTTAATAAATAATTATGATTTCAAAACATGTATTTCTTGTTTTTATTGATTTTAATGTGCCAATGCTGGCTCTCTTTCCCTTGCCCCAATTTTTCTCTCTCTCTCTCTCTCTTCCCCTTAGTGTTGTCTCTCTCCCTCCCCTTGTCTGTTTCTGCACCCCCCTCCCTCCCCTTGTCTCTTTCTCTTACAACCCCCTCCCTCCCCTTGTCTGTCTCTTCCTCCCCTTGTCTCTGTCTCTTCCCCCCCTGTTCCCCCTTGTCTTTCTACCCCCCCCCTAGTTTCTCTGCCCCCCCCCCCACCCCCTCACCTTTGTCTTGGTCCCTGGTGGCTAGTGGGGGCAGCCGGGGGATGTCTGCACGATACGTGCAGACATCCTCCATGCTGCCCGACACTTCGTCTATTATGAAGGACAGCTGGAAGTACCCGGCTTCCTCATAGAAGTCACGGCGGTCGTGCCGGGCGGCAGCAGGGGTGTCTGCGCTCATCGCGCAGACATCCCCTGCTGTTAGAGAGGGGGATCCAGGTCCCCTGCAGCTCTGCGGGGGACCTGGATCCCAGTCTTATAGTCTGACCTCAATTTGAGGTCAGATTATAAGACGACCTCGATTATAAGACTGGATGCGGCCACCGGAAGAAAAAAAAAAATCACAGTGACCGGATGTGACGTCACGTCACATCCGGTGACTGTGTTTCCCTCCTCCGTGCACACGGAGCAGCAGCTACTCGGTAAGTGATGGGTAAGGGGGGGAGGGGGTGGTTGAAAACGAGCACTGGCATGGCACAATGATCCTGGTATCTGACTGGCACAATATCACTGGGCTCTGACTGGCACAATATTACTGGGCTCTGACTGGCACAATATTACTGGGCTCTGACTGGCACAATATCCTGGTATCTGACTGGCACAATATTCCTGGTATCTGACTGGCACAATATCACTGGGCTCTGACTGGCACAATATCACTGGGCTCTGACTGGCACAATATTACTGGGCTCTGACTGGCACAATATTACTGGGCTCTGACTGGCACAATATCCTGGTATCTGACTGGCACAATATCCTGGTATCTGACTGGCACAATACTACTGGGCTCTGAGTGGCACAATATGTTTGGGCTCTGAGTGGCACAATATTACTGGGCTCTGACTGGCACAATATTACTGGGCTCTGACTGGCACAATATTACTGGGCTCTAAATGGCACAATATTACTGGGCTCTGACTGGCACAATATCCTGGTATCTGACTGGCACAATATCCTGGTATCTGACTGGCACAATACTACTGGGCTCTGAGTGGCACAATATGTTTGGGCTCTGAGTGGCACAATATTACTGGGCTCTGACTGGCACAATATTACTGGGCTCTGACTGGCACAATATTACTGGGCTCTAAATGGCACAATATTACTGGGCTCTGAGTGGCACTATATTCCTGGGCTCTGACTGGCACAATATTACTGGGCTCTGGCTGGCACAATATTACTGGGCTCTGAATGGCACAATATTCCTGGGCTCTGACTGGCACAATATTACTGGGCTCTGACTGGCACAATATTACTGGGCTCTGACTGGCACAATATTACTGGGCTCTAAATGGCACAATATTACTGGGCTCTGACTGGCACTATATTCCTGGGCTCTGACTGGTACAATATGCCTGGTATCTGACTGGCACAATATTCCTGGTATCTGACTGGCTCAATATTACTGGTATCTGACTGGCACAATATTACTGGTATCTGACTGGCACAATATTCCTGGTATCTGTAATTGTACAATTACGTGGGGCTCCTGTGTGTTGCATAATTAATGGCGGTCCCATGTGTGCATAATTATGGGGCGCTTGTGTGTGGCATATTTATTGGACCCCATATGTGGCATATTTAAGGGACTCTTTTGTGTGGCGTAATTAAGGGACTCTTTTGTGTGGCATAATTATGGGGCACCTGTGTGTGTGGCATAATTAATTGGGCAGAGGTGAGGCATAAATAGTGGGGCTCTGGTGTGGCATAATTTATGGGGCTCTGGTGTTGCATAATTTATGGGGCTCCTGTGTGTGGCATAGTTAATAGGCCATCTAACTGGCATTACTAAGGAATCTGTTAGGCATTGTATTGGAGGAAATCCAGGGGGGTGACACCATGAGTTTCCACACCGGGTGACACCAACCCTAGTGACGCCCCTAGCATAAATTATAATGTTTGGGAAATGAAATTATTTGTAGGATGACTACATGACCAAAGGACAAATGTGGGTCCTGGAGTTAGACTGGTTGAGAACCACTGGTCTAATGCAACTGATAGAACTGCTGCGATACCTTGAGTCAACTGATAGACCTGCCTCTGATACTCATATAAAACTGAGATATACAGTGACAGTGAATTACAAGTGATACCTTATTGAACTGCTTTTAATCTTACACTGGCTGGCTGGCTGAATTGCCGATAGAACTGATCAGCTGATAGAAATGCCATGTTCATACTAATGCTCTGCTGACAGACCTGCTATCTACTGTTGGCCAAGCTACAGTGAGCTGCTGCACACACCTCCATCGCCATGCACCAAAACTCACGCTCTAGGCTCCGCCCCTTACGTCACCCGGCATGCGACGCGGCGCCACGATGATTACCATCCTGTAACTCTCAGACAGAGCCCTCCAGCTTGGAGGACTCAATTCGCGAAGCGCAGCCGCAGACAGAGACAAATTCCGCGGGCGGAAAAAAATGTGAAAATAACCTAAAAAACGCCACCCCCTAAAAACAGGCCGCAAAACAAAAAACAAAAACAGCCCCGTCCCGTAAGTAGGGTGTGCAACACGTCTGTTTCCTGGTCACTTATTTGTATTGATCACCCCATCTGTTGTCCTTTCAAAACCTAATTATTAAGCAGTAAAAGAAAATGTCGGGAATTAAAAGAACAATCGAAGATAAAGATCCGGATTATGAAGATATTTCTATTGTGCATCAGAATAAACGCCACAAGGCAGTTGAAACCTCAGGTATAAATTAATTTTTATACTTTCTGTATTCTGAATTATTATGTGAAAGTCATTGAAACCAGATGTCCACCAATTACCTATATAAACAATGCCTTAAGTTCCACACGTACTGTATTTACTTTCCACTCCATAATGCCGGGCTTTTTCATATACAATATTGAATGGATTTTATACATTGCTAATCATTTTGGTATACTTACTGTTCAAAATGGGATTTTACAGCCATTGCCTTCGTGCACATGGTTATACACACAGTAATAGATTATTACAAGAGTGCAGCAAATCTCCAGTTCATGTATACCTGATTAAAAGAGAACTTTTATGCTGTCTTGTATATACAAAATCAAACAAGCAATGTATTTTAGAGGGGAAACAAACTAGAATTTTTACAATAACATTAATAAGATGGTTTTTTGTCAGCATTAATCAACTGCTTCAGATGTAAACAAACTGCTGTTTGGGAAAAATAAACACATTTTTCAAAGGAATTTGTAAAAAATATTAAGTTGTAGGTTTATTTTGGCAACACATATTTATCCTTTTTATTAAAAAGTATTGGTCAGGCTCTTCTCTTGACTTAAATTTGATTATTCAAATTGCAGACATTTTCACATAAAAAAAAAAAAAAAACTTGCTGAACCCAAATTTTAATGGTGTTGAGCCTGTTGACAGGTCATAATGCACACATGCCAAATCTACATTTTTGATATTTTTAATCACACAGATCTTCTGTGATTTCATATGAAAGTATAGGGCCCAGAAGTACAGACCTGGCACTAACTCCGAACATGAGCTGGAGTCATACAATAATGTATGTGAAGTTAGTGCCCCTATTTGCGTCAAGTTTAGTACATGATACTCAAAATCTTTGTCTGTGCCTCCTGCATACAATAATATCTTAAAATAGCTGAAACAGTGTGTGATATATCCTCAGAATAATGGGTTGTGAATAAATGGTCCAGATTCCTTAGTGGATGTTCAGGTGGAGAACTTTATTCATCATTGATGGAGAGTGGTATACATAGTGTAACAATACACACGTGTAATTTTTTATTATGGAGGGGGCAATTGCCAACAACAAACTATGTATACAACATAATTTGGGTAAAATTCATAGCATATATATATGTCTGGGTGAGCATCATGTTGGCTGTACATTTGTTATAGTTTTTGTGTATGCTGTTGGAGAGTAGCTTATTATGTGCCCAACACAAATAACAATTTTACAAATAAGCTACAGTGAACATCACATTTCAATCATATTTCTATTCAGTAAGGAGTGCTAAACGGTTTCATTTTTACCTTCCAAAGCATGTGTGTCGTCAACTCGTTTCGTCCCATGGATTGCTCTAGAGCTGCACATACTGATTAAGAACCAAAGAAACATATGTTACAGGACTATGTGGGTTTACTCCTTCCGTTATGCGACATACCCCAATCCTGTACAATTAATGTTTCCCGAATGTTAACGCTTTCAAAGTCAAAGGGGTGTGCAGAATATGTTTCTATGCATACTAATACATCTAGACTACACATTTCTGGCCAGTGGCTCAGACAAGACATGTCTGTATTGTGATTTTACTTGAACTAATTTAAAAAATATACATTTTTTTACCCTGTTGATCCAGCTCGCGGTTCGGCTATCCTGAAGATTGAGGCCATTGTTAAAGATCAGTTTGCTGTTGAGTTGAAGAATAAAGAACATGAAATTGAAATTATTGATCAGGTATAATCACTTTCTTGAGCTACTATTAATAAAGCAATCTTTTTATTTATTTTGTTATGCTTAAAATTGTTGCATGGACTCTAAAAATCTTCTGATAGGAACTATACATTCTGCAGGGCAGCATGTGAAAGTTATCTTTTCAGGTTATTTGAAAACTGTAATAATTCTGAACCTGATTGAGACAGGTGGCAGCTTTTGGGTAAAATTAACAAAAAATGTTATGTGGATTTCAGATTGAGTGGTTTATTGAGCTGTGTGTGCTAGAAAGAACATTCTCATTAAGCTGGACTATTAGAAACATAGAATGTGTCGGCAGATAAGAACCATTCGGTCCATCTTGTCTGCCCAATTAATTAGCAGGGTTAGAGAACTGAATTTAGGGAACTTTAAATTGTAAGTTGTTACGGTGACAAAAATAGCTACGCTCCAAGCTAAATGATTTAGGCTTAGGTCACTCTTGCCTTGTCCTTACAGGTTTTCTTTTGCTCTTGACCGATTTTAGTTTTAATATGTATACTGTTGCAAGTTTTCTTAATTCTTGTTTCTCTTCTGTTTGTTTCTCCATTTATATAGCGCCTCACTGAAGCCAGGCGTATGATGGATAAGCTACGTGCATGTATTGTAGCAAATTACTATGCATCAGCAGCCCTCAGCAAAGGCCAGGAGGTAATACATTTCCCACTAAACATTGTGGGCAGATCTGAGGTAAACCGTATCTTATCTAGGGTTTACCTAGTATGAGCATAAAACCTTCATTGAGGTAGAATTAAAATGAATAAAGCATTAGATAGTTTTCTTACTTCATATCTTTTTTGACCTTATTAGTATTAACAAACTGAAAAATCTTACTCCATTTATTCAGTGTGTATGATTTTTCTTTTAAATAGTTTAATTGACATTATCCTGTATACATTTTTCCTCATAGTTACTAATGATTGATCAAACAATATGGTGGGGGTCTAGCAAATACATTAGATTCATTTAAGAGCGGCCTGGATACTTTTTTATGAGCCGAAGCATAGAGGGCAATGCATGTTAGTATAGGCATTAATATGTACAAGGTGCTTGTTGATCCAAGGAGAAATCTGATTGCCATTTGGAGTCAAGAAGGGATTTGTTTTCCCAATGAAAGCAGATTTCGAGATTGCTGAAATAAGGTTTTTTTTATTTGCCTTCATTTGGATCGACAGCAGTAAACAAGGAGTAGGAAAAGGGTTGAACTTGATGGACACACAACTTTTTTTCAACCAAAAATATTATGTAAATATCAGCTCAGTGTAAGATTAATAGAAAATGCCTTTTAAAAAAAAAGCTGAAATTCTGTAATGTTAAAATGGTTCACTGACTGACAAACTCTATTAACCCCATGTTTGTTGTTTCTGTAGGTTACCGCAGCATGTGATCCAACAGTTCTGAATCATCCATCAATTAAGAGATTTTTGGAATCTCCTTCCAGAGCTTCATCTCCTGCTAATAACCGCTCTGAGACCCCATCTGCCAATAATTCTGAGACGGATTCTCTATGTACACACAATGAGTACATGGATAAAGATGGGAGTGTTGATGTAAAGGGAACTGTAGCGAACAAGGGTGTGCAGCAAGCAGATTCCAAGCTTGGGAAGGTATACAATGAAATAATTACTCCTGTATGTCCAAAAAATGATTATTTATTGTTATGAATGTTACCCCATATGTCAAAATTCTATTATTTCCTGGTTTTATTCTATTTTTACATAAATGAAAGCTTCCCTTGTGAGCTTCCTGTACCTATTCTCATTTATATAATATAAGATCAAGAAACACCCAAAATGTAAAAGAAATCAGAGGCCACGTACCTTGTTCCTAGGATTTGTTCAGCTGCCTGGATAAGTAGATATATTTATGTGACTATTATAAACAATTATCTGTCCTTGATGACAATCATATAATTGTGTTATTTCTAGTCTTGGGAACCAGAAAAAAAGCCAATTCTTTTAAGTTAGAACAACATGGACAAACACTTGGAATCCAGCAAGGGACCATTCAAAATCTCTAAAAGACTTAAATAAAGGACAGTTCTTGACTCACTGATACAAAATGTGTTCGTTGAGCGGATTGATGTGGTATGGTTTTGTGTATGTATATTTTATAGCATGCTTGGCTTTTATTTCAATGTTTTTTTTTTTTCAGGATTCAATAGCTGAACCCCAAGACCATCAAAATGCAGGGTTTGTGAGAAGTGAAGACACTAATCGTCGCTTTGTGAAGAAGACCATTGTTGTTGGAAATGTCTCAAAGTCAGTATCCCAAGTTTACACATTTCATATTGTTTTTCAAAGATGATACAGTTCAGTTTACATAAATAATGATGAGAAAGATCTGGTGCGTGTGAACAATGGAATTTGTGATTGGTTGATTACATTAGCCATATTTCAGTGACGAGAATGATAATCCATTTTTATTGGTTTGTATCAAAGTAGCATTGAATAATTGAATAGTGTTTCTGCATTACTGGAGCCCTACATATTGTGATCTGAGGGTGCTGGAGAATGTTCTTTCCTTCTTTCATACTCCTATATCTAAATAAACCTGTATATGTTCTTTTAATCGTTTTAGGTATATCCCTCCTGACAAAAGAGAGGAAAAAGACCAGTCGACGCACAAGTGGATGGTTTATGTCCGAGGCTGCAGAAAAGAACCAAGCATTAATCACTTTGTAAAGAAAGTCTGGTTTTTCCTACACCCCAGCTACAAACCTAATGATCTGGTGGAAGTGAGGTGAATATATGTGCTAATTAAATCCTTTTCCATATGGAAAGAGAAACTTTGCTAAACACTAAAGGTCTTTTAGAGACGGTGGAAAAAAATATATATATATACCCACACAAAGGACTGGAGATACCCCCATAAACTAGACTTGGGACTTTCATCAATTTAGATTTTTTTTTTTATTTGATCTGCTTTTGACTTTATTATCAACACATGCTTAGTATTTCACTATATATTATATTACTCAAGGGCATGACAAATATTTATAGGCTTTAGGAGCGAGGCAAACCAATTCAGGAGCTATATTTTACAAGCCAGGGAAATTATATAACCTGTAGAGTTCTAGGTAAAGCAATCAAAGTTAGGAGCCATGGCTCTCTGGCTCCTGGTACGTGTCAAGCCCTGTATTAGTCAAATGCGTGAGTAACTTTTGAGCTTTCTAAGTCTTTCCTGAAAATACCTTGTTAATTTTAGAGAGCCTCCGTTCCATTTAACGCGACGGGGTTGGGGAGAATTCCCTGTAAGAGTTCAGATTCATTTCAAGGACAGCCAGAACAAGAGGATAGATATAATCCACAACTTGAAGGTATTTAGTGTGGCTGTTTTATTTTTTATGAAATTGACATGTTTTGTATTTTTTAATATTGTTTTGCTCAGCTCTCAAGCCAAAATCAAATAAAAATACATGTGAGAAAGGAGAGTAAAATGAGAAATGTAACGTTTGTCACAAGTGCAGTCTGTGTAGGTCCGGGGTAGGCAACCTACGGCCCTCCAGCAAATGTCCCATAATTCTCTTTAAGCAATGAGGCTGGCAGAGGAGTATGGGAAATGTAGTCCTGCAACATCTGAAGGGCTGCAGGTTGCCTCCCCCTGATATAGGTGATCCTGTTGCTGAGGAAACAAAAGAAGGGAAGGTGGCCTAGAGGCTGGTATGAGGCCAAGAAGCGGTGCATACTGCAACAAGCAGATTATGATCAGCTGTGTTCATGTACACAGTATAACCCCAGATATAAACTGGACAATACAGCACTATGAAGAATCAATGGGTATAAACAGACTAGTCCAACAAGTACTATGAATTTCACAGCTGGGTGGATACTTCTCAGAACCAGAAAGAAAAGTAAACATGTGAATTGTTTGTTATTTTGTTCTGTACTTATTGAGTCTCTTGGGTCAACTGGTGGGCAGCATCTGCAAATTCCTACAGTAAAGAATAATTATAACTTCATGATGATGTCTTAGAAGGGGCAGGGCTCTGTCTAGATTTGAACAAATATACATTTCTATTGTCATATTATAAGCAAAGACAATCCTCTTCTCCCAAAGTAAATGACCATTCTGGAGGTTGTAAAAAAAAAAAAGGCTTCCTACATATATTCCCATGTTAAATTATTTAATATATATTTTGTTTACACTATTGGTGGTATGTCTTGTGTAAATTAAACCTTTCTTACATCTTCATATTTTTTGTTTCTTCCGCTGTTACAGTTGGACAGAACGTATACAGGTCTGCAGACTCTTGGAGCAGAAACGGTAGGATTTCATTTACCTTGTTAATTTGTTTACTGCTCTGTTGTGAAATGTTTTTTACTTTTTATTTCACTGCACAATGTCAGAATGTGTGGCATGTTTAACCCCTTAGTGACATGACTTTTTTGGCTTGTCCGACGCTTGGTGACATGGGCTGTTTTAACATTTCTGAGGTGTTTGTGTTTTGCTGTAATTTATTTCTGTCTCATTTAGTGTACCCGCACAAACTATATATCGTTTTTATCGTTATAAGAAGGGCTTTCTTTTGATACCATTATTTTGATAATAGCATATAATTTGATGTAAAAAAAATAATAAAATCTGGCAAAAAAATTGAACAAATAATTTTTTTATGACTTTTATTTGAAAAATCGTATACTCATGTACAAGAGACAACAAAAAAACACTGCTAAAAAGTTTCTAATATATGTCCTGAGTTCAGAAATAGCCCATGTTTTTATGTTTTTGTGCTTTTTTATTCATGTTACAGGGCCAGAACTATAAGTGGTGCAAAGCTATTTTAAAATCCTTTCTTTCAAAATTAGCGATAGTGACATTGTAACACTGATTTCTGTACTAAATCCATGAATGACCCCCAACATGTACATATTTTTGAAAACTAGACAACTCAGGGCATTTAACTTGGGGTATTTTGACACATTTCATGTAGCCATTTTACCACCAATCTATGCCAAAGTTTGCAGCAAAAAATCTTTTTTTTTAATTTTTCACATATATTGCAATTTAGGTAAACATTACCTTAAAATGTGAAGGGGTATTTCCAAATAACACCTCAATATGTGTTCAGCAACATCTCCTGAGTACAGGGATACCACCCATGCATAGGTTTGTTGGTTTGTTTTGGGGCTAAAAGGCCATATTTAGGGGGTGCGCATTTTGGTTTTCCAACTTGGAATTCTGACATGCAGAAAACTTGTGCCCATGTCCCATTTGGGACATTTTTGAAGCCAGAAAGTGTATTCTACCCCACAAAACCATATATTTTTTTAAACTAGACACCCTAGGGTATTTCAAATGGTAGTATTTTAACACTTTCCATGCACTAATTATACTACCAGCCTATGTCAATGTTTTGGGTAGTAATTTTTTTTCACATACATAGTACTTTGGGCATGAATTCACAGATCCTGTTATATGTCAGTGCCAAACAACACCTCAATATGTGTTCAGCAACATCTCCTGAGTACAGGGATACCCCCCATGCATAGGTTTGTTGGTTTGTATTGGGTCTAAAATTCCACATTTAGGGGGTGCGCAATGCCCATGTTCCATTTGGAACATTTTTGAAGCCCTCCAATGAATTTTACCCCATCAAACCATATATTTTTGGAAAATAGACATCCTAAGGTATTTCAAATGGTGGTATTTTAATACTGTATAGGTACTAATTCTACCACCAGCCTTTGTAAAAGTTTGTGGTAGTACTTTTTTGGGAGTTTTTTTTCCACATGCATTGTACTTCAGGCATGAATTCACAGATTCTGGTATATGTCACTGCCAAACAACAACCCAATATGTGTTCAGCAACATCTCCCGAGTACAGGGATAGCACCCATGCATAGGTTTGTTGGTTTGTTTTTGGCTAGAAGGCAACATTTGTGAGATGCGCATCTCAAAATTCCAACTTGGAATTTTGACATGTAGTCAACCTGCGTCCGTGTCCTTTATGGGATATATCTTTGAAGCCAGCCAATGTAATTTACCCCCACCAAACCATATATTTTTTTATCGGTAGACCCCCATCACTACTTGTGGCAAGGGCTCAGCAGCCACCGATACATCGCTAGATGATGTATCAGAAAGCTGAATAGGGTCAAAATCGAACCCTGAGTCCGCGGCCTCAGAATCAGTGCGTAAGCAGTGATCTCGAGCAAAGAAGGGGTTAATAGCTATTAGAAGAGCCTATCTAGTACTGTAATACATTACAATACAAAGAAATTAATCCATAAAACAGTGCAGACAGCAAAACATACTGTTGCTGTGCAAGATTACTGCTTACACAGTGATGAATGGCAGGGAAGGGGTTAATACACAGTGAAAGACTTTCATAAAACCTGCCAATTTTATAAAATGTTATTTTATATCACTAATACTGATCTGTCTCTTTCCGTCACAAAAATGTAAGTGAGGAGAGGGAGGCAGATCAATATTTGTGAATATTGATCCGATTAATTTTGATCTGACCAGGGCGAATGGTGAGCTTAATTGAGAAATCCCCAAACCGCCTTTGCCACTAATTCGCTGTTACTGATCGCTATGCGCTCAGGCAGCTTAAAAAAAAAAATCTCAAATATTTTTACTTTACATGTAATCCCCTAGCGGGTATGTGTAAAAAAAAAAAAAAAAAAAAAAATATGCAGACAGATAAAAATTGCTTTGGCGTCAATATCATTGCGTAAGCAGTGATCGACGGCAAATAAGGGGTTAATAACTCTTAGAAGAGCCTTTTTAGTACTGTAATAAATTACAGTACAAAAAAAATTAACCCCTAAAAAATGCACAAACAGCAAAAATAAATGCGCTGATGTGCACGATCACTGCTTATGCAAGATCAGTGGCAGGGAAGGGGTTAAACGCAGGGAATTGCTTTAATAAAAATTTTTTTTATTGTTTTATTATTTGTGTGTTGTGTATTTATTGTTTTTTTTTTTTAACTTTTACTTACTTTTAGAACTTTGATCTGTCTCTCTCCCTCACTAAAAAAAATGTGAGGAGAGGGAGACAGATCATAACTGGTCAGATCAATATAGAGTTAATATTGATCTGACCAGTCAGTGGGGATGTTCAGGAGAGCATCCCCACTGCCTGTCAGTGTGCCTGGCAGTCACTGATTGCCTCTGTGAAGAGGCAATCGTGTGACAGCCAGAGAGCACAGGAAGCAGGTACTTCCTGCCTCCTGTGCTCTTGCCCTTAGAAGGGCAGCGCCATCTTGGTCACTCAGTGACCAAGATCGTGCATTTTTTTTTTTTGTGTTTCTGATTGCCTCGACTTGCGAGGCAATTAGAAACACTTTCTGAGCATAGGAAGCGAAATATTCGCTTCCTATGCTCATTTTTTAAATGCCCGCGTTTTAAAGGCACTGTGCCTTTAAAACCGGCATTTCGATCGCTCTCCGGAGTGATCGAAATGCCGACGGGCATTTTTTTTTGTATTGTACGATGCTTCCACACAGAAGCATCGTTACAATACCATCAGAGCACTGAAAGCGGAAAAACTCCGCTTTCAGTGCTCGTTTTGACACAGGACGGACTAGGTCCGTCCTGTGTGCCGAGGCGTTAGTGACACAGGACGGACCTAGTCCGTCCTGTGTCGCCAAGGGGTTAAAAGCCAAATACAGGGTTTTCAATCAACACTGTAGAAAAAGTTTCTGGTTTTCGCAGTAAATATTAATACAGTTGCTAAGTGCATGAATGACGTTAAGATGGATTCCTGTATATTTATTTATTTTAATTCTTTATTAAATTTTGTATACAAATATAGCAATTTATAACGTATCTGTGTCAACGTTTTACATATACAACAATAAGTAAATCCTTATCATACATTATTGGAACAATTCATTTCGGTTTATCAGCATATATTTTCGCAACACGTTGTGTTATATAGATCCTTCCTCTCACAACATTGCACACACTCAACAGCAGACAGATAACCAATATTATCTATTCTTACAATTTACATGGGGACTGGGGGGGCTCTCCAATGCTAGGATTCCTAGGCAGCACAAGACCTTTGGGATAAACTCCGTTGTAGAACTGATAAGCCTCTGCTTTACTCTATTTTATTTCCTCCCAATATTTCCTGCTCTCTTGAAAATATAATGTTTAATAAGTCACATTATCTAGTCTTAGACTGTGAACAGTACACCACTCCAGCCTGTGGGCCTGTCCATCCCACCATACAATTGACCCTTATTCTCAGCTTCTTTTGTCAGGTGTCAGCTTTATAGATTGGTGCGCATGGTGATAGCACAAGTTTTTGGGGTTATTTTTGTATTTATTTATCCCTCCTTTCCAATGATTAACTTTTAGTACATCATTTCTGTTTTTGATAACAGACTAAATGTTTTATTTTCAAATCTAATTTGTGATGTTTGCAATTAATGCTAGTTTAGAAAGTCTTGATGATGATGCTATTTCTTTACCTGCAGGTCGTGGAGGTTGAGATTCATAGACACTCCTTTGGCCAGGAATTCCTCTACTCTCAGTCATCTAATGAATCCTGTCAATCGGATATAAGCACCTCCTTACCAGCCCTAGTTAAAACCTCTTCTTCACACAAAGGGGCACATGAATCTACAGAGAAAGGTAAACAATGGTGGTTCTTTGATAATAATCATCACATTATTCAAAATAATTATATTTGTATTCTACAGAATACAAACTGCTCCAACATGTTTCAGTGCTGTAAACAATATGATGACCTTAAATTAGCTTTTATACGGATACTGCTAAATATAAAACTTGTATACTTAAATATAGCTAGATCATATATTAGGAACATAATTCTTACTACTTCTGAATGCTCAGAAAATATTCCTCAGTCATCTGAAATTTAGCTGTATTTATATTTACTGTAGGCATTGACCTAAGAATATATCACTGATAAATGATCACAGAAGCACAAAAAAAATAAAACATCTTAGAAATTACTTGAAAAGTGGCCTTCTGCTAATGGATAAACCCTGGAATTCCAGGCCAATAGTGTTAGTTCACAAAGGTACTAACCATGGCACTGCAGATGTTTGAGAACTACAAATCCCATGTTGCTTGTGTGACCAAACACCATGGATATGTAGTTCCCAAAACATCTGCAGTGCTAAGGTTAGCCCATCACCATTGGGGTGTTAATGAGATGTTTGGATAGTGTGTATTTAACTTAACTTGTGCAGTTTATTTTTTCCATTGCAAGGTTTTGCCATGGCACCTGAACAAAACATCTACCCCCATCCTTCATCACTTGAACGCACACCAACCAAAATGACACAGAGGTACACGTTTGGTGCTCAGGGCAGCACTGCTTTCCAGCCTATCACAGCCAGCTGCAAGATTGTGCCGCAGGGACAGGCGTCTAGCTTAGCAGAGTCACCTGGGAAATCATTTCAGCCAATCACCATGAGCTGCAAGATTGTATCAGGTACGGCATTCTTTTAAAGGGAAACTTGCATGGTTTATTTTTATTATGATATAAACTTTATGCATAACTAAATTATTGTACAATGTCAATTCATTACAAATAGTGTTTTATATCTATTAAATTCATGTGACGATTATCAGACCCACATTAAATAATTCCCAGTAGAAATCCATTATCCGATTAAAGGTGGATAATTACCGTATTTATCGGCGTATAACGCGCCGTCGTATAACACGCACCTAATTTGAAGAAGGAAATTTCAGGGAAAAAAACTTAAGAATTTAAATTAAGAACTTTGAAGCCCAATAATCCATTTTAATATGCCAGGATATTGCCCCCAATATGCCATTTAATATGCAGGATATTGCCCCCAATATGCCATTTTAATATGCCAGATATTGCCCCCAATATGCCATTTAATATGCAGGATATTGCCCCCAATATGCCATTTAATATGCAGGATATTGCCCCCAATATGCCATTTAATATGCAGGATATTGCCCCCAATATGCCATTTAATATGCAGGATATTGCCCCCAATATGCCATTTAATATGCAGGATATTGCCCCCAATATGCCATTTAATATGCAGGATATTGCCCCCAATATGCCATTTTAATATGCCAGATATTGCCCCCAATATGCCATTATATGTAGGATATTGCCCCCAATATGCCATTTAATATGCAGGATATTGCCCCCAATATGCCAGATATTGCCCCAATATGCCATTTACTATGCAGGATATTGCCCCCAATATGCCAGATATTGCCCCAATATGCCATTTACTATGCAGGATATTGCCCCCAATATGCCAGGATATTGCCCCTTAGTATGCTTGTTATACCACCCTCCTCCCCCCCCCTTCCCCAGACCCCAGTACTTACCTCGTTCCTGCTCTGTCCCCCGGTGCTCTGAAGCTGCGTGGCTGTGAGGGAAGCGTTGTGAGCTCCCCTCCAGCCGCGCGGTCAATAAAGTTTGTTTTAAAAAAAAAACAGACTTTATTGACCGCGCGGCTGAAGGGAAGCTCACAACGCTTCCCTCACAGCCACGCAGCTTCAGAGCACCGGGGGACAGAGCAGGAACGAGGTAAGTTGTAGATTTTTTTTTTTTCGGCGTATAACACGCACACACCATTTTCTCCCTATTTTCAGGGAGAAAAAGTGCGTGTTATACGCCGATAAATACGGTATCTGTAATTTAAAACAGTTGCCAAAAAAATGCAGAGTATATTGCAGAGCACCCTAAACGGGCTCTACATAATGTAACTTTCTTTGCTTCATTTACCAATATTTCCATCTAGACATTAGTTTAGCTGAACTTTTCATTGGAAGATATTTCAGTCCTGAGCTGGATTGATTGGTGGCCTTCATTTCTTTTTATTCCCTTTTTCTGCTCAATATTTTCTGTGCCCAGTGAAAGTGACAAAGTGCTGGTTTATTAGAAATCCTTTTATTCAATTTTAACCCCTTCCTGCATATGGACATTCTATGCTGATCAAATGACCATGATCTGTTGGCATAGAACGTCCTCTAAACAGCAGCCCATTGTACCGCCTCCCCTTTCCCCCTGGAGGAACTGCAGTGGGATCTCCTCTGTCTAAGGCCACTTTCAGTGTCCTCAGTCTGACAAGTGAACTTCCGGGTTTCTATACGCCCCATGATCTTCTGGCATAGACCCACAAGGTCTGTAAAGAACCCTGATCAGGTTTCTGCCTCTGTGTACAGGTCCCAGGAACACAATCACACTACTGGTCTTTGGGGGCCAAATCATCATACGTCTTTAAGGGGTTAATTGTTATACAAAAGATTTTTCAGTCAGAAACCGTCACTTGGATGTCTGACATGTGAAAAATGTTGGTCTTATCTTAGTGTCTCTCATTAAAAATAGAGTGGGAATGAAAGAGTGATGTAGACATTTGCCTTTTATATGTTTGGTATCTAGTAGTTCAAACCTTGCAATGATTTTTTTGCTTTTCAGGAAGCCCTACCAGCAAGCACTCCAATGTGTCCCAAGCGACTACTGGAACACGCTCTCCTGTTCCAAAGGTTCATGGGATCAGTTTTATAAACCCAACTATAAAGGTAACCTCTTAAATATTTAGTCTGCCAAAATATGCAGGTAGCACTTCAGTTCCTGAAATGCCTGGCTGTTATGTCAGGAAGTTGTCATGCGTTCTTCTTTGTAAATTAAAATTCATCCTCTTTCTACAACCAGATTAGGTATGATACTTTATTATATAGTTGCACCACTAAATGAGGCTGCATTTCATGTGGGTATGTTCACAACTGTTACTTTCCTATTAGCAGGAGGAATCTCTGTTTGCTGCGATGCCCCCTCTTTGTCCCATTGGAAGTCATTCTAAGGCCCAAAGTCCAAAGACAATTACTGGAGGTCTTGGAGCATTTACAAAGGTAAACATTAATGTACAACTTTTAAATTACATATTTATCAGATACAAGATCGATATCTCAGGACACGTGTTTAAATTAAATTATTCCTGCAATCCATATGTCTTATTTTAAAAATTACCTTGTATTTAATTAAAAGCTTGTAACACTTGTATCAAGTGGTAGATGATTTATAAATAAATTCTTTAATGAAAGAATACAAATTAAGTGCCTTTTTAAGCCGCCTTTACTCCATATAGTTCTCTCAGGAGGAAGACATGTTGTTTAGAATCTTGGGTCCGATCTTCACTCACCTTGGTCCAGATCTGACCATAGATTCTAAACAAAATGTCTGCCTCCATGTAGAGCTTATATGGAGTAAAAGTACTTTATTGTATTCTTTCTTTAAAGCATTTCTATATAAAAATGCTTACACTTGATGCCATTTTTCAATTAAAGAGAACTTCATTTATTGTGACAGTCTCTTTGACAAGATATTTTCCTGGCTCTTATCGCCCTTGCTGTACCACTTTTTTTTTTTTCTTTTTCCTTTCACCTTTTTCTCCCTCTGTAGACCCCCAAAGTTTGTAGAAGCAGTCCCTTTTGGTATTAATTCTGTAAATAGAGAGCTATAATAGTGAGGATTACGGTTTAGTAATTTGTGTTCTTATTGTCCATCTTTGTAACAATAAACATTGTTTGATCCAGGGCTGTCTTGCTTTTATCAATCAAGAAACTAATAGCACATTTTCCCCATCCAAGAGAAGCAAATTGTATCCGTTTTATCATCGAGTATCATGGTTTCCCTGGGAGTGTGATGACAGCATGATTCATCTAAAAAATACATTGTGGTTAAATTGACCTATTGAATGATGATGCTGTTCTGTGAAAAATAAACATATTTTCTTTTTAGGTGATTATTAAACAAGAACCCATGGATCCTTCCCAGCAACAGCAAGAAATGCCTTCAACATCTCAGCCATCCCTACAGCAGATTGTTACTGTGAAAGGCAATCACATGATTGCTGTGTCACCCCAGAAAACACTAAGCAACCAAGAGGTTTCCAAGGTAGCAACTGTGTTTTGTGCCTGTTCAGAAAGTAGATCTTACACATTTCACTTCCTCAATAAAGAAGCTGTTTGTTATGTAGAGTATGACTAAAGAAGGTCTATAATTGCCAATCACACCAGCCAATCTAATATCCATTTCTTTTTTACCTTCAGATAGTTGGAATTCCGATTGGCTCAGCAGTTCAGGCAGCCATGAAACCATCTGTAACTATAAGTGGTGGGCAAATCCTAGTTGCAAAAACAAATCCTTCTGCCACAAAAGTGGTTGGACAGAAGCAGATGGTGGCTCAGGGAGTTGCAAAAGCTGTAGTAAGCAGTGGCAGTGTTACAGCCCAATCCTCACAGACCTTAACAAAAGCCCAGGTCGCCTCAGTGGTGTCTGCAAAGACTGGGACCCAGGGCTCTGGTAAGAACTCACAGAATAATGTGTACCAAATAAAGGAATTGTTTGTTAATGATCTCCCAGAGTGCATACGGAGTCATGTCTCAGTGTTTGCTCATGACACAAAATTAAGTAGGGTAATAGTCTGAACTAGATGTATCTTCGTTGCAAGAGGTTTTGGACAAATTGGGTAAAGACCAACAAAATATTGCGATGTATTAAAAGGGGTAGTGGCTCACTGGAGGAAGATATTATTCTGCCTCTTTATAGGTCTATGGTAAGACCTCACCTTGAATATGCGGTTCAATTCTGGGCACCAATTCTGGAACTAGAGAAAGTACAGAAGAGGGCTACAAAACTAATTAGGGGAATGGAAAGTTTTAGTTGCGTACAAAGGCTTGAAAAGTTAAATTTGTACACACTAGAGAAGCGGTGGCTTAGAGGGGATAGACACACTTAGAGTGGACACTTTGCCTGCATGAGTTTTGGCCTCCAAAGTGGTTACGAAGGTCATTAAATCACATCCCATTTGGGACTGGAAAACCAAATTACTGTTGCAATAAGTAAATACCCAAGATCATGTTATGCTGATCAATAGAGAACAAATTCCACCATGACCCTTACTGTGATTGAGTCTCCTGGCAGGAAATAGACTCAGCCCTGACCTATATACTTCCTGTGGATAGTCCAAGTTCCATCTTCTGATGTTTACTGGGAATGAGTGAATCAAACATACTTTTTGAACCGATGTCTCTGATTGCTAAAGTGATTCTTTTCTTATTTTCTAGTGATGGCTACTCTACAACTGCCATCCACAAATATCGCGAACCTTGCAAATCTACCTCCTGGTACCAAATTGTACCTCACAACAAATAGCAAAAATCCATCAGGCAAAGGTAAACTGCTGCTCATACCCCAAGGGGCCATCCTGAGAGCTGCAAATACAGCAAGTAAGTGCAATGGTTTCACCAGTTCAAAAATAAATCAGGAGTTTGTCATAAGTCTACTGCATTTCTTTTAATAATATACCTAATATTCATTTATTGACATCAGTTATTAAAATGAATGGTTAAATAAGCTAATACCATGAATCTAGAATTTAAAAAAAACTTAATTTTGTTTTCCAACTGTTAGTCCTGACTATATGGATATAGAGACTTATTTGTGCTTGTTTGTTTTTCTAAGGTCTAAACATAAACATCTGCTAAAATGAGCACTTTTATTACTGTTTTATTAATGAATTTGGGCAGAGTGTTTAAAGAGACTAAACCCCAAAATGTATTTATGGAAGGCCATTTCTCCCTCCATTCAGAAGATACCCCTTTAATATTTGTCAAAAAGATAAGACATGGGACACATCATTTAGTGATGGTGCGGTTTCACTGAGACAGTCCAACAACCGTTGATGGAGTGAGATAGGGAGAAACTCGCCAGGTTTGTAACTGCACAATGTATTGTTAAAATGGTGTGGTGAAATGTTCATCTCACTTCAACTCGCCTACATGACCCCTTTAAGTGAATAGACCCCATTGTGGTGTGTCTGTGTCTCAATCATATTAAATGAGAGGGAGGAAAGTATTTGTGAATTGGAATGCGAACAGTTAGGAAGGGTAACAATGAATGCGTATGCAAATGTCATGAATCACTAAGAAGTTTGACACTGTGGTAGGCAGACAGTGAGACAGACACAAGATGCTGATACTGTAGTATTAGAAGGATCACAGATCATGCTGAAGATTTAAAGGTAAGTTGTTTGTTCCAGTACATTACACCAGGATTAAAGGAACCCCTATTACATTGCAAATTTACATTTTTAGTTTTTTATTCCTCTTTTACATTTTTATTTATTTTTTAATATTTTTTCTCTTTTGAATGCCAAGTTACAGATGAACAAATTCTTAAATATGTTTTCTTTCAGATATGCAGTCTGGATTAGCCTCCAGTAGTGCATCTGGCACAGCAACTACTGCCAGCGGGCTACCACAGCACCTTACTTACACCTCCTACATTCTGAAGCAGACACCACAGGTGAACTGAACATAAAAATACTCTGCTAATCTCCAATGTTATTCCATAAACTCTTAATGGTTTGTCTTGTATATTTATTAATGTGTTTTTTATACTTATTGTTGCTGTTTTTTTTATAGGGAACATTTTTAGTTGGGCAGCCATCTTCGCAGGCATCTGGGAAGCAGGTGGCCCAAAATGTGGTCGTTCAAGGGAACGTGGGAACATCTTCCCAGGGACAAGTCTTAAAAGTGAACACTGGGCAGAAGAGCAGTTTAGTTGCACAGGTGAGGTTCCACCTACTATTGTGCCCAATTCTGACGGAAATTGGCAATCCATCGAAAAACTGATACTACTTATTTAAACTGAAGTTTGAGTTCTCACACAGGAAGCTTTCCTTGTAGAAAAAAAAAGTAAATAGGTATAAATACTTTTAGGCTATGTAGCAGGCCACCCCACTTACTTAAAAAATTGCACCCACTATTTGTTTGCTAATTTTAAAGTAAAGTTTATTTAGTCGGATCCATCGCTGGGTAGATGCCCATATTCAACTTATCTTTAATGAATAGACAGCAGGCAAACCGGAGCGGTCAGTTCACAGCTCAAGGAAATGGCCACAACCATGCCAATGATCAAACTTTGTTTCACTATAAGTGCAGCAAACTGCAGACCCCTAGAAACGCGTTGGAGCGCATGCATAAATGTGGTGCAAATAATGGTGCTATCGGTGTGTGTGCGCCTATGTGCAAAGCAGACAAATTTTTACTTTTTGGCTACGCTGCCACAACCAAATGCAAAAAATCAGGCACCTGCTCCATTGTTTGGTGGCGGTCCCTCTCCTTCACTGCAAAGTGCCAGGATTTATAAAACGGCACAGTCACCTTATACATAATAAACAGTGATTGTACATTTTTTATACCTCTCTCGACACTTTGCGAGTTTAATCATAGATAATTTGTATGTCATTTAAAGAGGCGTGATAACACTGATTTGGAGTTAAAATAATTGCTATCATTATTTTTCTGGCATACTGTGACCATAAGCATATTCGTAGCTGCGTTTGCTGGAAGATAACTACTTGCTGTTAATGAGATCACTTACGCTATTCATAGCTTAATATGTTTTGGGTGGTCCAGCTTATTGACCATCATGAAAACAAAATCTTAGAATTTTTTTGTAATTTATCATATTGTTTTCTGGGGTTTTATTATTTTTGCAATACTTTATTCTAGATAACTTTGAAGACTGGTTGCACAATATGCTCTGATACTGGATAATAATCCCTGTCATATTATCCATCGTGTGGATTTGTTTGCTTTGTTTTACTGTAGGGATCCAGTGGATCAGCTGTGCAGCCAAAAATATCAGAAAGTGTGTTAAAATCCTTGCCTGTGGCATCCCAGACGCACAAGCCTGGAACTACTTTACTAAGGCTAGCAGGTGGAGTCATAACTGCGGCTAGTTCACCACAACCCACTCTGTCTGGGAATGGACCCATACAGCAGGTATAAACTGGGAGTACATGTAGAAATATACACTACATTTTCTGTACTCTACTGTACATGTTGCTGGCAATGGTCTGTTTGGTCTGAATTACCTTGTAACTAACCAGACCATATGGTGTCACTTGGACCAATAATCTGGATTGCTGTATTTATTGCATAAAACATGTAATCTGTAATATAGCATTTTGATGATCTGTAATCACTGCTTGAGGGAAGCCATTTTGTCCCTGTACAGTTTTCTTGTTTGCTTAGGAAATGTATTACCATGGGGTGTAAGAGCAATAGAAAATAAGATCCATGTCACTTTTAAACATCTTGCTTTCTTTTCATTCAAGAGAATGTCGATAAACATGCAAAAGGTAAATACTTAGGTCAGGCGCAGCAAGGGGAACATTATCCCTTGAATAAGCATAGAAATTTATATAAACTTAAAAAACATGTACTTATATCAACTCCGCTTACTGTGATTCTGTCACCTAAACAAGGTGAATGTAGAGTATAAAATGAACTATCCTTGTGTTAGCAGCATTGCAAGCAAATGCATAATGTACGAGAAATGTATGACTTATTGTCTCCTTATGTGCTTCCACATCACTTGGACATGGAACGTGTAATTACAGACATACATTCATTGTTAGAGTCTGTACAGAAGATGACACCGGGTAAAAAATGCTATCATTAGCAGCCCGATTCAATCTTCTGTATCTCCAAGGGTGCAAAGTCGGGATTATACTGGCTCGGGGTAGTGAATCTGTTCAAGGGTTACTTGACCACAAACTGCTTATTTATTTATTTATTTATTTTTGTTGTTTATTTTTCCAGCCTCCAGAAGCCTCTAGTTCTCCTGTTTCCCATGTTCACTCCTTGAGCAAGGTCTTGGTACAACAGCAGCAGACAACTGTGCCCAGTGCAGGCCATGTAAAGTTGCTGGTAGCCAGTAAACCAAGCACATCATTTAGTCCTGTCTCTTCATCTAGAGCTACCACAAGTCCAGCACACAGCAGCTCAACACCAACAGGTAGACCGTGAAATAAGTCATAAAGACTTTTGGTTTGGTCATAGATCAAGGTGACAGAGCCAGTACTAGCCACCATGGGTTGCAACTACTAGTCTTGTAATATGTTAAATAATGTTTGTTTGTTTTTTGGCTTGGTCATTGTATTCCTTCCCTCAAACAGTTTCAACTTCTCAGTACCCATTCGATGTGTCAGATCACCAATAGCTAGCGTTAACCTGTTGCAGAAAAATTCGAATTAGGTTCAAAATATCACATAATTTTAATTATTTAAGGTCATCGTGGTGGCACAAAGCCGTTATGGGACCTGGTGCAGAAACAGTTTCCACTAGGCCAATATGTTTCTAATAGAACTTGTTTTTAAAATGCTACAATAAGAAAATGGCTCGAGGAAGAAAGCCACTTGAGTAAAATCGTAAATTCACTCCACAACAGTCTGAGTAGAATGTTGCTGTGATACTGAAAAGAGTGTCTGTCATGGGAGACCATTAAAGGGATGGACCCAAGTGTATTTCACCTCCTGCAGGTGACTTTTTAGGATACCAAATCTTTAAAATGGGATTTTAGGTAAATTAAAAAATTTGATTACATGCAATCTATTTTATACCTAAATTTGTGGTAGGGTTTAGCAATTCATTTATTGCATTTAAAGTCATGTTCTAAGAGTAGTTGCCGTGTATTTGGAGGTGTTACCCAAGGCTTTATGTGCTGCCCCTGGCACAGTTCCCTCTGATTTTAGACAGTCCTCATCTACTCAGATTGAGCTCCCTATTCAAGCTCTTTTACCCCACTGGTTCTGCCACACTCCAATCAGTTCACATGTTTGTGCATTTGTGGCACTCTTGCCGATCTTTCCAATAAGTCACAAGGACATGTATGTATCCCTGCTGCAAATGGGGTTACTTCTCTCTCATTTCTGAATAGACAGATAAGAAACACTGTTTTGTTTTATTCTTCAATCTCTTTAGGTAACATAATTAAATATTATGACTATCATTTGCTTACTATGACTTTCTCTCTGCAAGGTTGTTTCCTTTCATAACTTGTATAACCACAACATTAATCCTTTTTTCGTTTGCTTTTTAGTTAAAACCGAGCCGGACTCTGCAGTTCTGTCCAGTCACATGCCCCCATTGAACGCTGGTAGCGCACCAGTGAAAACAGAAGTTCGTTTGGATTTGGAATCCTCACTTGTGAAGTAATTTCTGTCTTTCCGATTAGTATATATCTGTCCTGAATGTTCTAATTGTCCTAGTAACATTTTAAAGATGTGCATTGATATGTATACATGTGTATGTATATATGTGTGTACATGACGGCCTATTTCTTTTTTCATTTTGCACATTATCTGTGTATTTATATTATGGTGTATATTTTCCTGGTTTTTATTCAAATGTTTTGTGAGAATTAATTCTTATTCTGCACGTGAAAATTACACCAGTATTGTTTTGTTATAGTGCATATTGAATATGAGCAAATTCCGTAAAAACACACAAACAAAAAATGTCACTAGCACACATAGCAGCGTGATCTGCAGACTATAATATGGCCAGAAACTTGAAATTAGGATATTGAAAAGTTTATTGAAAAGTTTTAATTTAATGCTAGCATAATTCCTAAATAAAAAAATAAAAAAGTCTGGCAAAATCATTATAATTTTCTGCCTTTTTCTAGCATCCAAGTTTTATTTATTCTTTGTATAACTCCATTCAGTGTTGATTCTGTTTTCTCATATTGAGATGCAATAGATCTTGTGTTTTATAGTTTATTAACGGTATATTATTCTGGGACATCCGTGATGGTAGTTAATTAAGTAAACATGTTAAAAGTCCAACAAGAACGTTCTGAGAAATAATTTGATGTAAATTATTATCCATTTTGTCTACACAAACTCCCCCATAAATGCTTAAATGTGCCACCTTCATCACAACCTCTGGATGTGTACTCCTAGATCAGAACTATATAGGTATCCATGTTCTACACATCATGTTTTATATTGAATATAAAATGTACACTACACCAATCTAGAGAGAATGTACACTTTAAGGCTAACCTTTGACAGTCCAGCCAAGGCTCCCACTATGCTCAGCCAGCATTGTCTTCTCTCTTGCAGGACAGAACATCTGCAAAACTTCAAACAACTGTTAACGGCGACTGTAAAGAAAATTCCAATTATTGCTCCAAAAAGTAAGGAGAATGCTGAGCAAGGCATCATTATTCAAAGTATTCTAAAGTGCGGTCAGGACTTGAGTAAAGGATATCAGGGTAATAATGAACCTGTATATATCATAAAGGTGAATTCCTATCAGAGGAATGTAAAGAGTATGAACTAGTAAAAACATATGGCCAAGAGCAGTTATGTTAATGTGATGTATGTACAAATACGTATGTGATGTATGTTCGAATATGTATGGATGTACGAATACGTATGTGATGTATGAATGTATGTATGTACGAATACGTATGTGATGTATGAATCACAAATGTAAATTTTTCCAGTACATATATCTTCAAAACCAGCTAATGGCTAGGCCAGCTGTTTGACTTCAACTCCTGTCAACAGTTGTAATGATTTAGGCTATAGTTAGGAAATGGTGATCATTGTATAGGATCTAGAATAACACAACAAAAACTGGGTAGTTTTTAAAAAGCGATATGAGATGTTCTGTTTTGTCTGCTTTAGGTGAAGATGGTCATCCTTTCTGTTCAAACTCATTGGAGCAATATTACAGTTGGAACATTGGAAAGAGGAGAGCATCCGAGGTACAGACCATACACACACGTAATACATTCCTGTCTTCCATCTACCTGCTTCCTTCATTTTACCCTTCCCTGCTTGCTCTGAAGAAATCTGTATAATATATCCGTTTTCCCACTGTGCATACAAATGACTAATTGATCCATGTTACACTGGTATTCGTTATAACGAGTTTCCCTGTGGAGCTATTGTGGCATCGGATCTTGCTTTATTTAATGCGGGAGTCTAGCAAAATCTCCGGACTTGATTGTGATCAATATCGCAATGTGAGTCCCAGCATCCCGAGCCCTGCGTTATAGTGCTGTGGTATTGATCCATTTAATTAGGATAATATAAGTAAATGTTAATGCAACAAACCATGATGTTGATTTTTGTTTTCTAGTGGCAGCGAGCGGTGACCATGCGCAAAATGCTACAAGAAATAATTGGCAAACAGCCAAAGTTTAGTAATATCGCTCCTCTGAAAACCAAGCAGATAGTACACTGGTGTCGAGTTCACGGTTACACCCCTACTGATCCTGAGAACGCTGAAGATGATGGCGAGTCTATTGAAGATGCGTTGACTCGCATAGACAATGAGTCAGGTGAGGGTTTTTAAAGTTACAGTACCTGCACTTCTAGGGCCAACAGCTTCACGTAAAGGGATACTGCCATTAAAAGAATAAACTCTTGACATTTAGCTTCCCATTGCTGCTATGAGTCAAATTGTCGGCTAAGATAAGTAACAGGAGGGGGTGTGACTGCCTGCAAACATCAGCAGTGCCTTCACTGCCCTAGGAGGCGGGCCTATGGTTCATTGACTGCCACCAATCACTCACTGCAGTCAATGGCAGGCATGGACTGGAGCTGTTATAACGAGCACTGAGACCATATTGATGTCCGTGTCCCTCTTAATGACTAATATATATATATATATATTCTAATTAAACCTTCAGAACCAGAAGATGTGAGCATCATGATTGTTTTACTGTCCGTAAAATGCATTTCAGTCTGTGGATTCCCAATTTTTTTTTTCTTCAGTAAACTTTTAAGTTAAAATAGACACATCCCTCATGCAGAGGAAACCGGCCCTGCATTTCAGGTCTGGATTGCCCTTGTTGGTGGGATTAGTCTGATTAAACTAATGGAGTGGTTTCCTCTGTAATGGTGTAAACAAGCAAAAAAGATGATTCCCTCCAGAGTAGGTACCATCCTATAGGACAGGCTATTGTAGTGCTGTCCATTCTCGTGAGTATGTGCTCCCATTCCCGTTTCTTGTCCCCTTTAAAATAGACATATGTTGATTTGTATTTTTATACATACGGTACGTGTGTATGTATGTATGTGTATATATATATATATATATATATATATATATATATATATATGTGTGTGTGTATGTGTATATATATATATATATATATATATGTGTGTGTGTGTGTGTGTGTGTATGTGTGTATATATATATATATACATACACACACACACCCTCGCATTTACATACACATGTGCCGTATGTATAAAAATATAATCAATGTATGTCTATTGTGTTAAAAACACAAAAAGGGGGTGGGAGCACAGACTTAATGAGAACAAACAGCACTACAATAGTACAATATATAAATGTGTGTCTCCTGCTCCAAGAAGCCAGTCAGTGCTGCTTTTCTCATGCACTCCCCTGTGATGTCAGAAATCGGCAGAAACACAGCGAAAAAAAAATTAAAGAAACAATTAAAACTGAGAGATAATAGCCAACCATGAAATAACACTAAGAGACGCACAAGAAAAGTACACAATGAGATGAATGCTTATTGATATTTTTTTTTTTGAACATAATATTTAATTAGAAATTTTATAAATGTCTGAGTAAAGGACTAAAATGTTGATCATACAATCAAGATTCAACATTTAAATTTCATTTCATTGTCATTGTGTTTTGCATGTACGGTTTATAACGGGAGCCATGGCGGCTCCCAGGCAAAGCCTTTTTTTCCTGTGAGTGTAGGCTTTGTGAACTATATATCTACATATTCTTTGTTTTTCCTTGTAGCTTTACCCACATCCTATTCCTCGCCTGAGGCCCTCTGTCGAAAAGTTGAGGAATTAGAGAAGATTTTAAAAAAAGAAAGAGAAGTTGAAGAGGAGGTGGATATCCTGGGCACATGTGAAGAGCAGAAGCCGCAGTGTAAAAAGGAAAGTGAAAACGAAGAGGATGTAAAGCTTTACATGACGCCAAATCCAGCCTGTGAGTTTGTCAGAGACACAGCACAGGAGGTAAGGCCCAAGTCCTTCTGTTATTCTACATCCATCTTGTACATTTGATGCAGTGTAATGGGTTATAGTATTTAACGTTCCATTACTTGAATACTAAATATGTAGACAGTGAGCGATATTGAGAATTTCTATGTATTTTTTGGATACAAGCTCAGTCACTGTATAAGTACACGTTTGATCCATTTATATTTTTGCCCTAGATTAAGTGTTTAAAATGTATTATTTTGAAAACATTGTGTCTTTTTTTTTTTTTTTTCCTGCTGTAGATTGGAATTTCCTTACAACCAATCGAAGTACAAAAAAATATCTATGCTTCTCCTGTTGAAGAGATGATTCTTAAGGTGAGTTACTAATGACACTTTTTCGGCAATACACAGTTGGCTGCTTTGAAGAAGGAAAAAAAAAAAAAACACTGGATTTAGCTTTTCTTTATTTTAAACAAAAACTTGTTGTTCCAGGCCACTGAGCAGTTTGTCAGCGACGTACTTCGAGATGCTTTAGCTGCTGGATATCAAATGACGTCTTGCAATCGGTAAGTCAGATTAATCTTTTTTTTATGCTATCAAACCAGGAAACAGCATGCATCTACATCCATAGAATACATGTGCTATATTAATTAATGTATGTCGTACTTCTAAAGTGCGGTGTAAAAGTTCAAAGGACAACCGTTTTCAGCTACACTTACATCATATCTTACACATCATGTCCCATGTAATTGTGCATCTGTTAAGTCCCTCCTGTTTATACCCCACTGTCTTGAAGTGGTAATAATTCATACTATACCGTTTTGTATCAAATACTACTAATTGGTTCCCGAGCATTGGGAATATGGGGGATCTAATTTTTTTGCTCGGGTAATCTTAAATACCCCAAATATAATACCACATTGTTGCTAGATTTCTTTCTCATACATGTTTGTTTACATGAATATTTAGGTTGCGAGTCACACTGAATAGAGATGGTGCTTGTGTTTTTTCTCTCTCATTTGGTGTACTTACACAAACTAAATACTTTTTTTTTTGTTTTTAAGAAAACATGGCTTTCTTTTAATTCCATGTTTATCCTTTATAAAGCAGAGTTTAATATTTTTGTTAATTTTCAATTTTTCAATTTAAGTTTTTTATATAAAGAGCCAAATGTTCACATGATAATGATGTAAGATCCTTGTTTAGTTCATGTGCCACATAATCAACATTGTATTTAGAGATTACTGTATTAGGATTCTGGATAGCATAGTTGTATAATTCAAATGTTTTTCACCATGAAAATCCTCTCTGGAAAACGCATCTATGACAGCCATGTTTTGCATTGTCATTTCATTGCAATTATATGTCTTCATTTTTGTTGTCCAAATTCAGTGCACCAAGAGAGATCACCATGCCCAACATCCAGCAAGCGATCTGCAGCATGCCATTATTTGACTTTCTCACAAATAGGCACATGGGAGTATTAAATGTGGATAGCGACCTTTCCTTGAAATAACAATAATGAATCAAAACACTGACCTTTAGGAGTTCAACGGATCCAGAATGACCTGAGCCATGTCAACGCTGGCAGGCAAACGTGGAACACAGTGGTACTGAGTATTCCTGCAGCTTTTCAACTCGTGCTCCTCATTCCTAGTGTACATAGTCCCAACACATCTGTGATCAATGTATATGTTTGTGTATATATTATACGTGTAGTTTGTTTCGGAGCTGAAACATTAAATAAACCACTTTTCTGCAGTAATTCGAGTGAGTCTGTTTTTGGTTCCCAGTGTAAACGCATTTACTTCTTAAGGACTCCCTCCTCTGCCTTTGTTTATATTTGTTTATATTGAGTTGAGTCACTTTGCACTGAACCTATGGGTATCTGTTTCATTCAAAAGCCAATACCTCCTTCCCTGTTTTTTTGTGGGTGTTTTTAAAAAAAATATTTTTAATATATTTGATTTGAGGAGGTACGGGAGTTGTGTGATGCCAATTGGGCATCACTGTCAGATAAGAAAAATCCAGGGACTCAGCACACCGTGTCCCTTGATTTTTCTTCTCTGACAATTGAGCTTGAGTGACGCTCCCTTGTGCACCCGGTATTATCTTAAAGAGAAAGGTGCGGATCCAATTATTTTCTTAATTGGGCATCACTGACAATGTGCACTAGCAATCCCCATTTATCATTTGGGTCAATAAAATAATTTTGATATTGCATTAAACTAGTCCCCCAAAAATTGTCAGCAATGCACCATTGTCTAAAACAGATGGCCAAATTTGCTTCACGTGAGAACCACATGCGCTAAACTTCAGATGTTTGAGACCTGGAAGACATGAACAAAAAGGTAGTAGCTTGGATGCTCTTCAAAGAACTGCCTTCAGAGGATAGTTGGAGATATTCTGGAGATTGACTTGATTTTTCAACTGTCTGAGTCTCTTTTCTACTGATACAAGAAAGAGACTTTTAGTCCGTTTTTGTTGAATCGTACTGATTTCCTGCTTTTAAATTGGTAATGAATCTGAATTGAATACTTAGGTGTTGTTTTTTTTTGTAAATAGGCATAGGCCCACTCAGGTGTTAAACGTTACCTGGGAGGGTGTACTTTTAGGTGTGTGTGTATTATATATATATATATATATATATATATATATATATATATATATATATATATATATACGGAAGTAAAAAACAATAATTTTGTTTCCGACGCTCTTCCCACAAGAGTGCAGCAGCCATATTGGTGGAGCATGTTGCTCTAAATTATGGCACCCGCATTTCACTCTGTGGAGCTATCGTGGGTGCCCTAGGCAGTGAATTTCGATGATGCTTAATGCCTCGACCTCGAAGTATTAAAGCATCCCGGTGTGAGCTGTGTTTGCAAATTTAATCGCAAACACTGTTCATGTAACTGCAGGACGGGGTCCGTCTTATGTCAGCAAGGGGTTAAATTCTTCACCTCGTTAAAATGGCAGATTTGGTTTAGTGCAATAATAGTTATGCATTTGTTTCACGTTCCACATTTTGCAGGTAAGGGAATCTGTAGATAGTTCTCTATATTGCAGCATTTGTGACGTCCAAGATTTGTAAATTATCTGTTAAACTCTGGTTGGGACTGTTGCAAATCCAGTGCCACAGGCTTCCTAGGAATGGCAGCAGATAGACTTCTGTAGGATAGACTTGGTGGGATTCAAAAATGTTACTAACCAGTTCCGACTTTCAAGCATGGTGTAATATTTTATTTCTAATGTCAAACAAAAGAAAAACGATTTACTTTTTGTTAAACAGCTAAATGTTTTCTACAATTTATATAATGTGGGTTATACAAATTTAAAGCCAAATTAGACAAGCTGGAATAATTCTCTAAGCAAGCTATGCTTTCAGTGTGGTTACTCTGGTCTTAAATTTCAAATTCCAGTTCACTAAACTTGAAGAGGCCTCTGAGTTAGTTTGATTATTATAATTTTCACATTTATTTAGCGCCAACATTTCATTTAATTAACATCTGCCATTTTCGCATTGAATATATAAACTTGGTATATCATGCCAATGAAGCGATACATATATAAACTTGGTATATCATGCCAATGAAGCGATACATATATAAACTTGGTATATCATGCCAATGAAGTGATACATATATAAACTTGGTATATCATGCCAATGAAGTGATACATATATAAACTTGGTATATCATGCCAATGAAGTGATACATATATAAACTTGGTATATCATGCCAATGAAGCGATAAATAGATAAACTTGGTATATCATGCCAATAAAGCGATACATATATAAACTTGGTATATCATGCCAATGAAGCGATATATGCATAAATCTTGAATATCAGGCAGTAAATTCATACAATTTGTGGGGGTGGGGGGATGGAGCCACAGTATCAATTTGCCCCATAACATACCACAGTGTCACTTTGTCCCACTGTACATGTGCTATTCCCCCATAGTACATGTTATTGTGCCCCACAGAACATGCCACAGCATCACTTTGTCCACAGCCAATTGCCCATTAATATGCCACTTTTAGACTGCCAATTAATATGCCACAGCCAATTTTCTCATTATGCCACTATTAGCCTGCCTATTAATATGCCACAGCCAGATTGCCAAATAATATGCCACAGCCAATTTTCTCATTATGCCACTATCAGCCTACCTATTAATATGTCACAATTTGTCCATTAATATGCCACAGTCAATTTGCCAATACACCACCACTCTCCTCCCCCTTCCCCAGTACTCACCTGGCCATGCTCTGTGTTTTATTTTGCCCTTCATTTGACAGTGTTATTTTGCTATTCATTTGCCGGTATTTTACCTTTCATTTGCCAGTATTATTTTTCACATTAACCCTCCTCCCCCCTTTCCCCAGTACTCACCTCCTGGCTGTAATGTCACCCCTCCGTCCTGCAGGCTTCCCTCCTGCACAGAGGAGGAAAATAGTCGCCGGATATGATATGATGTCATATCCGGTCGAAGAAGAAGAGGAAACATGACGTTGCACGATGATGTCACTAGACCCCAGCGATTGCGAGACAGCCCATTTTACTGGGACTGTCCCACGATTGCCATTTTGCTGGGAATCTCCGGCATATTGCATAGTCTGTGGCACTACATAATTCATAATCAGCACTTTCAGAGTGTAGTGGTTTTTTGGAGGCAGGCTCAAACTCATCCTCTATGGCTAAGGTCGGGCCTGATAGAAAGCAGTTGTTGTTGGGTGTGGAGTTGGACAATAGTGGCATTGTGAGATGCTTTCTTCAGCTTCTGCTCACAGAGACAGAAGATGTATTCTTAATATTGTTAAGTAAAGCAGGAAGGTGGATTGGATGTACTTGTTTATCTAAGGACAAATTACTTGGCTTGCAATGAGGTTTCAGAGGTGAAAGTTTTTTGTGTTCTTGATATGATGATATTCGCAAGTTATGTCCACACTTCATTTTTGGAAGTTCTGCCTCTGTATAACATTTAGAACGATAGGCAGATGCGTATTGGGGACTTAAACTTGTGACTTGGGGAATAATGTTGGGAGCAAGGACTTGGCTTTGTTTCTCATGTTAGTTCTATATGAAATAGAAATGAACTGTACAAAAAAGATGGTTTTTGCATCTTTTTCAAAAGGGAACAAATGTTCTCTGTGAGCAGTTTAGAGGATTTCAAGGATGTATTTCAACACATAAATCCAATTGCCACTCAGAACCCAATACAAGAAGGAGCCTGTAAAAAAATGATATACTTAGTCATGTCTGCAAATGCTCACAGTTTAGGGAATACTGAGAGTGTAGATTTAGTGGCTGTTACAGAGATGGTAAAATGAGAATAATGAGAAGGTACTCCTTTATATAGAAAATACAGAGAAGGCAAGAAAGGGGTAGAGGTGGCCTTGTATGTGAAGGACAACATCTAACCTAATGGCCTCTCTAACTAACAGTCAGTTTGGGTTACGTTAGAATTTGGTAATCATACAGTCACTCATGTAGGGGTGATATATAGGCACCTTGGACAAATAGAGGAGTTAGATTATCTTCTAGATTATCTTCTAGTTGAGGAAATTTGAAGGGTGCAGTTATCATCATGGGTGACTTTAATCTTCCTGATGTGAACTGGAGAACCAAAATAGCTGTTTGTGTCAGTAGTACATATATTCTAAACTTTAAAACAAGTAGCTGAACCTGAAAATTAGATTTTGTTCTCTAATGGAGATTGGATCTAGTGATCACCAGTCAGTGTAGCTTAATATAAGAACAGTGACTGAGTCACACCACACAAAAAGAAATGTTAGAGAAACCGACTTTTCTAAAAATTGTGTAAAGGAGTTATCAGACTGGATCAGTTTAAATGGCGTTTAAAGTTAGCATTAAGTAATTGTAAAAAAGATAGGAAAATGGATCTATAAGATTAGGAAGAGCAAAACAAGTCATAAGAAGACAATATAGACCAGTTAGAAAAAAAGGGGGGGTAAAATGCCTTAGATCTATAAATGAAAAAAGGAAAGTAGGGGCGATACGTCCCACCCCACTTTTCGTGAGTGGATCCTGAGGGTAGAGAATGTTAGGCACATGGAAGAATTAATTAAGAAAGCTGGGGACCATCATACCCGCTATATCCAGACATGGTTCTACTGGCTGCAATTCTTGGAAGATCCACAAACCCAGACGGTGCTTGGTGGAAATTAGGATTTCACTAGGTTACGTGTAAATCAACCACCTAGAACAGAAATACAGTGGGTATATGGAGTTTCCCTTTACAGTATTGGATCTGGTATATGTTTGAGGTTTAAAATCGCCACTTTGTCCTCCTACAATGGGAAGGGGCCCAGACAGGAATAATTATGATTTCCCCCCCTCCCCCTAACGTTCCCATTTGTTTTTTGTATCCCCTACCACCACCCCCCCCTACCCAATCCCATTTATTGACATAAAGGAGAAAAATTCTTTAATAAAAACTGATTTAAAAACAACAAATTATATATGTGTATTTTGTTCTATTTGGAGTAATATAATAAGCATTATCTCGCAGTCCATGGGATTTAATTACATTTTCTGTTTTTGCAGTATATCTGTAGCCCTAGATTCTTTGTCTCTTGTGTGCCACATTTAATAGACCCATTTTGGGGAAGTGTTTATTTCCTCATCTGTTTTGTTAACTGGAGTTCTGATTTTCATTTTTCATGGTCTTCTTGTTCATTTGCAACTCATCCTTTAATGGTCACGGGTGAAGTCACCAGATCTAGCAGGTGAAAACAAATGTCTCTCTGCACTAAACAGAACACGCCAGTTTATCCTCACACTTGGTCCAATGGCTATTTCACTTGTGCTTCTATTTTTGAAGGACAAGTGGGAAAAAAAAATAATTTAGTGACACTTTAATGCTGTCTGTGTTTTATACATTCACAGAATAACTAATGATCTGGTGACAGTCCCTTTTAATTCACCATCTATATATTTTATAGAAACTGCTTCATATATAACGTTAGAACATTAACTTATTATTTTTTCAGAGGGCCATTATGGCAATTTACTCGGCTCCTACGGGCAGGGTGATGGGGTCGGGGCTTGACTCCTCCTGGTTCCATCTGGCAAATGGAACCCGGCAGGGGTGTCCCCTATCCCCCCTTCTATACATTCTCACTCTGGAGCCCTTGGCGAGAGATATTCGAAATTGCCAGGATATCAGAGGCCCTGCAGGAATGTCTGCTCTAAAAATAAAACTTTATGCAGACGATATCCTTTTAACGCTGGAGGACCCTATTCTATCCATGGACCGTTTGATGTCAATAATAACAGAATACAGTCAGGTATCAAATTATAAATTGAACATTGCCAAGACTGTAGCAATGCCATTAAATATGTCACCTGAGCAGATATTGAGCATAGACAAGAAATATGGTTTTTCCTGGAATAGTCAGGTAATACCCTACTTGGGAATAAATATATCTCCGAATATAAAAAATTGGATGCAGATCAATGTTCTCCCCATGATGAGGGAAATGAATAGAAGCTTAGTGACATGGAAACCACTGTATATCCCATAAAGGCCTATATTCTCCCTAAATTTTTATATATTTTCCGTATGCTTCCATTCAAGTTCCCAGGCGCATGGGCTCAAATGATACAGTCTTCCTTCTACCGTTTCATATGGAACGGTAAGAAGCCAAGGCTAGGTCTGCGGACTCTAGCCAATAGTCCTAAAAGGGGAGGACTGGGGGTCCCGCTTGTAGCGGATTACGCAAGGGCGGCTCTATTAGCCCAGGCCATAGCAACTCAAAAAGAAAATACGCTTTCGGAAGATTGGTATATCTGGGAACTTGGGATAGCTAGGGTCCCGAATTTGAAAGTACTGTTCTGGAAAATGAATAAGGCTTCATATAGGCTAGATAATAAAGATAGCTGTCCGGCTTTAAATCAGATACTGGATACCTGGAACTATGTTAGGGATATGCTGGGTCTGAGAGACAGATTGATTCCTGCACTCTCTCTAACTTTATTAAATTACTTGATGGAAAACATAGATCTACAGAACTGGGTTACCAACGGGATTACCCGGATTGAAGACCTGAGTAAAAATAATACCTTAAAAACTTTCCCTTCTCTCCAGGAACAATACGACCTTCCATCACAAGATCTATTTAAATACATTCGGGTTAAGGGCTTTCTGAGGAAATATTTGACTTTTGCAGACCTCAATAACTCAGGTCCAATAAATGTATTAAATAAGCTAATTAGTCAACCAGATTATAAAAAACTCATAAGAAAATCCTTAGAAATACTTAAAATGGCAAAAAGCAGTGGGACCATTACGGCCAGTATAAAATGGCAAAAAGACCTTCAGATTCAAATTGATGAAAAACAATGGTACCTTGCTTTGGAAAGGTGTTATAGGGCTGTACATTGTTTACATTTAAATGAAACCCAGTTTAAAGTAAGCAATCGCTGGTATTTAGTCCCAACAACTCTTAGTTCGATGTATCCAACTCAGACATCACTATGTTGGAGATGTCAAAAAGCTCAAGGGGACTATCTCCATATTTGGTGGCGATGTCCGCTCATTATTGGATTTTGGCGAGGCATTTCCCAGTATTTGATTTCTAAATTTGGACAAAATTGGGATCTAAAGCCAGAGATTGCTTTACTACATCTGAATTTCCCAGAATATACAAGGGAACACAGGATAATTATACATATCCTAACTGCTTGTAAACTGGAGATCGCAAGGAATTGGAAAGGCCCCAAGATCCCAGAGTGGGAGAAAATAAAATCACAAATAACCCATCAATGTAGGATGGAGAGTAGTAGATCTAATAACTTGGGAAACATAGCAGATTCTCAGTACTGGAATAGGTGGACGAATGAGTTAGAACCAGGGATTATATGCTCATGATAAAACAGACATAGTTGGACGGGAGATGAACGAAACAAAGGATGGATATTGAGTGGAGAGACTATTACCTCTGAATGGGGGGAGGATTATATCAATTGTGATTACAGTAAGGTGATATATCTTGTAACATGTGGAAACATACATCTGATATTAGGTGTGATAATCGAAAATCCACCATTAATTGTCATTTTCGAAACTGCAACAATGGAGACTTGAAATATTTTACTTGCATGGCAATAGAACGGTGCAAATTGGGACCCAGAGGAGGAGACTTGAATGTGCTGTTGGCCAGGAGAGAGGCATTTTGGATCTTTAAAATGGGCACTAGAGTCCCAACAGGTATGAATAAAGAATGGGAACTCAATTGATATATTGACTAAACTAGACTATATTATACTGCTTGTCGCTTTTTTCCTCATGTATATATGGATTGCTATTATGAGATCATGTTATGTTATGTGTTTGATAATAATGTTTACACACACTGTACTTTTAAGTTCTCCACAGCAATACTTGCGGGTATCTGATGTGTTTGAGAGGGCTCTCTCTGGCACTGTGTGCATGAGGGATTTCCCTCTCCCAGATCAGATATCAAATAAAAGACTTAGGAAATTGAAACTTATTGGGTTAATATTCAACTAATATTTTCTATAAAGTCTGACATTTTTGTTTCTACTAGTTCAACTGCCTTTTTGATATACATTTCGCCACTTTAAGGCTGTTCATTACTATAATTGTTTTTTGCTGTTTTTAACGGGTGTGGTTAGGTCTAACCTGAACCAATCCAGGTTGTGGGAAGTACCTCCACTACCCTTTTTAAACAGACTCCCTGTTTGAGGTATATGTCTATGATTAAGCCGTGTGGCGAAACGCGTGAGATTGTATCTCTCCAACTATGATTTTAATCTTCTATCAATAAACTTTGCTTTTTATGGCTTTATACAACACTCCGGTTTTGGACTTCTTTTGGATTTACTGAAAAAGGGTTGAAAAGGTTCGCATACTTGCTTGCTGAATTCCTTACTCCTTAAAATTCACACTCTAGACTAGTGATGCCGAACCATTGGGCACGTACTGTGGTATGCGGTCACTGTGCACTAACAAGCAGGCAACTAGATGTTTGTGCCCTGCCATGGCTGCACAGACATCCTCTTAGACTGCCTCTACGCTCTCCTCGATTGTGAAAGTCAGAGCATCTGGGGTCATGTGATGTGCGTGGAGTGCAAGAAGCAGCCATAAATGATGTCTGTGCGCCTGGGAAGCACACAGACCTTGAACTGGCAAGACCTGTGTAAAATGCACACGCATAAAGAACACAAAAAAAATATGTGCACTTATTTATTGCTACTTTGTAGTCTATTACTTGCATTTTGTCAGAAGATTGGGCACTTGGGATGTTTGCCATCAGTGCTCTAGATATGTAGTAAGTGCACAATTATGTCCAACTGGAAGCATTACACTGTTTGCAATTCATATCCCTTTAACATTTTATTACATTTCCTTCTGATAAAATCATACAATAAGTTTGGGGATGTGTTCGGACAGAATACAGTGAAGTAATTCATCTCATGCACACATAATGATAGGGGTGTTTGTGCAGTACATTCTGGGGGCCATGAACTACAATTCACCTGTGAGATCTTTCATTCTCAGCTGTTTAACTCCTGATTTGTATAGTTCACCTGTCAGTTTTCACCCCCTGTGTAAATGCCTTTCATACTTAGATTGACATAATGGAGATAGATGATTGCATGCTTGAAAGTCATACACTAACAAGGATGAATGCAAGAATTTGAACCACTTATACTTTTAGAACAACAGTTAGTATACAGGCTAGGATCCTCATGTTTTATCTCCCAACAACCACTCAGTCTCTGACAAGTCTAGATTGGAAAGCTAAGGTGGTGGATAGCTATGTAATGTTGCACCTTTCAAAGTGGGGAAAATCCTGTTCTTTACAGATAAAAAGCTCTTTCAGAAAAATATTTTCTGTGCGCTGTTTTTTTTTTGTTTTTTTAAAGCACACAAACAGGTTATACTGTTGCCTTATTTCTTCACATGTATTTTATTATTGGTGATCATGATGTCTCCCCAGCTACTCTGTCCCACCTTTCTGTAATCTACTATAAAACAAATACTTTCTAAATTTAAAGTGCATTCATTATTAATAGTTGAATGACACCAGTGGAATTTCGTTTAACAACTGCCCACTGCACACTAAGAGATCTGCTTGGAGCTCGGCTAACTGGCGTTTCATTTTTCATCATCTTCCTCTTCCTCCTTGTCTTCCATTTGCAACTCATCCTTAAGTTGGTCACGAGCAAATTCTTCAAAGACCATGTCTTCATCCTGCTCACTGTGCAACAGAAGAGAACAAAAAAGGTTGTTTTTTTGTACGCTGAGTCACAAAAAAAAAACCCACTGGTTTAAATAAACTAATAAAAAACATCAATGATTAGGGGGTGCTTCTGTTTCTTTAGAAATAGACCTGCCTTGCCACTGCCTTCATAGACTTAACATTTGCTTCAAGCCATTTTTTTTAAAGGCCTGGCAGTAAAATAAAAGCTAGGGGGCATCCCAACCAATGACTTTTCCTTTCAATAAAAACAGTTCTCTCATAAACATACCCAAAATGTACAGTATATAACCTAACTTAATGCAAGGGTACAGTGACAAGCAACATTTAACACCTCACACCAGCTTCATGCAAGATGTATGGATCAGATGGAGATTTATAAAGTTCTGGGTGCATTCCTCTTCCAGTACAACATGCAAACTATGTCCGTCATGCTCACTATTTGTGTGTTCACTCCTAGCTCCACAATATTCAACCTGCTTACTGTTCACACAATGCTCCATGCTCAAATCTAACTTTATGATCACCACTCCATGCTGCCTGCTCACTGGTATCTACACAAGATCATGTTCCATGGTAATCTCCTACCAGCTTCCCATGGATGTTCTGGCTCAGCTTACATTATGTTTCTTACCTTTCCTTAGCTGTCATCATGCAGGACAGTAAAAAGTGGAAAGAAAAACAAAGTTGAGAATTTTAAGCTATCTTCTATGTGTGATAATCACTGATTTGTATATGTTTATATGGCGGGTAACGAGTTGACCTGTCTAACCAGGAGATTCTGGAGACCTCACGTTCTATTATTCTGTTTGCCATTGAACTATAATATACAGTATGACTGGTACTGCTACCACATTCGTATAAAACATGATAGAAAATGTGCCATGTGTTTGCTTTCTCAGCTTCCTTCTCCCTACCCATTATATATATCCTACTCTAATCTCCCCATCTCTCTCTGTTAAATCAACAATATTTATCCATGTACAATTAATATAAACACAGTCAGGACTAGTATACATAACACAATCAGAACTTGTATATATAACACAATCAGAAAGTATTATATATAACACAATCAGAAAATAGTTTATATAACACAATCAGAACTAGAATATATAACACAATCAGAACTAGAATATATAACACAATCAGAAAGTAGTATATATAACACAATCAGAAAGTAGTACTAACACAGCTCATAGCTAGTGTTGAGCGAACCCGAACCGCACTGTATGTATGTAATGCTAATGGCTTTCTATAAACCGAAATAGAGTACCCATTCATAAGAATTTCTTATGAATGGGGACTCTATTTCGGTTTATAGAAAGCTAATAGTATTACATGTATTCCATAAGCCGAAAGTCTATAAACCGAACGACATTCGGTTTATAGACTTTCGGTTTATAGAATAGCAATAGCATTACATGTATTCTATAAACCGAAAGTCTATAAACCGAATGTCGTTCTGTTTATAGACTTTCGGCTTTTGGAATACATGTAAAGCTATTGGCTTTCTATAAACCGAAATAGAGTCCCATTCATAAGAAATTCTTATGAATGGGGACTCTATTTCGGTTTATAGAAAGCCAATAGCATTACATGTATTCCATAAGCCGAAAGTCTATAAACCGAACGACATTCGGTTTATAGAATAGCAATAGCATTACATGTATTCTATAAAACGAAAGTCTATAAACCGAATGTCTTTCAGTTTATAGACTTTCGGCTTATGGAATACATGTAATGCTATTGCTATTCTATAAACCGAAATAGAGTCCCCATTCATACAAATAGGTCAATTGACCTATTCGTATGAATGGGAACACTCACCCACATTTTACTTTAGCCCTCTAACCCTTTCCAGGACTTTTTTAGAGGCATTTTAGTGGCCAAAAGTTTGTGTCCCCATTGACTTCAATGGGGTTCGGGGTCAAGTTCGAGCCCGAACCCGGACTTTTTTCCGAAGTTCGGCCGAACCCGGACATTCAGGTGTCCGCTCAACTCTACTCATAGCATACATTTTCAATAGCTACATGCCTCTAATGAGAACATCTGGTCACTATACTATATAATACTGTACAATTTGGATGGTACTGTGAATTGGATAAGATCATAAACACCACAACAGTTCTAGGTTTCATCCATACTGAGGACCTGGGAAAGTGTACAGAATCACTTACCACTATCAGGTTTAGGATGCATCAGGATGAAAGGGAGCTCTGTAGACACCTCACTGTGGATTACAAGTAGTATACATTATAAACTGACTATATTACCTAGAGAGGAGAAAGGCAACTCCAGTCCACAAGAACTGCAAACAGGTCAGGATTTCACAATATCCCTGCTTAAATAGATGCAATAATCCAAATAAATTGTATTGTTAAAGGAGGTATCATCTTAAATCATGGCCAAGTGATCTTAAAGCTTGTTATGGCATATGATGTGTATATGATGTGTAGTTTCTTCTAAAATGTGTTATATAACACATATGAGGTAGTGGGTATGTGGAATAGCATCCCAGCAAAAGTTCCAAACGTTTATCCAACAGTAGGATGATTTAAATAAGCATAGTGCAAACACACAGTGATCTTGGTCGTAGGACTATATCCGCTCTGAAATGTATAGCAGGTTATAAAATGGCAGACCTGGTGTTCCCAACAGTTATTATCGGCTTTCAAAATGCATGTGTCCATGGCACCAACAGAGATATTAGTTACTGATTTAGTGACAAACTAAGGTTAATCCGAACCTACCATGAATTGATGAAACATGTGCATGAATGAGATTGTTACAGTAAGGCCCAGTGGCATATTATGAAGAAACGGCTGCACACGGTCCAACTAGTTTCAGGACTGAAAATTTGTCAGAGGACCATAGGCAAATACAAACACAATTTTTTTTACTTCCTGACACTTCTGGCGTTTGTCCATGATGACCAAAGGGATTACACAAGCTTTACATTTCAAGCTACATACCTGGAAGTCATGTCACCCAGCAGGCTGCAATTAAATAATGGAAAAAGAATTACAAGAATAGTAGGAAAAAGAGTGGCACAACAATACAGTAGTGTGGCACTTTACCACGATACTGAATCAAAACAAATGACTTATGAGGGTGCCAAGGAAGATTTTTTAGCTCTACCGGTTGCTTTTGCTAGAATATGACTGTAATTCTCAATTAATTTACTGTAATTACATAGTAGTTTAGGTTGAAACAAATTGTGATGTCATTTGAGATCTACATGTGTAAGTAGGTAACGGATTGTGGGACGAGCTAACAATACATGCACATGACTCACAGTAGTGCATGCTATTGTTTCAACCACATTATATTAAGATCCAGTGAATTATTAATCTTCATAGCTCTCACTTAATGGAAAAAACAGAAACCCACCCAGACACAGTCAGAGTGACCTTGATCTTGTAATCTACCAGGATTCCCATAACGGTGCGATCAATACCTTCCTTCAGCCTGTAGAAAGACAAATACAAGAGGTGGATTTTAATACTGTAGTTTTATGCTGCACACACAGGAGTTACATGGGTTTAATTCCGCATTGAGCTGTATACAGGGGGTGCTGGTTGTTCCAAGTATCTCATCACCTAAACACACTATTCTCGCAGTATATCATGTATCCTACACATTTAAAGACTGGTTTATTGAAGTTCATGTCAGAAGCATTGTAAATGTATTACAATCATTTTTGAATTCGGTTGCACCACAATTAGTGGCTCAATCTCCACAGCTAGGATATAATGTATAACTAAAACAATCCAACTGAGAAGGCGGGATGTGCCATTCATACCCACTCACAGTGTGCTGGAGGCCAGGTTTGTATCCTCATGTTTAAGTTTCCCATCTAGGGCAATTTCCCTCTTCTCTCGGTTATAGGCCAATATAGGGAGCAGACTGAAGGTGTGGCTGTAAGTGCCTTTGGATGGCACCTTCTCCCTGGAATAAGAGTCAGAATTAGATTACATCAGTGGCAAACCCCATTACATTCAAAAGACAGACTATTCATAAAATATCCATCCCATGTGTTCCCTATTAAGGGTTAATAATGTATAGGGGTGTAAATAAACAACACCCTTTTCTGTCTCATTAGAGATTTTTGCCAGAGGCTCAAAGAAGCAAGGTGAATGGTTAGAGTTAGGACCCACCTAGGGGGGTCTGCCTTGACGTTGGCAGGTGGGATCATCCTCTCATGGCCATTGGAGGTAACTAAAAACCTCCATTTGTTTTAAATGCATAGGGATAAAGGAGAGAGCGCAGGTAACTTGTTTTTCTTTTGTTTTTACTATATATTGGGGCTGATGTGTACTGTAGTCATTGCAGCCGCCCAGTGATGGGAGTGAGCGCAGGACTCTTCTTTATGTATTTGTATCCAATTTTTGTATTACTCAGCCTTGTTACAATGCAGCCGCCCATCCCATGTGTTCCCTATTAAGGGTTAATAATGTATAGGGGTGTAAATAAACAACACCCTTTTCTGTCTCATTAGAGATTTTTGCCAGAGGCTCAAAGAAGCAAGGTGAATGGTTAGAGTTAGGACCCACCTAGGGGGGTCTGCCTTGACGTTGGCAGGTGGGCTCATCCTCTCATGGCCATTGGAGGTAACTAAAAACCTCCATTTGTTTTAAATGCATAGGGATAAAGGAGAGAGCGCAGGTAACTTGTTTTTCTTTTGTTTTTACTATATATTGGGGCTGATGTGTACTGTAGTCATTGCAGCCGCCCAGTGATGGGAGTGAGCGCAGGACTCTTCTTTATGTATTTGTATTCATAAAATACACAATGCAGTGCAAGCGCAAACAATAGAACATGCGTTTGTGAATGTGCCTCATATTTACTAGACATGTGCATTTGTTTTTGAACGAATGCATTTTCGTCCATTCGTCCGAATATGGAATAACGAAAAACTAAAGAAATCTGAATGAACAATTAGGATGCTGACAGCCATTCTGATATGTCGAATTCGAATTTCGTCTCAATTTCGGCTTAAGTTATTGTATGTAATGCTAAAAGCATTACATAAACCGAAATAGAGGTGAAATAGAGTTGAATTCATCCAAATTGACCTAACTGTCGAATTCCACAGAGCAGAGTAATCACACATTCAGTATTCATATCAGATTAGTTTTTATTCTGCATAACATTATGCTATCCAGAAGAAAACTGATCCTAAATGAATAATGACTCTGATCTGATCTGTGGAATTCGTCCATTTGGCAATTCGGCTTAATTTCGAATAAAGTTCGTCTTTATCACTAAAATTCTAATTTAGTGGTGGACCTCCGAATTCGAATTCTAGTCAATAGACTCAATTTCAACAACATTTCACTTAAATTCGACTTTAGTTGTTGGGTTGTAATGCTATTAGCATTACATACAACAGCCTAAAAGCCGAATTAAATGAATGGACAAATGGATGAATTCCACAGCTCAGACAAACTACTTGTACAGGGTTGGGGAATTGCATTCAGTTTGAATTAAAAAAAAATCCATAAACTGTATGTCTATCTGTATTTGTCTGTCTGTATACTAAGCATTTAACGTGTAATATATATTTTTTTTAAAGTTTAAATTTTTATTTCCACAATTAGCAAAATACTTAGTATGGCCCTCATTTTGTTTTTTTCTCATAATTTTTATATTTTTTTGCAATTTTACTATATTATTTATATTCTTTTCATGTATTAATTTAATTACAGTTAACTCCTGCAGGCCTGTGTTGTGATTCTGACCAGAGCAAACTTAATTTAATATGCAGCATATCAAATATTTTGTATACACTTTTATCAATATTATTTTAATCACACTTTTGGGTTTACCTCTAAACCACTAAAATGTGACTTTCTATGTTCCTATCTGTTAGATTGTTTGATATGTGTCCCACTGCTCTTACCTATTGCTACTTTTAGCTATTTAAATCTTATAGCAGGATTCACCAGTATACACTTTTTTACATGTATTTTTTCCTTTTATTATTGTGATCATTTAGTGTAATTGTTAAATTGGTGCACACCTTGTTAAATCAGGGCACTACATATGGGAGGGTGCTCCAGGTATCAGTATGCCTAAGTACCGAAGTGGTACGAAACGCGTCAGGCTACTTGTTTGCCCTATCTAGGGCTGTTTTTTTTCTGTACTGTGGATCGATTTTTTATCTGTTCGTGAATTTTCACTTTTAACATCCTGGGCAGCCCGTTTATGTGTTTTCTCCATTTTCGTCCACTGCTGCATTCATTTCACTATTCAGTTCGAATGAATGAACATTTCACCTATGTTCATTCAATACATGGTATAAGGTTGGGGAATTCAGATGAATTCAAATTTCAACAGTTCAGTAGCATAAGATAGGGGATGAATGAAATACAGATGAACTTGGACCCTTTCAAACCAATTCTCCAATAGGTGAATTATTTCCCATTCGGACGAATGAATATAACGAAACGAAAATAATGAACAAACTTCGTCTGAAACTAGTGCAGCAATGAACGAAATTCGTTTTGGACGAGAAAAAAATAATTTATGAGACGAAAAAGAAACGAAAATGTTCATTTTGCCCATCTGTAATATTTACTTCAGATGGCTAGTGGTGTTATACCTGATGGTTATAGGAGTAGTTCCACCTACAGCATCCATTAAATATCTTTGGATTAGCTCTGCGTCTTCAAGTGAAGAAGAAATATCTGACTGATCATTTTTCCCCCTCAACATTTCCTATCCCATGAAAGCTGCAAACAAAGTGTAATCGGGGGGGGGGGGGGGGGGCAACAGTCCAGATGATCTCTCCAAACCCCCCACCGCAGTGGATGTCACTGAATTTAGAAATTAAAATATTTTCAATGTAAAAGAGTAAATTGTTTTAAAGTTAATAGAATTGCATTTCACATGTATTAAACATACAGAAAATAAAATAGGTGCAACTGTCCCTTTAATTTGTATAATATGCTTCTTTTATCTGAAATACTATTATCTCAGTCCTACCTGGTCCCACACAGGTGTATGCAAAACTCAGCTACTAGTATCTGTGGTGTACAAACCCAGCAAAGGCTGGAGCAAGGTGATCATGGATTTTATGGTCACACCTGCAGAGTAGTGTTCCCTTTACTGTATCATTTTAGTATACATATTCCACAACCAAGGGTAGTCACCATGATTGGACATGGTGGCATGTAGGGGACTGTATGAGCAGTGGTGTATCTTGATTTTGTGCTGCCCTAGGCAGACAAAATCCTGGCACCCCCCTACCCAAGCTGCACACCCACGTTACACACCTAAGACATGCCCCATCATTCAGACTCACATCAAGCTCACACTCCCATCACACTCAGTCACACACTCCTACTCCCATCACACTCAGTCACACACTCCTACTCCCATCACGCACACTCTGACTCCCATCACACTCAGTCACACACACACTGACTCCCATCACACTCAGTCACACACACTGTCTCCCATCAGCACTTACCTTTCCCTAGTGGCAGGCAGCATGGTCCCTCCACGTGACTGTCGGCACTTACATGTCGGCACACTGCACGGGGAGCCGAACAGGCAGCACGGAGGTTTCTCTGTGCTGCCTGTTCGGCTCCCCGTGCAGCCTGGCAGGCAGAGTGATGGTGAGGGGGGATCTTCCGATCCCCTCTCACCTCCGTCTCTGCCTGCAAGAGCCTTTTTTTTAAAGGGCCGGATTTTTTTTATTCTTTTATTTTTTAACATTTTTTTTTTTTCCAGTGCTGGGGGGCGCTGCCGCCCCCCAAAATTTACCGCCATAGGCATCCGCCTAGGATGCCTCGCGGTAAATACAGCACTGTGTATGAGGGACAATTTGATGATGTTCTATGGATCTTCACACACCTTGCTTATCCCTTTCTACCACTGTAACCATTATAGGGGACAACTGTTCACTATAGCAAGGAGGTGTAGCTGTAATTCCAGCAAGTTATTCCATCTCCTTCACACAGGCACATACTCACAGGGACTCATCCAAAGCCACAGTCTTGGTGTAAAAGTCACTGGAATACAGGACCACGTTAGTAACTTGCTCCACTGCAAAAAGAGACAGAAAGCAACATTAAAACAATAAGTGTTCTAGAACCTGGTTGGGCAATGCCATCCACAGGTAGGGGATTTGCCATCAAAGTATGAATGAGGTTTCTACCTCCTCTTGCAAATCAGGACAGTGCCACCATCACTCTCTCACAGTTCAGGGCTGTGTCACTGAGATCCATACTAACAGCCTTTATTACCCAGACAAGGCTCTGGTTAAACCCATGACTTCTTCTAGAGACCCCTCTAAACCCACGTTTCTTCATCACCATCATATTATACCTGATGTGGATATTTTCTTCACAGTTTTTTCAGAGTTGTTAGTCACAGTGACTGCCACCGTTATTGGCTCGCCGTGATAAAAGACCTGAAATAATACCAGTGAATTAGTGTATAATAAATTAACAAGTGCACACTGGAATTATATAGGGGTTATCTATAAATGTTATACTCTGCTTTACTGGGTCCAGTCAAGACATAGCAGAATTGCACTGTTCTCTTTAAGACTCTCTTACCTCTTTGGTCAGTGATGCTGTCAAATGAAGAGGCCTGTCTGACATAAAGAATTGCCAAGATGTCTCTGCCCGGGGTTTGGGCCCTGGTTGGTCAGGAGCATATTGGATCTTGCGGAGCATCAGGCGCACAGAGTTTCTGAAAATCAATGAAATATATTTTGGCGGTGTATTAAGAGAACGTTTGGATCCTACACATCATTAATGTTGCATGCTCTAATGTCTATAATAGAACCACAACTGAATATGCCAGTAGATCATTTAGTGGCTCTTTAAATAAGCCACAGCAGCTTTAAAGTAGAATCCACTTGGAACCTCCATATTACTGGTACAGTCTTTACCTATAGACATTATCCCTTTTCTACTTCTGTCTCCCATTCACTATAAACCCCGGCTTTCTTTGCCTTATAGATCAATGTAACTGCTTATTTGAGATTATTATGCCCTCTAATGAATTAAGCTTTGTGTTAATAAATTATTGGTGGCAATAAAACCATATTGCTTTTACACCTACAACCGATTTTGATGATTCTCACTTTTTGTGAACCCTATCTTCTAAGTTGCTTGCAGAAAAACCTTTAATTTCAAAATCCACACCACAGGCCTGGGAGAGGAAAAGATAAATATTCATGAGAGTGTAAATGATAACAGATTTCAGATGGTTAGATAATCAAGAAAACCATAGAATGGGTAATGTAGACATCTATCACAGGTCATTGTATCTGGATAGTACCTACTGACCTGAATATGGGGTGGGCTGCCATAGTCTAAATTGCATATTAAAGGAAAACTATAGCAAAAAAATAACATGTTTCATTGACTGTATCAAGTATAGAGAGTTTAAATATAAATTCCTAATTATAAAAAACAAAAATTCTTAGAACGATTCTAAACAACATATATATATATATATATATATATATATATATATATATATATATATATATATATATATATATATATATCGTAGAGCTATGTGAAGCAAAGAGGACTCAATATTTGTATTTTTACATTAAAGCATTTCTATTTAAAATATCTACACTTGATGCAATCTTTCAATTGGATAAGTTAATGTTGGCAACAGTTCTCCTTTAACAGTAAACTCGGGCCCTTCTTATTGGATTAGAGGAGAGGGGCCACTCCTGAAAGTCATGTCCTGGGTCTTCTATTTGCCAAAAACAGCATGGTGTATATTATCACACGTAAGAACAACACAGAGACACAATAAGACAGAAGTAAGCATCTCTGAAGTGAAAACAAATCTAAATGGTTCATCCAAAAGTGATCCAATCATCAGGAACATACAATTGGTTTCCATGGTGACTGGACCCCTGTTAGAACTTTATCCCATAAATGATCTTTATACATAACTCCCAATGTGTCTATCCAAGACTCATACAGTTCAAGATACAAGCTATGTTCATAGTTATTCAGTCAGTGCACATCCATTTGTAAAAGGAAATCTACTAAGGGGCGTAACATTCCTTCATTACTACGGACTTATGTCTTTTTTATGATTTTTATATTTATGACTAGCCATTTTTAAAGAGAGTTTCCAAAAACCCTTTACCTTTCCCACATCAGTAGGAGCTGGCTGGAGGCTCACTGAGCATGGAAGATAATCAGGAAACTGCAAAAGAGATCACACACATTAGGGGATTTTAACAAAACAATGAGATTAAGCATAGTGAGGGACATAATAATAACAATTATAATAGATTAATAATGGAAATGTTAATGTATAAAGTTAACATAGATCTGCGTTTTTTATATGTGTACAGAGTTTATCATTTTGTTTTCTGCATAGACTTTTATATGTTAATCAAGAAAGAAGAAAAAAGTATTACCGCGATCAGGAAGGGGTATGCATTGTTCCCAAGCTTCTTCATAAGTCTCTCCTGGACCTTGGTGAGGCATTTAGGGTCTTCCACAGGTGGATATACCTGAGTTCGAGCAAAGTAGAGATCCTTACGAAAGGTCAGCCCAATAACATCAATATCTTCCTGACCATAGCGAAATGCGCAGGTCAAAGTGACGTACACTGTGAATAAATAAACAATGCAATAGCTGAACATTAAATTGGTAGAACATACAGTGTGTCTTATGTAGAAAATGTTATTAATCTACAATTCATATCGTTGACAACAACTACAGAGAGCATTGTAACAAAAAGACAACCTTTTTCTCTCACAATTTCTTGAACACGGATTTATCATATTAATAGATTATTGAAGAATATTGATTAATATACGTATTGCCCTGAAAACCAAGATGTCAAGTTTTGGTCATGGTTGACACAGGAGTACGATGTATTATACTGACTGATGACTCCTTTATGAGCCAGTGCATTCCCACAGATAAAAACACAACATGTAAAAATGCATGGGAAGCTTTTTCAGATGTTGCTTTGAACACACACTATTAATTTAATATTGACAGAAATCTGTGGTTATTTACCTTTTTTCCCTTTGAGCAGATCAGGATCCACTAAGACAACACCATCTGCACACAACATTTACAAAACAGATTAAATGGGATGTGTAAAAGTAGGGGAAATTATACAGTATAACGAAAAGGAATCATTGCAGAGGACATACAGACATACAATTTAAGCTAAGACAAAATGATTGTCAATCATATATAACAATTCTTAGTTTGCTATATTTACAGATGCAGGTGCCAATATTGCACCACATTCTAAATAGGAGTAAACTAGTCATTATATTGGGCACTCACCAACAGGGTCCACAGATTCAACGTGATCAACATAATCCCTCTTGCCCAGGTAGACGCTCACCTGTGTGGAACAAATAGTAGAATCACACATTTCTGAGACTGTGCAGATGGATGAGAACATAATTCTAGTACTGGAATATAATAACAAAAATCAATGGCTGCCCAAAATCTAATTCAATTTTTTAAATTTATTAGTGTAGTTTTTTTTCATTATCATTATCTTTTTTCCAGTTTTAGAATGATGTCATTCTGGAAGATTCCCCAGATTTAGAGGCTCATTGGCTTAGCTGCTCTGGCACTTAGATTCCACCAACTATATTCTTGTGCTTTGCATCATTGCATCATTGCTAAGCACGTTCTTTCACAAAAGTCCTTTTAAAGATTTCTTGTTTTTAGAAGTGAAATATCACACCAGATGTCTGTCTGCATAATATCTGACACCGGTTCCTTCTTAGGATAAAAGCAAAATGTGTTTAAATACTTATTAGTTCACATGTTCTTCCCAGTTAGGGTTTACTCTAATTTTATATAGTTACATAAAAGATGCAAGTATTGGAATGTTTGTGTTTGTACACATGTTCTGTATGTGTCTGTCTTATGAGATTTAGTTTTGACTCAAAATTATGACTTAACCATAGTGGGCGATGTAAAACAAAACTGAGATGTGACAATCCAGCAGAAAGACTACATGCAGTGCTTTGTATAAAATAACAATACTGAAAGGTTTAATAAGACTGTTGGCAGGTATAGATGTGTCTTACAAATGAGAAGCTCTGAACCATTTATATATCATCTTATGGGTGCTGTTTTAAACATAGAGACATAGAATGTGTCGGCAGATAAGAACCATTCGGTCCATCTAGTCTGCCCAATTTTCTAAATACTTTTATTAGTCCCAAGTCCCATATCTTATAGCTAGGATAGCCTTGTGTCTATCCCACGCATGCTTAAAATCCTTGACTGTGTTTCCCTCTACCACTTCCACTGGAAGGCTATTCCATACATCCACTACCTTCTCAGTAAAATAATACTTCTTGATATTACTTTTAAATCATTGCCTCTCTAATTTTAGACTATGTCCTCTAGTTGTGGTAGTTTTTCTTCTTTTAAATATACTCGCTTCCTTTAATGTGTTGATTCCCTTTATGTATTTAAATGTTTCTATCATATCCCCCCTGTTACGTCTTTCCTCCAAGCTATACATGTTAAGATGCTTTAACCTTTCCTGGTAAGTTTTATCCTTCAACCCATGAACCAGTTTAGTAGCCCTTCTCTGAACTCTCTCCAAAGTATCAATATCCTTCTGGAGATGCGGTCTCCAGTACTGCGTACAATACTCCAAGTGAGGTCTCACCAGTGCTCTGTACAATTACATGAGCACTTCCCTCTTTCTACTGCTTATCAATACTCCATACATGTGCTACATGCAAAGGGAAACTATAGAAACAGATCTAGCCTTTTTTCCCTAATGCTCCCTGTCCAATAAACATCATAGATATAGAAAGTTCCTAGTTTTCCATCAGTTACCTCCTGCCAGTGACACATATTATATATATTGTATAGCACTACACACAGATATAAATACTTAATAATGTGCAATAAAAATTCTTGTCTATGTGGACCAGTGTCTTTAACTTTCTGATCACTTTGACATGTTCTGTTTACTTAGATATCATGTTATCTGATTTATCTACATTTATTAACACTTACAGCTTTATCACGTGAGGTTTTCTTAAAGATCACATGTCTGGATTTCTTGTCACCCATGATGGTGTGCACCAATCACTGGTAACTGGAAACCTGGAGTAACAGAGAAGGATCAGGATCAATTAGTAAGTAGGTGTGGAAAGGGATTAAATGTATTTCATCGTGAAATGTGTGGTTTTGGGTTCTGCACCTTTAAATGCATACACCGTGTTTTAGTGATGTATTAAAGTCGTATAACATTTTTTATTAAAGGATACACCTAATACTTACCTTTTTTTCCTGGTCCAATGTGTTGGAACAAACAACTTACCTATGCATTGTCCACATGTTCTGAGCACCCTCTTTTTCTCCAGTGCCGACATCTTGTGTAACTCCTCTCAGACTCTGACTCCTCCCTCTCTTCACTTTCTTCACATTCCTTCCCACTTCAGTGTCATTATTCCTAACTGTTGACATTATACCAAATACTTCTTCTCTCCCCACTGTGGTCACTCAAAAGGCTCAGTGGAGCGGTACCATCCAGCTCGGATATAAAACACTTTACAGAAGCACCATTCAAAACAGATTTAATAGGGAGAAATAACCCCAGATATGAAAAATACATTTCGGGATTTAGCAACTATAATGTCATTATAAGTGTTAAGTAAAATGTTATTTAAAAATGTTATAGGTGTTAAATCCCTGCTTGTAGAAATAAATAAAATACCTTAAAAATAATGTTATTAATTAACATAACTCATTTTTTTTAACTTGCATAGCGTAATTCCATTTTCTGTTTAACATAAACTAATTATTCAGAATGCAGATGATTTTTTTTTTTTTGGTGAGTGCCATATGCATCAAGAATTGCTAGTGTAGTTACTGTAGTTGGTCCAAATCAGAAAACCTTGTAATGATGGTATCATTTCTACAGGCCTGACCTGGCATTCACCAGAGCAGAGGAATTGCCTGCCAGGTATCTAGTCAAAAGTGTTTGGCAAGCAAGGCCATAATTAGTTATGGGAAAATCTCTGCTGCCTTTCAGAGGTACCAAATAAAACTTCTGAAGTGTAAATAGGTTAAAGACTTGAGCCCAGGATTGTTTATGTGAGGGCTTATCTCAAATGGATTATGGATTTAGAGGACATCTTAATGCACATGAATGAGTGTTCAGTGGTAATTATTTGGCAGCATGTGCGCTCATAAAGATTACAGGATTCTGAGTGTTACCATAGACTGTGACTGCTTCTGTGATGTTGGGTCTATTTGTGACAATCCCTTTCCCATGAGTCTGAAATTCAGACTAAAGCATTCACCTGTCCTCTCAAAAAAAAAAAAAATGTAAAAAGTTGAATCTCTGTCACTTATTTTTCTTAGGACCACATTACCTTTCTAAAATATACCAGCCAACCTTAACCTCTAACAAAACCCTTCAGTGAAATGCGTTAGGTTGCTGGCATTTCAAAAGCCCTGTGCTCTAATCTTATAAGACCTGTATTTTTATGAAGAATCTATGTATTATCTAATATGTTTAATTAAAGACTGTATATTTTTCTAAAACTGGCGTCCTACACATTGTGTACTCTAAGTAAGAGCACGTACTAGTCATAATCCCAGAAATTTATATAATCTCCTTGAAAATACTGTATATTTCCCATGTTCCAATGTAGTAATAGGTATTCTGAGAGCAGGAGGATAAACCCAAGGGCCTGCCTCATGCCAAAATTAATTAGATCCAAATGGAATTTCCTTCCTCATTATTTGTAGGAAAGACCAAGCCTGGGAACCCACTCTCAACCTTAGGGGTCTGAAAAAATAGATTGTTTCTATCCTTAAAAAGCTGCCTCGGTAACTACAAAATTGCATTGTGGATGCAAGTGGATTGAGATAGGCACAGAGCCCGCTTCATTAGCATATTGACATAGCACCTCATCTTAGTAAAAGGTGGAAAGTTCAAGTTATACACAGCTTTATAATAAATAGATCATTTACACAGTCCTTTGTCATGAAATGGATAATCTCTTCCATTTTGCCAGGTAGCATACTCACTCACATTTATATTGCCTCAGTAAGAAAACCTAGCTAAGTAGGCGAATCATGTGATTTCATGCCACAAACCACATGTGTTATGTCATCAAGATTAGCTGCAACTGCATCATGTCTGTAAGAATAACCCTTTGTGCATGCACTGTGCCTGTTTCAGTATGTATCCTCCACAACCCAACTTTGCAACTAGAAAATAGTTTTATAGAATAATAAATCATATTCCCTGAAATGTCCTTCTAAACATGTTTCATGAAACCGTTTAATGTGCCATGTGATGTCCTTGTGTATTCTGCCGATACATAATTCCCATTCGTATATCTTTGGGACCAAAATTCCTCTAACCATCTTCCTACCATACATTGTTATAAGAGCTTAGAATGTGAGATGTCCCAACATTGGCTGTCCTCAAAGCCAGTAGTGTCGGTGAGGGCATGTGACGTCCGCGTGCCTCCCAAGCACCCCTAATTAGTCCCTATATTTCCCCAAATCCCTTTTTCTTTCTTTCCTATTCTTATGTTCCTATTTTCTATGAGCAGAATTTTCGAAAAGTGTATGAGTGTATCACAGAGCTCCAAGCAAAACAACTCATCATATAGTGTTTAAAATCCAGTAAATATATATTAAAAATTAGAAAAACACTGTGATCCTCTGTTTGCCCGCACGTCGACAAGCCGACATTATTACCAGTAAAAGTACATGAGAAAGTTTGTCATGGTTGCCTTCAGAAATACACAGGGGTTACTGTTTGCTTTGGAATATTACTATTTTCCCCAGAGCACCACAAAGTAACATTTGCACCACTCTATCTACATTTATTATATAATGTAACATTTGTTTCATGCCATACAATATGCTCTATAACAATGCTCGTTAACAATGTATCCCCCCAAATACCTGATGGATCTTTGATGCACAACTGGAATCTGTGTAAACAATCTAATAACATAGAGAATAGAGTTTTACTCTGGGTATGCTGCCTTTTTACTGGTATTTTTACATAATTATTCAATCAAAAATTCCAGCAGTTCTTGTTAACTTTCTTTTTTAGTTTATCTATTTGATACCTCTGCAATTCTCTTTGATCATTGACCCGCATCCTGAATAAGAACATTACAAATTGAGTTAGCTGCTCTTCAATTCTAAAATGAGTATTTTATTATCAGTTTTGCCATTTAAACTTTTTATGCTTTTAATAATTCTCTATTTTATAGAGAATTGTTTTGACATTTATGCTCTATATATTCTATACAAACTACATTGTTTTTACACATTGTCCACATTTTTTATGCAAATCTGAATTGTTTTATACTATTCTATATTGTAAATGTATGAACATACCTTTTAGTTATGTAAATATTTATCTTTAGTAGTGGAAACAAGTTACCTGATTCTTATATATCCATATTGTTTGAACATATACTATCTCTACAAAGACAGATTAATTTATTCATTTCTTCTACATTTTTTATCCTATGTTACTCTTCTTAATTTATTCTCTATTTGTGATTATACATGGGCAGGTTTTTGTAAATGAAAATGAATTATTCCAAATGGCTTACCAAATTTTCTGGCTCTCAATTGGCCATTATTCCTAAACTAGAAAATGCCCTGCCTATAGCCACACGTTTAGCCAGTCCCCCTGAAAACAAGAGTTCCTCTTTGGTGATCTGAAATGTTGGGAGGCAGTCAATTTAATCACTCTTTGGTTGGGTCTATAGTGATCTGTCCTCAGAGTGTTGGAGCCCAGCAATCTCTCACTTGTTGATGCTGTGCATAATACTGCATAGCTACCAAGGCTTCCATTGTAGGGCTGCATCAATACAACTGAAGAGTAACTAAAATGGCTGCTCCCTCTCCATGCAGATAGCATAACTGTGGAGCGCAAAGGGTAGGAAAAAAATATACTTTTATTTAATGAACATGTTTAGGAGCACAGTTTACCTTTAGGGTCACTGTCAGAAATGACAACAGATGCAAAGTACTTTTCAGGAATAGCCAACGAATACTAACTGTATGCAGAAAGAGTATTTTATAGCCTTAACTTTCAGAGAAACATTTAACTGGAGATTACAGCTGTATTATGTTGGTACTTTATAACTAAACTAATAATGCTGATATATCGAAATAAAGATGGTGGGAGAAGCTCTTCCTGTGACATTATCCGAATATCATTTATAGCTGACATATTTAGAAAAAATATATTGATGTCTCTGAAAAAGTTCAAATAAATACTCCATAATGTTATAAAATACAATGGACCTAGTATGGATGGTCCAAGTCTCAAGACTCAGACCACCAGTGACTGTAAAGGTCCATAGAACATCATTAAATAGTCAAACCACAAAATCCAGTTAATGACCACCATGAACAATCTTGGTGCCTTCACCTCCCTGTAACTTTCAGCAATTAATACTAAAGACAGATTTTGGCATGTTGAATCGAATCTGCCATAATGTGAATTATAACCCCTCTCCATTAATAATCAACTTATATAAGAATTATTATTAGCTGTTAACTGATTTACCTGGATAAGTCAACAGAACATAAATATAATGGACAATGAGAGTGAGCATCTGAGACTTGTGCCATATTTCTTATTATCATATACTGTGCATGTATGTTTTTTACTAAGCATGTATCTTGATGGCCATTTAATCTTATTTAAGAAGTAAGCCCTAATGTGTATATCTAGTAGAAAAATAGTTCTGTGTGTTTGTTTATTCATTCCTAGATAGCACTGGTTACTGTATTTATTTTCGGGTTGATACATTTTAAATGCATTTCTATTTTTACTCAACTCAAATATCCAGCCTTCATGTTTATTACCTGTCAATATTCTCGAAAGTCAAATACGAACCATTGAAAACTGCACTGTCACATGGGGAAATAAAACTAAAACCAGTAATATGGTAATAGTCCAGTAATAGTCCGTCTGTGATTCCATACAGAGTAAAATAACCAATGCAGCATCACAGAAGGACTCGGATCTCTTATTCACTGATGCACAATATCGTCTGATGTTTGTGAGTAGGAATTCTAGCCCATTTCTTTATTATTATTGGTTCATATATATTGCGCTATTGTGTTTATTTGTATTTTTATTTCTCCATATGATATACTCCTCTCCATAGTTTATATATGGTTCTTTGAAGTAATGCACAGTGAGGAGTGCGGAGGAAGGCAGCGTTTGTCTGTGAGAGTATTTATTACGGTATCATTATAAGCATTTTGTAGCACATTTTACCCCTTTTTTTACGTAATTATCTTGAGCATACTGGAAGTGGGTTATAGCGCTTTGTTAAGTTGAATATAGTGAATAAATTATAATGCTGAACACTGTGAGTCCACAAGTGATTTACAGACTTAATTGACCTTGGAATAACATTAAGAATAATATTATTCTGTTGCTCTCATAATGGGAATGAAAAAAACACAATATAGAGATTCAATGTGAGAGTACTTTCCAAATCTGCAAAAACATTACAAATAAAAGTACTTGAATTATCTGTGTGCACAATACATTCAGACAGTGTTACCTCAAGAGCAGCAGAGGCAACCATAGTGTCTGATCCTGGGCACATCCGCCAGAGTATAGTAAATGGATCTTAAAGGGACTGTTTCATCTGAACTTTGCTTATACTGTAATTGTAGAAAATAAAAATTGATTGAAAAAATGTTTTTTTTAAATGTGTCTGTGGAGTCTCCTGTTTATGACATCACCTGTGGCCTGATATGCAAATGACACAATTCACATTAAAAACCAGTTAATTTGCACAGTGAAAACAATGTTAACATCAAACAGTCCCTTTAAATATATATTTATTTATCTAATTATTACAGCTCTCAACTCAAGGACTCAGTAATATGAATTTCTATTCAAATATACGAGACTTGGGCATTTCTTTTAGGACGAATGCCTACTCCAAAAACGAGTGCAGAGCTGGATGAAAAAAGGAATGCAGAATGAATGAAAATCATTCGTTCACATTTGTTTCATTCCTTGCTCCGCTCAGGAAGCTCCGATTTTCAATAAACAAACCTTCACCATTTCAATAGACGTAGAAACAAGTAGAAACAAATGTTTCAATGGACGAAATTCGAAAAAAAGTACAAAAACTAAACAAGAGTAAAATATACTGATATGTAAAGGTACACTGTAGATACACAGATATACACACCCTCCAACCAAACACAAATCATTTTGCAAGAAACCAGACCATTCTCCCTATAAAGTCCAAAATAAAGCATTAAAAAAGAAATAGGAATCCAGGCCCAGAATTGCCAAACAATGCCAATTTCACATGGCTACTTGAAAATGAAAAACAGACAACAGATTATGGGAGATGTACAGAATACTGGAGATATACAGAGTACTGGAGATATACAGAATACTGGAGATATACAGAGTACTGGCTGAAAACAAACATATAATAGAGACAAACAGGTAGACAGAATAAATTCAAAAGTAAAATCAAAGTTGTATAAAAACTATAGTGAATATTCATTCACAATACTAACTTGTTAGGAGAGAACGTCTGCACAGGATTCCAGTAACCTAATGAAGGTACAGGAAAACTATTTTAAGGGTTCAGGTGAGATGGAGACACTCTCTGACCTGAAAAGTGTCAGCAGCGCAATAAGTACCAGCAGCAGGAGGGTGGGGATGAGAGCATGTCCCATTAATCCCCAAACTGAGAGTGTGAAGATAGCAGGATTAGGAGATGAGCCAGGAGTACCTGTGTCAGCACAGAGCAGCATTAACAAGAGGTCACAGGAGAGAGCGGAAGGAGGAGAGGTAGGAATTACACAAGGAAATGTACTCACTGCTCTTTAAATGTCAACATTAAGGGTCATTCTGAAAGGGGAGTTCAGAGACACCACACGAGGCAGGTGTAATACAGACTCTCCATGGGTGACCTACTGAGAAAGCATTGGTACCGTACATGTAATTACACTGTAACTATGCTGCTCTGCATCCAGAGACCCATTCTGTAAATTGTACAACTGTGATCCTCCAACTCTCTGGCAGAATATACCTAATGCTGTAATAATACATTAAGCCTACCCGGTCTTCTCATCTGTAATGTTAATTGTGTTCATGCATGCAGCAATGGATAATATGTACAACGTATTACTACAAGCTAGCAATCTACAGGGGTAAGCACCAAAATTGCCAATGGTGGACATTTACTAGACTTTAATTTAATGATGTCCAATGGGCCTTCGCCGACCTTGCCACAGAACACTGATGTATTGTCTAAGCAACGAATGAGTAAAGTTGCCAAATGTCTCTGACTTATTATGGCTGAATTGTATACCTTGGCAACATAATTTGTCCTTGTTTTTAAAATGAAACATAGACATTTAGTAAATCTATCATTATGAAAAAAATGGATATCACTGCTGTATTGTTTAGCAGTAAGAGGCACAGAATCCTTGAACTCCCCACTGAACCTCCAGGGATGAAGTCTCTTTCATATGACCATAAAGGGAGTTAAGTTGATAAGAGCTTACAATGATTGACTACTGAATGATCGCCCACTGAATAAGGTGCTTCATAGTTTTATGTGATTGATTTGGGGATGGCCGTTTCTTAAATATGACAGTCAGTTTTTTTTTATTTAGACTGTATTCTGTACAGTACAAATGTTTAGCATGATCACCTCCAGCATCCCTCTGAGACCATGGGTAGGAATCTATGGAGATCGGCTGGTATTATATATCACCGAGAGAGTAATATATATGAAGGTGGTGAGTCTGTGTCGGGTGTGGTGAACTGTTTGTACATTGCAGATAGAACGTGTGGGGGTGTATCTTTGTTAGAGCAGAGAGAATATATGGACATGTGTTGAGGGAGAGTATGGTATCTAATCAGGTAGCTACCCAAGACATTGGGGGTTATGTATAAAGATGGCGCACTGGCCAATAGCGCCAAATAGTGGAACTATAGGTGAGTGCGCCTACGCAAAAAGAAGACTCACAACAAATGTTCAGAGTCTGTGTCCGGTGCACCACACAGGTGCATCTGGGTTGTGATGGAGCTCAGTGCGCCCTCGCAGACAATGTAAAAAAAATCAGGCGTCTAAAAGCACCTATCATTGACAAAAAACCTCCGATGGTCCTATTCCCGCACTGCAAAGTGTCGGAAGTTATAAAACTCCCAACACTTTGTAGTGTGGGAGTTTTTCTTTTTACCTAACCCCTAAGTTTTACTGCAGTGTCAGGTCTGGTGGTATAAGAAAATAGTGCACTTCATGATGTTGTGTGAATGATTTGGGGATTTCCACTAACTATACCTATATACCTAACCCTAATGTTCCCATGTCCACCATTTACCAAGAGACCTTCAATACCACACTGATGAGACCTATGATAAGCCGAAACATACATCTGTGGTTGCGGTGTTCCTCGTGCAGGAGGCTTGCCATGCAATTTGGATATGGACTGCTCCAAAGGGACCAGTCTGATATACTAATACAGAGATCTGCTTTGTATTGAGGACAATAAGAAAATAATGGCGATTCCCCTGCTGAGTAGGTCCCATCCTACAGTACAGGCGATTGCAGAGCGGTTTGTTCTCAGTAGGAAATGTGGCTCCTACATTCTTTTCTCGACTAAGAAAAAGAGGTCATAGGATATGTGTTTGAACTTTTCTAACTTGGCAACAGTGAAATATGCTCTTCTAGTTGCATTTCAACCTGTGCACAAAATGCACACAGAGGTCATGTTGCTTTAGACTAGCTCCAGAGTAAAGGTTGTAGAACACAAACAGAACTGGGCCTCTAGGAAATGTATTTTATGAACTCTGACAAATATACGTTCATATAAAAAACATTTTTTTAGAAAGCACTCAGCGATCCTAATTCCCATACTTTGTAGTTTGATCTGAGATATATACTGAGATCAGAAAGTTTTCACACATACATAGCATTCTTTTTCTTTTTTTTTTTTCAGCCATCAGACAATTATTGTTTCTTAGGTTCGTTTTGATTGAAAGTTCAATCAATCTATTTTTAATTGCATCCTTTGGCCATTTTATTTATTACCAAATTGTTATTTCCATAATTTTTATCAATATTCTGCCTTATTGGTCATCTTTTCTTTTTTTTTTTTCTCTCTTTTAATATTTAATCTTTTTCTTTATTATTATGTGATAAACATACACAAATTGGTAGAATTCCCAATTTACTTCCATGAAGCAATTAAACTAAAGCATACAAATCGAGTTGAGATCAATGTAATCAAGTCTTTCCTATGAATAATATCTATTCCTATTTTATCTCAATCTCTCAACCATTCCTCATTCATTCCGTTCAGGGGGATAAAGAGAGCAAGGGGGTCGGGGGGGGGGTTATTTGGATGAGGGAGTCAGTCTGTCTAATAGTTGTTATATTAAATTTTGAATCTAAACTTAGAGAAATTAAGGAGAAATTAACTGAGTGGAAAAGGTTTGAGATATCCTGGTTGGGTAAAATTGAAACAGTGAATGCGTATGTAATTCCTAAAATATCATACCTATTTAGGAACATACCACTTAGAGTTGAACCTGACATCTTAAACAATATACATAAACTACTAGTGAACTTTGTATGGCAGAATAAGAAACCTAGAGTTAATTTAAAATTAATGCAACGTGATAATAAATCAGGCGGTATATCTTTCCCTAACATACATTTTGTTTATAACACTTCCATGATTGCGCACACCCTAGCTTGGGACAATTCCTCAAACATAGTCCCACGATGGCTGGAAATAGAAAGATTAGATACAGGACAGATCGAGCCTTTCGATCTGCTCTGGAGCCAGAGATTGAGGGATAGGAGATGTCTTTTTAAAAATCCAATATTGAATCATCTTTGCACTATCATAGCAGACCTAAAGAAAAGTATCTCTGGAGGATTAAATCAAATCCCCTTGGACACCCCAATTGAGGTCTTGCAATTTGATATAGGAAATATTGATTTAAAAAATTGGAAATTGAAGAATATTAAAAGTCTATCTGACTTAGCACCCCAAGGCGAAATGCATTCCTTTGATACATTGCAGGCTAATTGGAATCTCCCACCAAGGGAAATATTCAACTACTTGAGAGTGAAACACTATCTCTCTGGGAAAATATCACTTGAGAGGGGACCATTAGAGGAATTAATAGCGAAACATTTAAAGAAAAAAATAGCGTCAAGTGTATCCCATTTTTTGTCTAATCTACAGTCACCCGAGAGGGCAACTCCATGGATTAAATGGGAGAATGATCTAGGAGTATGCCTTACTTATAATGACTGGGCGCACGCAATATCACTGTTGCTAAAAAATGTACATAGTATAAATCTTAGGGAACTACAGTATAAAATTAATACAAGGTGGTATCTAGTTCCAACTAGATTACATAGGATAAACTCAGACTTAACCTCTATATGCTGGAGGTGTGATAGAGAAATAGGTTCACTGTCTCATATATGGTGGCATTGCTCATACCTAAAACCTACCATTCTGAAGCTTCAAGATCTTTTGAGTAGCTTGATGGGCCTTAACATCAGTCTTGGAGCAGAATCCTTTCTTTTTAATATCCAGTTGACTGGAAATAAGTATCAGAGAATACTTACCTTGCATATACTACTAGCGAGCAAAATATGCATAGCTAGACAATGGAAAAAGAAAGGAGGTATCCAATGGTCAGAGATTACGCAACAAATAGACTTCCAGTACAAAATGGAGGTAGCTTTTTACCAAAAATTAGACCAATTAGACAAATTCCATCAAATTTGGGCACCTTGGAAATTATATAACAACTATTAGACATACATAGCATTCTTTATGAGCTTCCACTTTGCTTGAACCCCTGAGCAAGCCTTTGCATGAAACGCGTAAGGATATCAGTGCGCAGGTTAATAATAGAGGTTTTATTCACACTCTTGCCAACAATTGTTTGTTTTATTTGGTTTGCCTTCATTGTTTTAAACCCGGTCTCATGATGCTTTAATGAAATCTGGAATACATTTTAATATACACTGCTACTAAGTCCCTCTATATCTATGATATATAAATGGGTGACATGAATCCTATATATGTCTTGCGAGCACCGAGACTTTTACCATTATCAATCACTGTAGTGGCTTTTCTTTAAAAAAAAAAAAAAAACACACAAAAAACCCAACCCAGCCATACTATTGCCTCCATAGGTTCAACATGGGCCTTAAGCTTTTAAAAAAAAAAAATTATTATCAAACTCTATGTAAAATATAAGCTGAGTGGCAGCTCTATATAAGGTTGACTCACTTGATACCAGTAAGGCCCCATAAATGTTTTTAACCATTGGAAAAATACTGACATTGCATGACCAACTGAAAAATACTAAATAGAAATAGCACATGCAAATATCCACACATTACATTTAATCAATCACCTTAACAATGAATTGTAATCTTCACCTGACCCCACTGCCAGTCTTAATCAGGAAGCTGTATATAATCCCACCTAATCTTCACGATTATAGTGTCAGGCACACTATTGATGGAGGTATGGGATGCAGCCAGGGCCGGACTGGGTAAAAAAAAACAGCCCTGGAAATAATTGTATACCAGCCCCATAGCATAACATCACCAGCCCCATAGCATGACATCATTATACCAGCCCCATAGCATGACATCATTATACTAGCCACATAGCATAACATCATTATATCAACCAGCACCATAGCATAACATCATTATACCAGCACCATAGCATAACATCATTATACCAGCCTCATAGCACGGATATATAACCCTGCGCCTAGGGCAATATATGCCCCAAGTATGTACACAAGGTTATATCAAATACAGTGCCCTAATATAATGCCCATGCACATTGCCATATTTAAGTACCCCAGTATGTACACAAGGTTATAGGAATTGCCCTGTGCATGGGGTATATATCAGGGCAGTGTGTGAGATTTAAACTTGTGAACATACCGGGTGGATACATTGATTTACCCCAGCACCCGGACTGCCCTCACAGAACGTGCCCAACCGATGGCCTATCCCAGCACTCATACTGCATTCACAGGATTTGCACCAGGCAGAGCTTACCCTAGCACATAGATTGCACTCACAGGACTTGCCCCAGCCAGGACTTACTCCAGCACATAGATTGCACTCACAGGACTTATAACAGCATGCAGATTGCACTCACAGGATTTACCCCAGAACTTATATTGCACTCACATGACTTGCCCCAGCACCTAGGACTTACCCCAGCTCACAGTCTGCACTCACACAACTTGCCCCAGCACCTCAGAAAGCCGATTGCAGTTACATGACATGCTCCAGCACTTAGAATGCACTGACAGGACTTCCCCCAAAACTCAGGACTTACCCCATCACTTAGATTGCACTCACAGGCCTTGCCCCAGCACGAAAGAAGGCTCCAGCATCGTGTAGGAGGGAAAAGGAGGCCATATCGCATTGCACTGCACTGCTACTTTTTCTGATATTGTTTTATATTTGATACACACAGACATAAACCCTTACAGACAGTCACACTTACACACACACAGTCACACATACATACAGAAATACACACACACACATACAGAAATAGACACACGCACATTTAGATACACTTAGTTACACAGACACACCCACGGTCACACTTACAGACATACAGTCACAATAGCAGACACACACAGTCACACTTAAACACAGTACCATGTACACTGTTGCACACGCAGACACTGTGCGTGCTGTTTGCAGGCAGGTGGCTGGATCAGACCAAGCAGTGAACACACATATCCAGACATACACACACTAACATACAGTCACATTTACACACAGTCGCAGTCACACTTATAGAGACACACTTACATACAGTCACACTCACAGACAAAAAGTTACACATTCACACTTACAGTAACACATGCCCACTGTCACACATGCAGACACACTTACACATACATACTTATTTTTTTTAAATGCTGTCTGCAGGGAGGTGGATGTACACATTTGCAAAAATACACACACTTATACAGTCACATTTACATGCAGTCACACTTACAAAAAGTTACACATTCACACTTACAGATACACTTACACTCAGTAACACATGCACACTGTCACACACGCAGACATTCTTACACATACACACAATTTCTTTATAATAAAATGTTTAAAAAATGCAGTAAGGATGAAACGGTGTCTGCCTCGTATAACTGCAGAGGCAGGACACCATTATTAATTTTTTTCCTGAGCGTCGGATGTCACCTTCATCCGGCGCTCAGACAGTCTCGGGGGAAGTTGGGGGGGGCCAGAGCACTCTTAAAGCGGCCCCTTCGGCCGTGACCTCAAAGCTGCCTCGGTAACTGGATCCTTGAAGTGGCCTGGAAAGCCGCGTCCTTAAAGTGGCCCCGGCGGCAGCGTCCTTAAAGCGGCCCCGGCGGCAGCGTCCTTAAAGCGGCCCCGGCGGCAGCGTCCTTAAAGTGGCCCCGGCGGCAGCATCCTTAAAGCGGCCCGGCGGCAGCGTCCTTAAAGCGGCCACCGCGGCCAAGTTCTTAAAGTAGCCACCGCAGCTGCTTTCTTATCGCCCATTTCGGCCCCAGGGATGACGGCCTACCGGGATTTTTCCCGGTATCCCGGTAGGCCAGTCCGGCCCTGGATGCAGCGTACTGTACATTAATAGAAAAATCCTTAGGTGATGAAATGGTATTTCATTGGTTGTAAACATTAATGAGCCATTATCGACACATAGGCTCCATACTTGCCAGCAGTCTTCTATTTTCCGGCAGTCCATCTTTTTTTGAGTCCTGTCCCGGCAAATTCGGGTCCGTCTTGTCAATTAATATTGCCCGTGCACAGTGCAGAGCATAGTGCACTGCAGTAATGCAACTGAACTGTGCATGCCTGATATACAGCCTAAATGAGAACAACTGAGCTACAAACACATGGACAGGGAGGTTGGATTTCAATCTCCCACTTCAGTAGACACCATTTTGGCTGCAGAAGATCCCCAAACACATCGCTTGTGGAGTCATTCTCTTTAATTTCTAGCGTGGAGGTTTCCTGTTTCAGCAGAGAAGGTGGTTACTGCCTATATTGTCCTTTTTATTCTATAGTCACTGGAAAATCCCAATGTGACCTTGAACCACGTTTAATGGCTGATGTTAAATGAGTGATGGCCATGGAAAATGTTATGGAGTTCATGGTTAAAAACCTGTAATAAAAGGTCACAGCCATTTTCCAATGTGACTTGGTGTCTGTGTATATATATATATATATATATATATATATATATATATATACACACACACACACACACATACATATATATATATACACACACACACACACATATATATATATATATACACACACACATCCATACATATATATATATATATATACACACACACACACACACACACACACACACACATTCACACACTTTGAATACACCATTAAGTTTTACTATGCTTACGGTTTTTTTTTAAATTTTGTTTTACATCGCTTGAGAGATTGCAAAATTTTATTTTTTTAAATTATTTTTGTACATATATTAGCCCAACCACCCAATTCTCCCAAAAAAATGTTTTAACGTAATAAGTTTATTTAACGTCGTACACAAAACCATGTATATTACAGGGAAAAACAACAACAAGAAAATTTATGTTTATGGAACTGCACTTATTACAGATCTAGTAATATGTTATCTAACGGACCACTCAGTCTTCGACATTACATACTTAGTAATAGAATTATCAAAATGTAGGTGTTCATTACAAACTGAATATCTGTATAAATGTTTCGTTTACTCAAATGTCAGGTTAATTTGGCTGGAGTCTGGGGAGAAAAGAAAAAGCAATATTGTAAATGTTTGCAAACAAGCAACAATCAGAGTATTCTGATTGATAACTATCCTTGTAGTGTGTACATAACAGGAATTGCAAGGGAGCCTGTACAGAGCACGTATCAGCAGCCCCCCATTTTATCTTACTGGGCGAATTAATCAAAGAGGTGATCACATATGAATTAATTTGTATGTATTCAGAAGGAAATCGGTTATGGATTCTGGGGGGCAGCATGCAAAGGTCCCTCAAACAAATGGCCGAGCATACATATGTATGCTCAGAATCTCTTGGAGAAGTTATGGTACTTGGGCTCCAACCTCCAACTACCTCAACCTGACACATAAAAAAAAAGTCTTATTTCTAGAAATGCAGGGATTTGGTCATGCAATTTTATTCCCTATAGTCAATATTACTTTAAAAACCTGTTTGGGAAAATGACAGACATAATATATAATTCATTAACCAGTTATAGGTTATGTTTGCGTGACAAACATCCACTTATCTGATATTATTGGCTTCGGATTTAAATTCGATTTGTTCCCAATATTGCTCAAAGAAAGGCATTTTTGAATAGTTTTTCTTCATTTACATAGGAATTTCAATATTGTAATATTAATAAAAAGAAATTGGAAAACAGTTTAAAAAAAAAAACAATTTATTTTTATGTTTAAATTACACACTTTACTGAAATCCAATATACAATGAGAATGCATTAAAACAGGTATGCAAGCCAAGCCTGGAAAATGCCCTGTGTGCAATCATATTACCTAGAAATGGCTCAAGATCTCCATTCGAATGGTTGCCGTCATGTTTGTGAGCAGGAGATAATCACATATGTGATTGTCTGCCATCATCAAAGGGACTTTAATTTCACAAATCTTAATACACTGTCAGGAGATGGGGACATGAGATGTCCAGTCCCCATCCCCAGAGCCCTCGATCCCCATTTTCATATAAAATGAACAAATGGTTTAACCAGGAAAGGTAAATTCAGATAGTCTATGGTTTTCAAGTACATCCTGGGGATGTTCCCTTCTGCCCAACATCTATCTTATTTCTCTGCCCATCACTTAATACCCCATGCCATGTTTACTCCCCTTCATGCCTAAATGCATGACACATTGTAAGTATGTGATGATGTCAGACCAGTTTTAGTACTTTTAGGAAGTAGGTGTAAACATGGCCACTTTGCTGAGAAAATGGTTACTAATCCATAAACACACACACACACCGTATGCAAAAAAAAATGTAGTGATGTTGCAATTATAATATTAGTCATAACATATTCTAGGCAAAAACAAAAAGGATTGATATCTATGTATATACACAAATACATTTTCGCTTAAGTAAATATAACTTCACTCAAAACACTAACCAAAATGAACCAGTGGGATAATCACAAATCAAGAGGATGAGACTCTCAAGCCAAATACTACCTCACTCTGTGATGAGAATCTCAGAAACAATAGCCGACTCTTTGGGTTCTGCAGCTAACTAAATGATTAGCTATAAGTGCTGCAACTACTCATACATACATAAATCAAATCTTCTGTTCCCTCACTAACATGAGGAGTTCTAAGGTCAAGTACTGCTTATGAATATAAATAAAAACTTTTGACCTCTCAAGATCAACCGTCATCATATGAGCCAACTCTATTGCATGACTAGCCGTATATAAAATTAAACTCCCTCCACCCAAAAACATGACACTTTTGGGCCAACAAGCTGCCCACAGGGAGACCATATGGCCAAAACACTGGTCACCCACCAAGAGCCCGTAGAGCCAAAATGCTGCCCATCCGCTCCTCCAGTAGGAGCCCTTAGAGCCAAAACGCTGCCCACCCTCTCCTCCGCCAGGAGCCCGTAGAGCCAAAACGCTGCCCACCCGCTCCTCCGCCAGGAGCCCGTAGAGCCAAAACGCTGCCCACCCGCTCCTCTGCCAGGAGCCCGTAGAGCCAAAACGCTACCCACCCGCTCCTCCGCCAGGAGCCCGTAGAGCCAAAACGCTGCCCACCCGCTCCTCTGCCAGGAGCCCGTAGAGCCAAAACGCAACCCACCCGCTCCTCCGCCAGGAGCCCGTAGAGCCAAAACGCTGCCCACCCTCTCCTCCGCCAAGGGCCCCTAGAGCCAAAACGCTACCCACCCGCTCCTCCGCCAGGAGCCCGTAGAGCCAAAACGCTGCCCACCCTCTCCTCCGCCAAGGGCCCGTAGAGCCAAAACGCTACCCACCCGCTCCTCCGCCAAGAGCCCGTAGAGCCAAAACGCTGCCCACCCGCTCCTCCACCAGGAGCCCGTAGAGCCAAAATGCTGCCCACCCGCTCCTCCGCCAGGAGCCCGTAGAGCCAAAACGCTGCCCACCCGCTCCTCCGCCAGGAGCCCGTAGAGCCAAAACACTGCCCACCCGCTCCTCCGCCAGGAGCCCGTAGAGCCAAAACGCTGCCCACCGCTCCTCCGCCAAGAGCCTAAACGTTGCCCACCCGCTCCTCCGCCAAGAACCCGTAGAGCCTAAACGCTGCCCACCATCTCCTCCGCCAGGAGCCAAAATGCTGCCCACCCTCTCTTCCGCCAGGAGCCTGTAGAGCCAAGACGCTGCTCACCCAAAAAACACAACACTTTTGGGCCAACAAGCTGCCCACAGGGAGCCCATATGGCCAAAACACTGGCCCCCCACACTCCCACCAAGTGTCCTGTGTGGCCCACCATTGCCGTAAATATCCTGCCCTACTATGAGTCTTCTATGCAAGAATTACTCCTTCACCTCATATTGGACTCCTCTCCCTGTTATAGCTTCCCATCTATAAGGAATACATTTCCCTGGATGACCTAAACAAAAGTTAGTTTGTGAGCACCATGTACAGATTCATATAATTCTACATTTCTGTTGTAATTCGGTATAGTTCACCCAACATAAATACACACACCCATATAGGCTATGTAGAATTATGATCCATCCCAAAGCCTACTGGAAGTAGCGGCAAAATTGTTTTCTACTAAAGTAGCAAATATTCTGCTATTAAAAGCAGCTATTGTAGAATACAGCTTTACAATGCAACACAGTTCCAAAGAATGTAAACCCAAAGTGCAATAGTGGGCCAAAGTACAGCTGATCCCCCTCTGCACCTTTTCCTGCATGCTTGACAGTCACACATTGCACGCAATGTTCCTTGCAGTGTATCCATAATAGCTGTCGGATCAGCCAAATCCTCCCAATGAAGGCAAGCAAGCTATAGGAACCATGAATAGTTTGTGGAAATCTGTGTAAGTCAATGTGCAGATAGCACACAGCACGCGTGAAGATGTTCCACATACTCATTTGGCCGATGTCATGAAGCTGAATATTAGTTAACAGATGTTGAAACAATCCACATGTTGTACAGTATGACCGTGGCAGACAGAGGATCCATTACAGCTCACTGCAAAGAGAAAATAAATCATTCATTTGTTAAAATTACAATAAAATAACGAAGAAAGGATGGTTCTGTAGCTGTGCAATGCAACGGCTTTTATTCTATCCCAACACATACTCCCTCACAGTTCCCAAGATGTTATAGCATGCACGGAGTCCGTATGTTCTAAAGCAGGGGTATCAACTGCAGCCCTCCAGCTGCTGACGACATACATCTCCCATAAAACCTTGTCAGCTAAGCGGCTGGCAGAGGAGGATGGGAAATGTAGCCCACAAACAGCTGGAAGGCTGTGATTAAACACCACTGATCTAGAGTGCAAAGGTAATAACTATTATTTGTCTCTTGTCCATCAGAACCTTCACATACTCTGCAACAAATATCTAAACCTTCACCACTGGCATCTGGGCCCAGTACAGAAATATGCCCAAAAATGGATATAGTATATCTCAGGCTGCACACTGCTGCCTATTGTAAAATTAATACAGCAGTGAGCAATTGTATTATCATCCTCCATTAAAGCAGCTATATGGCTAACTAACCCATGTATATTGTAGAAACAGAATCTTCTCCTGGCAAAAGAATTAGCTACATATATAAATGAAATAAAATCTTTAAAAAAAACATTAATCAGTTTCAATTAAAAAGCAAACGTGTTCTTATATTACTTGCCAATAGAAGTAACAGCTAACCAGCTAAACTTATTTACCCTCAGGGGTTAGCCTCACTTAATTAGGAAATCTCCCAACAAGTGTAATACCTCTATTTTCTGAAAAACAGAAAAGAACAATACCTGCAATTAATGGCTCCAAACACTTGAGTAACAAGCAGTCTGCACCAAAAGGTTCAGCATTAATTTCAACATGGCCTGCTTCCTAGGATGAAAAAAATATGTGTATATTTAAGTGAAATGTGTTTTACACATCCAGAAACCTTCTTTTAGAGCCTAGATTTATAATAGTCAAATAGATCTGATTTATTCTATAGTACCGTAATTATGTGATTATTTAGTTAGTTAATTTCAAAACAGCAGATTAAAAGGATAAAAATAGTTGAATTTAAATGTAATAAGTTATATTTAAAAAAAAAAAAAAAAAAAAGAATGTAGTGTCTTAGGAAAAAGACAAAGTCATTAATATTGAACCATCAGATTTCCTGGAAATGGGAAATGTAATTTTCTGTGTCGCCAATTCAGTGGTACCCAACAGTACAGTTTACGTATCGTAAATAGAAGGCATTTGTAGATATTGTCCACGCACATACATACAAAGGTCAGATTTCCTGTGAATTGTGATTTATGAAATACATGAGGTCTCAGCTTGAAAACTTCAGATCACACCGCTGCCTATACTTCTGCCCACGAACCCAGGCTCCTTGTTCTCAGGTCATGTAGGACTTGTCATAACCACATTGTATGAACCTTACAACAATGCAGGACAGACAGCATCCAAACGTGTCAGCAGTCCATTAAACCAATCAGAGCATCACTGGAGCTTGATGGAAGAAAGAGGACCTGCTGGGAGCATTAGAAGATTGTGGGAGATTTGCAGGGCTTTCAGACCTTTTACTTCTCATCATTGACCTCAAGTCTCATTTACATAACCCACCAGAACAGCTGTGGTAAATTAATAAGGTTTAAACACTTGGTGGCAGAAAAAATAGATTTAGGAAATACTTACAAAGCAGTGAAGGGCCACAGCAGGAACACGTACTTCCCGGGTCCCACTGGCCTGAGCTTAGTCCTGTGTGGCTGGGAAAGAGGATATAGATCTTCTCCTGAAGGGAAATAAAGGAAAACATCCAATTATAATCCATAATGACCAAAAAGAGCAGACAAACCTAACACTACCCTGAGTAAAGCATCAGTGAATGTAATGTCTAAGTCCTAAAGGAACTAAACTAAGTTCGCACTGTGAAGGTAGAGGGGGAAAAATAAATAAAAATTCTGTATTTGTAAAAAAAAAAAAAAAAAATGGAAGTATATTACGCTAAGAGGAATTAGAGGAAAAGAAAGAAAATGAGCTGCTAGTTGTACAAAGGTGCTTTCCAGTCCACCTCTAGTGAACAAACAAGATAAAATAGGAAATGCAACTGCGCTGTAGGAAATAGACGAGAGAAGGATATGTATAGAAAAAACGGGAAGAAAGAGAATAACAGAAAATAGGACAATATAATATAAAAATATATGAATGCTAAATATATAAATATCGAGCAGATAAGTCAATACAAAATGTAATTATAATAAAAAACATACAGTATTGGAATTCCATCTGGATTATCACTTTACATAACTCTGTATAAACATTTTTTATCACAGTATTTTATACATTCTGCCTACCGTATGTTATAATAATTACATTTTGTACTGACTTATCTGCCCGATATTTATATATTCAGCATTCATATTTTTATATTGCACTATTTTCTGTTATTCTCTTTTTATCTATCTATCTATCTATATATATATATATATCTCCTTCTCTCATCTATTTCCTACAGCGCAGTTGCATTTCCTATTTTAAAATTCCATACTTGTATTAAGTGAATTATTTCATAGTAATAATAGTTAATTTCAAGTCAGCAGATTAAAAAGGAGCAATAGTTATTCTAACTGTAATAAGAGAGAAATGTGTGTGTGTGTATATATATATATATATATATATATATATATATATATATATATATATAAGTGTCTCTGTATTTGCAAAAATACATTGTAATTAACGTTGAAACATCAAATTTCCTCAGCATGTGATTTATGAAATACATGAGGTCTCAGCTTGAAAACTTCAGATCACACCGCTGCCTATACTTCTGCCCACAAACCCAGGCTCCTTATTCTCAGGCCATGTAGGACTTGTCATAACCACATTGTATGAACCTTACAACAATGCAGGACAGACAGCATCCAAACGTGTCAGCAGTCCATTAAACCAATCAGAGCATCACTGGAGCTTGATGGAAGAAAGAGGACCTGCTGGGAGCATTAGAAGATTGTGGGAGATTTGCAGGGCTTTCAGACCTTTTACTTCTCATCATTGACCTCAAGTCCCATTTACATAACCCACCAGAACAGCTGTGGTAAATTAATCTGGTTACTGTAGGAATCAAACAAGGTTTAAACACTTGGTGGCAGAAAAAAAATGATTTTAGGAAATACTTACAAAGCAGTGAAGGGCCACAGCAGGAACACGTACTTCCCGGGTCCCACTGGCCTGAGCTTCAGCATAGTCCTGTCTGGCTGGGAATGAGGATATAGAGGGAAAACATCCAATTATAATCCATAATGACCAAAAAGATCAGACAAACCTATCACTGCCCTGAGTAAAGCATCAGTGAATGTAATGTCTAAGTCATAAAGGGACTAAACTTTGTTCGCACTGTGAATGTAGAGGATAAAAAAAAAAGAAATTTATACTTGTATTAACTGAATTATTTCATAATAATTATAGTTAATTTCAAATTGGCAGATTAAAAAGGAGAAATAGTTATTCTAACTGTAATAAGATATATATAATTAACATTGAAACAGCAGATGTCCTCGGCATGTGAATTGTGATTTATGAAATACATGAGGTCTCAGCTTTAAAACTTCAGATCACACCGCTGCCATTACTTCTGCCCACGAACCCAGGCTCCTTATTCTCAGGCCATGTAGGACTTGTCATAACCACATTGTATGAACCTTACAAAAATGCAGGACAGACAGCATCCAAACGTGTCAGCAGTCCATTAAACCAATCAGAGCATCACTGGAGCTTGATGGAAGAAAGAGGACCCGCTGGGAGCGTTAGAAGATTGTGGGAGATTTGCAGGGCTTTCAGACCTTTTACTTCTCATCATTGACCTCAAGTCCCATATAAAAACCCACCAGAACAGCTGTGGCAAATTAATCTGGTTACTGTAGGAACCAAACAAACATTTAGAAAATACTTACAAAGGAATGAACACGTACCTCCTGGTCCCCACTGGCATGAGCTTCAGCACAGACCTGTATGGCTGGGAACGAGGACATAGACCTTCTCCTGAAGGGAAATAAAGGAAAAAAATTCAATTAGAATCCATAATGACCAAAAAGATCAGACAAACCTAACACTACCCTGAGTAAAGCATCAGTACAAATGTTTCTATGAATCCTAAACATTGTTTGCACTGTGAAGGCAGAGGATAAAAAAAAATAATGATCTATACTTTGTGTTTACAAAACTTGAAGTAAATGCATAGATTAAAAAGATGTGTGAGAATTTTAACTAGAAACACTTTAATGAAAGAATCCAAATAAAGTACATCATTGAGCCCAATTTGCTCTGTATTTCTAGTTACAAATGCAATTTGATGAAATCTTACAGTGAAACATAACTTCTTTTTTTTTTAGTTTTATATGCAAAATATACATTTTCAAATTGAAAGTAGTTCTTTTGCATATCTAGCCACAAGGTGATTTCAAAAACAAGAGACAACACAATAGTCGGGGTTAAAACAGTTGCAACTTTTTCTGGCATCCTGGCATTTTGTAAAAGCTGCAAATACATCCTTCCAAGGATTTGGCACCACTTTATAAATCAATAAGAGAATGAGTACTACTGTTCTCCGAATCTACGCATTTGCATAGAATGCACTAACACAATGCACAGATTTACACGTTTGAAACTAATCAGGTCAATGAAGTTAACTAAGACTCCACTCCAGGTTAAAACAATAGATTTCACAACCTGTTATCAGACTAGGTCAAGAAAAATTCCCATTGTATATTTTATATAAAGTCAACTATGTACCAATAAAACATAATAAAGAATATTTAATTAAAAAAAAAAAACCCCATGACCTTCAGGATGTAATACATTGTAGTTTGTTCAAGTACACAGACATGTTAATAAATGTGAAATCCTTTTAGACATTAAATACTATTTTACAAGGATTGTGCACAAGGCTTGCAATAAGAGAGACGTTTGCAAATCGTTACCAAATTCGAAAATTGGAACAATCAGTAGTTGGTTGATATGGTAATTGCTCCACATGTAGAATTTTGATATTAATACATAAACACAAAGTGTACGTAATCTGAGTCATTGTGTATATACGTGACTGGCCATTAAACATTCGCCCATGGGTGACCAGAAAAAGCAAGAGCACAGAGAGCGAGTCTATAAAGAAAACCCACACTCTAAAAGGTATAATAAGCGTCAAAAACTGACTTACGAGTACTTCCACATTACCAGGGTTATAGGGTAATAATTATACATCCAGGCTATTCGCTGGTGTCCATGGGGCTCTCCAGTTATTATTGGCCCACTGCGTTCATGATGATATGGATTGCCGAGCATCATGGGAGTTATAATACAGTTCATGTGAACACGTGGTACACAAGCATCACATAGCACTACTTTCATCCCTGGCTGCTGTGCTTTACCATGCGTTTATAAATAATTACTTAGGACATATACAGAATACAACGGTCATAACAAAATACACATCTTTAACAAAAGCATCACACGAGAGAACAAACTGGATACATGAAAGGACATTATGCTAAAGCTCACCTAAATGTCCGGCCCATGTCTTCTGCGACTACCTCGTCAGTAATTGGATCTCCATGATCAGGCATCACTTGTACAGCATCTTCTGTATATATGGGGGAAAAGGTACCTCCCCCCCATGAAACTAACCAATCCCGGTACGGGAAGGTAACGCCCACTATCAGTTTCAGCCAATCAGGCACCTAGAGTAATTTTACGCATGTGAAATAAGTTTCATAAGATATGAAAGAAAAGGAAAACAAGAACACACTATGTTAGATGATCAAATGTATATATGTATTGTGTGTATGTATGCAACAACCCAAGCTAAACACGCTACATTATACACACACATTAGGGTGACATATTTGATTTTGAAAAAATAATACTCCATCATGGTTGTAATCAGTAAGATTGACCTACAGTCTATATTCCATCTGATGTGGTCCTGGTTTATATTTATATACCCGCCTGTATCTATTAAATTACACATCGGGATTACTCCAGACAAGGGACATATTTTTTAACCTTTACTCCAAGGAAGCAAAGGCTAAAAAAAAAAAAGAAGTTTAGTAGTGCTTTAACAAATACTGCCTTGGTTTATGCCACGGTTTCTGTTTAATTTTCGAAGTTTGTGTGACCGATCGAATGAAAAACAAAACAGAGATCGTCATCCAGTACAGGTCTAGGCACTTGTCAGCTGAAATAAAAGCCAAAACGAACTCTCACACATATACCAGAGCCTAACGTGGCCTGCTAAGAAGAGCACATAAATATAAAATCAATGATGAAATCATGAAAAGTCAATACAATTTAAAGAATGTCTGTGAATACAAAGTTCAGCGAAGGAAGAGCCAGGACTGTATGGCAATCACAGAAATGTCAGAATGTATGAATGGACATGAATCAAAATTCTAAGGGTATACAATACATTTAATTTGTTAACACATTTATTGATCTAGCTCAATTTACAATCAAAGAATGTAAGAATGTATGTACCGTATATTGCTTGCTGGGGCCATAAAACCCTCAAAGAATGATAGAATCCAGTTAATGGATAATAGATAAACACAAACAAATGCACATAAAACATCTGCCTAGGTTTGCATTGCACCTGAGAAGACTCACTAATAAACAGAGCATTGATGAACTGAATATATAATACATTATGCAAATTTCATTTACCACTGATTTAAATTTGCAAATGAAGTTTGTACTGGTTCTTAATTGGCATACAATAGTTAAGGCATAATATGCAAATAGTGGGAAGATGCGAATAAGAATAGGCAAAATAACTAGTAAAAAGGTATCTAAACCAAAGCAAAAATAGCAGATATTAAAACCTGTTATACCATGTTCTATGAAACACACATACCACTAACCTTTGTTACACAGAAGCACATTGTCAGCAGGGGGTTGTGCTACTAGTCTGACCAATGTTATATACGATTTAAAGCAAGGTGGAGGTTTGCAGCACCATATATGTGTACATATAAAACACACACTTTAAACTAAACACTACTACAAACCTGCATTATCCCCGTCTTCAGAGGATGAGTGCAATTTTCCTATAATACCACATTAGCATAACCAACACATTTATATTAATAACAATACGAAAAGGGGATTTGGAAAAAATACTCTCAAAGACGGAACCTATTGGCCTATGAATATATGTAGATTAAAATAACCTGCCAGATATGTTTAAAATTACATATAAAGTCTCCACCCCAGGTTAATATGCCACAAAGATCCCTCTCTTCTCCAAGAGCAGATTTAACTCAATGCCATGGAGAATGTAGGTCATAACTGCTTGCGTGCCAGAGGTTAACATTTACTGCAGCTCTTGAGGGAATTCCCATGATGTTCAACAAGAAACCAGTTTATAGAGAAATGCAGTGTATAACAGCTAGACTAATGGGTAACCTCTGGCTTTATGCTCTATCAGCAGTTAGAGTGCATGTTAAACTCACATAGATGGAGTTTAAGAACATATTCAATCACATCTCAATTGTACACTTTCATATATTATTTCAAACAGGCTTTGTATGAATAATATTCAGTAGACATACTTCACAGGAGATAATATAGTATTTTTATTTACAAGACCATTTTTGTGCAAACAACCAGCAGTACACAATAAATAAGTACATATGCATGGCACAGAGAAACGTCACACACTCCAATAACAAACACTATACCATATTTGGGAATATTGGTAAATCCCAGGTATGGATTTGGGCTCCCCTATACAATTAATAGGATAAAGGCTATCAATTATGGATAATCTGTGTAACCAGAAGTGAACATGCAGTGATTACAGACATTTAAACAAAACAGCAGATTAAACTTTTATAATATTTACAAGAAATTCAAATAAAATATCCCATATGACATTCATGAAGGTTAGAACGATCTGTGTGGTTCTGTTGCAAATGTATTGCTTTATACAGCTTGCAGTATTCACTGGGTTAGGAAAGAGGACATTAAGAGTCATTTTATGATTACATTAATACATCAGTCATCCGACAGAATGAAAAACAAATCTGTATTAATAGTACTAAATACCAATAGTACTAAAAGTGGAGAAAATCCCAGAATAATCTTGGTGATTTGTATTATTTTAGAACTTTGCTAGTCTTTATATCCATTAATATTATCTTCTGAAGTGAAGATATTATTAGATCACACACACACACACCAACTTGCTACTTGGGCCTTTGTCATTTGAATCAAAAGTGCAATACTTCCAGGCTAGTCAAATATAAAATATATATATATATATATATATATATATATATATATATATATATATATATATAAAATACACATATGAAATACAGTGCAAACTACTATATGTCAAAACTTGTTGTTTCCCCGATATATTACAGCAGCTCTTAGCAGCAAACAAACATGGGAATTTTGTGGAGGTGGTTCAAGGAGAATCTACCTCCAGGAGAAGGGGAACATAGAATATAAACCTGTTTTTGACATCTTGTAATATAAGTGTGCGAATCTATAGACAAAGAGGGCAGAGGTTCTTTGTTTTGCCAGTATAGCGCATACTATAAATGAGAATTCTGGCTAATATTCACAGGTAACTTTAAGGAGTTGTCTGAAAAAAAAATCAAATTCCCTCCTGATATCAGTAGAAATTCATCTGTTACCAATGAGATAGTATTGCAGATTTAAACTAACTGGTATGCCAATGCAGCAGCCTGGTCTAGTGATGTCCAGTTGTATCATACACATATGTAACTTTGAGAGTCATATGCAGTACGATAAATGTATTTTTGACATTGTAGAATGACATTAAGGACCGATTGATTTTGTTTATTTTCTTACAAAACATAATGTACTGTAGTCCTAGGTAAATACAAGGCTAATTCATATTTTAAACTTTTTAAATTAAAAAATAATAATAGACTTATATAGGTGGTTTATTCCTGAACTGTGCTTACATTTTTAATACATTAAAAAGAACATCGACCAAAAAACTGAGCTACTAAGTGTATTTTTTGCAAAGACCCCAGCATGCATCTTTGTAAGACATGCAGTTTCTCTCCAGCATCTCTCATTGCCAATCATCTTCAGGTTTAATAGCTTTTTTCAGCTTTCAGACGATTAGCAAAAAAAAATAAAAAAAAAATATTGGGCAATTTAACTAAATTCAGCCTATCTTTATTATAGGAATGAGTAACTCCGTGCATGAAAACAGAGCAATGATTTAAGACTGATCGCAATGTGATTCATATGGAAAATAGATCAATTTGGGGCTGCATTGGTGAAAATGAAGATTGTCTACATTTTACCAACTATAGAGACAGTTAGTCCTATAAAAAAACACTGCCAAGAACTAATTTATTTATAACAATATTCATTGCGCCCATTGTCATATCAGTGCAATACTCTATTTCCTGGATTGAAATAAATAATTTTTTAATAAGATTACCTGAATAAAATAAGGATATAGTCACTTTCAGCAACCACATGTGCCTTGAGCAACTATCAGGTAAAGGGTGGACTGTATAGCTTAAATGGAGGTTTTATCTATAGCTTTATTGCCTGTACCCATTAATAGGAATTGACGCTGCATTTTTGATCATTCTTTACACTTGACTCAGTGTTACTTGCATCTGAAGTGTCAATGCATTGGTGCCCCGATATGTGGGATGGAATCATTTAATGAAATTGCCAGTATCATACTATTTGCAGTGAGAAAGAAACCAAAAAAAATACATTTAAAACGGCAAACACAAATGAACATTAAAACCCCCCCCACAAACTTCTTTAGACTTTCACACAAATCAGCCCATTCCTTCATCATTTGCCTTCACATATGTTCAGTGTTTTGGTTGGCATTTCAGTCATTGGAGTCACCGGATCATTTAACACACTGGTTTTCTGGCAACAAAATGGCAAATAACAGGAGGGTTTGAGAGATCGGGTATGGTTTTAAAGTGCCTTTTAATAAAATAATTAAAAAACAAAAACAAAAAAAAACCCTTGCTATGAATCTGAGTGCTGCTGCCACTGCAAAGTGTGCCATTAAGGAAGAAAAATAAGGAGGGTAAAATCCACGCTGTACATTAAGTCTTCTTTTAACCGCTTTTATATAGTATTCTCTGAATATACAAAGTCTTAAACTGTAGAATGTAAAGGACATCCCTTCATTGTAGCCATGATGTACTTAAAGCTTCTGTAGGTCTTGGTGCAGAGTATAACTGTCCACACAGCAGAGAGTTTTGACACATGGCTAGTGTCATGGCTAGAGCCCGTAGCACTTCCGAGTTCGATCTGGTCACATTGTCATGTAGGCTTCATCTTTGGCTCTGCAAGCGATCATAAGTCAGACCACAATACTGCTCTACTGCCTTTGTCAACACTGACCACATAAGCACCAGATGGAGACCAGGCCACAGCATTTATGGAAGAGCTGCAAAAGAAAATATGGAAATATAGGTAGACCTGGTGTTAACACTGATAATACTACTTTACGTACTGCGTTTTTAAGTTGCATGCAAGGAAAACATGAAAGTAAACATTTGCACACAAAAAAAAACAAAAAACAAACGGGTTATGCTACACTGGTTCTGGATGATCTTTAACCACGACGCTAGGACGTACAGATTTTATTGTACCTAAAATAAGCTAGGACAGCATAGTACGCCCAGCATTAAACAGCTCATCGTCGCTCCCCGATTTGCAGCGGGATCCTACTTGTCAAATGAGGCCCCTTTGAGTGGCCTCAGTCTGACAGGGAAAATGTAGCCGGTGCTGAAACTTCTGGGTTGGGGCAAGGCTCTATGACATCTAGAGGTATCGCGATCTTTTGGCAGGGACCCACAGGGTCTATTAGGACCCTGATCAGCTCTCTGCCATAGTGATTCGTGGCCAGGAACAAAACGTGACTTGCATTGTCTGGGACACAAGCACCATGCGTCACCAAGGGTTTAATTATGTATTAAAGGAACACAAAACATTACTTTTCACTTGTGTTTCTAATAAAGAATATTATTTGTTCCTATAGTGATGATGAACTGGCGGGCACTTTTGATAGTACACACCAGTTTATCCTGTGACCGACAGCTGCCATTCTTCCATAGGAAGCAGGCAGCAGTCTGGTTGGGCGACCGGCTCTCTCTCCTAGTGCAGAGAGAGACCCTAGCATTCGGCTGTCAGAGCGGGGCGCATGTGAGACATAGCCGATAGTAAACCCAAGTGTATCTATTAAGATACAAGTCAGGTTTACTCTCAAAGTCTGGGACATGTTTTGTTTAATTTGTATATATCAAGACACAAGGCTTGACATTTTGTATCTTTTATTCTTTATGTTTACATTTAGGTTATATAGGGGTATAACCATTGAGTTGTAATCAAGATATCTAAATATAGCAATATTTTGGAAGAAATGGTTATCTGTCCCAAGGGATTATGTCAAGCCTTAGATGTAGATATCTAAGTATTCTTGCAAATGCACCAGCAGTAAATCTGGCTAAGTAGTTTCTATGCAATGTTATCATGTATTATAGTGAAGAATGTGAAGATTACTGGAGTGCACGACTCAACATGCAACAACAAGGAACGATCTACATCTGAAACATTGTATTGCATAATAGAAAATCCTACTGGACTTGGAGGAGAAGGAAATATAGATGCTTGGCAATAGATGTTTTTATACAGGTCTTCCAGAGTGCACACAGCCAATAGCAACAACATACCTCCCAAACTTTGCCTTCAGACAACTCTACCAGTTAATACCAGCACTGTGAATGTCACTGATGGTATATCCGGAGATTTGTTTAGTGGTGAAAGCCACACATTTGCAGGTGAACATAAGGACTTATTCCCAATCATTTATACCTGTGCTGTTTGCTATGCATCTTCTCCACTTTACCAGTGAGCACATTCCAGAAGTATAATGTCCCTTCTGCTGAACCAGCTGCCACATAGTTACCATCAGGGCTACATAGAATAATAGAGAGAGACAATTACCTAATGTAAATAATCTAAATCACTTGACATTATCTACAATATGCATCAAGTCCCTTCTGAAATTTACAGCTGAACTCAAATGTATGGGCAAAAATGCTGTTTAATTAGTCATTCTAATAAAAGTCAGTCTTACACAGAGACCTATAGAGAACAAACATATAAACAGAGTGCCAATTAAAAAGAAAAAAGGGAATAAAAATAAGTAAACAGAAGGGGTGCAAATGATATGGAAGATATAGAAACCATTTAACTTCAATGGTGTGAAATATAATTAGAAAAAGCACATGAGCACTGGCTCCAATTAACTTCAAAGGTCCAGGTACTCCCTACCACACCCAGACATGGTCAGTAGTGTTATAGATAACAATGAAAAGGACGGTAACTTAGATTCAAGTCTAACACACACAGACAAAAAAATAAAATAATAAGAGAAAACTTGGATTCCTCCAATGATAAGGTGATGCGGTTTGGTTAAAAAACAAACCAAAAAAAAAAAGAGAGTATAATAAAGCCAGAGTAAATAGTGATGCTGAAAATACAAACACAGAGCAGAAAGTGCAAACATCTGCCAGGGCACCTGACTGTGAAAGGCTTTGAATCTAGTCTTTTGCTAGGGAATAAACAGAAAATAGCTTTGGGGCATCAAACAGCAGGGAAATATATATGGAACCAGTGGAGGACAAGTGAAACTCCGAGAGGAAGACAAAGTGGGGAAAATTACTACATCTCCAAATCTAACCAGGCTGTATAGTTTAATGCAGTCAAATAAAAACCTATGAAATAAAGAAAAATCTATCCCAAGTCAGACAGCCTTACACTGTAGCCAGTTACGTTTCTATTATGATTTATCATTTCCCCCAGCCATTTCATCAAAACAAACATTTCATACACAAACCATTTGACTTTTCCTCCAATAGTGTATTTTACCTGAAAATGACTCGTGTCCAATCCGATCCACACTTGAAGCCCTGAGCACTAGGAGAAAGAATACACAGAATTTATTAAATGTTTTTTTTTAAATAAAAAAGTCATTCCAGGCTTATTAAATGCTATTCACCTTTTACAGGCAAGTTATTAAAAATGGTCTGCTGGCAGACTAACAAAGTTCACATTTATTCACGAACATTAGTTAAAACGTGTTACAGGGGTGCATTAAAGGGTCACTAAACTTTAACTTTTCACTTGTGCTTCTAACATAGTTTAGTTGTCCTTTCTGATTCCACCAATTCCTGTTACCTAACAGGCTGGATTCCATCACAGATGGAATGAGAAGCTAACAGGGCTACTGTAAAAATCGATTACTTTAAGCATTTATGTAAAGGAAAACCTGGTATATGGTTATTTCTTCACTTATCGTGAAGCTGATTTAGATTCCCTTTATTTCTCCATGTGAGTGGTCACTTTTCAGATCGTTCCATCATACCTTAAGATTTTGCAGTTCACATTTCTCACCTAAACGTCTGCCGCACAGCATTGGCACGTAGGTCAATGATCTTAATGAGGTCATCACGAGAACATGTAAGCAGCTCTGTTCGCTCAGGATTGAGATCCAGGGCAGTGATTCTGCCTTGTAACTCCAATTCCCGCACTATAGTTTCTGTTCTAGAATGTGAAACAAAGATCTAAAAATCACTTTCCACCACAGTATCAGATTATTTCTGGATCGATGAAATAAACACATTAAGTGGGCTATTCACAAACAGGTTAGAAGTACATTGAATTTCACCAATTTAGGTATATATTGTGCAGGGACAAACCTGGTGAGTTTACTTAGTGGGGGAAACACACCAGGTCTGTCCCTGCACAATGTATAATTAAACTGAAATGTTCATCTCACCTCAATTCACCTGCAACTCACTTTTTAGTGAAAAGACCCATAAGAATACTAAAAGCAATATTCCTATGGTTTAAAACACTCCCAGAACCATTTTAATTCAGACATAAAATCCACACTAAGTTAGAAAAGCATATTTTCACAGCTTTCATAGATTATATATATAACTTTTCACATTAACTCTGTGTTGTCTCCCACAAATACTATATTTATGTATATCTGTATAGTAGTTACAGATTCATGGATTTTTTTTCCAGCGTGAAAAACTATGTGCTTTAGCATGGGGTAAGGCAGATGGGTACACATTTCTTACCTTATATCCCAAAACCTGACTTTTTTGTCAAAGTGGCCACTCATCACACATTGTTCTGTACAGACAATATCATTGCAGCTTGACCCAGCAAACACGGTTTTAATACCTGGTCAGAAGAGAGGAGAAAAAATACATCTCCTTATAAATAGACCATGATTTCATAATTATTTACCAAAGGGGCAAGTAGATGCATATGTAGAGAGGAGATGGCTATAGAGAAAGGGTCATCACATACAAAACAAAACCCATTTATACTAGTCAGAAGCGGAGGGACAAAGAGATATAAGTCAAACAATGATGAGATGCAAATCTCGATCTATAACGGGAATACAGGATTTCCTTACAGACTTTGCTGCGTAGATCCCACAATTTTAGCGTCCTGTCATGACTCCCGGAAACAATCCGAGCGTTGTCCAGTAAGAACTTGGCAGAGAGGACTTTTCCACTATGCCCAGTTAGTGTGTGCTGCAAAGGGAAAAGAATAATCTTTAAAAAAAGATAATAAAACAAAATGACACTTGTGTTTATGAGTTTTCCACCATTTATGGCAACTCCCTCAACCACAGTTCATGAGTTACATAGACAATCAGAGAGATGTGATATCTCTGAATAGAAGCCTCAGTTTGAAAGCATTTCATGCATTGTATAATGCCCCTGCAATTACATATTCAACTCCTTCACTCATGGAATATTGGATTCCCACTAATAGCACACCCACATGGTCTGTAGAAGATGTGGCTGTAGTAGATTTCCTCATATGTCAGCAGCCTCACTAACCAATCACTGCACATCTAGAGCAGGATGGGAAGAACGGTGATATTGCTGGGAGCTGACTAGATGTATGCAGGAAGCACAATGCGATCAGACCTTTTACTTAGCATCACTGACTTCTTGTCAAAAAGAACATTACTCCACAGTCTCTCTCACCACAAAGTGGCTCTTACCCGGAGCCGGTAGTCATCCACAGTCCAAATTCTGCTGGCAAAGTCATTGGAAGCAGCCAGTAGGTAGGAGCCCTGAGGAAACAAATGAAATGATGCACTACAGAGATCACAAGCATTGCTCTTTGTCATTCCATTGGAGAAGTGGTAATACTTACAGCACTGTCAAACTCTATGCTGGTGATTCCTGCGTTGCTTCCTGTGAGTGAACCTTTCGTTTCACACTTATCTGTAAAAGGAATGAAAGGTCAAAAGTCACACATGGTGAGATAAATATATATACAATGAGCAGGGAATAAATAAAGAACAAAGGGGCCTCAGCTTGAAAACTTCTGATCATGCACTGCACACTGTCCTGTTCCTGCACCTTAGTCTCCTTTGTATGGGAGATGTTGGATAGTGTTTATATCCATGTATTCTTAAACTCTGGGATACATGGGATTGTGAGTAATCCAATTATGACAGCAGCTTTGGAACACATCATAGCACAGCTGGAGTATAATGTTAAACAGAGGCTGCTGGGAGCTGTTGGTAACAGAGGGACAACAGTACTGTCAGACCTTTTACTTCACATCATAGACCTCAATATATTTATAAGGGAAATGAAAATGTAACGCATGCCTGAAGCTTGTAGTTTTGTACCAAATCCTGAGCTATACACCTTTATTTCTTATTAAAAGCAAATGTGTTCATTTTATAAAGCTTAATAAAGTCAAATACAACATTCTTTACAATTTACCCAACAAAATGTGTAATCAACATGATTGGCTCAAACCCGTGCTGAAGGGGGCGTGATTGTTACATGCTTGAATATTTAGTCCCCAATTTACCCACGACGTGCCAGGACTGTCACTCATCACAAAGTGACATGGTCATAGCATTTGACTTGTAGTTGTGAGCTATATTACACATCGTTAACACACAACCTTGAAAAGAATAATCCACCTCTTGCCTATAACATAGTGACCAGGGGCAAGAATTATTCACAGTCTGTTAATCTATTCAGTATATTAATATATTTATTATTTTTAACCCCTTAGTGACAAGACTTTTTAGCCTTGCCTTTCTCTTGGTGACAATGACTTAACATTTCTGAAGTTTGTGTTTCACTGTACTTTTGTTCCCTCTTATTCAGCGTACCCACACAAATTATATATTGTTTTTATCGGCATAAGTAGAGATTTCTTTTGATGCCATTATTTTGATCATATCATATAATTTTATGTAAAAAAATAATAAAATAAGGTGAAAAAAATCTTATGCTAATCTACAATAGCGAACAAAAAAACCCTGCCAAATAGATTCTAACATTTTTCCTGAGTTTAGAAATACCCCATGTCTTTATAATTTTTAATTCAGGTCACAGGGCAATACGTTTAAGCAGTGCAATGCTATTTCAAAACCAATTTGGCCATGCTTCCTGAGGCCGAAGATCTGGGGTTAAATTTTCATTGTTTTTTTTTTAGTGTTGCTGACTGCCTCGACTTGCGAGGCATGTCAATAACATACACAGAGCAATAGGAAGCAATTAAATGAGCTTCCAATTATTCTACACCGCAGACGGGTTTAAAGACACTGCGCCTTTATAACCGTCATTGTAAATCGCTCTCCAGAGTGATCTGGCGGTGTTTGCAGTATTGCACAATGCCTCTCTATTGGAGGCATTGTGGCAATACACCAGATCACTGAAAGTGACAGAAGAAGTCACTTTCAGTGCTCTTTTCACTGCCACACGTTCAATTTTTGAATTGCACAATGCATCCATGCGGAGGCATTGTGGCAATACCACAAAAGCACTGAAAACGGGGGGGGGGGGGAACGCTTTCAGTGCTTGTTTCACCCGGGACGTGTCAGGCACATCCTTTATCGTTAAGGGGTTAAAACCAGCAAATAATTACTACTACTTTATTTTTTTTACCTCCAATGACTTCCCACAGCTTCACCCGCCGGTCCATTCCCCCTGTGGCCAGTAACTTGGACCCCGGACCAAATCGTACGGCATTTACTTCACCATCATGTGCATCCTAGTATTAACATATAATGATAGAAACTGAAAACAGTAAAATTCAAATCGAGGCAAACTCATTTTATATTGTATTAGTTGGATAGAATAAAAATTATTACTTGGTAAAAACTACTAAATCAAAAAGGCACTGAAGACAATTTTAACTAAATATTCCTTAAAAAAATGTTGCCAATTCAGTGGTACCATTTACATATCGTAAATAGAAGGCATTTGTAGATACTGCCCACACACAAAGGTCAGATTTCCTGTGAATTGTGATTTATGAAATACATGAGGTCTCAGCTTGAAAACTTCAGATCACACCGCTGCCTATACTTCTGCCCACAAACCCAGGCTCCTTGTTCTCAGGTCATGTAGGACTTGTCATAACCACATTGTATGAACCTTACAACAATGCAGGACAGACAGCATCCAAACGTGTCAGCAGTCCATTAAACCAATCAGAGCATCACTGGAGCTTGATGGAACAAAGAGGACCTGCTGGGAGCATTAGAAGATTGTGGGAGATTTGCAGGGCTTTCAGACCTTTTACTTCTCATCATTGACCTCAAGTCCCATTTACATTACCCACCAGAACAGCTGTGGCAAATTAATCTGGTTACTGTAGGAATCAAACAAGGTTTAAACACTTGGTGGAAGAAAAAAATGGATTTTAGGAAATACTTACAAAGCAGTGAAGGGCCACAGCAGGAACACGTACTTCCCGGGTCCCACTGGCCTGAGCTTCAGCATAGTCCTGTGTGGCTGGGAAAGAGGATATAGATCTTCTCCTGAAGGGAAATAGAGGAAAACATCCAATTATAATCCATAATGACCAAAAAAGATCAGACAAACCTATCACTGCCCTTTAATGTAACTTTTATGGTGTTATCCTTGAGAGATTTTGTAATACTTCCTGGAATTCGTTTGACCAGCTGCATTTAGACATACTGTTATCTTACTAGGATGTAAAAGATGCTCCAGAACAACTCACACAGACATAGAAATGGACAGCACCAAACAATTACCAAAGGAACAAAACTATTTCATAAATATAGACAGATTACTTTTAATTACAGTCCATTAAAATAATAAAACCATGTTTTGTGCAATTAAAATTTCCCAATAGAGAGAGAGAGCTAAAGAAAGAAAGATAGATGTTCACAATTGTTGCATTAAGAATGGCAACACATGCAATATGCAAACAGCAATTCTAAGACTAAAAGTGAAGCAATCAATAGGAACATTAAAGGGTGATGGCTTAATTTGCCCACCAAATGCTCCAACCAAAATGTCCTGAATATACCAGAGAAATTCCCCATTCATACAAAAATGTGTACATAAACCATAATCATCCTAAGTTATGGAGTAGTGCATATGCTAAGTAATTTGCAAAGGGAACACCTTCAAATACCGCAACTAAAATCTGGACAGCCCTGGTATGCCATTATACATGTAAGTAAATCCCAGGAGATAATGCCCAAAACTCTACAGATCATTTGAAGCACAATGCAAGGTGAGAGAGTAGAGGAAATGTCACCTGGCAGTATCAGAACGATGGCCCAAGAGGGGGGACTCAGACAAACTGCAGGGAGGTCAGCGAAGCACAGGGAGAGCAAGGAGAGAGGAACAAGAAACATAAGACAGGAAATGCCATTAACCCCCTGGACACAAAAACAGCAACATAAGACTGCACATTGAAATCCCCAAAGGGGTTTAAAATGGCACATGAGATCGAGTTCCCCAGCTATTTGGACAGTGTCAACGGGCTCCTTACGTTAAGCCTGCTGACGGAGGAAATAGATCCATTTCAGAAAAACACCATTTGGCTTACTTTAATAATGAGAAATGGTACCAGGGAAAGTTTTAACTTTTGGCTAATAGTAGAAGGAAAAAAAAAAACAAACAAAAATACAACCGATGCTTCAACATAATTTGATGCAACCATTTTTCTAGCTTTTCACCATGGAACAATAATGTGAAAACATTTTCTGGTTGGAAATTCTATTCAAATGAACCAGACGATAAAGATTGCATTCATCTACTGCCAAGAACGGGTTTCATACTTGTCAAGTATTGCAAGGCCCAGAGAACACGTATACTCTGTAAATTAATTAATATATGTTGCTTCTATGATCACAGGTGTATGATGCCCATACATGAAACACCACAGGCTAAAACAGCCTTTTATTTGCAATACCTTTGTCAATTCAGTTTCCTCTTTCAGGATTAAAGCCCTATGCAATGGGGGCTACTGATGAAGAACAAATATTGGGTACAAGTTATAGATGTCAAGTAGTCACCATGGCAAATAACATTACATTCCTGCTCACTTCTGCACTCTTATGTAGAAATAGCAAATCTGGAGGGTAAAAAAACATTTTCTCCTGAAGTCATCACTAAATAGAGACTGGATTTCAATGACAACAGAACCCAGTATACATCTGAGTCACTGAATATGTCAGGCCTAAAAACAATCGTAGGAGCACCCCAATATTGTGACATATTGTCATGGCAGCTAACAGACAACAAATGGCCAACTACACAACCAACAGGAAATCAGTTTATTTAGTTTTGCTATTGAGAAACAAGAGAGAAAGCAGGTTGGGGACTACAGGAAGGTGACCTACCCGAACATATTAGTGATAGAGTCCAGAAGGCCTCCTACAGCAGGCTGAGAATGTCGCTTACTAAAGAGAGAAAGGGAGGGTAGGAGTAAGTCAAGTGTTCTGGAAAATGCATGAGCATCCCCTTCACTGCAGTAACCATATAAAAGCAAAACTACGTCATTACCTACAATCGAGGAGCAGGATCTTAGGCTTAAACAACCCTTAACTGCACGACGGTGCTAAAAAGTCATCTTTGGATACAATAAAAACAAAAAAGTACGGTAACAGTGGTGTGTGCATGAAAAGGTGCAACTCTCACATGGATAGAGTAGTACAAGGACAGAGAAATAGAGCTACAGATACAAGTTCTTCATATTCTGATCTCTTTAATCTATAAGAGCATTCTCGATTAAAAGATTTGCAATGATCAAGGTTGCAAAATGCAGATGTAATATGGTTGTGTACAGGAATAATTACATTAAATATACATAGAATGTGTTGGCAGATTTAAAGCCTGTGGCCAATCCAGTTTGAATAAATTTCATTAATATCTAACTGAATATCTAGGATAGCCTTATGCCTTTCCTATGTCTGCTAAAAGGACAACTGTCAGCAAAAAAACTGTTCTGTTTAATTGAAATATTGCATTGTGCAGACATTTTAAATAGCAATGCTTTAATAAAAGAATATAAATAAAGCATCTTATTGAACCCTCTCTGCTTGAATAGCTCTATTAGAGGGCAGACATGTTAGAATCTTAAGTCCGATAAAGGAAGATCTGGCCAATTATGTCTGTCCAGATAGAGAGGGCTCAGTACGGTGCTTTATTTATATTCATTCATTAAAGCATTTCTATTTAAAATGCCTACATTTGATAAAATCTTTCAATTAAACAGAACTTAATTTTTCATGGTAGTTGTCCTTTAAACTCCTCAGCTCTATTAATGTCTACTATTTCTGCTGGATGGCTATCCATTACTGTCCCAGTAAAGTAATCCTACGTGATATTACTTTTAAATCTTTGCCCCTCTAATTTAAGACTGTCCTCTTGTTGTGGTAGCTTTTTTTTTTCTTTTAAATATACTCTCCTACATTAAGGTGTTGATAACTTTTATGTATTTAAATGTTTCTATCATATCCCTTAAGTCTGGTCTTTAATCCAAGCTATCCATTTTATGATTAGTTAACCTTTCTTGGTAAGTTTAATAGTACAACCCATGAACCAGTTTAGTAGCTCTTCTCTGAACTGTCTCCAAAGTATTAATATCCTTCTGGAGATACAGTCTCCAGTACTGCGTACAATACTCCAAGTGAGGTCTCACCAGTGCTCTGTACAATGGCATGAGCACTTCCCTCTTTCTACTGCTAATACCTCTCCCTATGCAACCAAGCATTCTGCTAGCATTTCCTGCTGCTCTACTACATTGTTTAACTACCTTTAAGTCCTCTGAAATAATTACTCCTAAATCCCTTTCCTCAGATGTTGAGATTAGGACTGTATCAAATATTCTTTACTCTATATAGGACTGTGTCAAATGCCTTACTGAATTGTAGATAAGCAATGTCTACTACACCACTTGATCTGTTATTTTAGTCACCCTATCAAAAAAAAAAAAAAATCTATAAGATTAGTTTGGCATGATCTCCTTAAAGAAAATCCATGTTGTTTCTGATTTAAAATCCATGTGATTTTAGATGTTCACCAATCATATCCTTTAACATGGTTTCTACTGATTTCCCCATACTGAAGTAAGATTTGTTTTAAGTTTTTTAGTGCAAGCCTGAACAACATAAGGTACAGCAGCAATTCCACAGCAACTCCCATTATCTTATAAATACTAGGACAGGTGGACAACAGGTTTCCTTTGGTTGGCTGAGCATTGTGAAGTTTGCGTTGATCTGGAGTAGTATATCATGCAGCCATACACAAGCTGCTCTAGTAAATAAAAGTTACTCCTTCTGGTGCAAAAATTAAGCCCTATAAACAGAACAGTCTGTGACCTCCAACTATGGAGTATCAGAAGCTCCAAAGCTTACCTGGAGTTCCGGCCCATGGCTTGTGCTGCTACATTGTCTCCTGTAGGATCTGCATTATCAGGCAGCACCTCTATATCATCATCTCTGCACATAGAGAAAAGGAACACACGTGAAAGTAACCAGAAACATCTAATATCAGGGGCAAACAATGCAACAAGGCTCACAAAAAAACCCAACACGTTTTAAAAAGGCTGTAGGTCTGCCAAGACGGTTACACCGGATATAGCTTGATATGTAGCAGTCCACTGCCACAGGGCCGCCATCAGGGGGGGACGGGAGATACAACTGTCCATGGCCTGGGGGCCCAGTCGGGCCCTGGCCCTTTAAATAAAAAGATAAAAAAAGTGGGCAAATGGGGCCGCTGCCCAGGGCCCAATTTTTCCTAAGGGCCCAAAGAAGCTGCGCTGTGTGCCCCCGCCATGGCCGGACTAGACAACTGGGATACCGGGAAAAATCCCGGTAGGTCATCTTCCCTGAGGCCGACGCAGGCTTTAAGAACATGGCTGCAGTGGCCGCTTTAAGAACTTGGCCGCCGGGGCCGCTCGAAGAAAGTATGCTCCGCCCCCCAACCTTCCCCGAGACTGTCTCAGCGCTGGATGAAGGTGACATCCGATGCTCAGGAAAAACTGAATAACTGTGTCCTGCCTCTGCAGGAATACGAGGCAGACACCGTTTCATCCCCGCAGCATTTAAAAAAATAATAATCTGTGTGTGCATGTGTGACTTGATAAGTGTAAGTATGACTGTGTGTGATTGGCTATTAATGGGCAACTTATCAGTGGGCCACTAGTGGGCAACTTATCAGTGGGCCACTAGTGGGCAACTTATCAGTGGGCCACTAGTGGGCAACTTATCAGTGGGCCACTTATCAGTGGGCCACTAGTGGACAACTTATCAGTGGGCCACTAGTGGACAACTTATCACTGGGCTATTAATGAGCAAATTATCAGTGGGATATTAATAGAAAAACTATCTTGGTGGGCAGAATTTTTTTCAGTAAGCGGCCCCGAAATCCTGTTGGCGGCCATGCACTGCCATGGTCTCTGGCCAGGACTTTGCATTAGGCAGCTGGGCTAGATTATGGCAGTAGCAGTTCAACAATATACAGTGCCAAGACTGTCAAATCCCTCCCAGACATTGAAGATAAATTATTATCCAGAGTAATACTCACTGCTCCACTGCAAGAGGTTCTTTGGCTGCTTCAGCCAGCTCCCTCTGTAATTTGTCTTGTCGCCTCCTGAAAGGACAAAGAACCAGCAGAATTTGTATTATACAAAACAACATGTGAGGTATAACATAAAGGTAAATATATCTTCAAAAGATGTAATGCCCAGTATCTGTTAGGTATACAAGCATTTACCAAAGTATCAATACCAAATAGGGATACTTTAGGACAGGGTAAAGCAGCTATTTGCTTTTGATTAGATACAATCCTTTATAGACTGCGGAGGACTCGTGTACATGGACAAACAGCAGCTATTATGATGTAGCTGTTCATAGCAAACTGTACATTTGTTTTCCGGAGCTGTGATCCAACTTTGCAAAAAAGTAGCATAACTACTATAAGAGGTTGCTACACAGCACCACTAGCGTTCTCACTCTCCACAACGCTTCAGAGTATGAGTAGTGAAATCTGATCTTCAATACTTTAAGCCAGGGCATTATTTTTTAAATACATTGGGTTTGTTCATTCTGTGTTCCCTACAAAGTTAAAGGGATGGTCAACCTAAAAAATTCTTATACTATGAATGCAGAGAAGAAAAAAAACATTATGGAAATTATCTATACAGTGTGCTAGCATTATTGCATGTAAGTTTGCAAATAATTGAAAAATATTTTTTTTTAAAGTGACTGTGGTGTCTGCATGGGATAGAACCTGTGGCATGATATGCAAATGAACTAATTTTCAATGGAAAATGTGTAATTTGCATCTAAAGCCACAAGGCGATGTCATAAGCAAGAGACACAACAGACAAATAAAAAAGTTGGCAATGCTACACAATGCACTAATGAGAGAACTCACGATCAAGCCTTTCAAAATGTTCCCAGGTAATATATTGGTTGTGACTTTCAGAAAAGGTTCTACTTGTTTGGAATATGGTTATCTAGCACTGAGATACGATTCCCTCATACACTGACTGTCACCAACTAGTCTGCTTTTTGCATATGGCCTTTGCATATCACAAAATGCATACAAGACTGAGTCACCATTTATTTCATTGTTACCGTCTTTTTACCGGTTGTAAACATGCTCCCTGCTTCAGAAAGCAGGATCTCTAAACCTGAAATGCACTAACATAACCAAAATGCATCTAGTATCAATGTGTGCCTAGCGAGAGATTTTCAAAGCCAATTATTGAGAAACTTCGATTCACACTGTATAATGTAAAATGGAGCCACAGAAACAGTAAGACACTCACTTTGTATCCTTCTCGTTCTCGGCATTAAGGCGGTTGGCCTCTTGTGCTTTCTCGGCCATCCAGCGGGTTACTAGCTCTACGTTCTCCTCTGTGGTTTTCCGGAGCTTCTCTTCTAGAGCATTGAACGTGATCTGTAACGCGTCGTATTCGTCTTTCAATGTCTGGTTCGCACGTTCAAGTTCCTGCAGTTTATTCCTTAAATCCTGACACTCTGTTTCCAGGTTGTTGATGGTGCGCAAGTATTCCTTTATTCTGAAATAATAAACAGGATGACAAGAAAACTGTGACCACGAGAGATTACCATGGCACAATGGCAATTGGAATAATGACGAAAAAAATCCCCAGGGAGAGGTAAAAAAAAAAAAAAATTTGAAAAAGGAGAAACTCCATATAGCTTAACTCACGTTTCTTCATTGCTCTGAATTTCCTTGTCTTTATGCTGCATCTGATTGTTCAGCTCTATCACAGTCTGAGCCAACTGAGAAGGAGGGACAAAATATTATGTACAACACCTCATAGGACGTGGGTGAAGGGAGGGGAGTGGATTAACAGTTTATTCCACACATAATGGACTATTTCCCTGAAGCTACAAAGAGGCAATAAAGCTGAAATAACATGCAGACTTGTGCTAAAGAACACTGAACTGACAACTAAAATGTCTAGTAATATCCCTGAAGTAGTTGAGGTGAAAAACATTATTTGTAATTGAAACGATTACCATACTGTTAAGTGTACTTAAGCAAAATAAAAAGAAAGAAAAATGTACAGCAATTGCTCGAATAGGAGGAACATTTTTTTTTCCGATAAACCGACCTCAGCTTATATTTGAGGTTCTCCTAACAATCAGACTTCAGAGGAGGTCTGATTATAAGGCTAGGATCGACGTCCACCCTGAAGAACTGCAAGGGATGCGAATCCTTCTTGAGGGCTGCCGGATAATCTGTGTGCGCTGCTTGGTTCGCACAGATATCCTGCCATGCTTCCAGTGAGTCTTTGAAGTCGGATGGATCACACTGACCTCCCGGCGATTTAATGTCGAGCAGCATCACAGGATGTCTGTGTGAACCAAGCACCACACAGAGATTATGCGGGTGCCCCCACTAGATACCAGGTGGCAGGGCAAGTCCAGCGGGTGCTGCAATACCAGGGCAAGTCCTGTGAGTGCTGCAATACCAGGGCAAGTCCTGTAGGTGCTCCATTGGGGTGCAGGTACAATATTTTGCTAAGTTGGCAACAATAAAAGGTGAGCAGAAAAATGGAATTAAGGGGGACAAAGGAAGGAAATTAAAACAAGAAATGCATTTTTCTAATAATATGGTAATAATACGACTTAATCAGAGTACACTTTTACTTTGGTGTAAATAAATGTTTTGGTTGTTTTACCAAATCACAAGACACCCATAAGCACTAGAATTCTTGTAAGGGTTTAGCAAGCCAGACGAGTTTGGACATAAATAAAGACATCATGGTAATACCTCCCCACGCTTTTTGTGGAGTTCGGTGAGCTCCTCTTGATGTTTTATCCGCATCTGAGCCATATCTTGCAGTAGAGTTTCATTTCGTGCGCCATCGGGCCCCGGGCTGCAGGCACATACACAATAATTTTAAGTGTTCACAAATTCACTATGGAAAATTAAACACCCATCAGTCTAAGGCCCACAAATATTAAAGTAAATTAAAAAAATGAAATTAAAAATGCTCACTAAACGCTACAGAAATGTATCATATATATGTTAGATGTACAGTAATAATGGGTATTTACAAATCACAAGCCACAACCAGGGAGGTAATAGGCCTCCGATGTGCATATAAAGGCCCATATTTACATTTGCTTGATTGTTTCATAGCTTTACACACTAGAGTAGCATTGTTAGACAGCCACGTATCAGATTAATATCATGCATGCAGGCATAGTGCTTTACAATTTTCTTTTCTGTTCTCCCCACTGCTTTAGTTTGCATTGCAAGACTACCGTTCATCCGAACAATCCTCTTGGAGGATAAACAAAGCAGGATGGTCAAACCTGAAGGCCCAGACAGCCCCTAAAAAACAAAATCGACTTGTTGCCAACAATTCTTTTTGGGGGTTTGGAGACAACAGGACAGTGGTGGCAGGAGTGGGGCGGGGAGGGGGAGTCATGGGACAAAATGTACCAGTAGAGGTTCTCACACACTGCATTGGTACACAAGCTGGCTCAACATTACAACTGTGTGATAGGCCAAGCAGTAAAGAGGAAAAACCAGGGGAGGAAAATTGAACTCTGGCAGCAGATTGTGGACGCTGTTAATGCAGTAGGTGAGAATAGCAGGTTCAAGGAGGTGGTGAAGAAAAGGTAGTGGATGTAAAATACTACTTCACTATAGGCAGCATGTTACAGAACACTGAACTCACAGATGTAGTGTGAGTGTCAAGGAAATGTTAACTCAGGTGCAATGTTGCATGTGGCTGCCACACATGGTGAAGCTGCAGTGGAGTGTGCATAGAACTGTAGAGGCAGGGCATGTTAGCTGGAGAGGGGGTGCCAAGTAACACGTAAAAATGAATGCTGTAAGTAGCTAAGGGCCACAGGATTTGCAGTGCATATCCATGTCTATATTAGTTTCAAGGAGGAGCTATGCAGACCATGGGGCTTGAGACAGTGACAGTGGTTGAGGGGGCATGTGGCACAGACTTGTCTGGTCGTAAGTATTGAACATTTATTCAAATGTTATTGTCTTGTCTTGATATGTATTAAAAGTATCACCTAAACATTGTTTTTTTTTTAATCCTCTACATGCATTTACTATGCATGTAGAGGATTAAAAAAAAAAAAAAAGATTGAAAATTATCAGTACAGTTGGTTAGCAAAATTGAAAGCAAATGTCTAAATTAGGAGAAAATGGTTTTTAAATGTGGCGATTATCCTGTTTATGACATCACATGTGGCCTAATATGCAAATTACACATTTTCCACTGAAAACCAGTTCATTTGTAAATCAGGAGTGACACCACGAGTGATGTCATAAACAGGAGACACATCATTCTATGAATTTAGGCATGTGATTTTGCTAACACAATGTTTAACCCCTTAGTGACATGACTTTTTTGGCTTGTCCGACGCTTGGTGACATGGGCTGTTTTAACATTTCTGAGGTGTATGTGTTTTGCTGTAATTTATTTCTGTCTCATTTAGTGTACCCGCACAAACTATATATCGTTTTTATCGTTATAAGAAGGGCTTTCTTTTGATACCATTGTTTTGATAATAGCATATAATTTGATGTAAAAAAAATAATAAAATATGGCAAAAACATTGAAAAAATAATTTTTTTATGACTTATTTGAAAAATCGTATACTCATGTACAAGAGACAACAAAAAAAACACTGCTAAAAAGTTTCTAATATATGTCCTGAGTTCAGAAATAGCCCATGTTTTTATGTTTTTGTGCTTTTTTATTCATGTTACAGGGCCAGAACTATAAGTGGTGCAAAGCTATTTTAAAATCCTTTTTCTTTCAAAATTAGCGATAGTGACATTGTAACACTGATTTCTGTACTAAATCCATGAATGACCCCCAACATGTACATATTTTTGAAAACTAGACAACTCAGGGCATTTAACTTGGGGTATTTTGACACATTTCATGTAGCCATTGTACCACCAATCTATGCCAAAGTTTGCAGCAAAAAATCTTTTTTTTAAATTTTTCACATATATTGCAATTTAGGTAAACATTACCTTAAAATGTGAAGGGGTATTTCCAAATAACAACTCAATATGTGTTCAGCAACATCTCCTGAGTACAGGGATACCACCCATGCATAGGTTTGTTGGTTTGTTTTGGGGCTAAAAGGCCACATTTAGGGGGTGCGCATTTTGGTTTTCCAACTTGGAATTCTGACATGCAGAAAACTTGTGCCCATGTCCCATTTGGGACATTTTTGAAGCCAGAAAGTGTATTCTACCCCACAAAACCATATATTTTTTTAAACTAGACACCCTAGGGTATTTCAAATGGTAGTATTTTAACACTTTCCATGCACTAATTATACTACCAGCCTATGTCAATGTTTTGGGTAGTAATTTTTTTCACATACATTGTACTTTGGGCATGAATTCACAGATCCTGTTATATGTCAGTGCCAAACAACACCTCAATATGTGTTCAGCAACATCTCCTGAGTACAGGGATACCCCCCATGTATAGGTTGGTTAGGTTATTTGGGGGTTAAAAGGCCACATTTGAGAGGTGCGCTTTTTGGTTTTCCAACTTGGAATTCTGACGTGCAGAAAACCTGCGCCCATGTCCCATTTGGGACATTTTTGAAGCCAAAAAGTGTATTCTATCCCACAAAACCATATATTTTTGAAAACTAGACACCCTAGGGTATTTCAAATGGTAGTATTTTAACACTTTCCATGCACTAATTATACTACCAGCCTAGGTCAATGTTATGGATAGTAATTTGTTTTTCACATTCATTGTACATCGGGCATGAATTCACAGATCCTATTATGTGTCAGTGCCACAAAACACCTTAATATGTGTTCAGCAACATCTCCTGAGTACAGGGATACCACCCATGTGTAGGTTAGTTAGATTATTTGGGGGCTAAAAGGCCACGTTTAGGGGGGGTGCATTTCCAACTTGGAATTTTGACATGTAGTCAGCCTGCGCCCATGTTCCATTTGGGACACTTTTGAAGCCTGTCAAAGTATTTTACCCCATAAAACCATATATTTTGGAAAACTAGACATCCTAGGGTATTTAAAATTGTGGTATTTTAACACTTTCCAAGTGCTAATTCTACCATCAACCTATGTCAAAGGGATGGGATGTCATTTTTTCCCCACACACATTGTAGTTCAGGCAGGAATTTTCAGATTCTGGTATTTGCCACTGCCAACCAACACCTCAATATGTGTTCAGCAACATCTCCTGAGTACAGGGATACCCCCCATGCATAGGTTTGTTGGTTTGTATTGGGTCTAAAATTCCACATTTAGGGGGTGCGCAATTCCAACCTGGAATTTTGACATGTAGTCAGCCTGCGCCCATTTGGAACATTTTTGAAGCCGTCCAATGAATTTTACCCCATCAAACCATATATTTTTGGAAAATAGACATCCTAAGGTATTTCAAATGGTGGTATTTTAATACTGTATAGGTACTAATTCTACCACCAGCCTTTGTAAAAGTTTGTGGTAGTACTTTTTTGGGAGTTTTTTTTCCACATGCATTGTACTTCAGGCATGAATTCACAGATTCTGGTATATGTCACTGCCAAACAACAACCCAATATGTGTTCAGCAACATCTCCCGAGTACAGGGATAGCACCCATGCACAGGTTTGTTGGTTTGTTTTTGGCTAGAAGGCAACATTTGTGAGATGCGCATCTCAAAATTCCAACTTGGAATTTTGACATGTAGTCAACCTGCCTCCGTGTCCTTTATGGGATATATCTTTGAAGCCAGCCAATGTAATTTACACCCACCAAACCATATATTTTTTTATCGGTAGACCCCCATCACTACTTGTGGCAAGGGCTCAGCAGCCACCGATACATCGCTAGATGATGTATCAGAAAGCTGAATAGGGTCAAAATCGAACCCTGAGTCCGCGGCCTCAGAATCAGTGCGTAAGCAGTGATCTCGAGCAAAGAAGGGGTTAATAGCTCTTAGAAGAGCCTATCTAGTACTGTAATACATTACAGTACAAAGAAATTAATCCATAAAACAGTGCAGACAGCAAAACATACTGTTGCTGTGCAAGATTACTGCTTACACAGTGATGAATGGCAGGGAAGGGGTTAATACACAGTGAAAGACTTTCATAAAACCTGCCAATTTTATATCACTAATACTGATCTGTCTCTTTCCGTCACAAAAATGTAAGTGAGGAGAGGGAGGCAGATCAATATTTGTGAATATTGATCCGATTAATTTTGATCTGACCAGGGCGAATGGTGAGCTTAATTGAGAAATCACCAAACCGCCTTTGCCACTAATTCGCTGTTACTGATCGCTATGCGCTCAGGCAGCTTAAAAAAAAAAATCTCAAATATTTTTACTTTACATGTAATCCCCTAGCGGGTATGTGTAAAAAAAAAAAATAAAAAAATATGCAGACAGATAAAAATTGCTTTGGCGTCAATATCATTGCATAAGCAGTGATCGACGGCAAATAAGGGGTTAATAACTCTTAGAAGAGCCTTTTTAGTACTGTAATAAATTACAGTACAAAAAAAATTAACCCCTAAAAAATGCACAAACAGCAAAAATAAATGCGCTGATGTGCACGATCACTGCTTATGCAAGATCAGTGGCAGGGAAGGGGTTAAACGCAGGGAATTGCTTTAATACATTTTTTTTTATTGTTTTATTATTTGTGTGTTGTGTATTTATTGTTTTTTTTAACTTTTACTTACTTTTATAACTTTGATCTGTCTCTCTCCCTCACTAAAAAAAATGTGAGGAGAGGGAGGCAGATCATAACTGGTCAGATCAATATAGGGTTAATATTGATCTGACCAGTCAGTGGGGATGTTCAGGAGAGCATCCCCACTGCCTGTCAGTGTGCCTGGCAGTCACTGATTGCCTCTGTGAAGAGGCAATCGTGTGACAGCCAGAGAGCACAGGAAGCAGGTACTTCCTGCCTCCTGTGCTCTTGCCCTTAGAAGGGCAGCACCATCTTGGTCACTCAGTGACCAAGATCGTGCATTTTTTTTTTGTGTTTCTCATTGCCTCGACTTTTTAAATGCCCGCGTTTTAAAGGCTCTGTGCCTTTAAAACCGGCATTTCGATCGCTCTCCGGAGCGATCGAAATGCCGACGGGCATTTTTTTTAGCATTGTACGATGCTTCCATACGGAAGCATCGTTACAATGCCGCTTGAGCACTGAAAGCGGAAAAACTCCGCTTTCAGTGCTCGTTTTGACACAGGACGGACTAGGTCCGTCCTGTGTCACTAACGCCTCGGCACACAGGACGGACCTAGTCCGTCCTGTGTCGCCAAGGGGTTAATTCATGAAAGAGGGAACTGTAAATGCACATCCCAAGTTATGGCCTAGATAAGTGACTCAACATCAGGCGCTCTTCAGAATGAAAACAGCTACTATGGCATGTACTTGGAAATTACATTTATTATTACATGCAACCTCTTTCATGAATGAAGCCAAAGTCAAATGTATGCTCTCAACATTAACAATGCATTCTTCTTCATTTCTAACAGACCTATTTCACCACCTGCTGTGCAGGACCAGCGATCCACTGCCCAAGGGTACACATGTACATCATTCATATCTGATGTATGACCTCTATGTACTTGCATGATTCAGTGATAAGAATGTGTATCCCCCTCATAGGTTCAATCACAGGATTAGCGTGCAATCAGCATAGGCTTGGGTTATGAAGCTGCCAACCGATTCTGTAAATGGCTATTATAACTGCAGAACAAAGTCTGTTAGAAGGTGGTCATTAGCATTAGGAATGTCAATGTCATAGTTCAGGATTCAGGCCACCATGCATTTCAGCGGTAAGAGAATGTGATGCCTACATGTTGTATTGCAATGCCCTAAACCTCTCCCTCTTCTCCTGATGATACATCTGTGGGGGAGACAAGTACCCCAGAGGTCATGATCAGTCGAGCATATCAGGAGCCCCTCCACAATCTGCTGACAATCCTCCTGCTGTCTATGTTATGTTTGCTGGTACCCATGCCCAGATGATGTAGAAGCATGAGATGTGTAGTCATTTAGGTGCTGAAGGGAGACAATGATACCAACATGACTGGACGGTTGCCTCGTATCTCATCCGCCTCATCAGATGCTGATGAGTAAGTCATAATGTAGCATCTTGTTAGTAGCCATAGTTACTTACCATTCCTATAACCTGATAGTACTCCTCCGCTCACAAACTCTGCACCCTCCTCTAACTGCCCTCTCCCTGCGCATGTACATTTTCACTATTATTTTCCAATGACTAATTAGAAATTAAACAAATAATTAAACGTATTTATTTGTGTTGTTATTCAGCTAAATCCACAACTCACACACTTCCACAGTTCATGAAACCCTTTTATTTCCACACTGTTGAATCATTCTACATGGGTTCACTTTCCCTTTCATTGTGGTTACACATTGTCTGTGCTGCATGAGAATTTTGTGTGTGTGTTTGACACATTGTTTAATATATGCCCAAATATCATCTTTTGATCCAATCTTGTAATGATGGATATTAGGGCATATGTGGTGAATTCCGTGAATGTTACCCAAATACACAGTGTGTCCGGGGATGATCAGCACATATTGGGTAGTTGAAAATCTATGGTTTTCATGGAAAAAATGTCCTGATCTGAATGTCTCCAATGGTGCGGATCCTGATTGGCCCAAACAGCTGATTCGGACCTGAAGTCAGGGATATTGAGTATGTGTCCGACACAACTAAATTGGGACTAAATAAGTGTATACAGGCTCGACCATTTCATTCAAAAACATGCTCATCATTACATAAGAAAATTTTAAATAAAAGTACTTAGCCATGCCACCTCAAAAAAAATGTCTCCAAATGCTGTGAGATATAGGTGTACCAAATGCACACCAAAAAAAAAATCATACCTGACATCATGGCGGCTTTGCTGGTCATATTTCTCTGACTGCAATTTATCAGCTAAAACAGAGTGAAGGTCAGACTTTTCTAGTAGTCTATTATCTGTTGAAAGAGAAATAAAAGCAATTAGTCAAACCTCCTCAGGGTGAATCTGCTGAAGCTGGCAGACTAATGTCCTTGACCTGTGTATCTCTACACAGTCAGTTACCACTGCCCATCAATACAGAAATAACCTGTTATCTGATTGGCTGCTGGGGAGCTAGAGTGCACACTAGATCTCTACATGTGAAACAAACAAAACAAATTGGTTCTTGCGCCATGTAAAATACATTTCTGTTAACACCAGTTAGAAAGACAACATAATGCATACTCTATGCATATAAATGGTCAGCTTTGTTTCTGTAAATATCCTTATCATGAATTATTTGCAAAAATGTACATAAGGGAATATATGTTGCAGTAAGGAAATATACCCAACTTCTGGATCCACTGAGTTAGTAGTTCTGCATGAAAGGTAATCACCAGCATCTGACTAGAATTTCTATACTTTAGTTTTATCCAATTTAAATATTGCCATGGAACCCTTTTATACTTTTATTCCCAACTGTGAAACCCCTAATTTTTTTAAGCGCATTAGGAAATAAGAAGAGCATTTTTTTCATTATATTGTAAAAAGGTGCAAGAGCTAGAGGCTGTGGGGCAGCCGTGTGAGAGGGCTAGGGGCTGTGGGGCAGCCGTGTGAGAGAGCTAGGGGCTGTGGGGCAGCCGTGTGAGAGAGCTAGGGGCTGTGGGGCAGCCGTGTGAGAGAGCTAGGGGCTGTGGGGCAGCCGTGTGAGAGAGCTAGGGGCTGTGGGGCAGCCGTGTGAGAGAGCTAGGGGCTGTGGGGCAGCCGTGTGAGAGAGCTAGGGGCTGTGGGGCAGCCGTGTGAGAGAGCTAGGGGCTGTGCGGCAGCCGTGTGAGAGAGCTAGGGGCTGTGCGGCAGCCGTGTGAGAGAGCTAGGGGCTGTGCGGCAGCCGTGTGAGAGAGCTAGGGGCTGTGGGGCAGCCGTGTGAGAGAGCTAGGGGCTGTGGGGCAGCCGTGTGAGAGAGCTAGGGGCTGTGGGGCAGCCGTGTGAGAGAGCTAGGGGCTGTGGGGCAGCCGTGTAAAAAAGAGCTTGGGGCATGAGAAGAGTAGTACATGAGCATAATATGAGAGTGCACTGTGGGGAGAGGTGTTTATGAAAGCAGGACAATGTCCATGCAACCAGTCAGGTGTGAGTTATTTTGCCTGCACTAATTATGGCTGTGATGCATTGGAGGGGAGCTGAATCGCAGATGGAAAAAACATTGCTGTCTCATAATCTCAGTTGTTTCCAGACTTCCAGGCACAGCAAGGAGACTGCACAATTTAAGAGACATATGTTTTAGATGTATCTGTGTGGTCTCCTGTTAATGACTGCACCTTGCATCTTGACATGCAAATTACACATTTCCCATTTAAAAAAAAAGTTAATTTGCATATCAAGCCACCAGATGATGTCAAACAGGGGACGCCACACGTGTGTATTGTAATTTATGGATTTGTTTGCTATTCTGCTAACACAAAGTACAACATTTTTTTAAACTTTGCAAAACCAGCACTGATGAAACAGTCTTTAAATGGGTAGTTCCATCTACAATGTTTTAAAAAAGCTGTTTTCGAAAAATTACTGCATCAAGTTTTTTTCTCGTTATTTCCCATCTCCTTAAAACTGCATATAAACTAATAGATATTGGTGTTGCTATAGCAGCAGACTTTAAATCAGTTTACAGTTTCCCTGTAGCTTTCAAGTAAAATATATTTAATGTATATTAAAACACATATAGAACATACAGAAAATCATCAAGGTGGGACTGCCCCTTCAAAAGTATCTTTCAGCCGATAATGCATTGAAAGAAGACAACAAAAGCTAGTTTTATTTTCTATGTTTCTCCAAGGTGCCCTGCGGTGCTTAAGAAAAGGAACACTCCGAGCCTTATGGAATCGAATAAGAGATGCATGGGAACCAACTGCCTACTTTGCATGCTCAACTTTTACTATTAAGGCAAGCACATGAAATTTAAAGTTTAGAAGTGTCAAATGATAAAAATATTGAAAATAAAATAGACTTTTACATTTCATAAATTTAAATTTTAAATGTACAAAAAAAATTGCAGAGTAAACACATGTAGTAAATATATATATATATATTTCACACACACTTATAATCTCTAACAAACTAGCACAGAAATGGTTCGAGAGTGCACTGACTCAGCCTGCTTGTATTGTGAATCAGAATATTGTGACACCAATACAGTCATAAATGTAATTATTGTATTATGTATTTTTGTACACAGTTTACCATCATACAGGGTGGATTAAAATAGATGATTTAATTTTTTTTATTTAAATCAAATTAATTTTAATGAAATGCTTTTAAAGTTAAAAAATTATCTAGAGCTGGTTATAGGTAAAAAGGTTATGCAGCATGAAATATAGCTTAGTTATGCAGCATGAGGCTGTTTATTCATGGAATATTTACATTTTTGGTAAAGTAATTCAATTACCGTAATCCAAGCGGAGATAACATGCACTTTTTCAGTAAATATGTTATAAAATGAACAAAGATCAGAAAAAGACCATAAACCCACGGTTGTTCTGCAAATCTATCTAAATGCTGGCTACAGTTGTAACATTGTAATGTACTTGTATTAGTTTATTTTAAAACCAAAACAGAAAATGTGTCTAACCAGGCTACCCCTATCTATAGGTCAATCTATTTTTGAGTTTACCTAAGAATATATAACCTTCACACATTACCACTTCAGTTAATAAACATTGAGGTTAAGGAGATACAACCATATGTATGCTATATAATGTCATTGTTTTAGTTAAATAAAACAATAAGTAGTTCTCTGAATATGAGTGATTAACCTATTAAACTAAAATCAGTTATGATATAGCCGTTTTATTACTCTGACAGGTTATTCTAGATATGATATCTGCATCTTGCTGCAAATATTAAAGATTGTAAGTACCAGCAAGGAGTCTTTACATTTAAAAATCATGTTTTAAATCCAGTTTTACGGACTAGTGATTTAAATCAAATCCACCTTGCACATAACTTGTAAGTTTGAAACAAACATCCAGACTCACTTTTATGAGCAGTTGTGGACTCACATGCAGGTAGGTTAAGACTGATACTAAAAAAGGACAGATCTGAAATATTTGGGGCACTACCACTTACATAAGATGTACCTAACAAGATAACCTGGTCATTTAAAACAAACACATATGTAAATAATATGCCACTGTTTTTCATATTATTGAATTAATTGCATATAAAAAGGAAAAATAAAAGTTGGTGTTTATCTCCTGGCTCCATTTTGTGAATATTTCCCATGATGCAACATCATCCAAAATCTTCCAGCCTCACTTTAAAACTGTGGTTAAAGTCTGCATGATGATGTCCTAAGATACTCCCCTGCTCTCTTACTGGCTCCTGTGTATCATATGAGGCAATACTAGGTGGCTGTGTGCAACTTTTTTTTTTTATCTGCCATCCAGCAAAAAGAAAGCAGATTGACTGATCAAACAGGATCATAACTCTGCCCCCTTGTGAGGTAATAGTTGCATTATCCTCCCATTCAATGCAAGTCTATGGTCAGAATTCAGACTTATAGACAGCATTCTGTGAGACATTTGTGCTGTAAAGTCACTAGGGGGCGGCACCCAAAAATACTTTCACAAAATGGCGGCGGCCAGTCAGACTTGTTTAGTTACATATTTTATTAAATACGGTCACATAACAAAAACAAACGAAATATCCGAAATCAGCAATACAAAATAAAAAAAATAAACCTTTTTATTTTTTGGTGGGAGTGTCCCTTTAAGAGTGTAACTAGGTAAGTAAAATGTCCAAATAACCATTAGTTTAATTTTTCCTTGTGAAAGGCCATCTTTACTGGTTTCTAAGCCAAGATCCATCACGGTAAAATAAATGTCTGTAGCAGCCACCATAACTCGTTTATTTACAATGTGACATGACTTTTTTGGCTTGTCCGACGCTTGGTGACATGGGCTGTTTTAACATTTCTGAGGTGTTTGTGTTTTGCTGTAATTTATTTCTGTCTCATTTAGTGTACCCGCACAATCTATAAATCGTTTTTATCGTTATAAGAAGGGCTTTCTTTTGATACCATTATTTTGATAATAGCATATAATTTGATGTAAAAAAAATAATAAAATATGGCAAAAAAATTGAATTTTTTTTTTTTATGACTTTTATTTGAAAAATCGTATACTCATGTACAAGAGACAACAAAAAAACACTGCTAAAAAGTTTCTAATATATGTCCTGAGTTCAGAAATAGCCCATGTTTTTATGTTTTTGTGCTTTTTTATTCATGTTACAGGGCCAGAACTATAAGTGGTGCAAAGCTATTTTAAAATCCTTTCTTTCAAAATTAGCGATAGTGACATTGTAACACTGATTTCTGTACTAAATCCATGAATGACCCCCAACATGTACATATTTTTGAAAACTAGACCACTCAGGGCATTTAACTTGGGGTATTTTGACACATTTCATTTAGCCATTTTACCACCAATCTATGCCAAAGTTTGCAGCAAAAAAACTTTTTTTTTAATTTTTCACATATATTGCAATTTAGGTAAACATTACCTTAAAATGTGAAGGGGTATTTCCAAATAACACCTCAATATGTGTTCAGCAACATCTCCTGAGTACAGGGATACCACCCATGCATAGGTTTGTTGGTTTGTTTTGGGGCTAAAAGGCCACATTTAGGGGGTGCGCATTTTGGTTTTCTAACTTGGAATTCTGACATGCAGAAAACTTGTGCCCATGTCCCATTTGGGACATTTTGGAAGCCAGAAAGTGTATTCTACCCCACAAAACCATGTATTTTTTTTAAACTAGACACCCTAGGGTATTTCAAATGGTAGTATTTTAACACTTTCCATGCACTAATTATACTACCAGCCTATGTCAATGTTTTGGGTAGTAATTTCTTTTAAAATACATTGTACTTTGGGCATGAATTCACAGATCCTGTTATATGTCAGTGCCAAACAACACCTCAATCTGTGTTCAGCAACATCTCCTGAGTACAGGGATACCCCCCATGTATAGGCTGGTTAGGTTATTTGGGGGTTAAAAGGCCACATTTGAGAGGTGCGCTTTTTGGTTTTCCAACTTGGAATTCTGACGTGCAGAAAACCTGCGCCCATGTCCCATTTGGGACATTTTTGAAGCCAAAAAGTGTATTCTATCCCACAAAACCATATATTTTTTTTTAAACTAGACACCCTAGGGTATTTCAAATGGTAGTATTTTAACACTTTCCATGCACTAATTATACTACCAGCCTATGTCAATGTTATGGATAGTAATTTGTTTTTCACATTCATTGTACATCGGGCATGAATTCACAGATCCTATTATGTGTCAGTGCCAAACAACACCTTAATATGTGTTCAGCAACATCTCCTGAGTACAGGGATACCACCCATGTGTAGGTTAGTTAGATTATTTGGGGGCTAAAAGGCCACGTTTAGGGGGGGTGCATTTCCAACTTGGAATTTTGACATGTAGTCAGCCTGCGCCCATGTTCCATTTGGGACACTTTTGAAGCCTGTCAAAGTATTTTACCCCATAAAACCATATATTTTGGAAAACTAGACATCCTAGGGTATTTAAAATTGTGGTATTTTAACACTTTCCAAGTGCTAATTCTACCATCAACCTATGTCAAAGGGATGGGATGTCATTTTTTCCCCACACACATTGTAGTTCAGGTTGGAATTTTCAGATTCTGGTATTTGCCACTGCCAACCAACACCTCAATATGTGTTCAGCAACATCTCCTGAGTACAGGGATACCCCCAATGCATAGGTTTGTTGGTTTGTATTGGGTCTAAAATTCCACATTTAGGGGGTGCGCAATTCCAACCTGGAATTTTGACATGTAGTCAACCTGCGTCCGTGTCCTTTATGGGATATATCTTTGAAGCCAGCCAATGTAATTTACCCCCACCAAACCATATATTTTTTTATCGGTAGACTCCCATCACTACTTGTGGCAGGGGCTCAGCAGCCACCGATACATCGCTAGATGATGTATCAGAAAGCTGAATAGGGTCAAAATCGAACACTGAGTCCGCGGCCTCAGAATCAGTGCGTAAGCAGTGATCTCGAGCAAAGAAGGGGTTAATAAGAGCCTATCTAGTACTGTAATACATTACAGTACAAAGAAATTAATCCATAAAACAGTGCAGACAGCAAAACATACTGTTGCTGTGCAAGATTACTGCTTACACAGTGATGAATGGCAGGGAAGGGGTTAATACACAGTGAAAGACTTTCATAAAACCTGCCAATTTTATATCACTAATACTGATCTGTCTCTTTCCGTCACAAAAATGTGTGAATATTGATCCGACCAATTTTGATCTGACCAGGGCGAATGGTGAGCTTAATTGAGAAATCACCAAACCACCTTTGCCACTAATTCGCTGTTACTGATGTACTCAGACAGCTTAAAAAAAAAATCTCAAATATTTTTACTTTACATGTAATCCCCTAGCGGTTATGTATAAAAATAAAAAAATATGCAGACAGATAAAAATTGCTTTGGCGTCAATATCATTGCATAAGAAGTGATCGACGGCAAAGAAGGGGTTAATAACTCTTAGAAGAGCCTTTTTAGTACTGTAATAAATTACAGTACAAAAAAAAATTAACCCCTAAAAAATGCACAAACAGCAAAAATAAATGCGCTGATGTGCACGATCACTGCTTATGCAAGATCAGTGGCAGGGAAGGGGTTAAACGCAGGGAATTGCTTTAATAAAAATTTTTTTATTGTTTTATTATTTGTGTGTTGTGTATTTATTGTTTTTTTTTTTACTTTTACTTACTTTTAGAACTTTGATCTGTCTCTCTCCCTCACTAAAAAAAATGTGAGGAGAGGGAGACAGATCATAACTGGTCAGATCAATATAGGGTTAATATTGATCTGACCAGTCAGTGGGGATGTTCAGCAGAACATCCCCACTGCCTGTCAGTGTGCCTGGCAGTCACTGATTGCCTCTGTGAAGAGGCAATCGTGTGACAGCCAGAGAGCACAGGAAGCAGGTACTTCCTGCCTCCTGTGCTCTTGCTCTTAGAAGGGCAGCGCCATCTTGGTCACTCAGTGACCAAGATCGTGCATTTTTTTTTTGTGTTTCTGATTGCCTCGACTTGCGAGGCAATCAGGAACACTTTCTGAGCATAGGAAGCGAAAGATTCGCTTCCTATGGTCGTTTTTGAAATGCCCGCGTTTTAAAGGCTCTGTGCCTTTAAAACCGGCATTTCGATCGCTCTCCGGAGCGATCGAAATGCCGACGGGCATTTTTTTTTGTATTGTATGCTGCTTCCATATGGAAGCATCGTTACAATACCATCAGAGCACTGAAAGCGGAAAAACTCCGCTTTCAGTGCTCGTTTTGACACAGGACGGACTAGGTCCGTCCTGTGTCACTAACGCCTCGGCACACAGGACGGACCTAGTCCGTCCTGTGTCGCCAAGGGGTTAAAGTGCCAACTACACAAAACTACACAAACGTGCTGCTCTCTGCAGCCCTAACTTGGTAACTGCACATATTTACATTTATCAGGAGACTATATATTCGATAGAGTAGAAATGGTTTGGGAAACCAGCTGAGCGAATGGATGCATAAAGCATTACTGTGGAAGTTGCCATTCTAACACACTGTGCAATATCAGACTTTAATTACTGTGGAGATTAAACTTTTTGGCAGGCCGTGAATCATGGGAATTATAACATTTAATATTTGTCACTCTACTGTTAAATCTGTATATTAGGTTTGCAGAATTGGAACGAACAGCATAAATTAGGAGAAAAATGTGTTTCAAATGTGTCTACCTGTGGCTCTATATGCAAACAAACTATGTTTAATGAGAAATTTACATATCAAGCCAGAAGGTGATGTCAAACAGGAGACAAACCACAGGCACATTTTATTGAATTTTTTTTTTTCTTAGTTTACTAATTTTCTTGCAATTCTACCAACACAATGTACAAATCATGTTTATTCCCTACATTCACAGTATAAACAATGTTTAGGTGATGTACTGTTCACATGTGTTTAAGCCAGCCAACAGTCCCTGATGAGTTTGAAGAGGATCCAATAGAACTTAAGACCATTTAACAGCAGTGGTTTCCAATCCAGTCTTCAAGGCACACCCAACAGTACAGAATTTATTGATAATCCAGTTGTGTCTACGGAGTTTTTAAAAATGTTGTGTTTTAACCAGCTTAGGACACAACTGGGTTATCCCTAAATCCTGGACGGTTGGGTTGCATTGGGGACATGTTTGGGAAACAGTGGTCTAGAGCAAGGGTGTCAGACCAACATCTGGGAATATATCCTACAGGGCTCATCGGGAGAAAGAAAATGGATTTGTAAATTTAGTGTGACATTTTTTGGGGGAGGTGTGGTGTTTTACTAGTTTTACAGATATAAATCCATAAAGTAAAAGGTCTTTCTTGTTAATCAAAGCCCTTATCAAGACATGTTGCTCAAATATATACACGTGTAAGCTGTATCATTGCTTCCAGCTCTGGCCTTATCGAACAATAACTAATAAGCTAAGATTGTGATGGCAGGTAAGAAGCAAGAGATCCACTTACACTACTCATAACAAAAGTTGAGGATTATTCGCTATTTCTTCGCTGTAAAATGTATAAGGCTTTCTGTAAAAGGGACTATCACCTACACATTGATTTTACTGTGCATGTAGAGAATAAAAAAAAAAAACAACCTTGAAAACGATCTATACATTGTGTTAGCAAAACTGCAAACAAATTGCTTTTCAATGGGAAGTTTGTAATTTGCATACAGTTGATGTCATAAGCAGGAGACTCTACAAACATTTAAAACATGTTTCCCCTAATTTAAGCTTTTTCCTGCAATTTTGTCAACACAATGTACAGATCATTTTTATTCTCTACATTCACAGGAAAACAAGGTGTAGGTGATACAGTCCCTTTAGTAATATTATTCCAGGTATCTGTAACTCTCTGTAAAATAAGTTACATTCTTCCTTGGCCTTTGCCCTCTAAATTATCTTTGCTCTAATTTTAAAAAGAGATCCCTGAAGTAATAGGGCTAATTTAAGGACCATATTCAAGCCAAATGGCTTATATTATAAAAAGAAACATCAAGTTTTATAACTTGGGAAACTGGGCATTCTCTAAATCCTGGACTGTTAGGGGGGCATGAGGACTGGTTCGGGAACCACTGTTCTAAAGATCCGGATACAAACATTTCAAGTATATGCTTTAGGATCTTAATGACTACCCCCCATCCAATACCCTTGATACATGCTAATCCAGGTGCAATACATGTATGGTACTAGAGGATGATTAAAATGGTGTATTTATAATTTATGAGACTTGAGTCTTTTGAGGCACACTCAAACACACCTCAGGTATCTTATTGCCTAGATAGGGCCCTAAATTTGGCTTTCATTCAAAGAGGAGGTAATCATATGGTGCATGTATTATCTATGTCTTATGATGTCTCATACTGGTACATGTGGGGTGCAATAGCCTGGATTCGGCAAACAGTGACAGATTGTGTACTGTAAAACAGTGGTTAATTTTTACATTCTGCTATGTAGAATTCATACATGTCTTAAGGCAATTAAAGAGGTTATCTTATAGAAACTCATCTAAGGGCTGATGTGGGTGCTAGTTCTTAGGAGGAATGGCTGCACAACACAGTTACAGTAAAAATATAATGGTTGCGCTCTCATCCTCGCTACATAGCAATAGTGCTACTTAAAAGCTTGCACACATCCCGTCTTTGGAGGCATCTTGTATACAGCATGATCAAGTGGACTTACTCTCCCTCACCTCTATGCACAGTTTAAAAACTTTTTTTCCTGACAAATAACACTTTCATTCACCATACCCCAACTCCATATTAGCAAGCCTGTCTCTACATTTATCTCAAGACAATCTCTCAATCAAAATGCCAACAGTCTACAGTATAACCTTGTAATAACACCTGTAAAGAAGCCCCTAGTGGGTGAAACACATCAGATGTTTCCCCACAGTCCATTCTCAGTCTACTGATTGTGTACACTTAATTTTAACAAGATGCAATATTTACTACTTTTTCAAAAAATGTATATGGTATGTATATATTAGATGTGCTTATTAAAATGTTATTTTTACAGTGACTGTGTTATGCAACCGGTCCTCACTACTATTCCTCCTAAAAAAAAAAAAAAACCTAGCGCCTGCATAAGACCTTAGAGTAGAATATCTATATCTTCTCCTTGAACACTATAGGGAGTTGCCTTCACAGATTGTGGTAAGCAGCACTTTGTTTTTATTATCTCTTTTTCTACACTGCACTGGTGCAAACTGTGACCTTTTGACTTCAACCTGATCATCAAATTAACCATAACGCAACTCTGACGCTAAATCTCAATCCTTGTTATTTTTTTTTAATTTTTAAGCTGAAACATTACTACAAGAGAGTGAAGGAAGTGCTAACATTCCAAAGCTCTTGCCCACAACAGAGCAGCACCAATTCCAATATGGCGCATACAATGGCTCCTGGGAGTAATTATAAGTCTGCCTTACTTTTACACACACACAAACTTATTCAAATAAAATATATATTTATTGGTAAGCCAAGGTATATTATGTATAATAGATATCATTGAATTTGATATATATATAAATATATATAACAATGTATTTTAGGTGTATATGACTGTGCATGCAAATCAGTACGTTTGTGATGTATACACAAGCCTATGTGTGTGCAATCTAATCATTGATAGTCTATGTCCCTGAATGGCAGAAATAACATACGGTCTCCCTAGTCACTAGGTATACATCAACAAAAGTGGTCAGCAAATCAGTGGTGTTTGAACCGGGCTCTACCAGGTCCAAAACTTGTAAACATGGTTTAATTTGACTTCACTGCTGAGGAGTGCTGAGCCATTCCGTTTGTGTTTGCTAGTCACTAGGTGACACATAGTTTTCAGGTCTGTATTCAATTTGAGGAAGGAGTACAATAAATAGCGGAAAAGTATCTGAAGAAATTAGCCAAGGAAAAATGTTATGTATGCTGCTAGGTGTATGCTGCTAGGTGTATGCTGCAAATATACAAACATGAACAGGCAGAGCTATGCAATTTATAATTACATTGCTGGATGAGCTCCTCAAATGCCTGTGTCTGTTCCCGGTCTCTCCGCCTCAGTTCTTTGGATATGTGAAGTTTCCAGCCAGGGTGGCCAGCGGAACGGCAGCTGGTTGCCATCCCTAGCTGCGCCCTTTCCACACCGTTACCAACAGTCACTTATTATTCAGCCACACGGCCTGGTTTTTGAGAAATGTTCACATTTTTTTCCGCCCGCGGAATTAGTCGTTCTCTGCGGCTGCGCTTCGTGAAGCGAGTCCTCCAAGCGGGAGGACTCTGAGTGTGACAGGAGGATCATCATCTAGGCGCCGCGTCGCACAACAGCTGATGTATGGGGGAGGAGCCTTTCAACTCACGTAGCTGCCAGCCTCTGAAAATGTTTTGCGCATGCGTTAAAGTTTTGGTGACTGATGATAGGATATACAGGAGCCAGCTGTTATGAATCGGAAGAGCAGTTCTATCATTAGACAATGTTCTATCAATAGGTAGAGCAGTTCTGTAAGCAGAGCATTCCAGTCAGTGCTATCCAGGGCCTGCCCAAGACATTGTGCTGCCTGGGGCAAATAATTAAATGTTTTATTTAATAGAAAAAACAGTTTGTAACTGACAGACAACAATAATAACAACAACATCAACTATAGACATCCTCCAGTATGAGTTTGGTCACATAGCTTTATATAAAATATTTTAAATAAATGCCAGGATTTAACCCCCTCAATATGCCAGAATTTTGCCATTCAATATGCCAGCATTTAACTCCTCAATATGCCAGTATGATGTTGCCAATTAATATGCCAGTATTATTTAGCCATTTAGTATGCCATTATGATTTAGCCAATCAATATGCCAGTATAAATTCCCCTCAATATGCCAGGATTTTGCCCCTCAATATGCCAGATTTAGCCATTTAATATTCTAGGATTTTGTCACTCAATATGCCAGATTTAGCCATTTAATATGCCAAATTTAGCGATTTAATATGCTAGGATTTTGTCACTGATGCCAGGATTTAACCCCTCAGTATGCCAGATTTAGCCATTTAATATGCTAGGATTTTGTCACTCAATATGCCAGGATTTAGCCATTTAATATACTAGGATTTTGTCACTCAATATGCCAGATTTAGCCATTTAATATGCTAGGATTTTGTCACTCAATATGCCAGATTTAGCCATTTAATATGCTAGGATTTTGTCACTCAATATGCCAGATTTAGCCATTTAATATGCCAGGATCATTTGATCATTTTACACCCCCCCCCCCCCCCTTTCCCTGTACTTACCTCCTGGATGCTCCATGCAGACGATGCTGGTCTCCTCCGTGCAGTCTTCCCTCCTGCACGGAAGAATGAAGCTCAGCCACCGGGTATGAAGTAACGTCATATCTGGTGTGAAGGAGGTTTTTTATTTCTTTTTACTTACCTTTTCTGATGCGGCTGCCGGCTGCTGTCCACATGACTGTCTCCGTGTGAGACAGTGATATGGGCAGCGGCGGGGAGGCGGTTTCTTCAAGATTCGGCTAAGCGAATCTCTGCCCCATTGTAGGGCCGGCCCTGGTTCTATCAAGACTGTCAAAGCCGGTCTATCATTGTATTAGACTATCAAATCCAGTCTATCAGTTGAAGAAGACTAGCAACGCAGTTCTCTCAGCTCAATCAAACTATCACAGCACGTCTGTCAAACTATCAAAATCGTTCTATAAGTTGAATCAAACTATCAAAACAGCTCTGTCAGTTGTATTATATTATCACAGCAGTTCTGTTAGTTGAATCAAACTATCACATCAGTTGAATCAAACATTACAGTAGTTCTATCAGTTGTATTAGACCAGGGGTGTCCAAGTTGTTCTGCAGTGGCCCACTCTCACATACACACATAGAAATTCACACACACTCTCACATACACACATAGTCACACTTACACACACACTCTCGCATACACACCCACAGAGTGACATACTCTGACATACACACATAAAGTGTCACACTTACACACTCACATACACAGATAGTCACACTTACACACACAGTTGTATTAGACTATTGCAATAGTTCTATTAGTTGAATCAAACTATCATAGCAAATCTTTCAGTTGAATCAGACTATCACAACAGTTCTATCAGTTGAATCAAACTGTCACGTTAGTGCTATCAGTTGTATTAGACTATCAAAGCCAATCTATCAGTTGTATTAGACTATCATCGTCAGTCTGTCAGTTGTATTGAACTATCAAAGCCAGTCTATCAGTTGTATTAGACTATCACAGCAGTTCTATCAGTTGATTCAAACTATCACAGTAGTTTTGTCCGTTGTATTAGACCAGTGTTTCTCAACTGGTGGATCACAAGCTGGTGGGCAGTGGGTCACGGAACCTTTCATGGAAGCTATCGGATAAAATCCAGATGTGACAGGACTGAGAATCTGGGACACATCCCATAAAATATTAGACTATGAGGATAACCTGCTTTTCATGATCACCAAGCCCAGAATTGCTTAATTTACAGGTATGGTGAGTTTTCCAACTTATAAATTAATTACTCCAAATCATTAATATTGAACATTACCATGTCACTAACACTAGATTTAGCCCAAAGATTTCCGTTTAAATGGTGTAAAGGGAGGCTGAAATACCTCTGTATCTGGTTGGTGGATGACCTTGCGACCCTATACCAGCACAATTTTCTGATACTCATTAAAACTCTATGAACAGAATTGCCCATACGGTCCAAACAATACACCTCATGGTTTGGCAGAATCAACGTTTTGAAAATGAATGTGATGCCATGGCTATTATATCTGTTTCAGACAATACCTAAACTTCTTTTACTTGCCTCCATAAAAACTATGTTCCTGAAATTCATCTGAGCTAAAAAGCACCCAAGAATCAAATACACAATACTGGCTCATCCAAAGCTTAGGGGGGAACGGGAATACCCTGTCCATGTCTTTACTATCAAGCGTGCAACCTTCTGAGAGCTCTGGAATGGGCTCACCACCCGCCACATAAACTGTGGATTGAGGTCGATTTGAGCCATAGTGGTTGTCCCCTCCATCAATTGTTGTGGTCCCCCAAACACTTTGAAATCCCTGACCGGAGAGCACCCATTCATTAATGCAACCATTCAATTTATTTGACTTGACGACTTACTCTTCGCCAGTGATGTCTATTAGAAATTACCCTCCTGGTTGTAACCCTGATCTGTTCCTGACTACCCTCCAAACTGACCAAGCACAGATATCTCACTTTCTAACTAGCTAAAATGCACACAATCCTAGATGGGAGAACACCCACACCGCTGGAATGACTACGATACTGGCAACTGACAAGTTTCTGCCACACTATTGCGAGGAAACATTCACTTGACTAGGGACCACACTCCTTACGAACTATTATGTTCGAGATCAGAGTTGCTGCCACACGGTATCTCCTGCCTGTATAAACTCATACTGCAGGAATATGACCACACTCCTTTGTGTTTCCAGAGCCAATGGGAAGAAGCACTATAGATATCTCTAGAGCCAGAGGATTGGGCAAAAATACACACACTCAAAATTCAAGATAACTTTTACAAACTCCTCACCCACTGGTACCACACACCTGCAAGATTACACTCTATGTCACCTCTGATCTATGTTGGAAATGTGGTGAGGAAAAGGGCACCTTGATACATATCTGGTGGGAATGCAAACATATTGTACCATTCTGGACACGAATACATTCCACCATTTATTAGCTTCACTGATGCACCAATATTCCTACCTCCCGGGCCCATATCCAGTGGGGGGATTCCAAAATTTTAGTAACCAGTTCCGACTTTAAAGCATGGTGTAATATTTTTTTCTCTAATGTCAAACAAAATTTTAATAAAAACGACTTGATTTTTGCTAAACAACAAAAGTTTTCTACAATTTATATAATGTGGGTTATTTAAAGTGAATTCAAAGTGACATTTGAAGTTTTTAATAATATTGCCTTTGACAAGTGTAGATCTGCCTCACTATAGTATTAGTGAGGGAGAGAGACAGATCTGAATAGGTTAACTATTTTAATGTTTTAAATATAAGATAATTTAATAAAAACTGAATAACCAAGGGCTTTTATAAAAGCCCTTACTCGTGTTTAACCCCTTCCCTGCCATTAATCGCTGCGTACGCAGTGACCTTACACAGCAGCACATTTTTTGTTGTCTGTGCATTTTGTAAGTTTTTTTTTACTGTAATTTATAACAGTATGACAAAAGCTCTTTTAAGAGCTATTTACCCCTTGCTTGCCATAGATCAGTGCCTAAGCAGCGATCTAGCTCAAATGCAGCCATCTGGCCGCAGAAGCATTTTTTCCAAGTTAACTTAATTCCAAGTTAGAAATGCGCACCCCCCAAATGTGGCCTTTTAGCCACCAAACAACCCAACAAACCTATGCATGATGTGGAACACATATTGGGGTGTTGTGTGGCAGTGACACATACCAAAATCTGTGAATTGATGTCTGAATTCAAATGTATATGAAAAAAAGACACAAAAAATTTACTATCCAATATTTTGAGAAAGCGTGGTGGTAGCTTTTGTAGTGGGTGCAGCAAATGACAAAGAAGAAAATTACACCTAAACACAAACAGCACAGAAATGTTAAAATAGCCATTGTCCAGAATGGCCAACAATGTTTCTAAGGGTCTGTCCTTAAGGGGTTAATAGTATCTCCTTGGGAACAATTACTAATGACAGCCTTAGCAACAGTGCTCAATGCCAGTCAGCAGCTGCACGGGCCAATTTGATATTGACATGTATAAAACGAGGTATTGATTTACAGGAGGAGGATATAATCTTGCATCTTTACAAGTCAATCGTAAGACCTCACCTTTAATATGCAGTACAATTCTGGGCACCAGTCCTTAAAAAGGATATTATGGAACTAGAAAAAGTGTAAAGGAGAGCTAAAATATTAATAAGGGGAATGGAGGATCTTAGTTATGAAGAGGGGCTAAAAATACACTAGAAAATAGGCGATATGATAACATCATATAAATATGTGGTGCCATCAAATGCAATAAAATTATTTTTAAAAGGGTCTGGATGTTTTTTTTTTTTTTTTTAGAAAAGCAGGATTGTCTGGCCTGAACCTGTTGGCAGACTGACCCAGGTTGCAGCCAGTTGTCTTTCGCTTTTCTCACTTGCTTATGTCATATCCTTTTGCATTGCTTGCTTGTTAATTTTCTATGCTCGCTCCTGCTTTTGCCTTCCTTTCTGGCTATGCTTATTACCTATGCTCATTCCTGCCTTTATTTTGCATACCTGTACCTTGTTTCCTCCTTGCTCTGCCACATAGTGGTATCTCCCCCAGAGTGGCATCCTTTCTTGAGCTGCAGGGGACCTGGATCCCCCTGTCTAACAGCAGGGGATGTCTGCTTCGTCACAGAAGTCCTGGCGGTCGTGCCGGGCGGCAGCAGGGGAGGTCTGCGCTCGTCGCGCAGACATTCTCTGCTGTCCCGCTAGCCACCAGGAGAATCGGGCAGCTGGTGGATGTCTGCACGATACGTGCAGACATCCTCCATGCTGCCCGACATGGCAGTCTATTATGACGGACCAGCTGTCCGTCATAATAGACTGCCGTGTCGGGCAGCATGGAGGATGTCTGCACGTATCGTGCAGACATCCCCCGGCTGCCCCCACTAGCCACCAGGGAACTAAACAAGGTGATGGGGAGGGGGGAGGACACAGACAGACAAGGAGAGGGGGGGGGAGAGAAAAGGGGAGGGGGGGATAGAGAGAGGGAGGGGGAGGACACAGACAGACAAGGGGAGAGAGGGGGGAGACATAGACAAGGGGAGGGAGGGGGACAGAGAGAAAAGGGGAGGGGGGATAGATAGAGACAAGAGGAAGGGGGAAGAGAGATAAGTTTTTGGGGGAGAGAGAGACAACACTGGGGGGGAAAGAGACAGCTGGGGGAGGGGGAGAGAGGCCGCATTGGCACATAAAAGGAAATAAAAACAAGAAATGCATTTGTATAATATAAATTTTTTATTAAATATTAAAAAGCAATTTACATATATACAAGTTAAACTTTTTTCCTATAGGGTAGTCTTATAATCAGGCTTTTAGTTTTTTTCCTAAAGGAATGTACAAATTTGGGGAGGTCGTCTTATAATCAGGGTTGTCTTATAATCGAGCAAATACGGTAAGTTATCTTGCAAAGCAGTAGTGCTGGTTGCCTCTGGACGTTGCTCATGAAATTGGAGTCTATGTCTGCTCTTTTGCCCTGGACCAAAAACCAGAAAATTAAGGGATGAGCGACAAAAAACAGCCTCAAACTAATGGAGAAATAAATAAAAAATATATCAACCAAAACACACTGCAGCTAGTGGAGAGAAGTTTACCTCAACTCAAAAATGCAACGTGTAAAGCACAAGAGCAAAGTGTATGGACACTATGGACAAAAATAATAAAACTCAATAAAAAATATACTATATAATAAATCACAATATTAACTGTGCGAAGGCCATGGGAAAATTAAGTACTGTAAGGATAAGGTTCAAAAATGGTTATGTAGGTGATGTTGGATTGTAGTTTTTGTTTTATTACATTCTCACCCCAAGATGCAACTTACTACTTCAATTCTCCAGCTGTGATCCTTGGCGATCTTTTGGCCAAACAAACCATCCTCTTCACAGTGCATTCGGACAATATAGGCACATGTCCTCTACCAGGTTGATTCATAACATTTCCAGTTGACTGGAACTTCTTAATTATTGCCGTGATGGTAAAAATTGACATTTTCAATGCTTCTTATAGCCACATCCCATGTGCCGCACATCACAGCTATATTACTTGGTCGTATCTTTGTGTATTTTTTTGAAGAAAAGATGAAATGGTTAATAAATAGATACTTCTTCACTGCATTCTTTGGTCATATTTACCAAGGGTGCCAATATTAGTAGAGGGCACTGTACAGACAGTCACAAACACACAAACCAGAAGTTTGGGTGGGAGTTAAAGCTGCTTTAGCTCACTACAGGGGAGGGGGGGGGGGGGTCACTTTTTCTACAGCCTGGTCTGTGATGGGCAGAGCAGGCAGTCTGTGCAGCCGAAAAAGACTATTACTTCTTGTTCAGTACTACCCTGAAGGGGAAAAAAAAGTGGTCACAACAGCAAGGGGCGCCATGTGGATGGCAAAACATGGGCCAGACCGCCATGGCAACCTTGACAAAAAGACCTGGTGCACATGAATTTTCAAGCCTTGGCGTGAGTCCAGCCAAGGACAGAAATAACAAAACAAATGCTTGATGCATATGGCACTAAAGTGCTTATTGCTAAGATTTCTATAATCTAGGGACATAAACATTGCACCAATTATTATCTTAATGTGTAAATGAAGTTTAGTAGTTTTTTGCCAAAAAATTAAGGAAAAACTATAACAGTGTAGAACATGTTGCTTTGTTCATATCGGGGTTATGTAGAGCAGAGCAGTGCAAACAGCGGTGCATTTATATTCATTTTAAAGTAGTATTTTAATAACATGGGATAAGTACCTCCCATTTGCTCGGATATAAGACGACCTCCCAAAATTTGGGTATTCCTTTAGGAAAAAAACTAAAAGCCTGAATATAAGACTACCCTATATGAAAAAGTTTAACTTGTATATATTCACGTGTAAATTGCTTTTTAAAATTTAATAAAAAATTCTGATATAAAAAAAAATGCATTTCTTGTTTTTATTTCCTTTTATGTGCCAATGCTGCCCCTACCCCCCAGACTTGCCCGGTGCTGGCTCTCTACCCCCCAAAGCTGTCTCTCTCCCCTCTCCCTCCCCCCAACGTTGTCTCTCTCTCCCCTCTCCCTCCCCCCAACGTTGTCTCTCTCTTCCCCTCCCTCCCCCCAACGTTGTCTCTCTCTCTCCCTCCCCCCCAACGTTGTCTCTGTCGCCCCCTTCCTCCCTCTCCCCAACGTTGTCTCTGTCTCCCCCTCACGTTGTCTGGTCATGTGAGGTCATGTGGCCTTCTGGCTTCCGTCATAATAGATGGAACTATCGTGCAGACATCCACCGGCTGCCCCAATCTCCCTGGTGGGTAGTGTGGGCAGCCGGAGGATGCCTGCACGATACGCACAGACATCCTCCGCTGCTGCATTGTGCAGACATCCACTGGCTGTTAGCGTGGGGGATCCAGGTCCCCTGCAGCTCTGTGGGGAACCTGGATCCCAGTCTTGTAGTCAGACCTCGATTTGAGGTCAGACTATAAGACGACCTCGAAAATAAGACGAGGGGTCTTTTCCTTATATTCGAGCAAATACGGTAATCTAGAAACAACTCAACAATGGCATAATCCTTCATTGACATGCGTTCAATTAATAATGTATATCAATACCAAGATGTGTCTATCCATTTAAACAAACATCACAAAAACTATTAGAATAGGGAAGGTCTGGTGAAAAATACACATCATCTTATTCTATATGGGCTTTGATGTAATCACGTACTCCAATGTCATGCAGTCCCTAGACATGACCACAAGATGGCACATGCTGAATTAGAAATACTTGCTGTGGTTTGCAAGCACGTCTCCAAAATGGGATGCTCACTGGGATGGATTTTTATTTGTCTTAAACAAACCTAAAAAAGCATAAAGCTCACTATATCTGTGTATATCTAACACTGGCCACATAAAATAAAAAGGCACCCCAGTGCTTTTTAAGCATTAGCCTAGGATATATCAATACATTAACATTTATTTATATAGCGCCAACAATTTACACAGCGCTAGGTACAGAGCATAGAAGCAGGCCTGCCAACATGGGGGGACAGGCGATACTGGTGTCCCATGCCCGGCTGGTCCAGGGGGCCCTGTGGGCCCGGGTCATGCAGGTAAAAAAAAATTTTTTTCAATCTCTGTTAAAAGCCGGTCCGCGTCTATGGAGGAAGCGTTGTGCGCTCCCCTCCAGCCGTGCGGCTTCAGTAAAGTTTGTTTGAAAAAAAATAATGCGACTGGAGTTACTCTGGTCGTTTTTTTTGTTTTTTTAATAAACTTTATTGAATCCGCGCGGCTGGGGGGGGGCGCACAACGCTTCCCTCACAGCCGTCGAACGGCAGAACAGCAAGGAGGTAAGTACTGGGGAAGGGTGGGAGGAGGGTGGTATATAACGAGCATACTGAGGGCCACAATCCTGGCATATTGAGGGGCAAAATCCTGGCATATTAATTGTCAAATTCCTGGCATACTGAGTGACAAAATCCTGGCATATTAATTGGCATAATCCTGGCATATTAATTGGCATAACCCTGGCATATTAATTGGCATAACCATGGCATATTAATTGGCATAACCCTGGCATATTAATTGGCAAAATCCTGGCATATTAATTGGCATAACCCTGGCATATTAATTGGCATAATCCTAGCATATTAATTGGCATAACCCTGGCATATTAATTGGCATATTGAGGGGCAAAATCCTGGCATATTGAAGGGCTAAATCCTGGCATATTGAGTGGCTAAATCCTGGCATATTGAGTGGCTAAATCCTGGCATATTGTGGGGCAAAATCCTGGCATATTAATTGGCATATTGCTGGGCAAAATACTGGCATATTAAATGGCACATTGAGGGGCAAAATACTGGCATATTAATTGGCAAAAGAATAGCATATTGAGGGGCAAAATATTGCCATATTAAATGGCACATTGAGGGGCAAAATACTGGCATATTAAATGGCACATTGAGGGGCAAAATACTGGCATATTAAATGGCATATTGAGGGGCAAAATACCGGCATACTAAATGGCATATTGAGTGGAAAAATACGGCATATTAAATTGCATATTGAGGGGAAAAATCCTGGCATATTAAATGGCAAAAGAATGGAACATTGAGGGGCAAAATCCTGGCATATTAAATGGCAAAAGAATGGCATATTGAGAGGCAAAATACTGGCATATTAAATGGCAAAAGAATGGCATTTTGAGGGCAAAATACTGACTTATTGAGTGGCAAAATATTACTGGCATATTGACCAACTGCTCCCAACCACCCTCCATATTACAGTAGGTATAACATGCAAGGGTAGGTGGGGCGAGTGGGAGATATTGTCGGGGGGGGGGGGGACTAGGGGGCCCAGAATATTTGTTCAGTAAGGGGCCCTGAAATTCCTGGTGGCGGCCCTGCATAGAAGGGAACTACATACTAAGGCAGACAAACAGAGACAGACTGATACATGAGGTAGAGAGCCCTGCTCACAATCTAGAGGGAGTGGGGGACATGAGACACATAAGGGAGTGAAAAGGTCAAAGGTAAGGTGGTGGCAGTACTGTTTGGATGTAGGGATGAAGGGATGTTTGGAGCTAGGTGGCGTTGGCCTAAGATTAAATATGTGTGTTCTAGTTGGATGGGTTGTTAGCTTCCTATTCCTAACAGTGTTTGAGGACAGTGAGAGGGATTATCTGAGCAGTCATCATCCCTACCCCCTTAATAATGAACATTTCTATCTTTCAAGTACATGGAATTAATTCAAACTTAAAGGGATTGCAGGCAAATCCATGAATTAAGAGGAAAACATGCTTTAAATGTGTCTGTAGTGTCACCTGCGCATGACATCACCTCTGGCTTGATATGCAAGTGAGCTAGTTTCAGCAGGAAATGTGTGATTTTCATATCAAGCCACAAGGTGGTGATGTCATAAACAGGAGACTCCACAGACAAAAATATACATCATTTATCTTCACTTTTTTTCCCATTCACTACATTCACACCATAAATAATGTGTAAGTCTCTTTAATTGCATTATTTCTAAAGCATCATATCAGAACATATCGGCACAAAGGTATTCTGGGATTAAATCCTGACCATTGTAGATGTACGTGTGACACAATATGCCGCCACAAATAGTATTATAGTCTGTAATAATAAAACTGTTATTTTAAAGTTTTTTTTCTTTGCAGTTTTAGTCTTTCATTTGTTTCATTTGGCCCCTCTCTTTTGAATCCTTTAGTTGCCCGAAACCTGTGGAGGAGATAAAACCAAATCAATCTAAGGTTTAAATTTGTAATTTTGCTAGCACAATGTATAGATCATTTTTAATCATGTTTTATTGTCTGCATTCACAATAAATTCAATGTTTAGGTTATACAGTCCCTTTAGTTCTAAAGAAAACTTCTTCTGGGCCAACAGAAAGAACAAGGATTGGCAAAGTGTTGAACTTGATGAAACTAAGTCTTTTTTTTTAACCAACATAATTATGTTACTAAGTACAACAGTTTAAGATTATTCATTTATTTGAGAGTGGGACCATAAACCGTGTCTCCCCTAGGTAACCGAGTTACAGTAATGTTACTTTGAATAAGCATATCAACTAAGACATTTTGGCTGTAGTCCTTCATTTGCAAAGGATTTATGTTCAAAGTTCAAACAGAATAGAAACTAGATTTTGATAGCAGATAAGACCCAACAGGCTGTCTGTTGAAGAGTTTTATACATGCCTTGTTTACCAGTACTTGCTTCTGTATTTATTGAATAGTCTTGCAATGCATACATTCTCCTGGCACTTACTCAAAAAGTTATAATACATATAACTACTTCTTTGTAAGTGATTAATGTGTCAACTAGATGACCAAGACATCTTTCACTTGTTAGACACTTTACTAGAGGAATATATTTGCAAAATTGAAAGCTCTCATTTGTAACAAATTCATTTTTTTTTTCTTTTTGTGTTTTGATAATGGATAGTCTGAGAAAATGCTAAAGAGCACTGAAAGCAAAGACTACACTCTAACCCTTAATTAAATTATGCAAATAATCAATTTAATTAGAATTTGAAGAGTATGAGGAACTTAATTTATCATCTGGTTAGAATTCTGTGGTTGATGAACTGTATGGAATCATTTAGAAGAGAAATTTAAACGCATTTTATTGTTATTGTGCATAGATTTTTGGTCAGTAAATTGCATGCCAAGTTTGAATATATTTCCTTTCAGTGTTAAAATCATTAACGTTGAACTCCTTAAGTCCAATTAACAATTCTGCAGCTGGTAATTACTGAAATGTTATTGTTAGCTGCAAATGTATTGTAAAGACAAAAATATGTTTTCTACTTTCTACTCTGACCCATTCTTGCACCTCCAGGCCTCATGCCACATGAAGCATGTCCGCCCCATCTCTATCACTATAATCTTGAATATTGGTGAGTGTACTAATGTTAGAAAATGCCAATGTAAATCTGCTTGGTAACTGCTCTAATGTGTGTTTTGAATGTAGAGCAAATAAGTGGTTTAGTGAATTCAGAAAGCCTACAACAACCAGCGTTGTAAAGCAGCCCATTAAATCTTTTTTTTATTTTTATTTTAAACTTCTTTATTTATCCATTTTAAGAGGTACAAAAATAAGTGTATACAGAAAATATGTAAAACATTAAAAAGACGATACAGCACAAAATCAAGACTTTTTGAGTTATTAATGTGCAAATAACAAAATCAGTGCCTTTTCAAGATAAAATCGATGACTCCATAACCATATTCGATATAAGTATTAGCGATAAGTAAAGCTCAGTAGATCCTATCACTGTATACACCTACACGTGACAACGAACCAAGACAATGGTGATTTTGCTCAGATGTTTGTAGCCAACATTGCCAAATCCGGAAGAAGCCTTCTGGATTAAAATGAGCATAAAAGAAGCCTTTTTCCATTGAAGCAATACCTCCGCCCACCAATTTAATGGCTTCTCACTTTTCTAGTTTCTAGCCATTACTATCTTCATTGCTAAGAGAATTTGTATCACTAAGTCCATCCAATCCAAAATGGAGTAAGGCCGTTCCTGGGTCTGGAGTGATAGAAACGCTTATCAGTTTAGATACCACCGCAAATATTTCCTTCCAGCTGTTAATTAACCTTTTACATTGCCACCATATGTGAAGACTTGGTTATAGGTTATAATACAGATAAATACTCTTTGTAAGTGATTAATGTGTCAATGAAAGATGACCAAAACATCTTTCACGTGTTAGAAACTTGGCTAAGAGTAACATATTTGCACAATTGAAACCTCTCATTTGTAACAATTTAAAGTGCCATCAATCTTTAAAAATAACTTCATGTACTTTGGTCAGAATGGATTTTTATGTATCTGACCTCTACGAATTTTAGGAAAAATGCTGTCATTTTCAAGTTCCACAATATGAATGTGGTAGGCTAATGTTTTCCATATTCCACAGTGAGTAGGAGAGAGGGTGGAGTCTCACTGCAAGAGCAGAAGAAAGTTATGACAATACACACCACTGCCAAGTAATTCATTTGGGTATATATACTCATTTTTTTGGGTTTTTTTTTATGGTAGATGGATAATTGTGGCAGCCTTTTATCATCTGCCCAAAATACATGTCATTGGTGAATCCCCCTGGGTATATTATTATTTCAGGTAGGCAGTTTGGATGAGGGCCTACCTGAATGGGTTGATTTTCATTTGCAACTCTTGATTAAAGGTATCAAGGATTATAAATGTGATAGTAAACATTTACTCCATGAACTAGATACAATGACCGGTAGCTCACAGTATAACTTTGCCTCTCTGGGTGTGTCATCCCTGTACTCCTCTAATACACACCATAAAGGCTTGCAAGGCCTACATTTTTGTTTCTGTCACAGTTTTCCAGCTATTCAAATTCCTTGCAATTTGTTGAATGTTTCCTGAACCACAATTATTATTTGATATGATCACATACTTTGCAACGTTCTACACTAATCTTTTCAAGTATTGGTGGGAATGGTGGCACATCTTTGGAGGTTATTATCCATATTGTAATTATATTAAATAGCATGGCAGGTATATTGATGATTTGCTGTTGGTGTGGATTAAAACACACCAAAAAAAAACAAAAAAAACAGAGGATACAAAATTATACGTGATCTAAATTACTTTACAAAGTTTACCTTGGCGTTTCAAACACATTTGATCTCTTGTATTTGCCGCTCACAGGATATCATGTGATGGTCACACAGGTTTAGACAACCTGCCTCTGTCTTACTGGAGTGCAGCAGGAACCCCCTTGGAACGATAAAGCAGATTGCGAATGTGCCCCTGCCCACTACTGACAACACAGAGAGGTGCTGTGTAGACTCTTCCCATTGGCCAATTCAAAAAGTCCCACAACTGGCTTGCTGGTTGCTCACATCCCTATTGGTTGATGGTTAAAAGGGCAGACGTGGCTCGTCTGCTGATTGACTTGCCTATTCACCAGAACTTTACACAGCAGAGAGCCGATGGATGGCATCAGGCAGGCGGCCAGGATGGTCATCAGGGGAAAATAATCACTGTAAAAGTTACCTTCAGCAGCTGCTTCTCAATAAAGGTTAATCCCGACTGCTGAGCACATTCTCTGGGTTATAAAGTAGGCAGTGCAGGGATCTGCTGCTCACAAAGTAGGCACTTTCCCCACTGCTCGCTCATACCAAGCCTCCAGAGGTAGGCGCTGTCCTGATTGGTCCCTTAGTTAAAGGCCCGAGGTAAAGTGATTAAACCCCGATGTACTCCAGGGTTCTGCCTCTACAGTGATTTTGATTGGTTGCCAGTAGTGTTGAGCGAACCCGAACCGCACTGTTCGGGTTCGTACCGAACATTACAGTTTTTGGACCACGGACCCGAACACTGACATTTCACTGTATGTTCGGGTTGGAGTTCGGGGTTCGGTGATTACATTCTAGGTAATGCTATGGGCTTTCTATAAACCGAAATAGAGTGCCCATTCATAAGAATAGGGATTTTATTTCGGTTTATAGAATAGCAATAGCATTACATGTATTCCATAAACCGAAAGTCTATAAACCGAATGTCTTTTCAAGATTTTAAAGAAATGTTCATCTATCTTGCAACCTTTTTATAACAAGAATTTGACACTGAGTTAATTTAATGCTACAAAAAAGTTCATAGCACATTATATTCTTGTTTCTCTTGTGTACTATTAACATTTTGTACAACAGAAAGTGCTAATAATCAAATATGTAGGTCCAAAATTACTGTATAGTATTACAAGGATTTATCTTCCCCCATTTTAAGGAGTGTAATCTGTGTAGCTCTATAGAAGAAGCTGTTGCTAGTGAGTGGTGGGGTTAATAGGCAGTCAGGATACTTTTAGTTTTTTAGGGGCCCAAAGTGAATAATTTGCATTAGGCCTGTATGGTACAAGGACAATATAGCCAGCTAGCGCACTTTACCTTAAAGGAAACTAGACCTCCCTATCCCCACACCTCGCCAAAAGTCCTACTCAGACTCCCCACTGAAAAGCAATACAAATTGCTATTCACTATCAACTAAGGAATTTTAAATTGGGAGGCGATTTGCAACTCCCTTATTGGTTCCAATTTCAAGGTCCCTGTCCAGTTAATAAGTATGTCACCCCACCCCCCACCGACAGTTTTGGGGGCGTTATGTTAATCCATCTAAAGTAATGTTCCGGGGGCTTGTCCTATGCCCTCAACATCTGAATAAATAAACCCCCTGCAAATAAATAATATTTGTCCCCCATGCATCATAAATAATAAAATAAAATGACCCCCCTTATTTGGGGACTGCCAAAGCCCCCAGAGAACATAATAATGTTCTCAATGTATTCTTCCTGGTAAAAAAAAAACTTTCTAAATATATAAATAAAATAATTAAATTAACCCTACCGTGCACCGTTGGGGGGAATGATTGTTAATAATGGCCCAAAATCTGTAATGAAAATAACTCCCTTGGCACTGAAACGGTACCCTGTTAGGAGCAGTAGGTGTGCCGCACACCTAGCACGGAGCAACCACGCTGTGTATTTCTGGGGTTTGTGTGCTCCGAACAGAGAGCACACAAGCTCCGAACAGAGAGCACACAAACCACGGAAATACATCTGGGAGACAGACAGCAGCTGTGAATTCGGCAACAGCGTCACTCACTCTGGTGCCAATTCAACAAGCACTAGAAGTATACAAATTTTCATATATTTTTAGTGCTTGTCGAATTGGCAACAGAGTGAGTGACTCTTGCTGAATTCGTAGTTGCCGCCGGCTCCTCGGATGTAACTCATGTAGTTCTGGGGGTTTGTGTGCTGGCTGTTCGCACCTCACAAACTCCGGAAATACACGAGATACATCGTGCCCCTGAGTGACAGGTGTGCCCTGGACTGGCAGCAATACGCCCCTGGTTAGGAGTCCCTCCCCAGATGGTATTGACAAGGGGGGATTTATTGTTTTACATGGGGGAGGGCTTTTTAGGCTAAGTCCTACTCAACTAGACTGAAAAGCTTTTTTTTTTTCATCTCGGCAGGCTTCACAATCGTGGAGGTCGAGATTAGTGAATAAACCCCTCCGACTTTACACTTTTTCTTTTTTTCTTCCCATCAAGCATTTTGTTACTGTTACTATGATGCCTACTCAAATGCCTGATATCTACTTAGCATGGGAGCTATTGACTAAAAGTAAGGTGCAGGTGAGAAGATGGGACCACTTGAGCTCTTCTACCAGGAGCAACTCATCAAGTTTTTACTGCACAATATATAGTCAAGGTAGTTAGATGAAACATTAATTAATCTCAACTCATCAGCTCTTTAAGCCCTTTTAGTGAAAAACGGCCTGTTTTGTTACTGTAAAAAAAACACAACTTTCTTTGTTGGGGTCAGTGGGAAATTTCCAAAACGAGAATTTGAAGGACCGCATTAAGATGTCCTGGATGCACCTTCATCGTTAGTGATTGCATCTGCTTTGTCGGAACATCTGAAGGGAAACTGGAAAGTAAACTGACATTGAGGTCTCTGCTGTTTAACCCCTATACAGTGTTGTGATGTAAAACAAATTGGGGACAGTGTTTGAAAAGCAAATGTTTCTTTAGTTAGACAGTAGCAAAGTCCTACTCTGTCCACAGAGGAAGCAGCAAAACTATCAGTTGGGAAAAAAAAAAAAGACTTCAGCACTGAGTAGGTGAGTCCCAATGATATTTACATCAAAACATTTTGGATTAATTAACAAATTTGATTAATCCCAACCCTATATTACAAAATTTGGGCACTATGAATGTTTAAACAATTATTATATAAAAGTGTGGTGACCATAATTTTCCCTATAGAAAATAGTACTGTTTTTTACACAGCATGTAGTATGTATTTTCTGTAACTGCCTCCCATGAAAGACACACTATGATAACCCTATAATAAGGTGTTTTTTTTTTCAGAAAGGGTAGTAAGCACAGATCCAGGAAATCTGTTAGTGGTTAAGTGCTTTAAAATGCCTTTCGTGAGTTCTGTTCAGTAACTTGACTTATCACTACAAGGGTTTCTCTTGCAATCTGTAGGATTCAAAAACCAAAGATATATCTCTATGTAGGACAATGAAATATTTTTTGGCAGATAGGATATCTGGATGGCTAAGGACTTGGAGGCTTTTAATTACATTTCCAATAAAGGAAAATTAGAATGATCTTTCAAGCATGATTTGTGGAATGAGGGTTGTTAGGATAATGGGAATATTTCTGATACTTTGGTTTAGGCTTGTGGGCTCATCTACCACACCATGGCTAAGACCCCTCTCCAAGTATGTGCTTTGGTTCTTGCACTGGCTGGAATGACTTGTGTCCTGGTTTCCACTGTATCCAGTAAATGGAAAATCTCTAGCAGCGCCAGCAACATTATCACCTCCACCTCTACATTTGAAGGCTTATGGATGACATGTGTGGCCACCTCGCTGGGTTCTGTGCAGTGCAAAAAATTCTCCTCTCTATTCAGCCTGGCCAGTAAGTATATTCTATATATATGATTCATATTCTAATTCATGCACCAGGGTGATAGAAATCTTAGCAATATTGCTGACAAAATCCAACTGTTAAAGTTTGAATATTATGTCTTTTATTCCATTTTGTAATTTAACCTTGCTATACTCAGCTGAAGCTGAGAAAAAAGTCATATAATATATTTTATCTTGTAATGGCATCCACCATACTTAATATACGCCTTTTTGTGCTACTTGTCTGTTTGCTTGCCCATTGTACATTGCTGTGGAACATGATGGTGCTTTTAAAAATGTATTTAGTGATAATATTTCAAAAGAAGCCAAATTAGAACTGAACTAATAGTTTCAGAGAAGCCTAAAAGGGATGATTTTTTTTTCTTGTGATATCGTTGTATTTATTACTCCAGCATTCATACTCCAGCAGTATTAAAAGTGCTCCCGACAGACCATTTAATCTCATGAATGTATTTCACAAAATCAAAATGTAGACAGACAGTTCTGAGGTGTCAAATCAGCGGTGGAACAAGTCCGTTAAGGGCCCTGGTGTAGAAATACTTTTTGCAAATGTCCCCCACCACTAGGTCAGTATGACTAACTGTGGGAATGATGCTGGGCAGAGTGTCTGTCATGGACCTTATAAAAGGTATATTGCACTTCTTATTGAGAATAGATATTATTTCTCTTTTTTATTCTCTATAGTCATTGTATAGATAGAATCTTTTTAATATGAACACCCTGTGATTTATTCAAATGTTTGCCTTTTTTGCAAGCAGGCGTCCATTTTATATCCCTGTAGATTAATTGTTTCTTACTGGGAATCTGGGCTCCTATCCAGCAAATGGCTACCTCAATTTCGATGTGTATGGTATAATATTGTTGCATGAGACTGGTGAAGACTTTGGCTCCTGATATAAATTGTATCCTGTTGGGTGAAACTAGTGTCCATCTATCAGCATTATAATTATTATTGATAATGAACACCTTTCTGATTCATTGTAACTTGTGATAATCTTGTCATAATGAATTATTGAGTTAAATTATAATTTTATATTTTAACTGTTTGTTCAAATTACCACATTCAAGTTAAACATCCACTATAATGTGTTTTTATTTAGAACATTGCACTTATTTCTTTTTTTAGATTGCCTCTAGACTCTTCCCTAAATCATATTTTAATGATGAAAGGTAGATATCAGAAGGGGTAGTCTCTGTTCATATATGTTATTTACTTTCTAAGTCTTTCTGGCATTGGTGCTGTAGTCTGTATTTTGTTAAATGCAGGCATGCGTTTGTGGTTTATTTTAAGTTCTGTAATAAAAAAGTTAAAGCATATAAAAAAAACTTATTAGCACTTCAAGAATATATGAATAAAATATACATAACTGAAAAATGGCATTTTTTTTATGGCTAGAGAAAATACATATAATGCTACAGATTAGATTCCTTATGCGCTGGATTCAGCATTTTCATGAAATAAGGAACTGAGGTTTGACTGGAAACATTGTTTTTTGCCACTGACTTTACTAGTTGATGAATAGAAATGGTTTTAAACAGCAGAAATTGTATCAAAAAAAAGAACCATAAAAACTGTATAGTAAGACAGTTGGAGTCGGCAATTGCAAAACATTTATAAATAATGTTTTGAGTTCATATCCAATCAAAAAAGGAGTGAAAATTGTATTATTTTTTCAATGAATAAATTTAAGTAAGTTATTGTCCAGTATGTTAATTAGTAACATGATCCCGTAAATCACAAGGGAAACGGCGATGAAACATGAGTCTATTTTATAACCATAGATATAGAACAAGATTAAATATTATCTGTAAAAACAATGTTCCGTTTGTTAAGGACTTGCTTCTCTACAAAAACAGTGCGAAATTTTTCAAGCGTGTACATAAAATCTCACATTTTATTATTTTTAAACATATTTTAAAAAAAGTTTAGAAAGTTTCACTGCTGTTACACCAAAAAAGCATTTTAACATCTTAGAAGGCCTGCTGTGCTAAACATGCTGTCCATTTGACATCAAGATGCGGCCCACCCACGCACGTTTCATTAGCCCTGAAGAAATAAAGTTTTGTTTGAATAAAGTTGAGTTAAGACTTTTTTTAATCGTTTTACTCTAATGCAGACTGAGGTGCTTACCTTTTCTTGTAAGTGAGCATGAAATTTCAGATTTTTAAGTAGCGCACACTAAAACATCGATTCTGGTGCATAAATCAAATATGTAAAATAAATTAAACAGTGTTTCAATTAATGTATAAAAATATGTTTGAAGAAAAATCAATAATAGATATAAATGAATATCTCCCCATCAAATATTACAAAAAAAATTCATATCATCAGATGAATTAATCTTAGTATACACATAAATCATGTAAACAATGAATTAAATAGCCTCTAAAAAAGTTAGCCTGGCACAAATACTACATGGATAAAGAGTGAAACAGGGAACTAAAACAAGTATGGAGATGTGCTCTTATATCATATAAACACCAATCGTATGGAAAGCTCTTAAACCTATATTTATATTTATTATTTCTTTCTTTACATTGCTTAGTATTTTTGTACTAATATGTGGCTTATTATGGTGCGTCACTGCAGTATTGCTAAGATTAGCTGCTTTTCCTTTTTAAATCCCCATGTGGAGTACAGTCTCTTCCTCACCTTCTTCCAAATTACTCTGATTAGTTGGGCTTGTATATTAGAAATTTGTCTGTAGATTGTGATCATCAGATAATAAGTACTGGATTTCTTATTGTTCACATTAACAAATATGTAGATACGTTTATTGCCATCTGTAGTTGATATTCTGGGTGTCTTCATTGTGATAAGTGCATGCCATGCTTAAAGGAATGCAAGTCGTGGTCAGAGGGAACATGAGCCCATGTACCGGGGATAGGCAAAGTCACCATAAAAGGACACCAGTGTCAAAGGTTGGGAAGGTCCATAGAATATCTGAAATTGCCTGTCACAAAGTCTGGTTAATGTCCACCATTACCAATGTTGGTGATTACCGCTGGTATGTACCCCAATTTGGGTGACTACATGTCCCGTATTGCCTAGGACAGTGACGTAATGGGACTTTTTGTCCCGTTTAATTAGCATTATTCTGACACAATACAATGATTGAAAGAGAGAGATTTTAATGTATAATAGATAAAAAGAAAAGCTTGTATGACATTTTGTAGAAGGGGCTCCCAGGATTGCATAGTTGCCAACATCGGCCATGTTTCCAGGGACACATATTTGCTCCACGTGCTGCAGAAAGAGCATGCAAAGTACAGCCCGGCAGTATGTAGGATGGATATACGCACAGACACAATCCAATTAATTAATTGTGGTAGGTCCTGTGAGATCTCCACCCTGATTAATTAATTGGATTGTGTCTGTGTGTATATCTATACTACATACTGCTGGGCTGCACTTTGCATGCTCTTTCTGCAGCATGTGGAACAAATATGTGTCCCTGGAAACATGGCCGATGTTGGCAACTATGGGAGTAGAGAGTGCAATACTGCCAACTAAATTGTTACAACAGCAACAAGCATGAAACTGAATACATGGCGATAGGTTATGCAACCAATCAACACAAGGAGCTCAATAGCTATTGAATCATAAGGTATACTTTTCACACATGGCTTCTCTATTTTGGCTTTATTTTGTTCAATAAATCATGGCACTGTGTAATATGTTATGTGTTGTTGTTCATCTGAGTTTGTTTTTACCCAATTTTAAGACCTGCTAAAGAACAGATGATTGTTATTATGTCCTGATATGTAAAACATATTTTCCCATGACTAGGGTTGCCAGCTTTTCTACAAAAAACTACCGACCTTGCTGTTGCCTCCATAGACTTAACATTGGCATAAAGCCATTTTTTTTACTGGCCTGCCAGTAAAATTCCAGCTGGGTGGCAACTCTATCCATAACTGTACATCCTACATACTGCCAGATGTGCATTTGTCTGTTTGTGTGACTTGTGTGTTACATTGGGGGTAATGTATAAAAACTCTCGCCCTGCAAAGAGTCATCAGTTTTATTTTTTAAAAAGTGCTTTTTTATAACTCCTGACACTTTGCAGTGCGGGAATGGACCTCCGTCAAACTGTGTTTTCAATGCCTGATTTTTGATACATAGGCATTGCTGGTGCAATGAGCACCGACACAACTTACATCAACACATTCAGCGTAGATAAAGCAGATTCAAGCGGGTGCGCCGTGTTTATACATGTCTCCTATATGTTTATGCATATGCACATGTGACTGTGTTTATGCAGCTTACATTTTATATAAAATATAAATGTGTATGTGACTGTGTATATATACTTGAATCACTGTGTATGTGATATTGTTTATGTATATATATATGTTTATAATATACACCTCTGTGTGAAATTTCATCCATGACATACTGTGTCCCTGAATGGCAGAATTAAAATGTGGTCACCCTAACCCCAATCAGTTGTAGTTTTTGTCCTGTAGGAGGTTACAGTTTCATGTGAAGGTTCATAGATAGAGGTTGGACATAGGAATTTAAATAACTTATTTAAGCACGTCCCAGCAATTGGGTTAGTATGATGTACAGATATAAAAAATGTATCTGCTTTTAAAGTTATACCATGTGGTTTGTGCATGACACATGCACTTGACACTATTCTACTAAGTCTAATTACTCAGATGTTCCGAGGTCTTCTGATAGATGGGGCAGTAGGTACAATTTAATCGATTCCTTCAGGTCAGAAGCTTTAGTAATTGTCATGTTCTAGTTCAGTTCTTCCCAATCTAGTCCAGGTGACGGGTCCGCATGTATGTCCAATATACTTTATTATTCCAGTAACATGCTCACAAACTAAAGAGTTTAATGGGTCTATTCACTAAAATTCAAGAATAGCTCGAGGATGTTAACTTTCATTTTGACACTAAGTCAAATTCGGCACCAGAGTTTAACAGAAGTCTGAAAAATAGCTCCGATCATGTCGTCTCCCATTACTTTCAATGGGAAGATTATCTTTCAAACTGAAAATGAAAGCCAACCTCTACAGTCAACCTCCTCGAGCTATTATCGAATTTAAGTGTTGGGATCCTCTTTTGTAGACAGGGGGATGGGACGCTTCTTCACGGCTACTTGATTGCAGCCACTTCCCCGCGACCTCTCGTGCGATGGCCAGTTCATCACAGAGAGTTAGTCGTGGGACAGTTCATCTCGGGATCGCATACAAGGTGAGTATTATTGCTTAATGTTAGTGTTAGAATTAGGGAATAGTGTTAGTGCTTAGGAGTTAGGGTTAGTATTGTGGGTTAGTGTTAATATTAGGGCTTAGGGGCTTAGTGTTAGTATTAGGGATATTCGTATTAGGATTTGGGGGTTAGTATTAGGGTTCAGGGGGTAGTATCAGGGTTTGGGGGAGGGGTAACTTCTAAGGGGGGTTTAATTTATATGGCGGGTTTAATTTATATGGGGGGTTACTCTGATTGTAAGCGCTGACAGTTCAGCGTTCAAACTTTTATACATCTCCTGCATAGTTTTTAGCGTGTGGAGATGTCATTATGAGATATTACATTTCTTCATGGATTACATGACACACCTCGTTACCTTATCGGACACTAATGCGTGAAGAGTTTGCACAAAGAACGAGTCCATGGCAGAGTCTGTGAAGATCTATAGAACATCATTAAATTGTCCGTCACAAAGTTCAGAACATGTCCACCATGAACCATGTTGGTGCCTACGCTCAATCCATCAGTAACATCACAAAATGCCTCTGGTATGATCTTTAAATGGTTTGAAGAAATGTCATCTACGTTATAAAGCACTTTTTTTTTTTGCTGTGAGCTTCCCTTAATATCTTGGATTTATGGAAAGATCGTCAAGTAATATAGAATTGTGGCCTGAAGACATTTATGTTTAACGTGCTGGTCTTTGGTATATTAATGATCATAGTTTCAGAGTAATTAGATGAACGTTTTGCGGGCAAGGCTAGGCGGACTAGCACTGATGTGACGCAATGTCACTGGTGCTTCATAAAGGACAATTAATCCTCCTGATGAACCTTTGGTCAGTTTCCAGGCAAAGTGAGTCACATGATCAGATGATAAAATAAACTATGACAGAGACTGTTTGCTTTGGGATTAGTTTGGTCCCACTGAATATCAATATTCTGTCAAACATTAATTGCTTTCTGTGCTGTTTGTTCTAGGAGATTAAGAGTGGGATGAGTTTAAAGACAGTTGCAGGTGCAGTTATTTCAAACTTGTTAATGAAATACCCTTTTATATTTCACACTAAAGCTTTTTAATGCAACACTATATCGTTTTTAAATTCTTTTTATTGAGAATTGTTAAGTTTTTAGGAATAAGGGTACAAGGTGCCACAATTATTTTTAGATGGATACTTTAATATGTTTGCTGTTGAAAGATGTGTTTTAATAGAGAGATGCGTACAACTCAAAAGATGGAACAGGAAAAAATCAAAATAATAAAAAGAGCTAAGAGTGCTAAGAGAATTCGATGTGATTCTCTGAGTCCATCGCATCACTGCAAAGATTGTGCTTCAAAGTGGGAGGAAAGGTAGATGGGAGTCATTGGCGCATCATGATTAATCCATACCTGCTTGATAACAGGTTTTACCTGTAATCAGACAAGCAAAAACAATGAGTGGATAAAGAATAAGTCAAAAGAGGAACAGCAGTGCCCCCCTGGAGAGGAACCTCTACAGTAATTGTCAGGACAACTGATAAAATGGAACACTTGCTTAGTCCTCCTTCTGATGACATGGGCATGGCCCCCAGGTCCAGCAAAGGGTAATATCACCTGTTTAAAAAATGACTGCAGTCACGAAAAACCTCTATACTTTCTATGGAGGTTTAGCAATGCCAGTTAAAAAAACACACCATTAAAACACTGTTCTATGTGGTAATTAAGGCACAAACAGTGATATAATGTCAGCCTGTAAAAATAAATGGGCATAAAATCTTAGATTTTTACCAGTTGATTTACCAGTAAAAAAAAAAAGGACTTATGTGTGCAGCCGCTATTTGTACATTTTAACCCTTTCAGTGCTGTATGGAACACAGATAGTGCTAATTACAGCATTGAAATTTATAAATAATATACAGCTACAGCCACTGTCTCCCCTCCCTCAAAATGAAATATTTGCCCACCCTGGGGCACAGCAAGCTCCCATGAAAAAAAACAACTATGGCCCCAAGTGACTGCAGGCCGGCTCTATGCCTACAGCCACAAAAAAAAATAAGGTTCCCTGGGGGTGCAGGCCGGTGTTTGCCTGCAGCCCCTACATTAAATGAAAAAATGGACCCCAGGGTCTGCAGGCCAGCTAAATTGGTGAGATGGTATGTTCATCTCACCTGTAACTCACTTCACCTCACATCAACGCACCTGCAACTCACCTTTTAATACCCCCCCTCACCCCAGAAAACTGGGAAATAAATGTTTTTCTGTTGTTGTTGGCACAGTTAAAAGTAGGGACTGATTTATTTATTATGTTATTCTTTTTGGTGCTTTAATATTCATTTTTAATTCTAAGTACTCAAGGTTAAGGTTTAAATATCAAGTACCAGTTGAATTCCTTTTGGTTCTATTGAAGATTTTCTTAAACATACATAGTCAATCTATGATATCAGTGGCAGCTTGCACCACAATTCTTAGCAGATGCTTTCGAAGTGATTTGGGTATATGTATATGCATGTATACTGATTGCTGACTGTGGGTAGAATCTCTCTCCCGCCATTATTGTCAAGTATTAAAATAACTTTTACTATTTCTTATGATCTCCAATTGCAACTTTGACTCTTTTATTGCTGCTCACTGTTTATTATCAACATGACCACAATATATACCTGGACCTTTATAGGACAGTTTACCTCTGATTCTGTAAGGCATGATACTTTGTTGTATTTCTTTACAGACTCTGTCACCTAAGCATGTTTGTACTGTAAAGTTAGAGGTTAAAATGTCAGTAGAATCTAATGCATAGATTATCAGCATGTGTATGTAATGCGTGTGATGTCATAAACCAGAGACAGCTATTGTTTTTATCAACTGATGTATTTGCTTGCAGTTCTTTTAAAACAATGTATAGTTTATTGTCTATTCACAGAAACTTTGCTAGTCATTAGATCTTTTTTTTTTGCAGGAAATGCTCCCTACCTTCACCCTGTGGCAATGGATATGTCCTAATAATCTTCAGTCAGATGTGTGATCATCCGATTGAGGATGGAGGTTAGACAAACATCCTACCTCCCTATAAACATGATGGACTTCCACTGTCCACTGAGTATGGTGTCAAAATGTAATATCATCTAATAAATAGCAATACAAACACATTTAAAACATACATTGCTCTTAACCAATGCCTTTTCTTGCATTTAGGGTTTAGTTGATAGAGTTCCTTCATGTTGCTTTAATTGGGAATACAACACCAAAAACATTACCACTGTCATGTCAGTTTATCCTATCTTCACCTTTTTTCAACATTTTTATTGATTATATTTTTATTATTAACTCTTTATCGATATGGAAATCCATCAACCACATTATTTTTATGTGTATTAAGTGCTCCATTGTTTACTGGAGCCGTGTTTGTGAGTACCCATTCACTACCATATTTTTACCACTAATTTATTTACAATATTGCACTATTTGTTACTTTTTTTCGTTTATTTAGATACATTTCATCACTGCAGCATCAGATAGACTACAGTTTTTTTTTAATAAGTGGTCACATTTTTTCAGTGAGCACCTATTGGGCGCTTCTATATTTTGGGTTTCATTATTTGTGAAGGGTTACCCCTTTCTTTATTGTTTACTGCCATGTCCTGCCTGAGGAAGCCCAATGTTGAATGGGTGAAGAGGATAAGAGGATATTGGTCATTATTGTAGATTTTCTATACTATAGTACTGTTTGATTTCTGTTCTCCATTCCGAGGTTTACATGCTTATAGACCCCCCATCTACCTACCATACTATTAAAGTATCTTCTTGTCTCTTTTTTTTGTAACATACTTCTTCGCGTGACTCTGGCCATAGCGAAGAACACTGAGTCGTTTATTCGACATAGGGAAGCCATTGCACTCCACATGCGCTCAGTACACCTAATATCTCTGTTCACTACGTCCTATGTGACATATTACACTATTGGAATTTCTTTTTAGACTTCTGCTTTCTATTGTATATCCAAATTGACAAGCTAAAGAAAAGTCCATCCATCTCTTGATAGAATCAGTTTGTACTCTCTTCTGGGAAATTTATGACTCACATTTGGTGGGGACTAATAGGTGGATCATTGTTAGCGCACCCTGACATATTTTCGTTGTGTGTTGGATACATTTATTATGTCCATTCTCTTGGTTTCTGTGTCATTTTAATGATATGCATGTAAAAGCTTATCACATATTGTAGTGTCAGAGCAAAGAGCAAAGGTAGAAGGATTTTATCTAACAGGGAAATCCGTGATAGGAAGTTTTCGTTCCCAGTGGAAACATCTTGAGTTTTCTGACATTGTTTTTGGATCCCTTAACTTGATTTACACCATGTCTGCTGCTTTGGAAATTGTTGGATTTTTAATGGCCTTGGCCGGGAGCTTAGTAACTGGAGTAACTTTGTCTAGTGGTCGCTGGAAAACCTCCACTGTTCATGGCAGTGTAATTACCACGTCCATTGTGTATGAAAATCTATGGAAGAGCTGTGCCGAGGACAGCACAGGAATATCCAACTGCAAGAAATTTGATTCCATATTGGCTTTACCAGGTAAATGGAAGGATATTAACATATTACATCTAATCACATCAAAGCATTGAAGCCTAGGGTACAGTAAAAGTGGGTATTGATGCACATGAGAAATACATTCTTTTTGTAAGTGGTTTATGCAAGGATCTGGCAAATTACTATTTCTGTGATGGTTTTTAATAAACAGTTATATCTATGAGTGAGACGTTATTAAAGAGATTACTATATTTCTGATTTAATGGCAGTGGCAACAAACTAATGCAGTTCTAGGTTGTTGGGGTTTCTCTACATGCGTTAAAGGACCAACTGTTAGCAGTTTTCCTATAATTAAGACATTCAGTTATGTTTAATTGAAGGATTACCTTCTAAATAGAAATGCTTTAGTGCAAGAATCCAAATAAAGTACTTGTGTTGAGTCCGCTATGCTTAGTCTAGCTCTATCAGAAGGCAGACATATTGTTTAGAATCTTGGGTCATATGCATTCGATCTTCCTTGATTTGACACAAGATTCTAAACAATAACTGATCTGGTATTTGGTCCTGTTGGAGCAATATTTTACACCCTTCTTCCTTTAAAAGACTACAACACTTAATTTTGACCGTAGAAAATAAAAAAGTGATAAAAATTATCTTTACATTGTGCTGTTGGATTTGCAAGCAACTGCATAAAGTAGTATCTGTGTTGACTCTTCTTTATGATATTATCTATAGCTTGATATGTATAAAAACTCTCGCACTGCAAAGTGTTGGGAGTTTTATAAAAAAAAAAAAAAGCGCAGTCGTCGTTTGGGTACGTTTTCGACTCTTTGCAGTGAGGGAGAGAAGGACCCCTGTCATACGTGTTTGGCGAAGGTTCCCCAACACAAATCAGGCGCTTTCCAGCTCATGAATATTTATACACTGGCTGTGCTGGTACAATAAGCGCCCACACAACCTACATCTACGCATTCAACGTAGATAACACAGACTGCCGTGAGTCTGCTTTATACTTTGGCGCACATGCCAATAGCGCAATCTGTGTGTGCGCCATGTTTATACATGCCGCCCAGTGTGCTATAGTTGTTGGTATACATATGGCTGTCATAGTTGAGGGGTTTGAGGATCAGTTATTTCTTCTCTGGGTCTTAGTGTTTGGTCTCTGACGTGTGTCTCAGTGTAGAATTGCTTTTTTCTGTTTTATTAATATCCAACAGATGAATCATATAAAATATAATAGGATAATTAAAGGCAGTTGCAAAATATGCATTACACTGTAAATGACAATGAAACCGGTTATAAGTGAAAGAGGTGCAAAGTGGAAACAGAGGAGTAGAAAAAAGGAGAAGAAGAGACAGAGTCAGGGGAAGTAAAGTTCAGGAGAAGGTGTCCTCATGGCTAGCTATGCCAACAATCTGCTAGGTACCAAGAAACAAAAGAAAAAAGAAAAACTTTGAAAGGAGCAAAAATGGTAAATGGCTTACTACATCTCTGCATAATGACTCAGAGGCTCATCAGCTGTGTCCCGAACTAAGTTCAAGGTTAACTTGCCTAATTAACCAATGGCTTCACCAGCATAGGGCAGGTAAATCAGATAAAAAGGCATCCAATCAGATATTGCAGAGACAATTGTAATGTTAACCCTGGTTATTATGTGCTCTGCTTGGGTGTAGAAAGTCCAACGTGCTTATCAAAGTATGGTGAGATGGGAGGGCAAGTAACTGTCCGCAGTGGAGCTGGAGATAGAATTGGTTGAGACCACCCAGGCATTGGTATACACAGATCAAGCCAGCAGAGTGTGATGCATTGGGCAATGTTCTGCTGGAAAAAAAACTTCTACGTCAGAGATTCACAACCAGAGATCATGCCCCCCTTCCAATTTTTATCCAAGTCACATGCCTCCCATCAGTGTTTCAAGCCCTATGCGGTCTTAGTCATCAGTAACTAAGGAACGGGATAAATGTCAATATCACTGTGTTAGGAACAAACAACAATATTAAATATCCACACCAACACTACAGATACCCCACTTCTGGAGACATTGCATGCTTCCTTGGAGCAGGGTGATCAGACGTCCAGGTTTTGGATACTTTGTTCCAATGACCTGAAAAACTTTTCTCTGGGCTCAAAAATGTCCTGGTTTTTTAAAAACTGATCAGTTGATCATAATGAGAGTAGTTAAATTTGTGAAAATCACAGAACGTGTCTATTTGCAGAAATTACTATTAATTATAAAAAATATTTTTTAAATTGAAAATGACTATGGTGTTACCTTGTGCCACCTGTCACAATCAGTTGTGTGTAGAGTACTATCTTTATTGCAGTAATTCGATGATGCCTGTTGTTGGGTATGGCTACCTTGGTCCATTTGTTAATTTATTTTATGATATGTCATGCCATTTCATGTCTGTTGGAAAATGCTGATAAAACCAACAAGGTTTCTGAACTTAGTATTACAGATAATTATTACAGATAAGTGGCTGCTTGAGAACGTGGGTTGTGTAAGTAGATTTTACAATCTGACATTTTCCAGATCAGAGTTTTGTCTTTTATGAGTGAGAGTGTAAGTTTCCCGCCTTTGCTCTTTCGTCCCTGGTGTTATTATCGTTTGCTCCTGATGACACCTGTGTATACCTGACTAGTTTCACTTACATTCAGATAGCCGAGTTGACCAGGATAAGTGACATTACCATAAATGTAGATGAGAAAATATAATCATTGTACATTACAGGAAGCAAAAGATGTTTAGATCTGGTTTATTTAATATGGACTCTTTCTACCAGGGTCGTCTTTAATAGTGATTGGACCATGAGCAAGCATTTACACCCTGCCACCTCCTCTCCCATTACCTGACCTGCAATCACACCCTCTACCCCAAACCACCCTCCCAAAAAACAAACACACAATTGCTCTGAATACTTTTATTGCCGTGTATAAAATGTTTATAATACGCACACATTTGCAGTGTATAAAATGTTTATATCAATATGCCAGTATTATTTTACCATTAATGTGCCAGTTTTATTTGTCCATTAATATGCCAATATTATTTTGCCATTAATATGCCAGTATTATTTGTCAAGTAATATGCCAGTATTATCTTACCATTAATATGCCAGAATTATTTTGCTATTAATATGCCAGTGTTATTTGCATTACATGCCGCACTTCTCCCCCCAGTACTCACCTTTTGGCTGTTGTGTGTCCCCTGCCATCTCCTTTGTGCGGTCTTCCTGGTATGATGTACTGTCATATCCAGTGGCAATGATTTTTTAAACTTTTTTTTCCGGCAGCTGAATCGAGGCAATTCAGCAGCGTTATGCTGCTATAGGCCAACAGACGTGCTCAGGGCCCATAGGGAAGCTGATTTGGCTCCCCCCTGGAGTAACTGGGCTAGGGGCAGCTGCCTGTTTGCCCCACATTAAAGATGGCCCTGCTTTCTACTATACTAATAAGCATACCTGGAACAATTATTAGGGATCTGGAATTATGTTAGATCAAGCAGTTGACAGCAGACGAAGGCTAGTAGTGAGACTATGATAAATGATACATGCACACACAGTTAGAAGATACTGTAGGTAATGGGGAACATTGCTGAAGCTGACCAGGGAGCGAGTGTTCTTGGAAGTGGAATTCTTAACCAAAGATATTATATAGTTTACAATAATGTACCTGTCTGCTGACAATATGGCTCATCCAAATGTTCAAAGAATAAAGTAATAGGCTTTGCACACATTGGGTACAAACATTTCTAGGGAGAAACGCGTAGTGTGTTGGACTCTCCTGCTTTCTTATATTACATGCTGTCTATGCTGCTACATGTACTACTGCTATAAGAGGATACCCATTCTGATTGACTGTGTGGCGCCCACTCTGTCGTGAATTTCTGAGTACCCACATGTGAGCAGATATGTTTATTTTAATTTTTATTTGTTATCATTCTTTCAACATCTGAGCTGCACATTGAGGAGACTGAAATGTTCAGAATACCCTCAGCTTGCCACAGATTTGTGTTTGAAGTGCTACAACTGACTGGGAAGTCTGTGAGTGCATTACCTTAAGCATAAGTCTCTCCTGTTCTACCACATCACTACACTACTAACCTATAAAGGCGTTGAATATTAATATCTTTTACTTCAGTATACCTAAAGTGCACTTTTGTTTTTCTTGTTTGTTTATTGTATATGTGTGTGGCTTAGGGACACACTGCCTAAGTGCTGCTAGGGTTATGACCTATAGCGCTGGTTTCACTTTATTTTTAAACATTTCTAGGGGGATTACTATTAATCAAGGTAATGATGTATGTTCACACACATTTCCCATCCTCACATCCTTCATACCTTTGCACATGATTATCTAAGCAATAACTGTAAACACTCATAAGCATATAGTCATGTAAAGGTTTGCAACATTCAGCAGGAGCTGACGGATCTCCTACGGCCTTATAAATAACCTGCCTAGTCAAACTCTAGCTGACAGATTATATTGTATGCTTGCAGTTTCTACTACACCTGCCAAAACCGAATTACAGTTGCTTCTGCTTTTATTAAGGTTTCACATATTACCAAGGTAGAAGTATTTCAAGAGAACAGGCCACGTTTAGGAAAATATCATGAATATACATTTCCTGCTCTAATTCATACTAGGCCAATTTGATAAAAAAGGAAGGGCTATAACATATCAGATCATATAGATATGCTATAACATATCAGACCCGTTATTTATTCCTCTTATTACAGTCACAGGCTTAGATCTATTACTTTATTAATGTACATTACGTTTTCCACTCACATATTGGGAGAGCATTTTATCACCACCACCACATCGGTAAATAAGTTATGATTAATGAGTGCTACCTTCCAAGAGGAATGTTAGATCATGTGTCCCATTCAGCTGACCTGACAGAGATATGGGACATGATAGGAGCCCTCGTTGTATGAAGGAGGAAAGATGCTACAGAGTCAGACTCATGAAGTTAACACTTTATTTATACATTTTAAGCAAAAAGAAAATGACTGTGGTAAATGGGAACAAAACTCACAGCTTATATCCAGCTGCGAAAGCTCTTAATTATAGACCTTCCGACTTCATTCTTACTGTTACCATTTCCCTATTCTGTATTCACGTTAATTAGTTGAGCATATATAAACACAATACACAGAACTTGGATAAACACAGTTGTGGGACTATATACAGTAGTATATCTACCACAAGGCAAACAAGGCACTCACCTAGGGCGGCACTTTGCCAGAGGGCGGCACTTTGCCAGAGGGCGGCACTTTGCCAGAGGGTGTTAAAGCACACTTCTGGTGCTTTAAACATTTTCGCTCCCTCCCTCACCATTCAGCAAGCTCCTTCCAATTAATCGGGGTGATGGGGCATGTAATGGATGTGGTGGGGGTATGTAATGAGGGTGATGGTGGCATGTAATGAGAGTGATGGTGGCATGTAATAGAGGAGATGGGGCATTTAGTGTATATGCAATGTGGGGCATGTAATTGGGTGATTGGGCATTTAATATGTGTGCAATGTGGGTGATGGGGCATGTTGTGGGTGTGCAACGTGGGTGATTGGGCATGTCGTAGGTGTGCAACGTGGGTTGGGGGGAGGGGTGCCTGAATTTTGTCTGCCTAGGGCAGCAAAAAAACAAGTATAGTAAACACGCAAACTAAATGCACCTACTTAAAGGGACAATCTAGTCCCCAAACTCACTCTGGTGCAAGTGGAAGACTGCTGCCTGAATAGTGCACAGTCTTTTTTCCAGTGTGATTTGATGCAAGCATTCTGCATAAATTACATTTTTAATATTCTACTCAAGCCCTCCGTTGCATCCTATCCTACTGGTACTGCCGCACTGATTGTGTCTTGGCACTGAGCATGTATCAGTTTTGTTTCAATTAGTCACTAATCTGATGTTCTGCTGGTGGAATAGAATACATTTTGTCTAACCTAAGTGAACTTGCTCTTGTACACATAGGATTGGTTAACAATGCAACACATTGTCTGATGACATCCCTAGAGAAACACAAAAAAATTAGGAAAGTGACTTTTACTTTTTATTGCGGGCAGTCCTCGTTTCTTGCAAACTTCAGTAATTTCACAAAGATTTTACAAAGTACTTGCCACATTCAGAATGGATTCATTTGAGAATATTTAGGTTTTGGTACCTGGATTAGTAAATTTGAATTTGTAAAGTATTTTTATGTCACAGGGTATTTATTGCTGATAAAAGCTTCGACCTTTGAGAATTCCATATATATGTTCAGCATTATTTAGCATGCTTTGTAAGTTACCGGATGTCATGTATAGACAGTGCTTTAGTAGTGCATTTGGCCAAACCTCCTAACTGCTCCTGTCCAGCACAAAATAGCAGCCCTGCATGCAGGGCCAACGCTACCATAAGGCAGCACAGGTGGACGCCTAAGGGCGCCACAAGGTGGGGGAGGGGCAGTAAAATCCAAATTGCCCGTGACCCCAGGTCCACCATCAGGAGGTTTAGCTGGTACGCGGCTGTGAGGGAATCGTTATGTGCTCCCCTCCAGCCGCGTGGCTTCAATAAAGTTTGATAAAAAAATAAATGTGACCGGAGTGACTCGCATTTTTTTTTAAAACAAACTTTATTGAAGCTGTATGGCTGAAGGGGAGCGCAGAATGCTTCCCTCACAGCCGCGGACCTGCAGAGCACCGGGAGACAGAGCAGCAAAGAGGTACTGGGGAAGGGGGGAGGAGGGTGGCAAAATCCTGGCATATTAAATGGCAAAATCCTGGTATATTGAGGGGCAAAATCCTGGCATATTAAATGGCAAAATCCTGGTATATTGAGGGGCAAAATCCTGGCATATTAAATGGCAAAATCCTGGCATATTGAGAGGCAAAATCCTGGCATATTAAATGGCATATTGGAAGGGCAAAATCCTGGCATATTAAATGGCAAAATCCTGGCATATTGAGGGGCAAAATCCTGGCATATTAAATTGCATATTGGAGGGCAAAATCCTGGCATATTAAATGGCATATTGAGGGGCAAAATCCTGGCATATTAAATGGCATATTGAGGGGCAAAATCCTGGCATATTGAGGGGCAAAATCCTGGCATATTAAATGACATATTGAAAGGGCAAAATCCTGGCATATTAAATGGCATATTGCGGGGCAAAATCCTGTCATATTGAGTGGCAAAATGTTGTCATATTAAATGGCATATTGAGGGGCAAAATCCTGGCATATTGAGTGACAAAATACTGGCATATAGAGTGGCAAAATCTTGGCATATTGGAGGGGCAAAATCATGGCATATTAAATGGCATATTGAGGGGCAAAATCCTGGCATATTAAATTGCATATTGGAGGGGCAAAATCCTGGCATATTGAGGGGCAAAATCCTGACATATTGAGGGGCAAAATCATGGCATATTAAATAGCATATTGAGGAGCAAAATATTGGCTTATTAAATGGCAAACTAATGGCATATTGAGTGGCTAAATACTGGCATATTGAGGGGCAAAATAGTGTGTCTCAGGTTATGTGTGTATTGGTGTCACTGTGTGTGTGTAAGTGGGAAGGGTGTTTGTAATTGTGTCACTTTCTGTGTAAGGGTGTGTGTGTAAGTGTGTCACTGTGTCTGTGTAAGGGTGTGTGTGTAAGTGTGTCACTGTCTGTGTAAGGGTATGTGTGTCTGTAAGTGTGTCACTGTGTCTGTGTAAGGGTGTGTGTGTGTGTAAGTCTGTGACTGTGTCTGTGTAAGGGTGTGTGTGTAAGTGTGTCTGTGTAAGGGTGTGTGTGTGTAAGTGTGTCACTGTGTCTGTGTAAGGGTGTGTGTGTAAGTGTGTCACTGTGTCTGTGTAAGGGTGTGCGTAAGTGTGTCACTGTGTCTGTCTAAGGGTGTGTGTGTGTGTAAGTGTGTCACTGTGTCTGTGTAAGGGTGTGTGTTAAGTGGTAAGTGTGTCTCTGTGTGTGACTGCAAGTGTGTCTTTGTGTTTAAGGGTTTCAATGTGTGTTAGGGTGTCAATGTGTGACAAATTTAGAGCATGCTAGTTGAATATTTAGATGTATTTCTTTTCCACACTATACATTATACTTTTATATATATAAAATGTATGGAGGGTTGGTGGTGTGGGAGGTGTGGCAGGTCAGAGTAGGGGGGCACCAAAATGCACCTTCGCCTGTGTAGACGAAAATCCTGGCACCGGCCCTGCCTGCATGGAAAATCGAGATTGAAGGAAATCACACAGTCAATAATGTTCTAAACAAATAGCTAGAACATGTTTAATGCCAGTTTTCTTATTTGTATAATAGAAAAGAGGAGCAAATGTGTGCGCACATCCATGTCCTCTTTTGTATTACACATATATTGACGGATGGAATCTCTGTGTGGCAGCACCCGGTGAGTGGATGTACCTTGTGGAGCCTATTACCTGTACTGGAATAGTGTACAAGCCTGTCGACATTGCATTATTAAGCCAGTTTTCTTATTTACCATCTACCTAAAGATTTAATTGCACATAAGTATATAGTTTCACTAGGTTACAATCCACTGTACAGAGTACAAAATGTATTAATAATAACAACACACAGCCCCCACACTAGATCAAAGGCTGCCAAAATCATAGTGCATTCACTTGTGATCTCTCGTCTTGACTATTGTAATACTCTCCTGACTGGCCTACCCCTTGTTCATCTTTCTCCCCTGCAATATGTTCAGAATGCGGAATCATCGTTCTGTGACAGATGCTCTGCTCAGCAAAGTCCTCCGTTGGCTTCCCGTCTGCTCTGCCCCTTTTTCACTCCACTTCTCCTTACATTATTACCCCCACATCCCTTGCCATTGCACCCACAGTACCTGACTGCATCCTCATAACTTACCACAACACCACTTTGCGCCCATGGAATTTGAAACAGCACTGAGCTCACAGGTCTTGCCAAAGCACGTAGATTGCACTCACAGGTCTTGACAGATCACTAGCCCCCTAGTCATGCCACTGACAGCATGGCCATATGGTGATGCCCTGTAGCCTGCAAGAGTGATGGAAGTAATTATAGATCATGTATTTTGTGCTTTTGGTAGGCTGCCTCAAGAAAACAGCCAAACTAACCCTAGACTTAAATATACACTAGATCTAGGAAAAATGTTAAGGTCAAAGTTAGAGAATGTGTATTTTTTTTCTTCAGTAATTTCATATTCTATGATTTTATTTATATTAAATTATATGATATAATGAAAATAATTGTATCTAAAGAAAACCCTTGTTATGGCAATAAAAACAGTGTGTAGTATGTGTGGGTACATTAAATTACAGCTGAACACAAACACCGCTGAAACGTTAAACAGACATTGTCATGAAGTGTATAAACATTTCCAAACAGTCCCGTCACTAAGGATTTAATAACAAGTAAAGTAGAAATAAAAATACATGCTAACTTGTCGTCAAATCTATGGCAGTGGTGTGGCGCTTTGATGAGCCCATGTGTATCTATTTATCTATCCATCCCCTCCTTTTCCTCTATCTGTCTATCTTTAATTGAGTAAACATAAAACAGGGCAGATCTCTGCATTGGTTCTAAACCTTATCTGTGCCATGTAACTATTTATTTATTATGGAACCAATAAGACCACAGCTGATTGGCAGATTGTGGTTGTGTTCTCTATGTAACTCACAGATGATTGACTGGAATGATGTTTATGTGATTGTGTAAAATGCACCATATGTGAATATGTCAGTATTTGACATGGTTATAAATTATTTCCTCACAATCTCAATGTTTGTCTCTTCAGACTCAGATGTTCTGTTTCTTCATGTAATTGCCTCTCTTTCTCATACAGTTCATGTTCAGGTATGCCGGGCTCTGATGATCATTGCCATTGTACTGGGTCTCATCAGTGCTGTGCTCTCCTTGTTTGGACTAAAATGCACCAAAGTTGGGAGTACCAGTGAACACAGCAAAGGGAAGATTGCATTGGCAGGAGGATTGGTTTTTATCACTGGAGGTAATCAAATTAATATTTATATTGAAGAAAATGTGATGATGTTTTCCACAGCTGCATTATTATGTTAATTACAGGCTAAATTATTAATACATTGTATGATCTAATGGGCAATGAAGTATTTTTAAGCAGAATACTCCAATTCTATGTGTAAGCAGACATCGTTATGTGCAAGTAAACATCTGTGTATATTTTTAATTCTGGGTTTCCTTGTCCTTGCGGTGTGTTGCTTGTTCCTGGTATCTTCTTTGCCAACCTGTCCCGTTCATCACTGACCTATAAAGCTTCTGGGGGCTTATACAACGAGCTCCTACAGTTCCACTTAAAGGGCTCCTGTTGCTCTAGTGCCTGTTGTTTTGTCCAAAAGGACCTAACATACAATGTATCTCTGAGTCTTGATACCACGAGACTCAGCAACATGTGAGTGTGCCTCTTAAGGGAGGCATACACAATTCTTGAGTGATCCATTATGCATACATAACATACTGCACTATGTTCTATGTCTGATCCTTGTTTTTGCATTATGTCAAATGTCTTTACAACATATACTTTTAGGTGATGGCAGGCTAAACACTATTAAAAGGGATCTTGTCACCTAAATAGTAAGTTCAGTGGTAATCTCGAACATGCCAAAAATGTACACTGAACAAAATTATAAATGCAACACTTTTGGTTTTGCCCCCATTTTTCATGAGCTGTACTCAAAGATCTAACACTTTTTCTATGTACACAAATGGCCTATTTCTCTCAAATATTGTTTGCAAATCTGTCTAAATCTGTGTTAGTGAGCACTTCTCCTTTGCTGAGATAATCCATCCACCTCACAGGTATGGCATATCAAGATGCTGATTAGACAGCATGATTATTGCAAGGTGTGCCTTAGGCTGGCCACAATAGTTTCTATGCAGTTTCTGCAACATAAGTTGATGGTCGTGGATGAATGGCACAACAATGGGCCTCAGGATCTTGTCACAGTATCTCTGTGCATTCAAAATATCATCAATTAAATGCACCTGTGTTCATTCTCCATAACATACACCTGCCTATTCTATAACCCCACCGCCACCATGGGCCACTCAATCCACAACGTTGATATCAGCAAACCGCTGACCCACATGACGCCATACACGCTGTCTGCCATCTGCCCTGTACAGTGAAAACTGAGATTCATCCGTGAAGAGAACACCTCTCCAAAGTGGCAGATGCCATTGAATGTAAGCATTTGCCCACTCAAGTCGGTTACGACGACAAACTGCAGTCAGGTTGAGACCGCGATGAGGACGACGAGCATTCAGATAAGCTTCCCTGAGATGGTTTCTGACAGTTTGTGCAGAAATTCTTTGGTTATGCAATCCGATTATTGCAGCAGCTGTCCGGGTGGCTGGTCTCAGACGATCTTGGAGGTGAAGATGCTGGATGTGGAGGTTCTGGGCTGGTATGGTTACTGCCAAATGTTTTTAAACGCCTTTAAAGACGGCTTATGGTAGAGAAATGGACATTCAATTCACGGGCAACAGCTCTGGTGGACATTACTGCAGTCAGCATGCCAATTGCACGCTCCCTCAAAGCTTGCAACATCTCTGGCATTGTGCTGTGAGCTAAAACTGCACATTTTAGAGTGGCCTTTATTGTGGTCAGCCTAAGGCACACCTTTGCAATAATCATGCTGTCTAATCAGCATCTTGATATGCCACACCTTTGAGGTGGATGGATTATCTCGGCAAAGGAGAAGTGCTCACTAACACAGATTTAGACAGATTTGTGAACAATATTTGAGAGAAATAGGCCTTTTGTGTACATAGAAAAAGTCTTAGATCTTTGAGTTCAGCTCATGAAAAATGGGGGCAAAAACAAAAGTGTTGCGTTTATAATTGTGTTCAGTGTATATAAAGTGTGCTTGCACCACTGTAATAATGTAGGAAGCCAGTGGAAAATAACTACAGCAACAGTGATTACAGTAGTCAAAATGGGAAATAATGAAGAGCAAACAGAAAGAAATAGAGTTTTGTTTATAAACCCATTTTAAAAGTAGATTAAAAGAAAAACATAGAAAAAGTATTTTTTCTTGGTGTCTCTAACACAAAGACTAGGTCTTATGGTGAAAGCAAATATAATGAATGTCATCTTGTGCGTGGCATATTCAAAGCAATATATACAGTGAGGTTCGTGGTTTATCTATTCTGTCGTGTATGTGCTCTGGTTTGGAATAAACATGTACAAAGAAATTCAATCAGAGAAGCACACCAGAATTACAATAACAGTAAAAGTAGGGTGCATCACCCCTAGGGGAGTCCAAACACTGCCCTTAATGGAAATATATACGAAAAAGAGGTAAAAAACATGAATACAGTTGTATAAATATACAAAAATGTATTAGAAAATGAATCACATCAAAGGCATAATGGTTACATATACCCCATAGGTAAAGGAAACAAATACTTACATATGAATAGAAAAAAATCGCATGAGAAAAATAATCTAACAACAAGAACACCACAAGAATAATAGGCAGGAGGGTCACACAGTGCAAAAAAAAAAAAAAAACGGTCACAGACGTTTCGGCTAAATAGTCTTTATCAAGGAGACCTGCCAGATTTCTATTCATATGTAAGTATTTGTTTCCTTTACACATGGGGTATATGTAACTATTATGCCTTTGAGGTGATTAATTTTCTAATACATTTTTGTATATTTATACAACTGTATTAATGTTGCTTTACTCATAGTGTGCTCCTCCAACCTCCTTTATGGAATAAACATGTTCAGAAACAGACTTGTGTAATCTATGTGAAACCAATGAGCATAATATTAGTTACCTCATAGAAAGTGTAATGTGCTGCAAGGATTGGTCATTGGGTCATCAACAGAGAGATAAGATACTAAATCACTGACATAATCACTACACAGGTGAAAGTTAGATATTGCACAAAGAGTAAACATTCTAAATCAGTGGTTTTCTATGGACTAATCTGGCCCCATCTGGCTGCCACTTGACTGTGGCCACCACTGTTCTAAATCAATTACAATACATGTCTCTATTCATTGCTGGAAATGGCTCAGGGCCCCTTGGTACAGGTATATGTGGCGCTCCGCTCAGCCCCTAACAGGCATAGAAAGTAGCTTCAGTATGTAGAAATACAAATAATAACAGTGGTTTATTCTGAATCAACGTTTGGCATTTTACTGTATGAATACATATAAATACATTTGAATTTGGGGAAAAAATGTTCCCCTCCCCTACACATTTTTTAAACCCTTGGTCGAATTTGTAGCCCAAAAACATTCGGCAAAGCTCTGTTGAACTTCACTGCTCTAGAAGATGCAAGTGATGAGCTAATATTAAAATGTCCTTCTTCCAGGCACAGAATCACTAACGGAATATCCCTCTCTTCTAAAATCAATTACGGGATTACAGACAAACATCAGTTTAAAAGAAAAACACAGAAATATACTCACCACTGGAGATCAATAGCTCATTCACTCAATAACCCATTTTCAGAATGCCAAATGAAAAATAGCACTGTTAGCATATGTCTATAAATGTCTCTAGGTTTCTAAGTAAATTAATACAATCTGTATTTGCCATTCCTTTTTAGCTAACCTAACGTACACGGATTCATTATAGCCAAATATGTGCTCGATTCAGAAAGGCAAAAGACCCTTATTTTTGTCAGACTGGGAGTAAACACATAAATGATATTTGAATAAAATTACAATTTCAGATGGATGGGACTGGATTTAGAACGTGATCGTAACTTATACAAAGAAGATTTGTTTTATGTGTGCATCATTTACCTTTATGTATTCAAAAGACATAGAGGTCTACGCAATATGTGCCTGGACTTCAGCCCCAAACTGATGCCTCCGAAGTCCTGACTGATTTGGGGAGTGCTGGGGACATATCAGGAACTAAATTGCGAGCTACCATTATGCCCTAATGTACATTTGAATAGGTCTGCAAGTTGGACCTCTATCATCCCCATAAACTCATTTCAGTAGTCCTCAGTCAGCCAATCAGATGCCTGTATTTATTAAATGAAATCCCCACTCTCAGAGCAGGGATTTTAGTCGGCATCTATCCTTCGCTGAGGACAGATGCATTGGTAAAGAGCTGTGCGAATATCCGAAAAAAAATTGTTGACTTTATTTAGAAGCAGTTTCTGTTCATTCACAGGAACATTATCTTACATTATAGGTCACTTTTAACAGCCATAACATAGAGATGTACTGTATGAAACATGTAAACTGTATAAAAAGCAGTGGTGTATAAATAGAAATATAATTTCCTGACATTTACACTGAAACAGTTTCTGTATAATGGGCTAGGAAGGTGAGCGATCATCAAAATGTGACAATTCCCTTTAAATTCAAGGCAAAAAAAACCCCAACTGGGAACCAATTGATCGTTCCATAGTAGGTTTATCTATAGTAAATAAGGCTCTGTAATGTTTGTCATGATGTTCTCTTTCCCTTGTTTGTCCCATAGATAAGGGGCAGATAAAGGACATGTTCCAGGAATGTTTACAGGAGGCTCTTTTACTACACTCAGTTTCCTACTTTGTATATAAATAAACTATGATCTGAGGCAGGTAAAGGGAACCCTTTTCACTCACATTATAACTCACATGATTCTCAGTCAGCCTACAGGCCCGGTCAAAGGGGGCTATTCACTAAAAGGTGCAGATGAGCTGAGGTGAACATTTTATCTCACCATTTGAGCTATACATTGTACTGGGCAGTCCTGGTGAGTTTGCTTAGTGGGAGAAACTCACCAGGGTTGTCCCTGCACAATGTATAGCTCAAATGGTGACCTTTTAGTGAATAGCTCCATCAGTGTGTTTGTGTCTGCACTGTTCATCCTTGTGTTTGTGATGTCTTCTGACCATGATGTCCTTCATACGCAGGCCTTTGCTGCTTAATTGCAGTTTCGTGGTATGCAGCCATGATCACAGCGCAGTTTTTTGATCCACTCTACGGTGGGACAAAGTAAGTAACTCTTTATGATAAACTTCTGGTTTGTGGAGATTGAATTATTATGAATGTATTCTATAGTGCTGTACAAATGTGTAAAAAAAAAAAAAAACAGAAGGAGATGTAACGAATACAACATAATTGAACAATTGTTGAAGAATAAAGCCACTGAAAAAATGTATAACATTGTAGCATTTTGAAGGGAAATTATCTGCAATGCAGATGCAAATTAGTTACTATGTATCCATTTATTAACATTTTCTTCACATGTACAAACTCAATTTGATCCTTTTCTTACAGGTATGAACTTGGCTCCGCACTCTATATTGGATGGGCTGGATCTTTGCTAGCAATTCTTGGTGGCTCCTTTTTGTGCTGTTCATATAAGCCGAAGAAAAAACAAGCCAAAAAAGGGTATGGTGAAAATGACTGCTCAATGGGCTGTGCGCTACTTATTTTAAAGTCAAATGATTCATGGGAGTTGCAAGGCAGATTTATACTATTTATAGTAAAAGTGATAGTCATATTATTTATTGGAATTGCAAGATGCGGGTTTGTATTTATAAAACTAAAGTAGCACCAACCATATTTCATTTTGACAAAACAGGAGAAATGATTTAATATGCTGAAAAGAGACATACAGGCAGATCCTACCTTGGTCTACCCACTGTTCATCACTTCTCTGATTTTTTTTTTCCCCTTTTTTTCGATTACCTCTCTTTGCCTTCTTGTTGGTTCACGTTGTGATTTATATTTTCAACAGGGCTGCGGGTCATCACACTCGCTGTGTTTAAAACCGGTACACACTGCAATGGCTGGTACTTGATGTGTCTTCTAACCATCTTTGCCTGTAATTTTCTGGCCCCACACTGACATCGGTAAATTAGCTGTAACATTGCTAATTTGACATAGTTGATGAAGAGGTCCACACCCTTGGCATTGTTTACTCACTTGTAATTATGGCCCCTTTCCTTATTTACTATATTTCTTTATTATTTATTATTTGCTTCATTTTTTTTTTATTTCACGTCCCCTGCCCAGTTTTATATTACCATATGCAGATAATGTGTCCACCCTCAAGGTTGAGTTTGTTATTTTGTGGTTACATAGCCCACAGTCTCATTATGGAGTAGCAGTGCATTGATTATTATGAAGTTTACCCTTGTCTGGCATACTCCTATGTAATGCCCAGCAAGTTTTCATTTATTTTGGGCCTTTCGATGCCGATATCATTATGGCACTAGGCTATCTTTATCGCATTACTGCTACTAGTATCAGTGGTGTATCTTGGTTTTGTGCTGCCCTAGGCAGACAAAATTCGGGCACCCCCCTCCCACGTTGCACACCTACGACATGCCCCACCACCCACATTGTATACCCCCATCACCCACATTGCATACACATTAAATGCCCCATTACCCCATTGCATGTCACCATCACCCTCATTACATACCCCTTCCACATCCATTACATGCCCCCATCACCCTGATTCATTGGAAGGAGCTAAAGCTTGCTGAATGGTGGGGGAGGGAGTGAAATGTTTGAAGCACCAGAAGTGTGCTTTAACACCCTCTAGCAAAGTGACGCCCTCTGGCAAAGTGACGCACTAGGCGAGTGCCTTGTGGAAGATACACTACTCACTAGTATACAGTGACTGGTGCTTTAAAAAGCTACAGGACACTGTTTAGCAGTGATCTGTTGTATAGCTAGGTCAGCCATCACATACTATTCTATCACAGGATCAGTCTGTTTTCATTAACCTTATTGGGGCACTGTGGATACTATAGCACTTATTGTTAGTGCATTCTACAATAGTCATTATAGCGGCTTTAACACTGTTACCTCTGGTTTCAGTTTTGATGTTAGGCATTGCTATAGAGGAGGAGCAGGAACTGATTGCAATATCTCTTGGTTGGTTGTTTTTTTCATTTTTTTAAATACTGTGTTAATCCACTGTATTCTTTTTCACCAAGTCTACACATTACACTTGTCGCCTAAAAAATAGACAAATACAATATATTCTAGAATAAAAGGCTAAAATGTACAGGCAGCCAATTGTAAGTGCAAGACCATGGGTATGCAATGTATTGTCCTGGTATTGGATTTCTGTTTATTTGGTTGCATATAGAAATATTGTTTTATTTTTATGGGTACTTTGTTAGTTTGTGAAATGCAGTGGACATAGTGTTCAGCTCAGATCATCCTAGGTAAAAGCTGAGATACACACATTTTATGTTGAGAGAATTCTCCATGCTGTGCCTTTAAATTATGTTACATATCTGGCTTATCCGTTTATAAAATCTAACTAGGCAGATCTTATGCAGATAATAACTAACTCGCACTTTCTTTTTTACAGAGGCTACAAATACAATTATCCTGCAGCTCCTGAGAATGAGTTTTCTCAGTTCAAAGAGAGAAAGGAAAGTTCAATGGCCTCCAAGGCTTACGTCTGATCATCTCACCCATCACCTACTTAATCAGTCATTTTTTTTTATTGCAATATTTTTTTTAAAGTGACATTTTATCTTGTTTGGTTAAAAATAATAGAATCTAAGCTGACTCTGCGAACATAAGGTTAAAGCAATAGTTTGTTAACCCATTGTGCCAAAAGGATATATACACTTCACTAGAATGGTCCTTGAGGACCATGAAAACGTATATATATGTTCTTGCTCTGTGAGCTGTGATGGCAGTAGCACCCGCCAGCTCCTGGAGTCTGCTCAGAGCAATACGGAGGCATATGAGTGCTGTATTAATGAATCACAGCGATCGTATGCCACCTGTGTCAAGCCCCATTGGCTATAACATGGTCGTATAGGCCGATACAATGGTGTCACAGGTATGACTCCAAAGGGTTAATACACATTCACATTTTGCAATACTTTATTGGTACCTATCAGCCAAATATAATATGTCTACAAAACTACAATGCTTATTTGCTAAGCCCCATCGCTTTTACTATGATGATCCATCAGCCTCTGTAAGAGACTGCAATTATCACTGTATGTAAAGTTTATGCGTGCAAACCATGTATGTGAGTATTTAATTTGAAATACATGCTCCGAAAATCACTGTGTATCCGTGAGCACCTCTGACCATTTAACTTAATGAGAGTGATTCCGATGGAATATGTCTGACTCAGTGATCTTAGTAACAAAAAAATAGAGCATTACTGGCCCTTTAATGTCATGTACAAGAACAGTCCTGATACATGCAGGTTACAGTCATCTATATATGTATTACAATGTACCATATTTAGAAACAGTACTATCACAATAAAATGAAATGCTGTTTGCTTAGATAAATGCGTTGGTTTTTGTTCTATTTAGCATGTGTTTACCAGGAATAATGCATTGCAGTCTATTCAATGAACAGTGAACTGACTAGGAATAGAAGAAAAAAATTCAACTATTAACAGCTTTCCTCTAAAAACAGAGAATTTAAAGAATTGTTCAAGCTCAGCTATGTAATATTGCCTGGTTTGTGCCATTCCCTTGATAGTACAGCATCTGTTGAGCTCAACCCATTAAGATTTCTCTTCATACATTGTTGTAGACCACATACATTACTAAGGTATATACTGAAAACATTAATAAATACATGCTAGAGAATTAAAGTTAAACAAAAAGTTATTACAAGGTTAACAGTACAGCAAAAGAAAGTGATGTTAGAAAAAAAGTCAAGACATGTACTTTCCCTTGATTAGAGCCTTCATATTTTTTAACTAAGATTATTGCCAGGACTTCAATTTCAACCATTCCCATCCTCAATGGATTTAAAGAGTGAGCAATGCTTATATCTGTATCTATATTACTTGGTTGCAAAGATACAGCTGTTTAGCTAGAAACCATGGCCTAGACATTGACTTGCTTGTTTACATGCTGTGGGCTACAGACAAGGTTTGTCCCTCAATGGGCTACTTAATAAAGGGAGAATAGCAGGGAATTGGGATGAAAATGTTAAAGTTGAGTGTCAAACTGGCAGCGTTACGGAACAGCATTCTCTAGTGTCCCGAAAAGTGGAACAGAGGTAGAGCTTGGCGGGACAGTTGGGAGCCACTTGCCCGCCTCTTGGCTAACAAGCTGAAGGCAATCAACTGGCCAAAGTTTAGCTTAAAGGGACACTAAACATTATTTTTCACTTGTGTTCTAATATTGTCTCTAGCATGAGGATGAACTGACATGTACTTTTGAGATTAAGATACACGTCGGGTTTACTTAAATGTCCCGGGACATGTTTTGTTTAACCCTTGCTTCCTTTAAGGAAGCAAGGGTTAAACAATGTTTAATGTTCCTTTAAGAACCTGATCACTTTTTTTTCGGGATTCTTTGCAATTCTCTCCTTCTGGGAGAGGTACGACACACTTTACATATATTTCTAACATAACACCTTAACTCTGTGTTATATAGACAAATAGGTAACAATTGTTTTAACAACACTGTAAAGAATGGATGATTATATATTTAACATCAATAGCATCTGCAAGATATCACACATAAATACACAGTGAATTGGATTCAATTAAGTAGCATTCTTTATGTACCAATGTTCATTGGCAAGGTAGGCATCCAGATCTGAATAATAAACTCCATGCTGGTCTATTGAAACTACCCACAACAATGAGCTTATGCCACATGACTATCTCCAGCAACTCCATTTTCTTGGAGGGATTTTTCATATGCCTCCAGCTGGGACCAGAATCCTGTATTTGGTTCTATCACTGCTCTTGCAGCTCTAACCACCTGCAATAGGAAATAGTTGATGTAATACATGTTCTTCTTGAGTTAATTTATAAAGGCAGTTGTTATATACAATGCAGATTTGTGATTGCCATATATGGGAGGCTCCATGACCTAGATTTACCAGAACTGTCCTCTTACTCTGTGATCCAAACACAGCCAGCACAACAGTCTGGGTTTTAAAATGCCAAGGTTATTCACTACACTAGTGGAGGTGGATCTTTTACAATGATCAAGCAGCTGATTGAACATGCTGTGGTAGGTCAAAACACAAGACAGAAAAAGCACTGCTCTGCTATAGGAGGGTCTAAGATTCATGCACAGATGCTGAAGACTACAAGAATGAGTGCCACATATTATTATTTTTTTTTTTTACTGAACTGGAGCACAACACTTTGAAAATCTGGACTATGGGAGTCTTTAGAAATAACTTTATAGGACACCAAGTAAACACATTTAAGAACACCTGTCATGTTATTCTGTAGAGTAAATATAAGAATACACATTTTTATTGGATAAATTATTATTTTTTTTTATCTGAAGTGGTCATGGGATGTCTCTGGGATGGGCCTTAGGCATTTAATGACTAACTAGCAAAGAAGACCATTGAGCAAACCCAGAGGCTCCAGGAATAATCCAGGCAGAGCATCATAGTATATGTTCAATATACTTTATTGTTCCAGTGACAGATACGCAAACAGAGGGGACTAAGTGTGGGGCAAGGAAAGAACAGAAATGCCAAGTGTATGATAGATGGATAGAATGTTTTATTCTATGAAGATTAGTGAACAATATTGCCTGTTCAGGTTATATTTTCCCTAATGTGATAAACATAATACCATAATATCACGGTAGTATACCTCTTTATACTTATATACTTTATAATTGAGCAAATTACTGTTTTTTAATGTATCCTTTGTCATGATGTAAGTACAACCTCACATAACATCAAGCTGTTACAGAGTTCTCTTTTCAACTTTATTGGAGTGTTTTAATATGCATTTTGGGAAGGATCTCACATTAAGTTCCATAAACTTTGCATGGCTGTCTACCTTATGTACTGCTCAGTCTTTGTCTAACGAAGTCTGTAATTCCCTTTTATGTTCTGTATCAAGTGCTGAGTAAATTGTTGGTGCTTTATAAATAAATGGCAATGTCACATAATACTGTCAATGTAGAGAGTAAAAAAAAGATCTATTGTGTTACCAGAATTGCATGATAATACATACATTAAGAGAAAAACATATCAAGCATGTGTCTGTGGTGCTCTTGTTTATGACATCATCTTGCTTAATATGCAAATTACACATTTTCCCTCTGAAAGTAGTTGATTTGGATATCATACCACAGGTGAGGTCATCAACAGGAGACACGGCAGACTGACAGTCCTGGCTTTGCTGGGTCAATCCATGTTTTTTGAGGTCCTGTCAAAGTCCAGAAAAAGCTACTGCCTACCCACAGCAATGCATTCAAACTATGCAACATTGTTTTTTAAAGCATGCAATACTGCACTACAAACATTAAACAGAGTCATGTGACTCTGCCCTCACTGGCCCCACCCAGTGTCTCAGAATATTGGTAGGTTTGCCACAGACACATTGAAAACACATTTTTCCCTTCATTCATGCATTTGCTTGCAATTCCTCTAACACAATTGGGTCTATTCACTAAAAGGTGAGTTGAGGTGAGATGATAACATTTCATCTCACCAATTTAGCTATACATTGTGCAGGAACAATCCTGTTTTACTTGCATAGCAGGGGGAACTCGCCATATTTATAGATATATTGGTGAGATGAAATGTTCATCTCACCTTTTAGTGAATAGGCCCAAATGTATAGAGCATTTTTCTGCATTTCTGTTATAAAGGATGTTTAGGTGGCACAGTCACTTTAATGGGTTAAACCTGAATAATTATACATTCCTTGGCTGATACATGCAAAGACTCTTACAGAGACTCTTAGTTCAAAAATATGAATATGCCAGTCTTGTAATTTACAATTATAGAAATACCTGAAATGCATCTTTCAGTGACAGCTTTTTATATTTCATCAAGTAAGCCATGCAGATTGTGGCAGAGCGGCTTCGGCCATTTTTGCAATAGACTAGGCACTTCCCCCCACCGTTTAGAGTCCTCTCTATGAGCTCTGCGCACTCTTCAAAATAATCTGATAAGGTTTCCAATGGATCATCAAACACAGGGATGCGAAGAGTATGGAGATCAAAGTCCGGAAACGGCTGCTCCCTGGAAACATTAATACAGCATGTCACTCCCTCCTGCTCCAGAAGATTCCTACTGCAGGCAGATCTAGAATTACTGATGAACAAGGAATCTGTTACTTGAAATAGCTGTGACATTCCAAATGTCTTCACAGGAGCCTTTCAATCTCACTATAATGCAGCAAAATATAATGCAGAGATATGGTTTGCTAATCCAATGGCGTGTTAGTAAATCTGGATTACTCAGCGTCTTCTCAGCCCTGCAGCACCAATATCAAATGAGACTTTCATGGTCATGCTTTCATGGTAGTTATTTTAAGCTCCTGCCTGTCTGACACATTCTTGTTACAGTATATATTTACTATTACATGATTGCAATTATTAGTTCATTGAATGTCTACCATGCCTTAGGCATTCAGATTGTTTGAATAAGATCTCACGTTAACCCATCTGTGAGTCTATGGCTTACAAACCCCATGGTTCCCGGTATAGACGCACACAAGAGTCATTAAAGATTAGGGACAGAAACGGTTTCTGAATGGAAGGTTTGCATTTTATTTAAAACCAACTTTTCAAAGAAATGTTGGTGTTGTATGGATCTTCCCAAATGTCAGTTTTTTAAAGCTTTGCAGTGCAGGGATTCAAACATTTTCGTTCCCTCCCCCACTGTTCAGCAAGCTTCAGTTCCTTCCAATTAATCGGGGTAATAGAGGCATGTAATGGACATGTTGGGGGTATGAAATGAGGGCGATGGAGGCATGTAATGGGGGTGATGGGGCATTTAGTTTGTATGCAATGTGGGTAATGGGGGGATGTAAAAGGGTGATTGGACATTTAATGTGTGTGCAATTTGGGTGATGGGGCATATAATGGGGTGATGGGGCATGTCGTGGGTGTGCAACATGGGTGATGGGGCATGTTGTAGGTGTGCAATGTGGGTGGGTGGAGGGGTGTCCGAATTTTGTCTGCCTAGGGCAGCACAAAACCAAGATACACCACTACACATACTAAAGATTGTTCTAATTAATGCCTACCATAGGGTGAGCCTTCTGGGTAATTTATTTTACACAGTATCTAAGATTGCCTTGTCCGGCATTTTTGTAGCTCTTCTCAACAATTAAAAATATTTAACAAATTTTGAATAGAAAAGCCAGATTGTGCACCATTCAAAATATATTCTCCCTTTGACCTTGCAAAAGCAAAGACTAGTGGGTTTCCATGCTGCAGAGCTGTGCTCCGTAACAGCTGATAGAGATGGTCCAGCAACCTGTAGATCTCTCTGACTGTTGTATGTATGCATCAGTTGCACACAACACAAACAATCAGTGGGGAGAAGATGATCATCTCCCCAGTCGGAGGTATGTATGGCGGCTACCAATCAGCGCTGCTAGATGTATCTCTGTGACAAAGCAGCCATAGGAGCATTGCTCAGGAACTTATAAGTATTCCACTTCCGTTTAACCTGTTGATGACAACTGACGGCAGAGCAGCACCATACTGTACATGGCACTGCTCTGTTGTGGACAAGAGCTTCAGAAACAGTGAATCACTACTTCCGTCGCTCTGTTGTAGTTGCTAGACTGCCCCTAGCGGCAGTTAACAATATTACAACAACAAAAATAATAGCTAGGATTAGGTTAGGGTTAGAGTAACGTTTGGGGTCAAAATGTCACAGTTCAAGTTCTTAGAGCGCTGTGCACAGTAATAAGCTGCCTGAATGCGTCTCCATTCAGGTGGATGTGACCAAAGATGTGGATAAAATGGATGCTCCCTCCCCATGCAGCCAACGCTTCTAGGGAGGGAAATAGTGGATGAAAGTGTATTTCATCATTAAAAAAACACACACACACTACATAATTTAGTGGAATAACAGCTTTTTTTTTTTTTTATAATGTAGAAAAAAGGACTACAGTTCTCCTTTAAGGGATGGAAGAGAAACTCGGCTGCTTTGGCCTTATGTTTGAAATTCTATTGTCAGTTCCCTGCAATCCCATCTTTCATGACTAAAGCCCCAAAATTTTGGAGTGCTTTGCATTTTGTTTTATCTCTTCTACTTAAAGCAACAGGCCACAATAAGTGGGATGTATCATATCGGTTTGCAACTATGTGAGACAAGAGCGGAAACATTATCAGATAATAAGGCATAATTCCCAAATACTGCTACATTACTGCAATGCTATTTGCAATATATATGCGTATTCCTAACTCTTATTCCTCTAGTTAATAAAATAAATAACTTAAATTGTGCAATGTGTCACCATATGTTTCACAAGAGGTCTAACTACAGTGGTCGTTATTGTCACTGGGCCTGCCACTCCTGCCAGACTGAAGCAGCTTGATGTAGTTCAGCTGCTGCTGCCTGCCACACTGGAAAATGAGAATGGTGAGTGGGGATATGAAATAACCCCTCCCCCCCCCCCCCCCCCGCCAGCATGCGGCATTATGATCTGAACAGCACGGATCAGGCTGCTAGAGTGCCCCAAAGAGAGAGGAAGCAGGCAGGACCAATGATTTTATATATATTTTTGTTTTATGCAGATCTCTGTCTCTGTGTGCTGCTCACATCAACTTTCATAGCAGCAGGGGCATACCTAGACCACCCCCCGTTTAGACAACCCCCCCCCCCCCCCCCATATTGAGAATTTGAAGAAAAGGTTATTCCATTTGTTAGATCTTTGTTAGATCAGGGTAGAGCAACAATTTGTTTTGTTAGATCTACTCTAAAATATGGGATATTAACAATCATTTTAAGGGGGGGCTAACCTGTAGCCAGCCCCCCCCTCAACAAAAACTTGTACAACATTGATCAGGCAAAATTTTTGTTAGCTCTAGTCTAATTACTGAGATATTGCATATATAATTAGGGGGGCTGGCTCCCCCTCAAACTGAAATTTGGACAAAATGTTTCTGATTTTGGTAGATATTTGTTAGATCAGGTCTCATTCTCCTCTAACCCCTCCTTTTTGTCTCATTCCCCCTGCCCCTCCATGTGTCTCATTCTCCCCCCAGCCACTCCATGTGTCTTATTCTTACATAGCTCCTCCTTTTGTTTCATCCCCAACCTCTTCATGTGTCTCATCCCCTCATGTGTCTCATTCTCTCCTCCATGTGTCTCATTCTGCCCCCCAGCCCCTCCATGTGTCTCATCCCCCCAGAGTCCATCCATGTGTCTTATCCCCCCACTTCCATTTAATGTGTCTTATTCTGCCTCCTCGTCCCCTCCATGTGTCTTTTTCTGCCCCCCTCATCTCTCATGCAAACCCATTGTATACAGATTTGGTTACTTAAAAGTAGATATATATTTAGCAATATGTTTATACTAGTAAATTAAAAAAAAGTCTAGTTAATCCATTAAAATATTCACAATTGGAGACGAGTGTCAGGGCCTTTACCAGGTCAGGTAGGAGTTCAAGCGCAGGGATAGTGGAGGTGTCTGATTGCAAGTTAAATATAGTGCAAAGGGAGAACAAAGAAACAGAGCTAGGTATTGGAATAAAGACTGAAGGAGAGACAAAAGGGAATTTAGCAAAGAACTGCAGAATAGGAAAAGGGTATGAGTAGGAACTGCAGTAAGAACAAAGAGCTATAGCAGGGACTGTAGACAAAGCAAAGGTAGGGGTGGAGAGAGTTAAACAAGGGTTCAAGGCCAGAGGTAAGGGTTCAAGGCCAGAGGTAAGGGTAGTTAAGCAGGAACACCCGAGAGGGGGTGAGGTTAGAGGTTGGTAGCTAAGCAGGAAGGAACACCCTAGTGAGGGTGAGAAATGAGAAGGGTAGCTTTAAGGGATTAACTTAGCTGAAGAGAACTTAATGTACTCAGAGGGTCTCAGGAGATGCTGAAAATCATCTACTGAGATGGTTGAGCCAATCAGGTTCAGATTCCCAGTTCCTGGACAGGGTCACAATACAAATGGGCTTTAAGGAGAGTATCAGGAACAGAAGCAGCAGCTCTTAGAAATCAGGCCTCCAACTTCAATGCAAAAGCACTGTTTGCCAGAAACTGCAGCTATTTAACCTGGGTATGAGCAAAAGGTAACGAGCCCACCTGACACCAAACAGAGGGGAAGGAATACAAGCAAAGTAAGGTAGGGAGACCTCTAGAGGAGGCAGGAGGAATATAAGCACATAAATAATGACTTTTAAATGCATGAGTCAGAAGGTCAGTGTTGAACCCTGACAACGAGAAAAACTTGATTCTGAAATTACATTTGGAGAAAAGGAGCCACCCAACATTCCATCATTAAGAATTTGTCAAGATGCCAGACAGGAAGCTGTGGATCGGATGTTTGGTAGAAAGATCCGGTTTTATCACTCTCTCAGATGAAAACTACTCATACGTATGCAGGAGATATTCATACTATATCATATATGATGCTTTTTTGTTCATTACTGGTCAAAGGAACAAATATTTATTTATAAAATGTATTGTTCAAAGGCTTCCTTTGCCAAAATCCAGGTAGATGCCACAAGGAGTTTGGTATTAAAGCTATATTATTTTTATATGAGATTGTGATCAACTTTGAGAATACACAAATGAGTGTGTCTCAGATGTTGAGCGTAACACAAGATACTCCAACTATAACATTTTGGATGGAAATGTTTTCTTTTCTTTCCTTTTTTTTGGGCGGGAACACACTTTAAAGAGCCCTTCCCTCAGTTTCTTTCGAGCCATCTGTGAAGGAAGGTTCTGAACCTTGATGAGCTTATTCACATATAAAGTGTGCTTGAACCGTGAAAGCTTATATCGTTATTCCTTTATTTTCTCTCTTCTCTATTCCTTTCCCTTCTTCTACCCTCCTGTTCATTTCTTTCCCTTCCTCTCTTTCCCACCCCTTCTCCCTCCACAGTTCAAAACACATACCTATACAACAGAAACGCACATATTGGGGGCGGCAGAGATGTGGGGTCAGTTCTTATCTGGGACACGGTAAAGTCTGTATTCAGGGATCAATAGAGTATAGGGAAGTCCATGGGGCCCATCTTTGTCCAAATTTTATATTTTCATTCACATTTATTACATTTCCCCTTTCCATATTATATTGATATAAGATTTGGCTAGTCACTTGTTCCCAAGTGATCTCTTTTGTTTGTTTCCGATTTCTTGATATTACCATGATATTACCATCTTAGTGGCCATTAGAATGTGAATCATAAAGTATTTTATGTTGAAATTTATACTTTTTTCTAGTAATTTTCTTTATTTCATTGAAGATGGCTCAGCCCAGGACAGTTTCACCAAATATGTCTGTGGGAACCTATCTCTAAGTTACATCTCCAACAGATTGAGGAATTAGTTTGGTTTACCTTGTTCATTATCAGGGGGACCAAATGCCATCTGTAGATGACTTTGTAGTGTAGTTCAATGATATTAAGATTTTTTTATCGTTCTTCTAACCCCATTGATTGATGTATACCATTGTTTATCAGTTATTACTTTATCCATGTCTCTTTCCCAGGCTATCCAGGCCTTTGCTTTTATATTTTTTTCTTTAATATTCAGCATTTTGTAGAATCTAGGTAAGATTATCTCTATTCTCTGTGACAAACAAAAGCGCAATCTCTCTTTCTATTCCTAATGCGTTTTTATCTAAAATCGTGGTGTTGTTTAAGGAAGTTCTTTATTCGCAAAAAAGAGAAAATCTCTCATGCCGGAATATTTAATTCTGCCTGAAGTTGATGAAAGGGTTTTTCTTGGCCGTTGTGTGTTAGATCTGATAAGGACATGTTTTCTACTCACCTATAATTTTTTATAAAGAGTCTAATGATATTTGTATCGGAATCTTATTTTGTAATTTATTACATTTTTTTACATGTTTCCCATTGGTTTAATAGTGATTCCACATGTTGTGGGGTTGACTTTTTTTAATTCTCTTTTATCGTGGGGTGTAGTCCATATAATTGCTGACATATTTCCATGAGCTGTCGGGTCTGCCTCTATTCTATACCAGGGTTCTAAAATCTCTTTTACATGCTATAGTCACAATCAGTGTTTTCAATAAATTAATCCTGAATCATTAGTTTTCATTTATAGAGTTGAGCGGACACCTGGATGTTCGGGTTCGGCAGGTTCGACCGATGTCCGGGTCCGTGCTCGAACTTGACCCCGAACCCCATTGAAGTCAATGGGGACACAAACTTTTGGCAAATAGCCTCTGAAAAAGTCATGGAAAAGGCTAGAGGGCTGCAAAAGGAAGTAAAATGTGGGTAAGAGTAGGACAAGTGCCCTGCAAGCAAATGTGGATAGGGAAATAACTTCAAATAACATAAAATACATACAAATTAAAAATACAGCTGAGCCATAAAATAGCACTAGATGGAATCTTTGATTTTAGCTTTGGAAGAACATATATCTAAAGCATGGCTGCCAGGAGGATCAACAGAATTATTCATTTGAGAGAGGGTTGGAGTGCAGGGTATCTAGTTATAACATGACCCAAGTTAATTCATACAAGTTTCTTGACATTTGGCTAGACCCCAACTTATCTTTTGGTCTCCATATTGATAAGCTAGTGTCAAAGCTATATCCTAGGATTGGCTTTCTATATAGAAACAAATCAAACCTAGATTCCACGGTAAGGAAACGTATTGTGCAGCAAATGTTAATGCCGATCTTGGACTATAGAGATGTTGTGCATGATTCTGCCCCCCAGACACATCTCGGTAAACTCGACACTCTGTACAATACATTGAGTCGTCTTGCACTACAGTGCGATTATAACACTCATCACTGTAAAATGTTAAAAGAGTTAAATTGGCTGACGCTTGCCTCCAGGCGCACTCTCCACCTAGCGTGCTTAGTGCATAACCATTTCTCTGGAACGCTTCCCCCCTACCTGAGCGGCATGCTCGCCCTTACTCCCTGCACATCCTACAATCTCAGATCTTGCACCAACCCTTCGCTAGCGATTCCTCACTTCAAAAAGGAAGCAGGTCAAGGTGCGTTCTCTTTCAGAGCTTCTCATATGTGGAATAGCTTTCCTGCTTCTGCCAAATCAGCAGCTAGTCTAAAATCACTGAAAGTAAATGTCTCCAAAATCCTCAAAACAGATTGTACCTGTTATTAGTTTACAAACTCCTTCATATACTGTACATGTTGTTCCTTCTTTGTATCAATAATGGTTTACCCAGTATGTTCACCTTCCATCTTGTTTATATGTATGTATGTATTTATTTTAATCTACTGTTAAATGTGTAACTCTGTAACTCCATTCTGGACTGGGTCCTCAGGACATACTTAAAAACGAGAGAAATATCAATGTATTCTTCCTGGTAAAACACTTTCTAAATAAATAAATAAACTGGAGGCACTGTCAGCCACCCAATCTACTATCGCCTGTACTTGTTCTGGCCTCAGCATTCTAAGAGCGGCATTCGGGCCTACCAAATAACGCTGGAGGTTCTGTCGCTTACTAGCACCTGAGGAAGGTGTTTCACTTGTGCGTGTAGCTGGCACAGATCGACCACATCCTCTACTTGCAACAGGAGCTCCACCAACACCAGCAGCACCACGACCAGGGCCACATCCCTTATTTGACGCTCTCCTCATTCTTTGCAGTCATCCACCAAAGTAGCAGATGGTTTATGTCAGGCGACAATGTAACCGCCAATCGTCAACAATTTTTATTTGTAGTTTTTTGTTTATTGGACTGCAAAAAATGCACCGCAAGACGTAAATGTACTATTTAGCACAACAATTATAATTTTTCAAAGTGCGCTGTAAGCAAAGTTTAGTACTGTTCTATTTGACTTTCAGATATGAAGTGCAGGCCGTAAATGTACTATTTAGCACAACAATTATAATTTTTCAAAGTGCGCTGTAAGCACAGTATTGGACTGTTCTATTTGACTCTCAGATATGAAGTGCACCACAAGACGCAAATTTACTATTTAGCACCCAAAACAATTAGAATTTTTCAAAAAGCAAAAAAATTAAAATTAAAATTGTTGACTATTGGCGGTTACATTGTCGCCTGACATAAACCATCTGCTTCTTTGGTGGGTGACTGCAAAGAATGAGGAGAGCGTCAAATAAGGGCCGTGGTGCTGCTGGTGTTGGTGGAGCTCCTGTTTACTCATGTTTTACCTACTCCCCCCCCTCCCCCCCGTTTAGTACATTACCCCCTACGTGTATTGCTCTGCTAATTGACAAGCCCTTTTGCATTTGTGTACAATGGAATAATGCTTTATCTGTAGACACAACATAAGATAGCAGTAACACTGGAACTGAACAGACACTTTGAGTAGCCATGGCAGTGTATTTTACCACCGGGAATAGTTTAACCCCTTCATGACGCTAGGACATTCTATGCCGTCCTAATTTTAGTGGACCTAAAAGACGCTAGGATGACATAGAACGTCCAGCGTTAACAAGTTCATCACAGCTCGGATCCCGCTGCAGGGACTTGCAGTGGGATCCTACCCATTTTGAATGGCTTCAGTAAAGAAGCTGGGGAGTGATGTCGGGAGGTCTTGCGGTCTTTTGGCAGGGACCCACACGGTCTAGTAAGACCCTGATTGGGTCTCTGCCATTGTGTTCCTGGCTACCGATCACCTTGTGATTCATGGCCAGTAACAAAACGTGGCGTTTCGGTGCTTGTGTCGTGCAAGCACCATGCGTCATGAAGGGGTTAATAAAATGTGTTAGAAGGCAAGGTTTTTGTTTCTTTGTTTTTATCATTTTTATTGCAACAAATAATTGTGGCATGTACAGTTTACATTTCCATTAGTAGGATCATAGTTATAAAGATTTTATACATTATTGTAGCAACCAAGGAGCTATTTCATTTCGTTTTGTAGAAAATAAATGTGACATAACATTTTACTATATGGTGACTCTGATTAGTACTAACAGTGACTGAGGAAAAAAAAAAAGTGGCCCGCAAGTTAATGAACACCTGCAGCAGCTAGTGTGCACTGCACAAAAATGGGCAGAAATAGACCACCTATAGTGGTCATGGGGCAGCAGTTAGTGCCCTGGGGGGGATGTTTATGTTCCAGAAAGGTTATGTGGTGCGAGAGCTGTCAGAAGCGATCATTCCTATGGGTGGCCAATCTATAAACAGAAGTAGTCAGTGAGGAGGGGATGGGAAGAATAAGGTGGTCTGCTTCGGATATGCCCTCTGTTGGGCTCAGCTCATTCTGTGCAGCTGAAGTCAGTTGGGGCAGATGCAGGCCATTTAGGGACCAGGGATGCCTTAGATTCAGGTGCCTTAACCCCGTGCTGACATCTGAGGAACTGGGTTTCTACTTTCTGGCAAAGCGTTGCCAACATTGGACGGACCTAGTCATATGGGAAAGATAAGGTCAAAAGGGGGTAAGGCTGCCTTTTATTACTGGAATATCCATTTCAAGGATTAATTTACTACTAAAAGAGGGTTAAACAAAAGTCTGTAGAAAATGATAAGACGCCCCTCTTCAATACTGCCTAAAGCTTTTTACAAACGAATAATACAACCACACGTTGAATTGATTTCATAAAACAGCTCCTAAATTGTAATCCCTCGTAGTTTGTACGCGGGAACGCACCATTTACGAACTCAATACAAATTATGAATAAGATATTTGGTCGGTATCTGCGCAGCATTTACTGGCTGGATGAATATGTGATTTAAAACGTCACTGAATAGAGCCCGTTTTCCCATAAGCAGCAGAGATCTGCTTTGCCGCTTCCTGTAGTTCTCTGTACCACATGGTCTGCCGACGTCACCAGTTCTGTTCCACTGGATAATAACCAGCCGCAACCGTTTCCATGCCGACCAGGACGTATATGTCGCAGGGGTGACGCTACGAATCCGTCGCCATAGAAACCAGTGGAACAAATCTACCCATCAAGATGCCATGGGGATATTTTATTGGGAGAGGGTGGATACCAACCAATAAGTAAGCAGGTAACATCTAATCTGAGCAAGTGAAATGCTATGTCAAAATGGTCTGCTTTCTGTAAACGACACTTTTTGTGGATGTCAAACTAGTACTTACTAATAGTTGATTAAGCTTTGGCACATCTTTTGTGAACAACAGTTAATGCTCAGATCATGACCTGAGCGCCAGAGGTTAGCTATTTCGCGTTAGTGTGTGCGCCAACATTTAATGCAATTTCCGAATTTAAAGAAGAAAATTATTTAACTCGTGGTATTTTTCAATATTGTAATGTACGTGTGTCTGGAGCTGGTATTTTTTTTGTAATGTATGTGTGTCTGTAGCTAGTTAACTAGTTAGCTAGTTAGGTTCATTTATTTAAAATGGAAGTTCATAAAATGAAATACATATTTTATAATTGTAAGGTTGCCATCTATGTTGTGCCCAGCACATCCTTGCAGTATATATATATATTTTTGTAAGCGTCCCTGTTTTAATATTGTGATGTGGCAGTCAACATGTCTCTGTCTGATTAAACATCTATATATGGAATTTCTTTTGACTACCCCTGTAATTATTGTGTTTGTCATAATTTACCTTCTATCCCAGGATGTTATTTTTTAAACTTATTCATGCTCTTAATCAATTTACTATTCTGTTTTCTTATTTTTATATATGTGACTAAGTAGTATTTTAATATGTTTTTAAATCTGCAGGCCATTTGTTTATATATTAGGGTTTGTACGTTAAAGTCCTCTATTTTTTTGTGCTGCATGACTTACCAAATTACATAAATAGGTATCAACTGGCTCTTAAGTCTCTTAAAATGTTGGGAGCTATTCTTAAAGGACCATTCCAACTTGAAAAGGAATAATTTGCTGTAATATTTTTTTCTGTGTGTCGTGGATAACCTGTCCGAACAATGGATTCAAAGAGTAGAATATAATACAATTTCAAACTTCTCTGCATCCATCCTTTAGCATACTTTGTTGTTGCAAAGGTACTGAAGCTACCATCATATTTAACAAGATATCCCCATTTATAGCATATATCCTTCTTTCTCAAAACTTCTGTGACTTCTTGAAAGTTTCTTCTCTTGTGCCTCGTGTGACTGGATAGGTCAATTTTAAGATCTTTGGGTGTTCCCTCATTGCTGCATTTAGTCTGTCTTTTACTCGAAAGGATTGGAATTTAACTATTACATCTCTCAGATATTCTTCTACTATATTTTTTGTCCTGTATAGTTAAATGTGTGTTTGTGTGTTGGTACATTTACTGTGTATCAACACAGTAAAGGAGAAGAGTATATTTAAAAGAAGAAAAACTACCACAACATGAGGACATAGTCTTAAATTAGAGGGGCAAAGGTTTAAAAGTAATATCAGGAAGTATTACTTTACTGAAAGGGTAGTGGATGTATGGAATAGCCTTCCAGCGGAAGTGGTAAATGTAAAGACAGTCAAGGATTTTAAGCATGCGTGGGATAGGCACAAGGCTATTCTAGATATATGATAGGGAGCTGAGGACTAATAAAAATTATTAGAAAATTGGTCAGATTAGATGGACCGAATTATTTTTTTTATCTGCCGACACATTCTATGTTTCTATGTTTATGTCTTTCTGTTTCATTGTTTCTGATTAGCATTATATCGTTTATGTCACAATTATTGTAAACATGAATATTGAACATAAATACACATCTGGTTCCCTTTATTAAAAAATGCATTTAATGTTCCTTTCTTGTTACATTTCAATCATACTTCTCTTCCCCATTCTCTCGATGTAGCACATCATATATCATTTGCTATGTAAAAGTTACTTGATAAGTTACTAACATTTTAGGTATTCATTTTGTAAGGTTTTAGATAATGGATTCAAGATGAGATGAAATCAGGACAATTGTGAACCAAACATGCAGTATGTGTTTGTTAAGGCGCCTAATTCTTTCTGTGTAGTCCACATATGTAATTTAATGCATGGACTGTTCTCCACCCTCATGTAATCATGTCTTTACAGGTTCTTAAGGAGGAAAGATGTCAGAAAATGACAGGTCAATTTTACCGAATCAGGCCAAACTACAGGGATATCTGAAGGAACAAAACAAGCAACAAGCCCAAAATAGATTGTGTAAAGAAGAAAATCAGAGTGATCTATGCATTGTGGATCATCAAAATAGTCCATTTATAGAGAAAGAGCTGGAGGGGAAGAGTGTAGAGGTTACTAGTGAGGGTCTTCATGGACAGAAAGATATACACGGTGCTTGGAAGGATCTAGACTATGAGAAAAGCAACAAGCAGAAAATCAGAAAGGATGCATGGATAGCTCCAGATAGAGAGAAAGGTCAAGAGGAAGTGAGTAGAGAGGGTATTTTCATGATTCTAGATAGAGAGAAAGGCCAAGAGGAAAAAAGCAGGGATGAAATTTGGGAATGTCCAGAAAAAGAGAAAAGAGAGGAGGTGGCGACAGCTGAAGAGAGTATTTTGGAGAGTCGGAATACAGAGAATCACCATGATGACACAAGCATAGAGGAAGTTCTAAAGCAGTCCATACAAGAAATATCAAACCAATCCATGGAAGTTCAGCAGTGGTCTGATGGATCATGCTATATAGGAAATATCTCTATGAATCTGAAACTAGGCCATGGAGAGTTTAGATGGGTAAATGGAGAGGTATGTGCAAATTTGGAATGACTGTAAAAGTAATAGCATTTTTTATTTGCCATGGTATATGTCTTGGGCAGACATATATGTCATTATGTGACACTTGCTAAGAAACTCAGAGTTAAGTATTATTCTTTCCCAAAACATAATCTGATTTAAATGGATAGATCTACATCTCACAGATTGAAAACCACATGGAAAGTCAATCCACTACCTGTCATAAGTGGAATTTATGTAAAAGTGGGTGGGGCATGTCCCAAAGAGACTGGGTGTGCATAAAACAGGTGGAATTTAAAAGGACTCTGTCACCTAAACATTGTTTATACTGTACTGTGAATGTAGAGAATAAAAAAATATAGCAAGTCTGCTAACACAATGTTTAAGATCATTTGTTTATCATGTTGTATTTTCTACATTCACAGTATAAACAATATTTAGGTGACACAGTCCCTTTAACCAGAAGTGGGCAGAACCCGATAACTGTTGGAGGTGTTACAACTAAGCTCCGCCCATTTAACTCCCACAACTAGCAAGCTACTAGTCTGCTTAATGGAGAATCTGGTCCAACGGATGTTATATAGTCTGTGAGAAGCAGGTTCTTTCTAATGTAATAACCATCATCTCTATAGTGTTAGTTTCATTATAATAGCATCTTCTAATAACGAAGGCCACTCAATACAGTTGACTGAAAAAACTTAAAAATATGTATTTGTTTTTTTCATTTTGCAGAGCTATTCAGGGGAATTTTACAAAGATCACACGCATGGGAAAGGAGTGTACATGTGGCCTGATGGATCCAAATTCACAGGTTCTTTTTATCTTAGCCGAAAAGAAGGTTATGGCACCATGACATTTACTGATAGCAGACAATTCCAGGTATTTATATGCTATTTATAGTAATATAATTAGGTAATCCAGGCTTTGTTTCAGCTACTGAAGGTCTTTCTAAAGCCACTGTTCTTGGTAAGGCTGGTAAATCTGAGAGACCAGTATGTACAAAGGCCCAGGAAAATGGCACCCGAAAAATACCTGTATTTAAACAATTTAATCTGACTCTGTACTCACAGTCATTAAAGAAAGCTGTATAGAAAAGGCTTGAGGTTCAAAATAGATTCGGATTGGGCAACTTAGGCAAATTTTAGAATTCGCCGAATTCAGGCTACTAATTATCCCGGAATCCAGGGCCCGAATCCACTGTTTGGAAACCAAAGCATCAGTAGCATTCGGATCGGGAAAGCAAAGCATACAATTTTGGCTACACAATATGTGCGATCATCCTTTAACATGCTCCGCTTTCTGGAAAAATAGACGAAATCCGCACATATCAGTTATCCAAATTGAAGAATTGAATAGAAAAGTGTAGAAGAATTAAAGTAAACATATTTTAAACACAAAACATTTATTTACAATTATAGTAAATTAATGTTATAATTGTATATTTACATGAATATAAGAATTTTGACATACATCTTTTTTACATGTTTTTGATAAACATTTATTTTATGTTCCTTTACTTTATGTATTTAATTAATGTATCCTCATGTTTTGATTTTTAATGATTTTTATAACACCTGGGGCCATTTTAGGAGGACTTATTTCAGTTATAGCTAAAGTCCTTCCATTGACTTTTATGTAAGGAATTCGGCTATATTTGCAATAGTTTAGGGCCTCCTGAAATCACTGGGAAATAAGATTCAGAGCCAAAATGGGGAGCTCCCTTAGTCGACCATAAAGAAGGGGCATAGGAAGCATCTCTAAACTGTGTTATAGCTTCCATAAGTATCAGCCCCATTGAACTGCAGGTACAAAAATCAACAGGGCCAAAGTTCATCAATGGCTGGTGGCCATTTTAGCTTTGCATTTGTATTATGAGTGCCAGGATACACAGTATATATTTCATGAAGCAATAATTTTATTGGCCATTGATATTATTATCTATCAATACTCTTTCAATAGCTGCATCACTTCCTTCTCTCTAGGGCCTATACAAGTTTGATATGCGATATGGGCCTGGAATTGAAACCTATATGGACAACCGACAAGATGTTGGCATTTGGTTTGGACATAATCTCATTAGAATATTGACAGAGGTATCAGGCCCTTTCTCTGTTTCTTATTACCCGGAGTTTTGTGAGATGTCTAATGTGGAACCGCATAATAATGAATGTCCCGTTCCAGCAACAGAGAAGGAGAATCAGGTGGAAGATCCTTTCTTTTATAGTTTCAAGGCCATACTCTTAGAAGATCGCTGCACGCTACCAGACAGAATCTACTGCTATTCTACAGACCCAGATCACTTACCTTTCCCCTCTTCAGTGCGCACAGACTTTGACCTCCATTTCTCTGGACAAACCAATGACCATGAATACCAAACCAATGATGTCAGTGCTCACAATATTAAGTGTAGCAGTGAAATAAAAGGAATCTACCAGCACATTAACAGATACAGGTCAGTGTAAATCAAGGTAAAGCCTGTGCCTATCAACGGTACTGAATACGTACCACATAGCACATGCAACAGAAACCTCCATAGATGAGCACAGTACAGTGTACTGATACTGTATAACAATATTTAAGAATATTCTTGACAAAGGCCCTGAAATGTTAACCGGATGAACCAATAAAAGTTTGGTTTTACTTTAAAGGAGTGTGAGTGCTCTAAAGACTTCGGATTATATCCTACAGTGGTTATGATGTTAAAGTGACAGTGCACTGGGATATATGCTCAGTACATTTTCTCTCTCCTATATATATATATATATATGATAATTCATTAGGTCAATGATTGGTCATTTATGTTTACTCCCTCCAGCATGAGTATTGTGTGAATGCTTGGTTATGTGTTTTTACTAAAATATTATTGTGAGTTTTATGAAATATGTGAATCTAAAATCAGATTATTTATCCTCTTCAAGGAACAGCCCAGAACACTTGAATTGGAACATCAGTTCTATGATGCATGGTGACCGGGATAAGTTTGGTCCTAAAGGTCCTCGTGAACTTATAGCTGAGAAATGTATTAGGATGGCTGCAGAAGGGGATTATGGGACGGTTTCCCATATCTTGAGACATGACCTGGCTCATGTGGATGTGTCTGATTTCCAAGGAAACAATGCCCTGCATGCTGCAGCTGTGAGTCATTTTACCTTTGCTCTTCTAGCTGTGTGAACATTGTCTTTTCTAGATACAGAGTAAATGTAGATCAAAGTTCTAAAAGTTGATGCAACCTGCCAGAAGTTTCCACCGGTTTCCATGACGATTGCATCATATTTAGAGCTTTGTTCCATAATTATTTTTGTAGCTTACACTCTGGCATAGTCCAATAACTCGATGGTTATAACAACATAGGATACCATTGAGCATTTTAACCACATTAGGATAGCTCTAGCACTGTTACAAGTAATGAACATAAACTTTTCATTTTAAAAGTGTAAAAGTGAAGTGCACGTCCCTCCCACCGCGCCTTATGGGTAAGCTGTCTCTAACCAAGCTAAAACCTGAATAATTGGGTACTTGTCAGGGGTGTCATATAAATAATACATTTTTTTAAAGTATAATTGCAAACCAACATTAATTCCATTTTGAAACTACATAAAATATCTTGATCAGCTTGAGTGGTTGTCATACAAAAAGACTAAACCGCAATTTTTTCATTAAACATATTGGGGAATAGGGTTGCCACCTTTTCTGCAAAAAAATACCGGCCTTGCTGGGTCCTCCATAGACTTAACATTGGCATCAAGCCAATTTTTTACCGGCCTGCCGGTAAAATACCGGCTGGGTGGCAACCCTATTGGGGAGGGGCTGTCAGTGTTTTTCTAAATATGTTTAGGTACCAAGGGTAGACTCTAAGAAAGGTTCTATATATTACCTACCTTGGTATCACTACCATAGCACCCTAACTTGCTTCTTTTTTTGTTAATAATTTAATTTCTGCTTGATTTAAAATGCCTTTTAATTGGGCCTCCCCTGGTGTGCACCATACATTGCTGTTTATTTAGAAGTCTAACTAAGGATATTAAGGCTGCCATGTTAGAGATCTGAGAGCAGTCCTCTCTGTCAGTTATGTCAGTTTGGAAGTCTTCAGTTACACTTCCGAAGAAAGAGAAATAGTTTTTGAACAGTGCAAGGCATTTTGATCAGGAACAAGTGGCCTCCTGCGTGATTAAACCTGTATTTAGGCTTTAATCTCCCTTTTACAAGTAATTTTATTACACGCTATCATAGCAATAGATGAAATGTTAGCTAGTTCACATTTCATCTGAAAAGGAACATTTCTCACTAGAAGGGTATTTATTACAAGATACTTACTAGTGTGCAGTGATCTCTCTGATGTCTATGGAACAGGAGGTCATATTGTTTACATCTTTAAAAATGATATCATCATTTTAAATTAATCGTTTGTTTTATAGTGATAGTGTGTTATTTTTGTTTGATTTAGCAATGTTTCTGGTTTAAATGTGTTATTTTATTGTTCTGTAGTGTTATTTTATAAGGTCATCATGGGAATAACCTTATCAGAAACACATCTACAACTGTAAAACACATTGTATGTGCACAATGCCTGTCATGATTCCTCTCTCCACTAACTCAATGGAGAAAGATGGCCAGCAGCGTGATGGTGGAGGGGATCCGACATGTTCACTGCTGTTTCTAGTACAGGGGAGAAGGAAGTGTTTAGACACTTATTCACTAACTAGAATTCCATATTATTGTGGAAACTAGCTTCCTGTCTAATCATATCACTGCCAGCAAGGAAAAAAAGGTTTGAAAACAAGCGGGGGGTATTTTAAAAAAAATTGATTTAAAGACATTTTTATGCATTCCCAGTCTAATTACAGCAGGGTCATTAATAATTTAATTTCTCCAAATATGTCTTATAAGCAGTGATCTAAGATTTCTAGATATGTGTACTATACTATACCTACTTGGTGAAATCTAAGCACTAGACATCAAAAGATTTGCATAGAAAATTTACATATTACATATAATGATTTGATTCATGTTTACCAGCAAGTTCTTTTTCAGGTTAATGGTCACAATAATATTATTAACCTACTTCTTGACAACGGAGCGGATGTGAATAAGTGCAATGATGAGGGTCTTGCAGCTCTTTCCTTGTGCATGATGGCTTTATACAGAACCAAGACATTGTGGTCTAATGTGGCTGAAAGGAACATGCCCATGTTAGAGGTCAGTCCGTTCTTTAATTTGTCTATTGTCAGATGGATGCGCGATACTTTGGTTTATGTACTCGAAACAATTTAAAACATAGCCATTAACAAACGGAAATAACTGTAAAGAACAACTTTTTCTGAATATATTAGAAATAATTATACATTTGTTTGCTATCACAGTATAACATGGGGAAATGTGTAACAATGTGTGATGAAACAAAACCACCTTAAAAATAGTAACATGGTATTTCATGTTAGTGAAAAGTATGAATGGGTCTGCACACTTACAAGTATCGGGTGCCACGAGGGAGCGTCATTCTCGCCCATAAAGCAAAAAGAAAAGATAGGAGACTCAGTACACCGTTAAAGGGAGTTTAATCCACCAAAAAAAAAACAACGTTTCAGCCCAGCACTGAAAAAAGCTCAGTGCTGGGCTGAAATGTTGTTATTTTTTGGTGGATTAAACTCCCTTTAAACGGTGTACTGAGTCTCCTATCTTTTCTTTTTACATGGTATTTCAGCCATGTTATCCAAACCGGCAAAGCTTTATTGAGAATTCATGTAGTACAAACTCCTAACAAGAGAAGATAACGGACAAAAATACTTACCCTTTCATGCTCTGAAGAGTTTAATCACAGGAGATTTGGAAGTTTGTGTTACATGTATTTTCTAATTAGACAACATTATAACATGTGCTGCCTTCAAGTAACTGCTTAGTTATAACTGATACATGATGTATTCATTTTTTTAATGTTGTGGATGTCAGTGATACATACCAACACACTTCTGTAGCTCCTACAAAATGACAAAAGGCAAAGGTGAGAAACACAGTGCTGCTTATGCCATGACCGGGACAGGATCGATGAAAATGTGACTCTCAAAGCAAATCTGCTGCTGTTGGCAGATATGACAAGTCTGTTTCTAGCATGCCTATTATACATGTTTAGATGTCCAGGGAACTGGTGACTGCACTGGTGACATGCATTCGCAGTGCAGGGACTGGTGACACCACCACATTATGTGGGTGGAGTTCCACCATGACATCACCATGCATGGCCACCTTAGTCGTTATGCCAAACAAAACAGCCATAACATTTGGCTGTAGAGCAAACTGACTTAAATTTGTTTTCATTTTCTAATTTATTGTTTAGTTGGACAAAAGTGGAGTCTCTGCATCACAAAGATTCATTTCTAAAGAGGCGGGTTCCTTGCAAAACAGCATAATTCATGAGAGTGGATCAAGCAACTCTTCTACCTCCCCATCAAATGACACAAGCAAGGCTAATGGGACTTTAGAAAGCCAAGGATTTTATCCACACGAGAGCCATTATAGGTACAATGACATCCTTTATCAGCTTTCCAGCATTGGAGGATAAAATACACTTATTTCAAGATACTAATGTTACTGCAGGTCTTCCAAGGCGTACATTCATGGATTACAGAGCAACTTTTCATGGGAAGACAAATAGCTGTTGTTATATGTTCTACGTTCGCAATACATAGATGGTGATTTATAAAAAAAATGGAATAACGGAATAAACATTCTTGGTTTTCATGGTCACCTCTCCACTATCAGACCTTTGCCCCTTAATTGACTTTTAAAAATAACCCCATATTACTAAGAACTTGCATAGTTTGATTATAAAAAGGGAATAAACCCCCAAATGTATTTAAAAAAATATATATTTATGAATGGCCATTTTCTCCCTGTTTTACATCATTTCTACTTCTACCATTCAAACGATATCCTGTAGTCTTTGTTAAAAACAGAGGAAAAAACAAAGATATTCTATTCAATAAAAAGAGAATCGCAGGAGACTGAGACAGGAGTTTCAAACTTATGGCCTAACTAACAGAGTTGGAAACATTTTCCCATTCATCTGCATTGGACAACTTTGCTTCACGTTTTAAATTCCCATATTAATTCCCTGCAATTCTCTCTTTATTGAGTAGACACTTAGGGAGAAATCATTATATGAAGCTGCGGCTTCAATGAGACTGTCCTGCTACTGTCTCTCACTTCGAGTCATCTGTCCGTGGGTCAGCCACGTAAGATGGTAGGGTGAATGTTTTTGTGAATGGAAATGTGAAATACGTTTGTATGTGAATGGTAACACAACCAGTTTGGAAGGATGATAATGTAGTAGGAGTGAATGCTGCTGCTAATGCCATTGTGAACCATTTGGAAGGAGACAGTGGTGTGAATGCGTATGCGAATGCTAATAGAAAACAACTAGGAAACTTAACATGGCAGTAAAAGGAAGCAGGCAAAGTGAGACAGACACAAAATGTCGACACTGTAGTATTAGAAGGAGCACAGAACATGCTGAAGATTTATAGGTATATATAGTCCGTGTTAAAAGATTTGGGGGCGTCTTGTGACTTTAGTGTTTGCGCAGTTCTGAACCCACCCACAGATGAACTAGCCATAAATGTGTGTTCAAGAAAAATTATAGTACATATACTCCATCATATTATGACATATACTTATCTGAAACTCTGCATCATTGTTACTATGTCATATGACATGATTAGACCAGCGTTGAATAATACTACAAAATCTTTTGCTCCAGGCAAACTGATGGAGAGACCACAATGAATTTACTGCTGCGTCGAGGTGCGGATCCAAATAAGTGCTGCGTACCAATGCCTATTCTGTTCCTGGCAATAAAAGCTGGTGATGTCCGTACCGTACAGTTATTATTAGAATGTGGCGCTCGCACTGACATCCGCCTGGCCACAAAGGTAGTATGTTTTAGTATACAAGTCTTAACCTAAACTTAGATTTCTCGGCTAGGTGATATAACTTCTTATGGTAAGCTTATAATTAACAATTATTTGCTAAAAACAAACTAAAAGCCAATATAGTCATTGATATTAGAAAAAAATACAACACTGTCCAATTCTTTCTAGTGCTTACTTGTTATTATGATCTCTAGCTGGTGAGAATCATATTTTTCTTGGATGTAGTACTTCTTATAAGTCTGTATATACTTTCTAATTAGAAAGCTATTAAACATGATAAGGGAATATATATATATATACATGTGTCAGTGTACCAGCTATAAGTGTAATTCTTGTTGTGTTTTAACTAGTATGGCTCCGTTACTCCCCTTCACATTGCTGTAGCGCTACCCGTGATAGAAGGCGTCAGACTGACAGAGATGCTGCTCCATGCAGCTGCAGACCCCAATGCAAGAGCAGGCGATGGAGATTACAGATATGAAAAAGACATGGTATGCTATATACAAAGTGAAAGCTATGTATACAAAATACAAGAAAATACATGACTATTTTAATCGGCCACAGGCTCTATGTATTCTTTAAATTACATTACATTAAAATGTACTTACAGACTCTGTTAGATTAACAGACAGACTGTGAGGGATGTCTGCTGTTAGTGATACTCTTTGTGGCACATTTGGACCATTGAGTACACTAAAGTAGTGGTATTATTTTGCATAGTGACAGTGACCTGTACTAATGGTAGGATATGGGGATATTGTGACTTAGTCCTAAGAACGGTAATTAACCATTGTGAAGTGTTCACTTCTTCCTTTTGGAGTAGGAAAATTGAAGCCATGAAAGTGGATGATTTTATTTTTAATACAGAAACATTGACATAACCTGGTACTGTATAAATATATTATTAGAAAAAAAAAAAACCATAACATCACTTCCTCATCTATTATAATTATACATGATAAATGATCTTAACATTCAAACTTCCTTATAATGTAAGTAAGTAATATACTGATCATATCCTATATCCAATAACACATAACCAGAGAGAGAGGAAAAAAGAAACAAAAAAACACCACAGACAAAACATTGTAAGAAAATTACATAAACACACTCAAAAAGACCAGAAGTTGTGAGTATATATAAAGTTTAGTTGTTGCCATGTCTCTAAAATAAGTGCTTTTCTATGTATTCTTTTTCCTGCAATATCAAACACATCTGTAGAAAACAAATCTATGTTTCAATAATACAGATGTGATTTTGCACACACTGTACCCCCAGGATGAAAATACAGATCCCATATTTGGGTTTTCCCTAAAAAACTGCATTGACTCCGGCCTAGCTCTCTATAACTACTTTACCAAATCCAACGCTATGCCGGAGGAGGGAGGACGGACACCTCTGCATGTGGCATGTGAGAGGCAGGATAACTACAAGGTAAGGAGGCCATGTTGTTAGCAGTCCATCTGTTCTCAACTTTATCGCATTGTAGATATTTAGAGTAATGTGAATCAGATGTTTCCATGGGCATCCACAGGAATTTTTCTGCAGTGAAGGGGGGGGGGGGGGGGGGGAAATAACCACTCCCCCTCCCCGAATACCTCTCTCCACCCCGCCTCCCAATTGCCTACCTTTTTTGGCTTGGGAGAGAGGTTACTTGTTGAATGGCAACAAGTTAGTTGTTACATACTAGGGAAGAAATAATAATACTGTGGTAGTAGTGTCTAAAGTTTAGCATCCCAGCTGCTGTTAACTACAGTACCTATGAGGCCTAGCCAGCTTGGCCGAGGTAGAAACCCTATGGCCACACATAAATTTACATGCTGCCTTGCAGTACGTAGACATTATATGTAACCAGATAGAAATCAGTTAACTAATTAACTTGGTTTTGTGTGATCTGGTTAGTTAATTAATGATCATGATTGGATAATTAATTTCCACCTGGTCATATGAGTTCTACACTCTGCAAGGCATCATGTAACCTATGTTATAGGTATCTGGTAAAAAAAAAAAAATGGTATCCCTGTGATGCAGAAGTTGTTATGCTGATTAATGGAGATGTATTGATTTCTCAGGAGTTAGAACTCTGGCAAATGACATACTCCATAGCTTGAAATAATATAGACAGTGCACAGACAGAGAGAGAGAGAGAGCACTGTCAGTGCTGTGTGCTTTGCTGACTCCACCTATGGTGGAAGATTCAGGAGGGGCACGTGCCCTGTCATACCCCTCTCTGGGTGCCCATGGATGTTTCATTATGATGTTACAAATATCACATTTCTGTACATTTTGATTCTATATTCTGTATATATCAAATATATGTTTTGATGTGTATGTTTATAATGTGTTTTTGGTTGCAGTTTGCCAGAGACATAGTTTGCTTACTTTTGAATCACAATGCCAAAACCAGCGTCCTCTGGAGTGGCCACTCTCCTCTCTCCTTGGCTGTAGCAAGTGGAAATGACCTGGTGAGATTTGCTGCATTTCATTTTAGTATATTGCTTTTCTTGTGTTGGACACACCCCAAGAAACATTTTAGTTTGATATTTATATTGGATATATCTATGTGGATATATTATTCTATTTTCTTTAGTTTTATCAAATCCGACATTTTTATTATATCTCAAATAGAATGCAATTACATAGAAATGCGTTAAAGGCACCCTGCCATCCTAAACCTTGCTTATACTGTAAAGAATAAAATGATCTATACATTGTGTTAGCAGAACTGCAAGCAAATGCATAAAATGAAAGGAATATACACTGATCAGCCATAACATTATGAACACTGTGACAGATGGCAAACCGGCAGAGGCAGTGTGATGCTTCGGGCAATGTTCTGCTCGAGTCCTGCCATTCATGTGGCTGTTACTTTTACCACCTACCTAAGCATTGTTGCAGACCCTGTACACCCTTTCATGGAAACGGTATTCCCTGATGGCATTGGCCTCATTGGCCCTTCCTCAAATAAAAAATGGTTCAGGAATGCAACAGCGAGTTCAAGTTGTTGAGCTCCAATTCCCCAGATCTCTATCCAATTGAGCATCTCTGGGATGTGCTGGACAAACAAGTCCGATCCATGGAGTCCTCCACCTTGCACGTCTTGGTGTCAGACATCACAGCACACGTTCTAGTGGAGTCCATGCCAGGGTTGTTTTGACGTCAAAAGAGAACCTACACAATATTAAGCAGGTAGTAATAATGTTGTGGTCGATCGGTATATATCTTAAAGGAACATTAAACGTTGTTTAACCAAAACATGTTAAACAAAACATGTCCTAAGACATTTAAGTAAACCTGGCGTGTATCTTAATAGATATTAACCCCTTTGCGACCTTATGATGAGTTAACTATTCATTAGAGCCACAGTGTTAGCGACCTTATGACGAGTTAATTCGTCATGCAGTCTGAAACGGGTCCAGGACTATGCCTCACACCCGAGGCAAAGCTCCTGGACCCGATCGGTGAATTTCCGTGCATGTGATCGCGGTGGTCGAGTGATCACCGCGATAACATGCAAATTAGATGGCAAAGTCAGTGTGTTCACACATTGACTTTGCCTCTAATTCCCTCCATGTGCTACACATACTTATAGTGAAGCACAGAGAGTGACCTACAAGTAAAAAATAAATAAATAAAGAACATTTCCTGAAGAAAAAAAAGAAAGAAAATTAACCCTTTCATTGCTGATCACAGTTTGTAACTGTGATCAGTTTCCTTCCTCTTTATGGCCCTCATTTTGTTTTTTACACATTTTTTTATTTTTGCAATTTTAAAGTTTTTTTAATAAATAAATGTCATTGTAATATGTTTATTTAATTAAATTTAACCCCTGCATGCCTGTTCAGTTATTTTTATGTATCTGACATCACATTCTTCAGAGTTTTTTTCTGTCTTTTTTGTTTGGGGGGGGGGGATTGGGAACCAATATTTTTCTTTTTTATTAGTTAGCTAATTAGGTGGGATAAGTGGGTTAGTGTTGCACTAGTTGTGTAGCTTATTATTGGGAAAATAATAATTATTTTATAATAATAATTATTTGCAAATTAACTAATTTTCAATGGGAAATGTATAATCTGCATATGAAGCCACAAGGTGATGTCTTTTTTTAAATCTAATTTTAAATGAATTTAAAAAAAGTTCCAACTAGATACTAAGTTAGAATAGGAAATTATTTTACATCTCTAAAACTCTGTCCCCAAACAGCCGATCCCTGCCATCTTATACACCGTTGAAGGCATGCATGTTGTATATTATACCTACAATATTAACCCATTCATGACGCTAGGTGCTTGCGTCCCAAACGACGCAAGCACCAAAACGTCACAAATTGTTCCTGGCCACCGATCACAAGGTGATCGGTAGCCAGGAACACTCTGGCAGAGACCTGATCAGGGTCTTAATAGACCCTGTGGGTCCCTGCCAAAATATCGCAAGACCTCCGGAAGTCACGCGTGGCGTCACGGAGGCGTGCCCGAACCCGGAAGTTCGGGCACGGCGCGATTTAGAGAAATGTAGTCGGTGCTCGCTTTGAGCACCGGCTACATTTTCCCTGTCGGACTGAGGCCACTCAAAGTGGCCTCAGATGACAGGTGGGATCCCGCTGCAAGTGCCTGCAGCGGGATCCGAAAACAGCTCATTGCGGGGAGCCGCGATGAGCTGTTTAACAAAGGACGTACTATGCCGTCCTAATGACTTTTAGGCACTTAAAGTCAGGAAGGCATAGTACGTCCTAACGTCACGAAGGGGTTAAACATGCTGTGATCTGCTGATACCAAGTGTTTTTTTATTTTATTTTGGGCACAGGCTGTGAAAGAACTTCTAGCAAAAGGAGCAGAACCGAACCTGCCGCTTGGGCGAGGAGTAGGCAGCGTGCTCTGTGCAGCTGCCAACACCAGCTATGAGAAGCAAAGACCTTTACCTGCACGCATAGCTCTGGTAGGAAAGTTGGAACCTCACATTGTACAGTAAAGATTTCATCTGAATATGTTTTATATTGAGTGAAAATCACAGGTTCCATAAACATTGGCCAGTCTTGGATAACACATTGGGATGCTGATGAAGAGCACACACAAAGGATTCAGAGTACAAATGCTACCTCAACAACGATTGTAAAGTGACTCAGGCATCCTTGTAATCAAATCTGAAATTATACATGCAAAGAAGCACAATTCTCCCACTGGCCAGTGAACCCCTGGGGCTTCATTCATTAATTGCAGGCAATTTCAGCTGAATGGGCGAATTTGTCCAACTAGTTTGATATTCCCAGCAATTCTCTCCTACATGAATAAAGCTCCTACAGGAGCATTTCCGATGAGATATTTTTGACTAGTATTAAATCTGTTTCTTGGAAATACTTGCAGGTGATACTGTAACCAGGAACACAGATCTTACATTTAAATATTTAACATAACGTTAAAATAACTATGGAGTTTATATACCAGGAATGAGTGTTATTTAATTAACTTTACTGGTACGTTCCTTTTTCATACATCGTTGTGATATATGTTACTGTACTTGTTCACAGGTGGATAGGCTCATTAGAGCTGGTGCAAGCATTCTGATGCCAATTCCTATTACAGCAGGGAAGAAGACTGCACAGGGGACAGCTACAGACTTTGCATATTGTAAATATTTCCAGGTATGTTACAGATCCACTGTCACTGACGTACTTACATGTCCGTACACAAAGGCCTAACAACAACCATCATTCATATGAGGGAAAGGTTCCCTAGTTATTCTCCAAGAGACTAACAAAAGAAAGTGGAATGGTTTTTGCATATTGCTTGATTTTAATCAGATACAGCTAAACCTCTGTCTGATTAGAAGACATTATGGATGGTTTAGGCCTTCCTTAAGGACAACCAGACTTCCAAACCATAAGCCGTTAAAGTTAAGAGTCTATGTAACTGATAACGGATCGGTATACCGGGGGTTGTCATTCATTCTTGGGATTATGTAAGAATCTAATGGAAACAGACAATGAAATCCATGAAGACAAACCGCATCACACATGGCAACTACTGGAAGAACTGAGAGGCCCCAATACTGTAACATTATTATACAAGTCAGTTCAAGGAGCTATGCGCAGGAACAAAATGGAGGGGTTAATAACTAAACATTTGGATCATTTGAAATGCCAGCATGTACGCTGATCCATTAAAATAACAGCTTCATGTTATTAACAGCCTAGTATAGCATGGGGATGGATTGGTCCTTAAAGAGTGATTTGTCCCCAACACATTTTTTTTAATGCGACCAAAAGCCACTTTTAAATGTTTCTGTCCAAAATATCTCAAACCACGGATATTTATAAATTGCATCCAAACAGTATTCACATTGTGCCCTTTGTATATCAGTGTTAATTTTGTCGACTAAACAATAACTAAATAAAAACTAAGTTTATATTACTAAAACTATGACTAAAATCCATTGAATTTGTTGTCAACTGACGAAAAATGTGACTAAAATGTTAGAGAGGGACTATTGCATTTACCTTTTTGGACTTATGTTTCTGGTCCCCATGGATCTCTGCCAAAGCCCAGTCCCCTGACTATATGGACTGACTGAGACACAGGCTCCCTTGCCTGGCTGCCCCCTGTAAACTGAAGAAGAAGAGGATAATCCTCCATTTGACTCGCATGGTAATGTTACATGAGCGCTGCCCATCCCATCTCCCTTAACTTAACACTATGTAACAAACAGCCTTCTCAGACCTGTTCCCTCTCTCACTGCTGAAGATGACTAAAGTAAGACATTGGGTTTTTTCAATGGGAGGCGAAATAGTCAAAGCTATTTTTGAGACAAGGTAACGTATTTGCTCGATTATAAGACAAGGTTTTTTTCAGAATTTTTTATCTGAAAAGTTCCCCTTGTCTTATAATCGAGGTTGTCTTATAATCTGACCTCAAGACATGGATCCAGGTCCCCAGCAGAGCTGCAGGGGACCTGGATCCCCCTCTCTAACAGCAGGGGATGTCAGGGTCGTCTTATAATCGAGCAAATACGGTAAAACTCGGGTACCGAATTTGACTTAGTCTTAAAACAAGCTGAGATAATTTCACCTCCCATTACTTTCAGTAGGAAAGTCTAACTTGGGTTTTTTTCAAAGTCCAACTTGGGCGCCGACTTTCACTTAGTCTCAAAGTTAAAGTCAACCTCCAAAGTCGACCCCCTCGAGCTAAAATACACATTTTAGTGAACAGACCCATTTGTGTAAAACGAAATCAAAATCTGCTGTCAAACATAACAAAGTGAGACGAATAAGCGGATTCTTATCAAAGAGAAATGTTTCCGAGTTTGGACCTTTGCTAAATGGAATTGATCTTGTACAGTGGACAAAAATGTCTTTATAACAAAACGCTTAATAAATCAGTTCCTCTGGGTGCAGCGCAGACCGTTATTGGTGTGAAAGTTAATGTGTGCGTTCTATATTCTGCTGCTTTAAAAATAAACTAGATATAACTATATTACACACATTATAAATACTGTGCAAATAAAAGTGCTCTTGATTTGATTCATGAGTTCAGTTTTACATGGTAGAATTTATCTGAAAGACTGAGTGCCGCTGCTGTTTCATACTTCACTGGGAGTCTTAGCATCTAGCATCTTCTGTTATAATTGTATGGCTGCCATGTAAGTTATATAACCTGCTGGAGTGAAGATCTGTTTCTGATTAAACTGACAGGGCATGTAATTGACCATACATGGCATAACAGGCCTACAGATTGAGTGTTGGATACAGTTTATACTTCCTTTCATGCTGGTCTGAATGTGGGACTTTCTATAAGGTGTATGGTGTTTTCTATATTGCAGGATAAAAGAATAGCAAACACTCCCTACCATGCTTTGTTAGCAGAGGAGCGAGAGATTTATAATGACCGGAAACAACTATTAGAGCACTTGGGAAACCTCACCCGTGAAGCAGCAGTCGGAAAAGAAAAAGAGTGGACAAAGGAAGGCATTGTCCGTAAGTGAACTCGATCGTATACATGCCAAGCACCCAAAGCCTGATTTTATGGATTGCTGGGCAAAATATTTCATGAAGTTGGGGGAAAAAAAATCTAAAAGGCATTGTCAGTGACAAGGATTTATGGAGTGGCTGCCCAGATTTCATTGTAAGGAATTGAAAAATGACTGGAGAAATGAATTCTGGGTATAATAGAACGTCATGTGACAGGATACTCTCTGAATATATATAAGACCAATATGCTATACATGTCTTGTCCCAGTATCAAACAGCTGACATTTGCACGTACTTAGGTATCAACTTGTTTTTAACCCTAGAGATTTTAACTAATGAAGGGTAGTGGATGTATGGAATAGCCTTCCAGCGGAAGTGGTATATGTAAACATAGTGAAGGATTTAATCATGTGTGGGATAGGCACAAGGCTATAGGGTTGATGTTCATGGAGGGATAAGCCACATGGCAAATTATGTAGCTTAACTAGAAAAATGGTCAAAGCTGTGGCAACTGATTTAATGTGGATAAGTGCAAGATTATGCACCTTGGGCGTAAAAACACAAAAGCAGAATATAGAATATTTGTTACATTTGGCACCTTGAACGGTGCTGTAGTATGTTTGTTTTGGATGTACTGATGTTAATCATATGAAATCATATACATTTTTGTAAGATGGTATAAATCTACATATTTTATAAAATCTTAATAAAAAGGATAAAGATTAAAAAAAAAATATATATATATTTGTTATAGTCCTAACCTCAACATCTGAGGAAAGGGATTTAGGAGTAATAATTTCAGAGGACTTAAAGGTAGGTATGCAATGCAATAGAGCAGCAGGAAATGCTAGCAGAATTCTTGGTGACATAGGGAGAGGTATTAGCAGTAGAATTAAGAGAAGTGCTCATGTCATTGTACAGAGGACTGGCGAGACCTGAAGTATTGTACACAGTACTGAAGACCGTATCTCCAGAAGGATATTGATACTTTGGAGAAAGTTCAGAAATGGGCTACTAAACTGGTTCATGGGTTGAAGGATAAAACTCACCAGGAAAAGTTAAAGCATCTTAACATGTATAGCTTGGAGGAAAGACGTAACAGGGGGGATATGATAGAAACATTTAAATACATAAAGGGAATCAACACAGTAAAGGAAGAGAGTATATTGAAAAGAAGAAAAACTACCACAACTAGAGGACATAGTCCTAAATTAGAGGGGAAAAGATTTAAAAGTAATATCATGAAGTATTATATTACTGAGAGGGTAGTGGATGTATGGAATAGCCTGCCAGCAGAAGTGGTAGAGGTAAACACAGTCAAGGATTTTAAGCATGCGTGGGATAGGCACAAGGCTATCCTAGATATAAGATAGGGAACTGGGGACTAATAAAAGTATTTTGAAAATTGGGCAGACTAGATGGACCGAATGGTTCTTTTTTTTTTTTTCAAAATGTATTCAAAATTTTATGTCATACAAAAAAGATAAAACATATCAATATCCATACAAAATTGTAGACTGGCTGCTGTGATTTGCAAGGTTGCAGACCATAAAAGTTCTATATTTTGTGCTTCTCATTAGTACAGCAATATAAGGTATTTCCCTTTATTTCTTAGAAGACGCTCCGATACAAATAGAACTAATATTAACAAAATCCTTATCTCACTAGCGCTGTTATACCTTTTACAGCCGTACCTATTTAATCTGCCTTCTACCAAAGCATTCATTCAGTCCATCTCAATCGTTCCAGTCTCACAACATGCACCTACAGCTTCCAATCCATTCAGTAGGGAGGTGGGGGAGAGCGGGGCTGTGGGGGGGGGGGGGGTTTGGGGGGTGTATCGGGCCCGATATTTTTCTATTCAGCCTTCTATTTCAAGATCATCACCTTACCATGGCTGCCCGGGTCGGTACTTTCCACGCTCTTAGGCCTGTCTCTCTAACCTCCCTTAATCTTGTATACAAGACCATCCTCTCCAGATTTTCTCATATATTATGATTTTTAAAAAAATACTTTTATAGAAATACTTTTCTGAAGATGCCTGGTACTCAATTTGGGATTTCATTTCAAGCCAAGGTGGGATCTCTGACCTCTTCCAATATCTCGAGAGACAAATCTTAAATGCCAAAAAAATATTTACACACAGCATCCTTTCATATCGATCTCTACAGGGGAGGTCAACATGAAAAAGGACCATCTGTGGAGTCAGCTCCATCCTTTGGGGGAGCACCCTATCCAACACCCACCCAAGTTTTTCTTTAAATTTATCTAGGGCCCTGCACTCCCACCAGATATGAAGCTGTGTGCCCTTCTCCCTAAAGCACCTCCAACATAGGTCGTCTCCCTCTACGTTGAATGGTTCTTATCTGCCGACACATTCTATGTTTCTATTTGGACACAAGACACACTTTTAATCTAAATGCTTGATGTAACCCTTAAAGTTATTTTATGCGTGCAGTGATGTAATGATTGGACGTATTTGTGCAGGTGACCAGGGCTTACACAGAGAAAGAGACACTAATAGAAAGGAAAGCACTGTTGATGGAGAAAGTGACTCAGCGCCTGGGTAAGGAATACATCATATATTTTCCTGCTGGTCAGTATTGTTATTACTTTTTGATAATGCTAAAAAATACAAATGATCCTGTCTATTTTGTAGAAGAGCCTTCTTCAAGTACTGCTACCAGTGTGGTCGCTCTCTTGGTGTTAAGCTGACCCCCTGTTTGCGCTGCTATGCCATATGCACTTGTAGCAAGCAGTGCAAGAAGAGAGCATGGAATGACCGCCACAAAGAGGAATGCCAGCCATGTACAGGTACATACTAATAGGAAGCAACCAAACCATGGGAAAAGAATAGTGGGGGTGCCGGAAAAATATTTGGGAAAGACTTATTTTGTCTTTTTAAGTGATGTGCTGGTAACGCAGGGCTTGACAAATCTAATTTGATTTTAGGAGCCAGCAAAAAAATGTAGGACCCAGACAATCACGCAAGCATACACGCAATTCATAAACACACACGCCTACTTCACATATATATACACACACTTACTTTACATTTACACATATATCCAAACACCTCACACACCCCTACTTTACATATACACATATATCCAAACACCTCACACACACCTACTTTACATATATTCATATATCCAAACACCTCACACACACCTACTTTACATATATTCATATATCCAAACACCTCACACACACCCCTACTTTACATATACACATATATCCAAACACCTCACACACCCCTACTTTACATATATTCATATATCCAAACACCTCACACACACCTACTTTACATATATTCATATATCCAAACACCTCACACACACCCCTACCTTACATATACACATATATCCAAACACCTCACACACACCCCTACTTTACATATACACATATATCCAAACACCTCACACACACCTACTTTACATATACCCATATATCCAAACACCTCACACACCCCTACTTTACATATACACATGTATCCAAACACCTCACACACACCTACTTTACTTATACACATAAATACAAACACCTCACACACACCTACTTTACATATACACATATATACAAACACCTCACACACACCTACTTTACATATACACATATATACAAACACCTCACACACACCTACTTTACATATACCTATATATACAAACCCCTCACACACACCTACTTTACATATACACATATATCCAAACACCTCACACACACCTACTTTACATATACACATATATACAAACACCTCACACACACCTACTTTACATATACACATATATACAAACACCTCACACACACCTACTTTACATATACACATATATACAAACACCTCACACACACCTACTTTACATATCCAAACACCTCACACACACACACACCCCTACTTTACACATACACATATATCCAAACACCTCACACACCCCTACTTTACATATACACATATATCCAAACACCTCACACACACCTACTTTACATATATTCATATATCCAAACACCTCACACACACCTACTTTACATATATTCATATATCCAAACACCTCACACACACCCCTACTTTACATATACACATATATCCAAACACCTCACACACCCCTACTTTACATATATTCATATATCCAAACACCTCACACACACCTACTTTACATATATTCATATATCCAAACACCTCACACACACCCCTACTTTACATATACACATATATCCAAACACCTCACACACACCCCTACTTTACATATACACATATATCCAAACACCTCACACACACCTACTTTACATATACCCATATATCCAAACACCTCACACACCCCTACTTTACATATACACATGTATCCAAACACCTCACACACACCTACTTTACTTATACACATAAATACAAACACCTCACACACACCTACTTTACATATACACATATATACAAACACCTCACACACACCTACTTTACATATACACATATATACAAACACCTCACACACACCTACTTTACATATACCTATATATACAAACCCCTCACACACACCTACTTTACATATACACATATATCCAAACACCTCACACACACCTACTTTACATATACACATATATACAAACACCTCACACACACCTACTTTACATATACACATATATACAAACACCTCACACACACCTACTTTACATATACACATATATACAAACACCTCACACACACCTACTTTACATATCCAAACACCTCACACACACACACACACCTACTTTACATATACACATATATCCAAACACCTCACACACACCTACTTTACATATACACATATATCCAAACACCTCACACACACCCCTACTTTACATATACACATATATCCAAACACCTCACACACACCCCTTCTTTACTTATACACATATATCCAAACACCTCACACACACCCCTACTTTACTTATACACATATATCCAAACACCTCACACACCCCTACTTTACATATACACATATATACAAACACCTCACACACACCTACTTTACATATACACATATATACAAACACCTCACACACACCTACTTTACATATACATATATATACAAACACCTCACACACACCTACTTTACATATACAAACACCTCACACACACACCTACTATAATATACCCATATATACAAACCCCTCACACACACCTACTTTACATATACCCATATATACAAACCCCTCACACACACCTACGTTACATACTTAAATATATACAAACACCTCACACACACCTACGTTATATGCAGCATGTCTTCATTCATCGGCCTGCTGAGTGCCAGGATGTCACGTGACGACACCGGCACTCAGAAACGTGTTGCGCGAGGGGGCGGAGCTTACAGTCTGTGTCATCTGCACAGACTTTACCCCCTCGCTCACCGAAATAATAAAAAAAGAAAAAATCGGATGGCAGCGGCTAGGGGACAGGGAGGGTAACTTCACCTAGGCGCCAGGTCTCATTTCCTGGTCGCCATGGCGACCTGGCGCCTGGGGTTTGTCGAGCCCTGTGGTAACGTCTCAAGGAATAGATGGAACAATTGTAATGGATAATGCTGGAAAAAGGAGACAAAATAGACCATCTAGTGTAGTATTCCGAGATTTATGAGATATATAATCCACCCTTGATGGTGCACTCACATAATACTGATCCTCTGATATCAATACTCATCTACTATATTTAGATATCTAGACAGGCATATTAAGCTATTCACATTGTGAATAGCTCAAGGTGGTCGAGTTTGGAGTTCAATTTAATTTTCAACCTCCCAACTTGACCACCTTGGGAGTAATTCACATAAAATCCGACTTTTATGTGTTGTTAATTTTTTTAATTTTTTTTTTTAAGGTAAACTGAGCAGCAAGAGGAGTCCGTCAAAAAGCCAGGGGAAATCAGGTGATGTTTCCAGGGCACATACAATGCATGGGGAAGAACTTCCTTTGACTGATGAAAACTACAGCTTTAACTGATCCTGTGCAACAGTATGTGTGTGTATATTCCTTCTTTTAATAAAACCTCTTTCACTTTTCTCTGGTTTCATTGTGGTGATCTTAGGAATTCAGGGGTCTATTCACTAAAGTGAGAGTTTGGAGTTTGAGATGAGAGCTCATCTCGAACTCCAGACTTGGACAGGACATGGCATTGAAGAGTTATCATTGACTATATGGTAAACAAGAGGCAGTGGAGAATATACACTGACTCACATTGACATATTTAAGTATCTTAGAGTTAAAACAAAGATTTAAAAAAAAACTATTATATGCTTACAAAGATGATATAAAAACAAGTAAGCAAAACTTTTGACAATGAGAGAACTAAGAAAGTATTATCTAGATGCCTAGATCTCATTAATGATACGTTGAAAAATGGGAGCAAGACCTGAATTTCAGAATAGACTCATCTGAATGGGCCAATTCCTTTGTTAAAATAAGTAGAATTGTTTGTAATCTATCGCTGGTGGAGTACCAACGAGACTGGTGAACCTGGTCCCTCAGAATACAAGGATTTGTTGGCGTTGTAATGCTTCAGAGGCCATCCACTTACACACTTGGGGGAGTTGTAGAATAAAAAAAATGTACCTCTGCCTCCATTTAACCGGGGGATGGAAATGGTGTCCGTCCACCCCCATGCTTACATACCGGGTCCTGGTGATAATGCCATTGACTCCTTAATAATGAACGGTCCAGGTTTGGCCATATTTTTAAGGGGTCACTTGGGCAGCCACAGTCTCCATTAATTTTCCCTACATATAATTATATAGTACATTTAATTACACTGAAAAAATAGATAAGTGCTTTACACCTTTCCTATTTAAAAGAATATAGTTAGGCCATTTACTTTGTGTAACCCTGTTAGCGCCTATGATTAGACGCCTCTAAGCGTGTGAGTCAGCTGGCGTACTAGGTCTCCTACCTGACGTACTAGGTCTCCTACCTGGCGTACCAGGTCTGCTACCCGGCGTACTAGGTCTCCTACCCGGCGTACTAGGTCTCCTACCCGACGTACTAGGTCTCCTACCCGGCGTACTAGGTCTCCTACCCGACGTACTAGGTCTCCTACCCGGCGTACTAGGTCTCCTACCCGGCGTACTAGGTCTCCTACCCGGCGTACTAGGTCTCCTACCCAACGTACTAGTCTCCTACCCGACGTACTAGGTCTCCTACCTGACGTACTAGGTCTCCTACCTGATGTACTAGGTCTCCTGCCTGACGTACTAGGTCTCCTACCTGCAATGCAATTTTTATATTTTTGCACTTTATTACTTTTGATGAAATAAATATTCATTAAATCATTTTTCATCCTGAGTGTACCTCTCTCTCTCTCTCTCTCTCTCTCTCTCTCTTTTTATCTCTGTTAGAGACAAATGATGGTCGAGGTAATGAGTGGAATGAGTTTAGTCAGGTCTAGGGCAGCATAAATCCTAAATACAGTACTAAACTAAGGTGCATATATGATATGGTATAGAGATACATGTTCCATTTATGCATGTACAGTATATAAACTTGATATTGTTTTCCTATTGTCTGGCACTTAGAAACGTAGAAACATAGAATGTGTCGGCAGATAAGAACCATTCGGTCCATCTAGTCTGCGCAAATATTTTTTTTTTAACCCCTTAGTGACAAGACATTTTGGTGACAATGGCTGTTTTGACATTTCTAGGGTGTTTGTGTTTAGCTGTAATTTTTTTCTTTCTCACATACAGTACCCACACAAATTATGTGTTGTTTTTATCGTCATAAGAAGGGCTTTCATTAGATACCATTATGTTCACCATATCTTATAATTTACTACAAAAAAAATCATAAAATATGATGAAACATTTAAAAAAACCAACTTTTTCCTAACTTTGACCTAAAATATAATTGACACAAATAAAATCATTAAAAAAGACCCCATCTAAATAGTTTCTAAATGTTCTCCCGAGTTCAAAAATATGCATGTTTCCATATTTTTTTGCGAGTTATGGGGCAAAAAACATTTTCCTATATATATTTTCCTATATTGATCTTTTGACCCCAACCCGAACCCAAAATTTAACCCTAACACTAAATTTAACCCCAACTCTAATCCTTATTATATCCATTAATATTTTTTAACTTTAATTTAATTTTAACCCTATCCCTTATGCTAAAAAATATTTAATTTTAACCCTATAGGCTAATATAGCTAAATAACCAGTTTTTAATTAATTAAATATGTATTTTAAATATTTTCCATTGCAATGCTACTAAACTACCACAAGGGGAGGTCAAGTAGCATATTCAGAGCGACGGAAGTGAAGTTACTTTCACTTCCGAAGCTCAGACCGGCAGAGGGCTTAGCCATATTGATAGAGCAGCATGCTCCATCAATATGGCTCGCCACGATCGCTCCGTGGGGCGATCGTGGGGGTCCCAAAATAGAAATTTCGGTGCTGGCTATTGCCTCGATGTCGAGGCAATAGATCAGCACTGTTAAAGCGGTTTTCGCGATCAACTCATTCACTGCAGGACGTGCCAGGCACGTCCTTTGTCGTTAAGGGAGTTTCTCCCAGGACGTGCCTGGCACGTCCTTTGTCGTCAAGGGGTTAATTATTTTATTAGTCCCCCGTTCTCTATCTTATGGCTAGGATAGCCTTGTGTCTATCCCACGCATGCTTAAAATCCTTGACTGTGTTTACCTCTACCACTTCTGCTGGAATTCTATTCCATACATCCCCTACCCTCTCAGTAAAGTTATACTTCCTGATATTACTTTTAAATCGTTGCCCCTCTAATTTAAGACTATGTCCTCTAGTTGTGGTAGTTTTTCTTCTTTTAAATATACTCTCTTCCTTTACTGTGTTGATTCACTTCAGAATATGTGTTTGATACATTCTTATTCTCAATAGTAAATATGAAGGACAAGGGCTCTCTAGGGCATGGTCTCTTTGACGGATGATGTTTCATATTCATTGTAGCATATATAAAGTGCATACTTCATGAGTGTATGGAATAAAATGTAATCCACTACATTGTAAGCTTACTGGCAGAGCTCTACTCTATGTTATGTCTCACTATATCTGTTGTACAAAGTGCTATGAAAATGAATGTCAATGTAATGTAAAACAGCTAGCAGGCCAATCTAGATTTCACTGATTATAAGCATTCTAAATTAAACTGCTTAGAGGTCACACTAACTCTATAGAACACAAGACACTCTTCATCTCACCTCCAACTCACCTTTCAGTGAATAGTGGGTGAATCACTAGAACATGACACGGTTCAGTAATCCATGTGGACAGAATCAGAATATGTCAGCAGATAAGAACAATTCAGTTTATCTACGTCTGCCCATATATCTACCTGCTGTAAAATCATTTTGTCACCTTCACAAAGCTTTACTGTAATCGGTACCAGGAAAATTATGTATGTTTCTGGAAAAAGTGTTTAGACATTTGGAAATGTCACAGCAATAAACTGTTAGCTTGAAGCTCTGTATATTCTAATTAACTACACTTTAAATGATAGAAATCAAACGACAAAGAAAACAAATCACTTTGTTGGTTAAATATTGTGATTTATAACATATTTACCTCCCTTTCACCAGTCTGTCCCTTAGTGATGTTTAACATTATGGTTCTGACCAGTTTGCTTCTTTTAGTTTACTTTTTATTAATATAAGGAGCAATTAAATGCTAAAAAGTTATACTTGCAGAGATATAAAGCTCCTCTAATACACTTTGTAAGTCTAATGTGTTGGAACATACAACTTCCCTTTGAATGGTCATCATGTTTCGTGCTTCTTCTACTACAGTGCTAACATTTTGTCTAAGGCTTTAGTTCTCACTATCTGCCTGCTTCCTTCTATTTCTCACGGTCATTCTTCATAACTATTCACATTATTCAACTATTCAATTATTCTCATTCACTCCCTGTCTGCATTAGCATTCTCTTACGTGTTGGCTTTCACATCTGCATTCGGTCCATACAGTCTGCCCAATATTCTAAATACATTTACTAGTCCCTGGGCTTATCTTATATCTATGATAGCCTTATGGATATACCACACATGCTTAAACACTTTTTAGTGTTTTAACCTCTACCACTTTTGTTGGAAGCTTTTCCCATCAGTAAAGTAATACTTCCTTATAATACTTTTAAATCTTTGTCCCTCTAATTTAAGACTATGTCCTCTTGTTGTTGAAGTTTTTCTTCTTTTAAATATATTCTCCTGCTTTACTGTGTTGATTCCCTTTATGTATTTAAATGTTTCTATCATATCCGCATCTCGTCTTTCCTCCAAGCTATACTACTTCACCGTCATTCTTCCTAACTATTCCCATCAGTATTCACATATGTGTTCGCACATATTTATTCCCATTCACACATACATTTCTTCCTCCCTGGTTACATGATTGACATACAGACATACCACTAGGTGTCACCAACGATCGCCAGACTTAACCATTCAAAATGATATCAGGCAGGGAAAATGGCCTTTTTACATATAAAGTAAATTTTGCATTTTAGTAAAGCTCTTTAAGTGCAGAGAGTTAATGATTTAAGAAAAAAACAAATACATAGTGCAACACCTAAAATTTACATTTGTCTATGTAGAAATTGATCTGTTATTAATAAAAGAAAATACCATTTTTTTTTTTTGTAGGTATGTACAGTTTTATAGAGAATCTGGTTACCTTTAAGAATTTTGTACAATGACAAGGAAAGTTTGTACTAATAAATTTATTCCAGTAATATTCCCTCATCAAGCAGATTAACCACACTGCATCCTGTAAACTAAATTTATAAAGAATGTATGCACATATATATACATCTAAAATAGTGACATTACATTTCAGAAAGTAGATGATGTTACAAAATCAAAGAAAGCATTAGAGCATGTACGTAAATACTGAAATAAGTGTATTTAAACACACACATACAATGAGTTTGGGTCCAGTAATGGACACATCCTTAGACATTTCAGCTTGGCAATGTTAAGCAAGAACAAATATAACATCACAATTAGTAGGACCTGCCAACTCTTGGTGGATATTATTTTATAGTTACAGATGGTTTCAAACTTCTAACGCAAAGATATGTGCATGAACCAGTTACGATTTAATCCATGTATGGCTGGACTTGCTACACCATTATCTGTATTTTAATTTTAATTCAAAGTTTTTTTTTTTTTTATCATTTCCAAATAGGTGAATATAAACTAAAAAAAAATGTTAAATTGCGCGTCTTCTTATGTTTCAAGATCCCCTCCAGATGTTGCAGGACTACATTTCTCACACTCCCCCTTAATTATTAAACTGTTCGAGGATCCATCACTCTTTCTTATCCTTCAGTTTGGTTTCTCAGCTAGTGAAATGTTGAAATACTCAGCCATGGCATATTACTGAAATTAAATGATTTGGATCATCTGTGTTAAATCTCGTGCTCATTAGCTGCTGGTGAACTGCCACTCCCATAGTCTGTTATCAGACATATTAAGGATATTATGTTTTATAACCATAAACTTGAAGAAATAGGGTAAAAATACACTGAATTTGTAAATATGATACAAGCTGATTCTGCCATCCAATAGAACCTAGCAGTCTTTACGAAGACTTGTATTAAAATCTGATGGTAAATTAAAGGCTGAATGAAGACATCCCAAACTGTCTTTGACAGACAGGAAGTGATGTCATGACGAACCTGTTCCTCCTGTGTTTGGAAACAAAGTTTGCATTCCACATACAAAAGGAATGTTCATCTGTGTCCAATGCTATCAAATTGTCCCTATAAAATGCAAAGTGACCTCTCGGCTACTAAAAGGTTATCTGGTATGACTGTTTGGATTATCACATCAGTAGCTGGCACCCTATACCTACCAAGAATGAATTAAAAAGGGCTTAAGTATAGCTCAAACAAGCCTTCATAATTATTGTGGATGCATAAAATGTGTTTAAATTGTACGGCTATATTTTATATTTTAAACATCATTATCTGGATTCTTGGCTATGACTACAGTGGTCATCAATCTCATGTTCTATCTCTCCCACCCCCGTCCCCCGGATAAACAGACAGCTGCTATTACTTCTTCATGGCATGATTTAAAGAGACTCTAACATGAATGATTTATCATCTTACATAACACGAAGTACAGTATAAATTAGAGTAATAGTGTTAATACATTGTTCATATTTAGACCTCTTTATCTCTACTTATTAGTTTTTTTTATTTTAAAAAGAGTACAATCTTATTTTATGGCTTTCATTCTGCAGAGGTGTTAACGGGTAGCTAAGAGCTGAGGGTCTGACTCAGTAACTATAAATGTGACTGTGTCTTTGACAGCAAATGTGTTACTAGTGTATGGTAAACATAGGGGTCAGTATTTTTTACTCATTTCTAGTAACAGTAAGTTCTATAGAGGAAAGTAACATTGGGATTCTGCTCCAGGGTAACCTGAGGTTTAAACCTGTCTTTTTACCAGTTTATAAATGAATTGTTTTGCCCCATGGCCATCAAAAGGGACAAACAAATGGTATTGCTGCTCTGTTACTATTACATCACCACATCCTTTTGCTCATTATCACTGGCATAATCTATAACCTGTTTTATAGGGTAGCAGAGCTTAGACAATCTGGACATTTATAATAGTTATGACCCTGCATTCCTATTCACATGCATATTTCTTTTTAAGCTATAAATGCAGTTGCCATCGGTTAGTAGTTGGCTCTTATTTGCTGACAGGTCCTTATTATTGGCCTCCGATATCCTTGTGAATTCCAGATGGTGGGTAGATAGAGCAGATGGCAAATAAACAGTTATTGTACATGAAAAACTCATGCCAATCAGCAAAACAGTAGGATTTGTTGTCGAAAATGTTTCTACTGTAAATTGAGAGTTTTTATTATGCTTTCTCCCAGCGGCTAAAAAAAATGCAGACTTCAGAGTAAGGGTAATATTTTCAATGATGTGGTGCAAATGCATTAATACAGGGGCCACTGGGTACCATACAAATAAAAACACAAATAATAGCACTCATACAATAACAGTGATCCACTTAATTATACTCAAATGCCCTCATGACGGATTGGTTGTGGATTAATAAATAAAATAATTAATGAATGCAGGGAGGACAACTGCAATTAAAGGGGATTTGTCACACTTGTAGTGTGTACAATAAGCATAAAAAAAAAAAGTTTATTTTCTACTATCAGAAATGCAAGACTGTGTCAACAGAGCTCATTAAAGTGTTAGAATGTGAACCCTGACTTCACTAAGCACTTATGCAAATTATATACTACAATGGGGAAATATTTGCATGCAAGGCCACTTTTTTCTTCAATTATACATTTGCTTGAAAATCTGCTAGTTCAATTTATAGAGGTTTTATTTTTTTTTTAAATGCTCGTGACAACTGTCCTGCAGTCAGAATCAAACACCTGCACTTCATCTTAATTATTATCAAAATGCTTAAAGAAACTTATTGTTTTTCAATATTTACATAAACCATATCATGCCACTTACATTTCTTACTGGGAAATGAAAAGACTTGCTAATGTTAAAAAAAGATCTGTGTACATGAAGAAAGTGATAATATATTAGTCCATTCGCACATCCTGACAAATCTGCCCAAGACATCTTTCATTACTTGTTCACATCATCAAACCTCAAATTTAATTGCCAAGTGTTAAAACGGAAACACAAAGAAAACTTTCGGCACTCTCTTTGTTCTAAAGAATCATGTATTATATTAATCTCTATGATGCTTAAATCAGTGATGGGGAACATTTTTGAACTTGCGCGCCCATTTTGTTTTGCAGGAAGCCAAGATGAAGCTCTCAAAGTGCTTTTTAATTTTTCTGCCCATCAATTTCAGCTACCCCCTGCTCATTCTCGCTCGAATTCCCTTCCTATAATATCTCTTGCACCAATGAGTTAAAATAAAGTGCCTAATATCCTCAAATCTCAGAGGTCTCCGAGTGCCACCTGTGTCATAGGTTCGCATTCACTGGTTTAAATGGAGAAAATAAGTTTGCCATGTATGTCTGGCTTTCATATTGTCTTAACACGGCCCAAGCATCAGTCCCATGTCGGCACAGTACTGTTTCACTGAACCTGCCTGCGTCGGAAATAAAAGTGCCTGCGTCGGAAATAAAAAAAAAAACAATAACGCAAGACATGTTTAACATTAAAATAAAGAAAATTGCATAAATTGTTATTTTTTTTATCTGTTTTCCCATATATGGAAAGAACTTTATGTATTTTAAACTAATAAATATTTTTCAAAATCAGATAATCTTTAAAAAGAAATTGACACGGTATTATAACAATTGTGTCCTAGTAACCAAAGGAAAAGAAAAAAAAAATAAACATTCAGACATAGTTTTTTTTCCAGGTTGCAAAATAAAATATACAGTTACAAAAAAAGATCCCCTTATAGGTACAGAGGCAGCTTGAGCCTGAAGAAGAGCACAGTGTTAAAGTGACCATTGCCAGCACTAATTTCTCTTCCATTGCCATCTCCTTCCACGGTATGAAGAAGTTTGAGTTTATTTTGAGTAAAGAAAAATGCATTCCCTTTAATAATGAAAATTCACCAGTTACCACCTGGCCACAAGCAGAGCTAAGACGAGCAGGAAGAAGTCCCAGCAATGGAGAGTATTGCCACTCCCGTCGGCACCCTGTCCTGGCTGATTTGGTTCTGCATGCGTTGCTGGCTGTTGTACTACACTAGAATCCCTGGAAAGCTTTTTCCCACAGATTTCCTCACTGCAACCTTCACCACTTCCGGAACCGCTGGCATCATCACCTGTAGCAACAGAACAAGGAAAGTCGGTAAACTGTGTATTTACACAAAGAGATGGCTCTGGTACAGTGTGATGGACACGGTACAGTCCTGCTTTGCCCATCGTTGTCCCGTGGTCATATAATTCCCACACTGTTGTCCCAATTCTCTGGGACACGGGAGAGGAAGACATCATGCTTGAATGCAAAAACATTAACCACCATGTTGTACATGCATCTAAGATGTTGTGTGCCAAGGCAGCCGTGCATGTGTGACTGGCTCCCTCTCATATAATTGCTCATGCACAGTTGGTTGGCAAGGTACATGCTAGCTTTATCAAATGTGGGCAGTTATCCTGACAAACAGTGCGGTATGAAAGAAGGGTGATAAGGTATGCCAGTGCTGAGAGAGAGAAAATATATGTATTTTCCCAAATCTAATGATACCTCCATGTTCACAACATACTTTCAATGACTTTTTCACTTTATTAACATAAGATCGCGTTTCAAAGAAGTTCCACTTGATCTACTTACTGGCGTCCTGAAAATCCACGTCATTTCCATTGTACGCGTTACGTAGACGGTTTGTCATAATTTTCAGCTGCATTATTTGCTGACGGATGGTCATATCTGGCTTCGTAATGTCAACATCAACCTCAGGGTTATTAATCTGATTGGCAAGACCACTGCCCATGCGCTCTGGCATGTACCTAGAGAAAAGAAAGAAAATGAGCTAGTTTACTGCTACCTCTCCTACTGTTCATCTCATACCATATAATATAATTTAGTAAGGGCTTAAGGGTTAATCCCAGTCTGACATTGGATATGAACAGGGGCTACTTTAACGTTAATAACATCCTGAACATGTACTATGAAATTTGGCATCCATGGTGGGACAGGTTTCCCCAAAAGATTGGCGAGGTATAGTTGCTACTCGGGGCTGTCAGGCCCCACCAGATGCATCGTAGCTTTGGATCGAAGCTTTAGAAAGAGCCATATAAATATTTTGGAACTGTTGAGTAGTAGGGCTTATACTTGTTAGAAACATCCTAGGGCAATATAGGTTGAATGTTTGTTTGGTTTTGTGATTTTTATTTTCTTCTTTTTCTGAACCAGAGGCACAGTTGGTTATATACAATCCTGGAGATAGAGCAAAGCAAGGGCCTAGGAATACTAGGTAGAATGTAAATTATATTATTGGAAAAGCACAAGTCTGTAAATTATTGAATGCTTTAACACTGAATGTTTTGTATGTTTTAATCTATTGTAATATGCGATATTCAAATAAAGGAATAAAAAAAAAAAGGAATAGTGTTAGAATGGTGCTCAGTAAGACTCCAAAGATGTTTGATATGTCATCAGTTAATGGCCGTCTGCATCTGAGGCACCGAGCACACTGGAAGCAGATGCTTGTGTCCTCTCCAGCTATTAGTTGTGGGCGGGGCAAATGAATCACCCGTGCACTGGTGAGGGAGAGAGGTTTCCCAGTCTGTTGTCACAGAATGCTGATCGAGCAAAAAGCCGTGCAAAGACTACGAGGCAATATCTTTTGAACATTGACCAATCAAGGCTCCATGGTACAGGAGAACATTCACAAGACAAAACCCTGACGTCACAACTCAGCTTACTGTATAGGTGTGATGGCCCCACAAACTCTGAACATTACAGAAACCCCTTGCAATACTAAACACAGGACACAAATTACTCTGCAAAGTCTATTCACTAAAAGGTAAGTTACAGGTGAGTGAATATTTCATCTCCCCAGTATAACTATACATTGTGCAGGTACAAACCAGGCGAGCTTCCCCTGCTGATAAAAAACTCATGAGGTTTGTCATTGCACAATCTATAGCTAAACTAGTGAGATTAAATATTCATCTCACCTCAACTCACCTTTTTTTGAATAGACCCGTATGACAAAAGTAGGGAGCAGTGCAAGGTTTAGCGATCAAACCTGTTGCCATTCCTATGTTTCCTACAGCAGACAGTTCCATTGCATTGATTTAATAGATAAATACTTTCTTCCAGTCTCCCTTTCTTCCTGTACACAGATCACTTTGCGTTGTGGTAGGTGGTTCCCGGCTGTCTGAACATGTATTGCTTATTTTGTTATTGCGTTAGCGGACATAGATAACATACCATATCTACCCACGCCTTATGAAGATATTTCCATTTTTACGTGAGGTTAAAATAACACATTATATAAAGACGCCCTCTGGGGTATTTAAACTGGAAACATCCAAATAGAAATTTGATGACATGGGAACTCCCTGTTGGCTCACAGGTGAAAGAAGCCATTATCCTGAGATATAGAATAAAAACTGACACTGAAATGTGTTTTGTAATAAAGTCTTTTATGTGTCTGAAAGCAAGCGGAACATTCTCAGTAATGCTAGGTAAGAAAGGTTAGCATGTAATGCTATCCCACAGAAATAGAATGAAATGTAACCTAATAGGCACCTGTCCTTATACAGCATTTCATAATGTTTATGGTACTTTGCCTCTTTTATATATATTGGTCCTCAAATTAGTGGCTTTTGGATAATTTATGGAACATCCCAAAGATTTGATAGGGGATGAGCTGCGTCATTCATCTATCAACAATCAACTGACTAATCTTGTCATTGCAGAGCATCGCACACATAACATTGGCCTATTGCATGTTGCTTTCAGCTCTACAGCCTACCTACAGTGGGCCTAGTGTGATCAACAGGCAAGACACAACAATAGGTGTCCTGGATGGTCATAGCCACGGAATTCTGGTTCTCATATGCAGGTTCCACATTTTTACCACTCACTGGCCAGGCCGCCAGGCACTGGAAACACACAACTAGACTATGGTCTACCTGGCTCGCAGATGAGGCTTACCAGCAGACCATAAAATAATAATGTGGTCACTGTGTCACGTTTATGAGGAGCACCTGGTTACTGGTAGTAGAACTGTGGAATGGTGACGTTGGCAAGCCCAAGTTACTAGTTATGTAAATGGTCATTCAGCAAAAAGAGGAACCGAAATGTAAAAATCCCCTCTGGTAATCTTACGGTAATCTTACCGTCCTTTGGTGTTTCCATTCCAACATTTCTCATCATTGGCGGGCGATGCAGTGATCTTGTCATTGCAGAATATATTTGGGAGAGAAACCCAGTAATCTTGGAAATCGCTCAGCATTAACTTGACCTCTGACACCTGCTGAGAAACATAAATGAACATGTAACCACAATTCCCAGCTCAGAGCTCTCTAAATGCAGGGCTAGGCAGGTTGTCATGATAATACATAGCACACAGTTTAGCCAGCTGTTATTGAACTCTACCTCTCTTGATCCCAAGCATGATTGTGGCCAGGACGATGTTGGCTAAGGATCATTGGAGTTTATGTTTAAAAATGTCTTGAGAGCCACTTTGTTGACTGCTAATGAACAGGTCAACAAAGTTCCTAAAGACTGGCTTGGGTATCACTGGCTGTTCTATTATTGAACATAATTCCGATTAGTTAGATGTACTTCGAGTGGAATCAGGATGTCTGCATTGTATGTATGGTTTGACAGGTACAATGGAAAGCTTTATTCTTGTTACTTTCTAAAAGTGCTTCCTGCCAGTATGTGATATACTGGCCTAGGAAAATCATTTAATCACAGCAGGTATCCCATGGTAACCACTGTAATTAATTCACTGATTTCCCTCCACCAGCATATGGGTATTACATACTGAAAGATTTAAATTTTTTTTAATCTTCTAGCTAGCAGCATCTGTCGCCTATGTATGCTGCAGGTAAAACCTGGATGACATGTAAAGTCTACTTACATCCTCGTGATTAAAAACGTTATAAGACTATAAGGTTCTTCGAGCTATACTAACCTTTATGCACATTAAATACTTTAAAATACTTACATATACTTTTATGCACTAATGTGTACTTTAATGTGCATTGTTTAGTTTAAACAGTGTTGGAACCTTTTCTGTCCCCAGTGTTTGCACAGAGGGTAAAAACATGAGATATGATCGTGCTTTTTAGTGTCCTGGAGTTTATATGTGTGATTAGGGTGTACTAAAGTCTGATTTAAGGCCACAGTGCAGTTTAATTACACCTGGATCACCTGACAGTTTGGGAGACATGATCTTTACTTGTTATCTACATTCTTGGTGCTGGATTTTCTAATCATTTTTATATCTGCTTCTGTTTATTTAAAGCACACACCAAACAGAATATTGGTAAACTGTAAAAAGATTGATGTACCAGAAAAACCACGGCGAAACACAAAATACTCCAGAAAAATAAAGACAATTTTTTTATTTATCCATAGTAGTCAGAATTGGTGAGGGGGAGAGGAGGCATTTTAGAAAGGCGTTTATTTTTTTTCTATACCACTGCTTCTTCCTCTCACCATTGTTCACTACTACTGATAAATAAACTGTGCCTTTACTTTTTTGGATTATGTTGTGTTAACCGTTGGTAGTTCCGGCATAGCATCATCCAGTTTAGAAATATATGGTGTGCTTTTTTCCAGGAAAACAACTCCCACAAAGAGTTTAAGCTGATCTGGACCTACATAACTGTTCAGCTTGTATAACTGTAAGGGTATATATATATATATATATATATATATATATATATATATATATATATATATATATTAAAGTGTTTTTTTTTTTTACATTTTTAGATTTATAAATCTTGAAAAACAAACTTTAATCTACACATTGTACTTGTAATGTTTTTAATATGTGTGCTTTTTACACAGAGAGAGCAATTCACTAAAAGGTGAGTTGAGGTGAACCAGTGTAGCTATATGTGCAGGAACAATTCCGGTGAGTTTTCTTAGTAGGGGAAATGCCCCAGATGTGTTCCTGCACAATGTATCGTTAGAATGGTGAGATGGAATGTTCACTTTCAACTCACCTCATCTCACCTCAACCAATCTGCAACTCACCTTTTAGTGAATAGACACCAGAGAGCTAGCAGTTAGTGAGAAGGTTCTTCCCACAATGCACAGTCTCAATGGACTGTATTATGACATGCAACTTAACTACACTCGTATGGATCTTTTGTTCTGTGCAGTGGGATCATAGGTTCCCTTTAAAGTTTATGAAGCTACTAAACAGCAAATTTGTGCAACATGCAGTAAGAAGACATTCACGTACCAGATACTCTGCGGATCCAACAGCTGTTTTATCTTCCTGAGAAACTTTTATTTTCCTCCTTCTTTCCTCGGGTTTAGAACCCTTGTTGCTCTTTTCTGGATTTCCACAACTTTTAATTATCTAGAGAAGAAAAAGTAAAATTTCACTGAGAGTTCATGTGACCACAATTGACAGAATTACAAAATGGCTGACATTTGGTAATTTTTTATCAGGCTGGCGGCATTTATTTTCAACATTTTGTGACCATGTGTACCTTCTTTATGTCTTGATTAGAAACATATTAACTATATTCTATATTATCATGTGAGAAGTACACGTATATAAAAAGTGATTATTATAGGTAAATTTCTTTCAGAAATTTTATTCAAAATTTAGTGTATGGGGGGGGGGGGGGGGGGGACGACTGTAGAGGAGATCAGCAATCAGCAGCTCCTCTTAGGTGGTGGTGTGTTCAGCTTACTTCCCATGCTTCACTGGTAACGTGAACACCAGCTCCGCATGGACCGAATTCATTCTCCTGTGGTGTCCCAGAGAATCAGTACACTGGAAGTCGGGACCACAGGATAGCGGTCCTGAATCGGGGGGCTGCCCAGTGTACATCTGGACAATTGGGGGATACGTGTCCAGTGTGTCACATGCTGAACAGCAACCCAGTACAAACAATGTTCAAGTGAGGAAATTACTTTAACATTGATTTTCTGTTTTGCTTTGTATGTGTTTTCAAATCCAAGTGTTTCATGAAAGTTATGTTGTGTAGAACAGTGTTAGGTTTTCAGGTGTACTCAAATTTTTGACTGGTAATAAATTCAAAGACTAATCTTAAATGATCACAAGCGCATTCATACCAAGAGATCTGTTTGTTTGACTTTGGGTTTAGATAAGATAGTATTGCTCCTGTTTTGTTTATCAGTTTGTTTAATTTAATAAACACAGTGATGCACTGCAATATTAACATCTATAATGAGATTAGCTCACTTGCCCATTGATCCTTGGAAACATCCTTTCAAGAGATTAGTTTTAGGCTAATCCCATATCACAATTCTACTTTGCCAGAGATACTGGGACAATGTTCGGATCTACTTCCTGAACAGTATATCTGTCACCATATAGATCCAGACTACTATACATTGCCTCTCACATTTACTATGGAGATCTTCAAGTACCATACACTATGACTGCTCTCTATCCAACTCATATCCTAAACAATAGTGATCTCTATTCAGCTTCATGATTCAGCCCAAAATAGCTTTTATAGCTTTAGAGTTGAAAAGGAAGTCTATTTTTTCAGTTCAACTATTCTACCCTGATTCTTGCTAGAGTTGTTGATTCCCCAGTTCACTGGATAGAATCCAGACACAATCTATTAAGGGTTCACTCTCACCTTGTTGGTAATAACTTCCTTGTTTTCCTGCATGTAATTTATTGCTTCAGAGAGTTTGGTGTGAATCGATCCCACGATATTCACAACATTGGAAGATCCGCTAAACTTATCGGCCACCAGCAGCAGGGACTCTGAGAAAAAGATCCGATCACAACAGATAAATCCCCAGGGCACGTATGTTACAAACACACAATATAACACGTTGCAACACATACTAAAAGAACATAGAAAAACAATGTGTCGGCAGATAAAAACTATCTAGTCTACCCAATTTTTGCCTCAATTAATATATAATTAATATCTGAATCCTTTCGTTAGTTCTGGCTTCATCATATACCTAGGATAGCACCAAGCCTATCTCATGCATGTTTAAACTTCTTCACATTCTTAACTCTACCACTTCTGCTGGAAGGCTATTCCATGCATCCATTCCCCTCTCTGTAAAGTTATACTTCCTGATATTACTTTTTCAGCTTTTGCCCCTCTAATTGAACTTGTATATGATGTCTCCTGTTTCTGACTTCCTCTTGCGATGTGATATAAAAATCAAGTACCTTGAAAAGGTAATGTGTCATTTGCATATGGTCTCATGAACTGGAGAAACCACAAACACATTTAAAATACATTCCTATCTTAATCAATGTATTTGCATGCAATTCTACCAAAACAAAATCTATTTTTCTCTTTCTTTTTCTCTCCTACAATAAAATAAACAATGTTTAAATGAAAGGACAACACCAGCAAAAAAATAAACTCAAATGACTAAACTTTGAGGATAGCTCAAGGATAGGGTTGCCACCTTTTCTTCAAAAAAATACCGGCCGCATATAGACTAAAATAACATAAACAGAGATAGTAGAGTAGTTAATTAATATTATAAGAAATTGGTAAAATAATAGATAAATAAAATTAAATTGAAATACATATGATTGATATATAAAATCAAAAGTTTATTATTATATATATATATTGTATGGTATTATTATATTTATTGATGTTATTATATATATAATGTATTGTATTATTATATTTATTATAATTATATGTATTATTGATATTGTATAACATTGTAATGTATACTTATTATTATTTTTTAAATATATAATGTAATAATATTAGCTTGAATAGTATATAATATAAATTATAATTAAAAATTTGAAATAAAAAGAATTAAAAAAAAAAAAAAAAAAATACCGGCCCTGGTACTGCCTCCATAGACTTAACATTGGCCTGATGCCATTTTTTTACCGGCCTGCCGGTAAAATACCGCCCAGGTGGAAACCCTACTCAAGGAGGTTGACTTTCATTTTGAGACTAAGTCAAATTTTGCACCCGGCAACCCAACTTCCAATCTCCCCCTACTGAAAGTAATGGGAGGTGAAATGATCTAAGCTATTTTTGAGACTAACATATTTTTGAGACTAAGTTGCCGAATGAAAGTGGACCTCCTCTAGCTATTCTTAAATATGTGTTCTAAATACCCCATGTCTAGAAAATGATATGCTTATATACAACCTGTTACCAGTTACTGCTTTCCTAGAATTAATCCGGCATTAATGCCACAGATAGTTGTTTCACATAGCAGTTTTCAATTTTAAGACCATTCAGCCTTCTAAGCTCAGTGAACAAGACCAGTCTCATAGATTTGTTCTTACCAATGAGATTTCTCCATTCAGAATCCAGGTCAGCCTGGTTGGCCAGACAGCCACACATAACGTTCCAGCAATAGTTGACACATGGCTTTGTGCTGGAGAGACCTTGGCAGTGTGGACAATACACAAGTTTCAGGAGGGCACGTGTACATTCCAAGCCCATAGGAACCTGCAACAGGAAAACAGATAGAACTATGGTACTTCATAGCATGTAATTTTCCCATCGGCAACAGCCAATACCGATCATAAGGCCTTATCATTTGCCTGCATTAGCCACAGTGCCTGTATGGTATATGTATCAACAACTGACCTTTACTAACTGAATATAAGGTGCTAAACTTGGACAAGTGCAAGATTATGCACCTTGGGCGTAAAAACCCAAAAGCAGAATATAGACTATTTGGTACAGTCCTAACCTCAACATCTGAGGAAAGGGATTTAGGAGTAATAATTTCAGAGGACTTGAAGGTAGGTAGGCAATGCAATAGAGCAGCAAGAAATGCTAGCAGAATGCTTGGTTGCATAGGGAGAGGTATTAGCAGTAGGAAGAGGGAAGTGCTCATGCCATTGTACAGAGCACTGGTGAGACCTCACTTGGAGTATTGTACGCAGTACTGGAGACCGTATCTCCAGAAGGATATTGATACTTTGGAGAGAGTTCAGAGAAGGGCTACTAAACTGGTTCATGGGTTGAAGGATAAAACTTACCAGGAAAGGTTAAAGCATCTTAACATGTATAGCTTGGAGGAAAGACGTAACAGGGGGGATATGATAGAAACATTTAAATACATAAAGGGAATCAACACAGTAAAGGAAGAGAGTATATTTAAAAGAAGAAAAACTACCACAACTAGAGGTCATAGTCTTAAATTAGAGGGGCAACGATTTAAAAGTAATATCAGGAAGTATTACTTTACTGAGAGGGTAGTGGATGTATGGAATAGCCTGCCAGCAGAAGTGGTAGAGGTAAACACAGTCAAGGATTTTAAGCATGCGTGGGATAGACACAAGGCTATCCTAGCTATAAGACCGGGAACGGGGGACTAATAAAAGTACTCAAAAAAAAAAAAATTGGGCAGACTAGATGGACCGAATGGTTCTTATCTGCCGTCACATTCTATGTTTCTGTGTTTCTAAACTTAACTTTGCTAGTAGTAGTATCTTATGTCCCCCACAACCAAGAGGAAGTAGATCTCTACTAACAAGAAAATATCAATTTTACATGTATAATTAACTCAAGCCATGCCAGAGGCAAGCAAATGTGGGTTTCCAGTCTAAATTTGATATTGCAATGGTTTACATTACTGGAAAGGAACCGTTTTCATAGAAAAGGGTTATTTTAAATAAAAATCAAGGAAAGAGTTATTTTAAATTTTTAAAAAAATCAAGAAAAGAGTTATTTTAAATTAAAAAAAATCAAGGAAAGGGTTATTTTAAATTAAAAAAATCAAGGAAAGGGTTATTTTAAATTTAAATAAAAAAACAAGATATGGGTTATTTTAAATAAAAAAATGGGGGTGATGGAGGCATGTAATGGTGGTGATGGGGACATGTAATGGGGGTGATGGGGGCATGTAATGGGGGTGATGGAGGCATGTAATGGGGGTATGTAATGGGGTGATGGGGGCATGTCCTGATTGTGCAACGTGGGTTGGCATGTAATGGGGTGATGGGGCATGGTCTGGGTGTGCAACATGGGTTCTGGTGTATGTCCTGGGTGTGCAACGTGGGTAGGGGGGTGCCCAAATTTTGTCAGCCTAGGGCTGCACAAAACCAAGATACACCACTGTCTGTACCTATGCATACTGTACCTGTATCTATCCTATATATGTACCTTTGCATCCTGTACCTGTATCTATTTATCTATCCATCTATCCTATATCTGTACCAATGCATCCTGTACCTATTTATCCTATATCTTTACCTATGCATACTGTACCTGTATCTAGTTATCATATATCTGTATCTATTTATCCTATATCTGTACCTATGCATAACGTACCTGTATTTATTCATCCTATATCTGTACCTATGCATCCTCTATCTATATATCTATCTATATATGTTATATCATGGGCTGTAGCCCCTGATCATTTAGGAGATTAGCTATTCTCTGCTACCAGCAGAGGGCAGCAAAGCAAAATGCTTGAGAATATGTTGATAAATGCCTGGGACAAACATTTATGGACATTTTATACAAATTTAAATGTATACGGGGGGGGGGGGGGGGGGGGCAACAAAGAGTCTGCCTTGTGATATTTTATAACTTCATTACGTTCGTACTTTAGTATTACAGAATAGCTACATTTCACAATCCAGATGGGGAGAGCAATCTGGGATGTTTTTATCCTGGAACACATTACTATTGTGTTCCTTACACCAAAGCTGATTAACCTGTACATTGCCAGCTGTTTCTCAATAACTGTCCACAATAGATATTGTAGCCCGTGAATAGATAGAGCGTTTGGCCTATCCTGCTTTACTCAGTCATCAATAACTCTTCAGTTACCAAAGTGGATGAGAGATGAGAATACAAAATAACATATTTATCATCAATAGTCCCTTTAAGGTTAGATTTTTTAATATGAAAAAATGAAAATCCTGCAGTTTCTATGTGTTCAGCAAGATAGATACATCATACTGGGTCCTCTTTTCATTATTTCAGTGTCTGGATGTTAATATTAAGGGAACTTTGGTTACTACTAACTCTCTTTAGTAATCATTAGGCTCCTAAACCCACAGTTACATGTGCTTGGGATGTAGGTTGAATGTACTGCGACAAAGGAATAGCACATGTTACTAAAGTGTCACAGAATGTGTTAGACAATCAATTGGTTATCTGCACACCATCCTTTTAGAAAGGTATCCGTGGTGTACTTGTATATTACTTCAGTAATTTTAATACATACCTGGGTAACTTTCCTGACAATGTCAGCAGCAGCACTCAGGCCTTGCACAAAGGATCGGGCTGCAATAAACGCTCGAGTGGCTTTCAGCTTCACTTCTCGTGGTATGTCCCCAAACTGTTTCAGCTGGTCATTTTGTTTCAAGCAGTCCACGTACTCATCTGTAATGAGCAGCTGTGGGTTTTGAGCCTTGAACAAGATCTCCAGCAGGCGGCTCCAGAAGTCATTCAATGACTCTTCCAGACTGATTCCAGAACCTCGGTAGTATCGCCGGAGCTCGGTGTACAAGTCCCTGAATCTCCTTTCATTCTGGATGTAAAGATCCCCATAAATATTTGGAAATGTATCCTGAAGGATCTGCTCTGACTTATTCAGCAGGTTCTGGAAGTAGACTGTGACAAAACGCACATGTTAGTGAGAACTATAATATCTATATGTGTATACATTGCATATTATACTTATTTATTTCCCCCCAATCCTTTTCACATATCCTATCGCATATGGACAGCTGTTTTATTTTTAAATTAACACCACAGTTTCATTAAAACCAGGACAGTGTCTATATTTAATATTTATAGTTGGCCCTGATAGATATGTTCTATATTTAATATATATAGTTGGCCCTGATTTATATGTTCTAAGACACAATTCACATCCGTACTGCTGAATTATATTGCATGGGATATTACATAAAAGCGTAATGTCTCAATATTTTGCTAGAAATTATCATATAAAATACTTTTTGTGAAATCTGTTAAAGGAGAATACTTTTCCTTATATTTCTGGTCTATTTTATATCAAAATCTTGCAACTGTGTAGACCATATCTTGTGTTATATAATTCACAGAAAGTGTTCTTACGGTCGAAGCTTCTGTGTTGTGCGATGAAGGATGCTTGAACAGACACGCTGGACTCCTTCAGCATTGTTTCCAATTCGATCTTACTCGTATTGGCAAAGTTCTCCTCCATCTCTGAGGTGCAGCAAGTGTAACCTTGGGGACATGTCCTAAGGTGCTCTCCTAAAATAAACAATGTGTACGTTATTATTAATGAGGTGGCAACATCTTCTGCAGAGCTGTACAAAACAATAGGATTGAAAACAATTTCATATGCAGCTAAATAAATATGCATTTGGGCTCAGTGGCTGATGAAGACAGAGCTGGCGGTAGACCTAATGTTTCTTGGCCCTGCTCCCAAAATCTTGGTAAAACCTGACTGAGCATTGGAGGGAAAGTAGTCCAGGAGAGCTAGAGTGGCATAATCCAGTGAAGTTTTGCTGATGACTGGTTTACTTTAAGTAAACCTTTTAGTGAGGTGACACCTAAGGTAGTTTGAGGCCTAGCAAAAACCTGCAAAATGTGTTGCTTCAGTTCCATGATCGGGATGGAACTCTGACAATGTTAATGAAGCAGGTGGCAACCATACAACTGACTTCCCTGTAACAATACATTTCATTTCTCTGTGCTCACTGATGTGGGTTAAATTGTAGTATTAACTTTAATGTACATTTCAGAGAAATGATATGGGGCCCAGGAGTGTTCTCTCAAATTAACAGCATTAAAAAAAATACCACTTAAAGCAGGCTTTTCACTCTCTTAATTAAAATGAAACCCTAGCAGAGCTGCCTATATTTCTGTCCAGTAATTGCCTGTATAATACACTTCTCTCATTTTTTTTATATATTTGCCCATATGTGATGTATTCTTTATATATTAAGATTAAAGTAGCAAAATAAATAGCATATGTAGACCATGAACCATGCTTTCTCTAAACCATGAGGGATATCTAAGAGGAGTTTATGTAGACTATTTGTACAAATATGTCAAATATTCTTAAAACAACCAGAACTAAAACAAAAAAACCTACAGTTCACACTGTCTAGCTTATTTAGGTATGCTATATTTGTATTGAAATAATTTTAGGAATTGAGAAATTACTGTGATTCTGCCTATGGCATTATATATGATTACTTAATTAAAACCCAAAACACCATTTGGAGCAGCATTATGCTCATAAATGACATTTTCCATGATATAACACTGTTTAGCTTAAGTTATTTAAAGCTTTTTTCAGATATCTGACAATTCATGATCAAACTGAGAGGAAAACAATACAATATTAATTTTGTATCAGTCTCTACAAAAGTGTACACTGTGAGACAAACTACATGACAGAGAGGGGGAGTAGGAGCTTGTTATATTTGTTTTATTATTATCATAATCTGCAATGCGGTACAGGGTGGGTTGGAACCAAGCTCTTGCTTTATGATTTATTAGTTGATTGCTTTATTTAATACTGTAATTCACCAGATGGAACTGGAACTCAAAGCTTGGCAACCGAAGCTCTAGTTGTAGGCCTATTTGTGTATCTGCTCCAGTTCCTACGTGCACTCATTTGAGTTGGACATTATTGGTCTTTTATCATTTCTCCAAGCTCAACTTAGACTAAATCCTCTGCTATGAAAACTGCTCAGACAAAGCATTTAAAGTGCACAATAGAATATATTGTCCTCTTGACACTATGGGATATGGCCTTCTCAGAATATTGATGTTGTCAGTGCAATAACTCTGCTGCTATACTATATCTAATGTATTACTGTGTATGTATTGGGTAGGTAGAGTAGGTAGAACAGTGTATACTAGGATATACTGCCATTCAGAGTGGAAAGTATTATCTCTCCACAAGGGTGCATACTGAAATTCAAAGCTTAGCTATGTGTCCACAGCCCTCAATTCTCAGACCTTGTACCGGTCCACCATCAGAGGGTGGGACCATTATTGCAATAAGTACCAATATGATGGAGGTAAGAGGTGTGGAACAGGACACCCTAAGTAAGGCCCTTGCACGGTTGTGGTTTTCCCACGGAATTTGATTATTTGTTTTTAAATTTGCAGACAATTTTTTACATGCTTGTGGGTGGCGGGTTTCTGGGCTGTTTCTAATATTTTTAATCCGTGGGGAACCTGCGGAAATACTAACAGCCCATGGTGCGTGAGTCCTCCTAGCAGGAGAACTGTAGAGTACAGTGCAACATCTTGGTGCCTGCCGACGCACACTAGTGACATGCAGGGTGAGGAGCCTTGGCAGCCTGCCCAGCCGCCCTTACAATCGCACTAACATTTTCTGGACTGTGTACTCTCTTCTTGTTCCTCTAATAATCCCTGGCATTACATTGCACTTGCAAATCCTTTCACACCACGTGCTTTGTCCAGATCAGGCTGAACACGTAGGTAGAGATGCTCTCTATGGCAGATGGAATCAGATGTGGTTCTTAGTACACATCTAATGGACTACAACTCGTGGAGCCCTCTGCTTGTCCTAGCAGTGGAGGCATTGATGAAATAAAGGCGGGGTAATGAAATGGCATTATTGGTGTAAAAATTATTATTTTTAAATGATTAACTTTCAGAAACCATACAGATGTGGGTAAGGTCTGCTATATATGTCATCACCTGCAGTACACCCTGCTGAAGATGTTTTGTCTGACACTTTTTACCATTATAAAGGCAAGACATGCAGGCTTGATCCAGTGTAGGATTCATGTACACACAGATATGTTGTGTCAATCACAGAGATGCAGTGTGCATCTACGCACATGCAAATTGCACACAGCATTAGTGATTACTGCTGGACTATGGAAATAGTGCCCACACTGTCTTCCCTCTCTGCTCAGTTTGTTTGGATGGCGATCGGGGTCTGTGGCAGCCTGCAAGAGATAGATAGTGAAATACCACCATCATCTAATTAACCACCATAGATACCACCAGCATCTCATATTATCACAGATACCACCAGTATCTCATATTATCATCGATACCACCAGCATCTCATATTATCACAGATACCACCAGCATCTCATATTATCACAGATACCACCAACATCTCATATTATCATAGATAGCACCAGCATCTCTAATTAACCTCAATATCATTTCAAATCATATCATATCATAGATACCACCATATTATCATAGATATCACCAGCATCTCATATTATCATAGATACCACCAGCATCTCTAATTAACCTCCATATCATATCATAGATACCACTATATTATCATAGATATCACCAGCATCTCATATTATCATAGATACCACCAGCATCTCTAATTAACCTCCATATCATATCATAGATACCACCATATTATCACAGATATCACCAGCATCTCATATTATCATAGATACCACCAGCATCTCTAATTAACCTCCATATCATATCATATCATAGATACCACCATATTATCATAGATACCACTAGCATCTCATATTATCATAGATACCACCAGTTCAGTATATTTAAATTCCTCACCCAGAAATATTACACATTACAGTATAAAATACACAAAACTTTACCTTGGATGAATTGCACATATACCCTGCTTGCTTTATATAACTGCACAGTATGCATTCAAGCTATATAATGGCCATTTACCTAGTACAGCACAAGTAGAAGTGTGTTCCCTGTCCAGAACAGTATTCCTTGGCATTGCAGGGTTAACATTCTGGTTATTGGAAGTGCGTGCATTACCTCTCTGTTTAATTAAATGCACCCACAAAGATGTGTTGATTTTAATTTCCCTTCAGACAGTTTGTCATCACAGAACATTCGTTTTCTATGATGTTACAATATCTCTTTGTCAATTAATAGAAACAAATCCACAGCAGCCTCCGTCCCAAACAAATTATCTGGGACAATTATCTATGAGACTGTTCATTCTGCCCTTTGATCTAATATAATATCTTTCCTTCTGTCGGCATCTGCAGACAAACTCAGCACAGTATCATTATGCCAGGAGCTTATTAAATTCTAATGAAATATTAGGTCACAGTTTCAAGGAAAATGAATTCTAGAAACACACAGATTGACAGCTGATAAGGACCACTTGTTCTTCTATCACTAACCTTTTCCCACCTGCTGTAAAACCTAAGGGCCTACTTGATCCTTCATTTTTGGTTTTGTAATGGGAGCATCCTTATGGTTTTTTTTTTTTTCTAAGAACAGACTTCTTTTATAGCCACACAGATGCTAGTCAAGTCAAAACACAATCTTTTCTAGTAATACTTTGTATTCAGGCCCCGGGGCTCCTGATAATTCTGACTGTTAGCTCACCTGACACAAACAGCCATGGACGCAATCCCACTGTTTTCTGATTTTTATGAAATCAATTGCTTGTCATGAGGCCAGAGGAAGATCATTTGTTTCACTGGCAGGTAGGGTACATCTTGCAGAATGAAACATAGAAGCACATTTACTTCCTAGTTTCTTATATAGCGAACATGAATCTGAGGATTAGCTTTCACAAGTATCAGATGAAACTGAGTAGTAGACAAAGCCAAGAGATATGAATATAGGAAACTGAGCCAAGATCTCCACAAAAAGAGACATGGTGGTTTAGATAACAGGCGTAAACTATTGAATTTACCCAATTTTTTTTTATTACAAATCACGAAATAAAAATCTATAGATAAAAGGACAAAATAGGGGTCCAGTACCACTAGAAACAAATATAAGTAAGTGGTCACATAAACATAGAAACAGAATGAATACAAAATCTGAATATATGAATATACATAAAAATACAAAAAGGAAAACAATAGGTTAAAATGATAAATACAATCTTACCCACTGCTAATAAAGTGCTGTTCACCTGGCCAGGTAACTGAAAATAGGTAAAAGATATATACACTATTTGCACATACACAGAAACAATAGGACACCCTTCAGGACGCGTTTCGCAAGGAACTTCTTCAGCTGGTGGGTGTGTGTGCATACAGGGTTACGGTTAATAGTGTGCTTGAAGATAAGACAACTCCCCAGCCTAATATTGTACATTAATGCCTGGATAACGCGTCAGTTAGTTATTCAGCAAGTATATCAAGAAAGCACCATTTTGGTGAGGGTGTGAACCTTGCAAAAAGTACATGTAATCTGTACAGAGTAGTCCCAGCAGGCGATGAACAGCGAAGAAACTGTTGCAGAGGAGATAAGGCCTGGACTGGATCTTAGGTCTGACTGAACGGCTTGCAGGCATTGCAAAAAAAAAAAAAACACTTTATTTATATTTTGGCAGCATTGGCTGTAGATAAAGAAATCCAAACAAGAACCCAAAGCAGTGTGAATGGCTTGTTTTTGCAACTTGTGTTATATTTGTATCCTCTAAGCTTTGAGCTTAGCTTAAGAAAGCACCTCACACAAATACAATATGGCTTACAGCATGTGTAGAGGATCCTGTCTGCACTAGTATATATCTCATAATGGTGAGTGAATGTACTAAAGTTTATCTGACTGAAAGCTTGCCTCAGTTATTTAGCAGAGTTGCTTTTTCAATTATTATTATTATTTTTTTTTAAGATAAACCTTGCCTTATAAATTGAGAAAATAGTATATTATTTAGGAACAGTCTCCAAAGCTGGCAATATTACTTAAATCCACCAGCCTGGTCTCTTTGGACACGATACAGTAGGGATTTAATATCCCCATTATCACCTCTGTCAATAGACTAGAGCTTACTATACAGGCTAAATGTAACAAACTGGTATTAGTATCAGTCCATTAAAGCAGCCACAGCTGGAGCACTGGTATATATAGCTGTAATTGCAAGAGTTAAAAACCTTGAAAATAAATAATTCAGGAAAGTGGCTTTTCCTAATACGTAACCTCCGTGGTGTGTGTGCTCAGATCTTTATGTCTTACATTCATATGTGAGCTTAAGTGGCCAAACTGCAGGGAGGGGGGAATGCAGGGTAACAAGTGTTCTTCATACAGTGGGGACATGTAATTAGAAGTATTAGAGACACAAATATTACAAGGAAAATAAAAACATAGGATGTGTCTGCAGAATCATTTGGTCCATCTAGTCTGCCCAATTTTCTAAATACTTTTATTGGTCCCCAGTTCACTATCTTAGATCTAGGATAGCCTTGTGCCTATCCCATGCATGCTTACAATCCTTTATTGCGTTTAACATTACAACTTCCGCTGGAAGGCTATTCCATATACACTCCCCTCTCAGTAAAGTAATACTTCCTGATATTACTTTTAAATATTTGAACCCTATAATTTAAGACTATGTCCTCTAGTTGGGTAAAAATTGTTTTTAAAAAGAATTTTTACATTACCTTATGTATCAGTTTGTTCTAGTTCATCTAGTTCATGTAGTTCCTTTCTATGCTCTTTACCTAGCACTACGTAAATTGTTGGCGCTTTATAAATAATTGGTAATATAATGATATAAACAGCAGTGTAACAAAGGGGAAAGAATACATACAGCTTTAAAATGCCTCGGAGTGTCTGATGTAATTAAGGCTACATGAGTGTATGTATGTGTATATGTCAACTGGGTTACCTGCCTGTGTATTGGGCACATCTCCAAGATAAGAAATGTTAATAAGGCAAAGTCCCCAAGGGCCAGCAAGAAGAGCACAGACAATTGTTTTGATTCTATCAACATAAACAGAAAACAGAGCTACTTTTAATTGCTCATCAATCAATTACAAACACTCTGGTATCTGTAATTAAGCAAGAGAGTGAAATAATAGAAAGAGATCTCTCACAAGTGGATATTTATATAATGGATGTGTTTGTGTCAAAAAACAAACAAACAAATAATGCCACTCTTTCCAGAAAAATGTATATCCTTACCTGCCCCTTCTATGGATTTTTACATAGGGGGCCATGGATTGGTATTACACATACATACCCTGCAGTTCGATTCCCTAAACATTGTTGGCTTTAAGCATGCAAGTGGCAATTGCTGGGAATTGACAAAGGAATTTAAAACTTAACGCCAAAGAGGCTGAGTTGGAAAAATTCTCCAGTTCAGCTAAATTAGAGAATCTTTCCAACTCAGCTTACTTTGGCCTTATGTTTGGAATTACTTTGTCAAATCCCTCTTTCATAAATAAAGCCCTGTCTGTAATGTGATTGCACAGAATAATTTAAAGGGACATTACTACTTACAGAAGATGTATCTAGATGGCCTGTGCATTTAAAACAAACACATATATCCGACATATGCCACTGTTTGTTTGGTTTTCTATGTTTGAAATAATTGCATATAAAAATAAAAATAAAATTAGATGTGTATCTCCAGCATACATCTTGAGAATTTTACCCCTTTTGCAACATTCTCCAAAATCTTCCAGCAAGTCTCACTTTACAACTGTGGCAAGAGCTTGCAGGATGATGTCATAAGATACACCCCTTATTGATTCCTATCTGTATCATTGGTGAACAGGACTAGGTGGCTGTGTACAA